>CM038674.1:382698944-385098944 GCA_021605145.1 Aegilops bicornis | reverse complement strand
GACATCTTCAAAATAGTGCTCCGGCTCATTACAGTCCTGGCCCTCGGGTGGACTCCTCGCCGCAACATCAATGGCCTTCATCTTTCCCCAAAATGTTTTGACTCGGGCAAAGGCCATCTGTGCACCCTCAATGCACGCCGACCGCTTCACAGTGTCGATATGTGGCACCGCGTCAACAAGCCTTCGCACTAGGCCAAAATAATTACTCGGAATAGGCTCACTTGGCCACAGCCGGATTATGACGTTCTTCATGGCATCGCCAGATATCCTACGAAGCTCGGCTCACTAGGACATCTGTTCATTGAGCAACAGAGGGTGCTTCGACGCGCCAAACTGTGACTAGAAAAGCTTCTCTGTTGCATACCCCGTGTCGTGGAATTGTCACGGCAGATGTCCTCATGAAAGGACTTAGTCGCGGGGCCATCGTACGGGTTAACTTAGAGGGGTTAAAGCGGACGATGGACACGAGAGTTTATACTAGTTCGGCCCCTTCGATGAAGGTAAAAGCCTATGTCTAGTTTGTGATGGGATTGATGTGATTTCGGCGACTAGGGAGCAATAGCTGCGCCTAAGCCTCGAATTGTTGTTGTCTGTCCTCAAACCGCCGTCGGGTCGTCCCCTTATATACACGGGTTGACGTCCGGCCTAATTCGCCCAAGGCCGGATCATACAAGTGTCAGGCTCGGTCTCTTCTCTCTTATCTTACAACACAAGTTACAAGGTTATGGCGGTTTTACCATTATGGGCCCTAATTCGCCCCTGGGCTCCGGGCCTCTAAGCTCTACAAAGAATCGCCACCTTACGAGTCTTCGTGGGCCCCAATTATGGCCGAGGGCAAACCGGCCCCTTGAGGCGGTTTATATTCAGTAGTTACATCCCCAACATTAGGCCCCAGATTGACTTGAACCTGTTCATGTTAATCTTCAACATCTTAGGAAACTCTGAATATCTTCCTTCACATTTCGTAAACCGCCATCTGCTTAAACCGCCGTGACGTCATCCTCCGACCATAGCAACAGAGCATCTTGACGTCATCTTTATTAAAGAAGCCCAAACAGTAAGATTCCCTTCATTTAATACTATCCCGGAAATCGAGGCGACCGCTGCGCCGTCTGCCGCTTTTGACTCCTCCATTCTCGCGCCTGTTAATTACTCCGTCTCATTATAAATAGACCAGAAGGCCCTTTCTCTTCTTCCTCCTTCCGAACTTCTTCTTCCTCGCGACGCTCCAGCTCTGAAGCTCCGCCGTCGCCTCCGACCTCCGAACGCCGCGTCAGTGCAAGGCCGCTGCATCAACCTGGTTGTACCAGAGACTCTCGGCGCTCCTCCGCTGTTCTGTGCATCGGGTAAGGCTCCTCCTCATGCCCTAGATCTGCATCTTGAGGCTCCTGTTCATATCATCGTTCATAGGTGTTCATCCCTAGTCTCTTCATACCTGCTCTGCCATGGCTTTTTAATCCAACCGTAGCATATATCCTGTGTAGTAACTGCTCCGCCTTCAGTTTAGCACTTTGCACATCTTTCTTTTTGTTCAGACCCTCTTGTTAGAACGCATGAACTTCCCTGACCTTTATAAGGCTTGCATGGGTCGCAGAAATTTTTCCTTACTGAATCTTCGGTAGATCCAAATTAACTCCATTCATATGTGAAACCTGTTTCTGTCCACACTTAGCAGATTTTCCAGTTCTGTCTCTTCCTCCTAAGGGCGGTTTAATTTTTTAATAGCTAATCCGTCGTACTCCATTAGTCCTCAGTTAAACCGGAAATTGGAACTTACTGCTGAATTGCCGGTTTAGCATTGTATAATATGTCTGAACCGTTAACGGTGAATCATTTTTTACTTTTCATTTCGCAGTTTCTTCTTCCGGAATGGCCAAACAATTCTCAGCTTGCAATTGGGTCCGGTCTAAGATCACTGAGACGCAACTCAATGGATATGTCACCACCGGCGCTTTAGCCTCCAAAAATGTCCTCCATTGGCGTGTTAGGATGCCGAATGCCCTCCTGAACCTCAAGAAGGAGAAGTAATTGTATTTATGCAGCACTTAGACCGGGATTCAGCCCATGGGATAAAAATTCTTCCGGGATGTCCTTGCAAGTTTCAACTCCATCCACAAGATATTGGTCGAACTTCGTGTCCAATATATGCAATTTCCAAGTTTTACGTGAAGTCTATCTTCAAGAAGAACCATCTGTGGAGTTGTTCCGGATTTCTTTCATTTGAACCGCCGCACGGAGTTTTACGATGGTCCTAACACGGAACTGGGGTGGCGTTTCAATCCGGAAAAGGAAGGAAGTAGACTTCGTCATGCAAAACACCATAGCCATCCAAAAGATTGGAACCAAACCTGGTTCTATTGCGAATACCGCTCCTAACAGCGAGAACCCTTGTCGGGCTACCGCCCTCACCGGCTTAGCAACCATCACCCGTTGCCTTTACGCTTGACCGCCCTTGAGAACGGAAGAATTTTGCGCCTCAAATTATCAAACTCCGGGCTCTAATGGCCAATGGCTTAACCGGTATTGACCTTGTTCGATGTTGGGTTTCTTGGGGCATCTTGCCATTAAGCCGCCCGGATTGATGCCGCGAATACACTGGTAGCATCAAAGACCCTCAAAGACGTCACGAGCTACCAATAACTGAGCTTGAAATCACTGAGACAGTGAAGAAGATGCTCGATGAGCCGATCTCCGTCTGCAGCCAAACCGGGTTGGCCCCATTCTGTGTTTCCAACAAACCGCCTGCGGTAAGTGTCGGTGTACTAGAGTAGGGGTACCCTAGTATCCCGTACTCGTGCACGGACAGTTGTAGCACCCCGCGGCAAGGTTTGCCTCGTCACCGCCAAGGTCCTCCGTGGCTCCTCTAGTGCCATTCAAGAACAAAGTATTTGATTAAGAAAACAAGGCCCCGGCAAGAGGAGCTTGTCGGGAAGGCCACTCAAGGCATGCAGAAGACAAGGCCACGGCAAGAGGAGCTTGGGGAAGGCTCGAGCGCGACAAGCCTCCGGACGCAACAAGGATTCGGCGCAGCAAAGGCGCTTGCCGTGGCAAGCAACCTCTCTCCATCTCCGCTCCAGCTCATCCAAATGACGTGTCGCCATGGGACCGTTCCATGCAGCGTGTCGAGAGGCTGTGCAGCCAGCGGAGAGCAGCGATAAGCGGCGTGACAAGCTTGCCATCGTGGCGGCGGAGGCGCACTGACGGTCTCTGTTGCCTTTGTTTGGGCGACAACGACGGGCATTTATTGCTTTTGTCCCTTGCCGTCAGAGTTAGGTATTTTGCACTGTACACTGTTCGAGTAGGTGTACCAACTCCTGTTTTTACATTTGTACCCTCATCTATGTTGCCACCTGTCGGAGACCCTTGAGCATATAAAAGGAGGCCCATGTGCAACGTAGAGGGGGTTCGGTTCATTCGACTCACTAGAGACCAGATACACTCGCGCTAGGTTTTGTAGCTCTCATCGCTCCCTAGCAAGAACACAATACATCAAACAAGCAGCAGTAGGACTTTTATCTCTCCGGAGAGCTCCGAAGCTGGGTAAACTGCTCGTGTGCTCGCGCCTCGATCCGCTCTTCGTGCGATCTCCGCCCCCTCCGAACCACAAAGGGCTGGTCCGGGCCCCATAGGTGTCCGTGGAGTACGATCAGCCTCCCGACATCTTTGGCGCGCCCGGGTAGGGGCGTCGAGGCCGTGTGAATCTGATCCGGCGTTCACACGAGCAGCACCCTCAACATCTTCCTCAACATGCCACCAAAGAAGAAGGCTTGGCGGCGCAAGACCGTCAGCGTCGTACCCACCCTCACCGCAGCAAGCGGGTGGTGGGGCAGACGGCGGAGGAACGGGCGCCGACGAAGGTGTTCGCGACGTTGCCAAGTCCAAGGACAAGTCCCCGCAAACCTCAGCGTCCGCGCATCCCCCGCGCCCATCTCAGGAGACGCGGGACCAACTACGTCATGGCGTTCACAATGCCATACGTTCGTTGGATCGAGACCCTCAAGACTAGCATGCGGCGTCAACATCTTGTACGAGTGAAATACGGTCGCCGGACGGTGCTGCTCCTTCTAACATAGTTAGAAGTCCGAGCATATCCCACTCCTCGCACCGCTCGCCAAAGCCACCCACTACTCGGCAGAAGCTCTGGCGAGCTCGGCTGCTCCTCGACTACCCTCCAACGGCCGACAAGGTCGACGAGTGGAGGGCCACTATCGAGCCTCATCGGCTTTGCCAACGGCGGCGCCCGCGGCAACCAACGCCATCATTGCCGCGGCGAGACGACAAGGCACGAGCCGGTGGCGGCAGACTGTCGAGAGGTGCAACCACCATGCACTCTCCGCCACGAAGGCCAAGATCGCCGACTCACCGGATCCACCTCGACAGCGACTCCACCGCGTCGTCCGGATCCATGAGCTTCGCCAGCGATCAGCGCCAAGTTCTTCATGAGCGACAACAAGAGGGCGCTCGAACTCGCATCGGCGCCGGAGAGAAGCGCGACGTCGATCCGACAAGCGCTGGGCCTTCTGTTGACATGCGGCGCGGAGGAGCTCACCCGAAGCAACGGTCAAGCGAGAGGGCAAATGCTGAAGTGCTGCGGGCTCAAGACCAGGACTTTCGACAGGCTGCACAAGTGCGGAAGAAAGCTGGATCGAGGAGCTGCCGGTGGTTCTTTGGTCGATCGGGGCGACGCCAAATCGAGCCACCGCCAGACACCTTTGCTCCAGTCTATGGAGCAGAGGCAGTTCTCCCCACGGAACTTCGTGATACGGATCGCCTCGAGTGCTCGCTTATGATGAGCTTGAGCAAGAGCAGCTGCGACAAGATGACGCGCTGCTCCTTGAGGAGGATCGTCTTCAGTCATTGTGGCGAGCTGCTCGCTACCGACAAGCTTTGCGTCGCTACCATAGCCGCAGAGTTAGTGCGAAGTCTCGAGGAAGGCGACCTTGTTCTTCGGCGTTCAGATCCGCCAAGAATTCAAACAAGTTGACGCCAAAGTGGGAAGGCCCTTATCGGGTGAAACGAGTCACTAGGCTGGCGCTGTCCGCTTGAGACCGAAGATGGCATTCCGGTGAGCAACTCCTGGAACATTGAGCATCTTCGTAAGTTTTACCCATAGGGCGCGATTGTCGGAACCCGTTCCGGCAACCACCTTTTGTGCAAGTCTTGCCGCTGTTGCATGTAATCCTTTGTACAAAGCCGGGCGCAGACCCCGTGCATCAGTAAAGCTCATGTGTTGCGCACAACTTGTCAAATTCATGCTTTCATCATTTTATTGCATGTTTTGACTAACACTTCGTGCAGCAACCACACCCGGTAAGCAGAATCGAGCCGCTGGGCTCCATAACGTTATTTCCTCTTCTTTCTCTTTTCTCAAAGAAAGGAAGGCTCCCTCGCGCACAAGTTAACCAGGGGGGAGGAGGAGATAATACTATGGACCAGGCACCGCTCGAGGAAGTTTCGCCTCATCGGGAAGCAAGAGACAGAAAAGCTAAGTTGCCAAAGTTTGAGCAATCAATTTTTTAATTTTTAAGTTATCTTCCTCGAACGATAGTACTTTGTATGGAAAACCTGTGCGTAGAGGAACCAACTCGTCGGCTAGTCGCGCCCTTACTTTGTTTCGAGTCCGCTCAACAACTTACGTGAGCTGCAGCTAGTCGCGACAAGGTTGCTTGTCGGAGGCGGCACTGCCAGCAGGCTGCTGACATTCCGCACTCAGCGCTCGCGGCAAAAGTGCCCGCACCGACAAGTCCCCCAAATGCGTAAGGCAGAAACGTACAAAGGAAGGAATCAAGTAGAGGAAATAACGTTGCATTGATCGCCTAAGATAGAGTATATTACAAAATAACTTGTCGCTGATCTAACAAAGTGTTCTAAACATGATCGGCAATGACAAGGAAAGATAAAGTTGGCGGCCTAGTCTACGCGGTCGCCCTCAATCCGCTTGATCTTGTTCACCTTGTCCACAATGGGTGCGACAAGGCCTTTGAGCTCCTCCACGTTGGCATCTGGCGGCAAGGATCTGAGGACGCCGTTAAGGTTGAGGCCCGGATTGCGGAAGGCCACCTTTATCAACACCTTCTCGAGGGCTCCTGCACAGATCTGGCGTGATTCCTCGGCCAGCTGCTTTGGGACCTCTTCCCGGAGTCGCTGGAGGCCCGTCACTACGCCTTTGAAGAATAAGCTGAGTTTGGCGCTAGGTTGGAGATGCTCGCCGGAGGAGTATGCAAGGTCCGCCATCCCGGCTCCATCACTCGTTGTGGATGTCGGCGGCGGTGTCCACAAGACCTTGATCCGATGCTCCACGCTCTCCCTCAAGGTGCTCTGGATGGAGGCAGCATTCGCTAGCAGCTCCTCCTTGGCCTTGATCGCCTCCAACAAACCCACCTCCCGCTCTCTATCGCCGTCCCAACGTCTGCGTCAGAGTGGTCGGCTTGACTCAAGATCCGCCTTGGAATCCTTGGCGGCGTCGAGCTCCTTGCCTCTATCAGCGAGACGACTCTGCAGCTCGCCAAGAGTGTAGGCGTCCTTCTCACGCTCACGCTTGAGCGCGGCAAGCTCTTCGCCGCCCTTCTTCAGGCTGGCCTCCAGCTGTGCCACCTTCACCTTCAGCTCATCCTTGGTGGCCTCGGCGGCTGCGGCAGCATCCTTCACTTCCTGAAGCGCCCCGCCAAGTGACTCCTCACGCGCGGCAAGGTCTTCTTCGTGGCTGTCCAGGTTGACCTTCCGCTGCGCCTACCGCTTTCTGCGGAGAGCTTCTCGGCAGCCAGGCCGCTGCTCCTCCTCAGCTGCGGCCTTCTCAAGGATGAAGGCCGTGCGCTCTTCTGCAAGTTGCCCCCGCGCTTCTGCTACGTCGCGGAGAGCTTCTTGGTTGGCGCTCCGGAGCTCTTCTGCGCGCTTCTCCATGTCTGCTCCTGCCCTCGCGACAAGTGCTTCCCGGGTCTCCAACTTGGCCTGCCGGGCGCGGTAGAGCGACAGCAGCTTCTTCAGCAGCTGCTCCTCCTCAGACTCGCCGCTGCTTTGCTTGGCGCGTCCACCAGCGTCGGCTGGAGGCGAGTAACTTCGCCATCAAAGGTCTCTCCCTCGACCGGCGCCTGGAGCTCGGTTCCTGTGGGAGCTTGATGAAGCGCCCGGCCTTGAGGTAGGCACGGGCTGGGGCTCGAACTGAACTGGCCAGCGTGGCGGGAGTCATTTGTCGGTGTGGCGCTTGGCGCTCCTGCGGCCTCGGGGCCGTCGGCGATCGCCCGACCCCTCGCCCGGCCTCTGCGTCGGCAGCCTCGGTGGCCTCCTGCAAGCAGGCTCGTCGGCGGCAACCTCTTCTTCCACAACAACGACCTCTTCTTCCTCGGCGCGGCCTCGTCGATGTTTCAGCGCTTCCTCCTCGCTTGGCGGCCTCGACCTCCATCGGCTCTGCATCAGGACGAAGAAAGAGCAGTCAAGCAAATGTTCAAAAAGAGAAACAAAAGAAAGCAAGCCCAAGGGAAATTTTCGTGTAAAGAAATTACCTGCAACGGGATCTGCAGCCATGGCCTCGGCCACTGGAGGGTCACTGGCGCTGGCCCTAGCCGGGGTAGTCTCCCTTGACGGAGTGGCCTCCCTTGTCGGAGGGCGCTCCCATGCCGGAGATTCCTCCCTTGGCGGTGAAGTGGCAGCAGACAGGATCTCGGGGGCGGCTTCCGAGCCCTCCTGATGAGGCTGCTCTGCTCCTACACAAGCACACAATCAGGTATCAACGAAGAAGGGACACCCCTGCACACCTAATAGTAAGGAGAAAACTGCACACTTACTCTGGGGGCTGTGCTGGGGGCTGCTCTGAGGAAGGGTTGCCGGGTCCGGCAAGGGGGTCTCGGACGCGTCCCGTGTCACCAAGAATCGTCCTCGACGACGACCGTCGGGATCTTGGCCCTCTTCGATGCTCTCTGGGCTAGCGTCCTGAAAAGTAAAGAGTCCAGAACGAAGCAAATCAGATTCAAGATGAAGCAATAAAAATGAAGAAATACAAGCACAATCTCAAGAGCTTACTCTTCGCCTTCCTCCTCGAGCTGGCGCGGAGAAGTCCAACTCGGCTCGCCTCCGGTGCGGCGAGGCGGGGAGTGGGCTCTCTTGGCCGCTTGGCGGAGGCGTCGGCGGTGGCTCGAGAAGATCCGCCCGGTTTGTCGCAGCAGGCGAGGCGCTCCGCGGCAACCTCGCTTGCATGGTAGAGCGTCGCCATGGCAGCTGCTGTGGGCGATCTGCCGCCCGACTTCGTCTCCAGCCTTGCGAAACGCCTCTTGGCGGAGCCGGGAGCTCGCTGGCGGCAAGTCGCTGGGTGGTGGAGAAGAAGCGCCCTCGGCGGGTCCACTCAACCCGGCCTCGGGCTCGACAAGCTCGTCCTCGCCAACGACCTACCCACGCTCGGCAAGGCATGCCGCCTTCGCATGGCGTCCGCCTCCTCCACGGTGAACCCGAAGGCTCCGGCGGCAGCTGCTGCCGCCTCCTCCACCCTGGTGGCAATCCGCGCCATCTCCTCGCCGGTGGTGTCGCTGGTGAGCCTTTTTTCACGCGTCGAGCGGATCGGCACTTCTTCCAAGTCGTCGAAGAACTGCTGCACGACCTCGTCGGGGCTCTGCCAGGTTGGAGCGATCCCATGGGAATCGCTGGCAACGGCATCATGGCGCGGATGCGGTCGGCGCCCAGTTGTTGCACAAAGGGAACCCCCCCCCCCCCCCCCCCTCGGCAACCTGAACCACTCAGGATGGTCGGGGTCATTCTTGAACAGCTCGAGCAGCATCGCGTCCAGCTCCAAGACGGTGAAGTTCCAGTTCAGGCCCGGGCGCAACCTCATAATGTCTGCCGCGTTTTGGAACTCCCAAGTAGGCCTCCTCCTCTCCTGCAAGGGAGCGATGCGGCGGTGGAGGAAATCTGCGCCAACTGCGCCTACGGTTAACACGGCAAGCCTGAGGCACAAAATCCGGGTCACAGCTATCTTCAACTTCGCATCCTCTGGCGCCAAGTTACTCCAATCTCTGCCACGCACTATTGGGGTTTGGCGCCGCAGCGATGAAGGGCTGCGGGTTCTCCTCACGACCCAGCACCAGTTGGCTCTCCACTCCTCCCACTTGTTGCGGAACTCTCCTTCGGTGTAGGCTTCTTTCTTGCCGATCCTCGAGACCCAAGCTATCCCTCCGGCAAGTGGCTCTCCTCTCTCGACGGGGCACGAAGAAATGGCGGAAGAGTGCCACATTTGGGTGGACTCCGACAAAGTTTTACGCAAAGATCTTGCGAAAACTGCCATGGTCAAGATGGCGTTGGGGGTGAAATCAAGGAGGCGGAGGCCAAACGTGTTCATGATGTCGCAGAAGAACTCGGAAAAGGGCGGGCAAAGCCCGCAATAGAAGAAAAGGGCGAAAAAGGGGTACCCTGTTGGGGCCAAATCAGAGGCGGAGGCGGGGAGTACCCTCGTGCGCGGATGCGCACGCGTCTCCGTCGACCAGAAGAGGTAGAAGACGTCCCGCAGCTCCCTTGCGCCGAGCTGCGGGGGGAAGATGGCCCGCTCCTTGCGCAGCGCCCTTGAGCGCTGCGCCTCGGCCGACTTGACGCCCTTCTCCTTGTCGGCTTTGGAGCCATGGCGTAGGGCGGCGGAGGAGGCCGACGGCGGTGAGCGCGCTTGTGGCGAAAGCGGGCGCTGCTCTCTTCGCCGGAGAAGAAGAGGGAGCGGCGGTGGTTTTCTTGACAAGACAGCGATGGCGAGTGGACGGCCTGCCCTGTTTCCTCCGCTTATAAAGAGGGGAGGGGCGGACGTTCCGCTTTTCCTAATAAAGAAACCCCACGACCACGCCCACGATCTTCGTGACGACGCCACGTCCGGTGCGTGCCGTTAGTGGGGATCGTGGTGGGTCCGGGCGATTGCGACGTGGTCGAGGCCACGTGTGCCTGCTGCTTTATTTTGGGCCTGGCCCGACAGCGCTTCGGCACCGTGTCTGCCCAGAGCCGGGGCTCTGTCGGTGTACTAGAGTAGGGGTACCCTAGTATCCCGTACTCGTGCCTGCAGACGATTGTAGCACCAGCGGCGGGGTTTGCCTCGTCACCGCCAAGGTCCTCCGTGGCTCCTCTAGTGCCATTCAAGAACAAAGTATTTGATTAAGAAAACAAGGCCCCGGCAAGAGGAGCTTGTCGGGAAGGCCACTCAAGGCATGCAGAAGACAAGGCCACGGCAAGAGGAGCTTGCCGGGAAGGCTCGGAGCGCGACAAGCCTCCGGACGCGACAAGGATTCAGCCGCGGCAAGGCGCTTGCCGCGGCAAGCAACCTCTCTCCATCTCCGCTCCAGCTCATCCAGCGACGTGTCGCCATGGGACCGTTCCATGCACGCGTGTCGAGAGGCTGTGCAGCCAGCGGAGAGCAGCGATAAGCGGCGCTGACAAGCTTGCCATCGTGGCGAGCGGAGGCGCACCTGACGGTCTCTGTTGCACTGTTTGGGCGACACTGACGGGCATTTATGGCTTTTGTCCCTTGCCGTCAGAGTTAGGTATTTTACGCATAATCGCTCGAGTAGGTGTACCAACTCCTGTTTTACATTTGTACCCTCATCTATGTTGCCACCGCCGGAGACCCCTTGAGCATATAAAAGGAGGCCCATGTGCAACGTAGAGGGGGTTCGGTTCATTCGTCTCACTAGAGACCAGATACACTCACGCTAGGTTTTGTAGCTCTCATCGCTCCCTAGCAAGAACACAATACATCAAACAAGCATGAGTAGGAGTTTTATCTCTCCGGAGAGCTCCGAAGCTGGGTAAACTGCTCGTGTGCCTCGCCTCGATCCGCTCTTCGTGCGATCTCCGCCCCCCTTCGAACCACAAAGGGGCCTGGTCCGCCGGCCCCATAGGTGTCCGTGGGTACGATCAGCCTCCCCGACAGTAAGGCTCCGCTCATCGCTCTTCTGATATTAATGCCTTATTGATATATATATAAATCCTTGTTACTTCTCAGGCTAACAGCTCCTTCTGGAAACGAACCAAACCGGCCCGGGTTCCTCGTGTAAAGTCCAAGACCACCAAGAAAGCTGGTAAGAGGAAAACCGCGAGTCTTCTGATCCGCCGGAAGAAGAAGATTCAGAAGCTGAGGTAAAGCTTGATTTACTTTGTCCCTTTTTATCCTTCATCCTATTGATAACTTCAATTCCCAGGATGATGCCGAAGTCAGTCATGTCGATCCTGTTGAGGTAATCCTTCTTTCTTCCAAATCTGATCTTGTGCCGGTTAAAAGAATTCGCCGCACAGTCCGGAAAGTGAAAAAATCTCACTCCCTTGCTCATTTGAATCCGAACCTTTCTTTGAAGACACAGCAGGCTGAAGAGCGCCGTACGACCCGGCACAGCGGTCAACAAATTACATCGTCCGGTTTACCTGACACCCCAACCCGGAAGCGTCGTCCAGAGGTGATTTGTTCTCCTGAAAAGCGTTATCCTTTGAAAGGTTTCTTCCGATGTCCTCTCAATCCGTCTGATCCGAATTATCAGGCCTCTTCCAACTCATCTGGCGGTTCATCAACCACTGAACTGCCTCCTCTTAAAGTTGCTGCGGGGTAAGCATAATGCTCTTTTTTATTTTCTTCGCCTTTGTCGGTTCATCATGCTCTAACTCTGAATATTGCAGCACCAAGGCTCTCTTAAGTAAGAAGGCGAAAACCCTTGACCCTACTGTGGATGCTGATCCGGAGAAGACCCCAGAGCACCATGGCGAAAAGCCTGAAGTTGCAAAAACAGTTACGCCGGGTTGAACCAAGACGACAATGCTAATCCGCCCGGAGGTTGAACCCGGATGCCCAAGTGGAAACCTCACATCCTGCTCCACCGAGTCCCGCAGAGCGTAATGTAGCAGTTGCTGAAACGCCGAGCCTGGGTATGAAAACACCAAGCCCAAGGAAGAATGCCAATCCGGCCAGCCCGGCCAAAGATGATGATGTCATAGTGACGGGCACCGCCTATACCGCCCCTGGCAATCCGGTCGCTTTATCAAAACACAGCGCCAAGGAAGAGTCTACTGCCATGAGTAAAGAGAAGGGAAAACTGATCTGTCGCCTTATGATAACTTCTCTGCCCAAGAACTTCACTCCGGCCTCTGAACCGACTCTACACGGTCGTGACTTCGAAGCCGGTCTGGTGAATCGTATGAAGGAACGCTATGAGGTAAGGAGTTATGCCTCTCTTGTACTTTTGTTGTGTAGTAGCCCCCAAGGGCCGGTTCAACTGAGCATAGTTAAACCGGGACTTAACATAGAACTCATACGTCTCAAACTTCAGTGCTGTAGCCCCCAAGGGCCGGTTCAACTTAGCATAGTTAAACCGGGACTTAACATGTATCACCATAGCAAGATGAGATCAATTAGCCATTAGCCCCCAGGTGCCAAGTTGAATACCTGTATTGAGCTTGGGACTTTATAATGAAACAACTAACGTGATCCATTTTTTATCAGAGTGAGATATACCAAAGAAACCGTACAGCTCAAGGACCTTCGTGCCAATCTGAAGACTCAACAAGCAGAAGCCACCAAGGCCAAGGATGAATTGAAAACTTCCTTGACCACTATGGAGCAGCTCAAGGAGTGGTATAATTTCGAGCAGGCCAACTGGGACACCGAGAAGGTTGGTTTGCTAAAGCAGGCGGAAGATCTTTGAAGCGGCTCTTAAACCGGTGATGAAGAGCTCACCGGACTAAAGCGCCAAATTAATGCCATGACCTATGCGATCTTTGGTAAGAGATTTTTCACTGATTACTATTTCGTTTTTATATTTCCGCCAGTTTAACCTGAGTTGTCTTAAACCGGTGTAGGGAAGCGTATTGCTCATCTGGGCTCTGATATGCGGAAGAAGCTCAAGGCTGTATACACGCTGATTGAGCAACTGTATACCGGCACCCAGCGAGTCATATGTGCGACATCGTATGATAATGCAGCTCCATCTTTGATCAAAGATACGCTAGACCGGCTGTCCATGATCCCGGCACAACTTGAAGAGTTGAAACGATCCATGCCCGGCTGGCACTTTATTGGCTCTAACTCGCGCCAAAGCATGGATAGCGGACCTTGATCCGGCTGACATAGCCAAGGGTTTCCCCAGCGCTCAAGAAAATCGCGAAGCCTTTGATTATAATGCCCTCAAACGGATAACAAAGGAGATGCGTCCTCTGGCGAGTCAACTGACAGCAGAAGCCAACCTGGCGGTTTACCGCTCTTTCTATGATGCAAACAACAGACAGGTGGAATTTGTCATTCCAGAAGTGCAGAACCTTGTTCCTCCAATCCGTAAGCACACTTATGCCCCTGACATTGATCCGACTGAGCTTATAAGTGAAGAGGCTGTCTTTCAGGCTTTAAACCGGATTGATCGGTCTACCAATGACTTCCGCCATTGGGTGATGAAGAGGAAGAAGCTGAACCGACGCGGATGACCCATCTTCTTCACGTCAACCCGGCGAGGAAGCTTAATCCGTCAAGCCGGTTGATGCATCATAAGCTGCTAGTCATAACGCCATTCGAAATGTTTGGGCCTCGGAAGGCCTTGTAATAGAATAGCCAGCACTTTGTTTTTGAATATGCCTTTATGCCTTCAGTCTGGAACCTTCACGCAGAGGTGCTGATACTTTTGATTGAATAATCGAAACCGTCAATCTATATTGCCTGCAATCACAAATTGAACTGCCACGGCGGCTTGTGTCGCCAGCCGGCTTGTGACGCTCATATGTATATGTAAGGAAATATTGAGGTATATGATCAAAATTTTGTGATACAAAAATACACCTTGTTGTCGGGCATGAAGTTGGCTTAGCCAACCTGGAAGCGGAGGTTGTATAAACCATTACCGTCAAAGGATAAAATAGCTCCTGTGTTTATAATGCCGGTTTACCATGTAAACCATGCCGGGTCATGTTAAGCCCCCTGTTACTCCATAATGGGATGTTAACAGGAAAAATCAAACCGGAAAAGTTATTTCCGGATTAAAATAAACAGAAAGCCGTCAATTGGCTGGTTGAACCGGTCTGAAAAATGTTATCGGTTTAAAAACGCAACAAAGAATCAAATAACAATTTGCGAAAGAGGCTTTCTTGAGCCGATCGGATGGTATTACCATGGTCGGACACGACCAAGCTCCCATAAGGTGTAGCTACGGTTCAAGTCAGCCAGGTCCCCAAGCTGAAACCGTGGCATTATGCCGATCAAGTTGTGTGGCAATGGTTCGGTTCGACCAAGCCCCCAAGTGACTCTATGGCCTTAGGCCGATCAAGAGGCGTGTTGGTTCAGACTTGACCATGTCCCCAAGTGATCTGGTGGCTTTAAGCCCATCAAGAGGTGTGGCATTGGTTGGATACGACCAAGCCCCCAAGTGACATCTAAAAGCTTGAAGAGCAAGCTCAAGGGATAAACCGGAGGCCGCTTTTAAGACAACAACTCCATGTACCCAAGCCGGATTTTTACAGAACGGATACCCCGCTTTAGCCGAGGCTCCGGTTTATTGCTTTTATTCATAGTATATACATTGTCATAATATGTACATAAGGAGAGCCGATGGCTCAGGTATAATAAGGCCGAAGATGAGCTATGTTCCACGGCCTGTTGGTCTCCTCTTCTGACGTGCGTGAGTCTTTATGCTCTCGAACATCAATCAGATAGTATGACCCGTTGTGCAGATTCTTGCTGACCACAAAAGGCCCTTCCCAAGGTGGGGATAGCTTGTGCATATCATGCGGTCTTGAATAAGCGAAGCACCAAGTCTCCTTCTTGAAAGGTTACGGTTACGACCCGTCGACTGTGATACCGACGAAGATCCTGCTGGTAAATCGCCGAGCGAGCAGCCGCCATATCTTGTTCTTCATCCAGTCGATCCAAAGCGTCCTGCCATGCTGCCTCGTTATCTGCCTCAACATAGGCTGCCACACGAGGCGAGTCATGACGGATATCGCTGGGGAGAACCGCCTCCGCTCCATAGACCATAAAGAACGGTGTGTATCCAGTGGATCTGTTAGGGGTAGTATTTATACTCCATAACACAGACGGTAGCTCTTCTACCGAACAACCCGGCGTCCTCTGCAGAGGGACCATAAGCCGGGGCTTGATGCCTCTCAAGATCTCTTGATTGGCTCTTTCCACTTGACCATTGGACTGTGGGTGAGCTACTGAAGAAACGTCAAGCTGGATGTGCTCACGTTCGCAGAACTCCTTCATGGCACCTTTGGACAAATTGGTACCATTATACGTAATGATACCGTGGAAAACCAAACCAGAAAATCACCTTTTGATGAATCGAACCGCCGTGGCCGCATCACACTTGCTAACAGGTTCTGCCTCTACCCACTTTGTAAATTTTTCAACCGCCACCAACAGGTGGGTCTTCTTGTCCTTGGACCTTTTGAAAGGTCCAACCATATCCAGCCCCCATGTCGCAAATGGCCCAGTAATTGGAATCATCTTCAATTCTTGGGCCGGTATATGAGCACGTCTAGAAAACTTCTGGCAACCATCACATCGCCTGACCAGATCTTCCGCATCAGCATGGGCAGTCAACCAATAAAAACCATGGCGGAACGCCTTAGCCACCAAGGATTTTGAACGGCGTGGTGACCACAGTCCCCTTCGTGGATCTCACGCAATATTTCACAGCCTTCCTCAGGGGACACACAGCGTTGAAACGCCCCTGACACACTGCAATGATGCAACTCTCCATTAACAATGGTCATAGACTTAGACCGTCGAACTATCTGTCGGGCCAATATCTCATCTTCTGGTAACTCACCCCGGCTCATGTACACCAAATAAGGGAGCGTCCAATCCGGAATGTCATGCAGGGCTGCCACCAACAGAGCCTCCGGATCAGGAATAGCCAAATCTGCTTCATCGGGGAGCTTGACTGACGGGTTGTGCAGTACGTCAAGGAAAACATTGGGCGGGACCAGTTTGCGTTGAGAGCCCAACCGGCTTAAAGCGCCCGCCGCTTCGTTCTTCCGTCGATCCACATGGTCCACTGATAGCCTTTGAAATGACTCGCAACAACATCCACCTCCCGACGATGTCACGGCCATGAGTGGGTCTTTGGAATCCCAAGTGCGGACACCATCTTGGGCCACCAAGTCCGAGTCACCAAGCACTTAACCCGGCTTAGATTCATCTCCTTAGCCATCCGAAGACCATGGAGCAAGGCCTCATACTCAGCTGCATTGTTAGTACAAGGGAACAGTAAGCGGAGGACGTAACAAAACTTGTCACCTCGTGGGGAAGTTAACACTACTCATCTTTCGAGCCTTCCAGCTGCCTGGACCCGTCAAAGTGGATGGTCCAATAGGTATGATCCGGCTTTTCTTCAGGCGCTTGTAACTCCGTCCAATCATTAATGAAATCCACAAGTGCCTGGGATTTTACTGCCGCCCGAGGCATATACTTTAAACCGTGCGGCCCAAGCTCTATCGCCCACTTAGCAATTGACGATCGCCTCCGGTTACAGTATGATATCACCTAAGGGAGCTGAACTGACCACCGTGATGGGATGCCCTTGAAAATACTGCTTCAGCTTCCGGCTTGCCATAAAAACTCCATACACCAGCTTCTGCCAATGCGGATATCTCTCCTTGGACTCAATAAGCACCTCGCTGATATAATAAACCGGACGTTGAACCGGATGCTCCTTCCCTGCCTCCTTCCGCTCTACCACAATGGCTACGCTTAATCGCCTGGCATTAGCGACAACATATAGCGAAGCGGCTCTTTGTCAATGGGAGCGGCGAGTACAAAGCGGGTTGGCCAATTGCCGCTTCAAGTCCTCCAACGCTTCATCGGCGGGGCTCCAGACAAACTGATCATCTTCTTCAAAGATCCGGTACAAAGGAATGGCCTTCTCTCGAGGAGGCTGATAAACCGCTCAGCGGCAATCCGCCCGCCAATCGCTGGACATCATTGATACACTTTGGCTTAGCCAGGGAGGTGATAGCTGTGATCTTCTCCGGATTAGCTTCAATCCCCCTGTTGGACACAAGGAAACCCAATAACTTGCCTGCCGGAACACCGAAAACACATTTGGCCGGGTTAAGCATCATGTTGTACACCCGCAAGTTGTCAAAGGTTTCTTTCAAATCCTCAATCAGTGTTTCCTTCTTCCTTGACTTAACCACAATATCATCCACATAAGCATGTACGTTACGGCCGATCTGCTCATGCAAGCAATTACAGACGCATAATCTTGATAAGTTGCTTGGGCGCTCTTGAGCCCAAAAGGCATAGACACATAGCGAGAAGGCTCCAAAGGGAGTGATAAACGCTGTCTTCTCCTGGTCCTTAACCGCCATTTTGATCGATGATATCCAGAATATGCATCCAAAAAGCTCAAACGCCACAACCCGCCGTAGCATCAATAATCTGGTCAATGCGGGAGGGCGAAAGGATCTGCTGGACAAGCCTTGTTAAGATCTGTGTAATCCACACACATGCGCCAAGTGCCGTTTTCTTAAGGACCAACACCGGATTAGCCAGCCACTCGGATGGAAAACTTCAACGATAAAACCTGCTGCTAAGAGCACAGCAAGCTCTTCTCCAATGGCCTTGCGCTTTTCCTCATTAAACCGCGAAGAAACTGCTTTACCGGTTTGTACTTAGGATCAACATTAAGAGTGTGCTCAGCGAGTTCCCTCGGTACACCCGGCATGTCGAAGGCTTCCATGCAAAATGTCTCGATTCTCACGGATGAACTTCGATGAGCGCGCTTTCCTATTTAGGATCCAAGTTAGCACCGATGATGAACTGCTTGGACGAATCACCGGGCACAAAGTCAACAAGTTTAGTCTCACCACGATTTAAACTTCAGATCCGGATCGTGCTCTGTAGTTGGTTTCTTCAACGGGTCATGTCCGCGGATCAACATTGTCTTTATAGTACTTTAGCTCTTCGGTGGCACAAACCGACTCTGCGTAAGCCGCATCACCTTCCTCACACTCTAAAGCGATCTTGCGGCCCCCATGAACCGTTATCGTCCCTTTGTGACCCGGCATTTTCAGCTGCAAATAGACATAACAAGGTCGCACCATAAACTTGGCATAAGCCGGCCGCCCAAACAGGGCGTGGTAAGGGCTTTGAATTTTCACCACTTCAAATGTCAATGTTCCCGATCTGGAGGCATGTTCATCCCCAAAGGCCACCTCCAGAGCTATTTTACCAACCGGATATGCTGACTTGCCAGGCACCACACCATGAAACACTGTATTGGAAGGCTTGAGATGTTTATCCGTTAATCCCATACGACAGAAGGTCTCATAATACAGGATGTTGATGCTGCTCCCTCCGTCCATAAGCACCTTGGTGAACTTGTATCCTCCCACCTGAGGCGCCACCACTAGGGCTAGCTGACCCGGATTGTCAACCCGGGGAGGATGATCCTCTCTACTCCACACAATAGGCTGCTCTGACCAGCGTAGGTAATGCGGGACGGCCGGTTCAACAACGTTGCCGCCCGCTTCTGAAGTTTCCGGTCTCGCTTGTCCAAGCTAGTGGTGAAGACGTGATACTGTCCACCATTCAACTGCTTCGGATTGCTTTGATAACCCGACTACTGCTGCTGCTGATTGTAACCACCTTGGTTGTTACGATTGTCTTTGATTGTTACGATTATTCGCCCGCCGGATTACCATTAAACTCTGGACCGGAATTTCCTCCACCGTAATCCGGGCCGGACCCTGAACAGCCGTCGGGGCCTTGATCATACCGGAAAGCGTTGGAACTTTTGAACTCCTGCATAATGTAACAATCCTTCCAGAGGTGGTTTGCTGGCGCCTCCTTCGTCCCATGCTTCGGACAGGGTTGATTCAGCAGATAATTCAACCGGTCCGGATTGTGATTAGGCGCACCACCTCGGTTCGGATGTTTACCCTTGCGCCGTTGGCCCTTGTCCTGCGCGTTGGTGTTGGCTACAAAGCCCATGTTACCATTCGCCTTATGCTTGTTTCCTCCATTACCTGCCGAGTGATGCTGCTGGCCTCTAGAGTTGTTGTTCTGTTTTCCCTTCCCTGTTTCATCCTCCTCGGACTCGGGATCCTTGGTACTATCAGAATCAGCATACTTCACTAAAACGCCCATGAGAGTGCCCATGTCATTGCAAAACGCTTCATGCGACTCCAACTTCAATTTTAAAGGTTCGAACCGGCGGTTGCCCTCTAGGGTTAAGATTGCAGAATCGGTGTTGATCCGGTCTCAAGAATGTAGAACTTCAAACGCGGGCGCACCCAATGGGTTGTGGATTCTCCTCACCTGGACACAAGCCCCCAAGTCCACCACAGACATGGGCTGCTTACGCGTGTCTTTGAAATTCTGAATGAACCGGGTCCGCAACTGGGTCCATGAACTGATGGAATTGGGTGGCAAGTTTTTCAACCAAGTACGGGCCGTGCCTTTAAGCATCATGGTAAAATACTTTGCCCATGCAGCTTCATCTACATCCAGCATCTCCATGGCCATCTCATAGCTTTCTATCCATGCTTCGAGCGGATCGGCGGTATAATTGGGCACCTTGCGTGGCCCCTTGAAATCTTTGGGCAAGCGTATATTGCGAAAGCGGGACGAGGCAAGGCACCCCAAAGAGCTAGATGTAACTCTGTGCTCGAAGATAATCGGTCGAACCGGCGCAAGCTGATAATCTTGATCTTTGTCGCTAACTCGGCCCCCCTACGTGCCCTGGCCCGGTCCACCACCTCTTGAGCGTTTTCGAAACCACCCGCCGGGTTGTTGCTGCGGGGTGCACCGCGCTGCGCATTACTTGATATGGCCGGTTCATCTGCATGCCTGCTATAGCTCCGGCTCAGGTGGGGGATGGAGTGGATCCGATCGCGGCTGTTTGAATACGCTTCCTGTTGGACCAGAGTCGTCCTAAGGAGCTCTTTGACCCGGCGTGTTTCCACCGCCTATGGTGAATCACCTTCGATTGGAATCGCCTCCAACCGCGCCGCAGCCGCAACAAGGTTATCCATCGGGTTGGAGTAGTGACCTGGAGGTGTTTGCACAGCTTGAGGCGCGCCGACATGATGGCGAGGTAGATCTATCACACGAGGCTGAATCGGCGCGCCCGTCCAGTGCTTCCGCCGGTTCACCACCGGGCGGCGGATTCTCGGTCCCTGCTCACGGGTGTTGAAGAGGTCTCTTCCCTCGAAAATCGAGGGCAAACGGGATCTGTACTTTCTTTTCATGACTTCATGCGACGCATTCTGATCCAGCATGAGCCTATAAGCCTGCGCATCCAAAGCGGCCCACTCTGCCACCATCCTAGCGTCTGTAGCTGCCAGATCCGCTTTAGCCTGAGTGATTTGCTCCTTCACCTTTGCAATCTCTGCGTTATGCAGATCTTGATCCGTCGGGTTAGCCTCTGCCATGAGCACAGCCAACGCATCAAATAGTTCTGATAAAACTTGAGCCGGCGGGCGCACAGGGCCTCCTGCCCCGGCTGCCAGCGCCGCTGTCGAACCGGCGACCGTTGTCGTGGCGGTTGAGGAGTGAAGCGTCGCTTGTGTACCGACCATGAATATTCCAACCCGGTTGGGCAGATCAAAGGGGTCCGGAATACTGTTACCGTCGGAACAGCCCCCAATCCGGCCATCTTGCAGCTGGTACAGAGATTTAGTTTCTCAAGTCGATGACTCGTTATCCGAGTAGACAACGGTTTCGCCACCTGATGCTGATCCGTCCTCGTAGTTTCTTCCGTGGATGACTCCCACGAAACCACGTTTGACAGTCGGTTTAGCCAGGGCAGGTTTCGCCCGCTGAGCCGTCTCGACGAGGTCGGTGCAGATGTCCGGCTCAGGCCCTGGCTCACCGATCTTGCCAATGAACACGTGTATGCTACCAAAGGGGACCCGATACCCGTACTCAATCGAGCCGGCCTTGGGGCCCCAGCCTGCATCATCGATGTAGAGCTTGCCGCGACGACTCTTGGTCATCCGGCCCATAGCATAGCCTTCGAGTCCTTCGAACTTGCCCTCTAAGATCATCAAACCATCGTGCGATAGCCCCATGGTGGGCGCGGTAATATTGCGCCGCATCGGAAGCACTCTTCGGCATGTCCAAATATTCAGCCAGAGAACTCCAGACCTGGTTCAGCTGAACATAGTCTGGATCGCCAAACTTGGACTGAAATAAAAGAGCTTACTGGCCACTATTTCCTTCATGAGCTTCCCTAGATTTAGACCGAGCTTCACTCGCCTCTCGTACGGCATTATCAAGCTCAGCCATTTTGGCTTTATTCTCCTTCTCAAGGAATTCACAGCGGCTGGCAGTACTCTTCAATTCAAGTACCAGTGCGGATATATTTTCCTCACTTTAGCGCCGAGCTGCTTGTTCGGCTCTTTGATCCGCCGACGCCTTCTCGGCAGCCGCATCACTACGTCGGGCCTGCTCCTTGGCCCGGGCTAGCTCCGCCTGAAGAGCTTCAACGGCGGCAGCTGATAACCCACAAGTATAGGGGATCAATTGTAGCCCCTTTCGATAAGTAAGAGTGTCGAACCCAACGAGGAGCTAAAGGTAGAACAAATAGTCCCTCAAGTTCTATCGACCACCGATACAACTCTACGCACGCTTGACGTTCGATTTACCCAGAACAAGTATGAAACTAGAAGTACTTTGTAGGTGTTGTTGGATAGGTTTGCAAGAATATAAAGAGGACGTAAATAAAAAGTAGGGGCTGTTTAGTTAAAGACACAATAAAGTAAATATAGCGAGTGTGGAAAAGTGGTGGTAGGAGTTGCGAAATTGCCCTAAGCAATTGACTACTTTACTAGACCGATAGAATGTTTTATGTGGCAAAGGCCACTGCTAGCATGTCATCCCTGACTTGGAATTCTATGCACTTGTGATTGGAACTATTAGCAAGCGTCCTCAACTACTAATGTTCATTAAGGTAAAACCCAACCATAGCATTAAGATATATTGGTCCCCCTTCAATCTCGTATGCATCAATTTCTATGCTCGGTTGAAGCTTCTGTCACTCTTGCCCTCCAATACATAGTCCTATCAACATACAACTAACCCTATGGTGTGATCCACGCCACAAGACTCATATGATGGGCACCAAAGGACAGCAACATAACCACAAGCAAATTAAATCAATCATAGCAATTCATCAACCACCGATAGGACAACGAGAATCTACTCAGACATCATAGGATGGCAACACATCATTGGACAATAATATGAAGCATAAAGCACCATGTTCAAGTAGAGGGTACAGCGGGTTGCGGGAGAGTGGACCGCTGTAGATAGAGGGGGGAAGGTGATGGAGATGTTGGTGAAGATGGCGGAGGTGTTGGTGAAGATCGCGGTGATGATGATGGCCCCGGCGGCGTTCCGGCGCCACCGGAAGCGAGGGGGAGAGAGCCCCCCCCCCCTTCTCCTTCTTCCTTGACCTTCTACCTAGATGGGAGAAGGGTTTGCCCTCTGGTCCATGGTCTCCATGGCATGGGAGGGGCGAGAGACCCTCCAAGATTGGATCTGTCTCTCTGTCTCTCTCTGTTTCTGCGTTCTCTTCTCCTGCCCTTTCACCGTTTCGTATATATATGGAGATCCGTAACTCTGATTGGACTGAACATTTTTTCCTAAAAATTAGCTTTCTTGCGACTGAATCAGGCAATCAACCGCCTTACGGGGGCCCACGAGGGTCAGGGGCGCGCCCAGGGGGGTGGGGCGCGCCCCTGCCTCCTGCCTCCCTCGGGCACCGTCTCGCGTGGATTTTTCTTCCGGAATTCTCCAAATATTCCAAAAATATTCTCCATCCTTCTTATCCTGTTTGGATTCCGTTTGATATGGATATTCTGCGAAACCAAAAACATGCAACAAACAGGAACTGGCACTGGGCACTGGATCAATATGTTAGTCCCAAAAATAGTATAAAAAGTTGCCAAAAGTATATGGAAGTTGTATAATATTGGCATGGAACAATAAAAAATTATAGATACGACGGAGACGTATCAGCATCCCCAAGCTTAATTCTTTCTCGTCCTCGAGTAGGTAAATGATAATAAAGATAATTTTTGATGTGGAATGCTTCCAAGCATAATCTTTATCATGTATCTAATCATGGCATGAATATTAAGACACGAGTGATTCAAAGCAATAGTCTATCATTTGACATAAAAACAATAATACTTCAAGCCTACTAATAAAGAAATCATGTCTTTTCAAAATAACGAGGCCAAAGGAAGTTATCCCTACAAAATCATATAGTCTGGCTATGCTCCATCTTCACCACACAAAATATTCACATCATGCACAACCCCGATGACAAGCTGAGCAATTGGTTCATACTTTTTAACGCGCTTCAGCATTTTTAACCCTCACGCAATACATGAGAGCAAGCCATGGATATAGCACTATGGGTGGAATAGAATATGATGATGGGGGTTATGTGGAGAAGACAAAAAAGGGAGAAAGTCTCACATCGACGCGGCTAATCAACGGGCTATGGAGATGCCCATCAATTGATGTCAATGTGAGGAGTAGGGATTGCCATGCAACGGATGCACTAGAGCTATAAGTATATGAAAGCTCAAAGTGATTCTAAGTGGGTGTGCATCCAACTTGCTTGCTCATGAAGACCTAGGGCATTTGAGGAAGCCCATCGTTCGAATATAAAAGCCAAGTTCTATAATGAAAATTCCCACTAGTATATGAAAGTGATAACTCAAGGGACTCTCTATCATGAAGAACATGGTGCTACTTTGAAGCACAAGTGTGGTAAAAGGATAGTAACATTGCCCCTTTTTCTCCTTTTCTGCGGGCTTCTTTGGCCCCCTTTTTTTGGCCTCCCTTTGGGGGGGGGGGGGGATGCTCTAATAATGATGATCATCACACTTTTATTTACTTACAAATCAATATTACAACTCGATACTTGTCGGTGTACTAGAGTAGGGGTACCCTAGTATCCTGCTAGTGCCTGCAGACGATTCTGACACCAGCGGCAAGGTTTGCCTCGTCACCGCCAATCTTCCTCCGTGGCTCCTTGGAGCCATTCAAGAACAAAGTATTAGATTGAGAAGACAAGGTCCCGACAAGAGGAGCTTGTCGGGAAGGCCACCTGAGCACGGAGAATACAAGGCCCGGCAAGAGGAGCTTGCCGGAAGGCCCTGAGCGCGACAAGCCTCCGGGCGCGACAAGATTCGCCGCGGCAAGGCGCTTGCCGCGGCATGCAACTCCTCTCCGTCTCCGCTCCAGCTCACCCAGCGACGTGTCGCCATGGGACCGTTCCATGGGCACGTGTCGAGCGGCTGTGCAGCCAGCGGAGAGCAGCGATAAGCGGCGTTGATAGGCTCGCCATCGTGGCGAGCGGAGGCGCACCTGACAGTCTCTGTTACAGTGTTTGGGCGACAATGACGGGCATTTATTGCTTTTGTCCCTTGCCGTCAGAGTTAGGTATTTTGCATTGTACACTGTTCAAGTAGGTGTACCAACTCCTGTTTTTACATTTGTACCCCCGCCTATGTTGCCACCTGTCGGAGACCCCTTGAGCATATAAAAGGAGGCCCGAGTGCAACGTAGAAAGGGTTCGGTTCGCGTCTTTCGCAAAGGTTCGGTTCGCGTCTTTCGCAAGGTTCGGTTCATTCTGACCGCCATAGACTAGATACACTCACGCTTAGGTTTTGTAGCTCGCATTGCTCCCTAGCAAGAACACAATAGATCAAGCAAGCAGCAGAGGAGTTTTATCTCTCCGGAGAGCTCCGAAGCTGGGTAAACCGCTCGTGTGCATCGCCTCGATCCTCTCTTCGTGCGACCTCCGCCCCCCTCCGAACCACAAGGGGCCTGCTCCGCCGGCCCCATAGGTGTCCGTGGGTACGATCAGCCTCCCCGACAATACTAGAACAAAGATATGACTCTATATGAATGCCTCTGGCGGTGTACTGGGATGTGCAATGATCTAGCATAGCAATGACATCAAAAAATGGACATGCCATGTAAACATCATGCTAGCTATCTTACGATCATGCAAAGCAATATGACAATAAATGCTCAAGTCATGTATATGATGATGATGGAAGTTGCATGGCAATATATCTCGGAATGGCTATGGAAATGCCATGATAGGTAGGTATGGTGGCTGTTTTGAGGAAGATATAAGGAGGTTTATGTGTGATAGAGCTTATCGTATCACGGGGTTTGGATGCACCTGCGAGGTTTGCACCAACTCTTGAGGTGAGAAAGGGCAATGCACGGTACCGAAGAGGCTAGCAATGATGGAAGGGTGAGAGTGCGTATAATGCATGGACTCACAATAGTCATAAAGAACTCATATATTTATTGCAAAAGTTTATTAGCCCTCGAAGCAAAGTACTACTACGCATGCCCCTAGGGGGATAGATTGGTAGGAAAAGACCATCGCTCGTCCTCGACCGCCACTCATAACGAAAGCAATCAAAGAACACCTCATGCTCCAACTTCGTTACATAACGGTTCACCATACGTGCATGCTACGGGACTTGCAAACCTCAACACAAGTATTTCTAAATTTCACAATTACTCAACTAGCACGACTCTAATATCACCACCTTTATATCGCAAAACTATTGCAACGAATCAAACATATCATATTCAGTGATCTACAAGTTTTATGTAGGATTTTATGACTAACCATGTGAATGACCAATTCCAGTCATCTCTCTAAATAGATGTAAGTGAAGGAAGAGAGTTTAATTCTTTCTACAAAAGATATGCCCACGCTCTAACAAATATAAGTGAAGCAAAAGAGCATTCTACAAATGGTGGTTTTCTATGTGAAGAGAAACAGGCAATCCAAACTTCAAATGATATAATTGAAGCACATGAAGCATTCTATAAAGCCATACTCAAAAGATTTAAGTGAAGTGCAATGAGCATTCTATAAATCAACCAAGGACTATCTCATACCAGCATGGTGCATAAAAGAAAAGCAAAAACTAAATGCAAAAGACGCTCCAATATTTGCACATATCGCATGAACGAAACGAATCCGAAAACATACCGATATTTGTTGAAGAAAGAGGGGATGCCTTACGGGGCATCCCCAAGCTTAGATGCTTGAGTGTCCTTGAATATTTACTTGGGGCGCCTCGGGCATCCCCAATCTTGAGCTCTTTCCTCTCTTCCTTCTTCTCACATCGAGACCTTCTCGATCATCGAACATTTCATCCACACAAAACTTCAACAGAAAACTCAGTAAGATCCGTTAGTATAATAAAGAAAATCACTACTCTAAGTATTGTTGCAAACCAATTCATATTTTGTTTTTGAATTGTAGCTACTGTAATATAACTTTTTCATGGCTTATTCCATTGATATAAATTGATAGTTTCATCAAAACAAGCAAACTATGCATCAAAAACAGAATCTGTCAAAAAAAGAACAGTCTGTAGCAATCTGAACATTCACCATACTTCTGATACTTGAAAAATTCTTCCAAAATTTGGAAAGAAAAACAATTTGTATAGAAAGAAAGTGCAAAAAGAATCAGAACCATTTGACGTTCCAGTAAAAAAACTAAAAATCGCACACTACAGCTAAAGTTTCTGTCGTGCACCGTACAAACCAATAAGCATTGTAAACATCCTAAAGGCAAACCTTGGCACACTATTTTTATTTTTAAACTTTATAAAGGCACACAACATAAATAAATGACTCTCTAAAACTTCCTGGTTGTCTCCCTGGCAGCGCTTTCTTTAAAGCCATTAAGCTAGGCATAAAGTGCTCAAGTAGTGAATCCACCCAGATCCCAAGGTATATCAAAGCCAATTTTAATTAACAATGATTTGTAATTTAGTAGTGAGCACAAAGTAACAAATATCATGAAATGACGAAGTCTAACTCTCTTCCTATGCATCGTCATGTCATAAAAGAACAATTCATGCACACAAAGAAAAGGCCAATGCATAGTATAAACAGTTTCTTGCAATTTTTTCATGTTGGAAACATAAAGGGGCGGAGATGTAGTTCCCCTCTCATAATAATTGCAAGTAGGAGAAGCAAGCACATGCATATTATATTCATCAAAATCATCATGTGCAACGGTAAAAGGCAACCGATCAATGTAATCCTTAATAAGTGCAATCTTCTCCGATATAGTGTAGTCGGGAGAATTCAAAAAGATAATAGGACTATCATGCGTGGGTGCAATAGCAACAATTTCATGTTTAACATAAGGAAATATAGCAAGTTCATCTCCATAAGCATAATTCATATTTGCATCTTGGCCACAAGCATAGCAAGAATCATCAAAATGGGATATTTCAAAAGAATCGACGGGATCATAATAATCATCATAGCTATCATCCTTCAGTAAGCACGAAGGGAAATTAAACAATGTATGAGTTGAAGAGTTACTCTCATTAGAAGGTGGGCACGGGTAGCTAATCCGCTCTTCCTCCTTTTGTTCTTCGCTCTCTTCCTCATCTTTATCATCCAATGAGCTCACAATGTCATCAATTTCTTCTTCCATAGACTCCTGGAAAATATTAGTCTCTTCGGAGACTTTCTCAATAAATGCATCAATATCAGAATTGAATTCATAATTCTCATAGAAATATTTAAGGATAGCTAAATTTTCAGGTTTATAAATAGCATCATAAAGATTTTCAAACTCTTTGAACATAGATTCAATTTCATAAGCACCCATAAAAGCAAAAAATTCTTCTATTTGTTCCACATCATAGTAGTCATATATACCATTAGCATAAGAAGCTAAGGTTTTATTATCATTAAATTTGCATGAAAAGGGAAGGTGTGGAGCCTTCATCCTAGAGCAACAAGTATAATCATATCTCAAGCATACTTGCCGAGCATACCACTTCAGCATATAAATTTGATCCCATAATAGTTTCCCTTTTTGAGTCAAGCGATAATCCCTAAAGTATTGACGTTGGTCCAACGTGTCTCCCATTACATAATTGAATGAGGTTTTCTCAGGATTATCAAAGTGGTACATAATATTTTTCACATAATGATCATCGAGTGTTTTAGGAGGTTCCCCATCTCCATGAGCAGCAAGTACACCTAATTCTTTTGGTATTTCGTGTTCCATATCCATAACTAAAGATAGAGAACAACTAAGAACAGCAAATAAAAATTACTTAGTTATAAAGCAAACAAGCACACACGAGAATATTCACCCCACGCTATTGCTCCCTGGCAACGGCGCCAGAAAAAGGTCTTGATAACCCTCAAGTATAGGGTATCAATTGTAGCCTCTTTCGATAAGTTAGAGTGTCGAACCCAACGAGGAGCTAAAGGTAGAACAAATATTCCCTCAAGTTCTATCGACCACCGATACAACTCTACGCATGCTTGACGTTCGCTTTACCTAGAACAAGTATGAAACTAGAAGTACTTTGTAGGTGTTGTTGGATAGGTTTGCAAGAATATAAAGAGGACGTAAATAAAAAGTAGGAGCTGTTTAGTTAAAGACACAATGAAGTAAATATAGCGAGTGTGGAAAAGTGGTGGTAGGAGTTGCGAAATTGTCCCTAAGCAATTGACTACTTTACTAGACCGATAGCAAGTTTATGTGGGAGAGGCCACTGCTAGCATGTCAACCCTGACTTGGAATTCTATGCACTTATGATTGGAACTATTAGCAAGCGTCCGCAACTACTAACGTTCATTAAGGTATAACCCAACCATAGCATTAAGATATATTGGTCCCCCTTCAATCCCGTATGCATCAATTTCTATGCTAGGTTGAAGATTCGATCACTCTTACCCTCCAATAAATAGTCCTATCAACATACAGCTAACCCTATGGTGTGATCCACGCGCGCGCTCATATGATGGGCACCAAAGGACAGCAACATAACCACAAGCAAATTAAATCAATCATAGAAATTCATCAATCACTGATAGGACAACGAGAATCTACTCGGACATCATAGGATGGAAACACATCATTGGATAATGATATGAAGCATAAAGCACCATGTTCAAGTAGAGGGTACAACGGGTTGTAGGAGAGTGGACTGCTGTAGATAGAGGGGGGAAGGTGATGGAGATGTTGGTGAAGATGGCGGAGGTGTTGGTGAAGATCGCAGAGATGATGATGGCCCTGGCGGCGTTCCGGTGCCACCGGAAGCGAGGGGGAGAGAGCCCACATCCTTGTTCTTCTTCCTCGACCTTCTCCCTAGATGGGAGAAGGGTTTCCCCTCTGGTCCATGGTCTCCATGGCGTGGGAGGGGCGTGAGCCCCTCCGAGATTGGATCTGTCTCTATGTCTCTCTCTGTTTCTGTGTTCTCTTCTCCTACCCTTTCACCGTTCCGTATATATATGGAAATCCGTAACTCCGATTGGACTGAAATCTTCGCCGTGATTTTTTCCTAAAAATTAGCTTTCTTGCGGCCGAAGAAGGGCATCAACCGCCTTACGGGGGGCCCACGAGGGTCAGGGGCGTGCCCAGGGGGGTAGGCGCCCCCCTGCCTTATGCCTCCCTCGGGCACCATCTCGCGTGGATTTTTCTTTCCATATTCTCCAAATATTACAAAAATATTCTCCGTCCATTTTTATCCCGTTTGGATTCCGTTTGATATGGATATTCTGCAAAACCAAAAACATCTAACAAACAGGAACTGGCACTGGGCACTGGATCAATATGTTAGTCCCAAAAATTGTATAAAAATTGGTAAAAAGTATATGGAAGTTGTATAATATTGGCATGGAACAATAAAAAATTATAGATATGACGGAGACATATCAGCAGCACCATCTGTAGTCATGCATATTTCATATGAACCCCCTGTCGGTGTACTAGAGTAGGGGTACCCTAGTATCCCGAACTTGTGCACGGGCAGTTGCAGCCCTCCGCGGCAAGGCTTACCGGGTGACCGCCAAGATCCTCCGTGGTTCCTTTGGAGCCATTCAAGAACAAAGTATTTAAGCCAAGGAGACAAGGCCCCGGCAAGAGGAGCTTGTCGGGAAGGCCACCCAAGGCACATAGGAGACAAGGCCCCGGCAAGAGGAGCTTGCCGGGAAGGCCTGGTGAGCGACTAGCTTCCGGGCGCGACAAGACAACAATCATGCAAGGCGCTTGTCATGGCAGTACCACCTCTTCAGACCACGCTTCCAAAGCACATCCACTAACGTGTCGCCTACAGGACCTTTCCAGGTAGCGTGGCGAGAGGTCAGGCAGCTGCCGTGCGAGGTGGCAAGCGGCGCCGACAAGATTGCCATCGTGGCAAGCGGTGGCACCCCGACGGTCCTCGTTTGCCTGTTAGGGGCGACGTGACGGGCATTAAATGCTTTTGTCCCTGCCGTCGGGGTTAGGTATGGTACCTTTGTACCTTTGTACAAGTAGGTGTACCAACCAAGATTTTTCCATTTGTACCCTTGTTTACGTTGCCACCTGTCGGAGACCCCTTGAGCATATAAAAGGAGGCCCATGCGCAACGTAGAAAGGGTCGGTCGGTCGGTCGGTGGGTTCCCCCACGCTCGGTCTTGCTAGCGGCTCGTGTGTACTGTAGCACTCAAGCGCTCCCGAGCAAGAACTCAATACACCTAGACATGCAGCAGTAGGAGTGTTATCTCTCCGGAGAGCTCCGAAGCTGGGTAAACCTCTCGCGTGCTTCGCCTCGATCTGCTCTTTGTGCAACCTCTGCTCCCAGACGAACCGAAAGGGGCTCGGTCCGCCGGTCCCATAGGTGTTCGTGGGCCAGATCAGCCTGCCCCGACATCTTTGGCGTGCCAGGTAGGGGGCGTCGAGTTTGTGTGAACCTGATCCGGCATCCACGCGAGCTAGATCTTCATCATCTTCATCGACATGCCACCGAAGAAGAAGGCTTCGGCGGCAGAAGCTCCGTCGCTGTTGAACCCACCACCGCCGGAGCAAGCAGGTGGTGGGGTAGACGCCGCGGAAGAATGGACGGCGACGGGGGAGCTCACGGTGCTGCCAAGTCCAAGGACAAGGCTGCGCAGACCTCGGCGTCCGTACATGCACCGCGCCCGTCTCAGGAGGCGCGGGACCGACAGCGTCATGGCATTCACAATGCCATACGCTCGTTGGACCAAGATCGAGTGGAGGATCTCGGGATGCTCAAGACCAGCATGCACGCCAACATCTTTGGCGCTGAAGCGAGGCACGGTCGCCCGGACGGGATATCGCTCCTTCTAACATAGTTAGAAGTCCGAGCATATCCGCTCCTCGCGCCGTTCGCCATTGCCACCCACCACTCCAGCAGAAGCTTTGGCGAGAGCACAACTGCTCCTGGATTACCCTCCAACGGCCGACAAGGTCGATGAATGGAGGGCCACCATTCAGAGTCTCATCGGCTTCGCCAACGGCGACACTCCACGGCAACCGAGTGCATCGCTGCCGCGGCAGGACTGCCAAACACGAGCCGGTGGCGACGAAACCGGTGGGGGTGCAACCACCATGCACTCTCCGCCCCGAAGGCCAAGATCGCCGACTCGCCGGATCCACCTCGGCGGCGACTCCACCGCATCGCCGGATCCACGAGCTCGTCGTGATCAGCGCCAAGTTCTTCCTGACGACAACAAGAAGACGCTCTAACTTCGCATCGGCGCTGAAGAGAAGCGGCGTCAATCCGACAAGCGCTGGGCCCTCTGTTGACATGCATGCGCCCGGAGGAACCAGCGACTTGCCGTCTGTGATGTAGGTTGCCCTGCGTTCACTCGTGAGCTGCGGCAAGTCCATGTGGCCCAAAGAAGAAAAACTTCAAGCCAGACGTACCAGAGAAGTACGACGGTACGACACATCCGTCGGAGTTGCTCAGCATCTACACCATCGCGGTGCAGGCTGCCGGGGGGCGAGACGACAAGATCCTTGCCAACTCCTTCCCGCTGGTGCTCAAGCCCAATGTCAGATCCTGGCTCATGCACTTGACGGATAACTCCATATCCTCTTGGGCAGATCTATGCCATCAGTTTGTCGGCGCCTATACAGGCGGCCACAAGCCCCATGGCCAAGAAAGCGACCTTCATATGCTCGCCCAGAAGGAAGGAGAGCCCTAGCATAAGTACATTCGGAGATTCAGCCAGCGTCTGACACAACATCCCGGATGTCCATCCTGCCGCGGTAATCAGCGCGTTCCATCAGAACGTGCAAAACCGCAGGATGCGGGAGGAGATGGCGATGTGCAAGATCAGAGACGTCAGTGAGCTATATGCCCTGGCCGACAAGTGTGCATGTGCTGAGGAAGGGAGGAGACTCCTCGGAGAGAATACTGAAGCAGGAGGATCTGATAGTGAGGAGACCGCCCCGGCAAAGAAGAGCCGGCGGCGGAACAATAGGAAGAAGAAAGGCAAAGATGTGCTAGTTGTTGAGCAGTCCGGCAACGGAGGTGGCACCAAGAAAGCCAAAGTTGGTAGCTCCGGCAAGGAGGTTGCCGCTGGCGCCAACTGCCAGGCGCAAGATCCACCGCACCAAGGGCCATGACCTCCAGAGCTGCAAGAAGGTCGAGCAACTTGTCGAGCAGCAGAAGGCTGAATACGAACGACGCGACAAGGAGAAGGCCCAGGAGGGTGCTGGAGGAGCTAGCAAGAAAGCGTCCGGCCGAGGAGGACGCCAGCGGCAAGGCCAAGCAGCGGCAAGGAGACAGACCTCCAGCGGCCGCGACAAGGATGAAGACGGCGACAATGATGAAGACATGGATGATGACGAGGCCGATGAGCGGGAGTTCCAGAAGCCACGAGAGGTCACATGCGTTGGCGGTGCTTCTCTGCATACTTCACACCGCCAACTCAAGCAGTGGATGCGGGAAGTCAATGCAGCAGAACCATCCATCAAGTCACGTAGGCCTCTGAAATGGTCCAGCACGCCTATCATCTTTGATATTGAGGACCACCCTGATCGCGTAACTGCGGTCGGGTGCTTGCCGATGTTGGTCTCACCAACTATCCGCAACCTCAAGGTCACCAAGATGCTAGTTGACGGCGGGGCCGGCTTGAACCTGATCTCCTCTGCGGTGCTCCAGAAACTACAGATCCCTGATGGCGAGCTTGAAGAGACCGGCACATTTCAAGGAATCAATCCGGGAAGGAGCAAGCCGAAGGGAAAGATCACGTTGCCGGTGACATTTGGCGTGAAGTTGAACTTCAGAATCGAGAGGGTTACCTTTGGCGTTGCTGACTTTCCATTGCCTTACAATGGAATACTTGGCCGTCCAGCACTCGCCAAATTCATGGCGGCCTCTCACTATGCCTACAACCTGCTGAAGATGCCGGGCCCGATAAGCGTCATCTCTGTCCCTGGCGACAAGAAGGATGCTCTTATCTGTGCCGACAAGATCTACCGGAAGCAGCTGCTGCAACAGATTGCAAGCCACTTGCCGCTGAAGCTCCCGGGGGGAAGAAGAAGACCAAGTCCGGCAAGCGCAACTCTTCGGAGTGCTGCGCTACCGTCGAGGATGCACCATCGAGCTCCATCGGCAAGTGTAAGAAGACGATGGCAGCTCTGCCGGAGACCAAGAAGGTGTCCGCCAAGGAGGACGGCACTGGTGGTACCTTCACCATCAGTGCCTCTCTCGACCCTAAATAGGAAGGCGCGCTCGTTGCTTTCCTAGGCGAAAACGTCGACGTGTTTGCGTGGCAACCGTCTGACATCCCCGGTGTTCCCAGGAAAGTAATTGAGCACCATCTTGTCGTTTGTCCTCATGCGCGGCCCGTCAAGTAGAAAGTCAGGAAGCAGGCAGTGGAGCGCCAAGAGTTCATCGTAGAAGAAATCAAGAAATTGGAAGCAGCAGGCCTTGTCAGAGGAGTGCTCCATCCTACGTGGTTGGCCAATCCTGTGGTTATGCGCCAAGGCTAACGGGAAATGGAGGCTTTGTATCGACTTTACCGATGTCAATAAAGCTTGTCCCAAAGACCCATTTCCCTTGCCGCGCACCGACCAGATTGTTGACTCCACGGCCGGATGTGATTTGCTTTCATTTCAGGATGCATACTCAGGATATCATTAGATCTTCATGGCAGAAGAGGATGAGGAGAAGACCGCATTCATCACCCCATGTGGCACATACTGTTTTGTACGGATGCCCTTCGGGTTAAAGAATGTCGGTTCAACGTTTGCAAGAGTAGTCCATGACGCTTTTGAGCCGCAAATGCACAGAAATGTAGAAGTCTACATGGATGACATAGTGGTCAAAAGCAAGGACAAGGCGACCACGATTCAAGATTTAGGCGAAACCTTTGCAAATCTGCGCAAGATCAATCTCAAGCTCAACCACGAGAAGTGTGTGTTTGGAGTCCCTTCCGCAAGCTTCTCGGGTTCTTCGTGTCTCTCGGCGGGGAATTGAGGCCAATCCCGACAAGATCAAGGCCATTGAGCAGATTGAAGCACCAAAGCGCGTCAAGGATGTAAAAAGGCTTGCCGGTTGCGTAGCTGCTCTCATCGGAGCTGCCATTGAGCAGAGTGAAGCACCAAAGCACCAAAGCGCGCCCTGCCATTTTTCAAAATTCTGAAAAAGGCAGGTCCGATGCAATGGACTCCGGAAGCGGAGGCTGCGCTGCAGGACTTGAAGAGATACCTATCCTCCACTCCAACACTTGTCGCACCTAGGCCGCAAGAGAAGTTGCTGCTATATATAGCGGCAACCAATCAAGTGGTTAGTGCTGCGTTAGTAGCAAAGAGGGAGGCGGATGATGAGCTAGCAACCATGGCAGATGCATCCAGCGACAAGCAGGGGGCTTCACCGGCAAGCTCTGGTCCCGACAAGGACGGATCTGCTTGAGACGCATGATAAGATCTGAGAAAAGAATGGTGCGGCGCCCAGTTTACTTTGTCGGTTCCCTTCTGCGAGGGGCTAGGTCAAGGTACTCTGGTGTCTGAAATTGCTTTTCGGCCTCCTCATGGCCTCAAGAAAGCTGCGCCATTACTTCCGAGCACATGAGATCACAGATTGTCACTCGTTTTCCGGCTGAAGAGGATCTTGCAAAATCCAGAGGCGGCAGGCAGGATTGTCGAGTGGGCCTTTGGAACTGTCAAGCTTTGGCCTCAAGTTTGAGAGCACATCAACTATCCAAAGCGAGCATTGGCGGAGTTCATAGCAGAATGGGCGCCAACACAAGATGAAGAAATTCCGAAGCGAGCATTCCGTCAAGGAAGCAAGGCAGAGTGGCTGATGTACTTTGATGGTGCCTTCTCATTGCAAAGGCGCCCGGTGCGGCGTGCTACTTGTTGCACCCACGGAGAGCACCTCAAGCACGCGGTCCAGATGCACTTTCCCAAGGAGCAAGCAACAAACAATCTGCAGAGTATGAAGGTTTGCTTGCCGGTCTCGAGATCGCATGATGAACCTTGGGATCAAGAAGCTCATTGTCAGGGGTGACTCACAGCTTGTCATCCGCCAAGTGAACAAGAATTATCAGAGTCATTGATGGAAGCTTATGTTGATGAAGTGAGCAAGCTAGAAGAGCACTTTGACAGCCCTCTGATGGAATATATTCCAAGAGCTCGAGCGACATTCTTGATGGCTTTGTCAAAGTGCGCCGCACTTAAGTTACCTGTGGAACCAGGAATTTTTGTGCTCAAGCTGACTCAACCGTCTGTAATGCCATCAACTGGACAGAGCAAGAAGAGGAAGTTGATCTCTGGTGACTATTTTCCGGCAGAGCTTCCCGAAGCCACCGCCAAGAAGATCCCCAAGATCAACACCAGCTTGATCTTGAGGAAGCGATCTGCTCCGACAAGCCCTAGGGTTTGTTTTGTTGAAGCGAGCGCTCCCGACAAGTTTTGCTCGGCAAGCTTGCCGGGAACGTAAGCTCCGGTGAGCCGCAGGTTCTCGCCGTGGAAGCTGGTGTTCCCGCGGCAACGAATGTGCCTTTAGTCCTTGTTGTCGAGCCGCAAGCTCCGGCATGGGTGCAGCAGATTGTCCTTTTCCTTGAGACGGAGAACTTCCGAAGAGCAAGAAGAAGCGGAAAGAGTAGCCCGGCGATCGAGTATGTACCAGTTTGTCGGCGACTGCATGTCTGAAGAAGACTCAACGGTGTGAAATTGAAGTGTATTCACCGGGAAGACGGATAAAAGCTGTTGGCAGAGATACATGGAGGCATATGTGGTCACCACATTGGCGCAAGAGCACTTGCCGGCAAAGTGTTCGGCAAAGGATTCTTTGGCCGACAGCCCTCCGGATGCAAGCGCACAAGTAACCAAGTGTGAAGCGTGCGGTTCCATTCCAAGCAGATACACCAGCCAGCTCAAGCTCTCCAGACGATCCCTTTATCCACGGCCATTTTCGGTCTGGGGCTCGACATCCTCGGCCCCTTTCCCCGAGCTGTCGGGGCTTTGAGTACTTATGCGTTGCAATCGACAAGTTCACAAAGTGGCCGGAAGTGGAAGCGATGAGGAAGGTGACAACACGATCGGCGGTCAAGTTCTTGGTCGATTGTTTGCCGTTTGGAATCCCTAACAGGATCATCACCGACAACGGCACGCAATTCCTGAGCCGCACCTTCATGCGGTATGTCCAAGATCTTGGCGCCAAGGTGCGCTTCGCTTCTGTTGCTCATCCGAGAAGCAGCGGTCAAGCGGAGAGGGCAAATCTGAAGTCTTCGCGGGCTCAAGACCAGAACTTTCGACAAGCTGCACAAGTCACGGAAGAAATTGGATTGAGGAGCTGCGGTGGTTCTTTGGTCGATCAGACGACGCCAAATCGAGCCACCGGCGGACACCTTTCGCTCTAGTCTATGGAGCGAGGCAGTTCTCCCCACGAAACTTCGTATACGGATCGCCTCGAGTACTCGCTTATGATGAGCTTGAGCAAGAGCAGCTGCGACAAGATGACGCTGCTCCTTGAGGAGGATCGTCTTCAGCTCTTCACGAGCTGCTCGATACCGACAAGCTTTGCGCCGCTACCATAGCCGCATAAAGTTAATGCCAAGTCTCGAGGAAGGCGACCTTGTTCTTGGCTGCGTTCAGTCCGCCAAGAATTTCAACAAGTTGGCCTTGAAGTGGGAAGGCCCTTACCGGGTGAAACGAGTCACTAGGCCCGGCTGTCCGCTTTGAGACCGAAGATGGCATTCGGTGAGCAACTCACGGAACATTGAGCATCTTCGTAAGTTTTACCCGTGAGGGTGCGGTTTGCGGAACCTGTTCGGCAACCAGCTTTTTGTACAAGTCTTGCATTGTTGCATGTAATCCTTTGTACAAAGCGGGCGCAGACCCGATGCATAAGTAAAGCTTAGCGTGCTTCGCACACCTTGTCAATTTCATGCTTTTTACTTCTATTTTGCATGCATTATCTGACACTTTGTGCAGCACCTATCCCCGGTAAGCAATAACGAGCCATAAGGCTCCATATCTTTGTTTTCTCTTCTTTCTCTTTCTCAAAGAAAGGAAGGTTCCCTCGCACACAAGTTTGCCGGGGGGAAAGGAGAAGATAATGGTGTGGACCAAGCGTCGCTCAAGGAAGTCTATCCTTACCGGGAAGCAAACAACAGAAAAGCTAAGTTGCTAAAGTTTGAGCAATCAGTTTTAAAATTTTTAAGTTATCTTCCTCGAACGACCGTACTTTGTATGGAAAACCTGTGCGCAGAGGAACCAACTCGTAGCTAGTTGCACCCTTACTTTGTTTCGAGTCCGCTCAACAACTTAAGTGAGCTGCGACTAGTTGCGACAAGGTTACTTGTCGGAAGCGGCACCGCCAGCAGGCTGCTGACGTCCCGCACTCAGCGCTCGCGGCTCAGGTGCCCGCGCCGACAAGTTCCCTAAAAGCATAGGGCAAAAACATACAAAGGAAGGAATCAAGTAAAGGAAATAACATAGCAATTGATACCCAAAATAGAGTTATATTACAAGATAGCTTGCCGCAGCTCTAATGGATTGTTCTTATGACATGACTAGCAGCTGCAAGAGAAAGAGAAAACGAGCGGCCTAATCTATGTGATCGCCCTCGACCCTCTTGATTCCGCTCACCCTGTCCACGATGGGGGCGACAAGGGTCTTGAGCGCCTCCGCATCAGCATCCGGCGGCAAGGACTTGAGGACGTTGGTGAGGTTGAGGCCTGGATTGCGGAAGGCCACCTTCATCAGCACTTTTTGGAGAGCTCCCGCGCAGATCTGGCGTGACTCCTCGGCCAGCTGTTTTGGGACCTCTTCCCGGAGTCGCTGGAGGGCCGTCACCACGCCCTTGAAGAACAAGCTGAGCTTGGCGCTGGGTTGGAGATGCTCGTCGGAGGAATATCCAAGATCCACCATCCCCGGCTGCGCCAACTCCTCGTCGATGGCTGCAGCAACATTCACCAGACCCTCGGTCCAGTGCTCCACATTCTCCCTCAAGGCACTCTGGGCGGCAACAGCACTCGCCAGCAGCGCCTCGTCGGCCTTGATATTCTCCTTCAAGGCCACCTCTTGCTCCTTGTCGCCGTCCAGCGTCTGAGTCAAAGTAGTTAGCTTCAACTCAAGATCTGCATTGGAGTCCTTGGCGGCGCTGAGCTCCTTGCTCCTCTCGGCGAGACGGCCCTGCAGCTCGCCAAGAGTGTAGGCGTCCTTCTCAAGGCTCGTGCTTGAGTGCAGCAAGCTCCTCGCCGCTCTCCTTGAGGCCCGGCCTCCAAGCTGCGCCACCTTCGTCTCCAGCTCCTTCTTGGCGGCCTCGGCAGCTGCGGCAGCATCCTTTGCTTCCTTGAGAGCCCCGCCAAATGTTTGCTCGCGCATGGCAAGATCCTCCTCATGGCTGTCAAGGTTAACCTTCCGCTGCGCCAACTCGCCTTCCTGCGCAGACAACTTCTCGGCGGCAAGCCGCTGTTGCTCCTCAGCTTCAGCCTTCTCGAGGAGGAAGGCTTTGCGCTCCTCGGCAAGCCACTCCCGCTCCTCTGCCAAGGATCGGAGAGCTTCCTGGCTGCGGCCCCGGAGCTCCTCCACGCGCTTCTCGATGTCTGCTCCCGCCTTCGCGACAAGCGCCTCCCGGGATTCCAGCTTGGCTTGTCGGGCGCGGTAGAGAGACAACAGCTTCCGCAGCAGCTGCTCCTCCTCAGGCTCGCCGCTGTTGCTGCTTGGCGCGTCGACTAGCGTCAGTCCAGCGGAGGCGAGCACCTCTTCATCGAAAGTTTCTCCTTCGGCCGGCGCCCTGGAGCTCGACTCCCATGGGAGCTTGATGAAGACGCCATCGCCGGCCTTCAAATAGGCGCCGGGCTGGGGCTCTTCGGAGCCCGACGCTGCGGCAGCAGCGGAGGGATCGGCGGTCGGCGTAGCGCCTGGCGCTCCTGCGGCCTCAGGGCCGTCAGTGCGATCGCCGGACCCCTCGCCAGCTTCTGCGGCGGCAGCTTTGGCGGCCTCTTCGCCGGCGGGCTCGTCAGCGCCAGCCACTTCTTCGATGGCGGCGGCGTCATCAGTGTTGCCGCGCACGTCCTCCTCGCAGGCGACCTCGGTCTCCATTGGCTCTGTGGCGGGTGGATTTGACGAAAATGAAGAAAAGTCAAGCGAATATTCAAAGACAAAATCAGAAGAAGAAGAACACAAGGGAAGTTTTCAAGCAAGAGGGTTACCTGCGCCAAGGTCCGCAGTCATGGTCTCCGCCGCCAAGGGATCGCTGGTGCCGTCCCTTGCCGGAGAACTGCCCCTTGCCGGAGAAGTCTCCCTTGCCGGAGAACGCTCCCTTGCCGGGGAATCCTCCCTTGGCGGCGTAGTCGAAGCAGAAGGAGGCTGCTCTGCTCCTACATGAATCAATAGTCAGATATCAGCAAAGAAAGAGCACCCATGCACGCCGGACAGCAAGAAGTAGACCATATACTTACGCTGGGGGCTGCTTTGAAGAAGAGTTGCCGCATCCGGCAAGGTGGTCTCGGACGCGCCTCCTATTGCCGCATGATGGGTTAGATCCTCGACGACAATCACGGGGTCTTGGCTCTCTTCGACATTCTACGGGCCAGCGTCACGAAAAGGAATGGGATCGAGTAAAAGCAAATCAGATACAAGACAAAGCAACAAATCGAAGAATTACAAGTACAGCAAAAAATCTTACTCTTCTTCTTCCTCGTCGGAGCTGAGCGCGGAGAGATCAAATTCTGGCCCGCCTCCAGTACGACGAGGCGGAGGAGTGGGTCCCCTTGGACGCTTGGCGGGAGCGGAACCGGTGGTTTGTAAGGGCCCTGCTCCAGTCGCCGCAGTGGCATGAGGTGCTCCCGCGGCAATAGTGCTTGCCGCGGTGGAGCGCGTCGCGCGGCGCTGCGGCTGTTGGCCCGTCTGCCGCCCCGCTACGTCTCCGGCCTTGCGAAGACGCCGTCTTGGTGGAGTTGGGGGCTCCGCTCGCGGCAAGCTTCTTAAAGGTGGGGAGGATGCGCCCTCGGCGGGCTCGCTCGACTCAGCTTCAGGCTCGGCAAGCTCTTCCTCGCCGGCAAACTCCTTTCGCTCGACAAGGCTTGCCGCCTCTGCTGCCTCTGCCTCCTCCACGGTGGAGCCAACCGCCCAGCGGCCGCTGCCGCCTCTTCCACTTTGGTGGCGTCGCTGCATCTCATCATCGGTGGTGTCGCGGGTGAGGCCCCTCTGCTCATCGGGGCGGATCAGCATTTCTACCAGATTGTCAAAGAACTGCCGCACGATGTCATCTGCAGGCTCTTGCCAAGTTGGAACAATTCCATGCGAGTCGCATGACGGCATCATTGCACGGATGCGGTCGAGCGATTTAATTGTTGCAGTGAACGACGCCCCTCGGCAACCTAAACATCTCTGGATGATCAGGATCGGGCTTGAACAGCTCTAAGAGCATCGCGTCAAGCTCCAAGACGGTGAAGTTGAAGTTAAGGCCTGGGCGCAGCCCCATGATATATGCCGCGTTCTGAAACTCCCAGGCAGGTCTCCTCCTCTCCTGCAAGGGGGCGATGCGGCGGCGAAGAAAGTCTGCGCCAACCGTGCCTACGGTGAGTCTGGCAAGTCTGAGGCGAAGGATTCGGGTGACTGCGATCTTCAGCCTAGCGTCTTCCGGGGCCAGATTGCTCCAATCATTGCTGCGCACTACTGGGATTTGGCGCTGGGCGGTAAATGGCTGCGGGTTCTCCTCGATAATCCAGCACCAATCTGCCCTCCATTCCTCCCATTTGCTACGGAGCTCTCCCTCCATATAGGCTTCTTTCTTGCCGACCCTGGAGATCCAAGCGATTCCTCCGGCAAGAGGCTCCCCTCTCTCGACTCGGGGTAAAAAGAAGTGGCGGAAAAGGGCTACATTTGGGTGGACTCCGACAAAGTTTTCACAGAGATGTGCGAAAACTGCCATGGTCAGAACGGCATTGGAGGTGAAATCAAGGAGGCGGAACCCGTAGGTGTTCATTATGTCACAGAAGAATTCAGAGAAAGGCGGGCAGAGCCCGCAGTAGAAGAAGAGTGCGAAGAAGGGATACCCAGTCGGGGCCAATTCCGAAGCAGTGGCGGGGAGTAGCTTCATGCGCGGATGCGCTCGCGTCTCCGTCGACCAGAAGAGGTAGTAGTTCTCCCTCAGCTCCTTCCCGGCGAGCTGAGGGGGGAAGATGGCCCTCTCCTTCCGCAGCGCCGCAAGCCGTTGCGCCTCGGCCGACTTCACGGCCTTCCCCTTGTCGGCTTTCGGAGCCATGGCGGAGGCGGTGGTGGGGGTCGACGGCGTTGATGATGCTGGTAGCGATGGGGGGCGGAGCGCCGCTCTCTTCAGCCTTGAGAAGAAGGGGAGAGCAGCGGTGGTTTCTCGAGATGGGACAAAGAATCGGCAAGGTAGGCGACCTGCCCCTGTTTCCCCTGCTTATAAAGAGGGAGGGGTGGACATTCAGTTTTTCCGAATAAAGAAACCCCCACGATCTCGCCCACGATCTCTCACACGATGCCGCACTCGACGCGTGCCGTTCGTGGAGGGCGTGGTGGGTCCGGGGTGAGTCACGGCGTAACCCAGGCCGCGTGTGCCCGTGCCTTGTTTTGGGCCTGGCCCAACAGCGCTCGGCACCGTGTGTGGCCTAGGCCCGGGGGCTCCTGTCGGTGTACTAGAGTTGGGGTACCCTAGTATCCCGAACTTGTGCACGGGCAGTTGCAGCCCTCCGCGGCAAGGCTTACCGGGTGACCGCCAAGATCCTCCGTGGTTCCTTTGGAGCCATTCAAGAACAAAGTATTTAAGCCAAGGAGACAAGGCCCGGCAAGAGGAGCTTGCCGGGAAGGCCACCCAAGGCACATAGGAGACAAGGCCCCGGCAAGAGGAGCTTGCCGGGAAGGCCTGGTGAGCGACAAGCTTCCGGGCGCGACAAGACAACAACCGCGGCAAGGCGCTTGCCACGGCAGACCACCTCTCTGTACCTACGCTCCAGCACATCCACTAACGTGTCGCCCTGGGACCTTTCCAGGCGCGCATGGCGAGAGGCTGTGCAGCCAGCGGTGCGAGGTGGCAAGCGGCGCTGACAAGATTGCCATCGTGGCAAGCGGTGGCACCCCTGACGGTCCCTGTTTGCACTGTTAGGGCGACGTAGACGGGCATTAAATGCTTTTTTCCCCTGCCGTCAGGGTTAGGTATGGTACACTGTACACTGTACAAGTAGGTGTACCAACCAGTACTTTTCCATTTGTACCCTTGTTTACGTTGCCACCTGTCGGAGACCCCTTGAGCATATAAAAGGAGGCACATGCGCAACGTAGAAAGGGTCGGTCGGTCGGTCGGTGGGTTCCCCCACGCTCGGTCTCGCTAGCGGCTCGTGTGTACGGTAGCACTCAAGCGCTCCCGAGCAAGAACTCAATAAACCTAGACATGCAGTAGTAGGAGTGTTATCTCTCCGGAGAGCTCCGAAGCTGGGTAAACCTCTCGCGTGCTTCGCTTCGATCTGCTCTTTGTGCGACCTCCGCTCCCCGCCGAACCGAAAGGGGCTCGGTCCACCGGTCCCATAGGTGTTCGTGGGCCAGATTAGCCTGCCCCGACACCCTTTTCAGCGTCAGGCCCAAATTACAAGCACATTGGTGTAAGGAATGCTCGACATATATACCTTGCGAGTCGTCAAGACGCCCGTTGATTAATGCAACGTCATCCTCCGTAATATCCAGCTTTCGCTGCAGTTCAGCCTCTTCCGTATTTCGGGTACCTGCAGGAGGGGAGGCAGCCTGTACTCCAAGTTAAATCAAGCTTAGCAACTGAGCATATCTTTTTGATCCTCCGGTCGCTTCCATCGGAAGGCAATCCAAGTCTCAGGGGCTATGGCATATACAACAGGTGCATTCTATCAATATTATTCAATTGGCAAAACTACATCACAAACCTCAAAACCCCTTAGGAGGCTCATGAAGGCCTCGTTCAAACCGCTCTTCATGGATTGAACCTTTTCAACCACCGTAACCATCAAGGCACAGTGTTCCTTCAAAACGGACGCTCGTTGCAGCATGTCCGTCAGCATATCCGACACTTCTGGGTCTTCAGAAGCCGCCGCCGGAGTACGGTATTCCTTTGAAGGAATCCGCACACTCGCCCCCAGGATAGTCTCCGGCTCTAAAACGGATAGGGCCGGGCCGCCATGCTTGATCCCCGAACCCTGAGGGACAGAGGCACCACCTTCGGGTAATGCCCTCTTCATTTCCTGCACTGCTTGTTGACCGGGAGGAGCCCCCCGGGACGATACCCTAGAATCATCCGCCCTGTTGGGCGATGGGGCCGGGGAGGGCGTATCACTCTCCATTATCTCTGGAAGAAGGTCTCATGAAGAGGAGGATGATTGGGAAACACCAGGCGTTGACCTGCGAGGACATACGTATGTCGGAGGATTACTTCAGTAAAAAGAAAGGAAGGGGGTATGATTAAAGTACCATGCTGCACTGACGGTTTGGCCAGAGGTTCATCCTCATCACAAAGCGCCACGTCAACATCGCCTGCCTGGCCCAAGTCGCCTGTCGATGGCGTTTTTCCTTAATTGGAAGGCTTCCGCTCCTGACCTTCAGAAGCAACCCTTTTCCTACCAAGCCGGGCTTCCTTTGCACCTTTGCCCTCCTCCGCGGACACCTGGTACGGTGTCGGAGTCAGCATCCTCGTTAGTAGGGCGTTCGCAGAGTCTTCAGGAAGGGGCGCCGGACACCAGATCAACACCGCTTTCTTTATCCAGTCCTGTGAAAAGACGGGTTGTTCAATATCTTACCAAGAGATACTCGAATGAAAGGTGTGCGGAGATCGAATACCCACCGTGGTGTCCGGATGATTGCAGTCAAGGCCAACATATTCAGTGGTGTCCGGCCATTGCTCTCGTTCCCCAAAATATAATTTCCACATTCCCTCATGCGTAGTGCCGAGGAAGTGCTGAAGAGTCCACTGTCCTTGGGGATTAAACTCCCACATACGGAGAGGCCGCCGCTGACATGGCAGGGTCCGGCGGACTAGCATTACTTGAATGATGTTCACAAGACCGATGCCCTTCTTGGTAAGGCTTCGGACGGGATCTTGCAGAGTCTGCACTTCATTGACGGATCCCCAGTCCAGTCCCTTATTGATCCATGAAGCAAGCTGAATTAGAGGTCTGGGTCGGAACGCCGGCGTAGCTGCCCACTTGGAGCCCCACGGCTCATTGATATAAAACCACCCCTGCTCCCATAGGTCGGAAGACTTGGTGAAAGATCCTTCAAACCAAACCGCGCCGGCAAGCTTTCCTATTGTAACGCTGCCGCACTCTGCCTGCTCCTCCTCTGTCACCTGCGACCTCACGTCAAAGGTCTTGAGCCACAAACCAAAGTGCAGAGGAGTCCGGAGGAAGGCCTCGCATGTGACGATAAATGTCGAGATGAAGAGAATAGAGTCCGGGGCCAGATCATGAAAGTCTAACCCATAGTAAAACATGAGCCCCCGGACGAAGGGGTTAAGCGCGAACCCTAACCCATGGAGGAAGTGGGACACAAACACAGCTATCTCGCTGGATTTGGGGGTAGGAATGACCTGCCCCTGTGCAGGAAGCCGATGGAGGATTTCCGGGTCAGATACCTCATTGTGCGGAGCTTCGTAATATCCTCCTCCGTGACAGAAGAAGCCACCCACCGGCCTAGACGGCTGGATCCAGACATGATTGGGGCTAGTGGCGATGGGAACCCGAGGGTTGGAACTCGGGGGGGCTAGGGTTGAGGAAGAGGCGAGTGGAAAGGAAGAAGACGAGTCTGAGACCCTATCTAAAGACCCCAAGCACTACGTGTATCCACCTGGGTCTCGAAACTTACCAATCTCCAGAGAGTTGTACCCAGGGGACGGTTGGGTTACCCACGCCTGCATTAAAGAAAATCCCGTGAATAAGGGAACACGATCTCTGCCTTGGCAAGACAAGCCAATAAAACCGTGTCCTAAGACGTGGGGCGACGCGCCAGCCAACGGTTGGAAATAGTGACCGGGCAGGCGTGATATCATAAACTGTTGCCAATAAATTAGGCTCATATATTTTCTACAACTATACATACATGTCCGAATATATCTACTACATCCGAAGACTATCTTGGAGCTCGGAGAAAGGGGAACCCGCCTTGCAATGACAAAGACAATCTGCACGCCGGACTCCTCGTCATTGAAGCCAGGTTTAGGGGCTACTGAGGGAGTCCTGGACTACGGGGTCCTCGGGCGTCCGACCTGCTATCCATGGGCCGGACTGACGGGCTGTGAAGACATGAAGACCGAAGACCATATGCGTGTCCGGATTGGATTTTCCTTGGCATGGAAGGCAAGCTAGGCGATAAACTATGAGGATTCCTTCTTATGTAACCGACCCCATGTAACCCTAGATCTCTCTGGTGTCTATATAAGCCAGAGAGCATAGTCCGGATAGGACACATTCATTACCATATACACATAGGCTAGATTTCTGGGGTTTAGCCATTACGATCTCGTGGTAGATCAAATCTTGTAATACTCATATTCATCAAGATCAATCCAGCAGGAACTAGGGTATTACCTCCATATAGAGGGCCCAAACCTGGGTAAACATCGTGTCCCCCGTTTCCTGTTACCATCGATCCTAGACGCACAGTTCGGGACCCCCTACCCGAGATCCGCCGGTTTTAACACCGACACCTCGATCATAGAGCATGTGCACAAAGAAATGTTTGCCCTTACCAAGCGGGCTAATGTGTATACCCACCATAATCTGTCGAATTTCACTCCAAAGGAAGTGTAAATAGGTTGAAAATCTTGTTTGAAAAGCAGTGGTGAATGATACTCTTTGACTTTCGAGTGCAAAAAGGCCACCTTAGGGCCCGAATTTGAGGGTCCTCTAGGGCTCCTGGCACAAGCCGGGAGTATTTATTGGGTTTGCATAGTCTTCAAGAGCATTTTGAGTACTTGTGGGTCAGAAATAGACTCCGCATGGCAAAGTTATGACCGTTTTAGTGAACACCGGTCCATTATATGACATTCCTTGAAAGAACTTCATTTTCCCGTGACACAATCCGGTGCGTTGTCCCAAAATTTTGTGACATCAGTACTGAGGATATTGTTTCGACATATGTAATTATGAATGCGAGGAATACCCTCTTGCTCTTTGTTGTCGCGCACATACTTTACGGCATGCCGCTGGGCGAAAAAAAGGAGAATAAGGCTTATAGTCGCAAGATTTTATTGAATTTATGACCAAATGGGATTCCCCTGACCATAGAGCATGTGTACAAAGAAACGTGTGTGCTTACCAAGTGGGCTAATGTGTATACCCACCATAATCTGTCAAATATCACTCCAAATGAGATGTAAATGGGTCCAAAATCTTGTCTGAAAAGTAGCGGTGAAAGATATTCTTTTACTTTCGAGTTCAAAAAGTCCAGCTTAGCGGGCGAATTTGAGGGTCCTCTAGGGCTACTTCCGTAAGAGAGGAGTATTACTTGGGTTTCTTGGGTTGACACACTCGTCGCGAGCATTTTGAGTACTAGTGGGCCAGGTACAAACTCCGTATGGAGAAGTTATGACCGTTTTAGTGAACACCGGTCCATTATACGACACTCCCTGAAAGGACTTCATTTTCCCGTGACGCGTTTCGGCGCATCATCCCAAAATTTTGTGACATCGATACTGAGGATATTTTTTCAGCATATGTAATTATGAATGTGAGGAATACCCTCTTTTTCTTTGTTGTCGCGCACATACTTTACGCCATGCCACTGGCGAAAAGGAGAATAAGGCTCATAGTCGCTAGATTTTCTTGTATGTATGACCAAATGGGATTGCCCGAATCATATAGCATGTGCACAAAGAAACGTTTGTCCTTACCAAGCGGGCTAATGTATATACCCACCATAATTTGTCAAATTTCACTCCAAAGGAAGTGTAAATGGGTTCAAAATCTTGTCTGAAAAGCAGCGGCGAATGATATTCTCTGACTTTCGAGTAAAAAAGTCCAGCTTAGGGCCCGCATTTGTGGGTCCTCTGGGCTCCTGGCGCAAGCGGGGAGTATTTTTTGGGTTTGCACACTCTTCACGAGCATTTTGAGTACTTGCGGGTCAGAAACAGACTCCGCATGGGAAAGTTATGACCGTTTTAGTGAACACTGGTCCATTAATGACACTGCTTGAAAGAACTTCATTTTTCCGTGAAGTGTTCCGGCGCGTTGTCCCAAAATTTTGTGACTTTGATATTGAGGATATTGTTTCAACATATTTAATTATGAATGCAACGCATACCCTCTTTTTCTTTGCTACCACGCACATTCTTTACGGCATGCCACTTGGCGGAAATGGAGAATAAGGCTTATAATCTCTACATTTTCTTGAATTTACGACCAAATGGTATTGCCCGGATCATAGAGTATGTGCACGAAGAAACATTTGTCCTTACCAAGCCGCCAAAGGTGTATACCCACCATAATCTTGTTTGAAAAGCAGCGGCGAATGAGACTATTTGCCTTTCAAGTGTAAAAAGTACACCTTGTGGGTCGAATTGGAGAGTCCTCCAGGGCTCGTGGTTCAAGCGGGGATTATTTCTTGGGTTTGGACGCTTGTCGCGACCATTTTGAGTACTTGTGGGTTAGAAACAGACTCCGTATGGCAAAGTTATGACCATTTTAGTGAACACTGGTCCATTATATGGCACTCCTTGAAATAACTTCATTTTCTCATGGCGCATTCTGGCGCGTCGTCCCAAAATTTTGTGACATCAATACTGAAGATATTGTTAACACATTTGTGTTGATCGATGCGAGGAATACCCTCTTGTTCTTTGCTACCGCACGCATAATTTAGGGCATGCCACTGGGCGAAAAAAGGAGAATAAGGCTTATAGTCGCTAGATTTTCTTTTCTTTCCGACCTAATGGGATTGCCCCGATCATAGAGCATGTACACAAAGAAACTTTTTTCCTTACGAAGCGGGCTAATGTGTATACCCACCAGAATATCTCAGATTTAACTCCAAAGGAATTGTAAATGGGTTCAGAAACTTGTCTAAAAGGCAGGAGCGAATAAGATTCTTTGACTTTCAAGTGCAAATAGGCCACCTTGTGGGCCGAATTTGAGAGCCCTCCGGGGATCGTGGCGCAAGTGGGGAGCATTACTTGGGTTTGCATGCTCGCCACGACCACTTTGAGTAATTGTGGGTTAGAAACAGACTCTATATGCTAAAGTTATGACCGTTATAGTGAACACCGGTCCATTATATGGCATTCCTTGAAATAACTTGATTTTCTCGTGATGCATTCCGACGCGTTGTCCCAAACTTTTGTGACATCGATACTGAAGATATTGTTAACACATATGTGTTGATCGATGCGAGGAATACCCTCTTGTTCTTTTCTATCGCGCGCATACTTTGCGGCATGCCGCAGGGCAAAAAAAGGAGAATAAGGCTTATAGTCTCTAGATTTTCTTGAATTTACGACCAAATGGGATTGCCCCAATCATAGAGCATGTGCACAAAGAAACGCCAGTCCTTAGCAAGCAGGATTATGTGTATACCCACCATAATATGTCTAATTTCACTCCAAAAGAAGTGTAAATGGGTTCAAAATCTTGTGTGAGAAGTAGCGGTGAATGATAATGTTTGACTTTTGAGTGCAAAAAGTCCACTTTAGCGGCCTAATTTGAGGGTCCTCTGGGGCTCCTGGCATAAGCTGGGAGTATTACTTGGGTTTCTTGGGTTTGCACACTTCTCGCGAACATTTTGAGTACCTGTGGGTAAGGTACAGACTCCGTATGGCAATGTTGCGACCGTTTTTGTGAACACCTGTCCATTATATGGCACTCCTTGAAAGGTCTTCATTTTCCCGTGATGCATTCCAACGCGTTGTCCCCAATTTTTGTGACATCGATACCGAGGATTTGTTTCCATGTATGTATTGATCAATGCGAGGAATACCCTCTTGTTCTTTGCTGCCGCGCACAAACTTTACGTCATGCCACTAGGCGAAAAAAGGAGAATAAGGCTTATAGTCACTAGATTTTCCTGAATTTATGACCGAATGGGATTTCCCCAATCATAGAGCATGTGCACAAAGAAATGTTTGTCCTTACAAAGCGGGCTAATGTGTATACCCACAATAATGTGTCAAATTTCACTCCAAAGGAAGTGTAAATGGGTTCAAAAACTTGTGTGAAAAGCAGCGGCCAATTTGATTCTTTGACTTTCAAGTGCAAAAAGTCCACCTTGTGGGCCGAATTTGAGGGTTCCCCAAGGCTCCTATCACAAGGGTGGGGAATTTATTTGGTTGCTCATCGCGATCATTTTGAGTACTTGCGGCTCCGAAACACACTCCGTATGGCAAAATTATGACCGTATTAGTTAACAGTGGTCCATTATATTGCACTCCTTGAAATAACTTCAATTTCCCGTGACACGTTCCGGCACGTAGTCCCAAAATTTTGTGACATCGATATTGAAGATATTGTTTCCACATATGTATTGATCGATGCGAGGAATACCCTCTTGTGCTTTGTTGTCGCGCACATACTTTACTGCATGCCACTGGGTGAAAAAAAGGAGAATAAGGCTTACAGTCGCTAGATAATATCAAATTTACGACAAAATGGGATTACCCTGATCATAGAGCATGTAAAAAAAGAAATGTTTGTCCATACCAAGCGGGCTAATGTGTATACCGACCATAATCTGTCAAATTTCACTCCGAAGGAAGTGTAAATGGTTTCAAAATCTTATCTGAAAAGGAGCGGTGAATGATATTCTTTGACTTTCGAGTATAAAAAGTCCACCTAAGGGACCAAATTTGTGGGTCCTCTGGGATCCTGGCACAAGCGGGGAGTATTTGTAGGGTTTGCACACTCGTAACGAGCATATTGAGTACTTGTGGGTCAGAAACAGACTCCGTATGGCAAAGTTATGACCGTTTTAGTGAACATCGGTCCACCATATGACACTCCTTGAAAGAACTTCATTATCCCATGACGCGTTCCGGCGCATTGTCCCAAAATTTTGTGACATCGATACTGAGGATATTGTTTCCACATATGTAATTATGAATGCGTGGAATACCATATTTTCTTTGCTGTCGCGCACATACTTTACAGCATGCCACTTGGCGAAAATAGGAGAATAAGGCTTATGGTCACTACATTTTCTTGAATTTACGACCAAATGGTATTACCCGGATCATAGAGCATGTGTACAAAGAAACATTTGTCCTTACCAAGCGATCAAAGGTGTATACCTACCATAATCTATCGTTGACTCCAAAGGAAGTGTAAATGGGTTAAACAACTTGTGTGAAAAGCACCGGCGAATGAGATTATGTGATGTTCAAGTGCAAAAAGTCCACCTCGTGGGCCGAATTTGAGAGTCCTCCGGGGCTCGTGGAGCAAGCGGGGAGTATTTCTTGGGTTTGCACGCTCGTCGCGACCATTTTGAGTACTTGTAGGTTAGAAACATGCTCTGTATGGCAAAGTTATGACTCTTTCAGTGAACATCGGTCCATTATATGGCACTCCTTGAAATAACTTCATTTTATCGTGACGCATTCCGGCGCGTTGTCCCAATATTTTGTGAAATCGATACTGAAGATATTGTTAAGACATATGTGTCGATCGAAGCGAGGAATACCCTCTTGTTCTTTGCTATCACACGCATAATTTACGGCATGCCGCTCGCGAAAAAGGAGAATAATGTTATAGTCACGAGATTTTCTTGAATTTATGACCAAATGAGATTGCCTCGATCATAGAGCATGTGCACAAAGAAATGTTTGTCCTTATTAAGTGGGATAATGTGTATACCCACCATAATCTGTCGAATTTCACTCCAAAGGAAGTGTAAATGGGTTAAAAATCTTGTCCGAAAAGGAGCGGTGAATGATATTCTTTGACTTTTGAGTGCAAGAAGTCCAGCTTAGGGCCCGAATTTGAGGGTCCTCTAGGGCTCCTGGCGTTAGCGGGGAGTATTACTTGGGTTTCTTGGGATTGCACACTCGTCACGAGCATTTTGAGTACTTGTGTGTCAGGTACAGACTCCGTATGGCAAAGTTATGACCGTATTTGTGAACACCTGTCCAGTATGTGGCACTCCTTGAAAGAACTTTATTTCCCTGCGACGCATTCCAGCGCGTTGTCCCAAAATTTTGTGACATTGATACTGAGGATTTGTTTCCATATATGTATTGATCAATGCAAGGAATACCCTCTTGTTCTTTGCTGCGGCACAGAAACTTTACAGCATGCCACTAGGCGGAAAAAGGAGAATAATTAAGGCATACAGTCGCTAGATTTTCTTGAATTTACATCCAAATGGGATTGCCCCAATCATAGAGCATGTGCACAAAGAGATGTTTGTCCTTACCAAGCGGGCTAATGTGCATGCCCGCCATAATTTGTCAAATTTCACTCCAAATAAAGTGTAAATGGGTTCAAAAACTTGTCTGAAATGCAGCAGAGAATGAGATTCCTTAACTTTCAAGTGTAAAAAGTCCACCTTAGGGGCCGAATTTGAGGGTCCCCCGAGGCTCCTATCACAAGCGTGGTGTATTTCTTTGGTTGCTCGTCACAAATATTTTAAGTACTTGTGGCTCAGGAACGCACTCCGTATTGCAAAGTAATGACCGTCTTACTTAACGCCGGTCCATGATATTGCACTCCTTGAAATAGCTTCATTTTCCCGTGACGCATTCCGGCGCGTGGTCCCATAATTTTGTGACATTGATACTGAAGATATTTTTTCCACATATGTATTGATTGATGCGAGGAATACCCGCTTGTGCTTTGTTGTCGCACACATACCATACGGCATGCCACTCGCCGAAAAAAAGAGAATAAGGCTTACAATCACTAGATATTATCGAATTTACGACCAAATGGGATTGCCCGGATCATAGAGCATGTGCACAAAGGAACGTTTGTCCATACCAAGCGGGCTAATGTGTATACCGACCATAACCTGTCGAATTTCACTCCAAAGGAAGTGTAAATGGGTTCAAAATCTTGTTTGAAAGCAGCAGTGAATGATATTCTTTGACTTTCGAGTGCAAAAAGTCCAGCTAAGGGCCCGAATTTGTGGGTCCTCTGGGCTCCTAGTGCAAGCAGGGAGTATTTCTTGGGTTTGCACACTCGTCACGAATAATTTGAGTACTTGTGGTTCAGAAACAGACTCCGTATGGCAAAGTTATGACTGTTTTAGTGAACACCGGTCCATTATATGACACTCCTTGAAAGAACTTCATTTTCCCGTGGCGCGTTCGGGAGTGTTGTCTCAAAATTTTGTGACATCGATACTGAGGATATTGTTTCAAGATATGTAATTACGAATGCAAGGAATATCTTCTTGTTCTTTGCTGTCGCGCACATATTTTACAGCATGCCACTTGGCGAAAAAGGAGAATACGGCTTATACACTACAAAAAAATACACTTCCGTGATGATACGTGTTTGTCACAGTAGGTCACGTTTTCTGTCATGCATGTACATCCATGACAAATTTATGACAGAATCAAGATATTCATAGCTGTGTTGTCGTAGAAGTGTTCCATGACATTACCAAAATTATCATCACGGAAGTGTCCACTTCCATGACGATAAATCGCGCGTCACAGAAGTGCTTTCGTCAAGGGTGACCTACACGTGGCATCCACCGTAACGGAACGCCGTTAAGCTATCGGGTCCGGTTTTGGATCCGATAACCCGTTAACAGCCCTGACCAATGGGGATTTTCCACGTGTAAAATCATCATTGGCTGGAGGGAACATGTGTGGGCTCGCCGTTGGGACAGATGTCATCCACTCGTTGGACCCAAAGCGCCTATGATACGTCGACACGTGGCGCGGCCCAACAGAGGCCCATTCCTGTGAAAAGTCCGGCCCGTTTGACTTGGTCAAAAGGTTGTGGGCTGGCCCACGGCAAGCCCGTTAATGACCTGTTCGCATATAGCCCATTTACAGCCCGCTAACCCAGGGCCCGTTTACGGCCTATCTGAATTAGGCCCAGTAGCGTTATCTAGGCCATCCAATATAATTCCAGCCCGTTTTAACTTCCAGCCATGTATGGCCCATGACGTCTTTCGACCCATTTGAGGCCCTTCGTAACCCTCGGCCCATTAACGGCCCGTGGTAAAACTAGCCCATAATGAACAGTGTATCACTTTATACATTAACGACCCATTATTCCGTTGGGCCGTTTCCATCCCATGTTATCTTTCAGCTTCTCAGGGCCCATTTATTCTTCGGCTAATTTCCAGCATTCGTTTAGTTTCGGCCCATTACTGTCATTTTCTGCTTGTGGGCCAAATTCAGCCCGTGGTTACATTCGGCCTGTTTGTGGCCCGTTAATACATTGGGCCATTTTCATAGCGTCATCAAATACGGCCAATTAACGACGGCCCGTTATGGTCGGCCCATGAACGGACGATTTCAACTCTAGCCCATTTACGGCCATAATGTGGTCGCCCATGTTTGGCCAACCGATCATACGGCCCTTAGAAGGCCCATTGTGTCAACGGCCCGTATAAGGCCCATGGTTTCTACGCCCCGTAGAAGGCCCATTGTTTCTACGACCCTTAGAAGGCCCATTGTTTCTACGGCCCTTAGGAGGCCCATGTTCACTACAGTAAATATGTAGCCCATGGTTAATGTGGCGTAGTTTAAAAAAAATAGGTTATTGCGGCCACTAGCAAACCGCGGAAAAAGAACTGCACTGACTACAAGAAAAAAATAAAGAAGACAGTAAGGAAATAAATAGGCAAGCAACTTACGCTAGGCTATCACGGCTATTACACATATTACATCCACTGGGCATCAAAGTTCGCCACCAGTGCAAATATAGGGAACAAAGCAGCATATAAACGCTGCAGCAAAACAAGTCCAGAACTGAAACCACTTCAGAAGAGTTCAAGAAACAATATCCTGGGTACCCATAATGCTGGCAAGATGCTTAGCAAGCTTATTAACTTTCTCTTGTTTGGCGCTTAAATCCTCCAGCACTTGTTGTTGCACCAGAAAGTATGCATCTGAATTCTGCAGGGACTTCCTTAGTCCTTTGGCTTCCGTCGCCACCATCGATCGATGTCTTTCAACTTGAAGTTGAGACTCAAGAAGTTTAACTGATTCAGTAGCGAGTTCAAGAGCTGGTGCCAAAGTAGTAGCCAAGAACTCGAACACTACATCAAGACAGGACTTTGGGGTTGTCTCAGTGTCTTCAGTATTGTTTTTATCAGCTTTCTTGGAGACCAACAGGGATGTCTCCCTATCTTGAACCTTATCTGCATTACTTCCTATACCATTGCATAATGGGGTACTCTTCTCCATTATTTTAGCCGCATTCTAAAAGAGAAACAAACAAACACATCACAGGTTTACAATGTAGTATATGAAACTCATTTTGGTAAACCAGTTCAGTAGTAAGGTGGAGAGGATAACAGCATGAAACAAACATATATAAATATATATGTAGTATGGTCACTGTATGGTCTATATCATTCTAGTTTATGTTGCCAAATCAAGATAGATACCGTTTGAATCATATCTATTTAAGACAAAGCAGCTTAGACAGAATATAAGTGTGGGATCCTACACAACAATAACAACACTTGTAAGGTGCATGGCATGAGAATATAACTGTTTATTCAATTGAAACTGAAATCAACATAGAGCAAGTTACAACAGCAAACACGTTAAATAAATAGGTTTAAAACATACCTGTTTCGCCATTGGAGTTTCAATTGCATCCTTCAAATTTGAAATTAGTTGGTATGAGTAACTACAATGTTGCAAGAGCAAAGTAGTATGAACCATAGCTACGGAACCTGATCTAAGAACAATTCTTCTTCTGCTTTAAGCGTTGACTTGGTGTTCGGAGTGGTGGTCCTCGTGCTTTGGGCACTGCAATTGCCTTACTATCTGCTCGTGGTTGCGTGCTCTGTGGTGGAGACGGTGTTGTGTCAACGGGAACTGGGTTACTATCTGCTGGGGTTGGGGTTAGAAGGGGTGTAGCTGGTTCTCTGTCCAACTGGGTAGGGGTACTATCAGCGTGAGTCTAGGTTATGTGTGGTGGGGCTGGTTCTTGGGCAAGTACAACCATGGTTCTATCTCCATCGACAGGTAGCACGATCTTTTCTGAAGACCGTGTTGTTACTTCCACAGATACTGCCATCACCCCCTCCAATTGAAATGGCTGATAAACAAGAAAAGTAATTGAATGTACAGACATTGTAAGATAGACAGGTGCAATGGATAGTAGGGAAGAAAACAGGGCATGAAATAATTCACATTTATGTTTTCTAACCAAATGTAATAGCGGGACATAATTTCACATATATGATGGCTAATTAAACAGGATAGCATGACACAATTTCACATGTATGATGGCTAACTAAACAGGATAGAATGACATACTTCAAAATATGATGACTATGTAAACATGATGACATGATATAACTATACGATGTGTCTATTAAAGTGGTTGGCATGCCATAAATCACAAACACGCCATCGATGGAAACATGATGGCATGATATAATTCACGGATAGAATGACATAATTCAAAATATGATGACTATGTGAAGTGTGAACAGGATGAGATGATAACTGCATTATGTATTTAGAAAATGGGTTGGCATGCCATAATTCAGATACATGTTGTCTATGTAAACATCATGGCATGATATAATTCAAATATATGATTTATATACTAAGGAAGTGAGCAGAGGGCAATCGCATATATGATGTGTCAACTAAGGAGATGGCATTCAATATTGTGTATATGATGTAAAAACTAAGCATTGCAAAACAACATATGCATGGTATGAGTAATATAACCCTGCCAAGTTTGAGCATACACATCAAGGGGATAATAGGACTGGTCATCTGCCTCCGAATCATCCTCTGAAGAGCTATCTGTAACCAGCAAGATATCTGCTTCACCAGGTAGCATTGTCTACTCTGAAGACCTTGTTTTCACTCCAGATTTCTCCATCACCAATTCAAATGGCTAATGCACAGGAAGAGTAGTTGAATACACAAACTTTGTCGACAAAAGCAATGAGAAATACAAAAAAAGGACGGCATGATATAATTCACATATATGACGCTTGGCTAAACAGCATGGCATTGCATAATTCACATATATATTGCCTTGCTACAAGATAGCATTGCATAATTCACATATATAATGTCTTGCAACAAGATGGCATTGCATAATTCACATATATGGTAATTAGACACTAAACAAGTAGCATTCACACAAAGCATGTCTAAACTAAGCAAATGACATAGCAATGCAAGATACCATATGCACGATATGAGCAACATAACCCTGCCAAGTTAGAGCATGCACCTCCGGGGGGGAATAGGAGTGGTCATCTGTCTCTGAATCCTCCTCTGAGGAGCTATCTGTAACCAGCAAGACATGCGCTTCGTCAGATAGCATTGTCTTCTCTGAAGACCTTGTTTCCACTCCAGATTTTTCCATGACCATGTCGAATGGCTGATGCACAGGAAGAGTAGAATGTACTAAAATTGTTGACAAATTTAACACGTAATAAAAAATGTTGTCATGATATAATTCACATATAAGATGTCTGGCTAACCAGGGTGGCATTGCAAAATTCACATATATTATGCCTGGATAAACAAGATGGCATTGCATGATTCACATATACGATAAAGAAACTAAACAGATGGCATTGACACAAAGCATGTCTAAACTAAGCAGATGACATCTTTGATGTATCTGATAAGCAATGCAAGGCACCATATGCATGATTTTACCAACATCAGCATGCCAAGTTAGAGCGAAAACCTCATGGGGTAAATAGGAGTTGTCTTCTACTTCTGAATCCCCCTCAGAACAGTTATCTTCCTCTTGATTACGATCCGAAATGGGTGGAGGGAGGCTGCCTTTGCGCCCACCATGGAGCAACGTCTGCATGAAATTTTATTGCCACACAAGTCTCGTCTCTTTTGCTCTACATGTTCAGTTCCATTGTGTACAATAACTGACATGCATAGGAATAAAACATAGTGAGATTATGTAAGGAGTGCATGCACAAATCCAGAGTGATGGTAGCAAATTGTGGATAGACCAAAAACAAATGATAGCAGGCAGATAATAGCTTTAGTTAAAAAATACAGATAATGGCTCCTTTAATGTTTGTTTGCACCCAACATGAAACCCATAGTAGACACCCGAGATTAACCAGATAGTAGATAGATAGTACTGATTGCTGCCCCAATATGTACCCCACAACCATTTAAAAACTCAAGTTTCAAGCATAAGTTTGGACCTGAGTCGGAGTCTAATAGGTGAACACGACGATAAAGTAGCATGCCATCATATTAAGCAATGCATAACATAAGCAAACACGGAAGAGTGCGACCTCTCTTGCGGACCCGTGTAGTCCTCAAGGTCATCTACTCAGTTGATGATGGTAATGCAGTTGTCATGGCTGCCGGCGGCGGGGAAAAAGATCTGAGGTGGCAAAAGACAGTCTGGAGAGCGGATCCCTGCTATGGTGAACCCGTCCGTCGTTGGAGCAGCTGAGCTGAGGTGGAACACAGCACCGCAGGAGCAGGACAAACCACACAAGGTTTTCTTTGACACATATCTGTAACAGAAGTAATTGTGTAAGGGCTTGTTTGAATTTGAGGATTCTAACAATGCAGGGATAGGAAATAGACAGGAATAGGATAGGAATTTATAGTAACAAATTTGACTCGGCCGCCCTTGAGGAACTTCTTCAATTCCTCGCACTCAACGTCGGCATGGCATATGTGGTAGACCAAGCGTAAGTCATGCACGCAAACCTGGATCACAGCGGGCTTCTTCTTCTCTGCCTCCTTTAGTCCGCTTCCCAGGACTGTGGTGTACTCAAGATCTAGCCCAGCGACCCACTCATCATTTGAGTTTTCGAACATGCATTTGAAGCGAGCAAGGCATTCTTTCACCGTTGCGGAAGAACGGGTGTAGATGACGTCGAACTCATCGCCGGTGATGGTTCTAACCTTGCACCCACCGCCGATCATGGAGATTTGGGACGCCATGGATTTGGGAGGAGGGTTAGGATTAGTGGAACTGCCGTAATGTGAAAGGACGGGACGACTAGGAGCGGTTTATCGATTGTAAAAATGTCGAGTGTGGGTGCGCGTGCGAATCGCACGGGATGTGGCTTGCCTGGTGGATAAATGGATTCATGCACAATACTATGGGGGCCCAATTAGATGTCATGTCTACTCGACGCCCAATTAAATGCCTTTCGATGTCATGTCAAGCGTCGGGAAAATTACAGGTGATACGAAGCTTTCCATTCTCCCATGATACGGGCTTCCGAAAGCCCTTGGATCTGAGATTGAACGGTTGCATGGCGTGATTCTAGACCTATGGGTGAATATCCTATCCTAGAGGGTTATTCTACAAATTTTTAGCAACTTAGCATGCGACCGTTCGATCTCAGATCCAAGGGCTGCCAACAGCCCGTATCATGGTCGCGCCTACCACAACCGTCGCTTTCGCCGGGTCGCGCCTTTTGGAGATTTAACATGGTGCGTTAGGCTATCTGATGTTGGCATGTCATACATAGTCATCACTTAGTCACTCATACAACAAGGTTAGCTATAAGGTTGGCTATAAGAGTATTTTTTGTTTACTTCTCTCTATCTCTTTCTTCGTAATATTTATTGCATTTGCCAAGGAGTGACCTCTTCCAATGAAATGGTGCTTAGATGAGGTGCTATGGGCATTAAATGGCTTAGCAACTCAAGTCCCCAATGCATAGGTGCTTAGTTTTTTGTTGCTAAGTTTGCTTCATCTAGGTACAAGCGCTTATCACCGTTTCTTCGTGGGGTCACCAAACTAGTCTCTCTCTTCTAAATTAACTTGCCACATCAGACTTTATGCCTATGTGGCAGGCTTAGCACCTGTAGGTTCAAGTACAATAGTGGGCTATAAGCCCACTTTACATGGCATTTTTGCATATGTGGGGGAAAGAGGCAAGGAAAAAGTGGAGGAGTGGGCTCTCAAGCAAGAGCCAGCCTCTACATGGTGGAGCATCGGGAGAGGCACCTGTATGGAGGTGGTCAGGAATCGGGAGACTCAAGCCGGTCGTAGCGCCATAGTTAAAATGATAAGGGCAAGTCAAATCACCAGGCCCCACCTGTCCATCAGTAACTCACTGTCAAATCACACAGCCCTACGTGTGCAACAGCCTACTCCCTCAACTTCTCGCGTCTCTGTCGAACCGACTAGGCAGAACAGCCCCCCCTACCATGCGGGAAAAGCCCCGCCCTCGACTTTTAAATAGTATAGTATAATAATTTTGTATCCATGGATTGCGCCATGGAGCAAAGCCTCAAGAAAACGGCGGTACACATGTACGGAGTATACAGCACGCCCATCGCATTCGCGTTGCACCCCAAACGGTCGGTCGGTCTGGCACGCCGCTCTCCCAATGGAACGCGCGTCATATTGCGTTTGCACACACATGTGGGACCGCAATTGAGAACCGACCATACGCACACTCCCCAGCCCCGCAAGTCGGGTGAGTTAATAGAAGTACATATGTTGGTACCTGGACGATCCCTGCAAGCCACGGAAGATCAGTTCGTCCATGCATGTGACCAGACTCCAACAGACATGCCTGGATTGGCTATCGTCTACATATCGTGCAGGTTGTTTTGTACAGGGCTGTAGTTCCGGTGAGAAATCTAAAAAAAGGTTTCTTTTCATCTCGCAAAATTAGGTGTCATGTGCTTCGGATCACTGCGAGGGTTAAACAACGACAATTGAGTTGGGCTAGTCATTGGGGGCACATGCACGAAGACTACTCGGCTGCCATCTAGGTCAAGCCGGCTATGTTAATTAGGACATCTATTGACGGACCCCTTCTCTACGAGTTTATCTTTAATTTGAGCTTTGATCCTCATCTAGTTTGTCCGTTGGGATTCATCTTGTCTCCTTTGGGCAGTGAGGTTGTGATTTCTTGTCATGTGGCATTTTTTCGTGCATCCGGTGCTTCAGATCAAAATGACGACAACTGCGCCTCCGGGGCACGTGCATGAAGACTTCTCGACAGTCATTGCCAAGGTCAAGCCGGCTCCGTTCGGTAGACAAAATAAAACTAGTACTCCACTATATAGGCAGGAGCCTCCGCGCTTGCTTGCTAGTGTTGCTCTCTTCACACTCTCTCATCCTCTCCAGATCTAAACACGACAGCGGTGGCCACACTCTCTCTCTCTCTCTCTCTACTCACCGCTGGTCACAGATCCAGTCGGATCCTCTCCAGCGAGGAAGGTGATAAGGTGCAACGTTCACGCGGTCGTCCTCGGCGAAGGCTCTTACCCATTGCCAGCGCGTCCCGATCAGCGTGCCTTCTCGTTCTCTCCCAGGCATCACTGGCGAGGGAGGGCCTCCCACCCCTTCTTCCTCACTGTCGTAGTGTGGGCAGATCCGGCCTCCCGCCGCCCACCTAGCGACATCCCGGCGACCCTCAGGTATAACTTTCTTCGAAACCGGCCTTCCTCTACTTTCCGAGCTCCTGACATCGCTGCATTTGTATCTTTTACTATTTCTCAGGCCCCCTCGTGTAGACAGGATCGATCGGCCATTCGAAAACCACCTAATTTTTTTACTATTAAGAGGTAGAACTAGTTCATGCACTCGAATCTAGTAGTACTTGGTTCAAACAAGGAAGAAAGGTGGTGGGGGAAGATTTGTTACCTGAATCTAGGACTTGGTCGAAAGAGGAAATAATGGGGGCGAAAAGTAGCAGAGACTGGCTATCCAACTGGTCTCTAGGGCTAATACGGAAATAAAGGGAACGCAGTACAAACTCAATATAAACCCGATCTATTGGTTGAAAAAGGAAAGAAAGTGGGGACTGGGGGACAAGTCAACAGAGTAAGGCCAGCACTAGATTTGCTAGCCTCACACAGTATAAGGTGGCTATATACCGAACAAAAATGGGACCAGCCTAGATATCCTCTTCTGATGTTTGTTGCCCCGAGCCACTCTTATGTAATGCCACTGGTAAAATGTAGCAGACGCATTGTTAAAAGTAAGGACACGTTAAACCAATGTTGTTTTCAATATAATGCCTCCAGTAATATGAATCAATGGCACTTTTTTCATGTCCTGCTAAATTTCCCATGAAGATATGTTGCTTCTTTTTGTTAGAGATGCAACTTTCCTGGTCCGCCTACTCTCCAGGAGCTTCACGGCCCACCTTCATGTTGCTCAAATTTATTGCAACTAATGAAGAAGAAGCTCGGTGGGTTTTGTTTTCTGATGGAAATGGAACCGGGGCTAGAGCCCTTTTCTTAAAAAAAGAAGTTGCTAGCTCATGGGACATTGCTTCATTTTAGGTGAACTGCACCAAAAGGTCCCATGAATTGAATCATCCATGTTGGTGACTGGTGTCATCCCTTCTACGATGGCGTTGACTGCAGATATGGTTCCCATCACGATGTATGTTCCTTTTTGGTCTAAGCGTTTGCCAAAGATCCTGCATGTTGTTCCTGCTCTTGTGCTACTGTTTTTGGCACTGCCATGATAAAGCAGTAATGTTATTATTTTGCACCTTAATCTGGTGGCACTATTAATTTGAGGCAATGTTTTGGCACTGCTAGTGCCACTGTTTTTTTATATATCGAAAGAGGGGGTTCCCTCCGATTTCATTAAAGAAACCCAACCATAGAGAACCATTATCCGGTAACATCTCAGTGTAAACGGGAAGTTATGCAACTACTACTAGAACGGACTGAGTACTAGCAGGAGACAAGTTTGCCACATAAGCTAGGCAGGTAGGGGGATGCAGCACCAGCTCGACCAAGTTTGGATTACAACCCAAATGCTACCACAGAAACATCAGGGGGAAGATAGGGACTGAAAGAGCCAGCTTCAGCATCCCAGTCTAAGCACCCCCAGCCTTCATCCTTGCGACGCACGGTACACCTCGTTTGCCACCTGCTCGACCCTAGTGTCACTGATAAAATGAAGTAATAATACAATTAAAATAGAGTGAGTGTCCTCTCTATCATTTCATTTCCAATGTAGATAAAGAAAGTGCTTCTCTTTGTTTATGTATGTTTCATCAACTATTCCCAATGTTATTGTTTAAGCGCTTACATAAACTGGGGTGCTTAATTTTAGTTGATCTGCACAAAAATAGAGATTTGAATGTCTCAAGGCCCCTCCTTGTACTACCGATGTACACTGATGTTCATCACTGGCAGAAGGTGTATCGAGGAGACTTTTGTCGATTTCCAGTATGATGTAATATTTTCTTCTGTTTATTAGTGTATGTTTCATCAACTAGTGCCACTATAATGTAATCACGCCTTTTCATTATCTGTGCAAACAGGGTTATTCAGCTGCATTTTGGTGGAACTGCACAAATGTACGGATGGAACCGGCATATATGCAGAGTGTGAGGTGCCAAGTAAAAATTACCGACACCAACCCTGCTCCATCTAAGCATTGGCATCCACCACCATCAGTAGGATGTGTGGCGCTCACTGTGGACGGATCTTTCTCGGCAGCAAATCCTCTAACCAAATACTAGTAGCTTAGACTTAAAATAATACTAGTAGCTTATATTGGCAGTTTTCTAGTGGTGTACTCTTTTCTGAAAGAAGCACCAATCTATTTTTATTTATTTGTACACAGTGTCACAACTTTAACCCAAAGGTCCAGAGCTATTTTAGGGTGATTGGCATAGTACTCGGAGACTGATTGTAAGCATGATTTTTATTAGTTGTCAAACTGATTATAAGCATGAGAAGATGGAAGATTAGGTTAGTGTGAAGCTTACCTTAAATCCTACCGATGTAGTTGAAACGAGCCGAGCGTCGAGGGAACCATGGAGAACGACGGGGAAGCGACGTCGCGCCATCCGGCCTCCTCATCCGGTGGGAGAACGAATACTCATGTGGCTCCGGCTGGCTCTGCACCCTCACGAATGGCACACCGTACTCGATCGATTCGTTATCCTCTGGGTGCTCGACCTTCGACCTATACGCCCAGCACCTCCGCCTGACTTTCGCCTCGGGCGAATCAGTCTGCTCCATCGCCCAAAGGAGATACTCGATGAATTCGAAGGACTACGGCGTGACTGCCGCCGAGGAATACATCGCCGCCCTCATCGCCGCCGTCTCGCTCTTTCGCATACATTGCCACATGGCCCACACTGTCCTCGAAATCTCCCACTCATTGTCAAACCAAGTAAGGATCCCCTTCAACCTGGCTAACTTTGCCTGGTCGCCGTCGACGATCTGCCTGATTCGCTACTGCATTCCCTCCATAGATGTCCTTCTGAGTGGTCCGGTGCTAGCTTTGGAAGATGGGATGAGAGATGATGGTCTTGCAATAGAGAAGAGGGAGAGGTGAGACGGTGGTTTTGGAATGGCGATGATGGAGAGGAGAGGGGTGGTTTTGAAAGGGAGAAGAGGGAGAGGCGAGACGGTGGTTTTGGAATGGAGATGATGGAGAGGAGAAGTTCCCCTGCCTTTCGGTCGCTGACAGCTGGGCCCCGCGCTTGGTGGGACCCATGTGTCAGTGTCTCAATGGCAGGATCAGCTACGTCAGGGGATCCTCGTCCGAGGAGAGAGGAGGTGGTTTTGCAATGGAGAAGAGGGAGAGTCGAGATGGTGGTTTTGGAATGGAGATGATGGAGAGGAGAGGAGGTGGTTTTGAAATGGAGAAGAGCGAGAGGAGCGTGCGACAACGATTAAAAATTGGACGAGAGGGCCGGCGCGCTGTGACTGGATCAAAGTCAAAATCAATTTACCCTTCAATTAAGAAAGCGACCCCACATTAACTAGTCTCCCTTTTATTCTGGGTCATAACTGACGATGATTTTCACAAATAAAATATATGTTATACGTTGCAAAAATAATATAATTTGGAAGTACATTCAGATACGAACCAAACGATACAATTTTTGGTGAAATGCATTCACATTTTGCTTGTCAAATACAGTACGTGGTCAAACTTTGACCCAAAATACGCAAATCAAAAAAATACTTCCAAGACCAGCGCCGCTCTTCTGCTCTTCTCCTCTTAAACCACCATCGCTCCTCTCCTATTCCAATCTAAATCCAGCGCTGCTCCTCTCCTCTTCCATTTCAAAACCACCGCCCCTCCTCTCCTGTTCCAATCCAAAACCAGTGTCGCTCCTCTCCCGTTCTAAACCAAAACCAGCGCTGCTCCTCTCCTCTTCCATTCAAAAATCACCACAGGCGAGTGAAGGTGCTGTGGAGAAGTAGATTGATGGAGGAGTACAACCGATACGTGAGGATCACAGACGGCGACCCTGTGAAGCTACCTAGGATGTTGGAGATATAGTCTTGGTTTGACAACAAGGACCAACTAGCGGCGACGGCGACATCCATGGCCAAATATCTGCAACAGAGCTAAAAGGCGGCCATACTCCCGGAGGGAGTTGCGCGGAAGTACATAGAGCTGCCCCTCTGGGCCATGGAGCAAACAGATTCACCGAATCCGATCGTGAGGGCGGTGGTGGGAGTATCGATCCCAGATGGAGCATCCACCAGAGATTGAAGGATCGAGCATCTACAGGGTGCCGTTTGTGAGAGTCTTCATCGACCGAACCCAACTGCAAGAGGCGAAAAACAGTTGGCCCGACGACGCTTCCCCGCCATCCTCTCCCTCGCCATTCACATCATCTCACGGGGTGGTTGTCTGCCGCCAAGGAATAGGAGGGATTGCCCCCCCCCCCCGGACCAATAGTCGGGCAGGTTGTGAATTGTGAGGAGGAGCTTAGGGTTGTTAGTATTTGCAGGTTGTGAATTGTGTTTTGTGTTGTGTATTTTGAGAGTACTTTCAGATATGAATGTCTTTTGAATTTCAGATTTGAAGTATTGAGCATATGAAGTATTTTATGAATTCTAGAGATCTATTTTTAGCACTTATAAAAATGTTGTTTCATAGGAGTATAAAAGTGCAGACAATGTGATTCTCAGAGAAGAAACTGCAAGTTTCAGTTTCAGATAAGAAACTCGAAGTTCAGTTTCACATAAGAAACTGCAACTTTCAGAGGAAGATCATTTATATTAACACGGCCTTTTCAAACAGTGTCAATATCATGCTGGAAGTTTTATTCATGGTCGAAACTGGAACTACCAGCCAGTTAACATCATGCTGATCAACATTCATGCAAAGCACATCTTCATATGATGCACAGTCAAAAAGATATGCTATTTTCAATATGCCCACAGAATGTCGAGTCTGCAAAAAACAGAGAAAACGAGGGACGCAGTTTTGGCAACTGTTGGACGTGGTGTGCGTAGATGACAATTGGGACCCACATGTCAATAAAGGCAGAGGCAAATTTTTTTTGAGATATTTTCTCTGCACAGGTGGAATCCAACCTGGGTGGAACAACTATCGGGTAGTTCACTCGGCCACTAGGCTAGTTCAGTTGTTTCATTACTAATAAGGCACTTCCTCAGGTGGTTGGATCTCCTCCTGCGCCTTTGTGTGCTCGCCGCGACGCCGTTGTCTGCCGTTGCGAACATGCTGAACAAACGAGAGGAATCTGGAGAGGACTGTATGTGGAGAGGCAGACAGTCGGGACCCACCAGGTCTATGGTCGTTCGCAAGCAAGTGCGTCATCAAAAAAAAATACTTCCTCCTAATGCTATACTGACGTTGGGGCCCACGGGTTTGTCAACATAGTTACATTTTTTAGGTGCTTCAACATAGTTACTATAGGAGATAAATTCACAACGAAGCCGGGGAGCTGGCAGGCATCATTTATTATCACTGGGGCAGCAAGTATCAGCTGGGTTTTGGGCTGTCCCGTCTAGGCTTTCTTTTTTAAAATGTGCAGCCCACGACCTCGGATGGGAGGTCCATAGATGGGAGGTCCATGGGCCGTCATGTATCGACCGGCCTATGGACCTCCCATCCGATGTTTTATTTTTCCTGAAACATCGGCAGCCCAATTTATGTATTTTTTTTGAAGAAAACCAGAGGTCTGTTCTATTTGTATATATAAGAATAGGAACGCCTGGACCAACTTATGTTTCCCTTCTAACTATATTATATATATTTAAATTATTTATATGTTACTATATATTATTGTTATTGTCATCATATATTTAACAGATACTTACATATGTAAGAAAACAATATCCCACATCTTATTAACTTATAAAAATAATTTCTTAACAATAAAATCCTGGATTTTTTTGGCAACGAAAATCCTGGTGATTGTGTACAAAAGCTTGGTAAGATTTAAGGACCAATGTAATAATAAATCACTTATTATTTAAATATATATATATATATAACAAAATGCTCAACCCCTGTTTATATTTTGATAACATTGGTGTGCCCACCCCAATATTATAATTACAATAAGCCCAGCAAAATCATGTATTTCAAGAAAGTGCAAATGGCCTGTAATTTTTTAGGAAAAACATAAATAGGCCGCATGGACACTACATTATTTGTTCACCCAGCCAGGCTAATGGACTGTAATTCAAAAAAAAAAAGAGATCAAATGGACTGTAAATTCTACCTCGTAAAAAAATGACGTTTAAATTCTGAGAAAATGGGTTGAATACATGCCACATTTTTGGAGGCTGATATGTGGGCCAATAGGTCGAAGCCAATGCAAGTCATTGTCAACTTAGTCAACAAATGATTCTGACATCCTTAGCCCTTGCATTTACATCCAACGACCGGCATCCATCTTCAATCTCTCGTCTTCTTCCTCCAGCCATGGGACCACCTGCTCCGCCTCCTGCTGCTAGCGACTACGCTTAGCAACCCATTTGTGAAGCGCTACTCCACCGTTGGCCAGGCCATCCCTTCACCCCTCCACACCTCCTGTTCTTCTCCACCGACCGCCGAACCACACCGCACGATAACCAACTAACCCTGGTACACCTCTCCGTCTGCGACTCTACTCCCGCGTCTTCCCATCTCTGACTCGTTGCTGTTCGGGGCCTCGGATGCGCTCGGCGCGGAGTGGTCAACATGGTCAACAAACGACACCATCGGAAGTAGACTGTGCATGGAGAGGCTGACAGCTGGGTCCACGGCCGCACGCTGGGAAATTCCTCCTTATTACGCGCAAAATAATGATTCCTCCACCTGACAGATGGGACCCACCGGAAGGGCCTCTATATTTCACGGAAAACGTTCCCACCGCTGACAGGTCAGACCCACTAGCTATATCTTCGCATGCAAGGAAGTGCTTCCTTATTACGCACAAAAAAATGAATACCCCCTACTAGCTGGGACCCACAATAGTGGGAGGCTGACTTGTGGGCCAACTAAGTTGACGGGGACGGAGGGCTTTGTCAACTTAGTCAATATGAACAATTCTAGCTTCAATGACCGTACGATGTCCATCCAACGGCTGTAGTGCTTCTTCAACCTTTGGTCTTCTTGCTCCAGCCGCCCAAAGCAGCGCCGGTCGTGCCTCGTGCTCCTGCCTCCCGTGGCCGGCTGCGATGCCGCGGAGGCCTCACCGCCCCCTACTATTCCCACAGCTGGCCAGGCCATCCCTCTACTCACCCACACCCCATGTTACTCTGCGGCGATAGCAGCCTCACACCGCAGCGAACCAGTGAACCCTCATACTCCTCTACGCGTGGGCATCATGTCGCGTCTTCCCCGGCTCTACGTCGTCCCCTTCCTAGGCCTCGCCGTCGTCCACCGCCATGTTGCTCTCGGGGCGGCGTGGCCAACATGGTCAAGGAACGGCTTCCATCGGACGTGCACTGTACTTGGAGAGGCTGACAGCTGGGTCCACGGCCGCAGCAAGGAAGTGCCTCCTTATTACGTGGAAAACAATGATTCCTGCACCTGACAGCAGGGACCCACCGGACGGGCAACCGTATTTCGCGAAAAAAACATTTCCCCCTGACTACTGGGACCTACCAGCGATGTCTTCGCACGCAAAGAAGTGCGTCCAGGCAAAAAAAAAACGATTCGCCCCCTGACTGCTGGGACCCACCAGCAACATCTTCGCACTCAAGGAAGTGCCTGACAGTCGGGACCCACCTGGTCGAAGCGTATGTAGCATTGTCATTCTGGTCGCGAACGTGTACGTACATACTGGTCGATGTAGAGGCGCACACGTGTCGTAGTAGAGGCGCACAAATAGCATGTACACGTACGTACAACGGCCAGGGTGCAAGAAAGTAATTATGGCCACGTACATACAGGCGGGGTCTCGAATGCCTACTCGCACGTACGTACGGCCAGGGCTCGTGTACATGGCTTGGTCGGAATGGAGAAGCTGCGACATCGTCGTGTTCATGGGAAGCAACGGAATGCGTCGTGTTCATCGAGAGGCAATGGAACGCGTGGGAGCCAACCGGCTTGGACGGAACAGCCGATGGAAACGAGGCCTGGCGTACCGCAGAACAGATGAAACGGCCTTGTGTGCGACCGGCCACGCTCAAACGGGATCCTGTTCATCGAGGGGTCCGGCGCATCGCAAAAACGGAGGATCTGAGACCTCCCTACGGTCGAAGCGGGGGTCCTGTTGATTGGGAGGGGTGTGGCGTACCGCAAAACAGAGGAAACGGACTTGTGTTGGAGCGCTACCGTCGAAACAGGGGTCCTGTTCATCGGGAGGGGTGTGGCATACCGCAAAATGGGACTCCACGGGATACTGTTCATCTCCACCGTTGACCCCCTCCAGCCTCCACGGGCTACTGTTCATCCACCGTCGACCTCCTCCAGCCTCCACCTGCGACTGTTCATCCACGGGCTCCTATTCATCCAGCCTCCACCGCGCGCTACTCGACCGGCTACTGTTCAACCAGCCCTCTCCACGGGTTCCTGTTCAACCACCCCTCCATGGGCTACTGTTCATCCAGCCCTCCACAGTCTACTGTTCATCCTGCCCTCCATGGGGTGGTCCTGTTCATCCAGCCCTCCATGGGGTCCTGTTCATCCAGCCCCAACCGGCTCGATCCATCGGGGTCCTATTCATCCAGAGGCAACACCACGGGGTCCTGTTCATCAAACCCCACCGGGAACTGTTGGTCCAACCCCCCCAAAGAACACTCACCGCTCATCCGGAGGAAGCATCGATCGGCTTGATTAGCGGCGATGAGCGAGGGAATTGCTCGATCTGGTTGATTAACGACCATCGATCGATCGCTCGGGTTCAGTAACGCGTAGCCTGCAGTGCAATCGCTCGGGTTCAGTTAGAGCCCAACGCCTCGCTCGGGTTCAGTTAGAGCCCAATGCCTCGCACCCACGCGCGTGCGTGTACGAGAGAAACGCGCATCGCTCGGCCCCGACCACCCATCGTAACCGGGAACACCCCGATATTTTCCTCGCCCTCGCTTCTACCACGGTTTTTCCGTCATGGACGGCCCAAAGAATGTCATGCAGCTGCGTCTCCGGCCCGCCCAGGACGAAAAGCCCATTTTCTGTCATGATTTTTGGTCATAGAAGTAGGACCCCACCACATCTATGATGATACCGTGTTTTGTCACAATTATTGTCATAGAAGTGTCATAAGTATGACAATTTTTTTTTCATTCGGCCCAAAATGTGATGGATATGTCTTTTTTTGTAGTGATAGTCGCTACATTCTCTTTAATTTACGACCAAACGGTATTGCCCGGATCATAGAGCATGTGCACAATGAAATATTTTTCCTTACCAAGCGGTCAGAGGTGTAAACCCACCATAATCCGTTGAATTTCACTCCAAAGGAAGTGCAAATGGGTTCGAAAACTTGTGTGGAAAGCAATGGCGAATGAGATTATTTGACTTTCAAGTGCAAAAAGTCCACCTTGTGGGCCGAATTTGAGAGACCTCCAGGGCTCTTGGTGCAAGCGTGGAGTATTTCTTGGGTTTGCATGCTCGTTGCTTCCATTTTGAGTACTTGTGGGTTAGAAACAAACTTTGTATGGCAACGTTATGACCATTCTGGTGAACACCGGTCCATTATATGGCACTCCTGGAAATTACTTGATTTTCTTGTGACGCATTACGACCCGTTGTCCCAAAATTTTTTGACATCCATACTGAGGATATTGCTAAAACATATGTGTTGATCGATACGAGGAATATCCTCTTGTTCTTTGCTATCGCGCGCATACGTTACGGCATGCCACTGGGCTAAAAAAAAGAGAATAAGGCTTATAGTCTCTAGATTTTCTTGAATTTACGACCAAATGGGATTGCCCCCACCATAGAGGATGTGCACAAATAAACTTTTGTCCTTACCAAGCAGGTTAATGTGTATACCCACCATAATCTGTTGAATTTCACTCCAAACAAAGTGTAAATGGGTTCAAAATTTTGACTTTTGAGTGCAAAAAGTCCAGCTTAGCGGCCGAATTTAAGGGTCCTCTATGGCTCCTGGCATAAGCTGGGAGTATTACTTGGGTTTCTTTGTTTTGCACACTCGTCGCGAGCATTTTGAGTACTTGTGGGTCATGTACAGACTCTATATGGCAAAGTTATGACCGTTTTTTGTGAACACCTGTCCATTATATGGCACTCCTTGAAAGAACTTCATTTTCCCTTGACACATTCCAGCGCATTGTCCCAAAATTTTGTGACATTGATATTGAAGATTTGTTTCCACATATGTAGTGATCGAAGCGCGGAATACCCTCTTGTTATTTGTTGTCGTGCATAAACTTTATGGCATGCCACTAGGCGAAAAAAGGAGAATGAGGCTTACAGTCGCTAGATTTTCTTGAATTTAGGACCGAATGGGATTGCCCCAATCAGAGATCATGTGCACAAAGAAACATTTGTCCTTACCAAGTAGGCTAATGTGTATGCCCACAATAATTTGTCAAATTTCACTCCAAAGGAAGTGTAAATGGGTTCAAATACTTGTGTGAAAAGTAGTGGCGAGTGAGATTCTTTGACTTTCAAGTGCAAAGGGTCCACCTTAGGGGCCGAATTTTTGGGTGCTTTCGGCTCCTAGAGCAAGCGGGGAGTATTACTTGGGTTTGCACACACTCGTCACGAGCATTTTGAGTACTTGTGGGTCATAAACAGACTCCGTATGGCGAATTTATGACCGTTTTAGTGAACACTGGTGTCGCTTGAAGCTACGTTGGTATTTCCCCAAAGAGGAAGGGATGATGCAGCATAGTGGCGGTAGGTATTTCCCTCAGATATGATACCATGGTTATCAAACTAGTAGAAGAACCAAGCAACACAATGTAAACAGCCCCTGCACACAGATAACAAATCCTCGCAACCCGACGTGTTAAAGGGGTTGTCAATCCCTTTCGGGGTACGGCTCCTCAAGTGGCAAACGGATGTGAGATAAATTTGTACTAAATTGATAGATCGAATGCTAAATAAAATAAATAAAGAAAAATTACTGCAAGGAATTTTTGTATTTTTGGTTTAATAGATCTAAAAATAAATTCAAGGAAAAAGTAGATCGCAAAGGCAAATATATGAGAAAGAAGACTCGGGGGCCATAGGTTTCACTAGTGGCTTCTCTCGAGAAAAATAGCAAATGGTGGGTGAACAAATTACTATTGGGCAATTGATAGAACTTCAAATAATTATGAAGATATCCAGGCAATGATCATTATATAGGCATCACGTCCAAGATTAGTAGACCGACCCATTTCTGCATCTCCTGCTATTACTCCTCACATCGACTGCTATCCAGCATGCATCTAGTGTATTAAGTTCATGGAGAAACGGAGTAATGCAATAAGAACGATGACATGATGTAGACAAGATCTATCTATGTAGAGATAGACCCCATCATTTTATCCTTAGTAGCAACGATACATACGTGTCGTTTCCCTTTCTCTCACTGGGATCAAGCACCGTAAGATCGAACCCACTACAAAGCACCTCTTCCGTTGCTAGATAAATAGATCAAGTTGGCCAAAAAAAAACACAAATATCGGAGAGGAAATACGAGGCTATAAGCAATCATGCATATAAGAGATCAAAAAACTCGAATAACTTTCATGGATATAAAAAGATATAACTGATCATAAACTCAAAGTTCATGAGATCCCAAGAAACACACTTCAAAAAGAGTTACATCCTGATAATCCCCAGGTGCAGGGAATCATCGTAGCAATTTCTAAAGGTGGAAGTGATAAGTATGGAGTGTCGAACCCACAAGGAGCTAAAGGTAAGATCAATATTCTCTCAACCCTTTCTGCCACTAATACAACTCTACGTACACCGAACGTTTGCTTCCAACTAGAAACGAGAAATAAAACTATGATGTGGGTATGAAGAGGATAACTTTGTATGATATTGCACAGCTAAAATATAAAAGTAGGTGTTGTTAACATAAAGTTAGAATATATTACTAAATAGTATAAATAGCGAGCGTGGAATAATGATGGATCGGTGTGCGGAATTGTCCTAGGCAATCGTTAACAAGACCGGTAATCACTATTGCAGTTTCATATGAGGGAGAGACATAAGCTAACATACTTCTCTCTAATTGGATCAGATGCACTTAAGTTATGATTGGAACTCTAGCGAGCATCCGCAACTACTCAAGATCATTAAGGTAAAACCCAACCATAGCATTAAAGCATCAAGTCCTCTTTATTCCCATACGCAACAATCCCTCTTACTCAGGTTTGTGTTTCAGTCACTCACCAACCCACTATAAGCGAATCATGAACGTATTGCAACACCCTACAGTGGGAATCCCTCACGCTTACGCGACACGGAGGGCACCATAGGACAGCACCAAACTAAAACATACAACTCATACCAATCTAGATCATCAAGCAACCCAAAGACAAAAGATATCTACTCAAAACATCATAGGATGGCAACACATCATTGGATCATAATATGTGGCATAAAGCACCATGTTCAAGTAGGGATTACAGCAGGGTGCGGGAGAGTGGACCGCGTAAAAGAGATGAGGATGGCGATGATGATGGTAATGTTGATGAGGGCGATCACCGCGGCGATGATTCCCCTCGCGATGGCACTCCGGCGCCACCAGAAGAGAGGAGGAGAGGTTCTCCCCCTTGTGCTTCCTCCTCCATGGCCTCCACCCACTACTAGGAAAAAGGCTACTAGCAGCGCGGTTAAATTGGCTACTAGTAGCACGGGTACTCGCACTACTAGTATCGCGCTACAGCCAAAAGTTAGTAGCAGCGCGGGTGCACCCGCGCTACTACTAACCTAACTACTAGTAGCGCTCTCTTATATCCCACGCTACTACTAACCTAACTACTAGTAGCGCTCATTTCTTATTTCCCACGCTACTACTAACCAAACTACTAGTAGCGCCCATTTGTTTCCCACGCTACTACTAATAATTTAGGAACTAAAAAAATAAGAGTTAGATGTAGTATTCATGGATGGCAATACGTCCAGTGCAAACCAAACCAACGTCACATAACATTCTCAAGATTGCATTTAACATCAGACACACACAATGATCATCGAAAGGTGGGTACCTTCCCTAGTGTTCCATCACTATCCTAAACAGACCACTTTCCTAGATGTATCTACCAAGGCTCGGAGCATAGACGCCGGTGGACCCGAATCCTCCCTCCCCCCGGACGGTGGCGTCGAGGTCCTCCACCTCGATGACCTCCGGCGTCGAAATCACTTGGACAATCATCTACGCGACATGGCCACCGGCTTCACGGAGAAGTCCGCCTCTGAGTGGTTGAAGAGCACAACGTCCACCGGCCGTGCTAGTCAGCATCGATCACCCCTGCGCCCATGTTGAGAAAGTGAAAACTTGTTAGTACGCAAATTGCATCAGTTCAACTAAATGGTATATTCCAATTCACAAGACCCATTAAGTTAAGATTATTTCTCATCTAGCAATTTAAAGGGGTCATGCCGAAAATATATGCTTAATTCCTCACTGGCCATTCAAACTAAATGGTCCAAGAACTTTGGGACAATCAACAACCTTTCCACTTGATCTTCGCTAGCTACTTTGGATTCAACAAGAAAAGGAACATTTATTTGAACTGAAAAGAACAAGCAGGCAAGCTTGCTATCAATCTTCTGACTAGAATTTCACAAAATGCACCTGTCAAGTGTACTCTAACAATCGACGTGTCCCATCTCCTCATGATTAAGCACTCTAGCTGAGCCGACAACATGGAGCAAGATGTAGTCGTTTCCGAGCATGAACCCTTGGATGTCATAATGGACCTGCAACATCCATCACGCCCATTGTAAAATATGTTAGTTTCAGCTAGGAAAAGAACTGAACTCTAAACATATGATGTTATCTAAATCCTTACTTTATGGAGTAAAGATTCCAGGAGATATCATCGGCAGCAAAAAAGGCAATATATTTCACCGATTTTGGTGTTGCAACAACATATATACTTTATCACATTATAAGTCCTCACACCATCAACTATGACAAAATTTGAGAGTATAAGTCTGGTTACATTCACCCAAGTTCAAACATAAAATTCTGTCCAACATAGTACAACCCACCTTGATAATTTCATAGGATTTAATATACGAAACTAAACCTGACAAGTGATATGTGTTTAAGTATCTACAAAACAGCCTCTAAAATTTCCATGTTGTATTTTAATACCACCTCTAACAAGGCCTAATCTCCCATATCAAAATACTGTACCCAGGAACATATATTTCGGGAAAGCAAGATAAACTGATGGCTGCTCTCAAATTAGTAAGAAAACATTGGAACTCTCAAATTATACGACCAGTGCCGCCGGTGGAGGGACGAGTAGCTGGAGCAGGAGGGCGACGCCGAGCTCGGCTGGGGCCTCCTCGGTGACGCCTATGACCACTGCGGCGAGGTCTGTGCCGAGTACGCCATGACGTTCTACCTCGGTGAGCCAGCCCCTCACACCCCGTCCATCCGTGCATCTGGTGGGTCTCTACTATGCAACTCTGATGATGCTAGTAGTAGTTAAACCGTCCTTCTCAGCACATTCAGTCCAAAATTGCAAGGAGTAATTTAAGCATAGGATCAATTCAATGAACAAAAGATCGTTCGTGACATTCCATCATCTCATAGAAAACACGATCCCTCGCACTACCTAAGCAGCAGCTCTTGTGGCTTCTGCTCCAGAATCCTCAAGAGAGGATGACTGTTAGGCAGGCAACCAGCCTGAAGCTTATCTATAGTCTAACCAACAACTGTAGTACATACACTGTGGTGGAAGCTTCTTGCAGCCCAACAGATGTGAGCATCATGCAGCCTTCCCGAGTTGCTGATTTCGGGGCGCTCACACACTCTGCTGGATTCAGAATAGAAGATCTTGCTAATTTTAGCACAAGTGTGTCGCTCTTTTCTCAATCAGTTGTCCTAGAAACTTACCCTCCTCCACTCATTTCAGTCATGGATGTTGTACGCTTTTCTGCTTGTGAGAAATTTACAACTTCATATGGTAGATTTCAGTGAGTAGCACTGTCGATGTTCATGATTACTAAAGCTTACTGGTTTCTCCTTTGTTTGCTGATATTCAGATAATTTATTCAATCTGAATCCAAATACTCATGCATGTACCAGTGACCCCCTACAGTTTGGAAATTATGGGAAGGTACCAGTGACAAGCAGAGCCCCAATTATTAAGTGTTATTCCATCTACATTAGGAATTGATGCAGTTTTTGCTCCCGAAATTGCAGTCCATTTCTCCGACTGATCTAGCTACTACGACAGCCAGAATTACTAAGGTGTGATCAACGTGGCCGTATAATTAGATTAGGAAAAACACTAAACTGGTACTCCTAACAGTGGGGCTGTAATATTTCCACAAGCGTTCATCTGGGCCTTATCCTACGCCATCTCCAAAGATTTAAAAATGCAAGTGTGGTTCAGATGAAGGTAAGGATAATGAGATACTTGCTTGCAGGAAAAACTCCCATGCTCGCTTGATGACGATGATGTCTCGCTTGATACTCCCTTCTCCGCTGAGACGACACTCTCATCACCGCTGGCCACCGCATTCTGCTCAATGGCGGCCAAGGCATGCCTTGTGGCTATCCAGGAAGCTCGAATCAGGCTGGACCTGAGAAGAAACAGAGCACGGTCGTGTGATGTCCTAGTTGAATCAGAGTACAATAAGGAAAAGTGCAGAACAGCATTCACTTGTATAACAATTCCACGTCCATGTGCAGCTCTGCTGCAATGGAGCATTCATTGCGTAGTGATTTACTGAACCAATTTGAACTTAGTTCAAGCCGAGACTATTTTACAACATCTTATCTTATCCCGAAGGTACTAGTCCATATTGAAATATCCAAAACATCTTATATTTGCAAACGGAGGGAGTGCTAAAGTTTTTTCATCCAATCCATCCATCCATGGAGTGCACTAGTTAGTCTAGGCCACGGATAATGACCACCTAGCATGTAACAACTAAGCCATGGTGGCCAATCCCATTAAGTAGAAATTTAGCTACCATTAGAAACCATAGAGCGAAGCATAGAAGTACAATAGCTAACAATAAGACAGCTCTACATGATCTATAGCTAACGCAGAATAGAAGTACCATCGGAAGCTCTAGGAACCAAGTAACACACGGCATCAGTAGCTAAATAATATCCATGGACACAGCCATTACTTACAACTAGAAACTCTAGGAACGCCTAGAAATGGAGGACAGAGGACCAGGCCATTAATAGAACCACATCCAGCAGTAATACAAGAACGCCAACACAGGAATTGTGCAACCATTCGACGGCCATAGGACTAGTAGCCAAGAAATGGCCGCACAATCAGCCACCCGGAGCACGAGAGGGGGAAAGGGAGGAAGAACCGGGGGATTACCGAGACAGAGACGAAGTGGGAACGTAAACCGCCACCGCCTTTGGACCAGAAGGCGTCGTGGCCGAGGAAGCCCGCACCGAGTAGCCGAGGCAGGGGCGCGGGGGCTCGGGAGGAGGAGCGGAAGACGGCCACCACACCGCCGCTCCGGCGAGCTAGGGTTTGCCTCGGGTGCGAGACAGGGCGGGAGGCCGGGCGGAGGCGGCGAATCGGCGGAGGGGGGCGACGGGATCCGGCTGAGGCGCGGGCGCGGGTGGCACCGTGAGCTGGTCGGAATCGGCCGGCGACAGGCGGGCAAGAGGGGGATCGGACGGGACGAAAGGCAAGGCCACGCAAGTGGGGTAGGGAGAGCGAGAGGTGGGAAGGGGAGAGGAGGAGAGAGGCGTGGCCATGTTTTTTTTAGGGTCGGTGTGGCCATGTTTAGTAGAGCGAGAGGGGTGGACAACTTAGTAGAGGGGTGGACAACTTAGTAGTAGCGTGGGGGTCTAACCTGTGCTACTACTACTTACTTAGTAGTAGCGCCGGTTTTATACCCCTCACTACTACTATGGCCTATCCCAGGGGCATTGTTGGAGACCACTTACTAGCAGAACAGGTTTATACCCCTCGCTACTACTATCAACTTAGTAGTAGCGCGGTTTTTATACCCCTCGCTACTACTAATTAGCAGTAGCGCCCACTTTTAAACCGCGCTACTGATAAACTTCTGTGTATAAGGTTTTCCCTAGTAGTGACCCTCTAGTCCTTGGCCTTCATGGTGATGATGGCCCCTCCGGGATACTCCTCCATGGCCATCGGTGAAGATGGCCCCCTCCGGCAGGGTGCCGCAGAGGGCCTAGATTGACTTCTCGTAGCTACAGAGGCTTGCGGCGGCAGAACTTCCGATCTAGGTTTCTTTCTGGAAGTTTGAGTATATATAGAAGAGTTTTGTGTTGATTTCATGTCAGGGGGTCTCCGGGCTGTCCACAAGGTAGGGGGCGCGCCCTAGGGGGTGAGCGCGGCCCCACCCTCGTGGGCAGCCCAGACTCTTCCGCCTCGCTTCAGTACTCTGAGGCTTCTTACGGTCCAAAAAGATCTCCGTCAAGTGGCACGTCAATTGGACTCCATTTAGTTTTCCTTTTCTGTGATACTCTAAAACAAGGAGAAAACAGAAACTGGCACTGGGATCTAGGTTAATAGGTTAGTCCCAAAAATCATATAAAATATCATATAAATGCATATAAAACATCCTAGAAGGTTAGTATAATAGCATGAATACTTCATAAATTATAGATACGTTGGAGACGTATCAACATCCCCAAGCTTAGTTCCTGCTCGTCCTCGAGTAGGTAAATTATAAAAGAAATAATTTATGAAGTGTGAATGCTAGCAAGTGCTTAAGTTTGAGCAATGATAATTCCAATCACTTTTTCTAGCATCATTATATGTCATAACAATAGCTCATCTCATAAAACTTCTCATGATAAAGTACCAAGGTAATCACATGTTAAAGTATAGATCATAAACTTTCTTGAAAACTAACAAACAATATTCTCAGTCATCAAACAATTGCAATTCATCTTATTTTAAGGAAGATTCTATGTCAGAGCTTTGATTTAGCAAACTCCACATACTCAACTATCATTTAGTCTTTCACAATTGCTAACACTCACGCAATATTTGTGGTTATGGAGTTTTAATCGGACATAGAGAAAGATAGGGGCTTATAGTTCCGCCTCCCAACCTTTTACCTCAAGGGTAATGTCAACAATAATAGCTCATGCTAACTTACATCCAATTAGATATATATATATATATATATATATATATATATATATATATATATATATCACAGATATATTTTTTGAATATTGACAGAATAATATTGTGTTACCCCTGGGCCCTATAAGGGGCCGATCTGTACTATCCGAATCGGTGATGCCCTAAGGAAAAATAACTCCAGCCAACCCACTCCCGCATCCTCTGTCTCCGGCTGGATCCCGGCGATGGCCAGCACCCCGCCTTCTCCCCCGTCTGGATCCCGGCGATGCCCCGCTCTCACCTTCTCCCCGGTTGGATCCCGGCGCCGCGCCCGCCCCCCACCTTCTTCCCGGCGCCTCCCCGCCCCCACCTTCTTCCCTGCGCCGTGCCCGCCCCCACCTTCTTCCCGGCGCCGCGCCCGCCCCTCACCTTCTTCCCGGCGCCGCGCCCGCCCCCACCTTCTTCCCCGCGCCACCGCCCCGCCCCCACCTCCCCTGCATCACCGGCCACCGCACCCCTCCCCGCACCGACGGCCACCGCATCCCTCCCCCGCACCGACGGCCGCCGCATCCCTTCCCCGCACCGACGTCCATTGTATCCCTCCCCGTGCAGACGGCCGCTGCAAGCTCCTCCCGCTCATGGCCGCCGCAAGCTCCTCCCGGACGCCAACCTCCACCCCGCCTTCCCCCTCCGTTCTCCCTCACAATCGGGCGCCAGCCATCCTTCTTCCACGAGCGCGGCACCTCGATCCACGGCCGACTTCCCTTGTCCCGTTTTCTGGCCGCCGTCCATGTCGTACCATTTTTTCTGCAAGGTCTGAACTTTTTTTTCCAAAGCAAACCAATTTTCAATTGATCTCTGTCTACCTTCCCTAAGCTCTGAATTTTTTTGCCACAGAAAACCAACTTGGACTTCGTTGGCGGCCTTTGCACCACTTTCAATGCCAACAGCTCCTTCCTTTGCCATTGATGCATCCATCGACATGTACTGAGTGTTCCTTTGCAAGTTCAATTAGTGTAATCGCACAAGTTCAGAAGTTTGATTTTGTGAAGAAGTATGAAAATTCTCAGTGCAAATGTGGAAAACCAGAAAATTCTAATAATGATGTACCAAAAGTTCAAGGATAGTAATCCCGGGACGTGGGAGAAACTGCTGATGGAGGCAGAGTCAAAATCTCGTGGATCGTCACTGCAGATCTTGACATGGACTTGATGAAGACACTTTTGATGTTAATGCGCCCGCATTTTAATAAAAAGTTCTGAATTTCAGTTCCTCGGTACTTATAAGATCTTCAGAGGATGACAGAGGATGCCCATGTGTACTGTGTACAAGCCATCCAGCCATGTATAAGGATCCAATGGAAGACTGGATTTGGTTGTTGTTAATTAGCAGCCACCTAAGCCTAGCAATTGACCGTGGAGCACGTACTGGATCCCTGACACGATGAAATTAGTCATCAGTATCGATGACTGATTTATTTTGTTTTGTACAAGTTAAAACACCAGTGGCCATAGGGAAGGAGACCTTCCTAGATCGTGCCCCTGGACAATGCAACAACGAATTGGATGCCGTTTCCGCCTCTCTTCCAGCAGTGCTGATGTCCCCTTCTAGCTTAGCACCGGTTTCCCCGCCTCATGATACGGTCTGCAAGTGCTTGTGAGTTGTATGCTAGGTGTTGTTTAAGTGTCACATACAACATGTTGTCTCCTGGCATCTGGATTAGCTGCCGACTGCAAATAAAAGGTTGGAACTTCTTGTCTATTTTGGATGGTCAATACGTATCAACAAAATGTCTTTTCTACATGGTAGTTCAACTATTTCAAAAAACAAACTCTCTACACTATAGTTCATGTGTTGCTAGCAGATAAGTTCAAAGAACAAACCACCACAAGTACTTAATTTCAAATCATTTTATTTTGTTTAAATTCAATCAGCTCTACTACATACGCTATTCAAGTTCAAAGCTAAGGATATCATCAGTTCGGACATGAAACGAAATTTCAAATTAAAACTCCAAAAAGGTTAACTTCTATAAGTCCATGTTCCCATACCGAGGTCGTTCAAAAAATCTGATCATATAAGTCCACTGTTTCATTTTGCGAGTTCAGAAAGAAAAATTGAAGTTGTTTTAGCCATTTTCAAAATTGCTCTTAAACAAAAAGTGCAATATTAAACGTTCTGTGCCTATCCTTACATTAGCTAGTCTTCACCATGTCCAGATAGTGCCTAGGAGAAGTGAAGATCAGGTTTATATTTATGTTTTTGATAGTTGAAAGATTAGGTGTAAAAAATATTTTCTTGCAGGCTACTGAATGTTTCAATTCGTTGTGTGTGAATTTTGTTGTAGCAAAATATTTTCTCTTCCTCTCTAAATCTCCTTCCTATCACTAATTTATTTTCTCTCTGAATGCAGTACGAGGGAGGCTGGAGCGACTGCAGACCGGTGACAAGAAGCACTCTTCAGTTATGCTATTTGTGTATTGGAAGTACATATCCTCTATCCAGGCAAGAGGTAGAGGTAATTTCTCCCCTAATGCATGTGTCATGCGTGCCCATTTTTGGCCACACAAAGTCACTAACTGTCCTCGTTAGAAACTGCAAGTTGAACCACTACGAAGTGGCATTTGCAGAAATATTGTGTTGCTACTTTTCTTAGTTGTAATCCTGTGAACCATTTAATTAAACGGATTGCCACTCCCTTTCCTATATAAAGGATATGATTGATGTGATGCAGTAATTCTTTCATTTCCATTACTAGCAAGTAAACAATTACTAGTTCATACTGATGCATAACTTTATGCATATGGCAATTAAAAAAGAAACCATTTGGAGAACAACAGTCCATGGCCGTCAGCTCCTATTTCCACTATAGTGGTTGGGTTGCCGTTTTCCTCATCCTTCCTGGTGCGCGACAAACCAGCCTGTGGCGACCGGTTTTCCGGGTGATAAATTCTAGAAAATGGCCGTTGTGCTCACCAGCCCCAGGATTACTGTTAGCTGATGAGGCACCAACTTGATACAAAAATTCCAAGCAAAATACAAAATATGTGGTACAAGACCCTTCTGGTCTGTGAGTACAGCAAATGGTTTCTAATGGTTGATGGCGGAAGAGGTTTGTGGATCATCAGCGTCTATGGGGCTCCAACATCCACAGGAACAGCTGACTAGGATAACTCCTATCTTCGCGAGGCTGCTATCCCAATTGCTTAGGTTCCGGGGCTGTCATCGCAACGCTCCTCTTCACGCAAGAAATTGGCCAAGACAATAGCCAGGGACAAGCCAGTGAGTACTTTGAATGTACTCGCAAACATTATGAACACAGGTATAATATAACAACCGATAATCATGCTTTGAAAATATTCTATGATCACAACGTCAGTCATAAGCTGAAAACCTTGATACATGCAAGCAGATTATTAATATGTAACAATGAATATGAAATGACAGAGTAGGAAATAAAATGCACCATTCGGATGTATGAAGCGACGTCTCGAAATGATGGTAAATAACAAGCATGCCTCAGTCGGGTGTCTGAGCGACACCACATAAAGGGCTTATAAGGTAAAATAAATATCAAGCATGTTACGATAAGGCGTCAAATGACACCACATAAAGGGCTTATAAATAAAATAAATAACAAGTACTGCCACAGTCGGGCGTCTTAGCGACACCACATAAAGGGTTTATAAATAAAAATAAATAACAAGTAATGCCACAGTCGGGCGTCTTAGCGACACCACATAAAGGGCTATAAAGAAAATAAATAACAAGCAATGCCACAGTCGGGCGTCTTAGCGACACCACATAAAGGGCTTATAAAGAAAATAAATAACAAGCAATGCCACAGTCGGGCGTCTTCGCGACACCACATAAAGGGCTTATAAAGAAAAAAAATAACAAGCAATGCCACGTCGAGGCGTCTTGGCGACACCACATAAAGGGCTTATAAATAATCACGGTGAATATCCAGGAGGTAGAACCATCCTGTGGATACTAGATAATTCAAATAATATAACGGGTTAGTCCATAACAGAATAATAATCATAATCATTACAAGTCTCAAGTTGCGATCCCAGTTCTGGTTTAACAGTTTCTCCTCCGAAGACCGACACTAAGACCGACACCTGACCCATCCCAGACTGTAATCCATAACCAAGGACACGGCTATTCGAATAGGTTTAATCTCTGCAGAAGGTGTACTCTTTACCCACGAGTAACGGATTCCTTTAGTCCATCGGGAGTAATTCCGTCTACGGCCTTTTAGTTGAAAACACACCTAACTTGCACACACCAGCTTAACTTAAGGTGTGGAATCACCTACGACACTTGTTAAGCAAAACTCTAAGTGGGAGGCTACTGACCTCGCATAGCATGGGATCAAATTTATATCGCGTGCTCTAAGGGGTGGCCTCCTCTCGGTCTCAACCGGAAACACCCATGCCCCGGACAGGTGGCCTGCCTACCGGCTACAACCGGCATCTTCCACCATGGCCTCTACATGCAGTGTGTCTTTGGAAAGGGGTTGACGACTTATCGAACTGTACCCTACTTGTTGTAGAGCCAAGTGGTAGTCTGAAACAAGTAAGGGGTTCTTTGGAACAAGACTCGATCTATGGTCGACTCAGGTGGTTTACGTATTCCCTGCATTATTAGCATAACGAATATATTTCATCCAACAGATAGAACCATCACTCATCATACCCCTCATGCCATGCCGGACACACTCATCTCGACGAGGAACCAGGGACAAGCTCGGGTCTACCCAAGACAGAGACTTTCCCGTTTTCCTTCCGGTAGGCACGAAAGACATACGAGGATGATCATTATCACAAGCATGTCCATGTCCAACAGCAAGGAAAATTCACATAAGCATTTATGCAAACGATCACATCACCACATAAAATAATGAGTTCCACGTATTGAGGTGGTGCCATAATCGTGTCAAACAATGTATGCAAAATATTATGCCGAGTTCGTAATGCTTGCCTTTAATATGTGGAAAGGCGGGTGCACTCCAAAACTTTTGATAGTTTGCTTCTCTCTCTCAAAGTCCTATTTTAAATAAATTTGAATTAACACACAAATTTAAAACAGCACAAAAGTTGTCTTGAATTTTTTTCAAATAAATCTTAAAATAAACTAGATCAAATTTGAGAGAGGTAGGAAAAGGAATCAATTCATTTGGAGTTATAATTAAAAAGTTATAGGCGGTCAAAGTTTTGGTCAAAATCTGTTATTTAAAATAAAACAGAAAAAGAAAACGGTTCGATTATACGTACACGTCGAAGGCGTATTCTGGAAATACGTTTCCACTTAACTAGCGTGGACCGCGCGGGGAGTCACTGACAGTGGGCCCGAGGGACCCACTGGTCAGGTTTGACCAGTCGGCCTCCCTCCTCTTCCTCTGCCCTGAGCGGAGGCGGGACTCCGGTGATGCTCGCCGGTGCACGGTGGCACTGTTCGAGAAACGGAGGCCATCCACGGGCTCAGGGGATCGAGACGGTCAATCCGGTGGTCGCTACGATCTCTGGGGTGGACAGAGCTGCTGGCGGCGAGCTTCGCAGCGGACGGTGGTCGTCGGGTAAAGTGGGTTTTTGCCCGCGGCGAGTCCCGATCAAGATTGAGTTGGGGGATGGATTCACTAGGGGGAGAGGGAGTTCCTGGTGAAGAGAGTGGAGAGGGAGAGGCTCTGGTGGCGCCGGAATGGCCGGGGCGATGGCGGCGGCTGCAGCTGCCGGAGGTGGGGAAGAAGACCTCCCCGGGTTGATTGGCTGCCACGGAAGAACTAGGGGAGCATGCTGAGGCTGCCTAGTGAACGGAACGTGCTCGAGGGCCTCTCTTTATAGCGCAACAAGGTCGATTTGCGGCGGTAGGGGATAAGTTCGCCGGCGAACCGCCTCCCTGTAGCGGCAGGGCGTCGTGGCGACGATGGGAGCTAGAGGACACGTGAGAGGATGAGGCTGAGCTGTTCCAGGGGCAGGTGGCGAGCGGGAGAGGCCTGGGCGGCACCGACCTGGCAGAGACGCGCTGCGGACGCTGGCGTGCCACCAAGGAGCTCTGGCGGCGGTAAGCAGGGCACCGTGGCTGCTTGGCGCTCGGTGAGAGGGGAGCGCGTGGCGGCTATGCAGGTGGGCTGTTGGGCGCGACGGCTCGGGCGCCGGCGCACATACAAAACGCAGGCGCTCGCGCCAGAGCACGCATTTTAACGTGCTCGACAAAATGCTAATGCATGCTAGGGGCTTTAAACTACAAGAGGGTTAGCAGGGTGGGGTTGTAGGTTAAGGCAAATCCATGGGACATCTTTGATGCAGTCGGGGATCAGGTCCACTATGAAAACAAAAACTCATGCCCAATCTGTCCATGCTCTCAAGGTGTTTGACAAAATGCCACGGGCATCTATGCATTTCTTGGAGTGGCCAAATCTTCCAGGTTGGGGTCTCTTTAGAAGAAAGATAGGGTGGTGAGGTTAGTTTGTCCAAAGAACAAACTTGCTAGTGCAAGTTTTGCAAAACTTCCATTCTGGACAGGAGGTAAATGGTATTACTACATGATCCAAAAATGATCCAATGGGTGCTTGCTCCTGGACTTAGGGGTTTAACAGGGAGGACTACAAGTAGGAAAATAAATCAAGGACAAAGGAGCAACTAAAAATGTGGTTGCTGTACAAACCATCAAGTTGGACCAGAATGGAAAAGAGGTTGATCCACTCAAAAATTTCAAAGAACAAAGTTGTTTTTTGCATAAAGTTGAATCATATGCTGCTACTAACATCCCATAATTTTGGTGGAAGCTTTAAAGAAATAATTAAATAGGCTGTAGTGCAAATCATCCACTTTGGACCAGATTTGAAAAACTGGTGTAGAGCTCAAAATTACCAAAGGACAGAAGGTATTTTTGCATAAAGGTGGCTTAAAAACATCATATGACATGTCCAAATTTTGGTGGGATTTTTGAAAGGATTTATAAAAGGGTTGCAGTGCAAATGGGATCCTAAACTTATGAAAAACACTTTCGGAGAAATAAAGCTCAGGGAAAGAATAATTATATAAATAATCCTACTGATAGAAGAAATGTTTTATTTCAGAGGATAAAAGAGTCCAGCAAAATTGGGAAGTTTTTCACTTGAGGTAAAAAAATTCCATAAAAAACCAAGAAAAGAATGGTTCTGTAATCAAGAAAACCAAGAAAAGGAAAGTTAAATTTCCTGGCAAAATTTTTAATTAATAAAACAAGACTAAGAATTTTGGGGTGTTACAACACTACCCCCCTTAAGAAAAAATCTCGTCCTCGAGATTTGCTAAGAGCTGTTTTTATATTAAAAAATTGCATTAAAAAAAAGCGGCTACAGTGAGAGGGCAATAAGTGGTGCGAAACCACAGTGTGGAACACTGGCGCGGCGTGGAAAAATCCACGGTTTTGGAGAAAAACAAGCGATTTCTACGCTGGATATAAATTTAGAATAAATTCTAAATTAAAAAAAATACGTTGGTCGTACCTGAGAGCACAGTGCTCCCTCTGGCTGACAGGTGGACCCAGGGTCCACTGTCAGTCTCTTCTTCTTCCTCTGGTTCTTTCTTCTTCCTCTCTCCCGCGAGCTTTCCCGCGCTTTCTCCACCGGCGACGTCTAGCTCGTAGGGCATCTAGGCCGTACCGCGGTAGTGCACGGTGTGCTAGCTGCCGGTGCAGCGTGCACTCACTTCACAGGCCAGTGCGCTGTCGGCACTGCTCGTGGATTCGCCTCCGAACACCGGCAATCGGGCGATGGGCGGCGCTGGTGGACCTCGCCCACCGTACACCGAGCTCGAGCTATAAAACGGCTGAGGTGTTCTTCTCTTCTTCCTCCCACCTGACCTCACTTCTCCTCCTCCTCCTTTCTCCTCTATCTCCGTTTGCCGGAGCTCGAGGCGAGGCTCTAATGGCGGCGGTGGTGCCGGACTGGTACCTGATCCTGTTGTGCGGAGGGCTGGCAGCGGTGCTGGGGCTCTCCGTGCTCCTGTGCACGATGATCCTTGATGATTGTCGCGATGCTGCTGCTCGGGTGTTGGCTCTCCACGGTGGCGGTGATCATGAGGAGTAGGTGGGGTGTGTCGGGTGCTAACTGTTGTCGGGAGGTGCTCAGTTAGTTGTATCACAGTTGCAAGATTTTGCAAGCAGTGTATGTGTTCGAATGATTTTGGTTGTGAGTCTGCTGCCGTGGTGCTGTGTGAAATAAAAATAATCCACGTCGTCAGAAGGTGTAGATGCAGCAACTCAGGGAAAAGAAATCTCACTCCAGAATTTCTCGCGAGAGAAAACAGTGATACATTAGAGTCAAACACAACAAAACTACTCACAATAATAGAAATTAAAGAATTGCTCGCTACGCAAACTTGGGGTACCACGCATCAGTTATAACTCATAAATAAATGTTGCAATAAAAAAACACAGTGGTGACGTCTAAAATTGAAACGGTAACAGGACGCGGTCCCGAGAGAATGTCTCTGGTACTGGGATACACTCCTCTTCTATCGGGGAAAGTGGATTGATTAGTCGATGAATGTGTCTCTCCTGGTCGGGCCTCAGTGATCTACCGACGGTGATCTGAGGATTTTAATCCATGAGGCTCTGGAGATAACCCATCACACGTTGGGTTAAACGCTCTTGAGCGATGACGTACTGGACAAGGTTGGCCAGGACTGGGTCTCTCTCAATTCGTCCATCGGGAAAAGATGTTACTCCTCCGGGTGATGCACGGCTCGAAAAGTAATAGTACCCTCGTTCGCTGGCATAGGGTACCGCGAATCAAAGGCGAGCAAGCGCTTCGCAGGCAGCAACTTCTACGGCCATATGTGGGGTTGGCATAGATTTCCCCATGAAGGAGACTTCTGTTGGGTCTTGGTTTGGATTTACGGGAGGGATGTGCACTGCTGCCCAATATCTCAAGGTGGAAAGGGTGATTCTCGATTTGAACAGCTCGTACTGGGGTGGCTGGGTAGCGCCCATGGTACCGCAGTAAAATCCCACAATATTTTGACAAAGCTACCCGGGGTTGCATCTGGAGTTCTCAGATAAATACTAGGGCTCGGCATGGCAAGAAATGTTTGTGAGGAGGGTTCACAAGTTGAGGGATGCTTGGCAAGGTCTCGCGGTGGCCTTTTTATAGCACCGGAGCTGGGTAATTTTACCGTGGTGAAAGGTAATGAATTTGCTTTCGGCTCCAAGGGTCGGGTCAAAGCCACAGATACATATCTCACCAAAGTGACGTATCACCGTGGGGTTTGTCGGGTGGTCCCGGTAGCTGTGCGGAAAATATACAACCTGTCTTATCACGCTTATGCAAGGTTACCGTTTAAAATAGAGGCACGACGACTGGCGGCGTTTATCTACATGGTCACATGATAACAAAGCGGGGATACACTGGGACTCGACACTACTTGAGTGACTTAGTCTACCTCGTTTACATCCAAGCGGGCGTGCCTTGTGGATGTCAAGGCTTCTCCACGGTTCTCACCGTTGGAATTAGCTGGAGAGGGTTGAGGGGCTGCAGGCTCGGGGTAGCGATGATGGCCATCTCGGGGGTTGTTGGCCACAACTCCGTTGGAGTGTGCCCCCAAGAGGCGACGAAGCACTTCTGGGGTCATCAAAGCTCCTTGGTTGATGATCGGGGTAGACCTCAAGGTCTAGATTGTGTGTCCGAACAGCACGACGGGGTTGTCGGCGTCGTGCTCGTTCTCTTCTCTTGCCGGGGCTTGACGAACCAACTCTCCACGAGCTGCGATCAGATCAATGGTGATTTGATCGAACAGTCCCTCTAGTGCACCGACATAGCGCACTAGGTGCAACAACGCAGGATCCGTCTCGTGATCTCATTGGCAACTTGGGGTGGTCTGCCATACCCTTCACGTCTGGGTAGTAGTGGAACGGCGACGATTAACTACGGGCGACAAGTGCCGGAGATGAACTATAGCTTCTCGAGCAGCGAAGTTGGATGGCTTGTGGCTCAAAGGAAATTGTTCTTCGGTGAACTCAGAGGCGCTGGGCGCTAGACCCCTACCGTAAATGTGTCTGATGGCCCGTAATTGACGGCTCTCACCGCTCATGGGTCCTTGGTTCACAACATATTCGGGAGGCTCTTCTAACGCATAGGCACGATGGGTGAGGTTTGCGAGTATGGTCACAAAGCCTCCAAGGTTGGTTGCTGTGGTCCCATTGTGCACGACGGGGCCAGGCATTATGGCTCGGTTTTGGGTAGAGGCTGTGTTGTGCTGGGTTGGGGCTAACGTGCCCTTTTTATAGTAAAAGGGGACGGAGTCTTCCTTCGCACGCTTGCGAATAAGACACCTTGGGTGTTGGTTACTGGTGCGCGGTAGACAGGCTAGGTTGATAGGTTGGACACCGACTGCCAAAAGGTGTCGGGTCACTGGGTGGCTATCTTGTACGAGAAGCTTGGCTGGGTTTAGGTTAAGATCTGGTGGATTGATTTGCCTAAGTTTATTTACCCGGCTAGGATAGGATTAGCCAATGGTCACTGGCTCACGATACCAAGTTTGTGGCGACCGGTTTTCCGTGTGATAAATTCAGACAATGGTCGTTGTGCTCACCAGCCCTGGATTATCAAGTAATGATGAGGCACCAACTTGATCTGTAAATTCCAAGCAAAATACAAAATATGTGGTACAAGACCCTTCTGGTCTGTGAGTACAGCAAATGGTTTCTAATGGTTGATGGCGGAAGCGGTTTGTGGATCATCAGCGTCTACGGGGCTCCAACATCCATAGGAACAGCTGACCAGGATAACTCCTATCATCGCGAGGCTGCTATCCCCATTGCTTAGGTTCCAGGGCTGTCATCGCAACACTCCTCTTCACGCAAGAAATCTGGCCAAGACAATAGCCAGGGCCAAGCCAGTGAGTACTTTGAATGTACTCGCAAACATTATGAACACAGGTATAATATAACAACCGATAATCATGCTTTGAAAATATTTTATGATCACAACGTCAGTCATAAGCTGAAAACCTTGATACATGCAAGCAGATTATTAATATGTAACGATGAATATGAAATGACTGAGTAGGAAATAAAATGCACCATTCGGATGTATGAAGCGACGTCTCGAAATGATGGTAAATAACAAGCATGCCTCGATCAGATTAAAGCGACACCACATAAAGGGCTTATAAGGTAAAATAAATATCAAGCATGCCACAGTCGGGCGTGTCAGCGACACCACATAAAGGGCTTATAAATAAAATAAATAACAAGTAGTGCCACAGTCGGGCTTCTTAGCAACACCACATAAAGGGCTTATAAATAAAAATAAATAACAAGTAATGCCACAGTCGGGCTTCTTAGCGACACCACATAAAGGGCTATAAAGAAAATAAATAACAAGCAATGCCACAGTCGGGCGTCTTAGCGACACCACATAAAGGGCTTATAAAGAAAATAAATAACAAGCAATGCCACGGTCGGGCGTCTTCGCGACACCACATAAAGGGCTTATAAAGAAAATAAATAACAAGCAATGCCACAGTCGGGCGTCTTCGCGACACCACATAAAGGGATTATGAATATCACAGTGAATATCCAGGAGGTAGAACCATCCCAGGGATACTCGATAATTCAAATAATATAACTGGTTAGTCCATAACAAAATAATAATCATAATCATTACAAGTCTCAAGTTGCGATCCCGATTCTGGTTTGACAGTTTCTCCTCAAGACCGACACTAAAATGCAGACACGACCCATCCTGCATCGTAATCCTTAACCAAGGACACGGCTATTCGAACAGGTTTAATCTCTGCAGAAGGTGTACTCTTTACCCATGAGTAACGGATTCCTTTAGTCCATCGGGACTAATACCGTCTACGGCCTTTTAGTAGAAAACACACCTAACTTGCACACACCAGCTTAACTTACCGGTGTCTGGAATCACCCAGGACACTTGTTAAGCAAAAATCTAAGTGGGGAGGCTACAGCCTCGCATAGCATGGGATCAAATTTATATCACAAGGCTCTAAGGGGTGGCCTCCCTTCTCGGTCTCAACCGGAAACACCCATGCCCCCGGACCATGTGGCCTGCCTACCAGCTACAACCGGTATCTTCCACCATGGCCTCTCTATACAGTGTGTGCTGGAAAGGGGTTGACGACTTACTGAACCGTACCCTACTTGTTGTAGAGCCAAGTGGTAGTATGAAACAAGTAAGGGGGTTACTGCAACAAGACTCGATCTATGGTCGACTCAGGAGGTTTAAGTATTACAAATATATTTCATCCAACAGATAGAACCATCACTCATCATACCCCTGATGCCATGCCGGACACACTCATCTCGACGAGGAACTAGGGACAAGCTCGGGTCTACCCAAGACAGAGACTTTCCCGTTTTCCTTCCGGTAGGCACGAAAGACATACGAGGATGATCATTATCACAAGCATGTCCATGTCCAACAGCAAGGAAAATTCACATAAGCATTCATGCAAACGATCACATCACCACATAAAATAACGAGTTCCAAGTATTGAGGCGGTGCCATAATCGTGTCAAACAATGTATGCAAAATATTATGCCAGGGTTCAAAATGCTTTCCTTTAAAATGTGGAAAGGCAGGGTGCACTCCAAAACTTTTGATAGTTTGCTTCTCTCTCTCCAAAGTCCTATTTCAAATAAATTTGAATTAACACACAAATTTAAAACACCACAAAAATTTGTCTTGAAATTTTTTCAAATAAATCTTAAAATAAACTAGATCAAATTTGAGAGAGGTAGGAAAAGGAATCAATTCATTTGGAGTTATAACTAAAAGGTTATTGGCGGTCACAGTGTGGGTCAAAATCATTATTTAAAATAAAACAGAAAAAGAAAACGGTTCGATTATACGTACACGTCGAAGGCGTATTCAGGAAATACGTTTCCACTTAACCAGCGTGGACCGTGTGGGGAGTCACTAACAGTGGGCCCGGGTGACCCACTGGTCAGGTTTGACCAGTCGGCCTCCCTCCTCTTCATTTGCCCCGAGCGGAGGCGGGACTCCGGCGATGCTCGCCGGCGAACGTGGCACCGTTCGGGAAATGGAGGCCATCCGTGGGCTCAGGGGATCGATACGGTCACTCCGGTGGTCGCTACGATCTCTGGGGTGGACAGAGCTGCCGGCGGTGAGCTTCGCAGCGGACGGCGGTTGTCGGGCAAAGTGTGTTTTTGCCCGCGGCGAGTCCTGATCAAGATTGAGTAGGGGGATGGATTCACTAGGTGGAGAGGGAGTTCTTGGTGAAGAGAGTGGAGAGGGAGAGGCTCTGGTGGCTCCGGAATGGCCGGGGCGATGGCGGCGGCTGCAGCTGCCGGAGGTGGGGAAGAAGACCTCCCCGGGTTGATTGGCTGCCACGGAAGAACTAGGGGAGCATGCTGAGGCTGCCTAGTGAACGGAACATGCTCGAGGGCCTCTCTTTATAGCGCAACGACGTCGGTTTGCGGCGGTCGTGGATAAGTTCGCCGGCGAACCGCCTCCCTGTAGCGGCAGGGCGTCGTGGCAACGACGGGAGCTAGAGGACACGCGAGAGGATGAGACTGAGCTGTTCCAGGGGAAGGTGGCGAGTGGGAGAGGCCTGGGCGGCACCGACCTGGCAGAGACGCGCTACAGACGCTGGCGTGCCGCCAAGGAGCTTTGTCGGCGGTGCTGCAGGGCACCAGGGCTGCTTGGCTGCTCGGTGAGAGGGGAGCGCGTGGCGGCGGCTATGCAGGTGGGCCAAGCGAGGCGACGGCCGGGCTCGGGCGCGGCACGTACAAAGCAGCGCTCTGCTCGTGCCCGAGCACGACGCACGCGTGCTCGACAAAATGCTAATGCATGCTAGGGGGCTTTAAACTACAAGAGGGTTAGCATGGTGGGGTTGTAGGTTAAGGAAAATCCATGGGACATGCTGGTCTGGTCAGGGGATCAGGTCCACTATGAAAACAAAAACTCATGCCCAATCTGTCCAAGCTCTCAAGGTGTTTGACAAAATGCCACGGGCATCTAGGCATTTCTTGGAGTGCCAAATCTTCCAGGTTGGGGTTTCTTTAGAAGAAAGAGAGGGTGGTGAGGTTAGTTTGTCCAAAGCACAAACTTGCTAGTGCAAGTTTTGCAAAACTTCCATTCTGGACAGGAGGTAAATGGTATTACTACATGATCCAAAAATGATCCAATGGGTGCTTGCTCCTCGACTTAGGGGTTTAACAGGGAGGACTACAAGTAGGAAAAGAAATCAAGGATAAAGGAGCAACTAAAAATGTGGTTGTCAGACAAACCATCAAGTTGGACCAGAATGGAAAAGAGGTTGATCCACTCAAAATTTTCAAAGAACAAAGCTGTTTTTTTGCATAAAGTTGAATCATATGCTGCTACTAATATCCCATAATTTTGGTGGAAGCTTTAAAGAAATAATTAAAGAGGCTCTAGTGCAAATCTGTCCACTGGACCAGATTTGAAAAACTGGTGTAGAGCTCAAAATTACCAAAGGACAGAAGGTATTTTTGCATAAAGGTGGCTTAAAAACATCATATGACATCTCCAAATTTTGGTGGGATTTTTGAAAGGATTTATAAAAGGTTGCAGTGCAAATGGGATCCTAAACTTGTGAAAAACCCTTTCGGAGAAATAAAGCTCAGGGAAAGAATGATTATATAAATAATCCTACTGATAGAAGAAATGTTTTATTTGAGAGGATAAAAGAGTCCAGTAAAATTGGGAAGTTTTTCACTTGAGGTAAAAAAAATTCCATACAAATCCAAGAAAAGAATGGTTCTGAAATCAAGAAAACCAAGAAAAGGAAAGTTAAATTTCCTGGCAAAATTTTTAATTAATAAAACAAGACTAAGAATTTTGGGGTGTTACACAGCCCACATATTGCTGCCGTTCGCACCCCAAAATAGCTTTGGCTCTTCCTCAAGCAACCATTTGGAGAACCTTTTGGTGTTTTTTCTGCTGGTGATTGATTTTAGCAATTTGTAGCTATCTTGCGTATTGAACCTGAAAGTTCAAGATTTTTCTAGATTCAATTCTTGTTGTACAAATGTCCCAGAGTTCAGTGACATCTCTAATTGATGTACTGTGGTTTTGCATCTCCAATGTATGTTGTTCAGCATCCTCCCAATCCGCTCAATATTGTCCTGCTCCGTAGCATGCTTCAGTTCAACAAAAAGCTCCAGAAAAGTTCAGAGTTCAGAGTACTTTGCATTTGTGGGCTAAAGTATATTATTTTTTGTAATTCTACATCATAATCACCTATAATATTAGCTTATGTCCTCCATCATTATTCTGATTGTCGTGTATACTGTACTCCCACCATCCCCAGCTAGAGAACTGCGTGTTACACTTGCACCCTTTAGATACAGATATTAGTACATACAGTATGTGAGGAGCCTGCAGTTTCTTAATCTAATAATGCGCTCCATTGAGTTATTCACCTTATGCTAAGTTTGTGATAATGTGAGAAAGATGACAGGCAAGTTACTGTTTTGTATGAGTGTACACACATTTGTTTGTTCGTGAATTAATTACATGCGTTTCCTAAAAAGATTTGTTGGCAGTACTTGCTTATATGTTGAAGATTTCTGCTGGAAATGAGTTCATTATTTTGCCCCTGGGCTTGTAGACGGAGTGTTGGTGAAGACAGCTATGGAGAGGAAACTGTATATGGTGAAGAATTGGGAGCCAGAACAACAAAGCCAACAGCAGGTGGCCCAAACTCTAGCTCAACTGAACTTTGCATAAATAAATCCTCCTCTATCTATGGGTGTTTGGCCAATCTTCTGGTTCAGGGCCTTAACTGAACTTAATTGGAAAGATGTCGTGTTGTAGGGCCGAGCAAAATTTGTCGCCAATGTAGTTGGGTCATGGGAGAACACCAAGCAGAAGGCGGTCCTTGACGTGAAGCTCTGAATGCCAGAGGTCTCGACTCTGAATCTGGACCTTGCCTAGTTGCCTTTTTTGTGTTATCTAGATCAGTACTAGTGCTCAGTAGTACGACAAGTAGCAGTACTGACCAGTATGACTTACACAATACTAGTACTGATCAGTACTATTTTTAATGTTAAAAGTAACATCCATACTGTATTGATGAGTCATACTGACAAGGATGCCGTCTACAATTCTGAACTTATTGTTGACTCGTACTAGTACTGATGAAATGGGAAGCAAGTGTCACATGAATCCTCAATTGAATGGGAAGGAAGGTTGCAATGAGACCCTGGGAAATCACTATTTATTCTATCCTTGGTTCTTAGAAAAACATGGAAACAATTCTCTGTGTGTTATAATATCAGTCCATGTGGAGAAGAACATGTTTCCTATATGAAAAATTAATACATTATTATCAGTTCAATGTGTATTTCATCATTATTTCATATAGAACAACCGTAAAAATATATTTTTATGTGTGTTGGAGAGGGTTCAGCTTTATATTATATATGGTAGCTCACTCCCTCCGTGGCAAATAATGATTTTTTGTCAATGCAATCCACAATCCAGTACATGGTGTACCTTTTTACTAAGAGTACAAGTCCGAGTTTGCAATCTTTTGATGATTTGGTATCTGCTGGAGAAGGACCACTCATAAGGAATATGTATGGGAAAAGTTCACTTAATCTTCTACTCAAGGTCATACCTGCTACTCAAGGTCATACGTAAAAGTTGGAAGGCTGTCGTAGAGCAAGTTCTAGATCAAAGGGTGTAATTTCTGTTTCAATTACTGCCAGTATTGGATTTTGTACTATGGACAAATGTTGACAACTGTTTCTTGTATGTGTTGCCATTCCATTTTTGATATATCTGCTACTCAAGTTATTTCCTAAAAGCAACTGTATATACTTCCGATCGTGTATGGAAAGTTCATGTATTACAAGCATATAAGTTCAAAAAATTAAACGTGCTTAGTTCGTCTATGAAATTAAAGGAAGTTCTAAGAAAAAGAAAACACAGAACATTTTTTGGGAAATAAATTCAGCATATTCAACTATATAACGCATGCAAATTCGGTGATGATGAATAAACACATTTTAGATTAAAACTTAAAAGTTTCACTTCTATAAGTTAAGGTGCTGGACTCCAAAACTCCGAAACATGTGTACTCTGAAAATTACCTCAGTACAAACAAACACATAGATCAGTACGTTTAAGTGCTCAACCCCTAATCAATTCGGACCGTGAAAAATATCTCATTACAAATAAATTCGGTAATTTAGTAGCAGTTTGACGGAAAAATTTTGCATCAGTTTTGACTCGTGGCGCAATAAATTTGCGAACAAATTTGATAGCAATAAAGGTTTGAAGAAAAAAATCAACTTAATAAATGGAAAAATCTACAAGTTCACAAATAAAAAAATTGTAAGTTCAAACATGACGTCCCAGAAATGTTTGGGAAAAAACTCAAACAAAAAAACACGAAATTTCAAAAGGCAAAAGTTCAAGTCGCAGAACGAGAGAAGTCCAAAACATCATTGCAAAAAAAATTGAACTCTTTAAAAAACACGCTCAGTACAAAACAATATAGACATCTGTTCAAGTACTCTTTTCTCGGAACCATTCAAAACTACTACGAAAAATACCTCAGTTCAAACAAACAAATAGATCTGTACCAGTACTCTGGCTTTTTTTACCGAAAAAACAACACAATGGGTCTCACCGTATTCAAAATTAACCTTAAACGGTTGCGAATTTGAGAAAACCTTCAACATGACTAAGTTTCACATTTTTGATAGCTATCCAATGATATATTATTTGCCCCATTTTGACAAACTTTTAAAACAATCGCGTTCAAAATCAAATTTAACCGTATTCGAATTCGTTTTTAAACCGTAAGGAATTAGAAAAATATTTTAATACGAAAAAGTTGCGAATTTTCCGTAGCTTTCCAACGCCGTATCATTTGCATCAATCAGACAAACCGTTTGCAAAAAATCACGAAAATACTTTTCGCCCAGAATTTCACCGTTTTCCAAATTAGTTTTAAATCATATAGAATTAGAAAAAACAGTACATATATGGAAGATGCGGATTTTCATCAGATTCCCAACGCCATCTTATTTGCTCAATTCCGACAAATCGTTTGAAAATTGAGTCCAAAATACGATTCACGTTTTCGGTTTTGATAAAAACGGTTTTTTCAAAACTGCTCTTAAACCATAATGATTTTGCAAAAACGTTCAATATACTTGAAATATGGTTGTCAAGAGCTTTCCAACGATATATTACTTGGCCTGTTCCGACAAAAAAATTGCATCAGTAAAACCACTTTGAAAACATCAATACAACCGCTTCGAAGACATCTGTACAACTGCGTGAAACCGTCAGTTCGAGTAGGGTAATAGAATAATATTCTGTTACGCGTAACAGAATAGCCCAGATGTGTATATATATATATATATATATATATATATATATCAGGATCTTTCCAACACCCTGTGCTTGTCAAAGGATAAAATGTAAAAAGGAAAGGTGAAGATCACCATGACTCTTGCATAAGGTAGAAGATAATAATAAAAGATAGGCCCTTCGCAGAGGGAAGCAGAGGTTTTCATGCGCTTTCAGGGTTGGATGCACAAAATCTTAATGCGAAAGAACGTCACTTTATATTGCCCCTTGTGATATGGACCTTTATTATGCAGTCTGTCGCTTTTATTTCTTCGACATCACAAGATCGTATAAAGTTTATTTCCTCCACACCAATCAATCGTACATATTTAGAGAACAATTTTTATTGCTGGCACCGATGACAACTTACTTGAAGGATCTTACTCAATCCATAGGTAGATATGGTGGACTCTCATGGCAAAACTGGTTTAACGATTTTGGGAAGCACAAGTAGTATCTCTACTTGGTGCAAAGAATTTGGCTAGCATGAGGGGGAAAGGCAAGCTCAACATGTTGGATGATCCATGACAATATACTTTATTTCAGATATAAGAAAACATAACCCATTACGTTGTCTTCCTTGTCCAACATCAACTCTTTAGCATGTCATATTTTAATGAGTGCTCCCACTCATAAAAGATGTCCAAGATAGTATATTTATATGTGAAACCTCTCTTCCTTCAATATTCTTTCATGAATTGTTCAAGTGACCAATTCTACATTCGCTAACATTCAATAAGTTTACTACCTATACTTACTATGTGTGAAATCATTACTCCCCATGTTATAAGCATATGAAACATATATAAATTCAGGTTTATGACATTCAATTTATTCAACCATTTACTAATAGGATATAATTGAAGCACATGAGTAAATGACAAACTACTCCAAAAAGATATGAGTGAAGAACACTGAGTAGTCAAATAATTAACTAGCCATGGGAGGATTCTTTTTCATTAAATATTTCAGATCCAATGATTTTATTCAAGCAGCAACTAAATCCGAAAACACGCTCCAAGAAAAACACATATCATGTTATGAATAAAAATATAGCCTTGGGAATCCCCAAGCTTAGGGTATTTCCACTCGTTATTCTCCTCATATCGATATCTCACCCAAAACTTGAAAACTTCAATCACACAATACTTAACCAAACTTCGTGAGATAGGTTAGTATGATAAAGAGCAAACCATTCACTTTGGTACTGTCAAAGAGAAGGTTCATAATTGTTCTCACACAATGCCTACTGTACCATATCATTTCTACAATTTATATTGAGGAATATAAGCCATAGAAACTAGAAAACAAGCAAACTATGCAACGAAAACAGAATCTGTCAGAAACAGAACAGTCTGTAATGATCTGAACATAAACCATACTTCTGCTACTCCAAAAATTATGAAATAAATTGGTGAACGTGAGGAATTTGTCTATTAATCTTCTTCAAAAAGAATCAACTCAAAAGCACTCTTCTGTAAAAAATTACAGCTAATCTCGTGAGCGCAAAGTTTCTGTTTTTTACAGCAAGATCATCTTAACTTTCATCCAAGTCTTCCCAAAGGTCTTACTTGGCACTTTATTGAAACAAAAGCTATAAAACATGATTACTACAGTATGTTAATCATGTAAACACACAAAAACAGTAAAGGTTAAATATTGGGTTGTCTCCCAACAAGCGCTTTTCTTTAATGCCTTTTAGCTAGGCATGATGATTTCAATGATGCTCACATAAAAGATAGGAATTGAAACACAAAGAGAGCATCTTGAAGAATATGACTAGCACATTTAAATATAACCTAATTCCTATGCCTAGGGATTTTGTGAGCACACAACTTATGGGAACAAGAATCAACTAGCATAGGAAGGCAAAACAAGTATAACTTCAAAACTTTCAGCACATAGAGAGGAAACTTAATATTATTGCAACTCCTACAAGCATGTATTCCTCCCTCATAATAATTTTCAGTAGTATCATGGATAGCAACTTTGTTCTCATACTAAATTGGAACCTATTCCGAAGTAGTGGAATCATTACTAGCTAAAGTTGACACTCTTCCAAATCCACTTCCATGAATATCACGATTCAACACCCTCCAAAATAGTGGGATCACTAATTCCTAAAGTTGACACTCTTCCAAACCCACTTTAAATGATAGTATTATTAATACTCCAAAAGATATATGTGAAATTCATGGATCATTCTACAACTAACCAATATCCAAGCTCAAAATGTATAAGTGAAGCACATGAAGCATTCTATAAAACCATACTCAAAAGATTTAAGTGAAGCACAAAGAGCAATTCTATAAGATCATACTTAAAAGATTTAAGTGAAGCACATGAAGTATTATATAAATTGATGAAGGTACATCTCATGCTAGCATGGTTCTTAAAATATAAACAAAAACACAAAGGACACATATCATGTGAGCAAAACAAAAACCGAGGTAAACCGATAATTGTTGAAGAAAAAAGATGGGATGCCAACCGGGGCATCCCCAAGCTTAGATGCTTGAGTATCCTTTTAAATATTTACTCAGGGTGCCTTGGGCATCCCCAAGCTTGAACTCTTGCCTCTCTTTATTCTTCTCATATTGATAGCTCCTCGACCTTCGGACACTTCATCCACACAAAACTTTAACAAAAACTTGTGAGATCCGTTAGTGTAATAAAGCAAATCACTACCTTTAGGTACTGTAATGAACTCATTATTTATTTATATTGGTGTTAAACCTACTTTATTCCAACTTCTCTATGGTTCATACCCTCCGATACTAGTCATAGATTCATCGAAATAAGCAAACAACACACGCAAAACAGAATCTGTTAAAAATAGAACAGTCTGTAGTAATCTGGAAGTTTGGTAAACTTCTGTAACTCCTAAAATTATGAAATAAATTTGAAAATTTGAACAATTTTTACAGAAGTAATTTTCAAAAAGTTTCAGACCCATTTGACTTTCCAGTAAAAAAGTAAATTCACGCACTACAGCCAAAGTTTCTGTTTTTGTTCTGCACATGCAAACAAGCAATCTAATCATCCTAAAACCAAAGCTTGGCAAATTTATTTTTATAATACAATGGATATATACAAGGGGATAACTATTTACATAGAAACTCCCATGAAAATTTCTACATTGTTTCCATGAGCATGAACACAAGTGCTCAAGGTCGCCCCTCACTTCTTCAATGCATAACTTTCCAATCGCTTCTCTTTTTGAATAACTTTTTAGTCATGAAAGGCAAGTAATTTTTTTTTTTGTATTTTCATTCTTAATTTTTTTTGTATGTTTCACCCACAACTAAACAGAAACAAAAAAGAAAAAAAACAAAATCTACTTAGTGAAGAAAGCAAACAAGTACACACGAGAATATCAACCCCACGCTATTGCTCCCCAAGAACGGCGCTTAAAAGAGCTTGATAATCCCCAAGTGCAAGGAATCATCGTAGCAATTTCCAAAGGTGGAAGTGATAAGTATGGAGTGTCGAACCCACAGGGAGCTAAAGGTAAGATCAATATTCTCTCAAGCCCTATCTCGCCATCGATACGACTCTCACGCATTACCTAACGCTTGCTTCCAACTAGAAACGAGAAATAAAACTACGTTGTGGGTATGAAGAGGATAACTTTGTGTGATATTGGAGAGCTAAAATATAAAAGTAGGTGCTATTAACATAAATTTAGAATATATTACTAAATAATATAAATAGCGAGTGTGGAATAATGATGGATCGGTGTGCGGAATTGTCCTAGGCCGGTAATCATTATTGCAGTTTCATATGAGGGAGAGGCATAAGCTAACATACTTTCTCTACTTGGATCATATGCACTTGTGATTGGAACTCAAGCAAGCATCCGCAACTACTAAAGATCATTAAGGTAAAACCCAACCATAGCATTAAAGCATCAAGTCCTCTTTATTCCCATACGCAACAATCCCTCTTACTCGGGTTTGTGTTTGGTCACTCACCAACCCACTATAAGCGAATCATGAACGTGTTGCAACACCCTATAGCGGGAATCCCTCACGCTATGCGCGACACGGAGGGCACCATAGGACAGCACCAAAGTAAAACATACAACTCATACCAATCTAGATCATCAATCAACCCAAAGACAAAAGATATCTACTCAAAACATCATAGGATGGCAACACATCATTGGATCATAATATGCGGCATAAAGCACCATGTTCAAGTAGGGATTACAGCGGGGTGAGGGAGAGTGGACAACGTAAAAGAGATGAGGATGGTGATGATGATGGTGATGATGATGGTGATGTTGATGAGGGCGATCACCGCAGCGATGATTCCCCTCCCGATGGCACTCCGGCACCACCGGAAGAGAGGAGGAGAGGTTCTCCCCCTTGTGCTTCCTCCTCCATGGCCTCCACCCTCTGGTCCTTGGCCTTCATATACTCCTCCATGGCCACTGGTGATGATGGCCCCCTCCGGCAGGGTGCCGGAGAGGGCCTAGATTGACTTCTCGTGGCTACAGTGGCTTGCGGCGGCGGAACTTCCGATCTAGGTTTCTTTCTGGAAGTTTGAGTATATACAGAAGAGTTTTGCGTTGATTTCACGTCAGGGGGGTCTCCGGGCTGTCCGCAAGGTAGGGGCGTGCCCTAGGGGGGTGGGCGCGCCCCCCACCCTCGTGGGCAGCCCCGGACTCTTCTGGCCTGCTTCTGGTACTCCGTGGGCTTCTTCTGTTCCAAAAATGATCTCCGTCAAGTGGCACGTCAATTGGATTCCGTTTAGTTTTCCTATTCTGCGATACTCTAAAACAAGGAGAAAACAGAAACTGGCACTGGGCTCTAGGTTAATAGGTTAGTCCCAAAAATCATATAAAATATCATATAAATGCATATAAAACATCCTAGAAGGATAGTATAATAGCATGAATACTTCATAAATTATAGATACGTTGGAGACGTATCACATCATACGGATCTCCAAGAGACCATTGTATTGAGAATCCAGCGAGACAGAGAAAGCAATTTTGCTACTAACTACGGACCCGAAGGTCTCCAAAGAACTACTCACGCATCATCGGGGAGGCACCAATGGAGGTGGTGAACCCCATCCAAGATGGTGTCTAGATTGGATCTGGTAGTTCTGGACTCTGCGGCGGCTGGATGAATATTTCATCGATGCCTTTCGGGTTTCTGGAATATTGGGGTATTTATAGAGCAAAGAGGCGGGCCGGGGGGCACTCAAGGTGGGCACAACCCACCAGGGCAGGCTTGGGCCTCCTGGCGCGCCATGGTGGGTTGTGCCCCCCTCAGGTCACCCCCCAGGAGCAGCCAGGGCCCGTTGTGTTCCTTCTGGCCCATAAAAATTCTCCGTAAAGTTTCAGGGCATTTGGACTCCGTCTGATATTGATTTTCTGCGATGTAAAAAACATGGAAAAAACAGCAACTAGTACTTGGCACTATGTCAACAGGTTAGTACCAAAAAATGATATAAAATGACTATAATTGATTGTAAAACATCCAAGATTGATAATATAACAGCATGGATCAATAAAAAATTATAGATACGTTGGAGATGTATCAAACACCGGTCCATTATATGACACTCCTTGAAAGAACGTCATTATCCCGTGACGCGTTCCGGCGCATTGTCCCAAAATTTTGTGGCATCGGTACTGAGGATATTGTTTCGAGATATGTAATTATGAATGCGAGGAATACCCTCTTGTCTTTGCTGCAGCGCACATAATTTACGACATGCTAGTTGGTGAAAATAGGAGAATAAGGCTTATAGTCGCCACATTTTCTTGAATTTACGACCAAATGGTATTGGCCGGATCATATAGAATGTGCACAAAGAAGCATTTGTCCTTTCCAAGTGGTCAAAGTTGTATACCCACCATAATCTGTCATTCACTCCAAAGGAAGTGTAAATGGGTTAAACAACTTGTGTGAAAAGCACCGGCGAATGAGATTATGTGACATTCAAGTGCGAAAGGTCCACCTTGTGGGCCGAATTTGAGAGTCCTCTAGGGCTCGTGGTGCAAGAGGGGAGTATTTCTTGGCTTTGCACGCTCGTCGCGACCATTTTGAGTACTTGTGGGTTAGAAACAGGCTCTGTATGGCAAAGTTATGACCGTTTTAGTGAACACTGGTCCATTATATGGCACTCCTTGAGATAACTTCATCTTATCATGACGGATTCCGACACGTTGTCCCAAAATTTTGTGACATCGATAAAGAAGATATAGTTAAGACATATGTCTTGATCGAAGCGAGGAATACCCTCTTGTTGTTTGCTATCACATGCATACTCTACGACATGCCATTGGGCGAAAAAGGAGAATGAGGTTATAGTCGCTAGATTTTCTTGAATTTACGACCAAATGAGATTGCCCCGATCATAGAGCATGTGCACAGAGAAAAGTTTGTCCTTACTAAGCGGGCTAATGTGTATACCCACCATAATTTGTAGAATTTCACTCCAAAGTAAGTGTAAATGGGTTAAAAATCTTGTCTGAAAGGTAGCGGTGAATGATATTCTTTGACTTTTGAGCGCAAGAAGTCCAGCTTAGGGCCCGAATTTGAGGGTCCTCTGGGGCTCCTAGTGCAAGAGGGGTGTATTTCTTGGGTTTGCACACTTGTCACGAGCATTTTGAGTATTTGACCGTTTTAGTGAACAACGGTCCATTATATGCCACTCCTTGAAAGAACTTCATTTTCCCGTGATGCGTTGCAACACGTTGTCCCAATTTTGTGACATCGATACTGAGGATATTGTTTCCACATATGTTAGTGCGAATGTGAGGAATACCCTCTTGTTCTTTGCTGTCCCGCACATACATTACGGCATGCCACTTGGTGAGAAGAGGAGAATAAGGCTTATAGTCGCTACCATTTCTCAAATTTACGACCAAATGGTATTGCCCAGATCATAGAGTGTGGCACCCCAGCTCAGAGAAACCAGAACGCCCCGTATTCCAGCCCAAAGATCGAGGAGAAGTCTCTGGAATACGGCACTGCTTGGCATAGAACAAATCAGCTCTTATTACAAGAATAATAATACAAGGGTCTTGTGTTATAAAGAAGCACATCAGCACGGCGACATTACGCCTGCGATACTACACTTGCTCTATGCTAGCAGCGAAACAACTCGTAGCAGCGGAATACTTATAGCAGCGGAACAACGACGAAGGTGGTGAACTCCACTCCGCAGGGACTCTGGCTGGGACACAATCTAGCTCGCACGCACGACAACCATCGACAAGCAATCAAGCAATCAAGGCATCACCTGCAATCTGGCATGACATGCCAGGTCAGTACATTGAATGTACTTGCAAGCTCACAACAACCATAAACATCAAGGCAAAACAATAACATAGCATTTAACAGGTTAATTAAATTAACAACTATTATGATGAAACAACTACTAAGCCTAGGATGAAACTAATACAATACTAATAAATCACTATCTCAGATCTCCATAACCATATCTCTCTTGGCTAACCGGCCAAGCAATATACCATCTCGATCACCTCGTGATCAAATCCAAACAGTGATCATTCCTGCGATCACAACCACGACCAACACTTGGTCTCAAACTGTGATCTTTCCGACGATCACTACCATGACCAACACTTGGTCTCAAACATCATCATCAACATCCTGCCAATCTGTACTGCTCAACATATAAACATATCCACATATAAGTCACCTATAAGTCATTCCGTCACGTGAGTGTTGATCGAACGATGGGACCTAGTACGGACGCGACTATTGATAGATTAAATACACTCTGCAGAGGTAGCACACTGTATCCACACCACAACACCCATGGCCTAGTACTCCCATTCGGGTAGACCAACGGCGTTCCGACAAAACTGATCTACTGCCATGACACTCTCCCGGCCACTCCGACCAACACCCCTTCTAGGTTTAGTCCTGGGTGGCCCCGTGTCTACCAAACACACAACGACCACCGTCGTGCACAAAACATAAACGTCCCAACGGGGACAAAAAGGCGCCTAACAACTACGGGCACACAAGGTTATGTGTGCTTACCGGGCCAGGGTACGCACGCCCATAACCTTCCCTCGTTGGAGGCACCGGCGAGAGACATGACAATAGATCGCATTAGGGCCTTCCCATAAGGCAAATGTGGTTGCACTGGAAGAGCCCGGTTCGGTGGCACCTGACCAACTTAATGACGGAATTTATCCCCAAAAATATAACTGTGGTAACTGATACTCCAATATCAACTATCAAACTATAAGCCAAGTCATAGCAATATCCAACAAATAATCCAAGCATAATATCATCATCTCAAAATATTCCAAGGGTAGCACAACACTACTATCATGATGAATCCGAAAACAATAATCCTACTACTCCAATAACAAGAATAAATCTATTCGGCTAAGATCCACATGTAAACATCATGTCCGAAAATAATACACGAACCAACAGAACATCCACTAGCATCATGAAAATAATCATACTAACCACTAATAATCCAAATGCAGCATGATATCCAAAGTAATACTCCAAAATATCATATCCAAAGCCATCATGAAACTAATCATAAAAGCCACTAATAATCCAAAGGCAACATGATATCCAAAGTAATACTTCAAAATAATACCGTATACCATCATGAAAAATAATCATAATAACCACTAAGAATCCAAAGGCACATGTCATCCACATAATCACCAAAATATTAATCCTAGAACTCCAAGCAATATCATGGCAATATCAAGATCAAACAATACTCCGAGAAATGCCATGAACAAATCATACATAGCTAACACAATATTTTAAACAAGTTTTAATAAAGAAACCATGTCACTGCATTGCAATCATGCAAATGGAGGGTGTGGATTGCCTGGGGTGGAAGAAATCACCGGGAGAAACTGCAAGAAGCTCGCGAAAAGAATCGCTGGAAAACTTTCATTCTTGGAGGGGGCTGATTAAGGGAAGGGGCAAAATGGTCATTTTCATAATGTCAAAACATGGTGAAAATGATTCCGTCAGAACGGGCTCGATGAAACAAAGAAGTGGGCTTTGGAATCACCTCATTCGGAGTTACGATTGCGGAGTTATAAGGTGAGGAAGAAGAAGGACCAATCTGTGAACATTTCTTCAGCAAACAGGTCCCTGAGTGGATAAGGTAGAGGCGCAAAATCAGAAATACGCTTTCTGAATAGGAAAACACACTCCCGATAACAGAAGAAGGAAATATGCTTTCGGGAAAATGAAAGCGTACTCCGTGAAATACGCTTTCAAAGAACTGAAAGCGCACTCACCTAAAAGGCCCTTCCACTTATCCACGCCAAGACCCTACCGGGTCAACGCGGAGTGGTCGACGCTGGGCCAGCCTGCAGGTCGCCTCGCTCGCCCTGTGTCGTCGTCCCCATCGGCCGCCCACGCTCGGCCACGGCAGAGCCGGGCGCCCGACGGCGAGCGATAGCAGGAGCTACTGCCGCCTCCGGCGATGCCTGCCTACCCACGGATCTGGGGGACGAGATGACAAGGCCCCTGTATAGCAGCTGCCGGGGAGCTCGGGAAATGATGGAGCATTGGTCACAGCGGAAGGGAGCTGCGGGCGTCGACGGGCTCGCGACTATGGGTGCTCCGGCGAAGTTTGGAGGGGCTGGGGAGGCTCGAGGGTGCTGGTGGAGACCTCTGGTGGTGGTGGAAGGCAAGGAGGGCGACGGAGTTGATTGGATTTACCTGAGCATGGCCGGCAGCCATGGCGGCAATGGTGGTCGTGGAGGGCGGCTTGAGCTCGGGGAAGAGGTCAGGGGAGGCTAGAGGAGGTGCAGGAGGCCAGTTGTGAAGCAAGATGGGATCAGGATGGCCTTATATAGGCGCGGGGCGAGGAGGCCGAGCTGGCGTCACCGTGGACGCGTGGCCGGCGCCGCGGACGCCTGCCCGCGTGCATGAACTTGGAGGCAGGCGACGAGGGAGGCACAGTGGAGTCTCTCACGGGGCAGAGGAGGCCAAGGGGGCGCAGGGAGGAAGAAGTCGGTGAAGAACCGAGCCAAAACGCCACTGTGCACTCGTGGGCACGCGGCGGCTTGCGTCGGTGAGGAAGCTGCCGGAGGGTGGGCAGGGTCCAGGTGATTGGCGACGACGAGAGGAAGACAATGGACATGCTTACGCGCGCTAAGACGACTAGGGGGAGAGGGGCCCGAGCAAGAATCCATCCCGTCGCGCCAACGGCAAAGAAGGCCACAAGACATGCTTGCTATTAACGCGTCACCGCGTGCAATCGGCATGTAGCGGGGAGAGGGGCCGGAACTTGTTGTCTAGTGGGAAGTTCATCCAGGGTAGGTTTCAACTCCGGTGGTAGCTCGGTTAAAAGTGATCTGATTAAACGGTAAGAACCCTCTGAAGTTTACTGCAGTAAACTTGGGTGAGCACTAGTGATCAACAGGAAGGGTTTTGGATCCAATGGAGTTGTCTGCGAGGTTGAGGTAAAGAAGGACTTTCATCATGGTAACTTGGAGAAGATTTGGATCAAGATAAATCATAGTTGCTTTGCAACTGCCAAATCTGGTCCAGAAATGAGATTTGGATGATGCACTCAAATGGTGTGGCCACTTGAGCTCAAGTTAGGCAAGGCTTCATGATTTGATCATATAAATATGATGTATAAGTTTCATACCAATTGGATTCACCAAAATGGTATTTGCTTCACAAACATCCTTGTTGACCAGAAACTTGTAAAAATTCTAGAGGAATAATAGCTTGATGAACCATGCCCAAAATTGGTGGAGGAAGGTCATATCGATAATAGAAGGCCTAGAAAAATTGGCAGCCATAATGGAGCAAGATAAAATATACTTGCTTCACAAACTGAAATTTTAGGCAGAATCAAAGAATTGAAGATGAGCTCACATGGAGGCATGACATGAGCTCTACTTGGGTGGGGGGCTATGATATAATGATATGAGGGATCATGCAAAATGGAAACTCATTTGGATATTCCTTGCTTGCACCACCTTCACAAAGCTTCTTTTTGGATAGAAACTTTGGAAAATCATAATCGAATAATAACTAGGCAAATGAGGTTGCATTTTGGCATGTGGCAATGATATGGACAGGAAAAGGTGTCCAAGGAGTTTGAGGTCAATTGGGAAAAGGAAAATAGCACTTGCTTCACAATGTGCCATTTAGGGCAGAATAGAAAATGAATTATTTGAGCAAGATGATAAACATGACAAATGAAATATTTTGCCATATTTGAGAAAGGTATGACCCAAACAATTTATGAGCATTATTTGGGAATTTTAGGAGTGATGGAAATAAAGGTTGCTTCGCAACCTAGGGCAGACAGGGTTATTCCTTTAATAGAAAAGGAATATTCCCTAGAAAAAGATTTTAGGGTTTGGTCAAGCAGTGAAGTGACATGATCTTGGCAAGGTTTTGAGAATGATGAACCACTTGGGAGGGGAAATGAGGATGGTTTCCCAGGTGACAAGGCCACAGAAGCACTCCAAAAAGAAAAACTGAGCAAAAACCAATAAATCAAAAAGAAAAAGAGAAGGGTCAAAATCCATGCTGTTACATAGAGGATGTGCACAAAGAAACATTTGTCCTTACCAAGCGGTCAAAGGTGTATGCCCACCATAATCTGTTGAATTTCACTCCAAAGGAAGTGTAAATGCGTTCAAAAACTTGTCTAAAAAGCCGCGGAGAATGAGATTATTTGACTTTCAAGTGCAAAAAGGTCACGTTGTAGGCCAAATTTGAGAGTATTCTGGGTCTCGTGGTGCAAGCGGGGAGTATATCTTGGGTTTGCACGCTCGTCGTGACCATTTTGAGTACTTATGGGTTAGAAACAGGCTCTTTATGGCAAAGTTGTGACCGTTTAAGTGAACACCGGTCCATTATATGGCACTCCTTGAAATAACTTCATCTTATCATGACGCATTCTGATGCGTTGTCCCAAAATTTTGTGACATCGATACGGACGATATTGTTAACACATATGTGTTGATCGATGTGAGGAATACCCACTTGTTCTTTGCTATCGCGCGCATACTTTACGACATGCCACTTGGTGAAAAAAGGAGAATAAGTCTTATAGTCGCTAGATTTTCTTGAATTTACGACCAAATGGGATTGCCCCGATCATAGAGCATGTGCACAAAGAAACATTTGTCCTTACCACATGGGATAATGTGTGTACCCACCATAATCTGTAGAATGTCACTCCAAAGGAAGTGTAAATGGGTTAAAAATCATGTCTGAAAAGCAGCGGTGAATGATATTATTTGACTTTTGAGTGCAAGAAGTCCAGCTTAGGGCCCGAATTAGAGGGTCCTCTAGGGCTCATAGCGCAAATGAGGAGTATTTCTTTAGTTTGCACCCTTTTCACGAGTATTTTGAGTACTTGTGGGTCAGAAACAGACTCCGTATGCAAAGTTATGGCTGTTGTAGTGAACACCGATCCATTATATGACACTCCTTGAAATTACTTCATTTTCCCGCGGCGCGTTGTCCCTTAATTTTGTGACATCGATGCTAAGGTTATTGTTTCCACATATGTAATTATGAATGCGAGGAATACCCACTTGTTCTTTGCTTTCCCACACATGCTTTACGACATGCCACTTGGTGAAGAAGGAGATTATGGCTTATAGTCGCTACCATTATCTCGAATTTACGACCAAATGGTATTGCCCGGATCATAGATGATGTGCACAAAGAAACATTTGTCCTTACCAAGCGGTCAAAGGTGTATACCCACTATAATCTGTCGAATTTCACTCCAAAGGAATTGTAAATGGGTTCAAAAACTTGTCTGAAAAGCTGCGGTGAATGAGATTATTTGACTTTCAAGTGAAAAAGTCCACCTTGTGGGCCGAGTTTGAGAGTCCTCTGGGACTCATGGTGTTGGGGATGTTACTACTGGGCGTAAACCGGCCTATCTGGGCCGGGTTAACTTCATCAGTAGTTCAATAGTATAAAAGCCCAAGAGGCATGAGTGTAAGGGCCCAAGGCCTGTAGTCGGATCAGAACCTGTAGCCGTAAACCGGCCGGATGTATAACTTGTATTGTAAGTTAGGAATAGAGAGAGACCAACCCGGATACGAATATGAACCGGAGGTTGGGACTCTCTGAGCCGTGAGGCGTCACCCGTGTGTATATAAGGGGACGACCGGGACGGTTCAAGGACAAACAACAACAACTCGAGGCCTAGGGCGGTTGTTTGCTCCCTAGTCATCGAGACCACATCAATCCCATCACAAACTAGACGTAGGCTTTTACCTTCATCGAAGGGGCCGAACTAGTATAACTCCCGTGTCTTTGCGTCCGCTTTAACCCCTCTAAGTTAACCCATAGCGATGGCTCCACGACTAAGTCCTTTCATGAGGACATCTGTCGTGACAAAACCACGACAGTTGGCGCCCACCGTGGAGCTATCGCACGATGGTTTGATGATCTTGGAGGGCAAGTTCAAAGGACTCGAAGGCTACGCTGTGGGCAGGATGACCAAGAGTGGTCGCGGCAAGCTCTACATCGACGATGCAGGCTGGGGCCCTGAGGCCGGCTCGATTGAGTACGGATACCGGGTCCCCTTTTGTGGCATACACATTTTCATCGTCAAGATCGGTGAGCCAGTGCCTCAGCCGGACATCTGCACCGACCTCGTCGAGACGGCTCAGCATGCGAAACCTGCCCAGGCTAAACCGGCCGTCAAGCGTGCTTTCGTGGGAGGAGGAAATTATGAGGACGGATCAGCATCTGGTGGCGAAATCGCTGCCTACTCGATGACGAGTCATCGACCGAGAAACCGAGTCTCAGTATCACCGCAAGATGGCCGATTGGGGCTGTTCCGATGGTGACAGATTCCGGACCCTTGATATGCCCAACCGGGTTGGAATATTCATGGCCGGAACGCAAGCGATGCTTCACTCTTCGACCGCTGCGACAATGGTCGCCGGTTCAACAACGGCGATGGCAGCTGGGGCAGGAGGCCCTGTGCGCCCGCCGGCTCAAGTTTTATCAGAATTATTCGATGCATTGGCTGTGCTCATGGTAGAGGCTAACCCGGCAGACCAGGACATTCATAATGCGGAGATTGCGAAGGTGAAGGAACAAATCACTCAGGCTAAAGCGGATTTGGCAGCTGCAGACGCCAGGATGGTGGCAGAGCGGGCCGCTTTGGATGCGCAAGCGTATAGGCTCATCTTCGGATCGTAACGCGCCGCATGAAGTCATGAAGAGGAAATACAGATCCCGCTTCCCTTCGGTTTCGAGGAAGAGATCTCTTCAAGACCCCAGAGCAGGGATCAGTAATCCGCCGGTGGTAAACCGGCGGAAGCACTGGACGGGCGCGCCGGTTCAGCCCCGCGTAATAGATTTACCTCGTCATCATACCGGCACGCCTCAGGCTGTGCAAACACCTCCAGGTCACTACTCCAACCCGATGGATAACCTTGTTGCAGCTGTGGCACGGTTGGAGGCGGTTCCAATTGAAGGCGATTCACCACAGGCGGTAGAGACGCGCCGGGTCAAGGAGCTCCTTAGGACAGCTCGTCCAACAGAAGCGATTCGCATACCGCGATCGGATCCACTTCTACTTCGCCCAAGCCGGAGCTATAGCAGGCGCGTGGATGAACCGGCCGTGTCAAGTAATGCACGGCGCGGTGCGCCCCGTGGCAACAACCCGGCGGGTGGTTTCGACAACGCTCAAGGTGGTGGACCGGGCGCGGGCACGCAGGGATGCCGAGTTAGCAAAGACAAAGATCGGGATTATCACCTTACGCCGTCCGTCTGACCATCTTTGAGCCTGGAGTTACCTCTAGCTCTTTGGGGGTGCCTTGCCTCGTCCCCGCTTTACGCAATGTACGCTTGCCCAAGGATTTCAAGGGGCCGCGCAAGGTGCCGAATTACACCGCCGATCTGGCTCCGGAAGCATGGATAGAGAGCTATGAGATGGCTATGGAGATGCTGGATGTGGATGAAGCTGCGTGTGTGAAGTACTTCACCATGATGCTCAAGGGCACGGCCCGTACTTGGTTGAAAAACTTGCCACCCAATTCCATCAGTTCATGGACCCGCCACGGACCGGTTCATTCGTAATTTCAAAGATACCGTAAACAGCCCATGTCCGTGGTGGACTTGGCGGCTTGTGTCCAGCCGAGGGGAATCAACAACCCATTGGGTACGCCACATTTCGGAAGTCTTACATTCTTCAGACCGGATCAACGCTGATTCTGCGATCTTGACCCTAGAGGGCAACTGCCGGTTTAAACCTTTAAAGTTGAAGCTGGGATGCATGAAGCGGTTTTGCAATGACATGGGCACTCTCATGGGCGTTTTAGTGAAGTATGATGATTCTGATAGTACCAAGGATCCCGAGTCTGATGATGATGAGACAGGGAAGGGAAAGAAGAACAGCAACTCCAGAGGCCAGAAGCATCACTCGGCAGGTAATGGTGGAAGTAAGCGTAAACCGAACGGCAACATGGACTTTGTAGCCAACACCAACGCGCAGGACAAGGGCCAGCGGCGCAAGGGTAATTAGGCGAATCGAGGTGTTGCGCCTAATCCCAATCCGGACCGATTGAACTATCTGTTGAATCAACCCTATCCGAAGCATGGGACGAAGGAGGCGCCAGCAAACCACCTCTGGAAGGATTGTTACATTATGCAGGAGTTCAAAAGTTCTAATGCTTTCCGGTATGATCAAGGTTCCGGCGGCGGTTCAGGGTCCGGCCCGGGTTACGGTGGAGGAAATTCCTGTCCAGGGTTTAGTGGTAATCCGGGCGGACATAACAATCGTAACAATCGTAATAACCAAGGTGGTTACAATCAGCAGCAGCAGCTTGGGTTATCGAGCAACCCAAAGCAGTTGAACGGTGGGCGATTATCGCCTTCATCACCAGCTTAGACAAGCGAGACGGAAGCTTGAGCGGGCAGTCAACGTTGTTGAACCGGCCGTGCCTCATTACCTACGCTGGTCGAGCAGCCCATTGTGTGGAGTAGAGAGGATCATCCTCCCGGGTTGACAATCCGGGTCGGCTAGCCTAGTGGTGGCACCTCGGGTGGGAGGTTACAAGTTCACCAAGGTGCTTATGGACGGAGGGAGCAGCATCAACATCCTGTACTACGAGACCTTCCGTCGTATGGGGTTAACAGATAAACATCTCAAACCGTCCAATACAGTGTTCCATGGTGTGGTGCCCGGCAAGTCAGCATATTCGGTCGGTAAAATAGCTCGAGGTGGCCTTGAGGGATGAACATGACTCGCATCGTAAACATTGACGTTTGAAGTGGTGAAAATTGAAAGTCCTTATCACGCCTGTTTGGGCGGCGGCGATGCCAAGTTCATGGCACGACCGTGTTATATCTATTTGCAGCTCAAGATGCCGGGTCACAAGGGGACGATAACGGTTCATGGGAGCCGCAAGATCGCTTTGGAGTGTGAGGAAGGTGATGCGGCTTACGCAGAGTCGGTTTGTGCCACCGAAGAGCTGAACTACTATAAGGATAATGTCGATCCGGCGGACATGACTCCGTTGAAGAAGCCAACTACAGAGCACGATCCGGCCCTGAAGTTTAAATCGGCAGCTGAGACTAAACTTGTTGACTTCATTACTGGCGATTCGTCCAAGCAGTTCATCATCGGTGCCAACTTGGATCCTAAATAGGAAAGCGGCTCATCGAGTTCATCCGTGAGAATCGGACATTTTGCATGGAAGCCTTCCGACATGCCGTGTGTACCGAGGAGCTCATGAGAACACTCTTAATGTTGATCCCAAGTACAAACCGGTAAAGCAGTTTCTCCGCGGTTTAACGAAGAAAGGCGTAAGGCCATTGGGGAGGAGGTTGCCAGGCTCTTAGCGGCGGGTTTTATCGTTGAAGTTTTCCATCCAGAGTGGCTTGCTAATCCGGTGCTGGTCCTTAAGAAAACGGCACTTGGCGCATGTGTGTGGATTACACAGATCTTAACAAGGCTTGTCCAACAGATCCTTTGCCCTCCCCGCATTGACCAGATTATTGATGCCACTACGGGTTGTGAGCGTTTGAGATTTTTGGATGCGATTCGGATATCATCGATCAAGATGGCGGTTAAGGACCAGGAGAAGACAGCGTTTATCACTCCCTTTGGAGCCTTCGCTATGTGTCTATGCCTTTTGGGCTCAAGAGTGCCCAAGCAACTTATCACCGCTATGCATGTAATTGCTTGCATGAACAGATCGGCCATAATGTGCATGCCTATGTGGATGATATCGTGGTTAAGTCAAGGAAGAAGGAAACACTAATTGATGATTTGAAAGAAACCTTTGACAACCTGCGGGTTTACAAGATGATGCTCAACCCGGCCAAATGTGTCTTTGGTGTTCCGGCAGGCAAGTTATTGGGTTTTCTTGTGTCCAATAGAGGGATTGAAGCTAATCCGGAGAAGATTACGGCTATCACCTCCTTGGCTAAACCAAAGTGTATTAATGATGTCCAGTGTTTGGCGGGCCGGATTGCCGCGTTGAGCCGGTTTATCAGCCGCCTCGGAGAGAAGGCCATCCCTTTGTACCAGATGCTGAAGAAGACAGATCAGTTTGTCTGGAGTCCAAATTACCGATGAAGCATTGGAGGACTTAAAGCGGCAATTGGTCAACCCGCCTATGCTCGCCGCTCCCATCGACAAGGAGCCGCTTCTGCTGTATGTTGCTGCTAACGCCAGGGCAGTTAGCATTGCCATGGTGGTAGAGCGGAAGGAGGCAGGGAAGGAGCATCCGGTTCAACGTCCGGTTTATTATATCAGCGAGGTGCTTATTGAGTCGAAACAAAGATATCCGCATTGGCAGAAGCTAGTGTATGAAGTTTTTATGGCGAGCCGGAAGCTGAAGCAGTATTTCCAGGGGCACCCCATCACGGTAGTCAGTTCAGCTCCCTTAGGTGATATCACATGTAACCGGAGGCGGCGGCGGATTGCCAAGTGGGCTATAGAGCTTGGGCATACGGTTTGAAGTATGTACCTCGAACGGCGGTGAAGTCTCAAGCACTTGTGGATTTCATTAATGATTGGACGGAGTTACAAGCGCTGAAGACAAGCCGGATCATACCTATTGGACCATCCATTTTGACGGATCCAGGCGGTTGGAGGCTCGGGGTCGAGTCATGTTAACATCCCCACGAGGTGACAAGTTTTGTTACGTCCTCCGCTTAATGTTCCCTTGTACTAACAATGCAGCTGAGTATGAAGCCTTGCTCCATGGTCTTCGGATGGCTAAGGAGATGAATCTAAGCCGGGTTAAGTGCTTGGTGACTCGGACCTAGTGGCTCAACAGTGTCCGCACTTGGGATTCCAAGGACCCACTTATGGCTGCATATCGTCGTGAGGTGGATGTTGTCGCAGGTCATTTTAAGGGCTATCGGTGGACCACGTGGATCGTCGGAAGAACGAAGCGGCCGGACGCTTTGAGCCGGTTGGGCTCTCAACGCAAACCGGTCCCGCCTAATGTTTTTCTCGACGTATTGCACAATCCGTCACCAAGCTCCCTGATGAAGCGGATTTGGCTATTCCTGATCCAGAGGCTCAGTTGGTGGCTGCTCTGCATGTCATTCCGGATTGGACGCTCCCTTATTTGGCATACATGAACCGAGGCGAGTTGCCAGAAGATGAGACGTTGGCCCGACAGATAGTTCGGCGGTCTAAGTCTATGACCATTATTAATGGCGAGTTGCATCATTGCAGTGTGTCAGGGGCGTTTCAACGCTGTGTGTCCCCCGAGGAAGGCTGTGAAATATTGCGTGAGATCCACGGCGAGACCGTGGTCACCACGCTGGTTCAAAATCCTTGGTGGCTAAGGCATTCCGCCACGGTTTCTATTGGTTGACTGCCCATCTTGCGCGGAAGATCTGGTCGACGATGTGACGGTTGCCAAAAGTTTTCAGACGTGCTCATGTGCCGGCCCAAGAATTGAGGATGATTCCAATTACTTGGCCGTTTGCGACTTGGGGACTGGATATGGTTGGACCTTTCAAAAGGTCCAAGGACAAGAAGACACACCTGTTGGTGGCGGTTGACAAATTTACAAAGTGGATAGAGGCAGAACCTGTTAGCAAGTGTGATGCGGCCACGGCGGTTCAGTTCATCAGAAAGGTGATTTTCCGGTTTGGTTTTCCACGGTATCATTACAAATAATGGTACAAATTTGTCCAAAGGTGCTATGAAGGAGTTCTGCGAACGTGAGCACATCCGCTTGACGCTTTCTTGATAGCTCACCCACAGTCCAATGGTCAAGCGGAAAGAGCCAATCAAGAGATCCTGAGAGGCATCAAACCCCGGCTTATGGTCCCTTTGCAGAGGACGCCGGGTTGTTGGGTAGAAGAGCTACCGTCGATGTTATGGAGTATAAATACTACACCTAACAGATCCATGGGATACACGCCGTTCTTTATGGTGTATGGAGCGGAGGCGGTTCTCCCCAGCGACATCCGTCATAATTCACCTCGTGTGGTAGCCTATGTTGAAACGGATAACAAGACAACACGACAAGACGCTTTGGATCGGCTGGATGAAGAGCGAGACATAGCAGCTGCTCGCTCGGCGATTTACCAGCAGGATCTTTGTCGTTATCATAGTCGCCGGGTCAGGACAAGAATCTTTCAAGAAGGAGATTTGGTGCTTCGGCTCATCCAAGACCAGACAGACATGCACAAGCTATCCCCGCCTTGGGAGGGACCTTTCGTGGTCAACAAGAATCTGCACAACGGGTCGCATTTATCTCGATCGATGTTCGAGAGAATAAAGACTCACGCACGCCGAAGAGGAGACCAACAGCCGTGGAACATAGCTCATCTTCGCCTTATTATACCCGAGCCATCGGCTCTACTTATGTACATATTATGACCAAAGTGTATATATTATGAATAAAGCAATAAACCGGAGCCTCGGCTAAGCGGGGTATCCGCTCATTACATCCTGCGTGTTACATGGAGTTGTTACGTCTTATAAGCGGCCTCCGGTTTACCCTTGAGTTTGCTTTTCAAAAGCTTTGTGATATCACTTGGGGGCTTGGTCGTCTCGAACCAATGCAACACCTTTTGATAGGCGAAAGCCACCAGATCACTTGGGGACATGGTCAAGTCTGAACCGATCACGCTTCTTGATCGGCCTAAGGCCATAGAATCACTTCGGGCTTGGTCGAACCCGAACCATTGCCACGCCACTTGATCGGCATAATGCCACGGTTTCAGTTGGGGGCCTGGCTGACTTGAACCATAGCTACACCTTATTGGGAGCTTGGTCGTGTCCGACCATGGTAACACCATCTAATCGGCTCAGTAAAGCCTCTTTTTGCAAACGGTTTTATCATTGCCTTTGCTTCCGTATTTTTTCATCAGTGTTATTTAATTTTGGTTGCGTTTCTTAAACCGGCAACATTTTTAAACCATTTTCAAAACTATCAGTTGATGGAATTCGGCCAAATTTTTAATCCGGCGATAATTTCACGGGTTTGATGTTTTTTCTGTTAACATCCTATTATGGAGTAACAGGGGGGCTTATTATGACCCGGCACGGTTTACATGGTAAACCGGTATAAGATAAATGACAGGAGTTGTTTTCTCCATTGACGGTAAGGGTTTATACGACCTCCGCTTCAAGATTGGCTAAGCCAACCTTATGCCCGGCAATGGCAGGTATTTGATATCATAAATTTTGGTTATATGCCCTAAATATTCCATTATATGAATACATGAATATCACAAACCAATTTGGCGGTATAACCCGCCGTGGCGGTTTAAGATTTTGTAGTTGCGAGCAATATAAGATAAAAAGTTTTGATCATTCAAGCAAGAGTATCGGCACCCATGCACGAAGGCATGTTCAGAGCAAGAGTGTTGGCTATCCTATTACAAGGCAACATGGTGCCCAAATAAGATCATTGTTTACGGGCGGAATACAATAAAGCAGCTCTTCAAACCGCTTCTCGGTTCATGCTTGTTCGCTACCCGGTTTGATGGTTGTGGATCGTCTGCGCCGCTTCAGCCTCTTCCTCTCTACCCATTCTTTGAAATCAACGATGGTCCATTCGATTCCCATTAAAGCTAGAAAGACAGCCTCTTCATGGATCAGGGAAGTTGGGTCAATATCGAGCATAAGTATGCTTACGGATTGGAGGGATCAGTTCTCCGCTTGAGGATAGGTGCAGCCACTCGCTTGTTACGATCATCATCTTGAGCTTGATAATGTGACAAGTTGGCTTCTTCACTAATTGGCAAGCCAAAGGGCGAAACGGCCCGGTTTATTGCTCTCAAGTCATCTTCGTTGAATTCGAGCCGTCTTCCTTGATTTGGGATAGCCACGAGCCGCTTCAATGGGATCGAAATCAGGCACCCATGCTTTGGCCGGATTAATGCGTTGATGGCACCGGTTCGCGGCAGCAGATTTCTTGACTCTTCAATCCGGCGGGAAGCATAGACAACCGCTTAAGGGTATCCTGAATTAAGGAAGGCGCCGGATTGTTATGAGAGGCGGTGGAGATGATCCGCTGCGCTTCCAAGATACAAATGCTCTATTAAGGTATAGGCAGCCTTCAATTTTTTCGAACATCGACCCCAAGTGACCAATGCGTGCCTACAACATTGCAAGAGAAATTACAAACCGGACTTATCATAAGAAAGGTCAAGATTATCATAGAAACCAGAGGAAACTTATCAAGATGGCAGCGGTCATGGAATGCACTTGTCCCTTCACTGGTCACTCGTCTACCACCGGTTTAAGGGCAGCCTCAGCATTTTCAACCTTTTTGGTCAAAGCGGCCTTTTCAAGATCCCAGCCCGGCCGCTCGAGACTTGAACCACTCCTTGAGTTGTTCCATAGTAGTTAAAGCGGTTTTCAGCTCATCTTTGGCCTTGGAGGTTTCGATTATTGAGATTTCAGATTTTCTTGGAGGTCCTGGATTTGTGAGGCTTGTTGACGTATCTCACTCGCAACAAGGAAGTATGTTACATATCGTCATTTCAAGTCCCGATTGCATAACCTGTTATACGCTTGGCACTTGGGGGCTAATGCATATTTAATCTTCATACATTAATGCAATCACAAAGTCCCAAAGCTCAATACAAGTATTCAACTTGGCACTTGGGGGCTAATGGCTATTTATTCAAACATGTACTGATGTGGCGATATAAAATACAGTCCCGGTTTAACTATGCTAAGTTGAACCGGCTCTTGGGAGCTACATCAGCGGATTCTGAAGCATTGAGTTTATATTAAGTGCCGGTTTAACTATGGTAAGTTGAACCGGCCCTTGGGAACTAGGATAGTTAACAAAAATGGAAGTATTCAGGCAAGAAAAGAACATGGAGGTTACCTCGAGTTTCTCCTTCATCATTTTCACCAGGCGCGCTTCATAGTCACGGCTGGTATACAGCAGTTCAAGTGGCCAAGTGAAGGTCTTGAGGGTTCAGAGCGGCGTAAGTGGCCAGGTCAACATCCCACTTGCCCTTGCTCATAGTGGCAAACTCCTCCTTGGCAAAATGTTTAGATAAAGCAAGCTGGATTGCGCCGGTTCATCGTGGCCAAAACCGGTGATTACGACGTCGTCGTCCTTGGAGCTACCGGTTTGACCAGAACCGTCGGTGGTTGGTCGCCAGCCGGAATGGACTAGTGGATTTTTCAATCCGGGTTGGGCTTCTAGGCTGATCAGCAGGAAGGGCGGTGTCGGTAGGCCTTTCTTCAGTAACAAGATCGTCATTTTGCTGTGACGGATCATTGGGTGTGTCTTCGCAGTTGTCCGTTTCAAGCTTTGGGGTGCTCCCCGGTTCAGGGGCAGTTTCTTCGTCGGCCGCTTTGCCCAGACGAGCCTTTTTTCTCGGCCTAGGCTTGGCCCTGAAAAAGCACAACAAGAGTTAAATACGGCATATACAACACAGTGATGCTGTAGAAGGAATATGAAAAGTATAACTTACCCAAGCACCGTTTTTAGCGGCGGCGGTGAAAGTGGTGATGACTCGCCCGGATGAGGAGTGGGAAGTGACCTGATAATCAGAATCAGACGAATTAAGGGGTTGACGAAACCAGCCTGCTTTAGGAGGAGCACTGACAAGCAAATTAGAGACCTCTAAACGGTGTTTCCGAACCGGACTGTTTGGTAAACCGGTGGAGGTAACTACACGGTCATTGCTGTGCCGAGTTGTGCTTGAGCTTCATGTTGTTGAGTCTTCATAAGAAATTGGGAATCCAAGTAAGCAAGGGGATGAGAAAATTTAATTTTCCGGTTTGCCCGACGGTTTTTTAGCGAAGGCAAAGGATTGGAGTCAGAGGAGAGAACGGTTACCTCTACGACATCAAGCATTAGCTTCAAAGATCATCATCGACAAACATCATCATTAATTAGGCGTGTGAAAGGTAAACCAAGTGAATCAAATTCTACCTCAAGGTCCGGATTACCCACATCATCATCCGCAGCCGGATCGTGAGGAGGCGGTGGTTTTTCTCTTATGAGCGATCTTCTTAACAGCTTTTGTCTTTTGCCTAAGTGGTTTTTCCGGTTTATCTAGTTTCTCCGGTTTCTCTTGAGGCGTTTCTTGCTCCGAGCGGATCATCGCCTGGTTCAAAGAACGGTCGGTATTCAAAGTTATACCGGGATAACGATTATATATTCAGTAAAAATAATAAGAAATCTTACAATTGGCGGTTTGTTGGTAGCGCAGAAGGGGAGCAGACCGGTCCGCGCACAGAGATTTTCCGGTTCGTTCAACATCTTCTTCACAGCCTCAGTGACATCTTCATCGGAAAGCTGGATGTTAATGAGTCGGAGGGGTCGTCGACACTACGGTGTACTCGCACATTAAACCGGAGCTGGGAGAGGGGCGATATGCTCCATGATATCCAACAGCGCAAGGTCAATTCCGTTAAACCGTTAGCCATGAAGGCTCGAGCTTGGAGAGTTGAGGAGCATATTTACTTCTCTCACTTTGGCGGTTAACCTTTGTGGAAAGGGATGTGTGTTGCTGAGTCGCTCCGGACGAAAACCAGGCAAGGGATTCTCATTGGCAGGTGAAGTATCTTTGCAATAAAACCATGTTTGATTCCATTCCTTGGGGTGGCTATGCAGTTTGACATGAGGATAAGTGGCCTCCTTTCTTTTCTGAATCGCCACGCCACCTAACTCCGTGTTAGGCCCGTCGCTGTGAATTACATGCGGCGGTTTATATGGAAGCAGTCTCTAAACAGCTCCACTGGGTTCTTCTTGAAAGTATGCCTCACGAGCACTTGGAAGTGGCGAGATATTGGTAGCAATTGGGGCCTATATCTTGTGGACGGAGTTGAAAATTGGCTAGCACATCTCGATAAAATTTTGAACCGGGCGGGTTGAAGCCCGGGCTAGGTGATCTGTGAAAACTACAACCTCTCCTTCCCGAGGGGTGGGTGGACATTCTTTGCCGTGGACCCTCCAATGGATGCTATTTTCTTGGCTAAAGCGCCCGGTCGGGACCAGGTTGTTTAATTGAGTCTCAGTGACACGGGAAGGAGCCCAGTTGCACTCATACACTTGTTTGGCCATCTACAGAAAATATATAAATCCGGTTCAAAGAAATATGGTGGGATAAAGAGAGAACCGGTGTACAATGCTAAACAGGAGTTTTATGGAGCGACAATATCTGCTCTGTAAATTCCGCGGTTCAACAAGAGGGCTAATGGTGTGTACCGCTTATCTAATTTTTTCTATGTTAAGTTAAACCGCTTTGGTCTAAGGTCTAAATATTGAAAGCAATGAAGGTTGCGAACGGCTAAGTGTGCGAAACAGGTTTCACAAGTTTTTTCTACAACGAAGGATCTAGCGCGGATCGGAAAAAAAATATCCAAAAAGGAAGACAAAGAGAGCAGTATTGATGCAATGAGCGGAGATGATGCACTAGACTCTTGGATGCACGCACGAGACTACAGGTGAGCATAAAAGTTACTGCTAATCAAACGCAAAAGTATCACAGATATATTCAAGAATCTACTATAAGAACAAGTTCATGGAGTACGGCAAGGACAGGAAACCCTAGAATGGATCTAGGTCAAAAGGGAACTGAGGACCTACCTCAGTCAAGGAGAGGCGAAGGAATCTGCGTTTTCTCTGGTGCGTTCAGGTCGATGCTGGCCCAAGGCGGTGCAGAAGGTCGACGGCGGCCGGAGCTCGAGGCCAGCGGCGAAGAAGAAGAAGACAAAGGGGACGAAGGGAAGAGAAGGGATGACCTTCGGGCCTATTTATAAGGCGGGATCCACATGTCGGTAGCTGGGAATCAAGGAACCGTAACCCTAGAAAGCGGAGCTGTCGCCTTTGATTATTGCGGATCTATTAAAACAAAGAAGATATCGCGGATCTGTCTTTACGAGGACGCCGGACCGGTTCACAACATCGGAGAAAGTGATATCACGGCGGTTCAACGATTTCAAGAAGGTATTGAAGATGAAGGTTTTTTATGAAGGATTGACATGAATCTGTTCAAATCAATCTGGGGCCTAATGTTGGGGATGTTACTACTGGGCGTAAACCGGCCTATCTGGGCCGGGTTAACTTCATCAGTAGTTCAATAGTATAAAAGCCCAAGAGGCATGACTGTAAGGGCCCAAGGCCTGTAGTCGGATCAGAACCTGTAGCCGTAAACCGCCGGATGTATAACTTGTATTGTAAGTTAGGAATAGAGAGAGACCAACCGGATACGAATATGAACCGGAGGTTGGGACTCTCTGAGCCGACGGGCGTCACCCGTGTATATAAGGGGACGACCCGGGACGGTTCAAGGACAGACAACAACAACTCGAGGCCTAGGCGAAGCTGTTTGCTCCCTAGTCATCAATACCAAATCAATCCCATCACAAACTAGACGTAGGCTTTTACCTTCATCGAAGGGGCCGAACTAGTATAACTCCCGTGTCTTTGCGTCCGCTTTAACCCCTCTAAGTTAACCCGTAGCGATGGCTCCGCGACTAAGTCCTTTCATGAGGACATCTGCCGTGACAAAACCACGACACATGGCGTAAGCGGGGAGTATTTCTTGGGTTTGCACGCTCGTCGCAACGATTTTGAGTACTTGTGGTTTAGAGTATCTCCAGCCGTTGGCCCCCAGGAGGCACTAAAAATTGCCCCCGGGGGCGCACCGGCGAAAACCACGTGATGGGGGCGTGATGCCCCCTAGTCGCGGCGCCCACGATTTTTTTGAAAACCACAAACTAAGCGCAAATTCAACCAAACTTCGGCGAGTTCATACATATGTAAAATATTTTACAAAAAAAGAAAGAAAAAAACGCTACTAGGCCCGCCGTCGCCCTCGCCGCTCCTCGCCGCCCACCGCCCTTGAAGCTCTACATGCCGAGGAGCGTGTAGAACTGTGTGTAGTCGCCGCCGCCGTCGTTGTCGTCATCGTCGCCTCCTCCACGTTCGCCGTCCCTGCTGCACCCCTCCCCAGGTTGGCGCGGCGGGTTGGAAAGTTCGGGGGTGTCCTCGTCCTCGTCGCTGTCGACGATCACCACGCCGTGCTCGTCCTCACGCCCACGCTTGCGGGCGGCTATCTCCTCCAGGGCTCGGTGCTGCCGGACCATCTCGTCGTGGAGGTAGTCGTCCCGGGCCCACTTTAGGGCCTCCTCGTCGGAGAAGCCACGCCGGACTATGGCCTCGTACTCCGCGGGGAGGCCGGGCTCCGGCTTCGGCCTGACAAGGACGAGGCGTCAAGAGGTAGGGGAGGAGTCAGCGATGCGGACGCCGGAGCTGCGGGTGCGGTGGCTGACAGGCGTGTCCTGGGGCTCCGGCTTGACGGGGCGGAGGCAGGGAGAGCCAGTCGAGTGGCCGGATGAGGAGGAGGACGCCCCCGGTTCCATGTGCCTCGGCGTCCACGAGCTCCCACGCCGGCGAGAGAAAGACGGTAGAGCGTGGTACTCCATCCTGTGTGTGTTTCCACCCTCGATGTACTCGAGGGCGGCCTCCAGCGTGCGGCCGGGCATGCCCCACCATCGGCGGCGGCCTTCGGAGTTGAGCCTCCCGGAGGGCACGACGTCGTTGGTGGCCTCGAGCTACTCGGCGTGGCGGCGACGGAAGTAGGGCTCCCACAGTGGGCTGCCAGGGACATACCGTGGACCTTCCCTCGCCGCGAGCGGCAGAGAGGCGCGGATACGCGCGATCTTTGCACGCCGCGCCGCCCCGGTGGACGGTTGTGGCACCGGGACCCCGCGGGCGCTGATCCTCCATGCCCCGGGCACCCACATGTCCGGCGGGACCGGGTACTCGGCCTCAAAGAGGAGCGAGCTTCGTCCTCGTGAAGGTTATGGCGGCCGAAGCCGTTCGCAGCCGCGCCGTCGCCTGGGAAGCGCTCGGCCATGGTTGAACTGGAGACAGCGAGAGGAGAGGGAGGAACGGGGGAGGAACGGGCGTCGGTGGTGGAGAGTCTATGCGTCACCGGCTCAGTGGGGGCGGATTATATAGGTGTAGGGACGAGCGTCGTCCGGTCTTCACTGCGCCGCCCGTGAGGCATCAATGGAGGAGGCTGACCGGCGTGGCAGCGCGCGACAGCTTTGGCATTGATTCGCCGCGGGAACCGAGGCGATGAGGACGACGAAGCAGGGAGAAGAGTCGTGTTGCTGCCAAGGAGAGCCCGCCGGTTTTTGCGCCAAAAACATTTCGGCCGGCACCCCCAAGCGCCCCCTGCGCGCCGGGTTCGGCCTGGGTCCGCCGGCGCAAATTTCGGCCCAAGCCGGTGAAAACTGGGCCATTGGGGGCGCGACTAGGCCGATTTTTCGGCGCCGACAGCGGAAAAATCGCCTGGGGGGCCTTGTTGGGGGCGCGGCTGGAGATGCTCTTAGAAACTGACTCCGTATGGCAAAGTTATGGCCGTTTAAGTGAACACCGGTCCATTATATGGCACTCCTTAAAATAACTTCATTTTGTCGTGAGGCATTCCGACGCGTTGTCCCAAAATTTGTGACATCGATACTGAAGATATTTTTAGCACATATGTGTTGACCGAATCGATGAATACCTTCTTGTTCTTTGCTATCACGCAGATACTTTACGACATGCCACTGGGCGAAAAAGGAGAATAAGGTTGTAGTCGCTAGATTTTCTTGAACTTACGACCAAATGAGATTGCCCCGATCATAGAGCATGTGCACAAAGAAGTGTTTGTCCTTACTAAGCGGGCTAATGTGTATACCCACCATAATCTGTCAAATTTCACTCCAAAGGAAGTGTAAATGAGTTAAAAATCTTATCTAAAAAGCATTAGTGAATGATATTGTTGGACTTTTGAGTGCAAGTAGTCCATCTTAGGGCCCAAATTTGAGGGTCCTCTCTGGCTCCTGGCGCAAGCGGGGAGTATTTCTTTGGTTTGCGCACTTGTCACGAGCATTTTGAGTACTTCTTGGTCAGAAACAGACTTTGTATGTCAAAGTTATGACCGTTTTAGTGAACACCGGTCCATTATAAGACACTCCTTGAAAGAACTTCATTTTCTCATGACGCGTTGCGGCGAGTTGTCATAAAATTTTGTGACATCGATACTGAGGATATTTTTTCCACATATGTTAGTTTGAATGCGAGGAATACCCTGTTGTTCTTTGCTGTCCCACACATACATTACGACATGCCACTTGGTGAAAAAAGGAGAATAAGGCTTATAGTCGCTACATTTTCTCGAATGTACGACCAAATGGTATTGCCCGGATCATAGAGGATGTGCACAAAGAAACATTTGTCCTTACCAAGCGGTCAAAGGTGTATACCCACTATAATCTGTCGAATTTCACTCCAAAGGAATTGTAAATGGGTTAAAAAAACTTGTCTGAAAAGCTGCGGAGAATTAGATTATTTGACTTTCAAGTGCAAAAAGTCCACCTTATGGGCCGAATTTGAGAGTCCTCCGTGGCTCGTGGCGCAAGCGGGGAGTATTTCTTGGGTTCAGATGCTCGTCGCGACCATTTTGAGCACTTGTGGGTTAGAAATAGGATCTGTACACTGGTACGCGTCGGTCCTAAACAAACGATTTTTAACCCCTTTCCGCGTCAGCATTTGGAACCATCGCCAAGTGAGTGTGTGCGATAGGGTGTCCTTCCCACACGACCCAGAAATCATCGGGGATAGGCCCTCCACAGGACCAGTGGAGCCGTGTGCGATCGGGCGGGGTATCGAAACCCAATCATTTCCGTAGGTATGTATATCCCACACGGTAATCCGAGAAATCATTTCCGTAGGTATGTACATCCCCCATGATGAATCCCAGAAAAACATTTCCATTCATATGTATATCACACACAGTCAATCCAAGGAATACATTTCCGTTCTTATGTACATCCCACACAGTCAACTCAGGGAAATCGTTTCCGTTCGAATGTACATACCACACAGTTTTATGTATACGCTCGTTTGTGAAAGGTGTAACTATCACACACGCTCTGCCTTGGTTAACTGTTTGCTTTCATTAACTACATCACACAAGATTTGATGTAGAAAACTGTGTGGCATTGGGCTATCCATCACAAGCGCTTTTACTGCCAGAACTGTTTGCAAAGTTCCATGACCGTCTATTCTCTTTTTATTTTTGCCTGTAATTTATTATTCAAATTGGAAATTTTGAAATATGAAACGTGCAATTCAAATTTTGCACAATGGTTCAGCAATGAATCCATAAATAAAATTACCAGTACAATATGTTTAGTAATTACAGGATTAGGCAGCAATTAACTATGATGAACCACAATATTTAAAGGCGGTAAAGGTGAAGAGACAAGTGTAAATCATTTTTACAGCCGACGGTGTTGAAGAAGCGAAATGCCCATAATGTGCCTTCCTGCATGCCATAGGCACGAACCACTTTTGACCAACCCCTTGTGACGATCGCCTACCATCCTTCACCGCCTTGAGAAGACTTCTAGAGCATTATCATGGTAGCATGAATTATATACTTTAACCTTAGTTGCCTCCACTCCCGTCATGTAGTTTGCAAGGTAATCATCAGTAAATAGCTTCGGAAACCACTGAAAAGATAAAAATATCACATATTGAGGTCTAATAGAGTTACTTGTTGTGGGCAGGGGGAAAAGGCAACACATTACTTACCATCCTAAAGTTCACTGTTGTCTTCAACAAAGTGTAAATAAAGAGCTTAATTCCAATCACCCGTTTCTTTCGCCTAATAATCTTTCTTAGTTTCCTCACTTGACGCTTGTTCATGAATATCTCATTTCCCCATACGCAAAAGGGATCAAAGTGTGGATCAGTACCGCTCATATATGTACCTACAAGCAACCAGTAAATGTTAGAAGCAACTGAGATTGCAAAAATGATGTAAAATACAACTACCTATGTTCCTTAGTACAAGTATTTTTTTTGAGATTTTAATATGAACTACATACGGATGTATATAGAATTATAGATATAGTTTAGATTAGAATCTAGATTCACTCATTTTGCTCCTTATGTAGTCTATATTGGAATCTCTAAAAATACTTACATTTAGGAATAGATGGTGCTAACCTCAACAGCAAACCTCGACAGCAAACAACAGCATCGCCCATTGTAGCCCTGTGTAAGTACATGGAAAGCCAATGTTAACTACAACAGGGTTAACAACCACCAAAAATAGTAAATGGTAATAAAATGGCAGCTTCTGTAGTGATATCTTCATTTCGAAAGAGTAGCACGTTAGCAAAGGGACGGATTAAAAAATGGATAAAAGTTTTAGTTGCAACAGGCTTAACAACATCCCAATTCATGTTTTGTAAGTTTGTAGCCGTTGAAATACAACTCTTTAAAAAGGATACAACTGTTAATTGCAACAGGCTTAGTGGCCACTGAAACCAGTACTGATAAAAATGCAACTGGCAGAGTTAAACATCATAGGGCAGGTGCTGCCTGAGCAGATAATGGCCCAGCTATCTATAAAAAGGTAGGAAAAATAGCTAAAACGTGTTAGGCATGTTTACGACAACATGCTTAATACATCGACAGCACAAAACATAGCCATTAATTGCAACTGGTATTGGTAAGATTTAACTGGTGGGTACATACTTGGTAAGTCCTGAGAGGTAGTTGCTGGGGCACTTCATCTTGGCCAGAGACCACCCAAAGTCAGCGGCGACGGAGGCGAGCTGTTCCTCCAGGTCGAAGTGTGGATCAGTGCCACTGACATGTGTACCTACAAGCAACCAGTAAATGGTAGAAGTTAAACTGCAATTGCACAAATGATGTGAAGTACTGTAAGACATGGGATGCAGCTAACCTCGACGGCAAACAACAACATCGACCGTTACGACCCTGCGTAAGTACATGGACAAGCATGTTAAGTACAACAGGGTTAGCATCCACCAAAAATAGCAAATGGGGCAGCATCTCTAGTATATCTTCATTGCGGATAGTAGCATGGTAGCTGCTACCTCTTGAGCATGCATTGGTTTTCCCTTGAGGAGGAAAGGGTGATGCAGAAAAGTAGCGTAAGTATTTCCCTCAGTTTTTGATAACCAAGGTATCAATCCAGTAGGAGACTACACGCAAGTCCCTCGTACCTACACAAATAAATAAGAACCTTGCAACCAACACGATAAAGGGGTTGTCAATCCCTTCACGGCACTGGCAAAAGTGAGATCTGATAAAGATAATAAGATAAATATTTTTGGTATTTTTATGGTATAGATTGGAAAGTAAAGATTGCAAAATAAACAGCGACAGAAATAGAAAATTAACGGAAGATTAATATGATGGAAGATAGACCCGGGGGCCATAGGTTTCACTAGTGGCTTCTCTCAAGATAGCATATTCTACGGTGGGTGAACAAATTACTGTCGAGCAATTGATAGAAAAGCGCATAGTTATGAGAATATCTAGGCATGATCATGTATATAGGCATCACATCCGCGACAAGTAGACCGAAACGATTCTGCATCTACTACTATTACTCCACACATCGACAATATCCAGCATGCATCTAGAGTATTAAGTTCATAAGTATAGAGTAACGCATTAGGCAAGATGACATGATGTGGAGGGATAAACTCAAGCAATATGATATAAATCCCATCTTTTTATCCTCGATGGAAACAATACAATACGTGCCTTTCTGCCACTGTTGTCACTGGGAAAGGACACCGCAAGATTGAACCCAAAGCTAAGCACTTCTCCCATTGCAAGAAAGATCAATCTAGTAGGCCAAACCAAACTGATAATTCGAAGAGACTTGCAAAGATATCAAATCATACATATAATGATTCAGAGAAGAAACAAATATTGTTCATAGATAATCTTGATCATAAATCCGCAATTCAACGGATCTTGACAAACACACTGCAAAAAGAACTACATCGGATAGATCTCCAAGAGAATCGAGGAGAACTTTGTATTGAGATCCAAAGAGAGAGAAGAAGCCATCTAGCTAATAACTATGGACCCGAAGGTCTGTGGTAAACTAATCACACATCATTGGAGAAGCTATGGTGTTGATGTAGAAGCCCTCCGTGATCGATTCGCCCTCCGGTGGAGCGCCGGAAAAGTCCCCAAGATGGGATCTCACGGGTACAGAAGGTTGCGGCGGTGGAAATAGGGTTTCGTGGTGCTCCTCCATGTTTTTGGGGTATATGAGTATATATAGGCGAAAGAAGTAGGTCGGTGGAGCCACAAGGGGCCCATGAGGGTGGGAGGCGCGCCTACCCCCTCTGGGCGCGCCTCCCTACCTCGTGGCCGCCTCGTTGCTTCCTTGACGTCCACTCCAAGTCTCCTGGAATGCGTTTGTTCCGAAAATAACTCTCCCGAATGTTTCAGTCTGTTTGGACTCCGTTTGATATTCCTTTTATGTGAAACACTAAAATAGGCAAAAAAACAACAATTTGCATTGGGCCTTTGGTCAGTAGGTTAGTCCCAAAAATAATGTAAAAGTGCATAATAAAGCCAATTAAGCACCCAAAACAGATAATATAATAGCATGGAACAATCAAAAATTATAGATACGTTGGAGACGTATCAATAGCAAATGGACAGATTAAAAAATGGATGCAACTGTTAATTGCAATAGGCTTAATAGCATCCTAAGTCATGTTTTGTAAGTTTGTAGCCATTGAAATACAACTATTTAAAAATGGATTCAACTGTTAATTGCAACAGGCTTAATAGACATTGAAACCGGTACTGATAAAATGCAATTGGCATAGTTAAACATCACAAGGCAGGTGCTGCCAGAGCAGAGAATGGCCCAGATGTCTATAAAAAGGTAGGGAAAGTAGCAAAATTGTGTTAGGCATGTTTACTAGAACATGCTTAATACATCGACCGTATAGAACATAGCCATTGATTGCAACTGGTATTGGTAAGATTGAACTGGTGAGTACATACTTGGTAAGTCTTGAGAGGTAGTTGCTGGGGCACTTCATCTTGGGCAGAGCTCCCCGAAGTCAGCGACAACGGGGGTGAGCTGTTCCTCCGGGTCGAAGCGTGGATCAATGCCACTGACATGTGTACCTATAGGCAACTAGCAAATGGTAGAAGTTAAACTACAATTGCACAAATTATGTGAAATACTGTAAGACATGGGATGGAGCTCACCTCGACCGCAAACAAAAGCATCGACCGTTATGACTCTGTGTAAGTACATGGACAGGCATGTAAAGTACAACAGGGTTAGCATCCACTAAAAATAGCAAATGGGCAGCGTCTCTAGTGATATCCTGAGTCCTGTATTGTAAGTTTGTTGCTGGTATTGGTGAAATTGAGCTAGGCACGGTAATATTTGAACATCACATAGTGTGCAGTACTGAAACAAAGAAGGCATGAACATGCTTAATACATCAACCGTACAAATCATTGCCGTTGCAAGTGGTATTGGTAAGATTTAGCTGGTCAGATCTTACCTGTTAAGTCCTCGGGGGTAGTCGCTGGGGGACTTCATCTGGGCCAGAGCCTGCACCATGTCGGCGGCAGCGGCGGAGGCGAGGTGTTCCTCCGGGTCAACATGCACAGCAGCCATCGTGCCATGGACCGCCATCAACTCCTGGCGGGGTGGATTTGGAGGCATGAGGATGTTTCGCTTGCGCTATTTAAGCAATAAAGCCGGGGACGTGATAGAGATCGGTGGGTTACCTGACTGGATCCGAGAAGAACGTAGATGTGGTTGAAGCTGTGGTTGCAGCGGCGGTGGTTTGAGATGCTGGTAGGGGAAGGCGCGTGGGAGGGGGATACTGAGGGGAAGCGGATGTGGTTGGAGGAATAAATTCTGAAATCGCACGCCTAATGAAAATTTTGGTGCGAAACTTGAAACTTGGGCGGGGGAAACACACAACACAGACGAAGCGCGTAAAATACTCGTGTGCGAGAAAAAACAAATTTGGCAGCCCGTCTCCAAAAAAATGTACACGTGTACTTGATTTTTTTCGGTCAATGGTACGCCTGGTTTATTAGGAAACATTGCATAGGTAACTGACTTATGGGTCATTAACGCAAAAAAACACAGACGGGTACGACATACAAACTGTGTGTTTTGTGATCTTCTAATGATTAACGCAAAAACACACATGGGCACACATGCTAATCAACGCTCAAAGCTTTCAAAGGATGCTCTTACCGACATTGTACGTTAATACTACAAACTTAAAGTACTACTGGTAATTTTCTCTAATACTACAAACTTAAACTACTTCTCACATGCTACCATCAGGGCATGCTGACCAGAAGTCGGCGCTCTCCTTCCCGGCCTTGTAGGCGGCGGCCCACCGTGCTTCAATCTCCGCCAAGCTCTCCTCACCACGGCGTGCGGCTTCTTTTTTCTTGCGGCAGCAGGACTCTCTTTTCTTGACTACTTTCTGCCTTTTCCGCTCCTTCCTTGAGGCTTTGGCCGCCTCTAGATCCACCACCCATTGGGCCATAGCAGCCTCAAAGTCCGCCCATGTTACTGTTTGGCCGCCGGCGGTGATGAACTCAGCGCGGCGAGATGCCATCACTTCCTTACCATGTGTGCGGTCGCGGGCGGCGAGGAACGCGCCGTGGTGGGATGCCATCGCTTCCTTACCAGTTACTATGCGCCGCGGTGCCATTGACGACGCCTGGAGAGAGCTCTGGGACGGAGGCGCGGGGCAGTTGTTCAGTGCGGTGGTATTCAAGAGCTCAATAACAAATGACAACAGAAATTTGGCTTCCCTTACAATTTTGCTCGTTCATTATCGCACACGGTTCATCTCCGTCGCTTAGGAAGCTTGATGTCGAGCCTATTGTGTGTTGCGTTATGATTGGCTGGAACCCCAGCCACGCGGATCGCGCGAGTGCACCATTGGATGCGCCGTGGTCGAACGGCAATCCACGTCAATCACATCATACCCGTGCACCTGTAGCTGGATTGGATTTATATGCGCTAAATGCCTAAAAATGCACATAATCCCCTAAATATGGTAAATGAGCCCGGAAAAATGCCAAATTTGAACATGGTGGTTTGTAGGGTGTATGTTCGTCGTAGAAAAAAACTCCATGGCAAAGAACGAAGAAAATTTGGATTCCCCTTCAATCTTGGGGATTTCACTCTCGAAAGCATGGAACTTCTTCGGTGATGGTTCGATTTATGAAGTGCGTGCATGACAACAAGCCAAACCTTCTCAAATTTTTACCAGGGTATGGTGAGATCATACCATGGCACATGCCAGGCGTCATGTTTTTTAAGCATTTATTTCATATTTTCTATAGTTTAAATCCCAACAAACAAACATTTTTGGTTGACTATTGCCACACATTTCATCGAAATATCTATCCATTATTCCTTGTAAAAGGCATTAGAATTTACTAAATGGCACGAGCATGGTTTTCCAGACCGTTCTTGTGGACCCTTTCATGCACCGATTGTTTGAACTTGAATTATGTGCATTAATGCCTAGGAAATTCACATAATCCCCTAAATATGGCAAATGAACCTGGAAAAGTGCCAAATTTGAACACGGTAATTTGCAGGTTGTACGTATGTTCATCATAGAAAAAAAACTCGTGGACAAAGGACAAAGGAAATTTGGATCCCCCTTCAATCTTGGTGATTTCCCCCTCGAAACCATGAAACTTCCTCGGTGATCGTTCGTTTTATATATGAAAGGCGTGCATGACAACATTTTTACCAGGGCACGGTGAGGTCATACTATGGCACCACACCAGGCGTCATGTTTTTACATGCATGTATTTCATTTTTGTATAGTTGTTAACCCAGTAAACGACGCGTTTATGGATAACTATTGCCACACATTTCCTTGAAACATCTGCCCATTCCTTGTAAAAGGCATGAGAATGTACTAAATAGCATGAGCATGGTTTTCCAGACCGTTCTTGTGCACCTTTTCATGCACCGATTGTTCAAATTTGAATTATGTGCATAATTAATGCCTAGAAAATGCACATAATCCCCTAAATATGGTAAATGAGTACGGAAAAATGTCAAATTTGAACACATTGCATTTGAGGCAGTAGCTTGATCGTTGGAAAAAAACTAAATGACAAACTAGGGCGGAAATTTGGATTCCCCTTCAATCTTAGGGATTTCCCTCTCGAAAGCATGGAACTTCCTCGGTGATGGTTCGATTTATGAAGGGCGTGCATGACGACATAAGCCAAACCTTCTCAAATTTTTACCAGGGCATGGTGAGGTCATACGATGGCACCATGTCAGGCGTCATGTTTTTTAAGCATTTATTTCATGTTTTCTATAGTTGAAAACCCAACAAACAGAAATTTGTGGTTGACTATTGCTACACATTACATCGAAATATCTATCCATTATTCCTTGTAAAAGGCATGAGAATTTACTAAATGGCACGAGCATGGTTTCCAAGGGCGTTCTTGTGCACCCTTTCATGCACCAATTGTTTGAACTTGAATTATGTGCATTAATGCCAAGGAAATGCACATAATCCCCTAAATATGGCAAATGAACCCGGAAAAGTGCCAAATTTGAACACGGTGATTTGCAGGTTGTACGTATGTTCATCATAGAAAAAACTCATTGACAAAGGACAAAGGAAATTTGGATCCCCCTACAATTTTGGTGATTTCCCCCTCGAAACCATGAAATTTCCTCGGTGATGGTTCATTTTATATATGAAAGGCATGCATGTCGACATTTTTACCAGGGCACGGTGAGGTCATACCATGGCACCACACCAGGCATCATGTTTTTCCAAGCATGTATTTCATTTCTGTATAGTTGTTAACCCGATGGCAATACGCGTTTATGGATAACTATTGCCACACATTTCCTTGAAATATCTGCCCATTCCTTGTAAAAGGCATGAGAATGACTAAATAACACGAGCATGGTTTTCCAGAACGTTCTTGTGCACCTTTTCATGCACCGATTGTTCAAATTTGAATTATGTGCATAATTAATGCCTAGAAAATGCACATAATCCCCTAAATATGGTATATGAGTACGGAAAAATGTCAAATTTGAACACGTTGCATTTGAGGCAGTAGCTTGATCGTTGGAAACAAACTAAATGACAAACTAGGGCGGAAATTTGGATTCCCCTTCAATCTTAGGGATTTCCCTCTCGAAAGCATGGAACTTCCTCGATGATGGTTCGTTTTATGAAGGGCGTGCATGACGACATAAGCCAAACCTTCTCAAATTTTTACCAGGGCATGGTGAGGTCATACCATGGCACCATGTCAGGCGTCATGTTTTTTAAGCATTTATTTCATGTTTTCTATAGTTGAAAACCCAACAAACAAACATCTGTGGTTGACTATTGCTACACATTTCATCGAAATATCTATCCATTATTCCTTGTAAAAGGCATGAGAATTTACTAAATGGCACGAGCATGGTTTATAAGGGCGTTCTTGTGCACCCTTTCATGCACCAATTGTTTGAACTTGAATTATGTGCATTAATGCCGACGAAATGCACATAATCCCCTAAATATGGCAAATGAACCCGGAAAAGTGCCAAATTTGAACACGGTGATTTGCAGGTTGTACGTATGTTCATCATAGAAAAAACTCATTGACAAAGGACAAAGGAAATTTGGATCCCCTACAATTTTGGTGATTTCCCCCTCGAAACCATGAAACTTCCTCGGTGATGGTTCATTTTATATATGAAAGGCGTGCATGTCGACATTTTTACCAGGGCACGGTGAGGTCATACCATGGCACCACACCAGGCATCATGTTTTTCCAAGCATGTATTTCATTTCTGTATAGTTGTTAACCCAGTAAACGACGCGTTTATGGATAACTATTTCCACACATTTCCTTGAAATATCTGCCCATTCCTTGTAAAAGGCATGAGAATGTACTAATAGCACGAGCATGGTTTTCCAGACCGTTCTTGTGCACCTTTTCATGCACCGATTGTTCGAATTTGAATTATGTGCATAATTAATGCCTAGAAAATGCACATAATCCCCTAAATATGGTAAATCAGTTCGAAAAAATGTCAAATTTGAACACGTTGCATTTGAGGCGGTATCTTGATTGTTGGAAAAAAACTAAATGACAAACTAGGGCAGAAATTTGGATTCCCCTTCAATCTTAGGGATTTCCCTCTCGAAAGCATGGAACTTCCTCGGTGATGGTTCCATTTATGAAGGGCGTGCATGATGACATAAGCCAATCCTTCTCAAATTTTTATCAGGGCATGGTGAGGTCATACCATGGCACCATGCCAGGCGTCATGTTTTTTAAGCATTTATTACATTTTTTTCTATAGTTGAAAACCCAACAAACAAACATTTGTGGTTGACTATTGCCACACATTTCATCGAAATATCTATCCATTATTCCTTGTAAAAGGCATGAGAATTTACTAAATGGCACGAGCATGGTTTCCAAGGGTGTTCTTGTGCACCCTTTCATGCACCAATTGTTTGAACTTGAATTATGTGCATTAATGCCTAGGAAATGCACATAATCGCCTAAATATGGCAAATGAATCCGGAAAAGTGCCAAATTTGAACACGGTGATTTGCAGGTTGTACGTATGTTCATCACAGAAAAAAACTCGTGGACAAAGGATAAAGGAAATTTGGATCCCCCTTCAATCTTGGTGATTTCCCCCTCGAAACCATGAAACTTCCTTGGCGATGGTTTGTTTTATATATGAAAGGCGTGCATGACGACACTTTTACCAGGGCACGGTGAGGTCATACCATGGCACCACATCAGGCGTCATGTTTTTTCAAGCATGTATTTCATTTTTGTATAGTTGTTAACCCAGTAAATGACACATTTATGGTTGACTATTGCCACACACTTCCTTGAAATATCTGCCCATTCCTTGTAGCGCAGGTTTTACACCCCTCGCTACTTTCTTGAAATATCTGCCCATTTCTTATACACAGAAACTTACCAATAGCGCGGTTTAAAATGAGACGCTACTGCTAATTAGTAGTAGCGAGGGGTATAAAACCCGCGCTACTACTAAGTTGATAGTAGTAGCGAGGAGTATAAACCCGTGCTGCTACTAAGTGGTCTTCACCATGCCTCCCGGGACAGGTAACACCCCCACGCTATTACTAAGCGTGTCCGGCCCGATCCACTCCCACCCCACCACTCTCTCTCTCTCTCATCCCTAAAAAATCTCTCTATCTCATCCTCGGTCCACCCCCATCCCGGGCGTCTCGCTCACCGGAGGAGTCTCGCTCGGCCTCCCCTCTCCCTGATCTAGCCGCCACCTCTCGCCCTCCCGCGAACTCCAAGGCGACTACGGCCTGATCTGCATCCTCGCCGGCCCTGCTGCCTCGCCGCCGCCCTGCTGACCCCATCTACCTCGCCGCCGCCCTGTTCTTCAAATTGCGGCTGCCCAACTTGAACCTGCCAGTCGCCAGGTCCAGCACACCGTCGCCGCCGGCCGGGAGAGGTAGCTACTCCGTCTCCTCCTCCCCTCTTCCTTCCCCTACCTCCCTCGTTCCTGCCTCAGCCCGGCGAGCCCCTGCTGCGTGCGTGACCAGGGACAAGCCCTTGATTTTTGTTTGACAAGGGATGAGGCCTGCCAATTTGTTTCTACGGAGAGCCCCTGCTGTTGTAGGCTGCCAATTTGACCAGGGACAAGCTCAGAGTGGATCGATCTATTGTGGCCAAAATACACTGCAGTGATATGTCCATGGGAGTACAACTTCCTTGAGCTTGTTCTCTAAGTGTGCACTGGTATTCATCTCCTTCTGATTGGACAAACTTCAGTTTTGAGGAAATGTCGTTCAGATGGATTACTACGCATGAGTGCTACATCTAGCATCCAATTTCCCCATATTCTCCGGTGTTTACAGAGAGCCTACACTTATGTCAATATTGTTTTGTCAACTACTGTATCTATCTTCTGTACAGAGAGCCCTATATGTTTCAGACCAAACATTTGCTTCTCTGTTCCCTTGTTATTATCATGTCTAGGTGGTCAAAACGATTACAGTAGATGTATAGACTTTTCATTGTTTGTAGCTACTATGCTCATATTTAAGTTTGTTCATTGCTTCTCATGCTGAAAAAACTATTCTGTAGGGACTTGGTGTTGTAAAACTATTCTGTAGGGCGGCGTACAAGCTTGTCATGCGGGCTGCGGCGTCTGACGATGCTGGTTGACCTTCTCCTGTGCGTGCAGGGCAACATCGACGCTGGACCAGATGGACGAGCTGCAGTGCAAAACTGGTACCTCTGAATTTTGCTTCAGTTTTGCTTCCTGCTAATCTGAATTTAGGGGAAGCTCTGAATTTTGTTATTTTTTGCAGGGAGAGGAATAGACGCTCCAGCAGCAGTGGTATTCTCTATGCAATCAAACAAGAAGCATTTAGTGTTGTTTCACCGAATCAAAAGAGACCAAAATCAGACCACATATGATTGCAGATTATGCGTGTGTATGTGGAGAAGATAACTGGGTCGATTGATTTGATGTTAATTTGTTTGCTTCACTCTGTTTATTTATGGCTACGACGACGGCGGTGGCACACGAGGTAAATTAAACCCAGCCCCCCTTCGCGTTCCCGTCCATTCCGCCGCCCACCTTGTGCTCCTAGCTGACGGACCCCTTGTAGATAATAATGGATCTGAATGACTGAATGTCACATTATGTCACTATAAATGTCGTTTTGGACTTTGATATGGTCTTCCAGTGTACAGTTTGACATCATTTTTCTTGAAAATATGCTTCGTCGAATAAAATAGGCACATATAAGTAGAGTACATTTCATTAGGCTTGTTTTATCTGTTTGGTGTTATAGATGGTTGACGGGGCAATTCAGGCATGTAGTTGGATGGATGAATACACCTTGCATACATCTCTAGGATTTACAGAATGGAGCTAACAATTGCTTGAGCCTACTATGTTATATATGTTAGGAGTATCTTCGGCCAGGTTAATTACTAATGATCTGAATTGCTCGAATAGCTGCAAACTTGTGGCCACACAAGTTAACTTTTTATATTTTACCTAATGATTTTTATACTAGCTAGCGTTTCTCATATCACAAAAGCTGTTGCTGCACTTGGGATAGAATACAGGATTTTCTGAAAATGAAAGCGAGTTCACCATGACTACGACAGATACTAGGTAGTCTAGCTTGGGATAGAATATAATGCACGGGTTACAACAGAAGTTATTTCTTGTCTCACAATTACTGACTGCTCTTTGTTCTCATTTTCCTTTGTTAGCTGAAACTATTCCTTGTCTACAGATAAGCGGAAGCCGGGTTCGGAGCCACCGACAGTGTATTCCTTGGATTCGTTCATGCAATAAGGAGGGGACCCAACCTTCTTCACGTGTCGAGCAACAAGGACCAGCCTTCGGATGTTACTATTGATTCATGTGCATGCGCAATAAAGAAAGAAAATACAATACTAGATTTGGACATAGGACGTGAACCAACAAGTTTTCACTTTCCTGACGTGGGTGTAGGGGTGATCGAGGAGGATTACCGTGGCCCGGTGTGTGTCGTGCTCTTGAACCACTTGGAGGTGGACTTCACCGTGAAGCTCGGTGACTACTGCACAGAGATGATCATCCAGGTGATCGCGCCGTCGGAGGTCGCCAAGGTGGAGGTCCTCAACGCCACCGTCGGGGGGGGGGGGGGGGGGGGGGCCACCGGCGTCTGAACTCCAAACCTTGGTAGATACATTTAGAGAAGTAGTTTGTTTAGGTTGTGGTGGAATACTTTCAGTTGAGATGATGGTCGTGTTCGTCTGATGTTAAATGGGATGCCGTGATTTCTTTCAATTGAGATGTTGTTCCTTGACATGAGTTTATTTTGCACTGGGTATGTCTATTTCTATCCAGGAATAATGCATCTAAATTTTATTTTTTCATTCCTAATTAGCTAGTAGTAGCGTGGGAGGAAAAGTGCACGCTACTACTACTTAGGATAGTAGTAGCGCTGGTTGAGATAGTAGTAGCGCGGTTCCATCCACGCTACTACTAACCGACGTAGTAGTAGCGGGGGTTGTATCCGCGCTACTGCTATCTACTTAGCTGTAGCGCGATACTAGGAGCGCGGGTACCCGCGCTGCTAGTAGCCTTTTCTTTAGTAGTGATGTACTAAATGGCACGAGCATGCTTTTTCAGACTGTTCTTGCGCACCTTTTCATGCACCGATTGTTCGAATTTGAATTATGTGCATAATTAATGCCTAGAAAATGCACATAATCCCCTAAATATGGTAAAAAAGTTTGGAAAAATTCAAATTTCAACACGTTGCATTTGAGGCGGTATGTTGATCGTTGGAAAACTAAATGACAAACTAGGGCGGAAACTTGGATTCCCCTTCAATCTTGGGGATTTCCCTGTCGAAAGCATTGAACTTCCTCTGTGATTGTTCGATCTATGAAGGGCGTGCATGACGACATAAATCAAACCTTCTCATCTTTTAACCAGGGCACGATGAGGCCATACCATGACACCATGCCGGCCATCATGTTTTTCAAGCACATATTTCATTGTTCTATAGTTGATAACCCAGTAAATGACGCGTTTGTCGTTGATTATTGCCACGCATTCCATTGAGATCTTTGCCCATTCCTTGTAAAAGGCTTGAGAAATTACTAAATACCACAAGTATAGGTTTTTCAGACCATTCTTGTGCACCCTTTCATGCATCGATTGTTTGAATTTGAATTACGTGCATTAATGCCTACAAAATGCACATAATGCCCTAAATATTGTAAATGAACTTGGAAAAGTGTCAAATTTGAACATGGTGATTAGCAGGGTTTATGTTCATCATAGAAAAAACTCATAGATGAAGGACAAAGGAAATTTGGATCCCCATTCAATCTCGGTGATTTACTATCGCACATGATTCATCTTCGTCGCCTCTGCGAACTGTGTGTGTTCACTCACACATGCAAAAGGAAAAGAAAACGCTCGCCCACTTCGTCCCCACTCACTCGTCGCGGACTCCTCCGCAACTCTGCACCCTAAGATCGATGGCTCTTGGCGGCGGGCATAGGTCGCGCTCCAAACGGCACCGGATTTCGCCTCCACCGCTTTCCGCCGCCTATCTGCACCGACATTCTAGACTCTGGTCGACTGGGGTTTTCTGCAGGATTGGGCCACGGATTTTTCTCATGGAGAAGGTAACCAACTTAATTAGCGAAATATTCACTCATCTCTTATTGCAGTCCTTCCGTCGCTGTTAATCAACCGGCGCAAATCGCCGTGGAATCATTTTTGTTCTAGCCGATTCGTGGGTGTTCATTCATGTGTCCACGGTGCGAGCACAAATCGGGCAATTGTGGTCGTGGACAGTCGAAAACGAAGTTCTATCTCACCATTCCGGATGACTTCAGGGAGCGCTCGGTATGTTCAATCTCAACTTACCACGGTCGGCATGGCCTAAATTTCTGAACATATACCGTCTGTTGCTACATTATCTATATATTTGCATCAAATCTTTGTTACATTATCTATTTTTAATTCTATATTTTGTACTTTGCTTTCATCTCTCTCTCTCTCTCTCTCTCTCTCTCTCTATATATATATATATATATATATATATATATATATACACACACACACACATCTGGGCTATTCTGTTACGCATAACAGAATATTATTCTGTTACCCTTTTTGAACTGACGGTTTCAGCTGGTTGTACTGATGTTTTTGAAGGCTTTCAGTTGTGTTTAACACATCGTCTTCTTTAGTTCAAAAACTTTTTGTAATTTTTTTGTCGGAACGGGGCATGTAATATATCGTTGGAAAGCTCTTGACAACCATATTTCAAGTATATTGAACATTTTTGCAAAATCATTATGGTTTAAGAGCAGTTTTGAAAAAACCGTTTTTTTTCAAAACCAAAAACGTGAATCATATTTTGGACTCAATTTTTAAACCGATTGTCGGAATTGAGCAAATAAGATGGCGTTGGAAAGCTGTTGAAAATCCTCAAATTCCATATATGTATTGTTTTTTCTAATTCTATATAATTTAAAAGTAATTTGAAAAACGGTGAAATTCTTGGTGAAACATATTTTCGAGATTTTGTGCAAACAGTGTGTCGGATTGACACAAATGATATGGCGTTGGAAAGCTATGGAAAATGTGCAACTTTTTCGTATAGAAATTTTTTTCTAATTCCTTACGGTTTAAAAACGACTTCGAATACGGTCAAATTTGATTTTGAACGCGATTTTTTTAAAAAGTTTGTCGAAATATGGCAAATAATATACCGTTGGATAGCTATCAAAAATATGAAACTTAGTCATGTTGAACGTTTTCTCTACTTCAGAACCGTTTAAGAGTAATTTAGAATACGGCATAACGGATCCGGCTGTTTTCTCGTCTGAAAAACAGAGTAGTCGTACTGATATATGTGTATGTTTGTACTGAGCTATTTTTTGTACAGTAATTTCGAATGGTTCCGAAAAAGGATACTTGTACTGATGCTTGCATGGGTTTGTACTAAGCGTGTTTTCACTAACTAGACTTTGCTCTGTTTTTTGGGTAAAAATTTTCTCGTAAGTTTTCAACGGTATACTGTATCGTCGCCCCTGTACTTGTATGGTTTGTATCATTGAACTGAATGCTTTTTTATTCAAAAAGAAAATGTGTTTTTTTAACTCAACATTTTTTTGACAACGATGTTCTGAACTTCTCTCATTTTACGACTTGTACTGAGTTACTTACTAAGCAGGATTTTCATGGGGTTTCTTTTTTTTCTTGAACTTTACGATTTGAATTTCTGTCATTTCTTTTACTCCGAACGGACCACCGTTTTTATCTCGTACTGAGGTACTTACTACGCCCAAACTGGGGTGGTTGTCGCGTGTCTCGGCGTGTTTTTTAACAAGAACAAGCAACCAAGTTTTTCAACGAATTTGAGAGAGAAGAAAGAAAGAGATCCACGTGGGATTGTAGCGAAGAGGGCGGCTCCCGCATCATCAGATCCGCTTGATGCAAGATGAGGAATAGCAGCTGGTCACAAAGAGGGCGGCTGTCTGCCTCGACATCGTAGTAATCTTGAGGGACACGTCCTGTCGAACTGCTAGAGATGGTGCCACCCGGGGTGAGCAGAACCTCCCCACAAACCACGGCATATTTTAAGTTTTTATTCCGAACGGACCACCGTTTTAACTCGTACTGATCAATATTTTTAATTCAAACCATTTTTCCTTTCATCATCTCATAGAAATTGTTTCTACACATATAATACATGTACATAAATCATATTATCCATAGCACAAAAATCATCGGCCTATTCCTATACAGAACTTTCAAGCACCCACATGAATACATGTACTTCCTGTACCATCTGTTTTGAACTTCGAAAGAAGCTATAACATCTGTTTCCCAAACGTGTACCGAATTTTAAGTTTCCAAGCATATACCGTTTGTTCCTTTTTGTTGATGGGCACCTGCCCCTACTCCTGTGGACTGACAGTGCCACGAAGGTCAGCTGGTGAGCAACAAAACTAGGACAGCTGTTAAAACATGGTAGTTATAACTAGGCGTAGCATACTGAGAAAAAACTAGATAGGGCTAACCATATTAGATCCATCAAAAACAAAGAACTGACAACAAAATTAGGTTGCAGTTTGAGAGCTGAAAAGAAAAAAAGCATAGTTGTGCCGCTAAGGTAGCCTTTTCAGAATGAAAAGAACAAAGAAATGTGGTAAGAGAAAAATAATGTACTGAAGCAAGAAATACTGAAAAGAGTAATAAAGAAAAATAATGTACTGAAGCATGAACTAACATTTCTCTTTTTCTCTCAATCTGCTCTGAAACCTCGTTCAATAATCTACTGAAGCAAGAAATACTAAAAAACAATCTTTTTCGCCTATCCACATAAGCAGAGTAGATTCATAAAGGATTGTCAAGAACAAAGCCATCAATCAATCAATAAAAACTGAAGAGGTGTAAATAAATTTCAGGTGGTTAGTGACAGAGAAACATTTTGGGTTAATGATTGACCTTAGCCTCACATTTTTAAAAGGCACACGTACGCGTCATGGTGATAAGCTCTTTCATTAGTGAGATGCTTACGGATTTGCCATCAGAATATAGAGGGTTTTTGGTTTTTTTGGCTGCTATAGCCACTGAAAGTGACACCGCTTGAGCCCCGCCGGCAATAGCCAGTTCCTTCTTAGCTGCTACAGCCTCTGGAACTCTGGGAGTGACATCGCTATCGGCAGGCTTGTTGGCGCCCCCAAAAAAACAGAATACATGTCAATAGAATTCTTGTAAACATAAGAAAATACATAGAGTGCACATATAATTTTTTCAGGACTTTCCTCGATGTTCTACACATTAAAGTTGATGTACTGAAAATAACGCAAAATTTGAACTGAAAATCAAGTAAAAGCTGAACTCTTATATAGTTGAAGTAACTATTTTGTAATTATATGTGTTAAACATGTGCTACACATAATGAACTGATACATTTTTTATTAGCGAATTGTAGTACTATAGGTACTAGAACTTCTAGCAGTATATATATACATTGTGTCATAAGCAAATAACATTCATGATCTCCACAAGACCATACACTCCAACCAGCCATAGTCATACGAACATCCCACTCTCTCATATATTGAGAACATAAATACTAGGCATCTTGCCAACCATGTATATTAAGCCGCCAGAACATCAAAATGCCTCGACGAATTGCACTCATTCAGTCCCCCAAATCAAACATTTATTTTTTATAAACTGACGAAAAAATAGATGTCACACTCGTTCAGTCCCCCAAATCAAACTTTGTTGTACTGAGTATATGTTTGCGAGCTACATGTATGAAATACAGTTGATAATTATTTCCACAAATAAAAGCATCGATTTTGCAGCACCAAAACTGAATCAAACAGGTCATCTTCACCAATCCTCACACACATAGCGAGGAAGGAGATGGTTGACATAGGTGGCCCAGAGCTCGGTCCATCTGCTGGAGGCGGGGACATTACCTTGACGGAGGAGGAATGGTACTGGAGATGGAAGGTCGCATGGCTACTCCTGGTTGCCGGCAAGGAGGTGGAGGAAATCGAGCACTCCCGCTCAGATTTCCCCATAGCAGGAAGCGTGGCAGAGGGGTGTGCTGTTCAAGAAGTCGGCTCGCAGGGACACCATGGCAAGGAGGGCACTCCCGCCACCACGCTTCCTCCGCTGACGGCCAGCAGGGACACCAAGGCAAGGAGGGTGTCCCAGTCCCCTAGCTCGCAGACGGAGGGGTTGGGCGCCGGTCGTGCGGTGCTGGGATCTCGTGGGGTGAAGGTGGACGAATCTCGGGGAGGAAGTCGGCCGGAGCGCAGGGAGGAAGGTGACCGGAGGGTGGGGAGGTAGGAGACCGGAGGCGGGGAGGAAGGAGACTGGAGGCGGGAAAGGGAGGAGGCCGGAGCGCGGGGAGGGAGGCGGCCGGAGCGCGGTGTTGGGAGGAGGTCGGTGCGCGAGGAGTAAGTTGGCCGGAGCGCGGGGGGAGGTAGGAGGCCGCCGTGCAGGGTATGGCGGGGCTCCCAGTGATGGGGCGGGCCGGCGCCGGACGGCGGGGAGGAGGTGGCGGGTCGGCGCGCGACCCTGGGAAGAGGTCGGGCGGGCCGGCGTCGGGAGCTGGGGAGGAGGTGGGGCGGGGAGGCGCCGCGACCCGGGGAGGAGGTGGGGCGGGCCGGCGCCGGGAGCCGGGGAGGACGTGTGGTAGGGTGGCGGCGCCGGGGGCCGGTGAGGAGGTGGGGTGGGGTGGCCGAAGATGGTGGACAAGGTGGAGGTTGCGCGGCGGCTGGAGACGGGGGAGAAGGTGGGAGTTGGGCGCCAGCAGAGAGGAGGATGAGGTGAAGGTGGGGCATCGACAGGGTTGGTGGGTTTAGTGGAAACTACAGATCACGCCCTGATAGTGGCCAGGGGTAACAGAATAATATTCTGTTACGCGTAACAGAATAGTCCAGCCCTATATATATATATATATATATATATAGGAAAAATGTTTCCTACAAGCAGTGGTAGTTACCATCACTTGCGTTTTGTATGTTGTATGTAGTATCTGTCAAAACTGAGAGTATGTACGTGTAGTATGTAGTATATAATAATGATTAGGTAGTATATATACTAATTTTTAGGTAGTATATACCATGTTTTGAGTATACTCTTTTTTACGTATAAATATGTACATATTTCACAAATATAACAAAAATTATGGGTTCATATGTAATTATTTCATGTAACTTGCTTTGAAATATCTTAGATATAGTATATGAATATATTAAAAATGATAAAGTAGTATATATAGTACCAAATGGTAGTATATGAGACATATGGGGTAACTACCACCGGGTGGTAGGATGGATTTTTCCTATATATATATATATATATATATATATATATATATATATATATATATATATATATATATATATATATATATATATATATATATACATCTGGCTATTACATTACGCTGTAACAGAATATTATTCTATTATCCTATTTGAACTGACGGTTTCAGGTGGTTGTACTGATGTTTTTGAAGCGGTTGAACTGATGCTTTCAGTTGTGTTTAAAAAATCGTCTTCTTTAGTTCAAAAAGTTTTTGTAATTTTTTTGTCCGAACGGGGCATGTAATATATCGTTGGAAAGCTCTTGACAACCATATTTCAAGTATATTGAACGTTTTTGCAAAATCATTATGGTTTAAGAGCATTTTTGAAAAAACCGTTTTTTTCAAAACCGAAAACGTGAATCGTATTTTGGACTCAATTTTCAAACGGTTTGTCGGAATTGAGCAAATAAGTTGGCGTTGGAAAGCTGGTGAAAATCTGCATCTTACATATATGTATTGTTTTTTCTAATTATGTATGATTTAAAAGTAATTTGAAAAACGATGAAATTCTGGACGAAACGTATTTTCGCGATTTTTTTGCAAACAGTTTGTCGGATTGACACAAATGATACGGTGTTGGAAATCTATAGAGAATGCGCAACTTTTTCGTATAGAAATGTTTTTCTAATTTCTTATGGTTTTAAAACGAATTCGAATACGGGAAAATTTAATTTTGAACGCGATTTTTTTAAAAAGTAGAGATCAACGAGCCAGATCGTTGTCTTCCTTCTTCTTTTGCCCTTGTGTATTTCGTGTGTTGCCGCATGTGGCTTTTTTTTAATTATTTTTCTAAATATGTAAGACAATTATTATCCACTATCATCGTCCTTATATTCAACATGCTTGCTATAAGTCGCAGTCGGTGCTATATAGGTCCGTCGGATCTTACATCAAGATTCATGCAAAACTTTCTTTTCAGATTTTCATTTTGCTCTCTTAAATCTCAGTCCAGTGAGACATATAGCCACGCCGTAGAACAGGTGCTCGGGCACCATTAAAGGAGACGTTGGGAGGGAGGTGCGCGACGGGTAGCGGTCAAAGGGCTCTCCTCCCGATAAGCACATGCAGGGGTCTGATCGCACGCCTCCCGTACTCAAATAGCTACCCCACACGGCCCCTCCTAGCCAATAAAAAGGGGGACGCATGGCCGCACGTAATTGGTAAGTCAAACGCCCACGGTTTCAGTAATACTTGTGTTTCCGATTTGTAACGTGACAACACTTGTTCCAAAATGACTTTGTTGATTGTTAATGTGTGGGCCTTTGCAAATCAGACAGAAAAAATTACCATAGCATGTTGGTGCCATGTCATGAAACCATGCCAAGTTTCATGATTTTCAGGCGTGTTTTGGAATTACAGGAATTAAAAAAACCAAGTTTCTCAATCTTTCCGGCCGAGCCACGACGCCGAGATGTTTGAATTTCACTCCCATCTCTTTCATGAGACCTGGAAATTCACCCAAGGACACACATGTGATTTTTCAAAAAACTTTGGTGCACTGGAGCATGTGCTTGTAGTTCAAATTTGAATTATGCACATTAAATGCCTATAAACTCAACTAATGTATAAAAAATGCCAAACGAACCCGGAATAATTCCAAAATTTAGAACGGTACTTCTGTTTGGTCTAACTGGCTGTGTAAAAAAGGCGGGAGAAGGCACTGTACGTATGTTGTTTCGCACACGGAGCTGACACTTTCCATATCGGAACCACGAGCCTTCTTGAGGGAAACTCCGGTCTACAAGAAGCTTACACCAAAGCTGGTCCCAATTCGGCCAAAAATATTACCGCAGCATGTTGGTGCCATGTCATGAGACCATGCCAAGTTTCATGATTTTCAGGCATGTTTTGGAATTACAGGAATTAAAAAACCAAGTTTCTCAATCTTTCCAGCCGAGCCACGACACCCAGATGTTTGAATTTCACTCCCATCTCTTGCATGGGACCTAGAAATTCACCCAAGGACACACATGTGATGTTTCAAACAACTTTGGTGCACTGGAACATGTGCTTGTAGTTTGAATTTGAATTATGCACATTAAATGCCCAGAAACTCAAGTAATGTATAAAAAAGGCAAAACGAACCCGGAATAACTCCAAAATTTAGCACGGTACTTCTATTTGGTCTAATCTGGCTATGTAAGAAAATAAGGCGGGAGAAGGCAGTGTACGTATGTCATTTCGCACACGGAGGTGACACGTTCCCTCTCGGAACCACGAGCCTTCTTGAGGGAAGCTCCGGTTTGCAAGAAGCTTACACCAAAGCTTGTCCAAATTCGGCCAAAAATATTACCGCAACATGTTGGTGCCATGTCATGACACCATGCCAAGTTTCATGATTTTCAGGCGTGTTTTCGAATTACAAGAATTAAAAAACCAAGTTTCTCAATATTTCCGGTTGAGCCACGACGCCCAGATGTTTGATTTCACTCCCATCTCTTGCATGGGACCTACAAATTCACCCAAGGACACACATGTGATTTTTCAAACAACTTCGGTGCATTGGGGCATGTGCTTGTAGTTCAAATTTGAATTATGCACATTAAATGCCCAGAAACTCAATTGATGTATAAAAAAATGTGAAACGAGCCCGGAATAATTCCAAAATTTAGCACGGTACTTCTACTTGGTCTAATCTGGTTGTGTAAAAAAGGCGGGGAGAAGAAAGGTGTCGTATGTCGCTTTCAAGACACGGAGGTGACACGTTCCCTCTCGGAACCACGGGCCTTCTTGAGGGAAGCTCCGGTTTGCAAGAAGCTTACACCAAAGCTTGTCACAATTCGGCCAAAAATATTACCGCGGCATATTGGTGCCAAGTCATGACACCATGCCAGATTTCATGATTTTCAGGCGTGTTTTGGAATTACCGGAATTAAAAAACCAAGTTTCTCAATCTTTTCGGCTGAGCCACGACGCCCAGATGTTTGAATTTCACTCCCATCTCTTGCATGTGACCTAGAAATTCACCCAAGGACACACATGTGATTTTTCAAACAACTTTGGTGCACTGGAGCATGTGCTTGTAGTTCAAATTTGAATTATGCACATTAAATGTCTGTCGGGGGAAACGATACCTATGGGATCACTAGGATCCCTTTTGCTATGGTTGGCGGGCGCGAGGTTGTGCAAAGAGCGGGTCTAGAAGCCAGCATGAGGATCATTTACCCAGGTTCAGGCCGTGAGGAAGCGTAATACCCTAGTCCTGCTTTGATGTGTATTTGAGTGTTCTTGAGTTCTTGAACTAGCTATGGTGCGTGTGTCTTCCAAAAGACCTAAATCCTTCCTCATTACGCCTCGGGCCTCCTTTTATAGTCAAAAGGGGCTGCCACAGTGGCACACAGGATGTCGAAAGGTATACAGTGTACAAGCTTATCGCATGTCATTACAGGACAAAGTGCATTAAATGTGCTACTTTGGTGTCCACTTGCTTTATCGGGGGTGGTAACGAGGCTCGTCCCGTCCGTCGCCGCTCCGCCTTGCTCCGACACGTGTCCAGGTCAACAAGGCATGTAGCGCCATGTAGGCTGGCAGGCTGCTGAGTTGGCATGGTGGTAGGGTCTTCACGAAGATCTGTTTGCCACCACGCAGGTGTTTGGCTAGTTGGATTAGTATCCACGTGCTTCCACGTGGGTATTTGCTTCAGTTGGTGGGTTGGCCGCTGAGCTGGGGCGGTGATGGGGCAGCAAGGTTTTGCCGCAGTCTCGCGTACATCCCCGGTAATGGTCTTGCCGGGGCCTTGTGAGTGCCCTCGGCAAGAGTCTTGTCGGGGCCTTGCAAGTGCCCTCGGCAAGAGTCTTGCGGGGGCCTTGTGAGTGTCTTCGGCAAGGAGTCTTGTCGGGGCCTCGTGGGCATCCTCGACAAGGAGCCTTGCGATTGTCTTGTCTTATGGTCCTCATCTAGTATTTATAGGCTCTCTGTCTTCACAAAGATCTGCATGCCACCATGCAGGCACTTCCCGAGCCTTGGTTCCAATGTTGTCGATGGTGTCGGAACTCTCAGGCTGAAGGGTAGCCGCGATGTTGGTGCTGGGTGAGCTGCCCCGGCAAGGCTCTTGCCAGGGCTGTGTAGGCTGCCCCGGCAAGGGTCTTGCCAGGAGGAAGCCTGTCTGATTGATCCGTCTTCTGTGCCCTTGGTTGGAGCACCTGCTTTGGTAGCCTTGCACTTATGCTTCCCTCCTCTGCCCTGCTAAGTGTGGTTGCGGGTGCGGCTTTGACTGCCCGTGCATAGGTAAAGGGGCACAAAAGAGAGCCCCTACTTTTGTGCACCGACAGGATCCCCCTGGCCTGGGCCACAGATAAGCGTGACGCGTTGTTGGGCTAGGCCCAAAACGGTGTGCGGGCACGCGGGGTGGAGTTTTACTGTGGTAACTTCTTCGTTGGTTGCGCTTAGTGGGGGTCGTGCGTGACATGGGGGTCGTGTGCGGAGTGACCACAGCGTGCTTGCGTCACTCCTGGTTTCAATAGTAAAGAGGCGGTCCGCGTCCTCCTCATAAAAAGTAGAGGAAGCTGCAGGAGCGCGACTGATTTACTAAGTAGACTTGGGTCGTGGCCATCATGGCACGTGTGCCCCACGATCATGGGGTGCGAAACGGCCGTTCCACTTGCCATCTGAGTCCTGGCTCACCCACCATGTGTCCTCGATGCGCCGGGGAGGGAAGGCGGTGGACACAGAAGGCATGGGTTTTAATGCTGGGGCGGGGGGCAAGCATCGCTGATTGGGGTAGCGGGTCGGTCCGGTCTCCTCGCGCCTCCGGCGGTTGGATTGGCTGATTGGGGCGGTCACGCCCGGGCTCGCTTGGCCTCGTCCCTCTATATAAAAGGAGGGGGACAACGTCTTCTCGCACCCATTTTCTCTCAGTCTGATCTCTTTCCTTCCCTTTGTCATGGCAACAGGGCATGGTCATGGCCGTGCCCCTGGGGAGGCGACCAGGTCTTCCTCCCGCCACAAGGTGGCGGCGGTCAAGGAAGAGCCGGACTCCCAAGGTGAAGGCCACGCTAGAGGCAGAGGCGCCGGCCGGGGCCACGGTTGGCGAGGCGGTCGAGGCAGAGGCGGGCGTGGACGGGGGACTCCTACGTCATCACCATCTCCGTCGCCATCTCCCCCGGCATCTCCTCCTGCTTCGTCGAGCGGTCATGTGGGGGATTCGGCGCTGGAATTTATCCTGCAACTTCATGGGCCGCCGCGCAGCCGCCTTCGTCTTCCCGAAGCATTTGTGAGGGTGCTGGAGATCGACCGGCCACCAAGGCTAAGGTTTCATATGGAGGGGGGTTGCCATGGCGACATGCGGGTGAACACAGGGTTCCCTGCGCCTCATGTGATGCTTCTTCGTCGGGGCTGGAAAACCTTCGCACGTGCCCATTGCTTGACGGATGGGCACGTCCTCTACTTCAAGCTAGCGGAGAGCGACCAGGTCTCCATCAAGGTCTTTAGGCGCTCGGGACACAGACTAGGGTGCTGTGCTGAGAGCTCGACCGATGGCGAAAGCTCCTCTTCGAGCGAGAGTGACAAGGAGGACAGCGACAGCGACAACGAGGGTTGCGGGCGGGAGGATGACGGGTCCGACTAGGCGTCAGACACACCGTCCCTGGGCGATGCCGGCAGTAACACCATCTGCATCGCCAGCTCCTTGAACTTCTCGGGGTCGCCTCCCTGGGCGGTTCGTGTGGGAAGGCCGGGGAAGATGTAGAAGGCGGGCGATGGGCTGTCAAGTCGGATTACGCGGGCACCGACGCCTTCGTCGCGTATTGTCGGCCCGCTGCCTCATCATTCGGTTCTTCTCCCGGCACCATCATAACCAGCCCTCTTCTGGACAACTGCCGGGATGTTCTTTTGGTGTCTTCTGCTGCTCGTACCTCGCCTAGGCGCTCCTATTGCCCTTCTGCCATCTTGTTTCGTTTCCTGAGGAGAGGGACAAGAAAGGGATTACGGGCATCTTATCTCTTTTTAGCTTTTCAGCATACGGGCCTTAGTAAGATTTAAACCTTGTAACCCCCCTGCTCATGTATGCATTCCGTATGGATTGTACTTGTCAACAACGTATTAATGAAGAGAAGGGTGTTTGTCGGGTTTCTTTTGCGTGTGGGCGAGGCCCGCACGAAGGAACGATTCCTCGTTATCTTAAGATAAACATTATGACCCGGCAATAGACCTTGCCATCCTCCTGCCCTATAGCTCGACTACACTCACGCCCTTGGCGGAGGTAGGGGAAAATTAGGATTGGGCCCTTCGCCCGTTCCTTTCCCACCGCGCTACGACCAAGTCCCGACCCAAAGTAGTTTTTGGACACGGGAAAGAGGGAACATGATGGTATAAGGGTGAGCTAAGTCTCGTACGTTCAAGTTTCATACGGAAGTAGGGAGTGGGGGACGAAAGACTTATCTGATTTTGCAGACCCCCGACAATTTTGGCTTGCCGTGGTCGGATCTTTGGGTCTGCAGCCCCCGGCAACCTTGGCTTGCCGAGGTCGGGGCGCCGGCCTGTTCTCTCTCCTCCAAACAGCCCAGCAGAAATGTTCATGTACCCATGCGAGCTAAAAAGTACGGGAAGGAACAGAGAGACGCGCACCCGACCTCTAGGCTAGGGGTCAGTCGCCGCTAAGCACTATCAACCCTAACCGAGGGAGAGACTCAACCTAGCATGCATGCTAAAACTTAGGGCACCAGCGCTTCATTTATTTATACTCAGGGTCTGCGCCTGGCTTTGTACAAAGGGTTACATGCCTTGCCGGCAAGGCTTGTACAAAAAGGTGGCCTGCCGGGGGGGCGGCAACCGTGCCTTACGGGTAAAACTTGTGAAGATGTTCGATGTTCCAGGAATTGCTTACTGGAATACCATCCTCGGTCTCCAGGCGGACTGCGTCGGTCCTGGTGACTCATAGTACCCGAAAGGGCCTTCCCACTTCGGTTTCAACTTGATGGAATTCTTGGCCGATTGAACGCGCCGAGGAACAAGGTCACCTTCCTCAAAGCTTCGGGCATGAACCTTGCGGCTATGGTAGCGGTGCAAGGCTTGCTAGTAGCGCACTGCTCTCACAGCCGCCCGAAGACGATCTTCCTCAAGGAGCGTTGCGTCATCTTGCCGCAAATGTTCTTGCTCAAGCTCATCATAAGCGAGCACTCGGGGTGACCCGTATGTGACATCCGTGGGGAGAACTGCTTCTGCCCCGTAAACGAGGGAGAAAGGTGTCTGGCCGGTGGCTCGATTTGGTGTCATTCTAATTGACCAAAGAACCGCCGGCAATTCATCAATCCAGCGCCTTCCGCACTTGTGTAGCCTGTCAAAAGTCCTTGTCCGGAGGCCTCGCAATACTTCAGCATTTGCCCTCTCAGCCTGGTCGTTGCTTCGTGGGTGTGCAACAGAAGCAAAACAGACCTTGCCGCCGAGGTCTTGAATGTATTGCGTGAAGGTGCGACTTGTGAACTGCGTGCCGTTGTCGGTGATGACCCTGTTTGGTACACCAAAACGGCAGACTAGCCACTTGAAGAACTTGACTGCTGATTGTGTTGTCACCTTTCTCACTACTTCCACCTCTGCCCACTTTGTGAACTTGTCGATTGCAACGTACAAGTACTCAAAGCCCCCGACAACATGGGGGAAGGGGCCCAGTATGTCGAGCCCCCAGAACGAGAATGGCCAGGAAAGAGGGATTGTTTGGAGAGCTTGAGTTGGTTGATGAAGCTTCTTTGAATCGAACTGACACGCTTCACACTTGGTTACCAGTGTTGTTGCATCCTGGAGGGTAGTGGGCCAGAAGAAACCTTGCCGGAATGCCTTGGCGGCAAGGGCTCTCGACCCTATGTGGGAGCCACATATGCCTTCGTTTATCTCTGCCGATAGCTCCGGTCCTTCCTCCCGGGGGATGCACTTCAACTTCACACCGTTTGGTCTTTTCATGTACAGAACGTCATCGACAAACCGATACATGGCAGACCGATGGGCTACTTTCTCTGCTTCTTCCTGCTCCTCAGGGAGTTCCCCGGTTTGGAGAAATCAAACGGTATGTTGTGCCCATGCCGGAGCCTGAGGCTCGATGACAAGGATCAAAGGCATATCTTCCGCCATGGGGGCGGCTGTCTCTATGGCCAGGGCTTGGCGCCCTGCCGGGGTCTGTCCCCCCACGGCAGGCTCAGTGTCCCCGGCAACATCTTTGCCGGCGGCTCCTGGGAGCTCGGCGGGAAAGTACATGCCGGGGCCTGATTTCCTCCGCTTGTTCTGCTCTGCCGATGGTTCGGCGGATGGTTGAGTTAATCGAAGCACAAAGTTACCTGGTTCCACAGGCAGTTTGAGGGCAGCGCATTTCGACAAGTAGTCGGTGATGCCATTCTCCACTCGGGGAACGTGCTCCGCTTGTATACCGTCAAATTGCTCCTCCAGCTTCCTCACTTCATCTACGTAGGCCTCCATCAATGGGCTCTTGTAATCCTTGTTAACTTGCTTGACGACAAGCTGTGAATCACCCCTAACGATGAGCTTCCTGATTCTAAGGTCTGCTGCGATCCTGAGACCGGCAAGCAACCCCTCGTATTCGGCAGTGTTGTTTGTTGACATCTCCTTGGGAAAGTGCATCTGGATTACATACTTGAGGTTCTCTCCGGTGGGTGCGACGAGTAGCACACCAGTACCTTGCAGTGAGAAAGCCCCGTCAAAGTACATAACCGAGTCGTGACTTATTTCCTTGCCGGAGACAGTAGTCTCCTGGATCTCTTCGTCGGGCGTTGAGGTCCATTCTGCAATGAACTCCGCCAAGACTCTACTCTGGATTGTCGAAGTGCTTTCAAACTTCAAACCAAAGCTCAACAGTTCCAAGGCCCATTCCACAATCCTCCCGGCCGCGTCTGGGTTATGCAATATCCATTGCAACGGGAAGCGGGTGACGATGGTGATCTCGTGTGCTTGGAAGTAATGACGCAGCTTCCTCGAGGCCATAAGGAGTCCGAAGAGCAATTTCTGCACACCGGAGTACCTTGATCTAGCCCCCTACAAGAGGGAGCTGACAAAGTAGACTGGGTGCTGCATCATCTTCTTCTTCTGCACTACTTCATCTGGTTGCGTCGCTTCTGCCCCGGTGGCGTCAGATTCTCCTGTCTCGCCACTAGTCAGCCCTGCCGTTGCTATCACTCCCATATTGACCTCCCTCTGCGCCACTAGCGCAGCACTGACCACTTGATTTGTTGCCGCTAGATACAGTAGCAACGGCTCTTGTGTTTTAGGCGTGACCAGTATTGGCGTAGAGGAGAGGTATTTCTTCAAATCCTACAGTGCTGCTTTGGCCTCTGGGGGCCATTCCATTGGGCCCGCCTTTTTCAAGATTGTGAAGACACACTCCCATATTTGCAAGAGCAGTCCAAACTGCTTGCCCTTTGTTTTGACCAGTATGTCATCCATATAAGCTTCCATATTTCTATGTAGTTGAGGTTCAAAACCAATTTGGACTGCTCTTGCAAATGTCGAACCAGCGCTCTTCAACCCGAAAGGCATTCGCATAAAGCAATATGTACCACATGGGGTGATGAATGCGGTCTTCTCTTCGTCTTCTTTTGTCATGAAGATCTGGTGGTATCCTGAGTAAGCGTCAATGAATGACAGAAGGTCACACCCGGCAGTGGAGTCCACAATCTGGTCAATGCGCGGCAAAGAGAAAGGATCTTTTGGGCAAGCCTTATTGATGTCCGTGTAATCAATACACAGCCTCCATTTCCCATTTGCCTTGCGCACCACTAGCAGATTGGCCAACCACGTTGGGTGGAGCACTCATCTGACCAAGCCCACCACTTCCAACTTCCTAATCTCCTCTGTGATGAACTCTTGCCGCTCCAAAGTTTGCTTCCTGACCTTCTGCTTGACGGGTCGCGCATGAGGGCAGACAGCAAGATGGTGCTCAATCACCTCCCTGGGAACACCGGCGATGTCGGATGCTTGCCATGCAAACACATCGACATTCATCGCAGGAAGGTGATGAGTGTGCTTTCCTATTTGCTGTCAAGGGTGGAGCTTATGGTGGAAACCCCTCCCGTGCCATCCTCCTTGACGGACACCTTCTTGGTCTCTAACGGCGCAACCCTGGATTTCTTGCTCTTGCCGGTGGAGCTCTCCGGCATGTCCTCGACGGGAGCACAGCACTCCGAAGAGGTGCGCTTGCCGGAGTGGGTGCCATATGTCTTGTCGGCCTTCTTCCCTCCTGGGGCTTCGGTGGCAGGAGCAAGTGCCTTGGCGGCAGTCGCTGCAACTGCTTCCCCGTAGAGTTGGTTGGCGCAGAGCAGCGCGTCTTTCTTGTCATAGGGGACGGTGATGATGGTCATCGGCCCATGCATCTTCAGCGTGTTGTAGGCGTAATGTGAGGCCGCCATAAACTTGGCTAGTGCTGGCTGGCCGAGGATCCCGTTGTAGGGCAAGGGGATCTCAGCGACATGAAAAACAATCCTCTCTGTCCTATAGTTCAACTCGCCTCCAAATGTCACGGGTAGCGTGACCTTACCCTTCGTCTGGCTCCTTCCCGGGTTGACTCCTTGAAACATGCCCGTATCTTTGAGGTCTCCATTAGGAATCTGAAGTCTTTTGATCACAACGGGCGAGATCAAGTTCAGACCGGCCCCGTCGTCAACTAGCATTTTTGTCACCTTGAGGTCGCGTATTGTTCGTGAAACCAACAACTGCAAACACCCGACCCTAGTTGTGCGATCAGGGTGCTCCTCGGTGTAAAAAATGATAGGCGTGCTGGACCACTTCAGTGGCCTTTGAGCATCGAACGATGGTTCCACTGCTGTGATCTCACGCTCCCACTGCTTGAGCTGGCGGTGAGAGGTGTGCAGCGAGGCGCCACCATCGACGCACATGGCCTCTGTAGCTTTCTGGAACTCATGCTCCCCGGACTTGTCGTCCTCTTCATGGTCATCGTCTTCTTGCTTCTTGTCGCGGCCTCGGGCGGGCCTTTCTTGTTGATTATCTTTGCCGTGTCGGCCAGCTTGGCCGCCATGCTTCTTGCCGCATTCCTCAGCACCATCCTGGCCTTTCTCCTTATCTCGCCTCTCATATTCGGCTTTTTGCTTCTCTGCGAGCTGCTCGACTTGCCGGCAATTCTGGAGGTCGTGGCCCTTGGTGCGATGGATCTTGCAGTACTGCTTGTCGGATTCTCCTGGCTTGTCTGCAGCCGCCAAGCCCCAGCAAGCGGCGCACCCGGCAACCTCCTTGCCGGGGTCGTCTGCCTTGGTCTTATTGGCGGCGCCGGCGTCGTCGGATCCCTCGGCGGCAAGCACGACCTTGCCCTTGCGCTTCATGTTGCGACATCGGCCCTACTTTGCCGGGGCGGCAACGTCTTCGTCTGAGGAATCGGTTTCCACACCGGCGTATTCGCCGGGGTACTTCCTTCCCTCTTTAGCCCTCGCACACCTATCGGCTAGAACATACAGTTCTACCACATCCTTCACCTTGTTCATCGCAAGCTTTTCACACATCTTGCGGATGCGCACATTCTGATGAAATGCGCTGATGATAGAGGCGGGATGAACATCCGAGATGTTCTACTGCACCCGGCTGAACCTCTGTATGCACTTCCGCAGGTTCTCGCCTTCTTTTCTGGGAATTGATATGCAAGTCGCTCGCCTGGCCATGAGCTTGGTGGCCTCCCATAAAGGCGCCATTAAACTCATGGCACAAATCCGACCAAGAAGAAATAAAATCCGCTGGCAAGTGCATCAACCATGACATGATGTTGGGTTTAAGCGCCAACCAGAGTAATTGGCGAGCACCTTGTCCTCGCGAGCTCCAGCAGCTTGCATTGCGATGGTGTAGATGCTAAGGAACTCCGACGGGTGAGTCTTGCCATTGTACTTCTCGCCGACGTCAGGCTTGAACGTGCGGTGAGTGGGCCACTGGAACTGCCGCAGCTCACGAGTAAAGGCTGGGCAACCCACCTATAAGGTAGGTCACCAGAGCCCCCCGGAGCTGGGTAGTCCATCGTGGGCCATGCTCGCCTATTCGACTGATGGCGCGCTTGGCACCGCCGCTCGATAGTGGTTCGAGCGTCTTCATGGGCTAGCTCCCGAAGAACTTGGCGTTGATCACGGTGGGTCCATGGGTTAGATGATGCTATGGAAATGTTATCACAAGCGTCGCCCGACGGACTGGCACCCGCGGTAACTGGCGTGGAGGAGGAGAATGCACCGTGGCCGCAGCACCTCCGGTCCTTCCACCCCTGGTGTGCGGTGGCTCGACAGAGAGTCGGCCTGAGGGCCCCATCAGCCGCGGCTCGTCTTTGTTGGCGATCCTGACGAGGCTCCGGATGGTGGCTCTCCACTCGTCGAGCTTTTCCGCAGCAGGGGGAAGTCAAGGAGCAACTGCGCGCACTAAGGCCTCTGCTGGCGAGGGTGGTGGCGAAAGCTGCATGGAACGTGACGCGCTCCGACTTCTAACCACGTTAGAAGGAGCCCTATCACGGCCTTGCAGCTGCGCGCCCTTATCGCCAGCGCCTCGGCGTGCATGCTGGTCTTCTACGTCCCGTGAATGATGCATAGGTCTCTTCCCGCGGTGGCGCCCGGGGTTACTGGTGCGGTAGTGCTGCTCGCCGCGCTTAACCTGAGAGGAGCGCACTGCGGGCGCTGGCGTAGGCATCTTGGAGGACGCTATGCCGCCTATAGGGGCACAGCGCCGCCCTTGGTGGGCCCCGCGCCGCCTGCGGGGGGCACGACTCCATCGTTGGACTTGGTGGCGTGCGGCTCATTGTCTCGTGCACGAACGACACCACTCGCCAAGCTTTGGCTGCCAACGATGTGGGTGTTCGCGGGCTGCACCTCGGCTTTCGTCCGCGACCAACCCGTCGCCCGCCCACCTTGGCACGGGCCGTTCGGCTCCGGATGAACCGATTGCCATGATCGCCTTCTTTCTGGGAGCCATGGCGATGAAGAACTGCTAAACTAACTACTAGACCGGATTTTCACAATTGCGCTCCCTACCTGGCGCGCCAAAGATGTCGGGGGAAACGACACCTATGGGGTCACTGGGATCCCTTTTGCTATGGTTGGCGGGCACGAGGTTGTGCAAAGAGCGGGTCTAGAAGCCAGCACGAGGATCGTTTACCCAGGTTCGGGCCGCGAGGGTGCGTAATACCCTAGTCCTACTTTGATGTGTATTTGAGTGTTCTTGAGTTCTTGAACTAGCTACGGTGTGTGTGTAGTCCAAAAGATCTGAATCCTTCCTCAGCACACCTCGGGCCTCCTTTTATAGTCAAAAGGGGCTGCCACAGTGGCACACAGGAGGTGGAAAGGTATATAGTGTACAAGCTTATCGCCTGTCAATATAGGACAGTTCATTAAATGCGCTACTTAGGTGTACACTTGCTTTATCGGGGGCGGTAACGAGGCCCGTCCCGTCCGTCGCCGCTCCGCCTTGCTCCAACACGCGTCCAGGCAAATGAGGCATGCTGCTGAGTTGGCATGGTGGTAGGGTCTTCACGAAGATCTGTATGCCACCACGCAGGTGTTTAGCTAGTTGGATTAGTATCCACGTACTGCCACGTGGGTACTTGCTTCAGTTGGTGGGTTGGCCGCTGAGTTGGGCGGCAAGGTCTTGCCGCGGTCTCGAGTATATCTCCGGCAAGGGGCCTTGTGAGCGCCCTCGGCAAGAGTCTTGCCGAGCCTTTTGAGTGCCCTCGGCAAGAGTCTTGCCGGGGCCTTGCGAGTGTCTTCGGCAAGGAGTCTTGCTGGGGCCTCGTGGGCATCCTCGGCAAGGAGCCTTGCGATTGTCTTGTCTTCTGACCTCATCTAGGATTTGTAGGCTCTCTGTCTTCACAAAGATCTGCATGACACCATGCACGCACTTCTCGAGCCTTGGTTCCAATGCTATCGATGGTGTCGGAACTCTCAGGCTCAAGGGTGGCTGAGATGTTCGTCCTGGGCAAGCTGCCCCGGCAAGGCCCTTGCCGGGGCTGTGTAGGCCTCCCCGGCAAGGCCCTTGCCGGGGCTGTGTAGGCCGCCCCGGCAAGGGTCTTGCCGGAAGGAAGCCTGTCCGATTGCTCCGTCTTTTGTGCCCTTGGTTGGAGTGGTGCTCTGGTCGCCTTCCACTTCTGCTTCCCTCCTCTGCCCTGCTAAGTGTGGTTGTGGGTGCGGCTCTGACTGCCCGTGCACGGGTAAAGGGGAATTAAAGAGAGGCCCTACTTTTGTGCACCAAGAATGCCCAGAAACTCAATTAATGTATACAAAAGCGAAACGAGCCCGAATAATTCCAAAATTTAGCACGGTACTTCTATTTGTTCTAATATGGCTGTGTGAAAAAATAAGATGGGAGAAGGCAGTGTACGTATGTCATTTCGCACACACAGGTGACACGTTCCCTCTCGAAACCACGAGTCTTCTTGAGGGAAGCTCCGGTTTGCAAGAAGCTTACACTAAAGCTTGTCCCAATTGGGCCAAAAATATTACCACAGCATGTTGGTGCCATGTCATGACACCATGCCAAGTTTCATGATTTTCAGGCGTGATTTGGAATTACAAGAATTAAAAAACCAAGTTTCTCAATCTTTCCGGCCGAGCCACGACGCCCAGATGTTTGAATTTCACTCCCATCTCTTGCATGGGACCTACAAATTCACCCAAGGACACACATGTGATTTTTCAAACAACTTCGGTGCATTGGGGCATGTGCTTGTAGTTCAAATTTGAATTATGCACATTAAATGCCCAGAAACTCAATTAATGTATAAAATAGGCGAAACGAGCCCGGAATAATTCCAAAATTTAGCACGGTACTTATATTTGGTCTAATCTGGCTATGTAAAAAAATAAGGTGGGAGAAGGCAGTGTACGTATGTCGTTTCGCACACGGAGGTGACCCGTTCCCTCTCGGAACCACGAGCCTTCTTGAGGGAAGCTCCTGTTTGCAAGAAGCTTACACCAAAGCTTGTCCCAATTCGGCCAAAAAAATAACCGCAGTATGTTCGTGCCATGTCATGAGACCATGCCAAGTTTCATGATTTTCAGGCGTGTTTTGGAATTACAGGAATTAAAAAACCAAGTTTCTCAATCTTTTCGGCCGAGCCACGACGCCCAGATGTTTGAATTACACTCCCATCTCTTGCATGGGACCTAGAAATTCACCCAAGGACACATATGTGATTTTTCAAACAACTATGGTACATTGGACCACGTGCTTGTAGTTCACATTTGAATTATGCACATTAAATGCCCATAAACTCAATTAATATATAAAAAAGGCCAAACGAACACGGAATAATTCCAAAATTTAGGACGATACTTCTATTTGGTCTAATCTGTCTGTGTAAAAAAATTAAGGCGGGAGAAGGCGGGTGTCGTGTATGCTTCAAGACACGCTGGAGGTGACACGTTCCCTCTCGGAACTAGGAGCCTTCTTGAGGGAAGCTCCATTTTGCAAGAAGCTTACACCATAGCTTGTCCCAATTCGGCCAAAAAAATTACTGCAGCATGTTGGTGCCATGTCATGACACCATGCCAAGTTTCATGATTTTCAGCCGTGTTTTGGATTTACAGGAATTAAAAAACCTAGTTTCTCAATCATTCCGGCTGAGCCACGACACCCAGATGTTTGAATTACACTCCCATCTCTTGCATGGGACCTAGAAATTCACCCAAGGACACACATGTGATTTTTCAAACAACTATGTTACATTGGAGCACGTGCTTGTAGTTCAAATTTGAATTATGCACATTAAATGCCCATAAACTCAATTAATATATAAATAAGGCCAAACGAACTTGGAATAATTCCAAAATTTAGGACGATACTTCTATTTGGTCTAATCTGTCTGTGTAAAAAAATTAAGGCGGGAGAAGGCAGTGTACGTATGTCGCTTCGCACACGGAGGTGACATGTTCCCTCTCGGAAGTAGGAGCCTTCTTGAGGGAAGCTCCATTTTGCAAGAAGCTTACACCAAAGCTTGTCCAAATTCAGCCAAAACATTTACTGCAGCATGTTGGTGCCATGTCATGACACCATGCCAAGTTTCATGATTTTCAGCCGTGTTTTGGATTTACAGGAATTAAGAAACCTAGTTTCTCAATCATTCCGGCTGAGCCACGACACCCAGATGTTTGAATTTTATTCACATTTCTTGCATGGGACCTATAAATTCACCCAAAGACACACATGTGATTTTTCAACAAACTTTGGTGCATTGGAGCATTTGCTTGTAGTTCGAATTTGAATTATGCACATTAAATGTATAGAAACTCAATTAATGCATAAAAATGCCAAACGAACCCGGAATAATTCCAAATTTAAACACGACACTCATGTACTAGTTGCATGTTCACTGAACGTAAATATTCTAGCAATTCAAACACCATCCTCTCCCTCCGTAACACCATTTTGTCTTTCAAAACATAATTAAAAAATCAGGTATACCACAAAACAGTTTACTAGAAAGAATCGTGTGGGATGCGATATAAAATATCTTGGCGCACCGTCTTATCTGGCTTACGCAGGAAGCTTTGTTGTCTACAGTCCACCGCGCCGGTTGAACCACGCTTCCGCGCCAGTTTCTTGCGGCACGGAGCGGATTTTTTTTGCCACCGCGGAAATATCTATCTCCCCGCCCCCTCCCTCCTACCAAAAGCCACATTTCCACTGTTCCTCCTTGCTTTCCAAGTTCAAACCTTCACTGCTGCTTACTGGCAGCTCACCCTCCTCGCCGACGACCCTTCTTGTTGCAGCGCCGCCTCCTCCCCGGCTACCCTTCTTCTTACAGTGCCGCCTCCTCACCGGTGACCCTTCTTCTTGCAGCGCCGCCTCCTCGCCGGTGACCCTTCTTCTTGTTGCGTGGCCTCCTCGCCGCCGACCCTTCTTCTTGCTACACGGCCTCGTCGATATGGTCAGGTAATCCACACCCCACCCACACCATCTCCTCCTTTCCCGTCCCACATGCCCCGACTGACGGAGCGACACCTTCCATTCGAAATCACTGCCCCCTCCTCCGATTAAGCGCCACCCATAGCCACTTTACACACAGTATAACGTGGAGCTAAGTAGCATGCGGCCGCACGCGCGAACGAGCTCGCTATGGCTGGCATGCGTGTCGACCGCCAGATCTTGGAGGAGCACCTCGTCTTTGAGGCCACCGTCGACACCGCCGCGCGGTTGTCTACTTTAAAATACAGTTCATGATGTTTTCTCGAGGCCATCGCCATTGCCTTCTAGTGATTTGTCATATGTAATGTTAATACGCAATATGATGCTAAGTTAACAGTTTGGTCCTCTGAAATGTAATGTTCAGTTAACACTTGCTACATTTCATATTACTGTTCTCAAGCATTCTTTGTTTTGTTAACTGTCTTATCTTCTAGTACATGTTTCTATTCTGCAATGTCGTGCTCAGTTAACTATTTTGGTTCATTTGGTCTGCTGTCCATTTAATTGTTTGGTTCAGTTCTGCAATTTGATTTTCATTTGATGTGAGTATAATTTTGTATTGTTATGCATGTGACACCAATCGAATTTGGTTGTACTCAATACATATTCTACTGATAGTATGGCAACTCTCAGTTAACCTGATCAAGATCTTCCTTATGTGTGTTGCAGGGAAACAACGGGAGACACTGCGGTTTACCATCGAGGTTTGTTCAAGCAGGGTCCTTTGGCAAATAGCACATTATTATGCAGTTGCAGGAATCATTCTAATATTTAGGTTTCTTACAATTTGGTCTTGCACATGTAGGTCCCACTGTCAGAGGCTTAGACCCACTGTTCAACCCATTTTGCATATGGGGAAATGAGACGTCCATGAATATCAGTCAACTCAAGAAACTCAGAAAGATTGTTAGGATGAAGAAACTTGCGACAAATAACAACAAGATCTTTGTTTGCACAATGAAGAAGACATCAGTCAACTATAGGATGGTACCAACTCTTTTACCTTGTTTTTACCCCTTGCGCCATTTCAAAATTTACAACAGCGATATATGCATAGCTTTGTTTTCAGTACTTTTCAAAGCAGTTCACCGATGATTACCTCTCAAACCACCTGCATGGTCAAGAGGCGAGGAAGGTATTCATTCAACACCCACGGTACAATATTGAAGTCTAGCTGAAGAGGATGAAGGTTGGGCGGGCAATTATCCATAGCCACTGGACTAAAGTTGCAAGGACATTCAAAATCATTGAAGGCTCAATATTTGCCTTCCGCTTCTGCAGTTTCCCAGATGAGATTCATCTGTCTATTTACCGTGTATGATGCTACTTTCCAAAGGTTTTTGATGTTGCATGTGAAACATGGTGCTGTTGTGTAATGGTGTAACTGAGAGCCGAAGCTATCTGATGTAATTCGATTATGAAATCCTGGTTCCTTTTATACGGATATGAAATAGCTGGCGTGTATTATAGGAAATATCAGTTTGATTAGTACATGGATTATGAATAGTGTAAGTTGGAGTATTACTTGGGTTTCTTGGGTTTGGACACTCGTCACGGGCATTTTGAGCACTTCTGGGCCACGTACAGACTCCGTCAGGCAAAGTTATGACCATTTTTGTGAACACTTGTCCATTTTTTGGCATTCCTTGAAAGAACTTCATTTTCCCGTGACGCATTCCCGTGTGTTGTCCCAAAATTTTGTGACATTGATATTGAGGATTTTTTTCCACATATGTATTGATCGATGCGAGGAATACTCTTGTACTTTGCTGCCGCGCACAAACTTTACGACATGCCACTGGGCGAAAGGAGAATAAGGCTTATAGTTGCTAGGATTTCTTGAATTTACGACCAAATGGGATTGCCCCAATCACAAAGCATGTGCACAAAGAAAAAATTTTCCTTACCAAGAAGGCTAATGTGTATGCCCACCATAATTTGTCAAATTTCACTCCAAAGGAAGTGTAAATGGGTTCAAAAACTCGTCTAAAAAGCAGCGGCGAATGAGATTCTTTGACTACCAAGTGCAAAAAGTCCACCTTAATGGCCGAATTTGAGGGTCCCCCCAGGCTCCTATCAAAAGAGTGGTGTATTTCTTTGGTTGCTCGTCACCACCATTTTGAGTACTTGTGTCTCAGAAACACACTCCATATGGCAAAGTTATGACTGTTTTAGTCAACACCGGTCCATTATATTATACTACTTGAAAGAACTTCATTTTCCCGTGATGCGTTCCGACGAGTTGTCCCAAAATTTTGTGACATCGATACTGAAGATATTGTGTCCACATATGTATTGATCGATGCGAGGAATACCTTCTTGTTCTTTGCTGTCACGCACATACTTTACGACATGCCACTGGGCGAAAAAAGGAGAATAAGGCTTATAATCGCTAGATATTATTGAATTGATGACCAAATGGGATTCCCTGATCAAAGAACATGTGCACAAAGAAACGTTTGTCCATACCAAGCGGGCTAATGTGTATACCCACCATAATCTGTCGAATTTCACTCCAAATTAAAGGAAGTGTAAATGGGTAAAAAATCTTGTCGGAAAAGCAAAGGTGAATGATATTCTTTGACTTTCGAGTGCAAGAAGTCCAGCTAAGGGCCCGAATTTGAGGGTCCTCTGGGGCTCCTGGCGCAAGCGAGTATTATTTCTTGGGTTTGCACACTTGTCACGAGCATTTTGAGTACATGTGGGTCAGAAACAGACTCCGTATGGCAAAGTTATGACTGTTTTAGTGAACATCGGTCCATTATGTGACACTCCTTGAAAGAACATCATTTTCCCGTGAAGTGTTTCGGCGCGTTGTCCCAAAATTTTGTGACATCGATACTAAGGATATTGTTTCCACATATTTAATTATGAATGCGAGGAATACCCTCTTGTTCTTTGTTGTCGCGCACATAGTTTATGCCAATGCCACTTGGCGAAAAAAGGAGAATAAGGCTTATAGTCGCTACATTTTCTTGAATTTACGACCAAATGGTATTGCCCGGATCATAGAGCATGTGCACAAAGAGACATTTGTCTTTACCAAGCAGCCAAGGGTGTATACTCACCATAATCTATCGAATTTCACTCCAAAGGAAGTGTAAATGGGTTCAAAAACTTGTCTGAAAAGCAGCGGAGAATGAGATTATTTGGCTTTCAAGTGCAAAAATTCCACCTTGTGGGCCGAATTTGAGAGTCTTCCGGGGCTCGTGGGACAAGCGTGGAGTATTTCCTGGGTTTGGACGCTCGTCACAACTACTTTGAGTACTTTTGGGTTAGAAACAAACTCTGTATGGCCAAGTAATTACCATTCTAGTGAACACCTATCAATTATATGGCACTCTTGAAATAACTTGATTTTCTCGTGACACATTCCGGCGCGTTGTCCAAAAGTTTTGTGACATCGATAATGAAGATATTGTTAACACATATGTGTTGATCAAAGCCAGGAATACCCTCATGTTCTTTCCTATCGCGTGCATACTTTAAGGCATGCCACTGGGCGAAAAAAGGAGAATAAGGCTTATAGTCGCTAGATTTTCTTCACTTTACGGCCAAATGGGATTGCCCCGATCATATAACATGTGCACAAAGAAACGTTTGTCCTTTCCAAGCGGGCTAATGTGGATACCCACCATATTCTGTCGAATTTCACTCCAATGGAAGTGTAAATGGGTTAAAATCTTATCTAAAAAGTAGTAGTGAATGATATTCTTCGACCTTCGAGTGCAAAAAATCCAGCTTAGAGCCCGAATTTGAGGGTCCCCTGGGCTCCTCGCGCAAGAAGGGGGTATTTCTCGGGTTTGCACACTGGTCACGAGCATTTTGAGTACTTGTGGGTCAGAAACATACTCTATATGGCAAAGTTATGACCGTTTTAGTGAACACCGGTCAATTATATGACACTCCTTGAAAGAACTTCACTTTCCAGTGACGCTTTGTCAAAATTTTGTGACTTGAGGATATTTTTTCCACACATGTAGTTATTAATGCGAGGAATACCCTCTTGTCCTTTGCTGTCACGCACATACTTTACGACATGCCAATTGGTGAAAAAGGAGAATAAGGCTTATAATCGCTACATTTTCTTGAATTTACGACCAAATGGTTTTGCCCGGATCATAGAGCATGTGCACAAACAAACATTTGTCCTGACCAAGCGGTCAAAGGTGTATCAAATTTCACTCCAAAGGAAGTGTAAATGGGTTCAAAAACTTGTCCTAAAAGTAGTAGTGAATGATATTATTTAAATTTCGAGTGCAAAAAGACCAGCTTAGAGCCCGAATTTGAGGGTCCTCTCGGGCTCCTAGCACAAGCCGGGAGTATTTCATGGGTTTGCACACTGGTCATGAGCATTTTGAGTATTTGCGGGTCAGAAACAGACTCCGTATGGTGACGTTATGACCGTTTTAGTGAACACCGGTCCATTATATGATACTCCTTGAAAGAACTTCATTTTCCCGGGACGCGTTCCGGCGCGTTGTCCCAAAATTTTGTGACATCGATACTGAGGATATTGTTTCAACATATGTAATTACGAATGCGAGGAATACCCTCTTGTTCTTTGTTGTCATGCACATACTTTACAGTATGCCACTTGGCGAAGAAAGGAGAATAAGGCGTATAGTCGCTACATTTTCTTGAATTTACGACCAAATGGTATTGCCCGGATTATAGAGCATGTGCACAAAGAAACATTTGTCCTTACCAAGCTGTCAAAGGTGTATACCCACCAAAATCTGTCAAATTTCACTCCAAATGAATTGTAAATGGGCTAAAAACCTTGTCTAAAAAGCAGGGGCGAATGAGATTATTTGACTTTCAAGTGCAAAAAGTCCACCTTCTGGGCCGAATTTGAGAGTCCTCCGGGGCTCTTGGCGCAAAAGGGGAGATTTGTTGGGTTTGCATGCTCGTCGCGTCCATTTTGAGTACTTGTGGGTCAGAAACAGGCTCTGTATGGCAAACTTATGGCCGTTTTACTGAACACCAATCCATAAAATGGCACTCCTTGAAATAAGTTGATTTTCTCGTGACGCATTCCGGCTAGTTGTCCCAAAAATTTGTGATATTGATATTGAAGATATTGTTAACACGTATGTGATGATCGATGCGAGGAATACCCTCTTGTTCTTTGCTATTGCTCGCATACTTTACGTCATCCATTGGGCGAAAAAAGGAGAATAAGGCTTACAGTCTCTAGATTTTCTCTAATTTACGACAAAATGGGTTTTCCCCGACCATAGAGCATGTGCACAAAGGAACATTTGTCCTTAACAAGAGGGCTAATGTGTATACCCACCACAATCTATCGAATTTAACTCCATAGGAAGTGTAAATGGGTTCAAAATATTGTCTGAAAAGTAGCGATGAATGATATCCTTTGACTTTTGAGTGCAAAAGGTCCAGCTTAGCGTCCGAATTTGAGGGTTCTCTAGGGCTCCTGTCATAAGCTAGGAGTATTACTTGGGTTTCTTGGGTTTGCAAACTCATCGCGAGCATTTTGAGTACTTGTGAGTCAGGTACAGACTCTGTATGGCAAAGTTGTGACCGTTTTTGTGAACACGTGTCCATTTTATGGCACGCCTTGGAAGAACTTCATTTTCCCGTGACGCATTCCAGCGCGTTGTCCCAAATTTTTTTGACATCGATACTGAGGATTTTTTTCCACATATGTATTGATCAATGCGAGGAATACCCTCTTGTTCTTTGCTGCCGTGCACAAACTTTAGAACATACCACTCGGTGAAAAAAGGAGAATAAGGCTTATAGTCACTAGATTTTCTTGAATTTATGACCGAATGGGATTGACCGGATAGAGGCGTGAGGATATTGTTTCCAGATACGTAATTATGAATGCAAGGAATACCCTCTTGTTCTTTGTTGTCGTGCACATACTTTATGGCATGCCACTTGGCTAAAAAAGGAGAATAAGGCTTATAATCGTTACATTTTCTCTAATTTATGACCAAATGGTATTGACCGGATCATAGAGCATGTGCACAAAGAAACATTTGTCCTTACCAAGCGGTCAAAGGTGTATACCCAACATAATCTGTCGAATTTCACTCGAAAGGAAGTGTAAATGGGTTCAACAACTTGTTTGAAAAGCAGCGGCAAATGAGATTATTTGACTTTCAAGTGCAAAAAGTCCACCTTGTAGGCTGAATTGGAGAGTCCACCGGGGCTCGTGGCAAAAGCGGGTAGAATTTCTTGGGTTTTCACACTCATCGCAACCATTTTGAGTACTTGTGGGTTACAAACAGACTATGTATGGCGAAGTTATGACCGTTTTACTAAACACTGGTCCATTATATGGCACTCCTTGAAATAACTTCATTCTCTCATGATGCATTCCGACGCGTTGTCCCAAAATTTTGTGACATCAATACTGAAGTTATTTTTCACACATATGTGTTGATCGAAGCGAGGAATACCCTTTTGTTCTTTTCTATTGCGCGTTCTATCGGGGATATATCCCGCGGTGTAACCCGGCCGGAAGTATAACCCGGCCGGACTTGGCGACTCACTAATGACCCGCCCTGACTGGACGACACACTAAGTGACCCGCCCGATCCTGGCGACTTATGGGTGACCTGGCAAGCGGATCAGAGGAGCGACAAGACCCGGGGGCCGAGGAGGCTCAAGGCCCAGAAGGCCGGCTTACGTTATGATAGGCCGGCTTAAAGGAAAGGCGTGAGGAATATCTCCCTTACAAGGAATCAAGACCCGGACTTGTATCCGGCTTGTAGTAGAAGATAGGCTAGTCCTAATCCTATTTGGACTCCACATGTAACCCGCCCCTCTAACTTATATAAGGAGGGACAGGGCTACCCAAAGAGGGACAAGAAACAAGAATAATCTCTAGGGCTAGATACAAAGAGCCGGCTTACCGGCGACTCTCTCATGATCATAATGAGACCTAGCCACAAACAGCATGTAGGGTTATTACCAGATGATGTTTCCGGGCCCAAGTTGTCTAAATCCTTGTCTTGCGTGTTGCATCTCTCGTCCCGATCAACCCCTCTCAAGCTACCACATAGATGCGTTGGCCTCGCGACTAAGTCCTGACACTAAGGACATCTGCCATGACAATTCCACAAAAGTTGGCGCCCACCGTGGGGCTTGCGCATGGTGGTGTTGAGTTTTTGGAGGGATTTTTCTCAGGGATCGAGAAGTTCGTAACTTTTGGGTGAAGAAGAGCCAGACAGAATCTACATCGATTACAAGCTCATCGATCAATATTGAAAAGGTTTGAGTGACTACATAAATTGGATAGGAATCAAAAGTTTTTAGCCGGCGAAGCACGTCAGCTTTGATCTGGCTGCGCGGCCCTCGCAATCGAGAAGGTTTTAGATCAAAAAAGTTAGGGTTCCGTGCGCGTCATCACGCTTGACCTGTTAATCCGCCTGTCCGAGTGGGGTCGTTTTCCATTAGAAAAGCCAGTGCAATCCGGTGAGACAGAGACCGTTTCAAAGTACTCCGCTGTTTAAATTGCAGTTTTTCTACTGCGAGAGCCGGGGCACGTGAAGCAGGTTACATCCACGGCAATGACGGCATACAGATTCGCTTCAAGTCCCGGGTTGCTACCTTATTGCTATTATCACAAGACCGTGGTCAAAACATCAAATCAGATCAGGATAAAGCACTAGTACGTGTTAAGCGGTTGATTTGGTACTCATGTGAAGGTTGAATCAATTGGCAAGTTCAGTTTTTATTTCCTTGCATCAATGGACACATCCACTTCGTGAAGACAGACGTAGGAAAGATTTGGTACAACGATCAATAGGGACCGCGATCTGAGGGAGGACACGTTCGGTCAAACATCCACAAAAGTCGACGAATTGGAGGAGGACTCTTACCGGGTTGGCACGCTATTGAATCACCTCCGCCGGCGCGCTTCGCTGCTTTTGCATCGGCGCGGTCAGCCCCGCACCTCCACGGCCAAGTCGCCGCCGCCTCCAAGTTGTGGCTGGCTTTGAGCCGCGCCTCACGCCCTCGCGTTAAATCAACACCTGCTGCCAGGTTGGGGCTTCCGCCGTCAGGGCACACTTCACCGTCGCTTCCACCGGCCCGGCCTCACCTCTGCGGCAAGCCGGCATGGACGGCTCAGTCTTCTTCTCACCCACGACTCAACTCGCTGCTGAGCCACCTCACCATTGTTGCTTTGCATCATCACCGTCCCACCCACGCCATCGCGTCCGCACCTCACCGGCACGCCCCCGCGGTCGAGCCGCCTCCGCTGGTTGCCTCTGTCCCAGCTGCGGCCTGCTGAGCCGCCCAGAGCCGTTGCCGCTCCAACCCGCCGGCCTCTGCGAAGAGTTATTGCCTCGCACGATCTGCTGTATCCTCTGCATCGGGTCACCCTAGCTGGTATGGTCTCGAGCCATGCTCGCCAAGACTTCGCGCCGCCTGCCTCCGCCAGCGCCCCTTTGCGCTGGCTCGGCCTCACCAGCGCTGCCAAGCCGCCTCTGCTGCACCGCGAGCCGCCACTCCGAGCAGCCAACCTCATCTTCTCCCGCTTACCTCACAGCCTTCATGCCCCTGCATGTCTCTCCGGCGTCTGTAAGCCGGCTGCTCAATCCGCTTTGCTCTGTCGGCCAAAAAAAAAATGATGAAAAAAATGAAAAAAAAGAAGGCGAGCGCTTTATTGCGAGCGATGGTCTAAACTGATTGATTTGGCAGTGATCAGGAGGCTTCGATCTGAATAATACTAGCAATTATATCATCGATGACCAGTGGTTGTGTGTGGACAGGGACAGCAAAAAGTAATGAGTGGCGGCAGCGAATCTGCTATTATTGCTGTCGACTACGACAAAAAAATAAACTACGGCAGCAGACGCCCACGGCACCGGGATAAAAACGTGTTCGAGGAATGTGCTCGCTAGCCCCATTTGATGGTGCATGTACACGCAGGAGTACATGCATGTTCTTGGAGTAGTACAATACTACGACCGGTTCATCATCACATCAAGACAAGACATGACCACGTGGGGTTAGTGGAGTATGTAAGATCATTTGAGCCAGACGCAGGCTATTTTGTTTGTCTCGCTACGTCCAGCATTATCGAGCACCAATATACCCATTGACCTGACAAAAGATGCCAGGTGATATCAATCCAAGTTTATTTTATTAAACATGTTGTTTTCATCAAAGAACAATTACTTTGGTCTGTATATTTTTATGTGCAGAAAAGGTGGTGTCATGTTGTGCCTATGAAGTGTAAGTCAGCACCATCACGCACCGGCGTCTGCGCCCGCTTACTGATGGAACAGGTGTGTGCAAGTCACCACCCGTGCAGCTTAATCTGCATTAACCCGGCGGAGCCGCTTTGAGCCGCCCTTGCCGCTTTGAGCCGCCGGGGTTATATTAAGTCGTTGGTCTGCCTGAGCCGCCGGAGCTATATTGAGTCGCTGGACTACCTGAGCCACCTCTGTTGTGATAAACGAATCATTCGTCGTCCAAACAAATCAGGTGATATCCATCCAAGTTTGTTTTATTATCACATGTTGTTTTTGTCAAAGAACAAGTTTATCTTTGCCTTGGTCTGCAATATTGTTTATGCAGGGCAATTATTTATGACAAAAAGTGATATTATACCACGGAGGTGGAGGCACGCCAACATCTTTTGGCACAGGTGGTCGTCGTTACTCTACGGACTCCCGCACCGGCTTACAACACCGTGGCTGTCTCTCACGACCACGCCGGCTTACAACACCGTGGCCGTCTCTCGCGGCCGCGCCGGCTTACAACGCCGTGGCCATCTCTTATGACCACGCCGGCTTACAACAAGGAGGACAACTTACCCGCCCGCACCGGTTTGCAGCACCATGTTTGATTCATCTGTCTGAGCCGCCTTTGATGTTGCGGTCATTTTTACGGTCCGTCCCTCGCGGCCTGGTCTACATCAACACACCGGGCCGCATTTTTCCGGATGAGCTGTTTATTGATTATGAGCAAGTCACTACTTGGGAAGCCCGGTTTCTCTTCCAACAAATTGGAGGCAAATTACCATATATTATAAACCGCAGTCTGCACTGGATGGCTCAATGGATAGGTGCACAAGTCACCGGCACTACGGTTTGGTTAACTTCAAATAGCCAGTTGGAAGGAAACATTGGCCGAGTTGCTGACACGGCTCATACGGGATCATTTATAACCCGCCGCAGTCACCTCAACCTTCTGTGGATAATCACTAGCCTAACATATCAGGTGAAATCCATCCAATATATTTTATATTACATATTATTTTCTTCAAAAGAGGAATTACTTTGGTTTGCAAGTTGTCTCATGCAGGATTCAAACCGGTCTATATCACGGTTAATTATGGAGAATCTCAAACCAACTCCTCAAGTCGTCTTGAGACTCGGGGGCTACAATGGTATGACTCGGCAAAATTAGCCGGTTTCAATAAATTCAAGATCATTGAACGGAAAAATAACCCGGCCCCAGAGATTACTGCTAGATCGATGAAAATTTAAAAGCCATCAGAAGATTTCTGGCTCAAAATAAGGACTCTGGTTTAAAATCCGGCTCAAGAGACATCTTTCTCCCACAAAGCACTGAAGCTCTCAAATCCGGTTCAAAATCCGACTCAAGGTAAATTTGTCCCTCACAAATTTTTGAAGCTCTCAAATCCGGTTCAAAATCCGGCTCAAGGTAAATTTGTCCCTCACAAATTTTTAAAAAGCTTTCAAATCCGGTTTAAAGTTCCGGTTCAAAAAGCATTAATCTCTCGCAAGTTCGAGTTCTCAGAAAAAATAAAGGTTGCCAAAAAGAACTTGCTACCATGATGCGCGGTTCAAACTTGGGTATCATGCCTTACGGCTTATCTTATTATGATCACTTGGGGGCTTCCTGCTCATCGAGCATAGCTATCAGTACCCTCTTGATCGGCGCAAGGCCAAAACTTATATGATCACTTGGGGGCTTCCTGTTCAAACATAGGTCGTATTCGAACCAAAGAGAACATAGTTGTCGAAACCCTCTTGATCGGCATACTGCCAAACCCACTAGGGGGCTTCTTGATCATATCTGAATCATAGATTAACCCCTTTGGGTCTGACGTGGGTCGATTCAACCAGCGTCATTAAACAACTCTTATGGTCACTTGGGGCTTCTGCTCAAACATAGGTCATATTCGAACCAAAGAGAACAAAGTCGCCGATACCCACTTGATCGGCATCGCCAAAGCCATTGGGGCTATATGATCGTATTCAATCTTAGCTTAACCCCTTTGAACGGTTTATCGATCGTGATCCGAATCGAAGCCTCAAAAAGTTTTATTCTATCTCGGTAAAGTTTATTGCAGCCACAGTTACTTAACTTGAGACCTTTTGGGGATTATATCTCAAATGTATATAAGTGTTTTATGATTCACCCGGCTTGACTTTTGACTATAAGTCGCCAGCTTATGACAACCATCATTTATATGGAAGCATTGGCCTCTAAGGATTGGGTTATCACCCTTAGTACACAGGTCGTGCAAACCGGCAGTACAAAGTCAATATCACAGTGGTCATTTGGGGGTTTCCTGTTCAAACATAGGTCGTATTCGAACCAAAGAGAACATAGCTGTCGATACCCACTTTGATCGGCAACGCCAACGCCACTGGGGGCTATATGATCGTATTCGAATCTTAGCTTAACCCCTTTGGAACGGTTTACTGATCGTATTCGAATCAGAAGCCTCAAAAATTTTATCTGTTTTTATACAATCGCAAGTATTTGAGTTGTCACAAATATCATATGTGCCGGCTCTTACAGAGTTGAGTTATCAACTTCACTGTCCGGGTCACATAAGCCGGCGGTATCATTCAAAGGATCATAGGGATCTTGTGATCTACTTGTGTGCATGATAAGGATACATTTGGGTGGTCACCCGCCCTGGTTTTTGACGTTAAGTCACCAGGGCATATGTTGTTTAAACTCTTTGCAGGATTTGCAAGAATATGACATTGAGATTACATCAAATATGCAAGTCCCATGACACTGCCAGCATGCACCATGGCACTTGGGGGCTAATGCAAAGTCATTTTTTGCTCAACTTATTGAAGACCCGACTCATCATATTCTAAATGAGCCGGTCCTTGGGGGCTACCAGTTGCTCCTGTAAAAAAATTCAAGGTACACAAGCATTAATCCATTATATTGAAAGGTTCACTATTCAATTGGTAGAGTACAAAGCTCTTAACCTTGTGGACGTGGGTTCAAGCCCCATGGTGGAGATTATATTATATGATGTTATTATCAGTTATATACAAAGTCCTAGCTCAGTATTATCTTACTAAGCCGGCCCTTGGGGGCTACACATTGCTGTTCAAGTTTAGATGGTTATATCTACAAAGTCCCTGCTCATTATTGCATAATGACCCGACCCTTGGGGGCTACACTGGTTGAATTTTTTATGAGCATAAGGCAATTTCAAGTCCCAGGTTGCTGTAAGCATGACAACCCGGCACTTGGGGGCTACATATATGAAGTATTCAGTTTTTACTAGTGACTGAGATGAACATGGATTTCTTCAAAGTGGCAATAATTATATGGAAACAAGTCTCAAAACATCACTTTGTTTTGTTCAAGACTTGGGGGCTACATGTAATATGGATATAAGGGAGAAATATCTTCCAATTTTCAGTTTTGAGCAAACCAGATTGACCCGGCATCACCAATCATTATGACCCGGTGTCTGCAACAATCATAACCCGACGTCATCAATAATCATGAACCGGCATTGGTAACAATCATGAACCGGCGTTGGAAACAATCATGACCAGGAATTATCAGTTTTTATAGCCCGGTGATTTTGGAAATCATAGATCGGCAAGTTCTATATTTTCAAACCGGCTGAATATCAGATGAGTATTTCAAGACCAATATTTCTTAAGCCGGCGCTTTGGAAGCCGACTCAAGTGGATTATTCTTCACAATATTTTTATATGAGACACCAACGTCAGCAATTTGAGTATGAAGCTGGTCTATTGAATCGGATTTTCTAGAAGAAGGACATAACAAGGACTTAAGGATGTTCAGGTGTCGGCTTACAAGAATTCTTAACCCGGAGCACAACCTGTCAAATTTGTTGTTGTGTTTATTTGCAGCATAAGTTTACCATGGATAAATCCAAGCTAAACTTGGGGGCTAATGTCGGGGATATACCCCGTGGTGTAACATGGCCGGAAGTATAACCCGGCCGGACTTGGCGACTCACTAATGACCCGCCTCGACCGGATTTATTACACACTAAGTGACCCGCCCGATCCTGGCGACTTATGGTGACCTGGCAAGCGGATCGAGGAGCAACAAGACCAGGGGGCCCAGGAGGCTCAAGGTGGAAGGCGGCTTACGTTATGATAGGCCGGCTTAAGAGGAAAGGCGTGAGGAATATCTCCCTTACAAGGAATCAAGACCCGGACTTGTATCCGGCTTGTAGTAGAAGATAGGCTAGTCCTAATCCTATTTGGACTCCACATGTAACCCGCCCCTCTAACTTATATAAGGAGGGGCAGGGCTCCCCAAAGAGGGACAAGAAACAAGAATAATCTCTAGGGCTAGACACAAAGAGCCGGCTTACCGGCGACTCTCTCATGATCATAATGAGACCTAGCCACAAACAGCATGTAGGGTTATTACCGGATGATGTTTCCTGGGGCCCGAAGCTGTCTAAATCCTTGTCTTGCGTGTTGCGTCTCTCGTCCCGATCAACCCCTCTCAAGCTACCAGATAGATGCGTTGGCCTCGCGACTAAGTCCTGACACTAAGGACATCTGCCGTGACAATTCCACGACACGTTCCGATGCATTTTCCCAAAATTTTGTGACATAGATACTGAGGATATTGTTTCAACATATGTAATTATGAATGCACGGAATACTCTCTTGTTCTTTGCTATCGCGCGCATACTTTTCTTGGGTTTGCACACTCGTCTGAGAATTTTGAGTACTTGTAGGTAAGGTACAGACTCCGTAAGGCAAAGTTATCACCGTTTTAGTGAACACCGGTCCATTATATGACACTCCTTGAAAGAACTTCAGTTTCCCGTGACGCGTTCCAGTGCATTCTCCCAATTTTTTTTGACATTGATACTGAGGATATTGTTTCCACATATGTAATAATGAATGCGAGGAATACCCTCTTGTTCTTTGCTGTCCGCACATACTTTACGGCATGCCACTGGGCGAAAAAAGGAGAATAAGGCTTATAGTCGCTAGATTTTCTTGTCTTTACGACCAAATGGGATTTCCCCAAACGTTTGTCCTTACCAAGCAGTCAAAGGTGTATACCCACCATAGTATGTCGAATTTCACTCCAAAGGAAATATCAATGGGTTCAAAAACTTGTGTGAAAAGCAGTGGCGAATGAGATTATTTGACTTTCAAGTGCAAAAAGTCCACCTTGTGGGCCAAATTTGAGAGTCCTCCAGTGTTCTTCGCGCAAGCAGGGAGGCCATCTTGGGTTTGCATGCTCGTCGCGACCATTTTGAGTACTTGTGGGTTAAAAACAGACTCCTTACGGTAAAATTATGACCGTTTAAGTGAACACCGGTCCATTATATGGCACTCCTTGAAATAACGTATTTTCTCGTGACGCATTTCAGGGAGTTGTCCCAAAATTTTGTGACATCGATACAGAAGATATTGTTAACACATATGTGTTGATCGATGCGAGGAATACCCACTTTTTCTTTTCTATCGCGCGTGTACTTTACGACATGCCACTAGGCGTAAAAAGGGGAATAAGGTTTATGGTCGCTAGATTTTCTTGAATTTACGACCAAATGGAATTACCCCGATTATAGAGCATGTGCACAAAGAAACGTTTGTACTTACCAAGCGGGCTAATGTGTATACCCACCATAATCTGTCAAATTTCACTCCAAAGGAAGTGTAAATGGGTTCAAAATCTTGTCTGAAAAGTAGCGGTGAATGATATTATTTGACTTTCGAGTGCAAAAAGTCCAGCTTAGCGGCCGAATTTGAGGGTCCTCTGGGCTCCTGGCGTAAGCTGGGAGTATTACATGGGTTTCTTGGGTCTGCACTCTTGTCGCGAGCATTTTGAGTACTTGTGGGTCAAGTACAGACTCCGTATGGCAAATTTATGACCCGTGTGAACGCCTGTCCATTATATGGCACTCCCTGAAAGAACTTTATTTCCCTGTGACGCATTCCAGCGCATTGTCCCAAAATTTTGTGACATTGATACTGAGGATTTGTTTCCACATATGTATTGATTGATTCGACGAATATCCTCTTGTTCTTTCTGCCGTGCATAGACTTTACGACATGCCACTGGGCGAAAAAAGGAAAATAAGGCTTATAGTCGCTAGATTTTCTTGAATTTACGACCAGATGGGATTTCGCAAATACTAAAACGCATGTGCACATATAAATATTTGTCCTTACCAAGCGGGCTAATGTGTATACCCACCATAATTTGTCAAATTTCACTCCAAAGGAAGTGTAAATGGGTTCCAAAACTTGTCTAAAAAGCAGCCGCGAATGAGATTCTTTGACTTTCAAGTGCAAAAAGTCCACCTTAGGGGCCAAATTTGAGGGTCCCCAGACGCTCCTATCACAATCTCGGTGTATTTCTTTGGTTGTTCGTCGTGACCATTTTGAGTACTTATGGCTCGGAAACACACTCCGTATGGCAAAGTTATGACCGATTTCGTTAACAGCGGTCCATTATATTGCCCTCCTTGAAAGAACTTCATTTTCCCGTGATGCGTTTTGGCGTGTTGTCCCAAAATTTTGTGACATCAATACTGAAGACATTGTTTCCACATATGTATTGATTGATGCGAGGCATACCCTCTTGTTCTTTGCTGTCGCGATACTTTACGGCATGCCACTGGGCGAAAGAAGGAGAATAAGGGTTACAATCGCTAGATATTATTGAATTTATGACCAAACGGGATTGCCCCGATCATAGAGCATGTGCACAAAGATTTGTTTGTCCATACCAAGCGGGCTAATTTGTATACCCACCAGAATCTGTTGAATTTCACTCCAAAGGAAGTGTAAATGGGTTTAAAAACTTGTCTGAGAATTTGCGGTGAATGATACTCTTTGACTTTCGAGTGCAAAAAGTCCAGCTTAGCGGCCGAATTAGAGGGTCCTCTGGGGCTCCTGGCCTAAGTTAGGAGTATTACTTGGGTTTCTTGGGTTTGCACTCTCGTCGCGAGCATTTGAGTACTTATGGGTCAGGTGCAGACTCCGTATGGCAAAGTATGACCGTTTTTGTGAGCACCTGTCCATTATATGGCACTCCTTGAAAGAACTTCATTTTCCCGTGACGCATTCCAACGTGTTGTCCCAAAATTTTGTGACATCAAAACTGAGGATTTCTTTTGTACATATGCATTGATCGACACGAGGAATACCCTCTTGTTCTTTGTTGTCCGCGCACAGACTTTACGGCATGACACTGGGCGAAAAAAGGAGAATAAGGTTTATAGTTGCTAGATTTTCTTGAATTTACGACCAAATGGGATTTCCCCAATCATAAAGTATGTGCACAAAGAAACGCTTTTCCTTACCAAGCGGGCTAATGTGTATACCCACCATAATTTCTCAAATTTCACTCCAAAGTGTAAATGGGTTCAAAAACTTGTCTGAAAAGCAGCGGGAATGAGATTCTTTGAGTTTCAAGTGCAAAAAGTCCACCTTAGGGGCCGAGTTTTAGGGTCCCCCGAGGCTGCTATCACAAGCATGGTGTATTTCTTTGGTTGCTCGTCGCGACTATTTTGAGTACTTGCGGCTCAGAAACACACTATGTATGCCAAAGTTATGACCTTCTAGTTAACACCTATTCATTATATTGCACTCCTTGAAATAACATCATTCTCCCATGATGCGTTTCGGTGCGTTGTCCCAAAATTTTGTGACATCGATACTGAAAATATTGTTTCCACATATGTATTGATCGATGCGAGGAATATCCTCTTGTTCTTTGCTGTCGCACACATACTTTACAGCATGCCACTGAGCGAAAAAATGAGAATAAGGCTTACAATTGCTATATATTATTGAATTTCTGAGCAAATGGGATTGCCCCAATCATAGTGCATGTGCACAAAGAAAAGTTTGTCCATACCAAGCGGGCTAATGTGTATACCCACTATAATCTGTGGAATTTAACTCCAAAGGAAGTGTAAATGGGTTCAAAATCTTGTCTGAAAAGTAGCGTTGAATGATATTCTTTGACTTTCGAGTGCAAAAAGTCCAACTTAGGGCCCGAATTTGAAGGTCCTCTCGGGCTCCTAGCGCAAGCGGGGAGTATTTCTTTGCTTTGCACACTCGTCATGTGCATTTTGAGTATTTGTGGGTCAGAAACAGACTCTGTATGGCATAGTCATGACCATTTTAGTGGACACAAGTCCATTGTATGACACTCCCTGTAAGAACTTTATTTTCCCATGACACGTTCCGGTGCGTTGTCCCAAAATTTTGTGACATCTATACTGAGGATATTGTTTCCACATATGTCATTATAAATGTGAGGACTACCCTCTTGTTTTTGTTGTCGCGCACATAGTTTACGGCATGCCACTTGGCAAAAAAAGGAGAATAAGGCTTATAGTCGCTACATTTTCTTGAATTTACGACCAAATGGTATTACCCGGATCATAGAGCATGTGCACAAAGAAACATTTTTCCTTACCAAGCAGTCAATCGTGTATACCCACCATAGTCTGTCGAATTTCACTCGAAAAGAAGTGTAAATGGGTTCAAAAACTTATCTGAAAAGCAGCGGCGAATGAGATTACTTGACTTTCAAGTGCAAAACATCCACCTTGTGGGCTGAATTTGAGAGTCCTCCTGGGTTCGTGGCGCAAGCGGGGACTATTTCTTGGGTTTGTACGCTCTTCGCGACAAATTTGAGTATTTGTGGGTCAAGAACAGACTCCGTATGGCAAAGTTATGACCGTTTAAGTGAACAACGGTCCATTATATGGCACTCCTTGAAATAACTTCATTTTCTCGTGCCGCATTCCAGCGCGTTGTCTCAAAATTTTGTGGCATTGACACTGAAGATATTGTTAACACATATGTGTTGATCAATGCGAGGAATACCCACTTGTTCTTTGTTATCTCGCGCGTACTTTCCGTCATGCCACTGGGCAAAAAAGGAAAATAAGTCTTATGGTCGCTAGATTTTCATGAATTTACGACCAAATGGGATTGCCCCGATCATTGAGCATCTACACAAAAAAATGTTTGTTCTTACCAAGCGGGCTAATGTGTATACCCACCATAATCTGTCGAATTTCACTCCAAAGGAAGTGTAAATGTTTTCAAAATCATGTCCGAAAAGTTGCGGTGAATGATGTTCTTTGACAATCGAGTGAAAAAAGTCTAGCTAAGCGGCCGAATTTGAGGGTCCTCTGGGGCTCCTGGCGTAAGCTGGGAGTATTAGTTGGGTTTCTTGGGTTTGCACTCTCGTCGCGAGCATTTTGAGTACTTGCGGGTCAGGTACAGTCTCCGTATGGCAAAGTTATGACCGTTTTTGTGAACACCTATCCATTATATGGAACTCCTAGAAAGAACTTTATTTTCTCGTTACATATTCCTGCGCGTTGTCGCAAAATTTTGTGACATCGATACTGAGGATTTGTTTCCACATATGTATTGATCAATGCGAGGAATACCCTCTTGTTTTTTGCTGCCGCGCACAAACTTTATGACATGCCACTGGGCGAGAAAAGTAGAATGAGGCTTATAGTCGCTAGATTTTCTGGAATTTACGACCAAATGGGTTTGCCCCGATCATAGAGCATGTGCTCAAAGAAATGTTTGTCCTTACCAAGCGTCTTAATGTGTATACCCACCATAACATGTTGAATTTCACTCCAAAGGAAGTGTAAATGGGTACAAAAACTTGTCTGGAAAGCGGCGGCGTACAGGATTATTTGACTTTGAAGTGCAAAAAGTCCACCTTTGGGGCCAAAATTTTGTGTCTACTGAGTCTCCTAGCAAAAGCTGGGAGTATTTCTTGGGTTTGCATGCTCGTCGCGACCATTTTGAGTACTTGTGGGTCAGAAACAGACTCCGTATGACCAATTTATGACTATTTTAGTGAGCACCTGTAGTGACCCAACCTCAAACGGTCAAGCCTCTGTGTATGCTAGCACACGCAGTACATCAACGTATATATCAAAGTGCAATCACATGTATAAATAACGTAAAACTGATATATACCTCATAAGTCTCAACGGAAACAACCGATCGGGTGTGGAGTCCCATCAACGCCAACGACAAGTTGAGTGTAGACGGTAACCCTACAACGTAACTCTTGCCCATCATAGAAGTTCCTGCAACATAAGACGTTACAACCATGTAGGTTAGTACATTGAATGTACTAGCAAGTCACATCATAAGGATAATTAACCTATTTGTACATGCAATTTGGCTGGTGGAAAGCTCTATGTTTAGTTTTTGGATAAAGCTAGTTTTTTCCTAGAATAAAAAATATTATTCTACTACTACAAAATAGCATAGGATGAGTTGCCAAACCCAACTCAATCCATTTCCAAAGTTTCATTTAAAACCCAGTAGCTTAAATTAAGAGTGACGAGATCTCCCAAAATTTCCACTACTAGATGCTCAAGCTCTCCGTAACCGGGGACACAGCTAATCGATTAAGTTTTAACATATTGCAGAGGTTTGCGCACTGTTCCCCACAAGACTTGGTCGCCTCCCTTGAAGTTCTCCCACTGCTTGGCGTTTGAGAACTGGATGATCGAGACATAGTCTTTCGAAATTATTCCCCTTTAACCCACGGATAGGCTGGTACACCTACTCATTCTACATCTGCTAGCCTATCCCGGAAGAGGTCACACTATCTACTCAACTAAGCCAGAGCCCATATTGGCTTGTGGCTACACACAGAAACTTCTAGACATGAAAACACGTTCGGTCCCTTTGTTCCTGAGCGAACGGACCTCTAGTGGTGCACCACCATGGATTTCCGACTGTACTTCGCCACCATTCAAACCAATTTCCGCCCAGATAGTTCATTTCAGTCTTGGTCCTGATTACAACTTTGTTACTCAAGTCTCGCCATGAATACTTCCCAATCCACGTCTACATTTGCGAGGCAGAAATAAACTTACACGGTGGTGACAAGGTTGTATGGTGCAGATCTACCTCAAATGAACTACTAGGTAAACACATAGCCATCCGGCAAATTTTTTTCCTACCATGCAATCCTACCGCAAAGGACTAAGTGCGTAAATAAAACATAGGTAATTGGGAGAATGGTCAAATGTGAACTTGGCTCGTAATAGTTGATGAAGATTATATCGCTCTCAGAAATTTACTTAATACTCCCTCCATTCCTTTATGTAAGGTGTATTATTTTCGGCATGGTGACCAATGCAAATAATTATAGACGCGTTAGGACAAAATTACCCCTGGCAAGTAAATCGGTGAGTCAAGGAAAGTAATAGAGACATGCAATCGAGAGAGAGATAGTTTCCTTCTTTTGATACAAGGAGAGATACAAAAAATCAAGAAAGAGACACTTTCCTCTTTCTGGAGGGATAAAAAGGGAATCATGTGGATTTAGAAGAAATGCACCTTACATTGTGAAATTTTGTCAAAAAACAAATACACCTTATATAAAGGAACAGAGGGAGTAGAATTATTCGTCACTCTCTGATGAAAATCTATAAGGTCAAACATTGCACTCACATAAGTAGTCATTTCAGAGAACCAAATGACATCCCACATGAAAAGACTCGTAAAATCCAAATGAAAAGACAACACACTTAACTATCACAAAAAATATTCTAAGTGCAAAACAACATATGGCATGGGTTAAAAGTGATGTGAACTATTGTGCATAATAGTCATACTAGTACAAATATTAATGGACATATCCTAGTGTGTGAAAAATATTATGAGAATGGTCCAAGTGATAGGGTTGGGCTACGGTGACTAATTGCAAAAAATAATCAACTCAAACTGAGCTACGGTCTAGGAGATATGGCCATTTGAAGTTTGTATTCAAATCTGAATAATTTCAAATTTGAATCTGGCAAAAATTTACAAAAATGACACCACTAGACAGATCTAATCAGGACGAAGAGTTTGACACTGGTTTCATCTAATTTGGATCTACGGCTAAAAAGTTGTGACTACTCGAAGTTGAGGGACTAATCTGTGATAAAAGGGACTAAGCAGTGAACGAAAACATAGCGATCAGGTCCCTGGCTAGGTGGCGGCTTGCGGGTGGCTGAGCAGCGTTCGCGGCTTAGGCTGAACGATGGACGTCCGGCAATTAACAGAATAAAACAAATCTATAGCTAACTAAAGAAAACCAAAAATCGGTTTAATGAAAACCGATCGATTTAAACAAACCGCGGTTAACCAATCTAATAGTAAATAAATAAAAAACTAAAAAAACGTACATGAGGTTCACTTACGGTGACGATGACGATGAACGGGGACGGCGGCGCTGGCGTCAGGCGGCGGACGGGGCGGCGGGTGCGGTGGCCTCCGGCGGTGGGGAAGAAGGCGAACGGGACGAGCGCGACGAGGGGGTCGCTATGGCGGTGGCGGCGTGTGTCGGGGTGGTCGGGACGGGCAGAGCAAAGGGCGGTGGCTCCATGCTCCGGCGAGGATGCAGGTCGTCAGGGTGTCGTCTCTGGTGGTCCCTAGGGGCAAAAACTATGTCAACTGGATGAGACTCGGCGAGTTACGAAGGTTGACAAAAAGAAAATGAAGGTAGGGGAGTGTATGGTGATGGAAACTCCGACGAGATCCAACGCGGCAGGGCGTCGGCTATGGGTGGTGTGAGGTGAAATGGAGTGGCAGAATGGAGAGAGGGGGCTCCGGGGTTTATATAAGCGCGGAGAGGGGTGCTCGGGGTTGTGGGTGTCGGTCGGAACGACACCTATGGGATCACTGGGATCCCTTCTATGGTTGGCGGGCGCGGGGTTGTGCAAAGAGCAGGTCTAGGAGCCAGCACAAAGATCGTTTACCCAAGTTCGGGCCGCGAAGATGTGTAATACCCTAGTCCTGCTTTGGTGTATGTATTTGAGTGTTCTTGAGTTCTTGAGCTAGCTAGGGTGCGTGTCTAGTCCAAAAGATCCGAATCCTTCTCCTAGACGCCTCAGGCCTCCTTTTATAGACAAAAGGGGTCGCCACAGTGGCACACAGGAGATGGAAAGGTCTACAGTACACAAGCTTATCACCTTTCATTACGGGACAAGACGCATTAAATGCACTCCTCAGGTGTTTTGTTGCTTTATTGGGGATGGCAACGAGGCCCGTCACGTCTGTCGCCGCCCCGCCTTGCTCTAACACGCGTCCAGGCCAACGATGCATGTTGCGCCATGTAGGCTGGTAGGCTGCTGAGATGGCGTGGTGGTAGGGTCTTCACGAAGATCTGCATGCCACCACGCAGGTGCTTGCTGAGTTGGCCTGGAAGCCGCACGTCGCCACACACGTGCCTGCCCAGCTGGTTGGGCCGGCAGCTGAATGGGAACGGCGGTGGAGTCTTGGCAGACGCGAGAGTGGTTGTGGCCTCGCAGGTGCCCTCGGCAAGGGTCCTGCCGGGGCCCCGGCAAGGGTCTTGCCACGGCATCACAGTCGTCCCTGGCAAGGATCTTGCCGGGGGTCTCATGGATTTCCTCGACAAGGATCTTTGCCGAGGAGTGCCTATGATGTTGACAAAGATCTGCATGCCATCATGGAGGTGCCTCCCGAGCCTTAGTTCCAATGTGGTTTGTTGGTGGTGTTGGAACCCTTGGGCTCAAGGGTGGCGCGCCCCGTTGGCGTCAGGCTAGTTTCCCTGGCAAGGGTCTTGCCGGGGGAGTCCACCTCGCCCTCTTGCTCTTTGTGTTTCTTGGTCTTGGCGCCGCTTTGCCCGTCTCGTGCTTTTGGCAGGAGCGCCTTCTGGTGTTTTTGCGCTTCTGCTCCTTCCCCTTGCCCTGCTAAGTGTGGCCGCAGGTGCGGCTCTGACTGCCCGTGCACAAGTAGAGGGGTAAAAAGGATAGCCCCTACTTTTGTTTTACCGACAGGAGCCCCTGGGTCTGGTCCACACATAAGCGCAACGCGTTGTTGGGCCGGGCTCAGAACGGTGCACGGGCAGGCGGGGCGGATTTTAACTGCAATAATTCCTTCGCTCGCTGTGCTTCCCCATGACCCGCGTTGAATGCATGACATGGGGGTCGTGCGTGACGTGGGGCGGTTGCTGCCCTCATGCGTCACATTGCAGTAAAGAGGAGGCTCGCGGCTTCCCCATAAAAAGAGGGAGACGCAGGGACACGACTCATTTACTGAGTGGACTTGGGTCGTGGCCTTCGAGGCGCCCGTGCCCCGTGATCACGGGGTGGAAAATGGTCGCCTCACTTGTCCCCTCGATTTCTGTTCGCTCCCCACGTGTCTTCCATGCCTTGAAGATGGCAGGAAGCAGGCGCGGGCCTTGAATGATGAGGCGGGAAACCGGGCCGCCGCTGATTGGAGCAGCGGGTCGGTCTCAATTCCCTGCGGCCTTGATGGCTGGATTGGTTGAGCAGGGCGGCTGAGCCCCGACCCCGGCCCTTTATAATAAGGGGAGGGGGATGGCACCCCTCAATCTTTCACCATCCGCCTCTTTCCACCTTGGCTTCTTTCTCTCTTCTTTTATGGCGAGAGGGCGCGTCGGTGCTTTGACGGTGGCGTCGAGGGTCTCCGCTCAACAGCGCGCCCCTCCTTCCCAAGAGCTGGTGGTGGCGGAGCCGGCCTCGAGGGGAAGGGGTAGGAGGCAAGACCGAGGTCGCCGTGGCGCTCGGGGAAGAGGAGGACAGGACGGCGCATCGGCCTCGCCTCCGCCGGCGGTCCCTCCCCAATGGAGGGCCACGTCGGGGACCAGCCCCGTGAGTTCTTCATCAGGCTGCACCGACCATTGATGCCCTGCAGGAGTCTGTCGCCCCATGGTGGGCTCGGCGTCCACGGCAACACCCTTGCCAGCGGCCCCTGGGAAAGTACTTGCTGGGGCCTGATTTCCTGCGCTTGTTCTGCTCTGTCGATGGATCGACGGATGGTTGAGTTAACTGAAGCAGAAAAGTCCTGGTTCCACAGGTAGTTTGAGTGCAACGCGCCTCGACAGGTAATCGGCGGTGTCGTTCTCCACTCGGGGAACAAGCTCCGCTTGTATACCGTCAAAAAGCTCCTCCAGCTTCCTCACCTCATTCACGTAGGCCTCCATCAACGGGCTTTGATAATCTTTGTTAACTTGCTTGACGACGAGCTGTGAATCACCCCTGACGACAAGCTTCTTGATCCCGAGGTCTACCGCGATCCTGAGACCGGCAAGCAACCCCTCGTACTCAGCAGTGTTGTTTGTTGACATCTCCCTGGGAAAGAGCATTTGGAATAAATACTTGAGGTGCTCTCCGGTGGGTGCAATGAGTAGCACACCGGCACCGACGCCTTCCAGTGAGAAAGCCCCATCAAAGTACATAACCCAGTTGCGACTCGTTTCCTTGCCGGGGAGAGTGGTCTCCTGGATCTCTTCGTCGGGCGTTGAAGTCCATCCAGCAATGAACTCTGCCAAGACTCTACTCTGGATTGTCCAAGTACTTTCAAACTTCAAGCCAAAGCTTGACAGTTCCAAAGCCCATTCCACAATCCTCCCGGTTGCGTCTGGGTTATGCAATATCCGTTGCAACAGGAGGCGGGTGACGACGGTGATTTCGTGGGCTTGGAAGTAATGACGCAGCTTCCTCGAGGCCATAAGGAGGCCGAAGAGCAATTTCTGCACGCTGGAGTACCTTGATTTAGTCCCCTGCAATAGGGAGCTGACAAAGTAGACCGGGTGCTGCATCATCTTCTTCTTCTACACCATTCCATTCGGTTTCACGGGCCTTGTCCCGCTGGCGTCAGACTCTGCCGGGGGCCTCGCCTCGCCGGCACCTGGTCTTGCCGGGGGAATCTCTGGCTCATCATCCGCCCGTTATGCCATTGCCGCTGCCTCTTCGTCAACCTCCCTCTGTGCCACTAGCGCGACACTAACCACTTGGTTCATTGCCGCAAGATACAGCAGCAACGACTCTTGTGGTTTAGGCGCAACTAGTATTGGTGTAGAGGAAAGGTACTTCTTCAAATTCTGCAGTGCTGCTTCGGCCTCTGGGGTCCACTCCATTGGGCCCGCCTTCTTCAAGATTTTGAAAAAGGGGAGGGCACGTTTGGCAGACTTGGAAATGAACCTGCTCATGGTGGCAACGCAACCAGTGAGCCGACGCACATCCTTGATCCGCTTAGGTGCCTCAATTTTCTCAATGGCCTTGATCTATCTGGATTCGCCTCGATCCTGCGCTGTGACACAAAGAACCCGAGAAGTTTGCCGGACGGAACACCGAAGACACACTTCTCAGGGTTCAGCTTGAGGTTGATCTTGCGCATATTTGTAAACGTCTCTTCTAAATCTTGCACGAGTGTCGCCCTGTCCTTGGTTTTGACCACTATGTCATCCATATAAGCTTCCATATTTCTATGTAGCTAGGGCTCAAAACCAATTTGGACTGCTCTTGCAAACGTTGAGCCAGCACTCTTCAACCCGAAAGGCATTCTCAAAAAGCAAAATGTACCACATGGGGTGATGAATGCTGTCTTCTCTTCATCTTTTCTCGTCATGAAGATCTGGTGGTATCCTGAGTAGGCGTCGAGGAACGATAACAAGTCGCACCCGTCCGTGGAGTCAACAATCTGGTCAATGCGCGGCAACGGGAAAGGGTCCTTTGGACAAGCCTTATTGATATCCGTGTAATCAATACACATCGTCCACTTCCCATTTGCCTTGTGCAGCACCAATGTATTGGCCAACCACGTCGGATGGGGTACTCCCGTCACCAAGCCTGCCGCTTCTAACTTCCTGATCTCCTCCGTGATGAACTCCTGCCCCTCCAAAGCTTGCTTCCTGACCTTCTGCTTGACGGGTCGTGCATGAGGACAGACAGCAAGATGGTGCTCAATCACCTCCCTGGGAACGCCGGGGATGTCGGATGCTTGCCATGCAAACACATCAACATTCGCCCGCAGGAAGGTGACGAGCGCGCTTTCCTATTTGCTGTCAAGGGAGGAGCTTATGTGAAAGCCACTCCCGTGCCATCCTCCTTGACGGACACCTTCTTGGTCTCTGGTGGCGCAGCTCTGGATTTCTTGCTCTTGCCGGTGGAGCTCTCTGGCACATCCTCGACGGGAGCACAACACTCCGAAGAGGTGCGCTTGCCGGAGTGGGTGCGAGAGGTCTTGTCGGTCTTCTTTCCTCCCGGGCTTCGGCGGCAGGAGGAAGTGCCTTAGCGGCAGTCGCTGCAACTGCCTCCCGGTAGAGTTAGTTAGATCAGCGCATCCTTCTTGTCAGATGGGACAATGATGACGGTCATCGGCCCAGGCATCTTCAGCGTGTTGTAGGCGTAATGTGACGCCGCCATGAACTTGGCTAGTGTCGGGCAGCCGAGGATACTGTTGTAGGGCAAGGGGATCTCGGCTAGATCGAAAATAATCCTCTCCGTCCGGTAGTTAAACCCGCCTCCAAACGTCATGGGCAGCATGACCTTACCCTTCGGCTGACTCCTTCCCGGGTTGACCCCTTGAAAAGTACCCGTCTCTTCGAGGTCTCCATCGGGAATCTGTAGCCTTTTGTTCACAACAGGCGAGATCAAGTTCAGACCGGCCCCGCTGTCAACTAGCATTTTCGTCACCATGAGGTTGCGTATTGTTGGCGAAACCAAGAACGGCAAGCACCCGACCGCAGTCGTGCGATTAGGGTGGTCCTCGACGTCAAAAACGATAGGCGTGCTGGATCACTTCAGTGCCTTTTGACCATTGAGTGATGGTTCCGCTGCTGTGATCTCACGCGCCCACTTCTTGAGCTGGCGGTGAGAAGTGTGCAGCGAGGCGCCACCGTCGAGGCACATGGCCTCCGTAGCTTTCTGGAACTCTTGCTCGCCGGACTCGTCGTCCTCGTCATCACCGTCGTCTTCCCGCTTCTTGTCGCGGCCCGGAGCGGGCCTCTCTTGCTGGCTATCCTTGCGGCGGTGACCCCCTTGGCCGCCACGCTTCTTGCTGGACCCTTCGGCACCATCCTGACCCTTCTCCTTGTCCCTCCTCTCATACTCAGCTTTAGCTTCTCAGCAAGTAGCTCAACCTGTCGGCAGTTCTGGATGTCATGGCCCTTGGTGTGGTGGATCTTGCAGTACTGCTTGTCGGAGCCTCCTGGATTGTTGGCAGCCGCGAAGGCCCAGCAAGCGGCACACCCGGCAATCTCCTTGTCGGGTCGTCTGCCTTGGCCTTCTAGGCAGTGCCGGTTGATGACCCACAAGTATAGGGGATCTATCGTAGTGCTTTCGATAAGTAAGAGTGTCGAACCCAACGAGGAGCAGAAGGAAATGATAAGCGGTTTTCAGCAAGGTATTCTCTACAAGCACTGAAATTATAGGTAACAGATAGTTTTGTAATAAGATAATTTGTAACGAGCAACAAGTAACAAAAGTAAATAAAGTGTAGCAAGGTGGCCCAATCCTTTTTGTAGCCAAGTACAAGCCTGGACAAACTCTTATATAGAGAAAAGCGCTCCCGAGGACACATGGGAATTATCGTCAAGCTAGTTTTCATCACGTTCATATGATTCGCGTTCGGTACTTTGATAATTTGATATGTGGGTGGACCGGTGCTTGGGTGTTGTCCTTACTTGGACAAGCATCTCACTTATGATTAACTCCTATTACAAGCATCCGCAACTACAAAAGAAGTATTAAGGTAAACCTAACCATAGGATGAAACATATGGATCCAAATCAGCCCCTTACGAAGAAACACATAAACTAGGGTTTGAGCTTCTGTCACTCTAGCAACCCATCATCTACTTATTACTTACCAATGCCTTCCTATAGGCCCAAATAATGGTGAAGTGTCATGTAGTCGACATTCACATAACACCACTAGAGGAGAGACAAAATACATCTCATCAAAATATCGAACGAATACCAAATTCACATGACTACTAATAGCAAGACTTCTCCCATGTCCTCAGGAACAAACGTAACTACTCACAAAGCATATTCATGTTCACAATTAGAGGAGTATTAATATGCATATAGGATCTGAACATATGATCTTCCACCAAATAAACCAACTAGCATCAACTACAAGGAGTAATCAACACAACTAGCAACCTACAAGTACAAATCCCAGACTTAGAGACAAGAATTGGATACAAGAGATGAACTAGGGTTTGAGAGGAGATGGTGCTGGTGAAGATGTTGATGGAGATTGGCCCCCTCCCAATGAGAGGAGCGTTGGTGATGACGATGGCGATGATTTCCCCCTTCGGGAGGGAAGTGTCCCCGGCAGAACAGCCCGCCAGAGCCTAGATTGGTTCCACCAAGGTTACGCCTCTTGGCGTGAGTCTCGTCCCAAAGCTTGCCCTGATTTTTCTTGGACGAAATACTTCATATAGCGTAAGATGGGCACCGAGGACCAACAGGGTGCCCACGAGGCGGGGCACGCCAGGTAGGGGTGCGCCTCACCCTCGTGGCTGTGGTGTGGGCCCCTCCGGTATTTTCTTCGCCAAGATTTTTTATTATTTCCAAAAACAACTTCCGTGGAGTTTCAGGACTTTTGGAGTTGTGCGAGAATAGGTCTCTAATATTTGCTCCTTTTTCAGCCTGTAATTCCAGCCGGCATTCTCCCTCTTCATGTAAACCTTGTAATATAAGAGAGAATAGGCATAGGTATTGTGACATAATGTGTAATAACAACCCATAATGCAATAAATATCGATATAAATGCATGATGCAAAATGGACGTATCAACTCCCCAAAGCTTAGACCTCGCTTGTCCTCAAGCGGAAGCCGATAACGATAAATATGTCCACATGTTTAGAGGTAGAGGTGTCGATAAAATCAAATACGGACATGAGGGCATCATGATCATTCTTAAACCAGCAACATATATGAATATTGTCATATGATTTCTTATGCTCAAGTAATAATCTATTCACAATGTCAAGTATGAATCAGAAACATTATTGAGAACTAACAAACTATAATCTCAGTCATTGAAGCAATTGCAATTTATCATAACATCGGAAAGAGTCTATGTCAGAGCTTTTCAGCAAGCCCACACACTCAACTATCATTTAGTCTTTCACAATTGCTAACACTCACGAAATAGTTGTGGTTACGGAGTTTTAATCAGACACAGAGAAAGATAGGGGCTTATAGTTTCGCCTCCCAACCTTTTACCTCAAGGGTAATGTCAACAATAATAGTTCATGCTAACTTACATCCAATTAGATTTATCTATCAGGATCTTTCCAACACACTGTGCTTGCCAAAGGATAAAATGTAAAAAGAAAAGGTGAAGATTACCATGACTCTTGCATAAGGTAGAAGATAAAAGTAAAAGATAGGCCCTTCCCAGAGGGAAGCAGAGGTTGCCATGCGCTTTCAGGGTTGGATGGACAAAATCTTAATGCGAAAGAACGTCACTTTATATTGTCACTTGTGATATGGACCTTTATTATGCAGTCCGTCACTTTTATTTCTTCCACATCACAAGATCGTATAAAGCTTATTTCCTGCACACTAGTCAATCATACATATTTAGAGAGCAATTTTTATTGCTTGCACCGAGACAACTTACTTGAAGGATCTTACTCAATCCATAGGTAGATATGGTGGACTCTCGTGGCAAAACTGGGTTTATGGATATTTGGAAGCACAAGTAGTATCTTTACTTGGTGCAAATAATTTGGCTAGCATGAGGGAGAAAGGCAAACTCAACATGTTGGATGAACCATGACAATATACTTTATCTCAGATATAAGAAAACATAACCCATTATGTTGTCTTCCTTGTCCAACATCAAATCTTTAGCATGTCATATTCTAATGCGTGCTCACAATCATAATAGATGTCCAAGATAGTATATTTATATGTGAAACCTCTCTTTCTTTATTACTTCCTATTAATTGCAACGATGACCAAAGCTATGTTTGTCAACTCTCAACAACTTTTAATCATCATACTCTTTTTATGTGAAGTCATTACTCTCCATAAGATCAATATGATCTCTTTGTTTCCTTTTATTATTTCACTTTTCTTTCATTTCGTCAAGATCATAGCAAAATAATCAAGCCCTTGACTCAACACTAATCTTTATTATATAGCTCACGGACTCGATTACATAAAGGGATCATAAAGCAAAACTCAAAACTAGATCATACTAAAACTTTATTCTACTAGGTCAAGATATTACTAAAAGGATCAAACTAAGAAAAACGGTAAAGATAGAGATGTGATGGTGATACGATACCGGGGCACCTCCCCCAAGCTTGGCAGTTGCCAAGGGGAGTGCCCATACCCATGTGATTATGTCTCCTTTTTCGGGGATGGTGATGTCATATTCTTGGCGATGATGCCCCTCGGGATACGATTCTCCTCCTCGAGCATATTGACTTGCTGCTTGAGGTCCATTATTTCCTGACGAAGCTTTCCTGTAACAGCCAAAGCTCCTTGCACCCAAGGGTGTAGCATAGCTGCGGGAGAACAAGTGTCACTCTTCTTCATATTTTCATAAGAAAGAAATCTTAACATTGGAAGGGATAACCGAGTTTGGAATAGCCGAGCTCTGTAGTTCCCCCATTGTGAATCCAGCTCGGTAGCGAGAAGTGACTTCTTGATCCTCCTCCATGGCGTCTATCCTCTTCAAATCAGCCTCCATCTCTTCCTTCGTTGCTGGCCCAAAGTGGTCAGCATCGTTGTTTGTCCTTGATCTCGATGCCGGATGAGACACCCGGCTCTCCCCGACTGACTCTTGAGAAGACATCTTGCTCAAATCTGCAGCAGCAACAGCTCGAAACAAAAACAGAGGATATTTGTGTGATACAAGAGTCAAAACCTCCGGGAGATTGTTTAATCAATTTTTACCGACCAAAATACGTATCGTGCAAGAAAACAGAGTCCGGAGAGCACACGAGGTAGAGGGGCGCGCCCTCCACCCTCGTGGAGGCCTCGTGTCCTTCCCGGACCGCCTCTTATTTTTCTATTTTTCTAAATATTCCAAAACAGGGATAAATTGCCATTAGAACTGTTTTGGAGTCGGTTTACTTACCGCACCACATACCTATTCCTTTTCGGAGTCTGAAACGTTCCGGAAAGTGTCCCTTATGTATTCCTCTGGTGTTACGGTTTCAATAACATTGGTTTCAACATTTATAGGATTGCTTGAGATATAATGTTTAATTTTTTGACCATTCACCACCTTCGGATTTGTGCCTTCGAAGTTGTTGATTTTTATGGCACCGGAACGGTAGACCTCCTCGATAACGTCAGGACCTTCCCATTTAGAGAGAAGTTTTCCTGCAAAAAAATCTTAAATGGGAGTTGTATACCAATACATAATCACCTACATTAAACTCACGCTTTTGTATTCTTTTATCATGCCATCTTGTAGGACCTTGAAGTATGTCTAGAGGGGGGGGGGGGGTGATTAGACTACTTGACCAATTAAAAGCTATGCCTTTTCCCAATTTTAGACTTTGACAGATTTTAGCTATCTTTGAACAATTCAAGCAATCATCACACAATTCAAGCAAGCATGCAAAGAGTATATAGGCAGCGGAAAATAAAGCATGCAACTCGCAAGAATGTAAAGGGAAGGGTTTGGAGGATTCAAACGTAATTGGAGACACGGATGTTTTTGTCATGGTTCCGATAGGTGGTGCTATCGTACATCCACGTTGATGGAGACTTCAACCCACGTAGGGTAACGCAGTTGCGCTGAGTCCACGGAGGGCTCCACCCACGAAGGGTCCACAAAGAAGCAACCTTGTCTATCCCACCATGGCCGCCACCCACGAAGGACTTGCCTCACTAGCGGTAGATCTTCATGAAGTAGGCGATCTCCTTGCCCTTACAAACTCCTTGGTTCAACTCCACAATCTTGTCGGAGGCTCCCAAGTGACACCTAGCCAATCTAGGAGACACCACTCTCCAAGAAGTAACAAATGGTGTGTTGATGATGAACTCCTTGCTCTTGTGCTTCAAATGATAGTCTCCCAACACTCAACTCTCTCTCATAGGATTTGGATCTAGTGGAAAGAAGATTTGAGTGGAAAGCAACTTGGTGAAGGCTAGAGATCAAGATTCATATGGTTGGAATGGAATATCTTGGCCTCAACACATGAGTAGGTGGTTCTCTCGTAACTGGTAAGTTGGAAGTGTAGGTTTGTTCTGATGGCTCTCTCCATGAATGAAGAGGAGGTGGAGGTGTATATATAGCCTCCACACAAAATCTAACTGTTACTCACAATTTACCAAACTCGGTGGGACCGAATCATAAAACTCGGTCAGACCAATTTAGTAAACCTAGTGACCGTTAGGGTTTTCGGTGGGACTGATATGCAACTCGGTAGGACCGATATGGTTAGGGTTAGGGCATAATGTAATCTCGGTGAGACCGATTACACAAACTCGGTGAGACTGAATTTGGTAATTAGCTAACTAGAGAGTTGGTCAGGTAAACTCGGTGGGACCGATTTGCTCTTTCCGGTGAGACCGAAATGTTACAAAAGGGAAACAGAGAGTTTACATTGTAATCTCGGTGGGACCAATCGCTCACTTCGGTTAGACCGAAACGTTACGAAGGGAAACAGAGAGATTACAATCCCATCTCGGTGAGACCGAGATCCCTATCAGTGACACCGATTTGCCTAGGGTTTGTGGCAGTGGCTATGACATCTGCACTCGGTGGCGCCGGATAGAAAGAATCGGTAGGGCCGAGTTTGACTTAGGGTTTAGGTCATATGTGGATGTGAGAAAGTAGTGGAGGCTTTTGGAGCATATCACTAAGCACATGAAGCAACAGGCTCATTAAGCAACACCTCATCCCTCCTTGATAGTATTGGCTTTTCCTATAGACCCAATGTGATCTTGGATCACTAAAATGTAAAATGTAGAGTCTTGAGCTTTTGAGCTTGAGCCAATCCTTTGTCCTTGATATTTTGAGGGATCCACTTTCATCATCCATGCCATGACATTCATTGAGCTTTCCTGAAATATTTGTCTTGGAATAGCATTAGCTCAATGAGCTATATGTTGTTATGAATTACCAAAACCACCTAGGGATAGTTGCACTTTCACATCTTTTAACTTTTTCTTTAAACAACTTGGCATTCTCATAGGCTTGGGTTCTCCATTCATCAAGTGAGCTAATGTTAAAATAACCTCTTCTCACCGGCAAGTTTCATATCATAATTGAGCACTTTAATGGCCCAATATGCCTTATGTTCTAGTTTGAGAGGTAAGTGACATGCTTTTCCATAAACCATTTTATACGGAGACATACCCATAGGATTTTTATATGCAGTTCTATAGGCCCATAATGCATCATCAAGTTTCTTGGACCAATTCTTTCTAGATCTATTAACAGTCTTTTGCAAAATTAATTTGTGTTCTCTATTACTCAATTCTACTTGACCACTAGACTGTGGGTGATAAGGAGATGCAATTCTATGATTAACATCATACTTAGCAAGCATTTTACGGAAAGCACCATGAATAAAATGTGAACCACCATCGGTCATTAAATATCTAGGGACTCCAAACCTTGGAAAAATAACTTCTTTAAGCATCTTAATAGAGGTGTTATGATCAGCACTACTAGTTGGAATAGCTTCTACCCACTTAGTAACGTAATCAACAGCAACTAAAATATGTGTATATCCATTAGAGGCAAACGGTCCCATATAATCAAAGCCCCAAACATCAAATGGTTCAATAACAAGTGAATAATTCATATGCATTTCTTGATGTCTACTAATATTACCAATTCTTTGACATTCATCACATGATAATACAAACATACGGGCATCCTTGAAGAGAGTAGGCCAATAAAAACTGGATTGCAATACCTTATGTGCAGTTCTATCTCCAGCATTGTATCCTCCATAAGCCTCGGAGTGACACTGGCGTAGGATCTGTTCCTGTTCATGCTCAGGTACACAACGTCTAATAACACCATCTACTCCTTCTTTATAAAGATGTGGGTCATCCCAGAAGTAATGTCTTAAATCATAGAAAAACTTTTTCTTTTGTTGGTATGTGAAGCTAGGTGGTATAAATTTAGCAACAATGTAATTAGCATAATTAGCATACCATGGAGCAGCACGAGAAGCATTTATGACATTTAATTGTTCATCAGGAAAGCTATCATCAATACGTAGTGGGTCATCAAGAACATTTTCTAACCTAGACAAGTTGTTCCAAGAACGGGGTTCTCAGCTCCCTTTCTATCAATAATATGTAAATCAAATTCTTGTAGCAAGAGAACCCATCTAATAAGTATAGGTTTAGCATCTTTATTTTCCATAAGATATTTAATAGCAGCATGATCCATGTGAATAGTTACTTTAGAATCAACAATATAAGGTCTGAACTTATCACAAGCAAATACAATCGCTAAGAATTCTTTTTCAAGTAGTAGCATAATTTTTCCGGGCACTGTCTAGAGTTTTACTAGCATATTGAATAACATTTAATTTCTTATCAACTCTTTGCCCTAGAACAACACCTACTGACATAATCACTAGCATCACACATAATTTCAAAAGGTAAATTCCAATCAGGTGGCTGAACAATAGGTGCAGAGATCAATGCTTTCTTAAGTATTTCAAATGCTTATACACAATCATCATCAAAGACAAATGGTATATCTTTTTTGTAATAAATTAGTTAGAGGCCGAGAAATTTTTTAGAAGTCCTTAATGAACCTCCTATAAAAGCCTGCATAACCAATGAAACTTCTCATACATTTGATGTCCTTAGGACGTGGCATCTTTTCAATAGCATTAATTTTAGCTTTATCAACTTCAATGCCCTTTTCAGAAATTTTATGCCCCAAGACAATACCTTCATTAACCATAAAGTGGCACTTCTCCCATTTCAAGACAAGGTTACTTTCTTCACATCTCTGCAAAACTCGATCAAGGTTGCTCAAGCAATCATCAAAAGAGGATCCATAAACGGAAAAATCGTCCATGAAAACCTCACAAATCTTTTCACAAAAGTCAGAAAATATAGCCATCATGCATCTTTGAAAGGTAGTAGGTGCATTACATAAACCAAAAGGCATACGTCTATAAGCAAAAGTACCGAAAGGGCAAGTAAAAGTGGTCTTAGCTTGATCATAAGATGAAACAGGTATTTGAGAGAAACCAGAATAACCATCTAGAAAGCAAAAATGTGTATGTTTGGATAATCTTTCTAGCATTTGATCAATAAAAGGTAAGGGGTAATGATATTTTTTAGTAGCCTTATTTAATTTGCGGAAATCAATTACCATCCTGTAACCTGTAATAATTCTTTGTGGAATCAATTCATCTTTATCATTAGGAATGACAGTAATACCTCCCTTCTTAGGAACACAATGGATATGACTTACCCACTGACTATCAGCAACGGGATAAATTATACCTGCCTCAAGGAGCCTTAGTATTTCCTTTCTTACCACTTCTTTCATTTTAGGATTCAGCCGTCGTTGATGATCAATAACTGGTTTGGCATATTTCTCCAAATTTATTTTGTGTTGGCATAGAGTGGGAATAATGCCCTTAAGATCATCAAGAGTATATCCAATAGCAGCACGATGCTTCTTCAGAGTTTCCAATAATTTTTCTTCCTCCTTCTCTGAAAGGTTAGCACTAATAATAACATGATATATCTTCTTTTCATCAAGATAAGCATATTTAAGAGTATCAGGCAATGGTTTAAGCTCAAATACAGGATCACCCTTGGGTGGAGGAGGATCCCCTAGGATTTCAACAGGCAAGTTGTGTTTCATAATAGGTCCCTATTTAAAGAACACTTCATCTATTTCCCTTCTTTCATTCATAAACATATCATTTTCATGGTCTAGCAAATATTGTTCTAAAGGATCACTAGGAGGTACGACAATTGAAGCAAGACCAATAATTTCATCTTTACTAGGCAGATCCTCTTCACGGTGTTGTCTACGAAATTTAGAAAAGTTGAACTCATGAGACATATCACCTAAACCAATAGTAACAACATCCTTTTCGTAGTCTATCCTAGCATTAACAGTGTTTAAGAAGGGTCTACCAAATATAATGGGACAAAAGCTATCTTGTGGGGAACCAATAACAAGAAAATCAGCAGGATATTTAGTTTCCCACACAAGACTTCAACATCTCTAACAATTCCAATTGGTGATGGTATCTCTATTAGCAAGCTTAATTGTGACATCAATATATTCTAACTCAGCAGGTGCAATATCATGCATAATTTCATTGTATAATTCAATAGGTATTGCACTAGCACTAGCACCCATATCACACAAGCCATGATAACAATGATATCCTATTTTAACAGAAATAACATGCATGCCTACCACAGGTCTATGTTTATCTTTAGCACAAGGTTTAGCAATTCTAGCAGTTTCATCACATAAATAAATAACATGCCCATCAATATTATCAGCCAAGTGATCCTTAACAATAGCAATATTAGGTTCAACTTTAACTTGCTCAGGAGGTGTATAGGTTCTAATATTGCTTTTACGAACCACAGTTGGAGCTTTAGCATGATCTTTTATCCTAACAGGAAAAGGTGGTTTCTCAACATAAGCAGTAGGAACAATAGGATCATTATAAGTGATAGTCTTTTCTTCAACTTTAATAGGTGCAGCTACTTTTACTTCTATGGGAGGATGATATTTAAACCACTTCTCCTTAGGGAGATCAACACGAGTAGCAAAAGATTCACAGAAAGAAGCTACTATCTCAGAGTCAAGTCCATATTTAGTGCTAAATTTACGGAAAACATCGGTATCCATAAAAGATTTAACACAATCAAACATAGGTGTCATACCTGACTCCTTACCTTCGTCGAGATCCCAATCTTGAGTTATGCGTTTAATTCTTTCCAATAAATCCCATTTGAATTCAATAGTCTTCATCATAAAAGAGCCAACACAAGAAGTATCGAGCATGGTGTGATTGTTGTCAGAAAGCCAAGCATAAATTTTTTGAATAATCATTTCTCTTGAGAGCTCATGATTGGGGCATGAATATAACATTGACTTAAGCCTCCCCAAGCTTGAGCGATGCTTTATCCTTCGCGAGGCCAAAAATTATATATATATAATTACGATCACGATGAACAAGATGCATAGGATAAAACTTCTGATGAAATTCCAATTTCAATCGCTTGTAGTTCCATGATCCCATATCATCACATAGCCTATACCATGTCAATGCATCTCCCTTGAAAGATAAAGGGAAGACCTTCTTCTTGATAACATCACCGGGCATACCTGCAAGCTTAAATAATCTACAAACTTCATCCACATATATTAGGTGCTCATCAGGATGTAATGTTCCATCTCCTGCAAAAGGATTAGCTAGCAGTTTTTCTACCATACCCGAAGGAATTCCAAAGTAGATATTTTCTTTTTCAGTAGGTTCAGTAGGTTGAGGAGTAACTCTTTGCTCTACTGTTCGAGGTGAAGATACCCCGAACTAGCCCCTCATAGGATTACTTTCCATAGTAATAAGTGACTGTAAATTTCAGCACACTATATAAATTTTTCCTTACCAAATTCCACCTACCAAAGGCGCTTCACTCCCCGGCAACGGCGCCAGAAAAGAGTCTTGATGACCCCCAAGTATAGGGGATCTATCATAGTCCTTTTGATAAGTCAGAGTGTCGAACCCAACGAGGAGTAGAAGGAAATGATAAGTAGTTTTCAGCAAGGTATTCTCTACAAGCACTGAAATTATAGGTAACAGATAGTTTTGTTATAAGATAACTTGTAACGAGCAACAAGTAACAAAAGTAAATAAAGTGCAGCAAGGTGTCCCAATCCTTTTTGTAGCAAAGGACAAGCCTGGACAAACTCTTATATAGATAAAAGCGCTCCCGAGGACACATGGGAATTATCGTCAAGCTAGTTTTCATCACGTTCATATGATTCGCGTTCGGTACTTTGATAATTTGATATGTGGGTGGACCGATGCTTGGGTGCTGTCCTTACTTGGACAAGCATCCCACTTATGATTAGCTCCTATTGCAAGCATCCACAACTAAAAAAGAAGTATTAAGGTAAACCTAACCATAGCATGAAACATATGGATCCAAATCAGCCCTCATTTAAGCAAGGCATAAACTAGGGTTTAAGCTTCTGTCACTCTGGCAACCCATCATCTACTTATTACTTCACAATGATTTCCTCTAGGCCCAAATAATGGTGAAGTGTCATGTAGTCGATGTTCACATAACACCACTAGAGGAGAGACAACATACATCTCATCAAAATATCGAACGAATACCAAATTCACATGACTACTAATAGCAAGACTTCTCCCATGTCCTCAGAAACAAACGTAACTACTCACAAAGCATATTCATGTTCATAATCAGAGGAGTATGAATATGCATATAGGATCTGAACATATGATCTTCCACCAAATAAACCAACTAGCATCAACTACAAGGAGTAATCAACACTACTAGCAACCTACAAATACCAATCCCAGACTTAGAGACAAGAATTGGATACAAGAGATGAACTAGGGTTTGAGAGGAGATGGTGCTGGTGAAGATGTGGATGGACATTGGCCCCCTCCCGATGAGAGGAGTGTTGGTGATGATGATGGCGATGATTTCCCCCTCCCGAAGGGAAGTGTCCCCAGCAGAACAGCTCCGCTAGAGCCCTAGATTGGTTCCGCCAAGGTTCCGCCATGTGGCGGCGGAGCCTCGCCCCGAAAGCTTGCCCCTGATTTTTCTTCGGACGAAAGACTTCATATAGCAGAAGATGGGCACCGGAGGACCAACAGGGGGCCCACGAGGTGGGCCTCAGGCGCGCCCCACCCTCGTGGGCTGTGGTGTGGGCCCCTCCGGTATTTTCTTCACTCAAGATTTTTTATTATTTCCAAAAACAACTTCCGTGGAGTTTCAGGAGTTTTGGAGTTGTGCAGAATAGGTCACTAATATTTTCTCCTTTTCCAGCCTAGAATTCCAGCTGCTGGCATTCTCCCTCTTCATGTAATCCTTGTAAAATAAGAGAGAATAGGCATAAGTATTGTGACATAATGTGTAATAACAACCCATAATGCAATAAATATCGATGTAAAAGCATGATGCAAAATGGACGTATCACCGGTGTCCTCGGATCCCTCGACGGCAAGCACAGTCTTTCCCTTGCGCTTCCTGTTGCGACGTAGGCCCTTCTTCATCGAGGTGGCTGTGCCTTCGTCTGTGGAGTCGGTTTCCGCACCGGTGTCCTCGCCAGGGTACTTCCTCCCCTCTTCATTTCGGCACCATATCGGCGTAACATAAAGTTCGGCCACATCTTTGACCTTGTTCATCGCCAGTTCTTCATGCATCTTGCGGTTGCGCACATTCTGGTGGAATGCGCTGATCACGGCGGCAGGATGAACATCGAGGATGTTGTACTGCACCCGGCTGAATCTCTGTAGGTACTTGCGCAGGGTTTCACCTTCTTTCTGGGGGATGATATGCAAATCGCTTGCCTGGCCATGAGCTTGGTGGCCCCCCATAAAGGCGCCAACAAACTCATGGCACAAATCCGACCAGGAAGAAATAGAATCCACTGGCAAGTGCATCGACCATGACATGACATTGGGTTTAAGTGCCAACGGGAAGTAATTGGCAAGCACCTTGTCCTCGCGAGCCCCAGCAGCTTGCATGGCGATGGTGTAGATGCTGAGGAACTCTGACGGATGGGTCTTGCCATTGTACTTCTCGCCGACATCAGGCTTGAACGTGCAGTGGGAGGGCCACTGGAACTGTCGCAGCTCATGGGTAAAGGCCGGGCAACCCACCTCGTAGGGTAGGCCGCCAGAACCCCCTGGTGCTGGGTGGTCCATAAGTGGGCCCCGCCCGCCTATCTGACTGGTGGCACGCATCACGCCAGCGCTCGATGGTGGTTCGAGCGTCTTCATGGGCTTGCTCCCGAAGAATTTGGCGCTGATCGCGGTGGGTCCGTGGGTCGGACGACGCTATGGAAATGTTATCACAAGCGTCCTCACGACGGACCGACACCCGCGGTGGCTGGCGTGGCAGAGGAGAGTGCACCGTGGCCACAGCACCTCCGGTCCTTCCACCACTGGCATGCGGTTGCTCGATGGAGCACCGGCCGGAGGGCCCCGCTGGTCGTGGCTCATCTTTATTGGCAACACCGACAAGGCTCCGGATGGTCGCTCTCCACTCGTCGAGCTTTTCAGCAGCAGGGGAAAGTCGAGGAGCAACTGCGCGCGCGCCAAGGCTTCGGCTGGCGTGGGTGGCGGCGAAAGCTGCGTGGACCGTGATGCGCTCTGACTTCTAACCACGTTAGAAGGAGCTCTATCACGGCCTGGCGGTTGTGCGCCATTTTCACCAGCGTCTTGGCGTGCATGCTGGCCTTCTACGTCCCGCGAATGAAGCGCAGGACTCTTCCCTCGGCGGCACCCAGGGTCACCAACGTGGTGACGCTGCTCATCGCACAACTTGGGAGGAGCGTGTCGTGGGCGCCGGCGTAGGCATCTTGGAAGTTGCCGCGCCGCCCGCAGGTGGCACGATGCCGCCCTTGGAGGGCCCCGCGCCGCCTGCGGGGGGCCCTGCTCCATCTTTGGATTTGGCGGCGTGCGGCCCATCGTCTCGCGCACGAACGACGCCGTTCGCCCGGCTTTGACTAGCAAAGCGATGCGGGTGTTCACGGGCCGTGCCTCGGCTTCCGTCCACGACCGCTCCTCCACTCGCCCGCACTGGTACGGGTCGTTCGGCTCCCGATGAACCGATCGCCGTGATTGTCTTCTGCTTGGGAGCCATGGCGATGAAGAACTGCTAAACTAGCTGCTAGACCAGATTTTCACAACTGCGCACCTCCTACCTGGCGCACCAAAGATGTCAGTGGGAACGACACCTATGGGATCATTGGGATACCTTCTATGGTTGGCGGGCGCGGGGTTGTGCAAAGAGCAGGTCTAGGAGCCAACACAAAGATCGTTTACCCAGGTTCAGTCCGCGAAGATGCGTAATACCCTAGTCCTGCTTTGGTGTATGTATTTGAGTGTTCTTGAGTTCTTGTCAGGACCCCGATTCCAAGTCACACCGATCTAGCCGGTAACAACTCATATTACTTTGCGGCCTCACGCACGGTATTCCCATGAGTGTCGCCTTACCATGGCCCGGGACTGTTTGTGCCTTTTGGCTCACGTATATGATAGTGTCGCTAGCATCCACATGACAGAGAACCCGGGCCGGCATGTCTAGTCGTGAACCCAAAGCGGCACTAACCCATGGGGACAGGCATACATGAAGCACATCGAGCATGTCGGTCATCAACGTATGAATCCGGGCTATAGCACTGGGCTAACAGGACTCCGGTAACTCGGGCTGTAGCAGGCTAGGAAGGACTCCGGATGTCACTGCGTGACATTTCCCGAAGGACGGAACCACAGGAACAAAGTGAAACACATGTCGGCTACCAAGTGTCCAGAGCAGTAGTGGTGGGCTAGCAGGACTCCAGTGAACCGGGCTGTAGCGGACTACTATCGCTCAGGAAGCACTAGACTACATTTTCCCCATATGAGAGGCTGCCAAGGATAACAACTAGATTGTTGGATCCCACTCGTACCAAGCATTTCAATCATACACACAATATGCCCGATATGAGTACATACAACATGGCATCACAACAAAACTCTACAACTCAAAGTACTTTATTTAAGAGGCTCCGAGGAGCCATACATAACATGTTCATACTGATAGGGGTCACATGACCCGACACTCAAGTCATACAAACGTACAAGCACATGCGGAAGAAAACTAGTCTGAGTACAGACACTAAAAAGAAAGAAGGCTTGACGAAGCCCTTCTATCCAAATCGGCCCTTCACAAGTCTTGGACCACCACCTGGGTGGCTAGTCACTCGTCGACGTCAAGGTCTACATAGAACCCATCGGAGGGGGCGGTGTTGTCGTCTGAAAACAGTAATTAAAGCAACATGAGTACGGCGGTACTCAGCAAGTCTTACAACAGAATCCTACTATACATGAACATTCTCAAGAAGGTAGTGGAGTTATTGCAGCAAGCCAGCTTTGACTCTTGGCTAAGCTATCCTACATGACACCACTTGGAAAACATTTGTCGCACACGAGTCCACTAATCACCGACACAATACTCCATCAGGATCCTCTCTCACAACCCACGAGAGGGCCATCCGCTGATACTCACACTTATCTTGAGGCTTTTAGTAGTATCCATTTACTTGTCTATGAACTGTATAGGTGACCAAGTAGTCCTTTATCATGGACGCAGCTATTCGAATAGTTTCATACCTGAAGGGGTGTACTTCTTCACACACACTCTCACCACTTATCGCCGCTACACGACATGTACTCGGCAACCTTCAAGCGGAAGCCTAGCGAGGGTGTCGGCCACGACCTGACTAAACACACGAGTCCCTAGTCCAGGTTGATCGCCTATTCTAGTTCCATCCGCAGGGAGTCCGGCCGAGGATTCCACTAACGGCCCCGAACGATGTGTGCAGGGTTCCCGAGACACCAAACGAGCGAATCGGTACACCGGGCCACGTGCCTACCGCAACACAGCCCACCCCTAAGGTCAGCACTGCGTGCGGCCCCCAGCATGCTACAAACACCAGAAACTACTTTGCAACTCAGGGGAGTCAACCTGGGCCCACCCTAGTCAAAGTATAAGGTCAAACACGCCGGCGTTTAGCCGCCGGCGAGGCCATATGCGGCGGTGAGAGTGCATTCGTGCGTTCCGGCGACTAAATGAGGGGCGGAGGGCATCTACGCGTAGCTGGGAACAAGCCACAACGTTTGGTGGCGGTGGTTGAGCTCGGGGTGGCCGGAAACGTCACCGGCGACAACCTTGGCGGTCGTCGGAGTCGGGTGAAGATGGACCCGAGGCTACGGGGCACGGCGAGGCGCGTGGGTTGGTGCGTTGGACTCCTCGCGAACCGGTGAGTGTGTTGGACACGGTGGTGTGGCCGGTGGTTGGCCGGAGACACGTCGGCGACGAGCTCGGCGGTGGCGCGTGTGGTGAAGCTTCATGCAGTCGATGCAGGGCTCGAGAGTGAGAATGAGAAGGGGGAGGAGGTAGCTGAGCTCACGGCGGTCACGACGGTGCAGTCGACGCGGTCGGGGACGAGCTGGTGCGGCAGTGACGGCAAAAGGGATCTCCCTCGGTGGCGGAGTCGGGCGAGGTCAGTGCAGCGGCTTCGAGGCAAGCGAGCGCTCGTGGCTCGGCTTGCTCGAAGGAGAGGAGGGTGGCGAAGCTTCTGGAAATGGTGGCGCGACGCAGGGACGACGGAGAGCGCGGTTATCACGGTGGCGCGGCGCGGCAGCGTCGGCCAAGGTGCGGGCGAGCGAGGGAGAGGAGCTGGGGAGGAAGGGGCGTGTCTGAGAGCTCGGGGGAGTAGTGGGTGACCGACCCAGGGCGGCAGAACGGTGAGGAGAGGGAGCAGGGTGGCAGGCAGCTGCGTGGCGCGCGCTGGTGCTGCCGTCGAGCACCTGGCTGCCTGCCTGGCCGAGCCAAGCAGCTCGCTGGAGCGGTGGCTGGGCTGGGCCGGCAGGTGGGCTTCCCAGATGGGCGCCAGGTAAGCCTCTGCTTTGCTTTGGTTTTCTTTTTCTATTTCCCTGTAAGTTTGTGGACTTATTAAAAATAGTTAGGCACTTCTAAAAATCCTGAAAATAATCAGAGGCTCTGTTTAGAAAATCTCCAACAGCCCACACTTATTTTCAGAATTATTTGAGCATTCAAAATATTACTAGCATTTAAATGCCCAAATGCAATTTACATATGATTTAATTCAATGACCTTCTGTTGACCTAGAAAATTGTGCACCAATTTTGCCAGAGGTTCCAACCCAAGACAAAGAGGGTGAACTTTCTAGAAGTGCAATTCAGATTCATTGAAAATATTTTTAGTAAGCCTTAGTTGGATTCAGAGGGGTTCTGGGGGTTCTGTCTTCCCCAATTCAAGTTTCTGATGGAAAGTATACATGATGCAACACTCTAATGCATGGACTAGCTAGGATGTGACAACTCACCCCCACTCAAAAGAATCTCGTCCCGAGATTTTGGATCCGTCGAGAAGAAGGTGGGGTACTCAAGTCGAAGACGATCCTCCCTTTCCCAAGTAGCTTCTTGCTCGGAATGGTTTGACCATTGAACCTTGAGAAACTTGATATTCTGGCATCGAGTGGTACACTCGGCTTGACCAAGGATACGAACGGGATATTCTCGATATGTGAGGTTATCTTGGAGATCAAGCGTTTCGTGGTGCACTCCACGGATAGGATCCGAGAAGCAACGCCTGAGTTGAGAAACGTGGAAGACATCATGAACTCTAGAAAGATGCGGAGGTAGTTCCAATTGGTAGGCAACTTCTCCCCGTTTGGCAAGAATGCGAAAGGGTCCAATGTAACGAGGAGCCAATTTGCCTTTGGTACCAAATCGACGGGTTCCCTTTAAAGGTGTAACCCGAAGGTATGCCTTCTCGCCAACTTCATAAGACATAGGCTTATGCTTGCGGTCATATTGGCTCTTTTGACGAGATTGGGCTGTTTTCAATTTCTCACGAATAACGCGAACCTGCTCTTCTCGCTTTCTGGATCATATCCGGCCAAAGAGTTGTCTTTTCCCGGTTTCGACCAGTTAAGATGCGCTCGACATTTTCGTCCATAGAGAACTTCGAAGGAGCTTTGCCCAAGCTAGCTTGATAACTATTGTTATAAGCTTAACTCGGCGAATGGAAGGCATTTCTCCAAATTCATACCGAAAGGGATGATGAAGCTCAAGCATATCCTCCAGAATTTGATTGACTCGTTCTACTTGACCACTTGATTGAGGATGGAAGGCGGTGCTAAAGGAGAGACGAGTTCCCATAGCATTTTGGAAACTTTCCCAAAATCGAGAGGTGAAGAGACTTCTATGGTCTGAGTTAATCTCCAATGGAACACCATGAAGAGACACTATTCGGGAGATATACAATTCAGCTAGCTGGCTAGCGGTTATACTCTCATGAACGGGTAGGAAGTGGGCTACTTTGGAAAGACGATCGACAACGACGAAGATAGCATTATTCCCTCTCTTGGTCCTGGGAAACCCTGTAATGAAATCCATACCGATTTTATCCCATTTCCATTCAGGAATTTCCAAAGGTTGAAGGGTGCCAGCAGGCCGTTGATGCTCTGCTTTAACTCGATGACAGACGTTGCAATTAGCAATGTATTGAGTGATTTCTCTCTTCATCCTAGTCCACCAAAACCTCTGGCGTAGGTCTTGATACATTTTAGTACTACCAGGATGAATGGTGAGAGGGGATTCATGGGCTTCCTTAAGGATCAGTCGCCTCAGGTTGCGTACCTTGGGAACCACTAGAAGGTCTCCAAAGAACACGACACCTTGATCATCAATGGAGAAACAAACCGCGACTCCTTTCTTGATGTTTCTCTTGATACGGGAGATTCCTGGATCTACCTTCTGTGCCTTGATGATCTGATCCGTAAGGGTAGGTTTCGCCACTAGGGTGGAAAGAAATCCTCGAGGAACAATGTGAAGGTTAAGCTTACGAAATTCCTCGTGGAGAAGTGGTTGACTTTGTTGTAACATCAAAGTTGTTACAATAAGATTTACGACTTAGTGCATCAGCCATGACATTGGCTTTGCCTGGGGTGTAAGATATTCCTAAGTCGTAATCCATAATCAACTCGACCCAACGTCTTTGCCTGAGATTCAAATCCTGTTGGGTGAAGATGTATTTCAGACTTTGGTGATCGGTGTAAATTTCGCAACGATTACCAAGAAGGTAATGTCGCCATGTTTTGAGTGCATGGACCACTGCTGCAAGCTCTAGATCATGTATGGGATAGTTATCCTCATGTGGACGCAATTGTCGAGAAGCGTAGGCAATCACATGACGATCTTGCATGAGTATGCAACCTAGTCCTTGTCGCGAGGCGTCGCAATAGATAATAAAGTCCTTCAAAAATCTGGTGGAACAAGCACGGAGCAGATGTCGAGTCTTTTCGCCTCGAAGCTGAACTCGCACTGTGGGGTGCACTCGAATTTTTTATCTTTCTTGAGGAGTTCAGTTAGAGGCTTAGCAACCTTGGAGAAATTCTCGACGAAGCGGCGGCAATAGCTTGCTAGACCGAGGAAACTCCGAACTTGCTTGACCGATTCAGGTGGAGTCCAGTCAAGGACGGCTTGAACTTCGCTTCGGGATTGACAAGCAATGCCCTTACCAGAGATTACATGGCCTAGATAGGTTACTTCCGCAACCAAAACTCACACTTAGAGAATTTGGCATAAAGGCGATGCTCTCGAAGTTTCATCAATACTAGCCTTAGATGTTCGGCATGTTCTTCCTCATTCTTGGAGTAGATGAGTATATCATCGAGGTAAACCACTGACGAATTTATCCAAATACTCCATGAAGATCGAGTTCATTAACCGAGAGAAGGTGGCTGGAGCATTGGTTTGACCAAGGACATGACGGTGTACCGTATTGGCCATAACGAGTAACAAAGGCCGCTTTTAGGAATGTCCCCATTCTTGATTTTGATTTGATGGTAGCCCAACCTCAAATCCATCTTGAAAAGATCGAGGATCCAAAGAAGTCGATCATACAGATCGTTGATCCTGGGGAGCGGATACTTGTTCTTGATAGTGACCAAGTTGACAGGTCGGTAATCTACAACCATCCGATCCGTTCCATCCTTCTTCTTAACAACGAGGACGGGGCAAGCCCATGGAGAAGAACTAGGACGGATGAAACCCTTTTGCAAGGACTCATCGAGTTGTTTCTTAAGCTCGGCTATTTCTAGGGGTGCCATCTTATAAGGTCTTCTAGAGATTGGGACGGTTCCTGGAACAAGGTCTATCACGAACTCGACATCTCCGCTGTGTGGAACACCGGCAGTTCCTCTGAAAGACATCCGGAAGTCACGGACTACCGGAATATCTTCAAGGTCTGGAAGGGGGTTGGCATTTAAGGAGTAGAGCTGACGCTTAGACACTCGGGTCAAAACATTGACTGTCTTTCCCGATGGATGGGTGAGTTGAACAGTTCTTGTAGAGCAATCAATCTTATCATAATGGGCTGACATCCAGTCCATACCCAAGATGATGTTTATGTCCGATGACTTGAGAGCTATTAGTCAGCCTGGGCGTTCGGTCTATTCGGTTTGTTCGGTTCGGTCTTTTCGGTCTTTCTAGAATTCGGTCTTCCATAATTGAAGACCGAAATAATTCGGTCTTTTCGGTTTTCCACTATTCGGTCTTCGGTCTTTACATACCAATGTTCGGTCCCGACCAAATGCACCAAATTTAGTGACACAACTCAGATTCATATACATTACTTCCAAAGATTCTGTACATATTTATTTATGCAAAATTGAGACAACAAATGTATGTACAGAGGTGCGTGTATGTATAAGAAAAATTAGACAAGTGTTAGACAACAAAAGTATGTAACAGGCTAACATCACAAATTACGAACAATATAGCTTTGCACATACATAAGTATGCTAACATAGGTACGCAAACACATTCAATAATCTGGACATGACACAAGGCTCGTGACTTAGGCATTATTGGCCGATCCGATGCACTCATGCACATACATAAGAGTCACTTGCTCATCTTCAAGCTTCAGCCAGAGGTGAAGCACCGGAAAAGGAGAGTAGGCGGCGGCCAGCTTGCAAGAGACGGTGGCGACGGATTGACGCCATCGCAGCAGCGTGGAAGGGGACGGATCTCAAGCACCGGGCGGATGGCAATTCGCAGGCCGTGGAGCGATGTACGGGAGGTTGGGTTGTTGGGCGGTCGCCACCGGTCACGGCAGCGGATTGGCCCGGATCTCACCGTCACGGCAGCGGATCGGAGCGCTCCTTGGGGAGGCGGTCATCACGGGGCCTCGGCTTTAGCGGCGACTAGGGTTGGTCATTTGCAGAGAAAGGGGAGGAACGAGAGTGAGGCTGCGGTTCGTGCCTCTGTGTCGCTCGTCGTGAGGAGGTTTTTTTTTTGAGCAATCCGCACCCTTTTATTGAACGTTCAAACATAATGGGATACAGATGATATCGAGCATAATGCTAAGCCACACATGGCGCCCGGGACTAAGAGAAGCAGCTGCCCTTGCCAAGGCATGGGCCTCTCCATTGTACTTTCTATTTTCATGAATAAAGCTGAGGTCGCTAAAAAGCCTACTTTGATACTTTATGTCCTGTAAGATAGGGTAGTATCTGCATGGAACTTCCTCCTGTAAATTCGTTACAACCTCGAGGCAGTCAGTTGCAACACAAACGGACCGGAGATGAAGATCGGCAGCAAGTGAGAGAGCTTCGCTGCATGCTTCGGCTTCAAGGATTGTCGGATCGAGACGGCCCTCATAGATGATCGCCGATGCTCCAATGTAATTTCCCCCCTTGTCCCTACATACAGCAGCTGAGGCAGCCCGATCTCCTATCTTGGAAAAGCCCCCGTCAACATTGATTTTGAAATCATGGCTCTCGGGTGGGAGCCACCCGATCCCTGCCGCCGGCTCCGCTCGTAGTCCTGTAATTACATGCAAATCCCTGGCATTCACATGCAGGTCCCTCGGGTTTGCAGTTCGCGCCTTTTGCGCGGCACACTTCTTTGGCAACATCTCCAGCTCTGCCAGGTATTTGTTTACGAAGATATGAGTGGATAACGGGCTTTGAAACTGGTCATCATGTATGGCTCGTCGTGAGGAGGTGAGGTAGTGTCTCGCTCATGAGGACTGGGCTAGCCAGTTGGGCCTTAGGTAAACATTGTTGTGCGTGTGGGCTTTTAAAATAGATCGGTCTATATGGTCTTTTCGGTCCTGCAGGGTAGAGGACCGATTTGACCGTATTAAATTCGGTCATGTAGTTTTGCAGACCAAAGTTTATTCGGTCTTTTTTAGTTCGGTCTTTTCGGGTTCGGTCTCGGTCTTTTCGGGTTCGGTTTTCGGTCTTCGGTTTTTATGCCCGGGGTGAGCTATTAGTGACGCAAGAAAGACCAATCTATCGACAAGGATTTCATTCCCATGACTTATTCTAGAGGTTTGCCATCTAGAACCAGGAGTCTGAATTTCCATGGAGGTGTGCATGTCACAAAATGTGGTGTTGTGCAATCGAGCATAGCTCTCAGAAATAAATGAATGAGATGCTCCAGTATCAAAGAGAACAGTTGCCGGATGGCAATTAACAAGGAGCGTACCGAGAACAACGTTGGGATCCTCATGGATCTCCTCAGCTGAGACGTAGTTGACATGGCCACGAGCAGTGGTGGCTGGTTTGGCGTAGAGCACCTTTCCTGCTGGCTTACCACGGCCAACAGACTTTCCGATCTGGTTGGGGTTGTTCTGGGGACACTCACGGATGTAGTGACCCGTCTCCCCACACTTGAAACAAGTTATCACATTGGGACGTGGAGCAGCATTAGCAGCGGGGCCACCATAGGCCTTGGGCGGTGCATACTGCTGGTTGGGGCGAGGCGCCTCAAAGGATGGCCTCGGAGTGAATCTGGGTGGCAGAGCGGTGCTTGGAATCCACACCCGGCGCTTCTGAGATCTAGAGCTGGATGAAGAACCAAAGTCACGGGAGTGCTTGCGTGAAGCTTCAAAGTCAGACTGTCCTGTCTCAGCACTGATGGCCTTGTTGACTAACTTCTGGAAGGAGGTGCACTCGTGCAGACGAAGATCACGACGAAGCTCGGGGCTAAGTCCCTTGCAGAACCTTGCCTGCTTGTTGGCATCGGGGGTTACCTCTTCAGGAGCATAACGTGCTAGATTTCCAAACTCACGACTGTATGCATCCACAGCCAGTATACCATGGGTGAAATTGCAGAACTCTTCCTCTTACGATCCATGAGACCTTCCGGATGTGATGCTCACGGAAAGCCGCACAGAATTCAGCCCAGGTAGTGATTTGGCCGACCGGGCGCATAGCCTCGAAATTTTCCCACCAAAGGCTAGCAGGGCCTTCGAGGTGATAGGCAGCAAAGGTAACCTTATCAGCTTCGGCTACGTTGGCAGAACGTAGCTTGTGGTTGATGCCGCTGGTTACCATCCGCATCGAGAGGCTCGACGGAGTGTTTAAACTTCGGTGGATACAGCTTGACAAAGTCATTGATTGACACCAGGTCGTTCCTCGGCTGGCGTGTAGTATTCTACTCAATCCGCTCCAGCAAATGATTGGTCTCACGCTTATTTCGTTCTGCCTCCAGCATAACTTCGGCCAGAGAAGGCGGTTGAGGCAGATTTACATTCCTAGCTGCGCTGGCTTCACCCTGCTCCGGAGCAGCAGGGTTGTTGCGGCTGTTGACCATCCTAGGAGACAAGACAGCGCTTTAGACAAGGATGGCAAAATTTTGGCAAGGAAGTGCGAAATGTAATGGATAACACAGAATGCAGAGATGTTCATCCGTATGACATGGTAATATAGGAACTGCCATATATATACCAACGGTCATACACACCATTCATAGTTTAGTACAAGCCCGGCTAGAGTACAATTACAGTGGAAGATGTTACATCTCATCGGAAGCATTCCAAGCTCCTATACATTATTTTTCTACACCTCCGGAATTGATACACTCTAAGTCATATTCCACAGGTCATGCAGGACGGTGGAAATACAACTATTACAATACTAGTGATACTACTACTAACTCAGACAGCTCTATAGTAGTCCTCATAGAAGTCACCTCCATAGCCTGGAAGCTCAACATGATTATCCGGAAACAGACGGTCCTGAGGAGCTTGTGGACCATAGGGGCTAGGATGAGGTCTTGGACCAACAAACGGTGGCCTGCGGGGACCACGGGGTGGGGTGATGCCTCCCACATCACGCCAATCCACCATGTCTGGCAGAGCAGATCTCACAGGATACTGAGATCCTCAGATCCATACATCCAGCTTGCACAGCCGGTGCAAACCGAGTCAAAGTGGCCCAATGACCGGCACGGGTGTTGAAAAGCTCCAGTCTTAAGGACCGATTCTCTCGGTCCTTATCCTCAAGCATCTCGGCAGTGGTGCGAGTTAGTGAGTCCTCCTGTGTGGAATCAACATAGATAGCCTGAAGATACCCTTGTGCCCCCGGGAGTGAAGCTGGCATATAACAGAAGTCGGTGTTCCGAAGCAGGGCCGATCGACTCGCATGATGGTCATCATAGAATAAGCAACATCCTACACAGCCATCTCAATAGTAACCCCCGAGTCCATAGGAACAGTGGAGGGGCTCAGTCGATCCAGGATAAGAAGGAAATATCCTGATAGTGCAGAGGTATTGGCTTTGGTTAAAGTCTCAGAATTGCTCTTCGACAGTGTATTCAGGATACCAATGGTAACCCGTCTCAATCATTACCCGGACTAATATAGCCGTATGACCGGGCACATCGAGGCACCTGGTCAGGCGAACCACTTGGTTTTGAGCACGAGTGGCCATCAGAAAGCACAGCCACAATGCAAAGACATTAGAATTTCTAGGGGAAAATCAGACAACATAACAGCTGTAAATGCTCAGGAACAGGTTTGAGACATTCACAACAGATTGCAAACCCACTCAACAACATCATATCAAGGTTCTGGTTCAATTGATAACATACTAAAAGTAGTAGAAACTGAACTGAGGCTGGTAACCAACAATCCTATAAGTTACTACGGATTAGTAACACGTGAACTGATAGAGAGAAGAGAGACTAGTCCTTAACCCACGAGAACGAGAAGAGAATGACATGATCGAGGGCATAAGGTAAAGGAGTAAAAAGAGCCTTACGTCCCTCCCACAATCAATTACCTACATATAACTAAAGCATTTCTAGACTCGACATCGACAAGTTTGGCTTAGCAAACCTACAGGCAGTCCGGCTCTGATGCCAACGCTGTCAGGACCCCGATTCCAAGTCACATCGATCTAGCCGGTAACACCTCATATCACTTTGCGGCCTCACGCATGGTATTCCCACGGGTGTCACCTTACCATGGCCCGGGATCGTTTGCGCCTTTTGGCTCACGTATATTATAGTGTCGCTAGCATCCACATGACAGAGAACCCGGGCCGACATGGCTAGTCGTGAACCCAAAGCGGCACTAACCCATGGGGACAGGCATACATGAATCACATCGAGCATGTCGGTCATCAACATACGAATCCGGGCTGTAGCACTGGGCTAACAGGACTCCGGTAACCCGGGCTGTAGTAGGCTAGGCAGGACTCCAGATGTCACCGCGTGACATTTCCCGAAGGCGACGTACCACAGTGAACGAAGTGAAACACATGTCGACCAGTCAAGTGTCCAGAGCAGTAGTGCTGGGCTAGCAGGACTCCGGTGAACCGGGCTATAGCGGACTACAATCGCTCAGGAAGCACTAGACTACATTTCCCCATATGAGAGGCTGCCAAGGATAACAACTAGATTGTCGGATCCCACTCATACCAAGCATTTCAATCATACACACAATATGCCCGATATGAGTACATACAACATGGCATCACAACAAAACTCTACAACTCAAAGTACTTTATTTAAGAGGCTCCGAGGAGCCATACATAACATGTTCATACAGATAGGGGTCACATGACCCGACACTCAAGTCATACAAACATACAAGCACATGCGGAAGCAAACTAGTCTGAGTACACACACTAAAAAGAAAGAAGGCTTGACGAAGCCCTTCTATCTATATCGGCCCTTCACAAGTCTTGGACCACCACCTGGGTGGCTAGTCACTCGTCGACATCAAGGTCTACATAGAACCCATCGGAGGGGGCGGTGTTGTCGTCTGAAAACATTAATTGAAGCAACATGAGTACGGGCGGTACTCAAGAAGTCTTACAATGAATCCTACTATACATGCACATTCTCAAGAAGGTAGTGGAGTTATTGCAGCAAGCCGCTTTGACTATTGGCTAAGCTTATCCCACGTGACACCACTTGGAAAGCATTTGTCGCACACGAGTCCACTAATCACCAACACAATACTCCACCGTGGATCCTCTCTCGTCAACCTATGAGAGGGCCATCCGCGGTACTCACACTTATCTTGAGGCTTTTAGTAGTATCCATTTACTTGTCTATGAGCTTTATAGGTGACCAAGTAGTCCTTTATCATGACGCTGCTATTCGAATAGTTTCATACCCTGCAGGGGTGTACTTCTTCACACACGCTCTCACCACTTATCGCCGCTACACGACATGTACTCGGTAACCTTCAAGCGGAAGCCCAGCGAGGGTGTCGGCCACAACCTGATTAAACACACGAGTCCCTAGTCCAGGTTTATCGCCTATTCGGGTTCCATCCGCAGGGAGTCCGGCCGAGGTTTCCACTAACGGCCCCGAACGATGTGTGCAGGGTTCCCGAGACACCAAACGGGTGAATCGGTACACCGTGCCACGTGCCTACCGCAACACAGCCCACCCCTAAGGTCACACAAGGCGGCCCCCAAAGATGCTGCTACAAACACCAGAAACTACTTTGCAACTCCCGGACAGAGGACAAGAGTGGTTAATAAGTCGAGAGGGTCCATTGGTTTTGGGCCCAATGCGTGGTAGTAGCTGAATCTTAAATCACACACACAGATCTCAGTTCTTAGGGACGGCCTCAATGAAACAACCCACCACGTACTCCTACATGGCCTCTCATCGATACCATTACCAAATCGTGTTCAACACTTCATCCTCGTTACCGACACAACCTTTCACTCTAGTTCATCATCCCGATGAGCCGGACTGACACAACTCTAAGCATAGCAAGCATAGCATGGTAGGAAACACAAATATGGCTCAATCAACTCCTACACATGCTAGTGGGTTTCATCTAGTTATTGTGGCAATGACAGGTCATGCAAAGGAAGTGGGTTCAACTACCACAACACACCGCAGTTTGAATCGCGTTGTCTTAATGCAGTAAACAAGAGCAGAAGCGAGATCATGGGTTTGTATCAGAATGATCAATGGGTTGCTTTCCTGATGTAGTGGGAGTATGGTACTGCCCTTCAGACGGATATTCGGGGTTATCCTCGGAGGCAGAACCTACCACGAAAGACACACCGAACATAATCAACACATGACGATATGCAACAATATGATGCATGATATGACATGGAAATATGAATGTGTGTTGGCCTAATGCAAGCTAGAGCAGAAAGGAATGAACTCATTTGAATCAAAGATTCAAATGTTAGTTCATTTAACATAGCCATAATAGTGCATTATCTTATTCTGCTTAAACAGCAAGGTTAGCTTGTTCTGTCATGCATGAAACTATTACCAATGGATAGATTGAATTTTTATGATCAAAATTCATATATAAATCTTTGCATTTGGAGTTACAGATTAATTTCTATGATTTTTTGAAGTTTGCAACAATTTCTGGAATTTTCTTTATAAAAATAAATCCAGAAATTAGTTATTGCGTCAGCAATGCGTCAGGGTGACGTCGGTGGTCAAAGGGGACGTCCAGGTCAACCTGACCAGTGGGTCCCGCATGTCAGCAGTTATTTAACTAACTAAATTTAGTTAGAACTAATCTGAGTTAATTAGCAGAGGGGGGCCCACTTGTCATAGACTCAGGGGAGTCAACCTAGGCCCACCCTAGTCAAAGTCAAAGGTCAAACACGCCGGCGTTTAGCCGCCGGCGAGGCCAGACGCGGCGGTGAGAGTGCATTAGTGCATTCCGGCGACTAATGAGCGGCGGAGGGCATCTACGCGTAGCTGGGAACAAGCCGCAACGTTTGGTGGCGGTGGTTGAGCTCGGGGTGGCCGGAAACGTCGCCGGCGACAACCTTGGCGGTCGCCGGAGTCGGGTGAAGATGGACCCGAGGCTACGGGGCACGGCGAGGCACGTGGGGTGGTGTGTTGGACTCCTCGCGAAGCGGTGAGTGTGTTGGGCATGGTGGTGTGGCCGGTGGTTGGCCGGAGACAGGTCGGCGACGAGCTCGGCGGTGGCGCGTGCGGTGAAGCTTCATGCAGTCGATGCAAGGCTCGAGAGCGAGAATGAGAAGGGGGAGGAGGTAGCTGAGCTCACGGCGGTCACGACGTCTGGTGGCGACGCGGTCGGGGACGAGCTGGTGCGGCGGTGACGGCAAAAGGGATCTCCGGCGGTGGCGGAGTCGGGCGAGGACGGTGCAGCGGCTTCGAGGCAAGCGAGCGCTCGGGGCTCGGCTTGCTCTAAGGAGAGGAGGGCGGCGAAGCTTCTGGACACGGTGGCGCGATGCAGGGACGACGGAGAGCGCGATTATCATGGTGGCGCGGGCGCGGCAGCGTCGGCCATGGTGCGGGCGAGCAAGGGAGAGGAGCTGGGGAGGAAGGGGCGTGTCTGTGAGCTCGGGGGAGGAGTGGGTGACCGACCCAGGGCGGCAGAACGGTAAGGAGAGGGAGTAGGGCGGCGGGCAGCTGCGTGGCGGGCGCTGGTGCCGCCGTCGAGCACCTGGCTGCTTGCCTGGCCGAGCCAAGCAGCTCGCTGGAGCGGTGGCTGGGCTGGGTCGGCAGGTGGGCTTGCCAGATGGGCGGCTGGTAAGCCTCTGCTTTGCTTTGGTTTTCTTTTTCTATTTCCCTGTAAGTTTGTGGACTTATTAAAAATAGTTAGGCACTTCTAAAAATCCTGAAAATAATCAGAGGCTCTGTTTAGAAAATCTCCAACAGCCCACACTTATTTTCAGAATTATTTGAGCATTCAAAATATTACTAGCATTTAATTCAATGACCTTCTGTTGACCTAGAAAATTGTGCACCAATTTTGCCAGAGGTTCTAACCCAAGACAAAGAGGGTGATCTTTTTAGAAGGGCAATTCAGGTTCATTGAAAATATTTTTAGTAAGCCTTAGTTGGATTCAGAGGGGTTCTGGGGGTTTTGTCTTCCCCAATTCAAGTTTCTGATGGAAAGTAGACATGATGCAACACTCTAATGCATGGACTAGCTAGGATGTGATAGTTCTTGAGCTAGCTATGGTGCGTCTCTAGTCCAAAAGATCCGAATCCTTCTCCTGGACGCCTCGGGCCTCCTTTTATAAACAAAAGGGGTCGCCACAGTACACAGGAGGTGGAAAGGTCTACAGTACACAAGCTTATCGCCTGTCATTACGGGACAGGACGCATTAAATGCGTGGTGTCCCGTTGCTTTATTGGGGATGGCATCAAGGCCCGGCCCGTCCGTCGCCGCCTCGACTTGCTCCGACACGCGTCCAGGCCAACGATGCATGCGACGCCATGTAGGCTGGCAGGCTGCTGAGATGGCGTGGTGGTAGGGTCTTCACAAAGATCGGCATGCCACCACGGAGGTGCTTGCTGAGTTGGCCTGGAAGCCGCACGTCGCCATGTAGGTGCCTACCCAGCTGGTTGGGATGGCAGCTGGATGGGAACGGCGGTGGAGTCTTGGCATACGCGGGCCTGGTTGTGGCCTCGCAAGTGCCCTCGGCAAGGGTCTTGCCGCGACATCGTATTCGTCCCCGGCAAGGATCTTCCCGGGAGTGTCGTGGATTTCCTCGGCAAGGATCTTCGTCGTGGATCGTCGTCTTTTGGTCCTCATATGATCTTGAGTGCCTATGATCTTGACAAAGATCTGCATGCCATCACGGAGGTGCCTCCCGAGCTTTAGTTCCCATGTGGTTTGTTGGTGGTGTTGGAACCCTTGCGCTCAAGGGTGGTGCGTCCCGGTTGCATCGGGCAAGTTGCCCCGGCAAGGCTCTCGCCGGGGCTGCGGAGGCCACCCCGGCAAGGGTCTTGCCGGGGGAGTCCACCTCACCCTCTTCCTCTTTGTGTTTCTTGGTCTTGGCGCCGCTATGCCCGTCTCGTGCTTTTGGCGGTGAGCGCCTATACAGTGTTTTTGCTTCGCTCCTTCCCTTGCCTCGCTAAGTGTGGCCGCAGGTGCGGCTCTGACTGCCCGTGCACAAGTAGAGGGGTAAAAAGGAGAGCCCCTACTTTTTTACGCCGATAGTGGGATAAGCCCTATCCCGTGAGACCTCGCCAGGGGTTGCGGACAAGCACGCTCGCGGCTCTGTACCGTTCGGCATGGCAGGAGGTTGTAGGCGATGGGGATCAGGCCCCACAGGTCAGTGGGCGCGGGTGAGCGAGCGGGAGAGAAGCGAGGGTGTGCGAGCGATGGGAAGAGCGCTCGGGCGCCGGGCTGGCCTGGGCGAAGGCTGGCTGGTCTGCTGGGTGCACCCCTGGGCTGAACGCTGTTTTGGCCCATGCGGTGTTGTACGTTTTTTTACACAAAACACTAGCGTCCAAAAATAAATTCCAAAAGAGTTAACATTAATTTCTGCACAAATAATTTTGAAAATATTTTCTTAATGCACCAAATGCATTTTGGCTAATATAAATACCAAATAAACTCCAGAAAACTCCAAATAGTATTCTAATAAATTTTACCATATTTTTTATATTTAAGGAAGTCATTTTATCCCCTCTCTTTATTTTATAGAAATGATCTTGAAAATCAAAATGATTTTTTTCAAAAGTGTTTCAAATAAATTTTAAAAGTGATCCTTATTACTCCCCACTCTATTTCATATATTTTGAAGAAGTCCTATTATCTTCTCTCATGAAAATCCTTGAGTGGCACAAAGTTTCTGATTTGAAAAATTGTCAAATGGAACTCAAATATGCTCAACCCCTTTTCATTTCTTTAAATGGAAGAAGTCATATTATGTTCACTCTAGGATTTTGTGATGAGATGAATTTGATTTCACGGAGATCAAAATGAAGATGAAAGTTTTTGGTAAAGTCCTTTTATTTTCCTCTAATTTAACTTTCAAAAAGTTTCAACTTCCACTCAATTTCACACAACCAATCACACAACAATCAAACAAACAATCATAATTATTTATTTAATATAACATTCCAAAATTTAGAATTTTGGGATGTTACAAACTACCACCCTTAAATGAATCTCGTCCTCGAGATTCGGAGAGGGTAGAAAGAAGGTTAGGTTTGGGAGTCTTCTTGAAAATCCATTCATCAACACAAGGTATGGGGTGCTACCACCCTTAGAAGCATGTTTACGGTCCCAACAAAACTCATGTACTCCATCCTTTGGGTTGACGGTGTCGGTCTTCTCGTATTCTCCGGGATAACTCCCCCATTGGTGCTCTTGTGGTAAGGGTATAACCTTTTCCTCAAAATCTTGAGTCCTTGCATCAAAATAAGATACTTCCGGGTCTCGAACTTCTTAGCTATCAAGTTGTCGTCAATGCTAAACAACTATCAAAATCTCATGTGGCCGAAAATTATTGGTTCTCCTGTAGGAAATGGGTCTGGGTTGAATCTCACCGTATAACCTACGACTGGCAATGGTTTCCTATACATGGTTTCCATCGTCCTGCCATTCTAAGGCTTTTGGTTTGTCGTGTCGACACTTTTCTACGGTTTTAAGGCTCTTTGATTTTCCGTCAACTTATGATAGAAGTCTCCGGTATGGGGGCCAATCCATCCCATACTTGAATCATTACCACATACACAGATAGTGAATCATGTATTCTCACACTTGGGCATCCTACAAGCATTGGAGAACTTCTCTTCTCCAAGAACTGGGTTCAGGTAAATCCATTGGTTCTGCAAGCCGAACAAAACCCCAATCTTTTTTCACAACTCTCGGGTTTAAGTAACCTCCTATGGAACGTGTGCTGATGAAATCATAGCTTCTTCCAGAATTCTTCCTGCAACAAGGTTGTGCTTGCTCCTTTTCAAATCCCGGTTCATGTGGGTTATGGGCCCACTTCAACACTTGTATATCTTTAACTCATCCTTGGAGTGTCTATTATTCCATATTCCAACATTACATCTCCTTTAAATCCAATAGTACTTCATTCCTTCATACTCTTGGGGTAACCATCATAACTAACACAAAACTCCAACTTATTTTGTCCAAACTCCACCTATGGAACAACATTTTCCTTTCCATCGGTCTCGTGTTCACACAGGGTCTTACCATTATAATAAAATGTACTGGTTCATCCATAATTCATATTCTCTTCATATCAAATCCTTTATTACATCCTTAACCAGTACTCAAAACTCAAATTTCAAAAGTATTTTATTACACATGTTCCCATCCACATAGTTTGGTATGGTCAAGCATTACTTCCATCTCCATTCATTTTCCCTTCTTGAAGATGCTTCAGTCCCACTGGAATTGTTTGATGCGATCCTTGAAGCCATCGATCTTTTGCTTCATCATGGTGGCCATGAGCTTCATCTCCAGCATCTCTGCGTGCACCTCCCTCAGGTATTCTTGAGTGTGAGAGGTTCTTGCTTCAAGTATTTCTCCAATCTAACATATGGCTTCCATAGCAGCTTCATGAACAAAGTCAAAGAATGTTGCTCGTGGTACTCGAAAAATGAAAAAGTATCGCGCCAGTCTTTGGGAAAAATCCCTTCACACGGTGGAGGTGTACCTGCACGTACCAAAGTTTAACTCCATTCTCCATTAAAGGATACCCTTACAGACTGGATCTCCTTGAAGATGAATATGCTTCATAATGTCCTTCAGGATATTTGGGTAATCCTGATCACTAGTCAGGGTCATGATCGTTTCCGAGACCTTGAGAAAATACTCGTAAAGGGTTGTCATATGCAGGTATAAGATAGAAAGGGTACTCAGGATAATATATTCATTTCCTTGGGTGAAATGTGGTTGTTTTTTCCCAGGAAAGGTTTGGGGTCAGTTTGTCCATGGTTCAAGGTTTAAGTCTAGGCGAGAGTGGCACTCACAATCAATAACAACTCATAACATTTCACATGAGATTCCAACCACATCAACTTTCATTGCTTCATGAGCTATTACAATTTCCATTTCATAACTCAACTCAACATCCCCAAAGAAAAATAAAAGTTTGTTCCACATTTATTACATGCTTTATTCCAATATCAAGATCTCAACTACTCAGCTCAAGCTTTCCTCTGGTCTGAACATTCTCTGGCAAAATGTCCTACTCCTTTGCAGCGTAAACAAATGATGTCAGACACATCCAAGGGCTTCTTGGTGATTATCTTGGCTCATTGGGTTCTTAGCTTCCTTTCTGGGCATTTGCTAGCGTAATGACCACTATGCTTGCATTTGAAACATGTGATATGACTCCGGTCCTTGTTTGCAGAAACTGGGTTGTTAAGGGGATACATGACCTTTCTCTTCCTGGACTTCTTCGTTCCGATCAACTCTTCAATCTCTTGTAGATCAAACTCCACTTGTTTTGTCGGGAAGTATCCTAGATACTCTTGGCTTTGCTTCATGCAATACAATGAAAATGTCCTTCTTCTCCACATGAATAGCAGGCATTGGAGTAAAATATGTTTAGGCCTTCTCCATTAGGGTCGTCAACATCTTCCCTCATCACAAGTTCTTTTAAACTTTCCCTGGGGGCTTCTTTCATTGCTTCCTTCTGCTGCTTGGTGATTTCTTGTACCTTGTGGTAAATATGACACTCGGCAGGGTAGTGCGTAGTTCCTTCACACATGAAACAAGTAACCTGCCTAGTTGGGCATTCTTCTGCTGGGTGATTTCGTTCACAATGAGGGCATCCATCCTTTTGTTCTTCATGGATGTGTCATATCTCACCGCAAATCTTGCATGAACAAGGTTTCTTCATTTTATTTCCATAGGGCTTCTGAATAAGACGAGAACCCAGTAGACTCATCTTGAATTCCTCCCAAGTTTTTGCTCCATTCCATCCTTGGATAGCTTGGTGCATCTTACACCATGCTGCAAGACTTCTTGTAAAGTACTAAAGGGCGTATTGAACCTCATACTTCCTTGCAATCAATTTTTTCCCGAAGTCCTTTTCCATATTCTGAATCCATAGCTCTGCCTCCGGCTGAGTCATCGGTCTAGAGAATAAGAGTCCATCTTCATTCATCATCTATTGGCTTCAACGGTTTTGGGATGAGATTAGAGAGGGTGAAAGATGCCCATACAAACAAACAACATAGTTTTGAAAATAGGTTTTATTTGTTGTTGTCAGAAAACACACACAAAATGACAACTTACAAATCATCGCATCTAATGTGAGTATACAACAGGGGTTTGGTCTTCTAAAGGTCATATAAATCTTGGAATTCTTCATGTGTCTTCAAATTCTTCAAGTCTTCAGAGTCTTCAACTATTGTAGCTTCAATTCTTCTAGTGTATGGTTAAAAGGGGAATGAGTATACTCTAACTATTTAGGGACAAGAGGGAATAGAACTCAGAAAAGATGAGAAGTAAATGATCTTTTTGAAAAAAGAAGTTTTGAATACATCATGTTCTAGGGCTTTCCACTTTCTGGGGTCACGTCCTACAGTCAACTTGTGCTCTGATACCATCTTGTAGCGATCCGACCTCAAATGGTCAAGCCTCTGTGTATCTGTGCCATCCCTGGGTCGGTATGCTGGCACACACTTTACGTCAATGTATATATCAAAGTGCAATCACATGTATAAATAACGTAAAACTGATATATACCTCATAAGTCTCAACAGAAACAACCAATCGGGTGTGGAGTCCCATCAACGCCAACGGCAGAGTTGAGTGTAGACCGTAACCCTACAACGTAACTCTTGCCCATCGTAGAAGTTCCTGCAACATAAGTCATTGTAGCCATGTAGTTCAGTACATTGAATGTACTTGCAAGTCACATCATAAGGATAATGAACCTATTTGTACATGCAATTTGGCTGGTGGAAAGCTCTAAGTTTAGTTTTTGCATAAAACTAGTTTTTCCCTAGAATAAAAGATATTATTCTACTACTACAAAATAGCATAGGATGAGTTGGCAAACCCAACTCAATCCATTCCCAAAGTTTCATTTAAAACCCAACAACTTAAATTAAGAGTGACAAGATCTCCCGACATTTCCACTACTAGATGCTCAAGTTGTGTGTAACCATGGACACGGCTAATCGATTCGGTTTTAACACTCTGCGGAGGTTTGCACACTTTTCCCCACAAGACTTGATCGCATCCCTTGAAGTTCTCGCACTGCCTGGCGTTTGAGAACGGGATGACCGAGACATAGTCTTTCGAAACTACTCCCCCTTTACCCACGGATAGGCTGGTACACCTGCTCATTCTACATCAGCTAGCCTATCCCGGAAGAGGTCACACTATCTACTCAACTAAGTCGGAGCCCATATTGTCTTGTGGCTGCACACGGAAGCTTCTAGACATGAAAACACGCTCGATCCCTTTGTTCCTGAGCGGACGGACCACTGGTGGTGCACCACCATGGATTTCCCATGCGTGCCCCACTGTACTTCGCCACCATTCAAACCAATTTCTGCCCAGGTAGTTCATTTAAGTCTTGGTCCTGATTACTACTTTGTCACTCAAGTGTCGCCATGAACACTTCCCAATCCACGTCTACATTTGCGAGGTAGAAATAAACTTACATGGTGGTGACAAGGTTGTATGGTTTAGACCTACCTCAGATGAACTACTAGGTAAACACATAGCCATTCAGCAAAAAAAAATTCCTACCATGCAATCCTACCACAAAGGACTAACTGCATAAATAAAACATAGGTAATTGGAGGAATGGTCAAATGTGAACTTGCCTGGTAATAGTTGATGAAGATTATATCGCTCTCAGAAATTTACTTAAATAGAACTATTCATCACTCTCTAATGAAAAACTTGCCTGGTGATAGTTGATGAAGATTATATCGCTCTCAGAAATTTAACTAATAGAACTATTCGTCACTCTCTGATGAAAATCTATAAAGTCAAACATTGCACTCACATAAGTAATCATTTCAGAGAACCAAATAACATCAAACATGAAAAGACTCGTAAAATCCAAATGAAAACACAACACACTTAACTATCAGAAAAAAAATTCTAAGCGCAAAACAACATATGACATGGGTTCGAAAGTGATGTGAACTATAGTACATAATAGTCATACTAGTAAAAATATTAATGGACATATCCTAGTGTGTGAAAATATTGTGATAATGGTCCAAGTGATAGGGTTGGGCTACGGTGACAAAGTGCAAAAAAGAATCAACTCAAACTGAGCCACGGTCTAGGAGATATGGCCGTTGAAGTTTGAATTCAAATCTGAATAATTTTATAATTTGAATCTGGCAAAAATTTACAAAAATGACACCACTGGATAGATCTAATTGATTTCTACTACACAACCTTCTTCTTGTAGACGTTGTTGGGCCTACAAGTGCACAGGTTTGTAGGACAGTAGCAAATTTCCCTCAAGTGGATGACCTAAGGTTTATCAATCCGTAGGAGGCGTAGGATGAAGATGGTCTCTCTCAAACAACCCTGCAACCAAATAACAAAGAGTCTCTTGTGTCCCCAACACACCCAATACAATGGTAAATTGTATAGGTGCACTAGTTCGGTGAAGAGAGGGTGATACATGTGCAATATGGATGGTAGATAAGAGTATTTGTAATCTGAAATTATAAAAACAGCAAGGTAACTAAGGATAAAAGTGAGCATAAACGGTATTGCAATGACAGGAAACAAGGCCTAGTGTTCATACTTTCTCTAGTGCAAGTTATCTCAACAATAATAACATAGATAGATCATATAACAAGCCCTCAACATGCAACAAAGAGTCAATCCAAAGCCACTAATAGCGGAGAACAAACGTAGAGATTATGGTGGGGTACGAAACCATCTCAAAGTTATTCTTTTGAATCGATCTATTAAAGAGTTCGTCCTAGAATAACACCTTAAGACACAAATCAACCAAAACCCTAATGTCACCTAGATACTCCATTGTCACCTCAAGTATCCATGGGCATTATTATACGATATGAATCACACAATCTCAGATTCATCCAACCAACACAAAGTACTTCAAAGAGTGCCCCAAAGTTTCTACCGGGGAGTCAAGAAAACGTGTGCCAACCCCTATGCATAGGTTCATGGGCGGAACACGCAAGTTGGTCACCAAAACATACATCAAGTGGCACCTGATATCCCATTGTCACCATAGATAAACACGGCAAGACATACATCAAGTGTTCTCAAAATAAAGACTCAATCCGATAAGATAACTTCAAGAGGGAAACTCAATTCATCACAAGAGAGTAGAGGGGTTGAAACATCATAAGATACAACTATAATAGCAAAGATCGCGATAGATCGTGCCATAGAGAGAACACGAGAGAGAGAGAGAGAGAGAGAGAGAGAGAGAGAGAGATCAGACACATAGCTACTGATACATACCCTCAGCCCCGAGGGTCTCCCTCCTCGTCATGGAAAGCGCCGGGATGATGAAGATGCCCACCGGTGATGGATTCCCCCTCCGGCAGGGTGCCGGAACGGGCTCCCGAGAGGTTTTTGGTGGCTACAAAGGCTTGAGGCGTCGGAACTCCCGATCTATCTTCTCCGTGGATGTTTTTAGGGTACGTGGGACTATATAGGCGAAAGAAGTCGGTCGGGGGGTGCTTGAGGCGCCCACGAGACAGGGAGCGCGCCCAGTAGGGGGGGCGCCTATCTCCTGGCCTCCTCGAGGATCTTCTGACGTGAACTCCAAGTCTCCTGGATGATATTCTTCCCAAAAATAACGCTACCGAAGGTTTCATTCCGTTTGGACTCTGTTTGATATTCCTTTTCCTCGAAATACTGAAACAGGAAATAAAACAGCAATATGGGCTGGGCCTCCAGTTAATAGGTTAGACCCAAAAGTAATATAAAAGTGTATAATAAAGCCTATAAAAATAGCATGAATGCTTCAAAAATTATAGATACGTTGGAGACGTATCAGCATCCCCAAGCTTAATTCCTACTCGTCCTCGAGTAGGTAAATGATAAAAGAAAGAATTTATGAAGTGTGAATGCTAGAAGGTGCACAAGTTTGATCAATGATAATTTCAATCACCTTTTCTAGCATGATAATATGTCATAACAGTAGTTCATCTCATAAAACTTCTCACGATAAAGTAACAAGCAATTCACATGTCAAAGCATCGACCATAAACTTTCTTGAAAACTAGCAAACTTCATTCTCAGTCATTCAAACAATTAAATTCATCTTATTTTCAGGAATATCAAACTCCACATACTCAACTATCATATAGTCTTCTACAATTGCTAACACTCACGCAATACTAATGGTTATGGAGTTTCAATCGGACAGTGAGAAAGATAGGGCCTTATAGTGTTGCCTCCCAGCGTAATCACCTTTGGGTGATGCCAACAATAATAGTTCATGCTAACTTACATCCAATTTGATATATATATCAGGATCTTCCAACACAAGGAGCTTGCCAAAGGATAAAATAAAAAAGGGAAAGGTGAAGATCACCTTGACTCTTGCATAAAGTAAAAGACATAAAGTAAAAGATAGGCCCTTCGCAAAGGGAAGCAGAGGTTGTCATGCACTTTTAGGGTTAGATGCACAAAATCTTAATGCGAAAGAACGTCACTTTATATTGCCCCTTGTATATGGACCTTTATTATGCAGTTCGTCGCTTTTATTTCTTCCATAACAAGATCGTACAAATGTAGCGACCCGACCTGAATGGATCAAGTCTCTGTGCTTAAGTGTCATCCCTGGATCGGTATGCTGACACACACACACAGTACTCGAGGATTTATAACAGAGGTGAATCACATGTATAAATAACGTAAGTACTATTACCTCAATCAAAAAATATAGCGGAAGCAACAAGGTTGTGGAATCCCATCAACACCAACGGCAAAGTTGAGTGTAGAAATCGTAACCCTAACGTATCACTTACTCGTCGTCTGAAAAGTCTGCAACATGAAACGTTGCAGCCCGAAAACGGGCCAGCACATGGAATATACAGGCAATGTAACACATAGAGAGTAATGAAAGAATAAGCCTATACTACATGCATATATGGCTGGTGGAAAAAGCTCTATGGTTACAGTTTTTGCGTAAAGCCAATTTTTCCCTACTGCAAAGGAATAAATTATTTAACTATCATGGTGGTTGTTGAACATTGAGAATGGTCGACAGCATCCTCAATCCCAATTAAAAGTACTCATTAAACCCAAATACATATTATATTAAGTAACGTGATGAGATCAACATGATAATCCAAGAACTAGATACTCAAAATGTCCATAACCGGGGACACGGCTAATCATGATTAGTTTATACACTCTGCAGAGGTTTATGACTTTTCCCACAAGACTCGATCGCCTCCGCTGGATTTCTCAGACTACAAGATGTTTGAGAAACGGATGACCGAGACATAGTCTTTCGTAAGCACTAGCACCTTACATGTGGGTAGACCGTACACCTACTTTCCCCTACATCCGCTAGTCTACCCGTTATAGTTCGCAAAAATTAATCAACTATGCCAGAGCCCATAATGGCTTGTGGCTGCACACGCAAGTTTCTAGTTTGAAAAATCTCATGATCCCTTTGAGCCTGGGTGGCGGTCCGAAGAAATACAGGCAAGTCCTGATAGAAACCAGGTGCCTCAATCCACCCAGATGTGTGTTTAAGTTGCCACCTTAAATAAACCATTAATTTAACAATCTCACATCTGTCATGGGTATTCACTCAAACCCAATCCACATCTACGAGCATAGCATGGCATAATAAGCAAACGTAGAAGTAACTCCCAAGGGTTTGATAACAAAACAGGTAATAGGTACTACCTCAACTACTTTCCCAAACCCACAATTTAATTAGATCCTAATCAATGCAATGTTTGAGGATTGATCTAATGCATAAAAACTGTGTATGAGAAAAGGTGTGATCAAAGTGTTACTTGCCTGCAAAGTTGATGAAGATGATTCGCACTCAAAACTCTTGATAGTTCTACTCGTCACACTCCGGTCAATCTATCGTAAGCAAGCAATAATAACCACACATAAGCAATCACTCAAAAGATCGGAGCGAACTAAGAAAATGATTCGGAAAACGTCAAAACCAAGCAAATAACTCTTGCAACGTAAAACAATTTCTAATAGTACCAAAATTATGTGAATTTGGCCTTATCAGAAAGTTTATGTCAAGAGCTTTAATTTGCAAAAAGAATCAACTAAATCGGAGTTACGAAACTCAAGTTATGATCAAACGAAGTTCAAATTCAAATCTGATCTAATTTAAATTTTAAACTTTCAAAAACATGTTTGAGTTGGATTACTGGATAGAGGGGATCGTAACGAAGAAGTGGGCGTTGGTTTCGTTGGATTTGGACAAACGAGTAAAAAGATGTGATAGATTGAAGATCAGGGACTAAACAGTAAGAAAGCTAATTGCGAAAAGGTCCCTAGGTAAAATAACAAAAAAAGAAAAATCTAAATACCGAACGTTCATTTATCTGAGCTAAACAACGGATGTCCGCTATATAATAAAACCAAAACAACAGATCTAAGATTTTGTTTTAACAAAACCGAACTAAAAAAAAGAACCGGATCGAACCGGCGGTTTTATACCGTCGGCGGTTTTGTCGAAATCCGGCGGGGCTCGGCGTCGGCGAAGTCCGGGCAAGCGGGCTGCATGCCCCAAAGGGACGGCGGCGAAAAGGTGAGCGAGGGCGGCGGAGTTTGGGGGTGGGGTGGGGCGACGTAAGCATGGCGTGGCCGAGCTCGTCGACGGCGGAGACGGCGAGATGCGGTCGAGGGCGGCACGAGGCGAGGAGAGAGAGAGGGGCCCGGGGCGGCACCCTTTATAGGAGAGGAGGGGCGAGGTGGCGTGGAGAAGGGGGCGGTGGAGAGGCGACACGGAGGCGGAGTCCGGGGGGGACACGGCGGCGGCGGCGGCGAGCTCCGGCGGCTTCCCGGATCTCGGCGGGAGGGTGCGGCGGCAGCAACGGGGTCCAAGGGGCCCCGGGTGCGGCTTTATAGGAGGAGGGGAGGCGCTTGGCGTGGGGAAGGGGGCGGCCGGAGGCGGGCGGCGCTCGGACTCCGGTGAGTCCGGGTCGGCCACGGGGAAGAAAGGCGGCGGCTACGGGCCTTGGCTCAGAACTGGCTGCCGGCCGGCAGAGAGCGGGAGAGAGAGAGAGAGAGAGAGAGCAGTGCTGGGCTTCGGTCTGGCACTGTTCGAAGAGGTTTTTTTTATAAACAAAATTTTCAGAGAACTAAAATAAAAAAATACAAAATAACTAAAACTTTTATATAGGCATATAATATACCAAAATTTTCAGAAAAAGATTTCCTACAAGCTGTCATTTTTATAAGGCCAAATAAAATCCACACGAATTCAAATCAAGCAAAGAGTGCTCCTGCTCTAGAAAAATCCAGTAAAAATCATTTTTAAAATACCAAAACGACTTCAAATTAATTTCTCTCCAATTTTCTGATGTAGGGAATCATGTTACCCTATTTTCCACATAGTTTATTTTTGGAGAAAAATAAATTGAATAAAACTCAAATAACTCCAAATTGAAAATAAATTCAAAAGAACTTTGAATTTAATTCTTTGAAACTCCCAACTCATATTTCATATAATTTGAAGAAGTCATTTTATCTTCGCTCGTGAAAATCAATGACTTGCATAAAGTTTCAGAATTGGAAATATTTTCCAAATGAAATTCAAATATTTTCAACACCGCTAGTCATTTAAATAAATGGAAGAAGTCATGTAATCTTCTCTCCAGGGTTTTGTGGTGAAAAGGAAATTTGAATTCACGGAGATCATAAAATGCAAAATGAAAGTTTGGGAAAGTCCTTTTATTCCCTCTCATTTAACCTTCAAAAAGTTTCAAACTTCACTCACTTTCAGTCAATCAATCAAACAATCAATCAAAACTATCTATTGTTTTATAACATTCCAAAATTTAGAATTTTGGGATGTTACAAACTACCACCCTTAAAATGAATCTCGTCCTCGAGATTCGGAGAGGCTAGAAAGAAATAGGTTAGGGTTTGGGGGTCTTCTCAAAATCCATCGATCATCACAAGGGGTCTGGGGTGCTACCACCCTTAGAAGCATGGTTACGGTTCCATCAAAACTCAGATACTCCATCCTTATTGTTGGCATTGTCGATCTTCTCAGATCTTCAGGATAATTCCTTCTCTGGGCTCTTCCGGTAGTGGCATAACCTTTTCCTCAATTCCTTTGTCCTTTCCTCTTGGTAAGGTTATCCCGAAACTGGGTCCTCTTAGGCGTGATGCAGCGCCAATACTAAACAACTACCGATACCTCATGGTGGTCAACAATTTATGGTTTCTCCTGCAGAAAACGGGTCTGGGTTGAACCTCACCGTATATCCTACGGTTGGCAACAACTGTCGTGTACAAGGGAAAATACTTATACCATTCTAAGGTTCAAACAAGGTTTTGATCGTCGTCTCTCTACTATAGGTAAGTCACTCAGATTTACCATCCCATATAGCAAAGCGAATAATAAGAGTAAGTCGGTATGGTGATCAATCCATCCCGCACTCCAAATCATTACCTTGTACATGGTTTAGCGAATCTCGCATTCTAACACTCGGTCATCCTCACAAGCATTGCAGAATTTCTCTTGTCGACGAACCAAGTTCGGAAAATCCATTGATTCTGCAAGCCAAACAAACATCTATCATTCCTTAACAACTCTCAGGTTTTGCGTAAACTCCTATAGAATCGTCGGTCGATAAAATCGTAACTTCTTCCAGGGTTTCTCCTTCAACAAGAGTGTGCTTGTTTCTTGGCAAGTCCTGGGGCCTGTGGGTTATGGCCCATCTCATCACTTGTAAACCTTGAACTTATCCTCGGGCAACTTATCGTTATTCCAACTTCCAACTTCCTAGTATTCTTAAATCCATCCAATTGTATTGTCTTCCTTTCTTCTATTGGCACCAAACTAGGACATGATTACTCAGACTCATCATGGAATTTCCATTGATCCATATTTCCAACATCATACCTCCTTTATATCTAATAGTAATTCATATCTTCATCCTCGTGGGATATCCCACATACCGAGATAAAAACTTATACTTATGAAGTCCATACTCCACTTCGTGGAACATCTTTATCCTTTCCAGGGTCAAGCGTCCTTACAGGGGAATATTCGTCAGTTCTGCATGGCACTTCTTCAACTGGAATACGTGAAACACATCATGAACTCCTAACAGTCCTTCGGGTGACTCCAATTTGTTGGCCACTTCTTCCATACGCTCCAAAACTCGGTATGGTCCTACAAATCTCGGGGCTAACTTTCCCTTAACTCCGCATCGTTTAATTCCTCGCAGAGGGGACACATGAAGACATGCCTTCTTGCATTTTTGAGTCTGCATAACTTTTCTGCCTGGACTAAGCTACCTTCAGGCTATCTTGAATCCACTTAACATTCTCTTCTGACTCCTTGATCATATTTAGTCCAAACAACTGATGGTCTCCAACTTCATCCCATATCAACGGTGTCTGGCTCCTTCTCCCATACAAAGCTTCAAAAGGGGCCATCTTTAAACTGGCTTGGTAACTGTTGTTGTATGAGAACTCCGCGTAAGGTAGATTATCATCACTACTAGATCCATAATCTAGCGCACACGCTCTCAACATGTCTTCCAGAATCTGATTGACTCTCTGCTTTTATCCATCCGTTCATCGGATGAATGGTCGATCTTGAACTCCAGCCTAGTACCCAAAGTCCAGTGCAGCCGATTCCAAAACTTTGAAGTAAACTGTGTTCCTCTACGATGGTCCTCGGAACTCCATGCAGACATACGATCCTTGTCAAATATATCTTGGCCAACTTCGCACTTGTATAGGTGGTTTTCACCGGGATAAAGTGAGCCACTTTGGTCAAGCAAATCAACTACTACCCAGATAGAATCATATCCCGATCGGGTTCTGGGAAATCCGGTAATGAAATCCATGCCAAGCTTATCCCACTTCCATTCGGGTATCGGCATAGGCTATAGTACTCATGCTGGCTTCTGATGTTCTACCTTCACTCTCTGACATACCACATACGGCTACATACTCGGCAATATGCTTCTTCATACCAGTCCACCATAAACGATCTGTCAAATCCAAATACATCTTGGTGTTTCCGGGGTGAATCGAGTATAGCGAATCATGGGCCTCCTGAAGTATTAACTTCCTAATCTCTGCATTATTGGGTATATGTACACTGTCCTCAAACCATAAGGTGTCGTGCTCATCCTTATGAAAACCTTTGGCCTTTCCCTTGCTCATCCTTTCTTTTAACTCAGCAATCTCTTTGTCATCCTTCTGAGCTTCACGGATCTTTCCCAACAATGTAGACTGAACTTCCATTGCTGCAACAAAACCTTTGGGAACAATCTCCAACCGAAGTTCCCTGAGATCCTCGGCTAAGTCCTTTGGTAATCCTCTGCTTATGAGGGTATTCGTCCTTGTTTTCTTTATGGTTGTATCCTATTTCTCCACAAATCTTGTATGCACAAGGTTTCTTCATATCCTTTCCATAAGGCTTCAATTTCTGGGACACAAGACGAGATCTTTGCAGAGTCAACTTAAATTCTTCCCAAGTGGTTACTCTTGCCATCCATGGATAGTTTCGTATATCCTCCATCAAGTTGCAGCACCTCTTTCAAAGCACTGAAGAGCATGCTGGGTCATATCTTTTCTGACTACGGGTTATTCTCCATGTGATGCTCCATGTTCTGAATCCATCGGTCTGTCTCCAATTGACTCATCGGTCCCGAAAATACAAGCTCATCTCCATTCATCCTCTATTGGGTCCATGGGTTTTGGGGTGGGATAAGAGACATAGAGAGGGATACACACAACGCAAACAATAGTTTTGAAAAGACAGATTTTATTGTGGCTGTCGGAAAAACAACAAACAAATGACAGCTTACAAACGTCGCATCTATCGCAGGTATATAACAGGGGTTTGGTCTTCTAAAGGTCAATAAATCTTCCAAGTCATCAAACTCTTCAAGTCTTGTTCATGTCTCCAACGGCTTCTTCTGGTCGTGCTTGACCTACTCAAGTTCTTTTGCCAGATCATCTCTGTTAACGCGAAGTCTCTCATGGCGTCCTTTAATATTTCTGGAGTTGCATTCCAAACTTCTGGTTTCAACTTCCTTGAAATGGACCATGATCCTACTGTCCTTCAGTTCCTGACGAATCTCTGATGTCTCAAGGTTTTGCTCCTCTAGCTTGGCTACTTTCAGTTTCTGGGTCCTGAGTTCTTCACGAAATACTTCTTTGTCGAATATAGCTTCCTGCAGATCCACCCTAAACTTCTTGATGTAATACTCTAGATCCTGGTGATGCACCAGCTATGTTAAAACTGCATCCTTCGCTGACAGATGCTCCTTCAGCCTTCTACTATCCAATCCTTCCATGCGTATGCATGCTTAACTCAGCACGGTGATAATAGCATAAGCGGGCGATGACATCATGGATAGCATGTTTCTGCTCTTGCCCTTTCCATGAGCTATCATTCCATAGTTGATATCTCCTGCCTTAGGGTTTATTGACAAAAACTTTGAGTTTCTAACTCTCCATGTTCCGGTCTTACTCCAATACACCTTGATCTCGGGTATTGATAACTTCCATAGTCTGTCAAATTCCATAAGTGTAACCTTCCTAGGTCAAAAAAAATCTGGGAATTCTTTAGAGCCTTCAAAATCTCCTAGTCTTCGGAGTCTCCAACAGTTGTAGTTTCCATTTACACGGTAAAATCCTCTTCATTCCAAATGGTCTTAGTTGTCCGATATCGTGCCTCCTTGGAGTGGTCTCATCATCAGACGAATCTTCGTGGTCAAAAGGGGAAAAGGGGTATGGTCTCACTAAAGGAAAATATTTGAATAATCTCAGAAGAGAAGAGAGGTAAAAGATCTTTTTGAAAAAGAAGTTGTTAGAGAAAAATATTTCCTATGGGCTTGTCAGTTTCTAGGGTCACGTCCTACAGCCAACATGTGCTCTGATACCATCTTGTAACGACCCGACCCGGATGGATCAAGTCTCTGTGCTTAAGTGTCATCCCTGGATCGGTATGCTGACACACACAATACTCGAGGATTTATAACAGAGGTAAATCACATGTATAAATAACGTAAGTACTATTACCTCAATCCAAAAATATAGCGGAAGCAACAAGGTTGTGGACTCCCATCAACACCAACGGCAAAGTTGAGTGTAGAAATCGTAACCCTAACGTATCACTTACTCGTCGTCTGAAAAGTCTACAACATGAAACATTGCAGCCCGAAAACGGGTCAGAACATGGAATATGCTGGCACTATAACACATAGAGAGTAATGAAAGAATAGGCCTATACTACATGCATATATGGCTGGTGGAAAAAGCTCTATGGTTACAGTTTTTGCGTCAAGCAAATTTTTCCCTACTGCAAAGAAATAAATTATTTAACTATCATGGTGGTTGTTGAACATTGAGAATGGTTGACAGCAGCCTCAATCCCAATTAAAAGTACTCATTAAACTCAAATACATATTATATTAAGTAACGTGATGAGATCAACATGATAATCCAAGAACTAGATACTCAAAATGTCCATAACCGAGGACACGGCTAATCATGATTAGTTTATACACTCTGCAGAGGTTTACGCACTTTTCCCCACAAGACTCGATCGCCTCCGTTGGATTTCTCGCACTACAAGATGTTTGAGAAGCGGATGACCGAGACATAGTCTTTCGAAGCACTAGCACCTTACATGTGGGTAGACCGGTACACCTACTTTCCCCTACATCTGCTAGTCTACCCGTAAGAATTCGCACAACTTAATCAACTATGCCAGAGCCCATAATGGCTTGTGGCTGCACACGGAAGTTTCTAGTTTGAAAAATCTCATGATCCCTTTGAGCCTGGGTGGCGGTCCGAAGATATATAGGCAAGTCGTGATAGACACCAGGTGCCTCAATCCACCCAGATGTGTGTTTAAGTTGCCACCTTAAATAAACCATTAATTTAACAATCTCACATCTGTCATGGATATTCACTCAAACCCAATCCACGTCTACGAGCATAGCATGGCATAATAAGCAAACGTAGAAGTAACTCCCAAGGGTTTGATAATAAAACAGGTAATAGGTACTACCTCAACTACTTTCCCAAACCCACAATTTAATTCGATCCTAATCAATGCAATGTTTGAGGATTGATCTAATGCATAAAAACCGGGTATGAGAAAAGGTATGATCAAAGTGTTACTTGCCTGCAAAGTTGATGAAGATGATTCGCACTCAAAATTCTTGATAGTTCTACTCGTCACACTCCGGTCAATCTATCGTAAGCAAGCAATAATAACCACACATGAGCAATCACTCAAAAGATCGGACCGTACGAAGAAAACGATTCGGAAAACATGAAAACCAAGCAAATAACTCTTGCAACGTAAAACAATTTCTAACAGTACCAAAATTATGTGAATTTGGCCTTATCATAAAGTTTATGTCAAGAGCTTTAATTTGCAAAAAGAATCAACTAAATCGGAGTTACGAAACTCAAGTTATGATCAAACGAAGTTCAAATTCAAATCTGATCTAATTCAAATTTTAAACTTTGAAAAGCATGTTTGAGTTGTATTAATGGATAGATGGGATCGTAACGAAGAAGTGGGCGTTGGTTTCGTTGGATTTGGACAAACGAGTAAAAAGATGTGATAGATTGAAGACCAGGGACTAAACGGTAATAAAACTAATTGCAAAAAGGTCCGTGGGTAAAATAACAGAAAAAGAAAAATCTAAATACCGAACGTACATTTATCTGAGCTAAACAACGGATGTTCGCTGTATAATAAAACCAAAATAAACAGATCTAATATTTTTTTAACAAAACCGAACTAAAAAAAGAACCGTATTGAACCGGCGGTTTTATACCGTCGGCGGTTTTGTCGAAATCCGGCGGGGCTCGGCGTCATGAAGTCCGGGCGGCAAGGCTGCGGGGCTCCAAAGGGGACAGCGAGTGTGGTGGAGCGAGGGCGGCGGAGGTGCGGGCAGTGGCGACGGTGTTGGCCGAAGCCTCGACGGCAATGACGGGCGAGATGCGTTCGAGGGCGGCGCGAGGCGAGGAGAGAGAGAGGGGCCCGGGGCGGCACCCGTTATAGGAGAGGAGGGGCGAGGTGGCGTGGAGAAGGGGGCGGTGGAGAGGCGACACGGAGGCGGAGTCCGGGGGACACGGCGTGGCGGGCGGGCGAAGCTCCGGCTGGCTTCGGATCTCGGCGGGAGGGTGGGCGGCAAGAACGGGTCCAAGGGCCCCAGTGCGGCTTTATAGGAGGAGGGAGGCGCTTGGCGTGGGAAGGCGGCGGCCGAGGCGGGCGGCGCCCGACTCGGGAGTCCGGTCGGCCACGGGAAGAAAGGCGGCGGCTACGGGCCTTGGCACAGCAACTAGGCCGGCCAGTCGGCGGAGAGAGAGAGAGAGAGAGAGAGAGCGATCTTGGGCTTGCCCACAGCACTGCTCAAGAGGTTTTTAAACAAATTTTTTAGAGAACTAAAATAAAAAAAAAAATAACTAAAACTTTTATATAGGCATATAATATACCAAAAATTTTAGAAAAAGATTTCCTACAAGCTGAACATTTTTATAAGGCCAAATCATTTTTAAAATACCAAAATGACTTCAAATTAATTTCTCTCAAATTTTCTGATGTAGGGAATCATGTTACCCTATTTTCCATATATTTTATTTTTGGAGAAAAATAAATTGAATAAAACTCAAATAACTCCAAATTGAAAATAAATTCAAAAGAACTTTGAATTTAATTCTTTGAAACTCCCAACTCATATTTCATATAATTTGAAGAAGTCATTTTATCTTCGCTCGTGAAAATCATTGAGTTGCATAAAGTTTCAGAATTGGAAATATTTTCCAAATGAAATTCAAATATTTTCAACACCCCTTGTCATTTAAATAAATGGAAGATGTCATGTCATCTTCTCTCAAGGGTTTTGTGGTGAAAAGGAATTTGAATTCACGGAGATCATAAAATGCAAAATGAAAGTTTGGGAAAGTCCTTTTATTCCCTCTCATTTAACCTTCAAAAAGTTTCAAACTTCACTCACTTTCAGTCAATCAATCAAACAATCAATCAAAACTATCTATTGTTTTATAACATTCCAAAATTTAGAATTTTGGGATGTTACAACAAATCTTATTTTCTCCTCACTAATAAGTCATGCATATTTAGAGAGCAATTTTTATTTCTTGCACCGATGACAACTTACTTGAAGGATCTTACTCAATCCATAGGTAGGTATGGTGGACTCTCATGGCAAAACTGGGTTTAAGGATATTTAGAAGCACAAGTAGTATCTATACTTGGTGCAAAGAATTTTGGCTAGCATGAGGGGGGGGGGGGGGGGGAAGGCAAGCTCAACATGTTTGAATGATCCATGACAATATACTTTAACTGAGACGTCGAAAAACATAACCTATTACGTTGTCTTCCTTGTCCAACATTAACTCTTTAGCATGTCATACTTAATGAGTGCTCCCAACTATAAAAGATGTCTAGGATAGTATATTTATATGTGAAATCTCTCTTCCTTCAATATTCTTTCATGAATTGTTCAAATGACCAATACAACGCTTGCTAACCTTCAATAAATTTACAACCTGTACTTCTTAGACGTGAAGTCATTACTCCCCATGGGATAAGCAAATGAGGCATATATAATTTCAGATTTATGACAATCAACTCATTCAACCATTTACTCATAGGATATAAGTGAAGCACACGAGTAAATGACAAACTACTCCAAAAAGATATAAGTGAAGATCAATGAGTAGCTAAATAATTATGTAACTATGCGAAGACTCTCTCTCATTTAAGAATTTCAGATCTTGGTATTGTATTCAAACAGCAAGCAAAACAAAATAAAATGACATTGCAAGGATATCACAACTCATGTGAAGAAGCAAAAACTTAGGCTCAACCGATACTAACCGATAGTTGTTAAAGAAGAAAGGTGGGATGCCTACCGGGGCATCCCCAAGCTTAGATGCTTGATACTTATTGAAATATTATCTTGGGGTGCCTTGGGAATCCCAAAGCTTGAACTTTTGTGTCTCCTTAATTCCTCTCATATCATGGTTTCTCTATTTCTCAAAAGCTTCATCCACACCAAACTCAACAAGAACTTGTGAGATAGGTTAGTATAAACCAATGCAAAACCGTATCATTTTCTACTGTAACAAATCACTAAGATTATTATTAAACATTGCATACTAAATTCCTCTGCATATTTAATACTCCTATCCTCAAATATAACCATTAAACAAGCAAACATATGCAAACAATGCAAACATAACAGCAATCTGCCAAAACAGTACAGTCTGTGAAGAATGCAAGAGTATCAATACTTCCCTAACTCCAAAAATTATGAAATAAAATTCCCACTGTATTAAATTTATCAGAGCTCAGAATGCAAAAAGTTTCAACATTATACCATTCTCTGACTTTTCTAGGGAAGTTTTGCAACAGCGGTGAACTTTCTGTTTTCAAACAGCAACATGTATACTAGCAAAATAAGCATGGCAAAGGCTATCCTTGACTTTTTTATTGAAACTAAAGATGCAAAACATTATTATAAATAAAAGCAAGCAAAAACTAACAAAATAAAATGACTCTCCAAGCAAAACACATATCAAGTGGCGAATAAAAATATAGCTCCAAGTAAAGTTACCGATGAACGAAGACGAAGGAGGGGATGCCTTCCGGGGCATCCCCAAGATTAGGCTCTTGGTTGTCCTTGAATATTACCTTGGGGTGCCTTGGGCATCCCCAAGATTAGGCTTTTGCCACTCCTTATTCCATAGTCCATCGAATCTTTACCCAAAACTTGAAAACTTCACAACACAAAACTTAACAGAAAACTCGTAAGCTCCGTTAGCGAAAGGAAACAAAACACCACTGCAAGGTACTGTAATGAACTCATTATTTATTTATATTGGTGTTAAACCTACTGTATTCCAACTTATATATGGTTTATAAACTATTTTACTAGCCATAGGTTCATCAAAATAAGCAAACAACACACGAAAAACAGAATCTGTCAAAAACAGATCAGTCTGTAGTAATTTGTAACTAACGCAAACTTCTGAAAGTCCAAAAATTCCAAAATAAATTGGTGGACCTGAGGAATTTGTCTAGTAATCATCTGAAAAAAATAATCAACTAAATAGCACTCTCCATTAAAAAGTTGAAGCTAATCTCGTGAGCGCTAGAGTTTCTGCTTTTTACAGCATGATCATAAAGACTTCACCCAAGTCTTCCCAAAGGTCCTACTTGGAACAAACACTAATTAAAACATAAAACCATATCTAAACAGAAGCTAGATGTATTATTTATTACTAAATATAACCAAAAAGCAAGAAAATAAAATAAAATTGGGTTTCCTCCCAACAAGCGCTACCGTTTAACGCCCCTAGCTAGGCATGATGATTTCAATGATGCTCACATAAAAGATAAGAATTGAAACATTTAGAGAGCATCATGAGGAATATGACTATCACATTTAAGTATAACCCACTTCCTATGCATAGGGATTTTGTGAGCAAACAACTTATGGGAACAATAATCAACTAGCATAGGAAGGTAAAACAAGCATAGCTTCAATATTTTAAGCACATAGAGAGGAAACTTGATATTATTGCAATTCCTACAAGCATATATTCCTCCCTCATAATAATTTTCAGTAGCATCATGAATGAATTCAACAATATAACCAGCACCTAAAGCATTATTTTCATGATCTACTTGCATAGAAATTTTACTACTCTCCACATAAGCAAAATTCTTCTCATGAATAGTAGTGGGAGCAAACTCAACAAAATCATTATCATGTGAAGCACAATCCAATTGAAAACTAAAATCATGATGACAAGTTTCATGGTTACCATTATTCTTAATAGCATACAAGTCATCACAATAATCATCATAGATAGAAACTTTGTTCTCATAATCAATTGGAACCTCTTCCGAAATAGTGGATTCATCACAATAAGATTCAACATCCTCCAAAATAGTGGGATCACTAGTTCTAAAGTTGACACTCTTCCAAACCCACTTTCATTAATATAATCATCATAAATAGGAGGCATGCTATAATCAAAATAAATTTGCTCATCAAGACTTGGGATGCTAAAAATATCATCTTCATTAAACATAGCATCCCAAGCTTGTGGCTTTGCATATCATTAGCATCACGGATATTCAAGGAATTCATACTAACAACATTGCAATCATGCTCATCATACAAAGGTTTAGTGTCAAACATTTTTATAGATTTCTTCTTCTAGCACTTGAGCACAATTTTCCTTTCCATCAAACTCATGAAAGATATTAAAAAGACGAAGCGTATGAGACAAACTTAACTCCATTTTATGTGGTTTTCTTTATGAACTAAACTAGTGATAAAACAAGAAACAAAAAGATTCGATTGCAAGATCTAAAGATATACCTTCAAGCACTCACCTCCCCGGCAACGGCGCCAGAAAAGAGCTTAGTTGACGAGGTGTGAGTGCCGCTTACCTACCCTTCCCCGGCAACGGCGCCAGAAAAGAGCTTGATGTCTACTACACAACTTTCTTCTTGTAGACGTTGTTGGGCCTACAAGTGCACAGGTTTGTAGGACAGTAGCAAATTTCCCTCAAGTGGATGACCAGGTTTATCAATCCGTAGGAGGCGTAGGATGAAGATGGTATCTCTCAAACAACCCTGCAACCAAATAACAAAGAGTCTCTTGTGTCTCCAACACACCCAATACAATGGTAAATTGTATAGGTGCACTAGTTCGGCGAAGAGAGGGTGATACAAGGGCAATATGGATGGTAGATAAGAGTATCTGTAATCTGAAATTATAAAAACAACAAGGTAACTGTGGATAAAAGTGAGCGTAAACGGTATTGCAATGAAAGGAAACAAGGCCTAGGGTTCATACTTTCACTAGTGCAAGTTATCTCAAAAATAATAACATAGATAGATCATATAACAAGCTCTCAACATGCAACAAAGAGTCACTCCAAAGCCACTAATAGCGGAGAACAAATGTAGAGATTATGGTAAGGTACGAAACCACCTCAAAGTTATTCTTTCGGATCGATCTATTAAAGAGTTCGTACTAGAATAACACCTTAAGACACATATCAACCAAAACCCTAATGTCACCTAGATACTCCATTGTCACCTCAAGTATCCGTGGGCATGATTATACGATATGCATCACATAATCTCAGATTCATCCAACCAACACAAAGTACTTCAAATAGTGCCCCAAAGTTTCTACCGGAGAGTCAAGAAAACATGTGCCAACCCCTAAGCATAGGTTCATGGGCGGAACCCGCAAGTTGGTCACCAAAACATACATCAAGTGGCATGTGATATCCCATTGTCACCACAGATAAACACGGCAAGACATACATCAAGTGTTCTCAAAATAAAGACTCAATCCGATAAGATAACTTCAAGAGGGAAACTCAATTCATCACAAGAGAGTAGAGGGGGAGAAACATCATAAGATCCAACTATAATAGCAAAGCTCGCGATACATCAAGATCGTGCCATAGAGAGAACACGAGAGAAAGAGATCAAACACATAGCTACTGGTACATACCCTCAGCCCCGAGGGTGAACTACTCCCTCCTCGTCATGGAGAGCGCCGGGATGATGAATATGGCCATCGGTGATGGATTCCCCCTCCGGCGAGTGCTTGAGCAGGCTCCCGAAAGGTTTTGGTGGCTCTGAGAGGCTTGCGGCGGCGGAATTCCCGATCTATCTTCTCCGTGGATGTTTTTAGGGTACGTGGGACTATATAGGCGAAAGAAGTCGGTCGGGGGGTGCTCGAGGGGCCCACGAGACAGGGGGCGCGCCCCCTATCTCCTGGCCTCCTTGAGGATCTTCTGACGTGAACTCCAAATCTCCAGGATGATATTCTTCCCAAAAATAACGCTGCCGAAGGTTTCATTCCGTTTGGACTCCGTTTGATATTCCTTTTCCTTGAAATCTTTGAAACGGGCAATAAAGCGACAATATGGGTTGGGCCTTGATTTAATAGGTTAGTTCCAAAAGTAATATAAAAGTGTATAATAAAGCCCATAATCATTCAAAACAGATAATAAAATAGCATGAATGCTTCATAAATTATAGATACGTTGGAGACGTATCACTAATCATGACGAAGAACTTGACGCTCGGCTCATCTAATTTGGATCTACGGTTAAAAAGTTGTGACTAGTCAAAGTTGAGGGACTAATCTCTGGCAAAAGGGACTCAACAGTGAAGAAAACATAGCGATCAGGTCCTTGGCCACATGGCGGCTTGCGGGTGGCTGAGCAGCGTTCGCGGCTTAGGCTAAGCGATGGATGTCCAGCAATTAACTGAATAAAACAAATCTATGGCTAACTAAAGAAAACCAACAATCAATTTAATTAAAACTGTTCGGTTTAAATGAACCGCGGTAAGCCGATCTAATACTAAATAAATGAAAAATCTAAACGAACGAACAGGAGGTTCGCTTATGGTGACGACGATGACGAACAGGGATGGCCGCTGTCGGGGAGGCTGATCGGACCCACGAACACCTATGGGACCGGCGGACCGAGTCCCTTTTGGTTCGGAGGGGGGCGGAGATCGCACGAAGAGCGGATCGAGGCGAAGCACACGAGCAGTTTTACCCAACCGGAGCTCTGGAGAGATAATACTCCTCTTGTTGCTTGTATGGTTTGTATTGTGTTCTTGCTAGGGAGCTACCGAGAGCTACAGTATACTCCAGCTGCTAACGAGACCTAAGCGTGAGAATGTTGAACCCCCTACATTGCGCATGGGCCTCCTTTTGTATGCACAAAGGGGCTCCGGCAGTGTGGCAACGTAGATGGGGTACAAATGGAAAAACAGTAGTTGGTACACCTACTTGTACAAAGGTGTCTGATGTACTCTACCTAACCACGACGGCAAGGGACAAAAGCATGAAATGCTCGTCCTGTCGCCCTAAACGTCTGTGAGGACCGTCAGAGCGCCACCGTTCGCCACGATGGCGAGCTTGTCGGCGCCGCTTATCGCTGCTCCCGGCTGGCTGCACAGCCTCTTGACCTGTGGCGCATGGAATGGTCCCATGGCGACACGTTGGTGGATGAGCTGGAGGCGGAGATAAAGAGGTTACTGCGCAGCAAGTGCCTTGCCGTGGCTGAATCCTTGTCGCGTCTGGAGGCTTGTCGCTCTCCGAGGCTTCCCGGCAAGCTCCTCTTGCCGGGGTTTTGTCTTCTGCGTGCCTTGAGTGGCCTTCCCGGCAAGCTCCTCTCGCCGGGGCCTTGTCTTCTTGGTAAAATACTTTGTTCTTGAATGGCTCCAAAGGAACCTCGGAGGACCTTGGCGGTGACCAGGCAAGCCTTGCCGCGGGGTGCTGCAACTGCCCGTGCACGAGTTCAGGATACTAGGGTACCACTACTCTAGTACACCGACAGGAGCCCCCGGGCCTGGGCCACACCTGCAGTGCCGGCTGTTGGGCCAGGCCCAAAAGCAGTCTGCAGTCACACGGCCTTGATCACGCCGTAACTTGCTGGACCCACCACGTCCTCCACGAACAGCAGCGTCGGCGTGGCGTCGTGGGAGAGATCATGGGGGTTTCTTTATTAGGAAAAGCGGGCGTCCGCCCCTCTCCCTCCTTATAAACAGGGGAAACAGGGCAGGTCGCCCACCTCGCCATTGCTGTCTCGTCTCGAAAACCACCGCCGCTCCCCTTCTTCTCTAGTGCGAAGAGCGGCGCTCCGCCTTTCGCCACAGGCGCCATCAACGCCGTCGGTCTCCTCCACCGCCTCCGCCATGGCTCAAAGCCGACAAGGGAAGGGCGTGAAGTCGGCGCAGCGGCGGCTCGTGGCGTTGCGAAAGGCGGGCCATCTTCTCCCCAGCTCGGCCTTAAAGGAGCTGAGGGAGGCTACTACCTCTTTGGTCGACGGAGGCAGCGTGCGCATCCGCGCACGAAGGTACTCCCGCCACCGCTTGAACTAGCCCCAACTAGGTACCCTTTCTTTGCGCTTTTCTTCTATTGCGGGCTCTGCCCGCCCTTTTCTAATTCTTCTGCGATATCATGAACACCTCGGGCTTTGCCTCCTAGATTTCACCCCCAATGCTGTCACGACCATGGCGGTTTTCGCACCTTTGCGAAAACTTTGTCGAGATCCACCCAAGCGTAGCCCTCTTCCGCCACTTCTTCATACCCCGCGTTGAGAGAGGGAGCTTCTTTGGAGGGATTGCTTGGGTCTCGAGGATCGGCAAGAAAGAAGCTTATCTGGAAGGAGAGCTCCGTAGCAAATGGGAGGAGTGGAGAGCCAATTGGTGTTGGATCGTTGAGGAGAACCCGCAGCCCTTCAACGCCTGCGCCAAACCCCAATAGTCTTGTGACAGCGAATGGAGCAACTTGGCGCGGAAGATGCTAGGTTGAAGATTCTTTGTGACCCGGATTTTGCGCCTCGGGCATGCGGACTCACTTGTAGGCGCAATCGGCACAGATTTCCTTCGCCGCCAGACGCTCCCTTGCAGAGAGGAGGAGACCTGCTTGGGAGTTCCAAAAGCATAGCCGGACATCATGAGGCTGCGCCGGGCCTCAAGCTGGAATTTCAACATCTTGGAGTTGGATGCGATCTTTGCTAGAGCTGTTCAAGCATGACCCGATCACCCAGTGGTTTAGGTTGCCGAGGGGTCGTCCCATTGTGCAACAATTACGTGCTCGACCGCATCCGTGCCATGATGCCGTTGTGCGATTTTCATGGGATCGTTCCAACTTGGCAAGAGCACTGCGAACGACGTCGTGCGGCAATTCTTGACGGCTTGGAAGAAATGCCGATCCGCCCGACGAAAGCGAAGAAGCTCACCCGCGACACCACCGACGACGAGAGGCAGCGCATTGTCACCAGGCTGGAGGAGGCGGCAGCAGCTGCTGCCGCTGGCGTCTTCAGGTACACCGTGGAGGAGGCAGATGCAGCAGAGGCGGCAAGCCTTGCCAAGCGAAGGGAGTTCGCCGGTGAGGAAGAGCTTGCCGAATCCGAGGCCGAGTCGAGCGAACCAGCCGAGGGTGCTTCTTCCCCACCATCCAGCAGCTTGCATAAGCGGAGCCCCGGCTCCGCCAAAAGAGGCGTCTCCGCAAGGCGGAGACGAGGCGGGCAGGCGTGAGACGGGCCAACAACAAGCGCGCAGCGACGCGCTCTACCGCGGCAAGCAACGTTGCAGCGGAGCACCACTGCTGCTGCGACAAGCTGGGCGGGATCCTCCCGTGCCACCGCCGACACCTCCGCTAAGCGGTCAAGAAACCCACTCCTCCGCCTCGTCGCACCGGGAGGCGAGCCGAGTTTGATCTCTCGGCGCCAGCTCGACGAGGAAGAAGAAGAGTAAGCTTCAATATTGTGCTTGTATTTCTTCAATTTTGTTGCTTCATCTTGAATCTGATTTGCTTGTTCTGAACTCTTTCCTTTCGTGACGCCGCCCAGAGCGTCGAAGAGAGCCAAGACCCCGGTGGTCGCCATTGAGGACGATCCACCCGTGGCAACAGGAGGCGCGTCTGAGACCCCCTTGCCGGGCCCGTCAACCCTTCCTCAAAGCAGCCCCCAACACAGCCCCCAGAGTAAGTATGCGGTTTTCTCCTTAATGTTAGGTGTGCATGGGTGCTCCTTCTTCATTGATATCTGACTGTTGGTTTGTGTAGGAGCAGAGCAGCCTCATCAGGAGGGCCCGGAAGCCGCCCCCGAAATTCTATCTGCTTCGACTACGCCGCCAAGGGAGGATTCTCCGGCAAGGGAGCGTTCTCCGGCAAGGGAGACTACTCCGGCAAGGGACAACACCAGTGATCCTCCAGTGGTCGAGACCATGGCTGCAGATCCCATTGCAGGTAATCCTCTTGTGCGAAAATTTCCCTTGGGCTCGTTTTCTTCTATTTTTCTTTTTGAACATTTGCTTGACTGTTCTTCACCCGTCCGCCACAGAGCCGATGGAGACCGAGGTCGCCGGCGAGGAGGACACGCGCGACAACACTGACGAAGCCGCCGCCATGGGAGAAGAAGCCGGCGCTGACGAGCCTGCCGGCGAAGAGGCCACCGAGGCTGTCACCGCAGAAGCTGGCGAGAATGCAGCGATCGACGACAGCCTGAGGCACGCAGGAGCGCCAGGCGCTACACCGACCGCCGATCCTCCGCCGCTTGCCGCAGCGTCGGGCTCGAAGAGCCCCAGCCAGCGCCTACTTGAAGGCAGCGGCGGCGTCTTCATCAAGCTCCCATGGGAGTCGAGCTCGAGGCGCCCGGCCGAAGGAGAAACCGATGAAGAGTTGCTCACCTCATTGGCTGGCGGCTGGTGGGCCGCGCCAAGCGATGGCGATGGCGAGTCGAGGAGGAGCTTGTTCTTGAAGAAGCTGTTGTCGCTCTACCGCTGACAAGCCAAGTTGGAGTCAGGGAAGCACTTGTCGCGAGGCGGGAGCAGAACATGGAGAAGCGCGCAGAAGACCTCCGGGCGCCAACCAAGAAACTCTCGGGAGCGTGGCGGAAAGAGCGGGGCGACTTGCTGAGCGCCTGAGCCTTCATCCTTGAGAAGGCTGAGGTCGAGGAGCAGCAAAGGCTTGCTACCGAGAAGCTATCTGCGCAAGAAGGCGAGTTGGCGCAGCGGAAGATCAATCTTGATAGCTATGAGGAGCAGCTTCTCGCGCGCGAGGAGTCACTTGGCGGGGCTCTTAAGGAAGCGAAGGATGCTGCCGCAGCCGCCGAGGCTGCCAAGAAAGAGTGGGAGACGAAGGTGACGCAGCTGGAGGCCAGTCTCCAGAAGAGCGGCGAGGAGCTTGCTGCGCTCAAGCACGAGCGTGAGAAGGACGCCTACACTCTTGGCGAGCTGCAGGGCCGTCTCGCCGATAGGAGCAAGGAGCTCGACGCCGCCAAGGATTCCAAGTCAGATCTTGAGCTGAAGCTGACCACCACGATGCACGGCTGGGCGGCGCCAAGGAGGCGGGAGGTGGGCCTGTTAGAGAAGATCAAGGCCAACGAGGAGCTGCTTGGCGAATCTTGTTGCCACCAGGCGCCTTGAGGAGAGTGTGGAGCCTTTGGACCGAAGGTCTTGTGGATCTTGCCGCCGCCATCCACGAGCTGATGGAGCTGGGGATGGTGGATCTTGGATACTCCTCCGACGAGCACCTCCAACCCAGCGCCAAGTTTAGCTTATTCTTCAAGGCGTGGTGGCGGGTCTCCAGCGACTCGGGAAGAGATCCCAAAGCAGCTGGCCGAGGAATCGTGCGGATCTGTCGAGGAGCCCTCGAGAAGGTGTTGATGAAGGTGGCCTTCCGCAATCCAGGCCTCAACCTCAACGGCGTCCTTAGATCCTTGCCGCCGAGATGCCGATGTGGAGGCGCTCAAAGCCCTTGTCGCACCCATTGTGGACAAGGTGGGCAAGATCAAGCGGGTTGATGGCGACCCGCGTAGACTAGGCCGCCAATTTTATCTTTCCCTTGTCGGCTGATCATGTTTAGAACAATTTATTAGATCTGCGACAAGCTATTTTGTAATATAACTCTATCTTAGGCGATGATTGCAATGTTATTTCCTTTACTTGATTCCTTCCTTTATGCGTTTTGCCCTCGCTTTTAGGGAACTTGTCGGTGCGAGCACCATTGCATGGCCGAGTGTGGAACGTCGGCTGACTTCTTTGGCGGTGTCGCCTCCGACAAGCAACCTTGTCGCGACTAGCTGCAGCTCACTTAAGTTGTTGAGCGGACTCGAAACAAAGTAAGGCGCGACTAGTCATGAAGTTGGTTCTTCCGCGCATGGGTTTTCCATACAAAGTACTATCGTTCGAGGAAGATAACTTAAAAATTTAAGAACTGATTGCTCAAACTTGGGCAACTTAGCTTTTACATCGTTAAGCTTCCCGATAAAGCGAAACTTCCTCGAGCAACGCTTGGTCCATAGTATTATCTTCTCCTTCCCCTGGTTAACTTGTGCGCGAGGGAACCTTCCTTTCTTTGAGAAAAGAAAGAAGAGAAAATAAAGTTATGGAGCCCAGTGACTCGATATTGCTGCTCGGGTGTGGGTGCTGCACAAAGTGTTAGCCAAAACATGCAATAAAATGATGAAAGCATGAATTTGACAAGTTGTGCGCAACACATGAGCTTTACTTATGCACGGGATCTGCACCCGGCTTTGTACAAAGGATTACATGCAACATCGGCAAGACTTGTACAAAAGGTGGTTGCCGGAGCAGGTTCCGGCAACCGCGCCCTACGGGTAAAACTTACGAAGATGCTCAATGTTCCAGGAGTTGCTCACCGGAATGCCATCTTCGGTCTCAAGGCAGACGGCGCTTGAGCCTAGTGACTCGTTTCACCCGATAAGGGCCTTCCCACTTCGGCGTGAACTTGTTTGAATTCTTGGCGGACTGAGCGCGCAAAGAACAAGGTCGCCTTCCTCGAGGCTTACGGCACTAACTGCGGCTATGGTAGCGGCGCAAAGCTTCTTTAACAACGAGCAGCTCGTCTGCAATGACTGAAGGCGGTCCTCCTCAAGGAGCAGCGCGTCATCTTGTCGCAGCTGCTCTTGCACAAGCTCATCATAATCGAGTACTCGAGGTGACACGTATACGAGTTCCGTGGGAAGAACTGCCTCTGCTCCATAGACTAGAGCAAAAGGTGTACGGCGATGGCTCGATTTGGCGTCGTCTGATCGACCAAAGAACCACCGCATGACTCCTCAATCCGGTTTCTTCCGCACTTGTGCGACTGTCGAAAGTTACGGTCTTGAGCACTGCGCGACACCGGCATTGCCCTCTCGCTTGACCGTTGCTTCTCGGATGAGCAGCGAAGCAAAAGCAGACCTTGGCGCCAAGATCTTGGGCGTCTTGCATGAAGGTGCGACTTCGTAAATTGTGTGCCGTTATCGGTGATGATCTGTTAGGGATTCGAAAGCAAAACAATCGACCTGAAGAACTTGACTGCTGACTGTGCTGTCACCTTCCTCACTGCTTCCACTTCCGGCCACTTTGTGAACTTGTCGATTGTGACGTACAAGTACTCAAAGCCCCCGACAACTCGAGGAAAGGGGCCGAGAATGTCGAGCCCCCAGACCGAAAATGGCGGGATAAAGGGATCGTCTGGAGAGCTTGAGCTGGCTGGTGTATCTGTTTGGAATGGGCCTTGCACGCTTCACACTTGGTTACTTGTGCGATTTGCATCACGGAGGGCTGTCGGCGGAAGAAACCTTCTTGGGAAAGCTTTGCGGCAAGTGCTCTTGCGCCAATGTGGTGACCACATATGCCTCCATGTATCTCTGCCAACAGCTTTTGTCCGTCTTCGGTGAATACACTTCAATTTCACACCGTTGAGTCTCATACATGCAGGTGTCTTTGTCGACAAACTGGTACATACTTGGTATCGGGCTACTCTTTCAGCTTCTTCTTGCTCTTGGGAAGTTCTCTCTGAAGGAAATGGACAATCTGCTGCGCCCATCTTTGGAGCTTGCGGCTCGACAACAAGGACTAAAGGCACATCTGCTGCTTGGGAACATCAGCTTCCTCGGCAAGAACACTGCGGCTCGGCGGATCTTGGCGTTCCCGGCAAGCTTGCGAGCAAAACTTGTCGGGAGCGTGCTTCAACGAAACAAACCACAGGGCAGCCAGAGCAGACTGCCCCTCAGCTCTGTTGGTGTCAATCTTGGGGACCTTCTTGGCGGCGGCTTCGGGAAGCTTTGCCGGAAAGTAGTCACCAGAGATCAACTTCCTCTTCTTGCTCTGTCCAGTTGACGGTGTTACGGACTGTTGAGTTAGCTTGAGCACAAAAATCCCTGGTCCCACAGGTAACTTAAGTGCGGCGCACTTTGACAAGCCATCAGCAATGTCGTTCTGAGCTCTCGGAATGTATTCCATTTGCAGGCCGTCAAAGTGCTCTTCTAGCTTCCTCACTTCATCAATGTAAGCTTCCATCAACGGACTCTGATAGTCTTTGTTCACTTGGCGGACGACAAGCTGCGAATCACTCCTGACAATAAGCTTCTTAATCCCAAGGTCTACTGCAATCCTGAGACCGGCAAGCAAACCTTCATACTCTGCTGTATTGTTTGTTGCTTGCTCCTCGGGAAAATGCATTTGGACTATGTACTTGAGGTGCTCTCCGGTGGGTGCTATAAGCAGCACGCCAGCACCGGCACCTTGCAGCGAGAAGGCACCATCAAAGTACATCAGTCACTCTTTGCTCGCTTGCTTGACGGGGATGCTCGTCTCTGAAATTTCTTCATCTTGCGTTGGGGTCCATTCCGCTATGAACTCTGCCAATGCTCTGCTTTGGATAGTTGATGTGCTTTCAAACTTGAGGCCAAAGCTTGGCGGTTCCGATGCCCACTCGACAATCACGCTGTCGCCCGAGGATTTTGCGGTATCCTCTTGACGGAAAGCGGTGGCTATTGTTATCTCATGTGCTTGGAAGTAATGGCGCAGCTTTCTCGAGGCCATGAGGAGGCCGAAAAGCAATTTACGCACACGAGTACCTTGACCTAGCCCCTGCGGAAGGGCCGACAAGGTAAATGGCGGCGCTGCACCATCCTTTTACGCATCATCTCGTAAATGCATGCGAGATCCGTCCTTGTCGGGACGAGAGCTTGCCGTGAAGCCCTGCTTGTCATTTGGATGTGTCTGCCGTGGTTGCTAGCTCATCATCCGCCTCCCTCTCCGCTACTAACGCAGCACTAACCACTTGATTGGTCGCCGCTATATATAGCAGCAACTTCTCTTGTGGCTTAGGTGCGACAAGTGTTGGAGGGGAGGACAGGTATCTCTTCAAGTCCTGCAACGCTGCCTCCGCTTCCGGAGTCCATTGCATCGGACCTGCTTTTTTCAAGATTTTGAAAAATGGCAGGGCGCGCTCGGCAGATCTAGAGATAAACCTGCTGAGAGCAGCTACACAACCGGCAAGCCTTCATACATCCTTGACGCGCTTTGGGGCTTCAATCTGCGGCCTTGATCTTGTCGGGATTGGCTTCAATCCCCCACTGAGAAACGAAGAACCCGAGAAGCTTGCCGGAAGGGACTCCAAACACGCACTTCTCGGGATTGAGCTTGAGGTTGATCTTGCGCAGATTTGCAAAGGTTTCATCCAAATCTTGAACCAGGGTTGCTTTGTCCTTGCTCTTGACCACTATGTCATCCATGTAGGCTTCTACATTTCTGTGCATTTGCGGCTCAAAAGCGTCATGGACTACTCTTGCAAACGTTGAACCAGCATTCTTCAAACCGAAAGGCATCCGTATGAAACAAGATGTGCCACATGGAGTAATGAATGCGGTTTTCTCCTCATCCTCTTACGCCATGAAGATCTGATGATATCTCGAGTATGCATCAAGAAATGAAAGAAAATCACATCCAGCCGTGGAGTCAACAATCTGGTCAATGCGGCGGCAAGGGAAATGGATCTTTGGGACAAGCTTTATTAACATCCGTGAAGTCAATACAAAGTCTCCATTTTCCGTTTGCTTTGGCGCGACTACGAGGATTGGCCAACCACGTAGGATGGAGCACTCCTCGACAAGGCCTGCTGCTTCCAATTTCTTGATCTCTTCTGCGATGAATTCTTGGCGCTCCTTTGCACCTTCCTAACTTTACGCTTGGCGGGCGGCGCGCGAGGACAAAGCGGCAAGGCGGTGTTCAATTACTTTCACAGGGAACACCGGGATGTCGACGGTTGCCATGCAAACACGTCGGCGTTCGCCCTTGAGGAAAGCAACGAGCGCCTTCCTATTTAGGGTCGAGTGGCAGCGGCGGTGAAGGTACCACCGGTGCCGTCCTCCTTGGCGGACACCTTCTTGGTCTTTGGCGGAGCTGCCATCGCCGTCTTCTTGCACTTGCGGTGGAGCTCAATGGTGCGTCCTCGACGGTAGCGCAGCACTCCGAAGAGGTGCGCTTGCCGGAGTGGGCATCTAGCTCTTGCCGGACTTGGTCTTCTTCCCCCCGGGAGCTTCAGCGGCAAGTGTTTTGCTTTCTGTTGGAGCTGCTGCCTCCCGGTAGATCTTGTCGGCACAGATAAGAGTATCCTTCCTGTCGCCATGGACAGAGATGATGCTTATCGGGCCTGGCATCTTGAGTAAGTTGTATGCATAATGAGAGGCCGCCATGAACTTGGCGAGTGCTGGACGGCCAAGTATCCCATTGTAAGGCAATGGGAAATCAGCAACGTCGAATGTGACCCTCTCAGTCCTAAAGTTCAGCTCGCTGCCAAATGTTACCGGCAACGTGATCTTCCCTTCGCTTGCTCCTTCCCGGATTGATTCCTTGGAATGTGCGGTCTCTTCGAGCTCATTGTCGAGGATCTGAAGCTTACGGAGCACCGCGGAGGAGATCAGGTTTAAGCCGGCCCCGCCGTCAACTAGCATCTTGGTGACCTTGAGGTTGCGGATAGTTGGTGAGACCAACATCGGCAAGCACCCGACCGCTTGATTATGCGATCGGGGTGGTCCTCAATATCAAAGATGATAGGCGTCTTTGGACCACTTGAGGCTTGCGTGACTCTGAGATGGTTCGGTGCATTAACTTCCCGCATCCTTTGCTTGAGTTGGCGGTGGGAAGTATGCAGGAAGCACCTCCGTCAACGCAGAGGACCTTTGTAGCTTTCTGAAACTCCTGCTCATCGGCCTCGTCATCATCCATGTCTTCATCGTCGTCTTCGTCTTCATCCTTGTCGCGGCCGCGGGGAGGCCTGTCTCCTTGCCGTTGCTTGGCCTTGCCGCGGAACCCTCCCCGGCTGGGACGTTTCTTGCCTACTCCTCCAGCACCTTCCTGGGCCTTCTCCTTGTCGCGTCGCTCGTATTCAGCTTTCTGTTCCTCGACAAGCTGCTCTACCTTCTTGCAGCTCTGGAGGTCATGGCCCTTGGTGCGGTGGATCTTGCGATCTTGCTTGCGGAGCCGTCACGCTTGTCGGCAGCCACCACAGATCGGTGGTTGGTGCCAGCGGCAACCTCCTTGCCGGAGCTACCAGCCTTGGCGTTCTTGTCGCCACCTCCGTTGCGGACTGCTCGGCGACTAGCACATCTCGCCTTTCTTTTTCTGTTGCCCCGCCGGCTCTTCTTTGCCGGGCGGTCTCTTCACCGTCGATCCTCCTGCTTGGTATTCTCTCAGAGTCTCCTCCCCTCCTCAGACGCGGCACTTGTCGGCCAGGCGTATAGCTCATCGACGTCTACGATCTTGCACATCGCCATCTCCTCCCGCATCCTGCAGTTCCGCACGTTCGATGGAACGCTGGTCTGTGGCAGGGTGGACATCCGGATGTTGTCTTTGTACAGCTGAATCTTTGAATATACTTGCGCAGGGCTCTCCTTCATACAGGGTGAGCAGATGAAGGTCGCTTTCTTAGCCATGGGGCTTGTGGCGCTGTAAAGGCGCCAACAAACTGATGGCATAGATCTGCCCAAGAAGATATGGAGTTGTCCGGCAAGTGCATGAGCCAGGACACGACATTGGGTTTGAGCACCGGTGAAGTAGTTGGCAAGGATCTTGTCATCTCGCCCCGGCAGCCTGCACCATGATGGTGTAGATCTGAGGAACTCCGACGGATGCGTCTTGCCGTCGTGCTTCTCCGATACGTGCGGCTTGAAGTTCTTCTTCTTGGGCCCTTTGGACTTGCCGCAGCTCACGAGTGAACGCAGGGCAACCTACCGCTTCACGGCAAGTCGCTGGTTCCTCAAGCGTGCATGTCAACAGAGGGCCCAGTGCGCTTGTCGGATTGACGTCGCGCTTCTCTTCGGCGCTCGATGCGAGTTCGAGCGTCCTCTTGTTGTCGATCATGTAGTACTTGGCGCTGATCGTGATGAGCTCGTGGATCTGATGACGCAGTAGAGTCGCTGTCGATGTGGATCCGGCGAGTCGGCGACCTTGGCCTTCGGGGCGGAGAGTGCATGGTGGTTGCACCCCCACTGGTCTCGTCGCCACCGGCTCACGCTTGGCGTTCCTGCCGCGGCAGCGACGCACTCGGTTGCCAGCGGAGCGTCGCCGTTGGCGAAGCCGATGAGACTACTGTATGGTGGCCCTCCACTCGTCGACCTTGTCGGCCGTTGGAGAATGTCGAGAAGCGATTGAGCTCTCGCCAGAGCTTCTGCTGGAGTAGTGGGTGGTAGTGGCGAACGGCACGAGGAGCGGGATATGCTCGGACTTCTATCTATGTTAGAAGGAGCAGTATCCCGTCCGAGCGACCGTGCCTCGCTCGTGCCAGCATGTTGTTGTGCATGCTGGTCTTGAACGTCCCGAGATCCTCCAGCTCGGTCTCGGTCCAACGAGCGTATGGCATTGTGAATGCCATGACGCTGTCGGTCCCGCGTCTCCTGAGATGGGCGCGGTACATGTACGGACGCCGAGGTCTGCGTGGCCTTGTCCTTGGACTTGGCAGCACCGTGGGCTCCCCCGTCACCGTCTATTCTTCCGTCGGCGTCCACCCCACCACCTGTTTGCTCCGGTGGTGGTGGGTTCGACGCGGACGGGGCCTCTGCCGCCGCAGCCTTCTTCTTCGGTGGCATGTTGATGAAGATGTCGAAGATGATGAAGATACTGCTCGTGTGAACGCCGGATCAGGTTCACACAACCTCGACGCCCCCTACCTGGCGCGCCAAAGATGTCGGGGAGGCTGATCGCCAAAGATGTCGGGGAGGCTGATCGGACCCACGAACACCTATGGGACCGGCGGACCGAGTCCCTTTTGGTTCGGAGGGGGGCGGAGATCGCACGAAGAGCGGATCGAGGCGAAGCTTACGAGCAGTTTTACCCAACCGGAGCTCTCGGAGAGATAATACTCCTCTGCTGCTTGTATGGTTTGTATTGTGTTCTTGCTAGGGAGCGCCGAGAGCTACTGATACTCCACTGCTAACGAGACCTAAGCGTGAGAATGTTGAACCCCCCTCGTTGCGCATGGGCCTCCTTTTATATGCACAAAGGGGCTCCGGCAGTGGCAAGCGTAGATGGGGTACAAATGGAAAAAGCAATAGTTGGTACACCTACTTGTACAGTGTACAGTGTACTCTACCTAACCCTGACGGCAAGGGACAAAAGCATTAAATGCCCGTCCCTGTCGCCTAAACAGTGCAACAGGGACCGTCAGGAGCACCACCGTTCGCCACGATGGCAAGCTTGTCAGCGCCGCTTATCGCTGCTCCCCGCTGGCTGAATCCTTGTCGCGTCTGGAGGCTTGTCGCTCTCCGAGCCTTCCCGGCAAGCTCCTCTTGCCGGGGTCTTGTCTTCTGCGTGCCTTGAGTGGCCTTCCCGGCAAGCTCCTCTCGCCGGGGCCTTGTCTTCTTGGTTAAATACTTTGTTATTGAATGGCTCCAAAGGAACCACGGAGGACCTTGGCGGTGACCAGGCAAGCCTTGTCGCGGGGCGCTGCAACTGCCCGTGCACGAGTTCGGGATACTAGGGTAACCCTACTCTAGTACACCGACAGCCGCGCTGGCGTTAGGCGGCGGACGGGGCGGCAGCTGCGGTAGCCTCCGGCTGCGGGGAAGAAGGCTAACGGGTCATGCGCGACAAGGGGGTCATGATGGTGGTGGCGGCGCGCGTCGAGGTGGCCTGGATGGGCAGAACGAAGGGCTGCGGCTCCGTGCTCCGGCAAGGACGCAGGTCATTGGGGCATCGTCTCCGGTGATCCCTAGGGGAAAAAACAATGTCAACCGGATGAGAGTCGGCGAGTTACGAAGGTTGAGACAAAGAAAATGAAGGTAGGGGAGTCTACAGCGACGGAAACTCCGGCGAGATGCTCCGGCTCAAGCAAGATCCAACGCGGCAGGGCATCGACCACAGGTGGTGTGAGGCGAAACGGAGTGGCATAATGGAGAGACGGGGCTCCGGGCTTTATATAGGCGCGGAGAGGGGTTCTCGGGGCTGCGGGATAAGGCTTATCTCACGAGACCTCGCCGATTCTGAACCAGCGCTCTCGCGGCCTTTCTGTACCATCTTGTGTGGCGGGAGGTTAGGCGATGGGGATCGAGCCGCCTGCAGGTCGGTGGAGTGCGGGTGGCGAGCGAGAGAGAAGCGAGGCGGCGGCTGACGGAAAAGCGCTTCGAACCTTTGGGCTAGCTTTGGCGAAGGCTGGAGCTCTTTGGATGCGCCCATTGGGCGAGCTTGTTTGGTCCGAGGCGATCTTGTGTGTTTTCTTTTTACACAAAACACTAGCGTCCCAAAATAAATTCCAAAAGAGTTTATAAAAAACCACAATAATTTCTAAAATCTCTATTGAAAATATAGAGAACATTGAACATTAAATTCAGCATAAATAATTTTGAAAATATTATCGTGATGCACTAAATGCATTTTTGGCCAATATAATAAATACCAAATAAACTCCAAATAATATTCTAATGAATTTTACCAACTTTTTTATATTTGAGGAAGTCATTTTATCCCCTCTCTTTATTTTATAGAAATGATCCTTAAACTCAAATGAAAAACTTTTTTTAAAAAAGTGTTTCAAATAAATTTTAAAACCGCTACTCATTACTCCCCACTCTATTTCATATATTTCAAAGAAGTCCTATTATCTTCTCTCATGAAAATCCTTGAGTAGCACAAAGTTTCTGAAATATTCTCAAATGGAATTCAAATATGCTCAACCCCCTTTTCATTTCTTTATGGCATGCCACTAGGAAAAAAAAGGAGAATAAGGCTTATAGTCGCTATATTTTCTTGAATTTACGAGCAAATGGGACTGCCCCCACTATTGAGCACGTGCGCAAAGAAATGTTTGTCCTTCCAAAGCGGGCTAATGTGTATGCCCACCATAATCTGTTGAATTTCGTTCCAAAGGAAGTCTCAGTGGGTTCATAAAGTTGTCTAAAAAGCAGCGGAGAATGATATTCTTTGACTTTTGAGTGCAAAAATTCTATCTTAGGGCCTGAATTTGAGGGTCCTCCAGGGCTCTTGGCATTAGCCACAAATATTTGTTGAGTAGGCAGACTCATCGCGAGTATTTTGAGTTCTTGTGGGTTGGAAACAGACTCCGTGTGGCAAAGTTATGACAGTTTAGTGAACACCGGTCCATTATATGGCAGTTCTTGAAAGAACTTCATTTTCCTATGACGCATTCCGGCGCGTTGTCCCAAAAATTTTTGACATCGATACTGAGGATATTGTTAACACATATGTGTTGATCGATGCGAGGTATACCCTCTTGTTCTTTGCTATTGCGCGCATACTTTACGGCATGCCACTGGGCGAAAAAATGAGAATAATGCTTAGCGTCGCTAGATATTCTTGAATTTACGACCAAATGACCCCTATCATAGAGCATGTGCACAAAGAAATGTATGTCCTTACCAATATGGCTTATAGTCGCCAAATTTTCTTAAGTTTACGAGAAAATGGGATTGGCTCGATCATAGAGCATGTGCACAAAGAAACTTTTGTCCATACAAATCGGGCTAATGTGTATACCCACCATAATTTGTCGAATTTCACGCCAAAGTAAGCGTAAATGGGTTCAAAATCTAGTCTGAAAAGCACCAGTGAATGATATTCTTTGACTTTCAAGTGCAAAAAGTCCAGCTTAGGGCCCGAATTTGAGGGTCCTCTAGGGCTCCTAGCGCAAGCCGGGAGTATTTCTTGGGTTTGCACAGTTGTCACGAGAATATCGAGTACTTGTGGGTCAGAAACAGACTCCGTATGGCAAAGTTATGACCGTTTTAGTGAACACCAGTCCATTATATGGCACTCCTTGAAAGAACTTCATTTTCCTTTGACGCATTCCGGCATGTTGTCCCAAAATTTTGTGACATCGATTCTGAGGATATTGTTTCCTTGTATGTAATTATGAATGCGAGGAATACCCTCTTGTTCTTTGCTGTTGCGCACATTCTTTACGGCATGCCACTTATAGTCGCTACATTTTCTTGAATTTAAGACCAAATGGTATTGCCCGGATCATAGAGCATATGCACAAAGAAACATTTGTCCTTACCAAACAGTCAAAGGAGTATACCCGCCATAATCTGTCAAATTTCACTCCAAAGGAAGTGTAAATGGGTTCAAAAACTTGTGTGAAAAGTATGTGATCGATGTGAGGAATGCCCTCTTGTTCTTTGCTGTTGTGTACATACTTTATGGCATGCGACTGGGCGAACAAGGATAATACTTCTTACAGTCGCTAGATTTTATTGAATTTACGACCAAATGGGATTCTCCCGATCATAGATCATGTGCACAGAGAAACATTTGTCCTTACCAAGTGGGATAATATGTATACCCACCATAATCTGTCGAATTTCACTCCAATGGAGGTGTAAATGGGTTCAAAATCTTGTCTGAGAAGCAGCGGTGAATGATATTCTTTGACTTTGAAGTGCAAAAAGTCTAGCTTAGGGCCTGAATTTGAGGGTCCTCTGGGACTCCAGGCGCAAACAGGGAGTATTTCTTGGGTTTGCACACTCGTCATGAGCATTTCGAGTACTTTTGGGTCAGAAACAGACTCCATATGGCAAAGTTATGACCGTTTTGGTGAACATCGATCCATTATATGACACTGCTTGAAAGAAGTTCATTTTCCCGTGATACGTTCTAGCGCGTTGTCCCAAAATTTTGTGACATTGATACTGAGGATATTGTTTCCACATAAGTAATTATGGATGCGAGGAATACCCTCTTGTTCTTTGCTGTCGGGCACATACTTTAAGACATGCCACTAGGTGAAAAAGGAGAATAAGGTTTGTAGTCGCTACATTTTCTTGAATTTACGACAAAATGGGATTGCCCGGATCATAGAGCATGTGCACGAAGAAACATTTATCCTGACCAAGTGGGCAAATGTGTATAACCACCATAATCTATCGAATTTCACTCCAAAGGAAGTGTAAATGGGTTAAAAAACTTGTCTGAAAAGTAGCAGCGAATGAGATTATTTGACTTTCAAGTGCAAAAAGCCCACTTTATGGGCTGATTTTGATAGTCGTCCAGGGCTCATTGCGCAAGCGTGGAGTTTTTCTTGGGTTTGCATGCTTGTCGTTACCATTTTTAGTACTTGTGGGTCAGAAACAGACTCCGTATGGCAAAGTTATGACCGTTTTTGTGAACACCGGTCCGTTATATGACACTCCTTGACACCTGATCATAGAGCATATGCACAAAGAAATGTTTGTCCTTACCAAGTGGGCTAATGTGTGTACCCACCATAATTTGTCAAATTTCACTCCAAAGGAAGTGTAAATAGGTTAAAAACTTGTGTGAAAAGCAGCGGTGAATGAGATTCATTGACTTGCAATTGGAAAAGGCCCACCTTAGGGGCTGAATTTGAGGGTCTACTGGGGCTCCGGGCAGAGGTGGGGTGTATTTCTAGGGTTTGCACGCCGTCGCGATCATTTTGAGTACGTCTGGGTCAGAAACAGACTTCGTATGACAAAGTTATGACCGTTTTAGTGAATACCAGTCAATTATATGGCACTCCTTGAAAGAACTTCATTTTCCCGTGATGCATACCGGCGTGTTGTCCCAAAAAAATTTGACATCGGTATTGAGGATATTGTTTCCACATATGTATTGATCGATGACAGGAATACCCTCTTATTCTTTGCTGTCGCGCGCATACTTTATGGCATGCCACTAGGCGAAAAAAAGGAGAATAAGGCTTACAGTAGCTAGATTTTCTTGAATTTACAACCAAATGGGAGTGCCTCCATCATAGAGCATGTGCACAAAGAAACGTTTTTCCTTACAAAGTGGACTAATGTATATACCCACCATAATTTGTCGAATTTATTCCAAAGGAAATCTCAATGGGTTCATAAACTTGTCTGAAAAGCAGCGGTGAATGATATTATATAACTTTCAAGTGCAAAAAATTCTAGCTTAGGGCCTGAATTTGAGGGTCCTCAAGGGCTCCTGGCACTAGCCGGGAGTATTTCTTGGGTCTACACAAGCAACACGAGCATTTACTTATGGGTCAGAAACAGACTCCGTGTGGCAAAGTTATGACCGTTTTAGTGAACACCGGTCCATTATATGGCACTTCTTGAAAGAACTTCATTTTCCTGTGACGCGTTTCGGCGCGTAGTCCCAAAAGTTTGTCACATCGATATTGAGGATATTGTTTCGACATATGTAATTATGGATGCGAGGAATACCCTCTTGTTCTTTGTTGTCGGGCACATACTTTACGACATACCACTAGGCGAAAAAAGGAGAATGAGGCTTATAGTCGTTGTATTTTCTTGAATTTATAACCAAATGGGATTGCCCGGATCATAGAGCATGTGCAAAAGGAAACATTTGTCCTTACTAAGCGGGCAAATGTGTATACCCACGATAATTTGTCAAATCCACTCCAAAGGAAGTGTAAATGGGTTAAAAAACTTGTCTAGAAAGCGGCGGCGAATGAGATTATTTGACTTTCAAGTGCAAAAAGACCACCTTATTGGCCGAATCTGAGAGTCCTCCGGGGCTCGTGGCGCAAGCGTGGAGTATTTCTTGGGTTTGAACACTCGTCGTGACCATTTTCAGTACTTCTTGGTTAGAAACAAACTCCTTTTGGCAAAGTTACGACCGTTTTAGTGAACACCGGTCCGTTATATGACACTCCTTGAAATAACTTCATTTTGTGACATCGGTACTGAGGATATTGTTTCCACATATGTAATTATGTATGTGAGGAATACCCGCTTGTTCTTTGTTGTCGTGCACATACTTTACGGCATGCCACTGGGCCAAAAAGTAGAATAAGACTTATTGTCGCTAGATTTTCTTGAATTTACGACCAAATGGGATTAACTCGATCATAGAGCATGTCCACAAAGAAACATTTGTCCTTACCAAGCGGGTTAATGTGTATTCCCACCATAACCGGTCGACTTTCACTCCGAAGGAAGTGTAAATGGTTTCAAAAACTTGTGTCAAAAGGAGCGGTGAACAAGATTTTTTGACTTTCTAGTGCAAAAATTCCACCTTAGGGGCTGAATTTGAGCGTCTACCGGGGCTCCTGGCAGAAGCGGGGAGTATTTATTTGGCTTGCACGCTTGTCGCGACCATTTTGAGTACTTGTGGGTCAGAAACAGCCTCCATGTAGCGAAGTTATGACCATTTTAGTAAACAGCGGTCCATTATATGGCACTTCTTGAAGGAACTTAATTTTCCCGTGATGCGTTCGGTCGCGTTTTCCCAAACTTTTGTGACATCGATACTGAGGATATTGTTTCCACATACGTAATTATGGATGCGAGGAATACCCTCTTGTTCTTTGCTGTCGAGCACATACTTTAAAACATGCCACAAGGAGAATAAGGCTTATAGTCGCTACATTTTCTTGAATTTACGACAAAATGGCATTGCCCGGATCATAGAGCATGTGCAAAAACAAAAATTTATCCCGACCAAGTGGACAAATGTGTATAACCACCATAATGTGTCGAATTTCACTCCAAAGGGAGTGTAAATGGGTTAAAACAACTTATCTAAAAAGTAGCAACGTATGAGATTATTTGACTTTCAAGTGCAAAAAGCCCACCTTATGGGCCGAATTTGAGAGTCCTCCGGGGCTCGTTGCGCAAGCGTGGAGTTTTTCTTGGGTTTGCATGCTCGTCGTGACCATTTTCAGTACTTGTGGGTCAGAAACAGACTCTGTATGGCAAAGTTATGACCGTTTTAGTGAACACCAGTCCATTATATGGCACTCCTTGAAAGAACTTCATTTTCCTTTGACGCATTCCGGCATGTTGTCCCAAAATTTTGTGACATCGATTCTGAGGATATTGTTTCCTCATATGTAATTATGAATGTGAGGAATACCCTCTTGTTCTTTGCTGTTGCGCACATTCTTTACGGCATGCCACTTATAGTCGCTACATTTTCTTGAATTTAAGACCAAATGGTATTGCCCGGATCATAGAGCATGTGCACAAAGAAACATTTGTCCTTACCAAGCAGTCAAAGGAGTATACCCGCCATAATCTATCGAATTTCACTCCAAAGGAAGTGTAAATGGGTTCAAAAACTTGTGTGAAAAGTAGTGGTGAATGAGATTATTTGAGTTCCAAGTGCAAAAAGTGCATCGTTGTGCGCCGAATTTGAGAGTCCTCCGGGGCTCGTGGCACAAGAGGGGAGTATTCCTTGGGTTTGCATGCTCGTCGCGACCATTTTGAGTACTGGTTGGTCAAAAACAGACCCTGTATGGCAAAGTTATGACTATTTTAGTGAACACCGGTCCATTATATGGCACTCCATGAAATAACTTCATTTTCTCGTGAAGCATTCCGGCGTGTTGTCCCAAAATTTTGTGACATTGATACTGAAGATATGGTTAACACATGTATGTGTTGATCAATGTGAGCAATACCGTCTTGTTATTTGCTATCGTGCGCATACTTTACGACATGCCACTAGGCGAAAAAAGGAGAATAAGGCTTATACTCCCTAGATTATCGTGAATTTGCGACTAGATGGGATTGCGCCGATCATAGATCATGTGCACAAATAAATGTTTGTCCTTACCAAGCGGGATAATGTGTATACCCATCATAATCTGTTGAATTTCACTTCAAAAGAAGCGTAAATGGGTTGAAAATCTTGTCTAAAAAGCAGCGGTGAATGATATTCTTTAACTTTCGAGTGCAAAAAGTCTAGCTTAGCGGCTGAATTTGAGGGTCTTATAGGGCTCCTAGAGTAAGCTGGGAGTATTACTTGGGTTTCTTGGGTTTGCACACTCGTCGCGAGCATTTTGAGTACTCGTGGGTCAGAAACAGACTCCGTATGGCAAAGTTATGACCGTTTTAGTTAACACCTGCCCATTAAATGGAACTCCTTGAAAGAACTTCATTTCCCCGTGACGCATTTTATCGCGTTGGCCCAAAATATTTTGACATCGATACTGAGATTTTGTCTCCACATATGTATTTATTGATGGGAGGAATAACCTCCTGTTCTTTGCTATCGCGCGCAAACTTTACGACATGCCACTGGGTGAAAAAAGGAGAATAAGGCTTATAGTCGCTAGATTTTCTGGAATTTATGACCGAATGGGGTTGCCCTAATCATAGAGTATCTGCACGAAGAAACGTTTGTCCTTACCAAGTGGGATAATGTGTATACCTACCATAATCCGTCGAATTTCACTCCAAAGGAAGTGTAAATGGGTTCAAAATCTTGCCTGAAAAGCAGCGGTGAATGATATTCTTTGACTTTTGAGTGCAAAAGGTCCAGCTTAGGGCCTGAATTTGAGGGTCCTCTGGGCTCCTGACGCAAGCGAGGAGTATTTCTTGGTTTTGCACACTCGTAACGAGTGTTTTGAGTGCTTGTGGGTCAGAAACAAACACTGTATGGCAAAGTTATGACCGTTTTAGTGAACATTGCTCCATTATATGACACTCCATGAAAGAACTTAATTTACCCGTGATGCGTTCCAGCGCGTTGTCCCAAAATTTTGTGACATTGACACTGAGGATATAGTTTCCACATATGTAATTATCAATGCGAGGAATACCCACTTCTTCTTTGCTCTCGCGCACATAATTTACGGCATGCCACTCGGCGACAAAAAGAGAATAAGGCTTATAGTCGCTAGATATTATTGAATTTACGACCAAATGGGATTGCCCCGATCATAGACCATGTGCACAAAGAAACGTTTGTCCTTATCAAGCGGGCTAATGTGTATACCCACCATAACCTATCGAATTTCACTCCAAAGGAAGTCTAAATGGGTTCGAAATCTTGTCTTCAAAGCAGCGGTGAACGATATATCTTTGACTTTCGAATGCAAAAAGTCCACCTCAGTGGCCGAATTTGAGGGTCCTCTGGGGCTCCTGGCAGAATCTGGGTGTATTACTTGGGTTTCTTGGGTTTGCACACTCGTCGCGAGCATTTTGAGTACCTGTGGCTCACGTACAGAGTTCGTATGGCAAAGTTATGACCATTTTAGTGAACACATGTCCATTATATGGCACTCCTTGAAAGAACTTCATTTTTCTGTGACGCATTCCAGCATGTTGTCCCAAAATTTTGTGACATCAATACTGAGGATTTGTTTCCACATATGTATTGATCGATGCGAGGAATACCCTCTTGTTCTTTGCTACCGCGCACAAACTTTACGGCATCCACCGGGCAAAAAAATGAGAATAAGGCTTATAGTCGCTAGATTTTCTTGAATTTACGACCAAATGGGATTGCCCCAATCATAGAGCATGTGCACAAAGAAATGTTTTTCCTTACCAAGGGGGCTAATGTGTATACCCACCATTATTTGTGAAATTTCACTCCAAAGGAAGTGTAAATGGTTTAAAAAACTTGTCTGAAAAGCAGCGGCGAATGAGATTCTATGACTTTCAATTGTGAAAAGTCCACCTTAGGTGCCGAATTTGAGGGTCCCCCGAGGCTCCTATCACAAGCGTGGTGTATTTCTTTGATTGCTCGTTGTGACCATTTTGGGAACTTGAGGCTCAGAAGCACAATCTGTATGGCAAAGTTATGACCGTTTTAGTTAGTACCGGTCCATTATATTGCACTCCTTGAAAGAACTACATTTTGCCATGACGCATTCCGGTGCGTTGTCCCAAAATTTTGTGACATCGATACTAAAGATATTGTTTCCACATATGTATTGATCGATGCGAGTAATACCCTCTTGTTCTTTGCTTGGGATAGTGTAAACATGTAAAACATTGCTCAATTTCTAATTCCCTCTACTCGGGATACCCTCTAATTCCCACATATGTATTGATCAATGCGAGTAATACCCTCTACTCGGGATAGTGTAAACATGTAAAACATTGCTCAATTTCTAATTCCCAAGTAAGATATATATCAGGAACATATCTACCCTCAAATGGTGGAATATTAAATTTTAGTTTAGGAAGATGGTCATCGTACCTCAGGTGGTTGTGTAGCCCTACCATTGCGATGATATGCATGAGGACGACCTGGTGGTGGTGGTGCTGGTGCTGGTAGATGCACGTAGTTCTGATTTTGATCAACCTCATCCTCGTAATGGTCCTCCACCTCTGCAGTAGTAGCAGGAGCTACAGAAGCATCAACAGCAGTAGGAGCGGCACCAGAAGTTTGTCCAGGCTTAAGAGGAACATGCTGCGCTCGCCCTACTGGATCAGATGTGGAGGTGGTTGTTGTTGTTGTTGTTGTTGTTGTTGTTGTTGCAATGGTCTAGCAAATGCGGGTGGTGGTTGTGGTAGATGCACGAGTACTTCATCGAACTTGGCGTCCAACTTGGTGTCAATTCTCTTCTCAATATCATCAATCTTCTCCAGGGCCTTTCCAAAGCTGGCCATCAAGTCTTCCACCTGTTGACCCAACATTTGCTGAAATTTATCATGAAGCTCCTTCTTCGTCATGTTCTCCCAGTCAAACTCGTCGGCTTGTGGTCCTGCCATGGTTAGCAGCAAAAGAAACACACAAAAATATGATCCTATAGACTACTAGAAAGTGGTGATGGTGGGGTGTCACAAAACTGCCAAGAAAATCTCAATTTCTTACCAGTTCTTACCCAGCATCAGGTGGTGATTGGCAACCGTTGTAGTCAAAACTCTCAAAGCTTGGACAGAGCGATTGCCAGGTGGTGTCAAATGCACGATGTAGATGTATGTGGAGCTAGGAAGGCTTATGATATGGTAGAAAAAATGTCAGCAATAATCAATTCAGAGATGCAAAGTTGAATAAACGGTCAACGACGGTCCTAGGCTAGACAGTGCTAGAGACCCGAGCCTAGAAGACTAACAAAGTCACGACGTTGAATGGAAACAAGGGAAAAGCACATTCTAAATTTTTTATGCTCTCTCTTTTTTTTGCGCTCCTTTTTTCTGCCGAAAATCACTATAAAGGCGATTGTCTCAAAACTTTTCCCAGGTCAAATAATAGATAGGCACGAAATTTTTTGAGATTTTTTTCTGAAATCAGGACAGCAACGGCCAAAAAGTAAGACAAAAAGTCACTATGGTGGCGAGGGTCTCAAAACGCTCCCTGGGACCTAAAAACAGGATAGGGAATAAATATTTTCAGTCGCCGAAATTTTGGCCTAAAAACTGCCCGAGGATCTCCAGACATTTTTTCTGAAACCTACGCAGGCAGGGAAACACGAATCAGAAAATAGATGGATCTCGAAACAAACCTAATATGAATAAAACTCGGATTGGTGTTGGTATATGGACTAGGAGAGGTGGTGATATATGGACTCGGTACGGTGGTGGTATATGGACTCGGATCGATGGTGGTATATGGACTCAGATCGGCGGTGGTATATGGACTCGGATAGGTGGTGGTATATGATCTCGGATCGATGGTGGTATATGGACTCAAAGAGGTGGCGGATAAGCGGTGGTGGTATATGGTTGGGGCGATGATGATGGTGTGGCGGCGGCATGGCAATTTGTGACTAGAACTCGAAACTCTAAAAGACTAGACACTAAGACCAGCACTCGACACGATGATGCAACCACAAATTCAACAAAGCAAAAACCCTAAAAAGATTATGCAAAGGCTCAAATTGGTTTGGATATGATGAACTAACCCAAAAAAATTGGCTTTTTCGTGGACTGTTGGTATGAAGAACAGACAAGATCTGAACTACAAAAAACTGTAAAAATCTCACAGAGCAACCTGGAAATCTGATACGACTTGATAGAGGCAAAGGTCTCCCATCTTTCGATGAGATGGTGATTATCGTTTAGGAGGAGTAGACTTTGACGATCTGACTACGAACATGCAAGGACGCCGCGCCTTAGCAATCGCTAAACCAACTCCGAGAGGTTATTGACCATGCCGGAGCACGATCAACCTGACCACAAGGGTCTATTTCCTGCAAGCAAACAAAGAACAAGAACAAACTGAAATTGCAATCTGAATATTGCGAATAAAAGAGTGAAAGCTTTATTGATCAGGTGGGGTTCTATGACGTCTTGGTCTGGTCGTTGAACACAAACGAAGTACACGAAGTTGCAGCTATGGCGAACTATTAATCTAAACAAAACCCAAAGTCTAAATGACGCCCTAAGGGTTGTATATATGGAGGAGTAGGGGGAATTTCGTGACCCCTTGTAGGAGGGGTCCGAAACCAACCCTAACTTTGTCTCCTCACACATACGGACTCTAAAAAAAGCCTATAACTAAGTATTTCGAAATTACACAGGCCTTACCCAAAAATAAGGTGGCGCAGCTCCTAAAATAAGCTATGAACGAAATTTTTGAAGCGGCATCTTGTATATTTTGCCCATGTCCTTGTAGGTCGTCACAGAGGCTTCAAAGTTCTCAAATATGCACTAGAAACGCCATTCTGGATCCCTTCGCGCGCGCCTTCATCTCCATGCTTGATCCTGTTCCAGTGTTCATCCCTCTTGTCCATGCTAGGCCCTTCATTAGTAATCAACACAAATGTATCCAATTTAGGTAGCATCATTGATTTTATAGTCATTTGACGTATCTATAATTTTTTATTGTTCCATGCTATTATATTATCATTCTTGGATGTTTTACAATCATTTTATAGTCATTTTATATCATTTTTTGGTACTAACCTATTGACATAGTGCCAAGTGCCAGTTGCCGTTTTCTGCATGATTTTTGCATCGCAGGAAATCAATGTTAAACGGAGTCCCAACACAGCGAAACTTTTTGTGGATTTTTTTGGACTAGAAGACATCGAGTGGGCCAAAAAAGTTCCGAAGAGGGAGCCCCAGGTGAGCACAAGACACCAGGGCGCGCTTGGAGGCCTAGGCGCGCCCTGGTTGGTTGTGCCCACCTCAGTGCCCTCATGAACCGCCTCTTTGCTCTATAAATACCCCAATATTCCAGAAACCCTAGTGGAGTCGATGAAAATCAATTCCGGCCGCCGTAAGTTCCAGAACCACGAGATCCAATCTAGACACCATCACGGAGGGGTTCATCATGTCCATTGGTGCCTCTCCGTTGATGCATGAGTAGTCTTTTGTAGACCTACGGGTCCATAGTTAGTAGCTAGATGGCTTCCTCTCTCTCTCTTGATTCTCAATACAATGGTCTATTGGAGACCCATATGATGTAACTCTTTTTGCGGTGTGTTTGTTGGGATCCGATGAACTTTGAGTTTATGATCAGATCTATCATTTTATCCATGAAAGTAATTTGAGTCTTCTTTGATCTCTTATATGCATGATTGCTTATAGCCTCGTATTTCTTCTCCGATATTTGGGTTTTGTTTGGCCAACTTGATCTATTTATCTTGCAATGGGAAGATGTGCTTTGTGATGGGTTCGATCTTACGGTGCTTGATCCCAGTGATAGAAGGGAAACCGACATGTATGTATCATTGCTATTAAGGATAACAAGATGGGGTCTATTTCTAAATAAATAGATCTTGTCTACATCATGTCGTCGTTCTTATTGCATTACTCCGTTTTTCCATGAACTTAATACACTAGATGCATGCTGGATAGCGGTCGATGTGTGGAGTAATAGTAGTAGATGCATGCAGGAGTCGGTCTACTAATCTTGGACGTGATGCCTATACAATGATCATTGCCTAGATATCGTCATGATTATTTGAAATTTATCAATTGCCCAACAGTAATTCGTTTACCCACCGTTTGCTATTTTTCTTGAGAGAAGCCACTAGTGAAATCTACGGCCCCCGAGTCTCTTCCTTATTATATTTGCCTTTGTGATATATTTTCATTTGGTTTTATTTTCAGATCTATATTTCCAAAAACCCAAAAATACCTTGCTGCAATTTATTTTATTTGGCGATCTATCTATCAAATTATTACAACTTTCTCACATCCACTTGCCAATTTCTGGCACTGTTACCGAAAGGGATTGAGAACCCCTTTAACATGTCGGGTTGCGAGTATTTGTTATTTGTGTGTAGGTGCCCTTCACGTAGTGTTGTGTTATTCTCCTATTGGTTCGATAACCTTGGTCTCATCACAGAGGGAAATACCTACCGTTGTTGTGCTGCATCATCCCTTCCTCTTTGGGGAAATATCGACGTAGTTCTAGCAGACATCAATCATATTCTCATGAACATTAGAATTTTCACCAAGAAACGAAAGTACCTGGTAATTCAATTGGCGTGCGTGAGCTCTAGTAATTGGTCCAGTATGTATAGCAGCAGGGGTTGTGGGTGTAACAATGGTATTGATGTCCTGATCAGCATCCAGCCCTTCCAGAAGTAGCTCCAATTGTTCCCCTTCGGCGGGAAGGTCTGACGGTGTCTTCTCAATTACCACCTACTGTGCAGTGACATCAACCTCTCAGTCGACTACGACGACCTCACGGGCATCCAGGATATCCTGTTGACGGCGAGGCAAGCCTTACCCAAGAGAGGCCCCCACTTCCTGCTAGGAAGAACCGGCGGCACGGACAACCACATCCTTCAATGCTGGACAAACAATGCCTAAAGACAGATGGTTTCCTCCAACTACTGGTTCTGAGGGATCCCCCAACATCCATTGAAGCCAAGGCAGCACGCGGGCGGATGGCCTCACTCTCCTGACGAACACACTCAGCGCGAAGCAAATAACTCTTCCAGGCTTCTCACAAGAGGTGATGCCCCCGGGCTAAGTCGATCTTCTCGGTCGCCAGTCCGGCGCCGAGACGATCGATTGCCAGATGCGCCGCCTTGAAAGGATCGTAAGGTGGTGTGCATGTATCTTCGCCGCTGCAGCCACTCAAGGTCAACAACTAGCCTTGAACCTGGCCGACCCTGGAGGCCAATGGTTGTGGAAGCGGCTCCCAAAAGAAACTTTTCGGCTCTGCTAGACGGACCTGGGGAAGCCTGGGCATCCAGGAACATTCTAGGTGCAATTTTGGATAAAGCGAGACCCGTTGGACCATCCAGTGGAAGAAGTGTGTTAGCTTTTGTGGCTTCTGGAACCCCAGAAGCTCGAAGGTTTCCTCCGCTGGCTCTTTCGGGTGTCTCTTTCTCGGAGGCTTCAGCAATGTCACGGCGATTGGCTACCTTCCAGAAGACGTCCACATTGGGAAGGCCCCCCTCTAGTAATCTTCACCGAATCCTCCGTTGATAATAGGTGTAAAGGGGTAAAGATGCTGGGACCAGCGGTGCCCCGGATCATTGCAGACCCCTGTGTTCCGGTAAGAGTGAAGTCTCCTACAAGAAGCAAGACCTCATAAGAGAGGCTTGGCTAAGCGCAATGAAGGAAGGCCAAGACGAAACACACACACCTACCTATTCCCTCAGGGCCTTGACGCGATACGAGATCACTCGGCTTCCCTTCACAATCAAAGCCTTCTTGTGGCGCCTCCGTCGTCTTATCCAGACTCTCCTTCCTCCCGGCAGCTCTAGGTGCCTCTGGACTCCTGGCCGTCGCCACCCGAGGCAAGGCCATGGTCTCGGGGCTACGCGTCCAATGAATATAAGAAGGCTAGTCGATGGCACAATAAAAAGGGGTAGCTCGGGAAACTCATAGGTCTGTGGTGTTCCACTGCCTCTTTGATAAACATTGGACGAAGAACGGAGTCGGGGGCGTCGCGCTGGGAAGTGGAACAAGCGACGTGGGAGCCTCAAAACCTGTGACGAGTTCATTGATTGCTGCGCTCGCGGAAAGACATGGACCCACATCCACGCCTTCATCTCCCAAGCCTTCCGAACTATCGACAGAATGGCGGCTACGGTCAGATCACACCGAGAAAGGAAAAATAACAAGGGAAGATAGAAGTAAACCTTACTCCCTCATGGAGATAGCGGTCAAACGGCGCCCCCGTTTAGGCCTATCATGTGACTCTGCGTTCCTAGGGAAGGCAGAGCTCTGTTCCGGCCGGCTGTTGACAGTGCGGTTTGCACAGGTGTTGTGGAGGAGAAACCTTCAGAGTTGCCATCATCACCCCCTATGGTCCTGCCAGGACCTGGTCGGGATGGCCTCGGCTCCCCCAAAAAAGGATTGGGACGACAAATGTCCCCGACGCCCTTGGAAACGATGCCCCACCTATCGCATTCCGGCAGACCCTCCAGGATGGCCTCACATACTCTGTCAACATGCACCATCCGAATAGAAAGAGGGAGGCCCTGGCCACTCTCGGTGCAGAATAGAACCTTCATGATCCACTTGAGATTTTTATCCTCTATGATGGACATGTGGAGGCGCCTTGGGTCTTGCGGCCCCTGGTATGACCAGAAAGGAATCTGCTGGTCTTGTAGGGGGCCACCCGCATCCGGAAAAAACAAAGAACCACCATGCGTACATCGAGTTTTTCTTCAATGAGGCATTTGATACACCTAAGTGTGGGGTGAAGGGTTTCCCCGATAGGATAGTTGTCCCATCCATTATGTTCCCTTGCCAGAGCAGCAGGCGCATGCAGCCAGACGGACTCCCGCAAGGCATGAACGAGCATCCAATTCCGATGCCACTCATTCAAGGACTCGTGAATATTCAGTGAGACTTTGCTAATTACTTCCACATGTTGACTTCACCCAACATCAAGAAGACTACTAACATAAACATGCAAATAGGATATTAAATCCTTATACCAAACGATTTATTACACACTAGGGTTCACCCATATCCCTGAGAACTAGGGGAACTACTCACTGATGACCCACAAGTATAGGGGATATATCGTAGTCCTTTCGATAAGTAAGAGTGTCGAACCCAACGAGGAGCAGAAGGAAATGACAAGCTGTTTTCAGCAAGGTATTTTCTGCGAGCACTGAAATTATCGGTAATAGATAGTTTTGTGATAAGATAATTCATAACGGGTAACAAGTAACAAGTTTAACAAAGGTGCAGCAAGGTGGCCCAATCCTTTTTGTAGCAAAGGACAAGCCTGGACGAAATCTTATATGAAGCAAAGTGCTCCCGAGGACACATGACAATTATTGTCAAGTTAGTTTTCATCATGGTCATATGATTCACGTTCGTTACTTCGATAATTTGATATGTGGGTGGACGGTGCTTGGGTGCTGTCCATACTTGGAAAAGCCTCCCACTTATGATTAACCCCTCGCACAAGCATCTGCAACTATGAAAGAAGAATTAAGATAAATCTAACCATCGCATGAAACATGTGGATCCAAATCAGCCCCTTACGAAGCAACACATAAACTAGGGTTTAAGCTTCTGTCACTCTAGCAACCCATCATCTAATTATTACTTCCCTATGCCTTCCCCTAGGCAAAAATTATGGTGAAGTTTCATGTAGTCGACGTTCACATAACACCACTAGAGGAAAGACAACATACATCTCATCAAAATATCAAATGAATACCAAATTCACATGATTACTTATAACAAGACTTCTCCCATGTCCTCAAGTACAAATGTAACTACTCACAAAGCATATTCATGTTCAAAATCAGAGGGGTATTTAATATCATTAAGGATCTGAACATATGATCTTCCAGTGAATAAACCAACTAGCATCAACTACAAGGAGTAATCAACACTATTAGCAACCCACAGGTACCAATCTGAGGTTTTGAGACAAACATCGGATACAAGAGATGGATTAGGGTTTGAGAGGAGATTGTGCTAGGGAAGATGTTGATGGATATTGACCCCCTCTCAATGAGAGGATCGTTGTTGATGACGATGGCTTCGATTTACCCCACTGGAGGAAAGTTTCCTCGGCAGAACAGCTCCACCGGTGCCCTAAATTTCTTCTGTCTGGGTTCCGCCTCGAGACGGTGGTGCTTCGTCCCGAAAGCTTCCTTCTGATTTTTGTCAGGTCAAAACCCTCCATATAGCAGAAGATGGGCACTAGAGACCTGCCAGGGGGCCCAAAAGCCCTAGTGGCGCGCCAAGGGGGTAGGGCGCACCCCCAGGCTTGTGGCCACCTGGTGGGTCCCCCTTTGGTATTTCTTCAGCCAATATTTTTTATATATTCCAAAATAATTCTCCGTAAATTTTCAGGACTTTTGAAGTAGTGCAGAATAGGTCTCTCAGATTTGCTCCTTTGCGGTCTAGAATTCCAGCTGTCGTCATTCTCCATCTTCATGTAAATCTTGTGAAATAAGAGAGAAAAGGCATAAGTAATGTACCATAATGTTCAATAATAGCCCATAATGCAATAAATATCAATATAAAAGCATGATGCAAAATGGACGCATCACTCACTCATGAAGGAACAAACATCATAACATCGGTGATGGGAAAACATGGGTGAATCACACATGTAACACACAAATTGGCCCCTTCAGGGTTCTTGAGATTACAATGAATAGGATGTGGATGATCATGATAGTGATAGTGGTGATGATGTCGAAGCCATTTCGATGATGATGGTGGACGCTTCGTGTTCCTCCTTATCGATTCCTCCCTCCGGATCGCTTTGGCGGCGAGGGTTCCTCCTTCTGGACGAGTTTCTGGGATCTTTATGTGTCTGATCCCCGATTCTATTTCACGGGGTGGAAATAGTTGATCCAGCATCAGTGATGGCTCTCCATACGGTCGCCCGTACGAGCGGGCGTGGTCGTATGGAATGTTGTCTTCTGCACTAGAGGCACGTCGACCATTCCTTCGTCGGCCTTCTTGCTTGTTATTTTATGGTAGGTGATTTTCACTTTAAATGTGTGATTCCAGTACCATTTCTGGGGATTTCTTCCATAAATCATTATTTGGTCCAAAAAGCATTACCTGAGGAAAAATGATGTAAAGTTCCACAAAGAAAACTAGTACTAGTCCATACTACATCCTGTCCGGTTAATATGGCTTAATTTGAAACGAGAAAATACACTGGCGGTCAACGTATGTAACAATATGCTCATTACGGTCACTATATAGTTTTGTGGTGATTATACGGTCACTAGCTGTCGGTGGGAAACGACACCTATGCGATCCCAAGAATCCCTACTACGGTTGCCGGGGCGCAGGGTTGCAAGAAGAGCAGGATCAGTAGTCAGCACAAGGATCGTTCACCCAGGTTCGGGCCGCGAGGATGCGTAAAACCCTAATCCTGCTTTGGTGGATGTATTTCAAAGAGTTCTTGAGCTCTCGAACTAGCTATGGTGGGTGCATGGTTCGGAAGAGCCGAATCCTTCTCCAGTACGCCATGGGCCTCCTTTTATAGTCGAAAGGGGCTCCCACTTTGTGGCATCTGAGGAGGTGGAAAGGCGTCTGATGCTCTGAGCTTATCGCTCGTATTACAGGACAAGACGCATTTAATGCACCGCTGAGGTGTTCCCTAGCTTTATCGGGGATGGGAGCGAGGCCCGTCCCGTCCGTCGCCACTCCTCCTTGCTTTGATACGCGCCCTGGCCAGCGACGCATGCGGCGCCATGTAGGCAGGCAGGCAGCTGGGGTGGCGCGGTGGTAGGTTCTTCACGAAGATCTGCATGCCGCCATGCAGGCTCCTTCTGAGTTGCCCTGGAAGCTGCATGTTGCCACGCAGGTGCCTGCCCAGCTGGTTGGGCTGGCAGCTGCATGCAAATGGCGGTGGAGATTTGGTTGATGCGGGCCTGGAGGTGGCCCTGCTGGCGCCCTTGGCGAGGGCCTTGCCGGGCGGCCCGACAAGGGTCTTGCCGTGGCGTGCCGTCGTCCCCGGCAAGGATCTTGCCGGGGGTCTTGTGGCTCTCCTCAGCAAGGATCTTGCCGAGGACCGTTGTCTTTTAATCCTCATCTGATCTTGAATATTCTTCACAAAGATCTGCTTGCCACCACAGAGGTGCCTCCCGAGCCCTGGCCCAACGTGGTCGATAGTGTTGGAGACCGTGAGCTCGAAGGTGGCTCGCTCTGTTGGTGTTTGGGCGCGCTTCCCCAGCAAGGGTCTTGCTGGAGCTGCTGAGGCCGTCCTCGGCAAGGGTCTTGCCGGGGGAAACTGCTCCGCCCCTGTGCTTCTTTGCGTTCTTGGTCTTGGCATTGCTCTGGCTGTCTTGGGCTTCGGTTTTGCCTTGGTTCACCTCCCCTGTTCTGCTTGGTGCTGCCGTGGGCGTGGCTCCGACTGTCTGTGCACAGGTAAAGGGGTACGAAGGTGCGCCCCTTCTTTTGTACACCGACACTAGCTCACCGTAGAGCACCGTATTGCACCCTACTGACCGGCCACATGGTCGACGTGGCTCTTTGTTGACTGGTTAAATTGACACCTGGTTTCTGGGTCCCACCTGTCAGTTGGCAGAGCAAAGAAATCAGTTAAACAAAACATTACGCAGGCACAAAGGAGTCCATCCCTTGCGCGCGAACCACCCTGGCTGTGTATGTGAGTGCATGCACGTGTACTCGCCCGGTCCGTGAAAAACTGTACATCTATCATTAGAAAGTTTTCCAACAAAGAGTGTACATCTATACTTTCAATGCACTTAGCCTTTAATCTAATCGATATTGATTGACTAATGCACCGACTTGTGCTCTAGCTATAGGCTACATGTCTATCCTTAATTACAGAATGCAACAACATTCATTTAATCTTTTTCTCTCAATGGTCGCATGCACACATAAGTCTGCTACTTTTGGGCGTTACTTATCCCATGAAGTTCTGGTTCCTCTTGGACAATGTGTAAATCTCTATATGTACAGTGTTTCACGCACGGAGGGAGTAGGTTGAGCACTTGAGCGTGAGCGTGTGTGTTGCGTCGTGTGCTATGTGCCGCGCGGATGCGTGAGTGTTGCGTGTGTGCATGTGTACGTGTGAGTGTTGCATGTTGCATGCATGAGGCTTTTACTCCCCCCATTGACATGTTCATATTTCAAGCTTCATTAAAACATTGCATGCAAGAATTAAGAGAAAACTCACCAATGGGTGTAAAAGTGCTGGTCATTTATTCCTCACGCATGCATTCCAATTAATATGTTCGTAAATGCAATTTTCTTGAGGAAAACGAGCCCATTATTGAGTACTTTCGAAAAAAAAATATTCGGGCACTCATCATTTACTACTACCTTGCTTGATGATTTTTTTATTGACCTGCATGTAAACCTCCGTCCTGGTTTGTTGGTCCCTTTCGTACTTAGTGTAAAATTTTGACCGTAAATTTAACTAACAAAGTGGAAATGCATGTCATAAAAAACTATACCATTAAAAACTATGTTCAAATACGAATTCAGTGATATGATTTTTGGTGACAGGCATTAACATTTTGTTAGTTAAATAGATGGTCAAAGTTAGACACAAAATACTACTAGTACTCCTAGATTATTGGCGTCGGGTGCCTTGGCCAATGTTGCATCTTGTTGGACACGATGAGAGTAGAGGCATAGGGATACTGAAGATAGGAAGTCCTGGCGGTCCATTATTCCCATCTCAGTCAGAGAGAACTATTCAACTAGTCTTCACACTTAAGTGACAATACATGCTGCAGCAGATGGGACACTTACACTCCGAAGGACGGTATATCCTGGTAGTTGTACTAGTAGAATTGAGATTTAATGCACTTTCTTGCCCGTCTATCCCTATTATTCCTCCTCTCTTCCCCATCACCGGCCGCACACCATTTCCCCCCGATCACTGCTCGCCCGCCCGCGCCATCTTCCATGGTAGCTCGTGCGTACCATATCTCCCCCCCCCCCCCCCGCTCATTGCTCGGCCACACACGCCATCTTCTTCGCTCGCCCGCCCGAATCCACTTCCCCCTCGCTCGTAGGCACCGAAAACCCCAATCACTCTGCACCCTAAAAACCGTATGGCAGAACCGACTGACACGCGGAGCCACGATTGGAAATCCCTCCCTGATGTTCTCTTGGAGCAGATTTGTAATCGTATGGACCTGCTCAGCACCATGCGTCTGGCTGCATGCTCTGTGTCTTTGTACCGTCTACTCGTCTGCAACCGGCCGACCCTTTTCTAGACACCCTGCTTGCTCATGCCCGATCCTCACAGGTGACCCAGACACCAACTTGACGATCCTACGGAGGTTGCCGTGGTGCCCCTCGACATGCTACCACTACCCGTCCACCTGTCCTTCATGTGCGGCCACTACTGGGCAGGCATGAAGGCCAACTGGATCATCCTCATTGATACGTCCATTTTGCATCATGTTTTCTTACTGTTATTTATGATGTTTTTATCCTTAATAATACTTTTTGGAGTAATTCTAATGCCTTTCCTCTCATAATTTGCAAGGTACACACTAAGAGGGAGAATTCCGGCGGCTGGAAATCTAGACCTGAGAAAGCTACGTCAGGCTACCTATTCTGCACAACTCCAAATGAGTTGAAACTTCACGGAGATTTTTTATGGAATATATAAGAATTATTGGAGCAAATAACTACGAGAGGGGGCCCACCAGGTGGGCACAACCCACCTGGGCGCGCCAGGGAGCCCTAGCGCACCCTGGTGGGTTGTGATCACCCAGGCCCACCTCTGGTGCCCATCTTCTGGTACATAGGTCATTTTGACCTAGAAAAAATAAGGGGATGACTTTCGGGACGAAGCGCCGCCGCCTCGAGGCAAAACTTGGACAAGAGAACTTTTGCCCTCCGGCGGAGCGATTCCGCTGGGGGAACTTCCCTTCCGGAGGGGGAAATCATCATCCTCATCATGACCAACAACTCTCCCATCTTGGGGAGGGCAATATCCATCAACATCTTCAACAACACCATCTCATCTCAAACCCTAGTTCATCTCTTATGTTCAATCTTGTTACCGGAACTATAGATTGGTGCTTGTGGGTGACTAGTAGTGTTGATTACATCTTGTAGTTGATTACTATATGGTTTATTTGGTGGAAGATTATATGTTCAGATCCAATATGCTATTTAATACTCCTCTGATCATGAGTATGTTTATCATTTGTGAGTAGTTACTTTTGTTCTTGAGGTCACGGGAGAAATCATGTTGCAAGTAATCATGTGAACTTGATATGTGTTCGATATTTTGATAGTATGTATGTTGTGATTCCCTTTGTAGTGTCATGTGAATGTCGACTACATGATACTTCACCATATTTAGGCCTAAGGGAATGCATTGTGGAGTAGAAATTAGATGATGGGTTGCGAGAGTGAAAGAAGCTTAAACCCCAGTTTGTGCGCTATTCCGTAAGGGACTGATTGGATCCAAAAGTTTAATGCCATGGTTAGAATTTATTCTTAATACTTTTCTCATAGTTGCAGATGCTTGCGGGGGGGTTAATAATAAGTAGGAGTTTTGTTCAAGTAAGAACAACACCTAAGCACCGGTCCACCCACATATCAAATTACCAAAGTAGCGAACACAAATTGAACCAACATGATGAAAGTGACTAGATGAAAATCCCGTGTACCCTCAAGAACGATTTCCTTATCATAAGAGACCGTTTTGGCCTGTCCTTTACCTCAAAAGGATTGGGATACCTTGCTGCACTTTTGTTACTACTACTGTTACTTGCTCGTTACAAATTATCTTGCTATCAAACTACTCTGCTACTTACAATTTCAGCACTTGCAGACACTACCTTACTGAAAACTACTTGTCATTTCCTTCTGCTCCTTGTTGGGCTCGACACTCTTACGTACCGAAAAGAGCTACAATTGATTCCCTATACTTGAGGGTCATCAAGGCTATTTTCTGGCGCCGATGCCGGGGAGTGAAGCCCCTTTGGTAAGGAAACATTTATATAGTGTGCTGAAATTTATTGTCACTTGTTACTATGGAAAACAATCCTTTGAGGTGTTTGTTCGGGGTATCTTCACCTCGTCCGGAACCAAAATTAGCTACCCCTCAACCTACTGCACCTACTGAAAATATTGAATATGAAATTCCTTCTGCTATGATAGAACAACTGCTAGCTAATCCTTATGCAGGAGATGGAATCGAACATCTTGATATGCACTTGATATGTGTGGAACAAATTTGTTGATTGTTTAAGCTTGCAGGTTTACCCAGAGATGAAGTGATGAAAAAGTTTTTCCCTTTATCTTTGAAGGGAAAAGCATTGGCATGGTATAGGCTATGCTATGATATTGGATCTTGGAATTGGAATCGATTGGAATTGGAGTTCCACCAAAAAATTTATCCTATGCATCTAGTTCATCGTGATCGGAATTATATATATATAATTTTTGGCCTGGTGAAGGAGAAAGTATTGCTATATCTTGGGGAGGCTTAAGTCAATGTTATATTCATGCCCCATTCATGAGCTTTCAAGAGAAATTATAATCCAGAATTTTTATGCTCGGCTTTCTCGTAATGATCAAACCATGCTTGATACTTCTTGTGCTGGTTCTTTTATGAAGAAGACTATTGAATTCCAGTGGGATCTTTTGGAAAGAATTAAACGCAACTCTGAAGATTGGGAACTCAACGAAGGTAAAGATCCAGGTATTAAAATTAAATATGATTGTGTTAAATCTTTTATGGATATCGATGCTTTTCAAAAGTTTAGCACTAAATATGGACTTGACTCTGAGATAGTAGCCTCCTTTTGTGAATCATTTGCTACTCATGTAGAACTCCCTAAAGAGAAGTGGTTTAAATATCACACACCTATTAAAGAAGAAATTAAAGAACAAGTACCAGTTAAAGAAAAAACTATACTTTATAATGTTGATCCAGTTGTTCCTTCTGCTTATATTGAGAAACCACCTTTCCCTGTTAGGATAAAGGAACATGCTAAAGTTATAACTGTGGTTAACAAAAGCTACAGTAGAACACCTAAACCTGATGAACAAATCAAAGTAGAACCTAGTATTGCTATGGTTAAAGATATCTTAGAAGAAGATATGGATGGGCATGTTATTTCCTTTTGTGAAGAAGCTGCTAGAATTGCCACACCTGATAAAAAGGGTAAACATAGACATGTTGTTGGCATGCATGTCATCTCAGTTAAAATAGGAGATCACTGTTATAATGGTTTATGTGACATAGGTGCTAGTGTGAGTGCTATTCCTTACACCTTATATCAAGAAATTATGAATGACATAGCACCTGCAGAAATAGAAGACATAGATGTTACTATTAAACTTACTAATAGAGACACCATATCACCAATTGGGATTATTAGAGATGTTGAAGTCTTGTGTGGGAAAATAAAATATCCAACTGATTTTCTTGTTCTTGGGTCCCCACAAGATGACTTTTGTCCCATTATCATTGGTAGTCCTTTCTTGAACACCATTAATGCTAAGATAGATTCTGAGAAACAAACTGTCGGTGTTAGTTTAGGTAATGAGTCTCATGAGTTTAAGTTTTCCAAGTTTAGTAGAAAGCTTCATGAAAAAGAAAAGCCTAGTAAGGATGAATTAATTGGTCTTGCTTCTATTGTTGTACCACCTACTGATCCTTTAGAAAAATATTTGCTAGACCATGAAAATGATTTACATATGCATGAAAGAAATGAACTAGATAAAATTTTATTCGAACAACGTCCTCTACTTAAACACAATTTGCCTATTGAAACTCTAGGAGGTCCTCCTCCACCTAAAGGTGATCCTGTATTTGAATTAAAACAACTGCCAGACACTTTGAAATATGCTTATCTTGATGAAAAGAAGATATATCATGTTATTATTAGTGCTATCCTTTCAAAACATGAAGAAGAAAGATTATTGAAAGTTCTGAGAAAGCACCGAGCTGCTATTGGATATACTGTTGACGATTTAAAAGGCATTAGTCCCACTCTATGTCAGCACAAAATTAATATGGAACCTGATGCTAAACCCGTTGTTGATCACCAACGTCGGTTAAACCCGAAGATGAAACAAGTGGTAAGAACGGAAATATTAAAACTTCGGAAGGTGTATAATCTATCCTATAGCCGATAGTAGATGGGTAAGTCCTGTTCATTGTGTCCCTAAGAAAGAAGGTATAACTGTTGTTCCTAATGATAAGAATGAACTTATTCCATAAAGAATTGTTACAGGTTATAGAATGGTAATAGATTTTAGAAAATTAAATAAAGCAACTAGAAAATATCGTTACCCTCTGCCTTTTATTGATCAAATGCTTGAAAGATTATCTTAGCACGCACATTGTTGCTTCCTTGATGGATATTCTGTCTTTCCACAAATACCTGTTTCTCAAACTGATCAAGAAAACACCACTTTTACTTGTCCTTTTGGATCATATGCTTATAGACGTATGCCTTCTGGTTTATGTAGTGCATCTGCTACCTTTCAAAGATGTATGGCTGCTATATTCTTTGATTTTTGTGAAAATATTGTTGAGGTTTTCATGGATGACTTTTCTGTTTATGGGAAGTATTTTGATGATTTTTAAGCGATCTTGATCGAGTTTTGCAGAGATGTGAACAAACAAATCTTGTCTTGAATTGGGAGAAGTGCCACTAAATGGTTAATGAAGGCATTGTCTTGGGTCATAAAATTTCTGAAAGAGGTATTGAAGTGGACCAAGCTAAGGTTAATGCAATTGAGAAAATGCCATGTCCTAAAGATATAAAAGGTATTCGTAGTTTCCTAGGTCATGTTGGTTTCTATAGGAGATTTATCAAAGACTTCTCCAAAATTTCTAGTCCTCTCACTAGTCTCTTGCAAAAGGATATTCCCTTTGTTTTTTATGATGATTGTTTAGAAGCCTTTGAAACACTCAAGAAAGCCTTAATTTCCGCACCTATTGTTCAACCACCTGATTGGAACTTGCCTTTTGAAATTATGTGTGATGCTAGTGATTATGTTGTTGGTGCTCTTCTAGGACAAAGAGTTGATAAGAAATTGAATGTCATTCATTATGCTAGTAAAACTCTAGACAGTGCTCAAAGGAACTATGCTACTACTGAAAAAGAATTCTTAGCAGTGGTGTTTGCTTATGATAAATTTAGACCTTATCTTGTTGATTCCAAAGTAACTTTTCACACATACCATGCTGCTATTAAATATCTTATGGAAAATAAAGATGCTAAACCTAGACTTATTCGATGGGTTCTCTTGTTACAAGAATTTGATTTACATATCATTGATAGAAAAGGAGTTGAGAATCCAGCAGCTGATAATTTGTCTAGGCTTGAAAGTGTGCTTGATGACCCACTACCTATTGATGATAGTTTTCCTGATGAGCAGTTAGCTGCAATAAATGTTTCTCATAATACTCCTTGGTATGCTGATTATGCTAATTACATTGTTGCTAAATATTTACCACCTAGTTTTACATACCAACAAAAGAAAAAATTCTTCTATGATTTAAGACATTACTTTTGGGATGACCCACATCTTTATAAAGGAGTAGATGGTATTATTAGACTTTCTGTACCTGAGCATGAACTGGAACAAATCCTACAGAAATGTCACTCTGAAGCTTATGGAGGGCATCATGGTGGAGATAGAACTGCTAACAAGGTATTGCAGTATGGATTTTATTGGCCTACTCTCTTCAAGGATGCACGTAAGTTCGTCTTATCTTGTGATGAATGTCAAAGAATAGGTAACATCGGTAAGCGTCAAGAAATGCCTATGAATTATCACTTGTTGTTGAACCATTTGATGTTTGGGGATTTGATTACATGGTACCTTTTCCTTCCTCTAACGGGTATACACATATTTTGGTTGCTGTTGATTATGTTACTAAATGGGTAGAAGCTATTCCAACCAGTAGTGCTGATCACAACACCTCTATCAAAATGCTTAAGGAAGTTATTTTCCCAAGGTTTGGAGTCCCTAGATATTTAATGACTGATGGTGGTTCACACTTTATTCATGGTACTTTCCTTAAGATGCTTGCCAAGTATGATGTTAACCATAGAATTGCATCTCCCGGTCATCCGCAGTCTAGTGGTCAAGTTGAACTTAGCAATAGAGAAATAAAATTAATTTTGCAAAAGACTGTTAATAGGTCCAAGAACAATTGGTCTAAGAAATTAGATGATGCACTTTGGGCTTATAGAACAACATATAAAAATCCTATGGGTATGTCTCCTTATAAAATGGTTTATGGAAAAGCTTGTCATTTGCCTCTTGAATTAGAACATAAAGCCTTTTGGGCAGTTAAAGAACTCAACTATGATTTCAAACTTGCTGGTGAAAAGAGGTTATTTGATATTAGCTCTCTAGATGAACGGAGAACCCAAGCTTATGAAAATGCAAAATTATTCAAACCAAAAGTTAAAGATGGCATGCCAAAAGAATCCAAAAGCGTGAGTTTAAAGTCAAAGAATGTGTTCTTTTGTACAACTCTCGTTTCAGATTCTTTGCAGGAAAAATCCGCCCAAAATGGGAAGGCCCATATGTCATCGAGGAGGTTTACCGGTCTGGAGCCATCAAAATAAATAATCCCGAAGTTACTAACCCGAAGGTTGTCAATGGGCAACGAATAAAACATTATATCTCGGGTACGCCCACTAACATTGAAAGTAATATCATCCAAACGTTGACACGGAAAGAACACATAAAAGAGTCCTTCAGGAAAACTCCAGAATCATGAAAATAAGGAGGTACGTGACACGGTAAGTAAACGGACTCCGAAAAATCCGCAAACATATTTTTTATCAGTTTTGGAATATTTAAGAATTTTGGAAATAAAGAAACTTCCAGGAAGTGTCCCTTGGTGGGCACAAGACACCAGGCAGGCCAGGCTTGCCTGGCATGCCCAGGTGGGTTGTGCCCACCTGGGAAACCTTCCATTCTCCGTTTTTCTCCCGTATGCTTGTCCTCCAAGCTAAAATAAATATATATATACTCCCAGGACCTGTTGATCACTGTATCGCGAAGAAATGCGCTGTTCTCTTTTCTTGTTGTTTTCTGTCAGATCCCATCTACCATGGCCTGTTCAACTCCCTCCAAGGACAAGTTCTTCAAGAACGTCATCAACCCTTATCTGCGGGAGGTGGTGCCGCATCCTCTAACCATCCAGATGCATGAGGGGGTGTTGTACATCCGCGATGAGAAAGGTACCAAGGTCACGGGAACCGTGGAAGCCAGGCTTGAAGGCATGGAGCAGGAAGTCTTCCGGTGCAAGGGGATGGTGGAGCATGGACTCAACGCCAATCACCTTATGATCACAGACCTCTCCCGTGATCTCAAGGTGGATGGCAAGCCCATGAAGGACATCATCTCCACCCTCAACGAGCAAATCAACTTCCTCCAAAGCCAGATCTATGACCTCCAAAACCAAGTCTTTGAATATGAAGCAAGGTTTAAAGGTATGAGTTTGGCTGCTAGTTGCACGACCGGTGAGACTCACTCCTACACTTATGATGGTGGACCACTGCCATGGAAACCCGAGGATAAGATATCTTCTTCATCACCACCACCATCTTCACCACGGGAGGATAACTGAGTATCGGGTATGGGCACTCCCCTTGGCTTCCGCCAAGCTTGGGGGAGGTGCCCCAGTATCGTATCATCCCACTATCTTTTTCCTTTTACTTATTTTAGTTCGATCTTTTTGCTTTAGATGAATAAAAGTTAGTTCGATCCTTTCTTCCTTGAGGGTTTGCTTAGTGATCTATCCTTATAATCGTGTGCAAGTTCTATAATAAAGTTTAGTTTGAGTTTTTGCTTTCTTTACTCTCATGTTGGAAATAAAAGAAAAGAAATAAGAAAGAAAAAAGAGAAAGGAAATAAATAAAGGGAAAAAAATTAATAAATAAGATTAAATACTAGTCCTATGGTAGGTGATGGCACCACATGAGGAAAAGTATAAGTAGAAAATTTTATTAGAGATTGACAAACATAGCATTAGTCAATGATGCAACTCATGAAAGAATTAATAAGGGAAGAGAAGATTCACATATAAATATACTATCCTAGAAATCTTTTGTGATTGTGAGCCCTCATCAAAATATTATATGCCAAAATTGTTGACGTTGGACAAGGAAGACAACTTAATGATTTATGTTTGTTTATATTCACATAGAAGTCATCGTGTCATAGATCCTTTAACATGTGATGCTTGCCCCCTATCTTTGCTAGGCAAAAATTCCGCACTAAGTAGAGATACTACTTGTGCATCCAAAAACCCTTAAACCCAAATCTTATTTTCAAGTATCCACCATACCTACCTAGGGATTGAGCAAGATCCCTCAAGTAAGTTGTCATCAGTGCAAAAAGGCAATAAAAATTGTGTCTATAAGTTTGAGATCATTTAGTGTAAGAGAAAATTGAGCGTTGCACGAACTTGTGATGGTGAAGAATAAAAGCGACAGACTGCATAATAAAGGTCCCTATCACAAGGGCCAATGCAATGTGACGTTCTTTTGCACTAAGGGGTTGAGCATACAAACAAATAAGCGCATGCCAACCTCTGCTTCCCTCTACGAAGGTCCTATCTTTTACTTCTATGCACTTACTTTTATGCAAAGAGTCAAAGTTTTCCTTCTAATCCTTTTTATTTTTGTCCTTTCACTGGTACGCGTCGGTCCTAAAAAACGGTTTTTAACCCCTTTCCACGACGGCATTCGGAACCGTCGCCAAGTGAATGTGGGAGATAGGGGGGGTCCTTGCCACACGACCTAGAAAACGTTGGGGATATGCCCTCCTATCACACATGCTCAGCAAAATGAGGTCGTGTGCGACTGGCGAGCACTCAAATACAAAAATACGTACAGTAGTGCTCAAAAAATACAATTATACAGGAAAAATCATTTCTGGTCATAAGTACATCCCACACAGTCAGTCACCACTAAACGTTTTCATTCGATATACATCCAACATGGTCACTACAAGGAAAACGTTTGCGCAAGGTGGCGTAATGCAAACAGTTTTGAAGAGAATGTCGTCCGTGATTGTTCATTGATCCAACACGGTTTATTCCTAGAAACTGTGTGCGTTGCCTGAGGTCATCGCCCATGGCGTTTTCTCATTAACCGTTTGCAATAGGAAAACCCAATTAGCAAGCTAATTGGCCAATTAGCAGGCTAATTGCCCTATTATTAATAATCCATTTACTAATCTAATTGACATTCATATTAAGCACATAATATATTCCATTTCCATATTAAGGAAGCAGGATTTCATTATTGAAATACATCGTAGTACAACATGATATAGCTTCAAAGACTCAGCCACCCCATTACACAATCGCACCAGAAAGAAGTTTCACATGCAACATCTAGAACCTTTCGAAATTAGCATCATAGATGGTACATAGAGAGATGCATCTCATCTGGAAAACTGCTGAAGTGGAAGGCGAATATTGAGCCTTCATTCATGTTGAAGGTATTTGCGACTTTTTGCGAGTGCCTGTGGATGATTGACCGTCCATCCTTTGACCTCTTCAGGAACACTTAATATCTTCTCTATATTGGAAATGGGGCCAAGGAATACAAAAAGGCAAGGTATAATAGTTAGTACCATCTTGTAAACCTCAGTGCTTCCCATTGTTTCTAGTCATCAGGTTAAGTAAGGGTTCGCATGCTATCAGTAAAATATGTCGATGAAAAATAAGCACATTGCATATTCATCAGATTAATTCAAGCCACATGGAAAAACCATTCATCCAAACCAAGCATGATTGTGGACTAGGAAATATAGCACTTGTATATGTTTCTCATGTATTAAGTGCAGCCAAATTCGATTTATTCCTCACATGGTATACAATAACAGAATGCAGCCACAACAATTGAACATCGCATTGCATAATTGAACCAAGCAGTTAACTAAACACCACAAGAAATGAACCAAACGTTAACTGAGCACCACATTGCACAATATAACATACTCCTAATAGAAGATCAGACAATTAACCAAACCAAGCATGCTTAACAACTTGAAATATAGCAATTGTATTTGTTTCTCATGTATTTAGTATAGCCAAATTCGATTTATTCCTCACATGGTATACAATAACAGAATGCAGCCACATCAACTGAACATCGCATTGCAGAAGTGAACCAAGAAGTTAACTAAACACCACAACAAATGAACCAAACGTTAACTGAGCACCACATTGCACAATATAACATACTCCTAATAGAAGATCAGACAGTTAACCAAACCAAGCATGCTTAACAACTTGGAAATATAGCAATTGTATTTGTTTCTCATGTATTTATTCCTCACATGGTATACAATAACAGAATGCAGCCACAACAATTGAACATCGCATTGCAGAATTGAACCAAGCAGTTAACTAAACACCACAACAAGTGAACCAAGCCACAACAAATGAACCAAGCAGTTAACTAAACACCAATTGAACAATATAACATACTCCTAATAGAAGATCAGACAGTTAACCAAACCAAGCATGCTTAACAACTTGAAAATATTGCACTCTGAAGAATTGAACATCACATTTGCAGAATTGAACCAAGCAGTTAATTGAACACCACATTGCATGACATATAGAACATATACACTATAGCAGAAGATTGCATGGTAAAAGTAGATAGCACAATTCAGTAGAATTTGTTAAGGAAAGGTAGTAGCTAGCAAACTGAACATGGGTCCTTATAGTGAGGTAATAAGACAAGCTACTCCTCATTGTCGGAGATATCGATGACAACTGACTCCTTGGACATGGAAGAGGGCGAGGCCTCTGCATCGTGGGTGTCCTCATTGTAGTGGTGAGTTGCCTGAGCCGCTCCGGGCACCAACCTGCTGGCTCTCGAGATGAGGTAAGCACGTGCACGCTGAGAAAACACATCGTATTCTTCGTTGAAGGCACCGATGGTGGCCTCAAGAAAACGCCATGAACTGTCATTTAAAGTAGTCGACCGCGTTGCGGCGTTGGTGCACGAGGCATCAACAGTGGCCTCGACGGCGAGATGCTCCTCCAAGATCTGGGGGTCGGCACGAATGGCAGCCATCGCGACCTCATCCGCTGCCAAATGCTCCTTGAGGTCCTGGCTATACTACGTGCACCATGGCTTAGGCCGGCGCTTATTTGGTGGAGGGGTCGGTGATTTGGGTGGAAGGTGTCGCGCTCGCGCCGGCGGTCGGGGCATGTGGGATGTGGAAGGAGGAGGAGGATGGGGGTCAGGTGTGGATTACCTGCCTGGATAGGCGAGGCCGAGCAGCGTGAAGGAGGGTGGCCGGCGAGGAGGCGGCGGCGCTGCAAGCAAGGAGTGAATGTTTCAACTTGGAAAGGAAGGCGGAAACAGGGGAAATGTGGCTTTTGGTAGGGGAGGGGAGGTAGATATTTACACGCAAGCCGAAAATTTGGAATCGCTTCAGCCAAAGAACTGGCGCGCAAAGTGTCATCAGACACGGTCCCTTATTCAGAGCGGGCTGTGGACTGTAGCCGTCGCACCTTCTCACGGTGCTCCAAGACATTTTGTGCTACATCTCACACGGTTGGTTATAATAAACTGTGTGGGATCTACTTGATTTTTCGTCTTGATTTGAATTACATAATGGGGTCACAGCGGCCATGGGCGGTATTTGAATTGCTAGACCTTTTTATCTGTTGTGATCATAAAAGAATTGGAATTATTCAGGGTTCGTTGGGACATTTTTATGCATTAAGTGCGTTTTCAATGCATTTATGTGCATAATTCAAATTTAAACTACATGCACATGCTCCAGTGCATATAAATTGGTTGAAAAATCAAATCTTTGTCCTTCGGTGCATGCTTAGGTCCCATGCAATACATGGGAATGAATGTCAAACACCCTACCACTGTCACTCGGTCGCAAACATTGAGATACCTGGTTTTTAAATTCTAGTAAATCCAAAACTTGTCTGAAATTCATGAAACATGGCATGCTATCATGGAGCGGCGTCGACATGGCATGGTAAAGTTTTTGTCCCATTTGGGGCAGGTTTGGGTATATGCTTCTCACAAACCAGAGCTTCTCAAAACAAGCATGATGGTTTCAGTAGGGAACGCCCCAACTTTGGGGACGAAACGATATCCATTGCCTCTAATTGCTTTCAAAAAAATTCTCGTGTCGACATAGAACAACAGGAGTGTTGTGTTATTTTTTGTGATTTTTTGGGGTTCGTTTGGACATTTTTATGCATTAAGTGAGTTTTCAATGCATTTATGTGCATAATTCAAATTTGAACTACATGCACATGCTCCGGTGAATATAAATTGGTTGAAAATCAAATCTTTTGTCCTTGGGTGCATGCTTAGGTCCCATGCAAGAAATGGGAATGAATGTCAAACACCCTGCCACTATCACTCGGCCACGAACATTGAGATACCTGGTTTTTAAATTCTAGTAAATCCAAAACTCGTCTGAAATTCATGAAACTTGGCATGCTATCATGGAGCGGCATCAACATGACGTGGTAAAGTTTTTGTCCCATTTTGGGGAGGTTTGGGTATATGCTTCTCACAAACCAGAGCTTCTCACGACAAGCACGATGGTTTCGGTAAGGAAGGCCCCAGCTTTGGGGGCGAAACGATATCCATTGCCTCTTATTGCTTTCAAATTTTTTTCGCGTGTCAACATAGAGCAACAGGAGTGTTGTGTTATTTTTTGTGATTTTTCGGGGTTCGTTTGGACATTTTTATGCATTAAGTGAGTTTTCAATGCATTTATGTGCATAATTCAAACTTGAACTACATGCACATGCTCCGGTGCATATAAATTGGTTGAAAATCAAATCTTTTGTCCTTGGGTGCATGCTTAGGTCCCATGCAAGAAATGGGAATGAATATCAGACACCCTGCCATCATCCCTCAGCCGGAAACATTGAGATATCTGGTTTTTAAATTCTAGTAAATCCAAAACTCGTCTGAAATTCATGAAACTTGGCATGCTATCATGGAGCGGCATCAACATGCCGTGGTAAATGTTTTGTCCCATTTGGGGCAGGTTTGGGTATATGCTTCTCACAAACCAGAGCTTCTCACAAGAAGCATGATGGTTTCAGATAGAACACCCATATGCAAAGTGAGAGCAGGATTTGTGCATCTCTTGAACACAAATGGTTCTTTTGGATGACCCGTTGATGTCTACTGCACAACCTTGTTCTTCTAGACGTTGTTGGGCCTCCAAGTGCAGAGGTTTGTAGGACAGTAGCAAATTTCCCTCAAGTGATGACCTAAGGTTTATCAATCCGTGCGAGGCGTAGGATGAAGAAGTTCTGTCTTAAACAACCCTGCAATCAAATAACAAAGAGTCTCTTGTGTCCCCAACACACCCAATACAATGATAAATTGTATAGGTCCACTAGTTCGGCGAAGAGATGGTGATACAAGTGCAATATGGATGGTAGATATAGGTTTTGTAATCTGAAAATATAAAAATAGCAAGGTAACTAATGATAAAAGTGAGCGTAAACGGTATTGCAATGCTAGGAAACAAGGCCTAGGGTCATAATAGGATCATATAACTATCCCTCAACATGCAACAAAGAGTCACTCCAAAGTCACTGATACAGGAGAGCAAACGAAGAGATTATGGTAGGGTACGAAACCACCTCAAAGTTATTCTTTCTGATCGATCTATTCAAGAGTTCGTTCTAGAATAACACCTTAAGACACAAATCAACCAAAACCCTATGTCACCTAGATACTCCAATGTCACCTAAAGTATCTGTGGGTATGATTATACGGTATGCATCACACAATCTCAGATTCATCTATTCAACCAACATAAAGAACTTCAAAGAGTGCCCCAAAGTTTCTACAGGAGATTCAAGATGAAGACGTGTGCCAACCCCTATGCATAAGTTACAATGTTACGGAACCCGCAAGTTGATCACCAAAACATACATCAAGTAGATCACGTGATATCCCATTGTCACCGCAGATAAGCACATGCAAAACATACATAAAGTGTTCTCAAATCCTTAAAGACTCAATCCGATAAGATAACTTCAAAGGGAAAACTAAATCCTTTACAAGAGAGTAGAGGGCAAACATCATAAGATCCACCTATAGCAAAGCTCGCGATACATCAAGATCGTACCACCTCAAGAACACGGGAGAGAGAGATCAAACACATAGCTACTGGTACATACCCTTAGCCCCGAGGGTGAACTACTCCCTCCTTGTCATGGAGAGCGTCGGGATGATGAAGATGGCCACCGGTGAGGATCCCTCCGGCAGGTGCCGAACGCAGGTCTAGATTGGTTTTCGGTGGCTATAGAGGCTTGCGGCGGTGGAACTCCTGATCTAGTTTATTTTCTGGAGGTTTCTGTATTTATAGGAATTTTTGGTGTAGGACTCACGTTAGGGGGTCTCCGAGTCGTCCACGAGATAGGGGGCCACGCCTAGGGGGGTAGGGCGCGCCCCCCACCCTCGTGGACGGCTCGGGACTCTTCTGGCCCAACTCTTTTACTCCGAGGGCTTCTTTTGGTCCATAAAAATCATCAAAAATTGGCACATCAATTGGACTCCGTTGGTATTCCTTTCTGTAAAACTCAAAAACAAGGAAAAAACAGAAACTGGTACTGGGCTCTAGGTTAATAGGTTAGTCCCAAAAATCATATAAAATAGCATATAAATGCATATAAAACATCCTAGATGGATAATATAATAGCATGGACAATCAAAAATTATAGATACGTTGGAGACATATCAAGCATACCCAAGCTTAATTCCTGTTCGTCCTCGAGTAGGTAAATGATATAAACATAATTTTTGATGTGGAATGCTACCTAACATAATTTTCAATGTAATTTTCCTTATTGTGGCATGAATGTTCAGATCTGAAAGATCCAAGACAAAAGATTAATATTGGCACAAAAACAATAATACTTCAAGCATACTAACCAAGCAATTATGTCTTCTCAAAATAACATAGCCAAACAAAGCACATCCCTACAAAATCATATAGTTTAGCCATACTTCATTTTCGTCACACAAAATGCTATCATCATGCACAACCCCGATGAAAAGCCAAGCAATTGTTTCATACTTTAATATTCTCAAACTTTTTTCAACTTTCGCGCAATAGATGAGCGTGAGCTATGGACATATCACTATGGGTGGAATAGAATATAATGATGGGGGTTGTGTGGAGAAGACAAAAAAAGAAAGTCCCACATTGACGTGGCTAATCAACGAGCCATGGAGATGCCCATCAATTGATGTCAATGCGAGGAGTAGGGATTTCCATGCAACGGATGCACTAGAGCTATAAATTTATGAAAGCTCAACAAAAGATACTAAGTGGGTGTGCATCCAACTTGCTTGTTCACGAAGACCTAGGGCATTTGAGGAAGCCCATTGTTGGAATATACAAGCCAAGTTCTATAATGAAAAATTCCCACTAGTATATGAAAGTGACAAAATAAGAGACTCTCTATCATCAAGATCATGGTGCTACTTTGAAGCACAAGTGTGGAAAAAGGATAGTAGCATTGTCCCTTTTATCTTTTCTTTTTCTTTTTTTATTTGGGATTTCTTTTTTTATTTGGCCTTTCTCTTTTTCCTTTTTTTATTTTGCCTTTCTTTTTTTATTGGGCCTTTCTCTTTTGTTTTTACTTTTTTTCGGGATAGTGCTCTAATAATGATGATCATCACACTTCTATTTATTTACAACTCAAAGATTACAACTCGATACTAGAACAAAGTATGACTCTATATGAATGCCTCCAGCAGTGTACCGGGATGGGCAATGAAACAAGAGTAACATGTATGAAAAATTATGCATGGTGGCCTTGCCACAAATACGATGTCAACTACATGATCATGCAAGGCAATATGACAATGATGAAGTGTGTCATAATAAACGAATGGTGGAAAGTTGCATGGAAATATATATCTGAATGGCTATGGAAATGCCATAATAGGTAGGTATGGTGGCTGTTTTGAGGAAGATATAACGAGGCTTATGTGTGATAGAGCGTACCATATCATGGAATTTGGATGCACCGGCGAAGTTTGCACCAACTCTTGAGGTGAGAAAGGGCAATGCACGGTACCGAAGAGGCTAGCAATGATGGAAGGGTGAGAGTGTGTATAATCCATGGACTCAACATTAGTCATAAATAACTCACATACTTATTGCAAAAATCAACAAGTCATCAAAACCAAGCACTACGCGCATGCTCCTAGGGGGATAGATTGGTAGGAAAAGACCATCGCTCGTCCCCGACCGCCACTCATAAGGAAGGCAATCAAAGAAATACCTCATGCTTCAAATTTTTCACACAACGGTTACCATACGTGCATGCTACGGGACTTGCAAATCTCAACACAAGTATTTCTCAATTTCACAATTACTCAACTAGCACAACTCCAATATCACCATCTTTATATCTCAAAACAATTATCAAGTATCAAACTTCTCATAGTATTTAATGCACTTTATATGAAAGTTTTTATTATACCCATCTTGAATGCCCATCATATTAGGACTAATATTATAACCAAAGAAAATTACCATGCTGTTCTAAAAGACTCTCAAAATAATATAAGTGAAGCATGAGAGATCAATAATTTCTATAAAATAAAACCACTGCCATGCTCTAAGAAGATATAAGTGAAGCACTAGAGCAAACGACAAACTACTCCGAAAGATATAAGTGAAGATCAATGAGTAGTTGAATAATTATGTAACTATGTGAAGACTCTCTAACATTTAAGAATTTCAGATCTTGGTATTTTATTCAAACATCAAAATAAAATAAAATAAGATGACACTCCAAGCAAAACACATATCATGTGGTGAATAAAAATATAGCTCCAAGTAAAGTTACCGATGAACGAAGACGAAAGAGGGGATGCCTTCCGGGGCATCCCCAAGCTTAGGCTCTTGGTTGTCCCTGAATATTACCTTGGGGTGCCTTGGGCATCCCCAATCTTAGGCTCTTGCCACTCATTATTCCATAGTCCATCGAATCTTTACCCAAAACTTGAAAACTTCACAACACAAAACTCAACAAAAAACTCGTAAGGTCCGTTAGTATAAGAAAATAAAACCACCACTTAGGTACTGTTGTGAACTCATTCTAAATTCATATTGGTGTAATATCTACTGTATTCCTACTTATCTATGGTTTATACCCTCCTAGACTACTCATAGATTAATCAATATAAGCAAACAACACAATGAAAACAGAATCTGTCAAAAACAGAACAGTCTGTAGTAATCTGTATCATTCGAATACTTCTGTAACTCCAAAAAATATGAAATAAATTGGTGTAACTGAGGAAATTGTCTGTTAATCTTCTGCAAAAATAATCAACCTAAGAGCACTCTTCAGAAGAAAAAAAATGACATCTAATATCGTGAGCGCAAAAGTTTTTGTTTTCTGCAGCAAGATAGCAAAGACTTCACCCAAGTCTTCCCAAAGGTTCTACTTGGCACAAACACTAATTAAAACAATAAAACAACATCTAAACAGAGGCTAGATGAATTATTTATTACTAAAAAGGAGCTAAAAGTAAAGAACAAAAATAAAATTGGGTTGCCTCCCAACAAGCGCTATTGTTTAACGCCCCTAGCTAGGCATGATGATTTCAATGATGCTCACATAAAAGATAAGAATTGAAACATAAAGAGAGCATCATGAAGAATATGACTAGCACATTTAAGTCTAACCCACTTCCTATGCATAGGGATTTTGTGAGCAAAAACTTACGGAACAATAATCAACTAGCATAGGAAGGCAAAACAAGCATAACTTTAAAACTTTAAGCACATAGAGAGGAAACTTGATATTATTGCAATTCCTACAAGCATATATTCCTCCCTCATAATAATTTTCAGTAGCATCATGAATGAATTCAACAATATAACCATCACATAAAGCATTCTTTTCATAATCTACAAGCATAGAATTTTTATTACTCTCCACATAAGAAAATTTCTCCTCATGAATAGTAGTGGGAGCAAACTCAACAAAATAACTATCATGTGAGGCATAATCCAATTGAAAACTAAAATCATGATGATAAGTTTCATGGTTATAATTATTATTTATAGCATACATGTCATCACAATAATCATCATAGATAGCAACTTTATTCTCATAATCAATTGGAACCTCTTCCGAAATAGTGGATTCATCACTAAATAAAGTCATGACCTCTCCAAATCCACTTTCATAATTATCACAATAAGATTCAACACCCTCCAAAATAGTGGGATCATTACTTCCTAAAGTTGACACTCTTCCGAACCAACTTTCATCAATATAATCATCATAAATAGGAGGCATGCTATCATCATAATAAATTTGCTCATCAAAACTTAGGGGAAAAAACATATCATCTTCATGAAACATAGCATCCCCATGCTTGTGGCATTGCATATTTAGCATCATGGGTATTCAAAGAATGCATACTAACAACATTGCAATCATTCTCATTGTCGGGGCAGGCTGATCTGGCCCACGAACACCTATGGGACTGGCGGACCGAGCCCCTTTCGGTTCGGCGGGGAGCGGAGGTCGCACGAAGAGCAGATCGAGGCGGCTAAGCACGAGAGGTTTACCCAGCAGAGCTCTCCGAGAGATAATACTCCTACTGCTGCATGTCTAAGTGTATAGAGTTCTTGCTCAGAGCGCTGAGTGCCACAAAGACACACGAGCTGCTAATTAGGCCGAGCATGGGGGAACCGACCGAACCCCTCTCTACGTTGCGCATGGGCCTCCTTTTATATGCTAAAGGGGTCTCCGACAGGTGGCAACGTAGACAAGGGTAAAAATGGAAAAGGAGTGGTTGGTACAGCTACCTGTACAGTGTACAGTGTACAGTGTACAGTGTATCATACCTAACCCTGACGGCAGGGGACAAAGGCATTAAATGCCCGTCTACGTCGCCCTAACAGTGCAAACAGGGACCGTCAGGGACGCCACCGCTTGCCACGATGGCAATCTTGTCAGCGCCGCTTGCCACCTACTTGGCTGGTACCTGACCTCTCGCCACGCTGGCGCTTGGAAAGGTCAGGCGACACGTTAGGGGATGTGCCGGAGCGTAGGTACAGAGTGGTGGTCTGCATGCAAGCGCCTTTGTCATGTTGTTGTCTTGTCGCTCGAAGCTTGTCGCTCACCGGGACTTCCCGGCAAGCTCCTCTTGCCGGGGCCTTGTCTCCTAGGTGCCTTGGTTGGCCTTCCCGGCAAGCTCCTCTTGCCGGGGCCTTGTCTCCTTGGCTTGAATACTTTGTTCTTGAATGGCTCCAATGGAACCACGGAGGCTCTTGGCGGTCACCCGGTAAGCCTTGCCGCGGAGGGCTGCAACTGCCCATGCACAAGTTCGGGATACTAGGGTACCCCTACTCTAGTACACCGACAGGAGCCCCCGGGCCTGGGCCACACAGGGTGCCGAGCGCTGTTGGGCCAGGCCCAAAACAGGGCACGGGCACAAGCGGCCTGGGTCACACCGTAACTTACCCCGGACCCACCACACCCTCAACGAACGGCACGCGTCGAATGCGGTGTCGTGTGAGAGATCGTGGGCGAGATCATGGTGGGTTTCTTTATTCAGAAAAGTGGAACGTCCGCCCCCTCCCTCTTTATAAGCAGGGGAAACAGGGGCAGTCCGCCCATCTCGCCAGTTGCTGTCCCATCTCGAAAAACCTCCGCTGCTCCCCCCCCCTTCTTCCCAAGCCCGAAGAGAGCAGCGCTCACTTCATCGCCGCCAAAGATCATCAACGCCACGATCTCCCTCACCACCTCCACCATGGCTCAAAACCGACAAGGGAAGGCCGTGAAGTCGGCCGAGGCGCAGCTGACTTCTTGGCGCGGAAGGAGCGGCAATCTTTCCCCCACCGCGAGGGAGCTGAGGGAAAACTACTACCTCTTCTGTTCGACGGAGACGCGAGCGCATCCGCGCACGAAGGTACTTCCAGCCGCTGCTTCGGAACTGGCCCCGACTGGGTATCCCTTCTTCGCGCTCTTCTTCTACTGCGGGCTCTGCCCGCCTTTCTCTGAATTCTTCTGTGACATCATGAACACCTACGGGTTCCGCCTCCTTGATTTCACCCCCAATGCTGTTCTGACCATGGTAGTTTTCGCACATCTCTGCGAAAACTTTGTCGGAGTCCATCCAAATGTAGCCCTTTTCCGCCACTTCTTTATACCCCGTGTTGAGAGAGGGGAGCCTCTTGCCGGAGGAATCGCTTGGATCTCGAGGGTCGGCGAGAAGGAAGCCTATCTCGAGGGAGAGCTCCATAGCAAATGGGAGGAATGGAGGGCGGATTGGTGCTGGATTGTCGAGGAGAACCCATGATCATTTACCGCCCAGCCAAACCCCAAAGAGTGCGCAGCAACGATTGGAGCAATCGACCCGGAAGACGCTTAGGCTGAAGATTGCGATCACCGAATCCTTTGCCTTAGACTTGCCGGGCTCACCGTAGGTTGGCGCGGACTTTCTTCGCCACAGACGCTTCCCCTTGCAGAGAGAGGAGGAGACCTACCGGGAGTTTGAACGCGGCAGATATCATGAGGCTGCGCCCAGGCCTCAACTTCAACTTCTTGTCTTGGAACTTGACGCGATGCTCTTGGAGTTGTTCAAGCCCGATCCCGATCATCCGAAATGTTTAGGTTGCCGAGGGCGTCGTTCATGCAACAATTCCTCGCTTGACCGCATCCGTGCAATGATGCCGTTAGTGACTCGCATGGAATTGTCCTAACTTGGCAAGAGCCTGCGAGATGACGCGTCGTGCGGCAGTTCTTTGACAATCTGGTAGAAATGCCGGTCCGCCCGATGAGCAGAGGGGTCTCACCATGACACCACCGATGATGAGATGCAGCGATCGCCACCAGTTGGAAGAAGCGGCGGCAGCTGCCGTGGGCGAAGTTCGGATTCACCGTGGAGGAGGCAGAGGCAGAGGCGGCAAGCCTTGTCGAGCGAAAGGAGTTTGCCGGCGAGGAAGAGCTTGCCGAGCCTGAAGCCGAAGTCAGCGAGCCCGCCGAGGCGCATCCTCCCCACCTTCAAGCAGCTTGCCGCGAGTGGAGCCCCAGCTCCACCAAGAAGGTGTCTTCGCAAGGCGGAGACGTGGCGAAGGCGGCGGCAGACCCAACAGCGGCGCAGGCGACGGCCCCATCCACCGCGGCAACCTTTGTTGCCGCGGGAGCACCTCACGCCGCTGCGGCAACTGGAGCGGAGCCCTCGCAGACCACCGGTTCCGCTCCTGCCAAGCGTCCAAGGGAACCCACTCCTTCGCCTCGTCGTACTGGAGGCGGGCCAGAATTTGATCTCTCCGTGCTCAGCTCTGACGAGGAAGAAGAAGAATAAGATTCTTTGTTGTACTTGTAATTCTTCGATTTGTTGCTTTGTCTTGTATCTGATTTGCTTTACTCTGAACCCATTCCTTTTCAGGACGCTGGCCCAGAGAGTGTCGAAGAGAGCCTAAGACCCCGGTGATTGTCGTCGAGGACGAACCCACTGCGACAGCAGGAGGCGCGTCCGAGACCACCTTGCCGGATGCGGCATCTCTTCTTCAAAGCAGCCCCCAGCGCAGGCCCCAGCGTAAGTATATGGTCTACTTCTTGCTGTTTGGCGTGCATGGATGCTCTTTCTTTGCTGATATCTAACTGTTGATTTATGTAGGAGCAGAGCAGCCTCCTTCTGCTTCGACTACGCCGCCAAGGGAGGATTTCCCGGCAAGGGAGCGTTCTCCGGCAAGGGAGACTTCTCCGGCAAGGGGCGGCTCTCCGGCAAGGGACAGCACCAGCGATCCCCTAGCGGCGGAGACCATGACTGCAGACCCTAGCACAGGTAATCTTCTTGCTTGAAAACTTCCCTTGTGTTCTTCTTCTTCTGATTTTCTTTTTGAATATCGGCTTGACTTTTCTTCATCTTTCGGTCGTCAGAACCATCCGCCACAGAGCCAATGGAGACCGAGGCCACCGGCGAGGAGGACGCTACATAATACCGACAGCCGCCGCCATTGGAGGAGAAGCCGGCGCCGACGAGCCCTTGGCGAAGAGGCCGCCAAAGCTGCCGCCAGAGAAGCCGGGCGAGGGGTCCGGCGATCGTGACCGACGACACTGAGGCCGCAGGAGCGCCAGCGCTTACGCCGACTGCCGATCCCTCTGCCGCTGCAGCAGCGTCGGGCTCCGAAGAGCCCCAGCCCGGCGCCTATTTGAAGGCCGGCGATGGAGTCTTCATCAAGCTCCCATGGGCATCGAGCTCCAGGGCGCCGGCCGAAGGAGAAACCTTTGATGAAGAGCTGCTCGCCTCCGCTGGACTGACGTTGGTCGACGCACCAAGCAGCAGCGGCGGCAAGTCTGAGGAGGAGCAGCTGCTGCAGAAGCTGCTGTCGCTCTACCGCGCCCGACAAGCCAAGCTGGAATCCCGGGAAGCGCTTGTCGCGAAGGCGGGAGCGGACATCGAGAAGCGCGCGGAGGAGCTCCGGGGCCTCAACCAGGAAGCTCTCCGGGCCTTGGCAGAGGAGCGGGAGCAACTCGTCGAGGAGCGCAAAGCCATCCTCCTCGAGAAGGCTGAAGCTAAAGAGGAACAATGACTTCTTGCCGAGAAGCTGTCCTTGAGGAAGGCGAGTTGGCGCAGCGGAAGGTTAATCTTGACAGCCACGAGGAGGATCTTGTTATGCGCGAGCAAACATTTGGCGGGGCTCTCAAGGAAGCAAAAGATGCTGCCGCAGCTGCCGAGGCCGCCAAGAAGGAGCTGGAGACGAAGGTGGCGCAGTTGGAGGCCAATCTCAAGGAGAGCGGCGAGGAGCTTGCTGCACTCAAGCACGAGCGCGAGAAGGACGACTACACTCTTGGCGAGCTGCAAGGTCGTCTCGCCGAAAGGAGCAAGGAGCTCAGCGCCGCCAAGGACTCCAACGCAGATCTTGAGTTGAAACTGACCACCTTGACTCAGGCGCTGGACGGCGCCAGGGAGCAGGAGGTGGCCTTGAAGGAGAAGATCAAGGCCGACGAGGCGCTGCTGGCGAGTGTTGCTGCCGCCCAGAATGCCTTGAGGGAGAATGTGGAGCACTGGACCGAGGGTCTCGTGGATGTTGATGCAGCCATCAACAGGGAGCTGACGGAGCTGGGGATGGTGGATCTTGGATATTCCTCCGATGAGCACCTCCAACCCAGCGCCAAGCTCAGCTTGTTCTTCAAGGGCGTGGTGACGGCCCTCCAAATGACTCGGGAAGAAGTCCCAAAGCAGTGGCCGAGGAGTCGCGCCAGATCTGCTGGAGCTCTTTAGAAGGTGCTGATGAAGGTGGCCTTACGCAATCCAGGCCTCAACCTCACCAACGTCCTCAAGTCCTTGCCGCCGATCTTGATGTGGAGGCGCTCAAGGCCTTGTCGCACTCCATCGTGGACAGGGTGAGCGGGATCAAGAGGGTTGAGGGCGATCGCGAGATTAGGCCGCCCGCTTTCTTTTTTCTTGCCGCTGCTGGTCATGTTATGAGAACAATCTATTAGAGCTGCGGCAAGCTATCTTGTAATATAACTCTATTTCCGGTAACAATTGCTATGTTATTTCCTTTACTTGATTCATTCCTTTGTATGTTTTTGTCCTACGCTTTTAGGGAACTTGTCAGCGCGGGCACCTGAGCCGCGAGCGCCGAAAAGTGGACGTCAAGCCTTGGCCGGGCGGTGCCGCTTCCGACAAGTAACCTTGTCGCAACTAGTCGCAGCTCACTTAAGTTGTTGAGCGGACTGGAAACAAAGTAAGGGTGCAACTAGCTACGAGTTGGTTCCTCTGCGCACAGGTTTTTCATACAGAGTACGGTCGTTCGAGGAAGATAACTTAAAAATTTTAAAACTGATTGCTCAAACTTTAGCAACTTAGCTTTTCTGTTGTTTGCTTCCCGGTAAGGCTAGACTTCCTTGAGCGACGCTTGGTCCACACCATTATCTTCTCCTTTCCCCCCGGCAAACTTGTGTGCGAGGGAACCTTCCTTTCTTTGAGAAAGAGAAAGAAGAGAAAATAAAGATATGGAGCCTTATGGCTCGTTATTACTTACCAGGGGTAGGTGCTGCACAAAGTGTCAGACAACGCATGCAAATAGAAGTAAAAAGCAGGAAATTGACAAGGTGTGCGAAGCATGCTAGCTTTACTTATGCACGGGGTCTGCGCCCGGCTTTGTACAAAGGATTACATGCAACAGCGGCAAGACTTGTACAAAAGGTGGTTGCGGGAACAGGTTCCGGCAACCGCACTTTCTGAGTAAAACTTACGAAGATGTTCAATGTTCCAGAGTTGCTCACCGGAATGCCATCTTCGGTCTCAAATGGACAGCGCCGAGCCTAGTGACTTCGTTTCACCGGTAAGGGCCTTCCCACTTCAAGGCGTCAACTTGTTGGAATTCTTGGCGGACTGAACACGCCAAGAACAAGGTCGCCTTCCTCGAGACTTGGCATTAACTGCGGCTATGGTAGCGGCGCAAAGCTTCCGGTATCGAGCAGCTCGTCTGAAGAGTCTTGAAGACGATCCTCCTCAAGGAGCAGCGCGTCATCTTGTCGCAGCTGCTCTTGCTCAAGCTCATCATAAGCGAGCACTCGAGGTGATTCGTATACGAGTTCCGTGGGGAGAACTGCCTCTGCTCCATAGACTAGAGCGAAAGGTGTTTGGCCAGTGGCTCGATTTGGTGTCGTCCTGATCGACCAAAGAACCACCGGCAGCTCCTCAATCCAGTTTCTTCCGCACTTGTGCGGCTGTCGAAGTTCTGGTCTTGAGCCCGCAGCACTTCAAAGATTTGCCCTCTCCGCTTGACCGTTGCTTCTCGGATGAGCAGCGAAGCGAAGCAGACCTTGGCGCCAAGATCTTGGACGCATCGCATGAAGGTGCGGCTCGTGAATTGCGTGCCGTTGTCGGTGATGATCCCGTTAGGGATTCCAAACGGCAAACAATAGACTGAAGAACTTGATCACGATCGTGATGTCACCTTCCTCATCGCTTCCACTTCCGGCCACTTTGTGAACTTGTCGATTGCAACGCATAAGAACTCAAAGCCCCGACAGCTCGGGGAAAAGGGCCGAGGATGTCGAGCCCTGACGAAAATGGCCAGGATAAAGGGATCGTCTGGAGAGCTTGAGCTGGCTGGTGTATCTTCTTGGAATGGAACTGCACGCTTCACACTTGGTTACTTGTGCAGTTGCATCACGGAGGGCTGTCGGCCAAAAGAAACCTTGCCGGAACGCTTTGCGGCAAGTGCTCTGGCGCCAATGTGGTGACCACATATGCCTCCATGTATCTTCGCCAACAGACTTTTGTCCGTCTTCCGGTGAATACACTTCAATTTCACACTGTTGAGTCTTCTTCTATACTGATGTGATGTCGACAAACCGGTACATACTTGACTGCCGGGCTACTCTTTCCGCTTCTTCTTGCTCTTCGGAAGTTCTCTGTCTCAAGGAAATGGACAATCTTTGTGCCCATCTTTGGAGCGTGCGGCTCGACAACAAGGACTAAAGTCACAACAGCTGAAGCGGGAACATCCGCTTCTAAGGAGAGAACCTGCGGCACAGCCGGAGCATGAAGATCCCCGGCAAGCTTGCCGGAGCAAAACTTGTCGGGAGCGTCTGCTTCAACAAAACAAACCCTAGGGCTTGTCGGAGCAGACTGCTCCTCAACATTGTTGGTGTTGATCTTGGGGACCTTCTTGGCAGCGGCCTCGGGGAGCTCTGCCGGAAAATAGTCACCAGAAATCAACTTCCTCTTCTTGCTCTGTCCGGTTGATGGTGTTACAGACGGTTGAGTCAGCTTGAGCACAAAAATCCCTGGTTCCATAGGTAACTTAAGTGCGGCGCACTTTGACAGCCATCAACAATGTCGTTACGAGCTCTTGGAATATATTCCATCCAGAGGCCGTCAAAGTGTTCTTCCAGCTTCCTCACTTCATCAACATAAGCTTCCATCAACGGACTCACGATAATTCTTGTTCACTTGGCGGATGACAAGTCGTGAGTCACCCACGACAATGAGCTTCTTGATCCCAAGGTTCATCATGCGATCTCGAGACCGGCAAGCAAACCTTCATACTCTGCGGTATTGTTTGTTGCTTGCTCCTTGGGAAAGTGCATCCGGACTACGTACTTGAGGTGCTCTCCGGTGGGTGCAACAAGTAGCACGCCAAGACCGGGCGCCTTTGCAGTGAGAAGGCACCATCAAAGTACATCAGCCACTCTTTGCTTGCTTCCTTGACGGGGATGCTCGTTTCTGGAATTTCTTCATCTTGTGTTGGCGTCCATTCTGCTATGAACTCCGCCAATGCTCTGCTTTGGATAGTTGATGTGCTCTCAAACTTGAGGCCAAAGCTTGACAGTTCCAGTGCCCACTCGACAATCCTGCCTTTTGCCTATGGATTTTGCAATATCCTCTTCAGCGGAAAACGAGTGACGACTGTGATCTCATGTGCTGGAAGTAATGGCGCAGCTTTCTCGAGGCCATGAGGAGGCCGAAAAGCAATTTACTGCACACCATAGTACCTTGACCTAGCCCCTGCAGAAGGGAACCGACAAAGTAAACCGGGCGCTGCACCATTCTTTCGCATCTTCTCATGCGTGCCGCAGATCCGTCCTTGTCGGGACCAGAGCTTGCCGGTGACGCCCTCTGCTTGTCGCTGGATGCATCTGTCATGGTTGCTAGCTCATCATCCGCCTCCCTCTCCGCTACTAACGCAGCACTAACCACTTGATTGGTTGCCGCTATATATAGCAGCAACTTCTGTTGTGACCTAGGTGCGACAAGTCTTGGAGTGGAGGACAGGTATCTCTTCAAGTCCTGCAGCGCAGCCTCCGCTTCCGGAGTCCATTGCATCGGACCTGCCTTTTTCAAAATTTTGAAAAATGGCAGGTAGCCTTCAGCAGATCTAGAGATAAACCTGCCGAGAGCAGCTACGCAACCGCAAGCCTTCGTACATCCTTGACGCGCTTTGGTGCTTCAATCTGCTCAATGGCCTTGATCTTGTCGGATTGGCTTCAATTCCCCGCCGAGACCACGAAGAACCCGAGAAGCCTGCGGAAGGGACTCCAAACACACACTTCTCAGGGTTGAGCTTGAGGTTGATCTTGCGCAGATTTGCAAAGGTTTCATCTAAATCTTGAATCAGGGTCGCCTTGTCCTTGCTTTTGACCACTATGTCATCCATGTAGGCTTCCACATTTCTGTGCATTTGCGGCTCAAAAGCGTCATGGACTACTCTTGCAAATGTTGAACCAGCATTCTTTAACCCGAAGGGCATCCGTACAAAACAGTATGTGCCACATGGGGTGATGAATGTGGTCTTCTCCTCATCCTCTTCTGCCATGAAGATCTGATGATATCCTGAGTATGCATCCAGAAATGAAAGCAAATCACATCCAGCCGTGGAGTCAACAATCTGGTTGATGCGCGGCAAGGGAAATGGGTCTTTGGGACAAGCTTTATTGACATCGATGAAGTCGATACAAAGCCTCCATTTCCCGTTAGCCTTGCGTACAACTACAGGATTGGCCAACCACGTGGGATGGAGCACTCCTCTGACAAGGCCTGCTGCTTCCAATTTCTTGATTTCTTCTGCGATGAACTCTTGGCGCTCCACTGCCTGCTTCCTGACTTTCTGCTTGACGGGCCGCGCATGAGGACAAACGGCAAGATGGTGCTCAATTAATTTCCTGGGAACACCGTGGATGTCAGACGGTTGCCACGCAAACACGCGTCGGCGTTTCGCATGAGGAAAGCAACGAAGCGCCGCCTTCCTATTTAGGGTCGAGAGAGGCACTGATGGTGAAGGTACCACCAGTGCCGTCCTCCTTGGCGTACACCTTCTTGGTCTCTGGTGGAGCTGCCATCGTCTTCTTACACTTGCCGGTGGAGCTCGATGGTGCGTCCTCGACGGTAGCGCAGCACTCCGAAGAGGTGCACTTGCCGGAGTGGGCATCGAGCTCTTGCGGACTTGGTCTTCTTCTTTCCCGGGAGCTTCGGCGGCAAGTGGCTTGCAATCAGGCTGCATTCTTTGCTTCCAGTAGATCTTGTCGGCGCAGATAAGAGCATCCTTCTTGTCGCCAGGGACAGAGATGACACTTATCGGGCCTGGCATCTTCAGCATGTTGTATGCATAGTGAGAGGCTGCAATGAATTTGGCGAGTGTCGGACGGCCAAGTATCCCATTGTAAGGCAATGGAAAGTCGAACGCCAAAGGTGACCCTCTCGATCCTGAAGTTCAACTTCGCTGCCAAATGTCACCGCAACGTGATCTTTCCTTCGCTTGCTCCTTCCCGGATTGATTCCTTGGAATGTGCGGTCTCTTCGAGCTTCGCCATCGAGGATCTGGATTTTCCGGAGCACCGCGGAGGAGATCAGGTTCAAGCCGGCCCCGTCAACTAGCATCTTAGTGACCTTGAGGTTGCGGATAGTTGGTGAAACCAACATCGGCAAGCACCGACCGCATGATTATACGATCAGGGTGGTCCTCAATATCAAAGATGATAGGCGTCTTGGACCATTTCAGAGGCTTGCGTGACTCGACGGATGGTTCTACCGCATTGACTTCCCGCATCCACCGCTTGAGCCGGGCGGTGTGAAGTATGCGCAGAAGCACCGCCACAACGCACAGGACCTCTGTGGCTTTCTGGAACTCCTGCTCATCGGTCTCGTCATCATCCATGTCTTCATCATCGCCGTCGTCTTCATCCTTGTCGCGGACTGGAGGTCTGTCTCCTTGCCGCTGCTTGGCCTTGCCGCGGCGTCCTCCTTGGCCGGGACGTTTCTTGCTAGCTCCTCCAGCACCCTCCTGGGCCTTCTCCTTGTCGCGTCGTTCGTATTCAGCCTTCTGATGCTCGATAAGCTGCTCGACCTTCTTGCAGCTCTGGAGGTCATGGCCCTTGGTGTGGTGGATCTTGCAGTACTGTTTGTTGGAGCCGTCCTGCTTGTCGGCGACCGCCACAGCCTGGCAGTTGGTGCCAGCGGCAACCTCCTTGCCTGAGCCACTAGCTTTGGCTTTCTTGGCGCCACCTCCGTTGCCGGACTGCTCAACAACTAGCACATCTTTGCCTTTCTTCTTCCTATTGTTCCGCCGCCGGTTTTTCTTTGCCGGGGCGGTCTCCTCACTATCAGATCCTCCCGCTTCAAGATTCTCTCCGGAGTCTCCTCCTTCCTCAAAGACGTGCACACTTGTCGGCTGTATGATAGCTCACTAACGTCTCGATCTTGCACATCGCCATCTCCTCCGCATCCTGCTTGTTTCGCGACGCTCGATGGAGCAGCGCTGATTACTGTGGCGGGGTGGACATCTGGGATGTTGTCTTTGTCTGTGGTGAATCTCTGAATGTACTTGTGAGGGCTCTCCTTCCTTCGGGCGGCAGATGAAGGTCGCTTTCTTGGCCATGGGGCTTGTGGCACTTTGTAAGGCGCCGACAAATTGATGGCATAGATCTGCCCAAGAGGATATGGAGTTGTCCGGCAAGTGCATGAGCCAGGATCGACATTGGGCTTGAGCACCGGTGAAGTAATTGGCAAGGATCTTGTCGTCTCGCCCCGCAGCTTGCAATCGCAATGGTGTAGATCTTGAGGAACTCCAACGGATGCGTCTTGCCGTCGTACTTCTCTGGTACATCGGCTTGAAATTCTTCTTCTTTGCGGGCCTTTGGACTTGCCGCAGCTCACGAGTGAACACAGGGGCAACCTACCGCTGCACGGCAAGTCGCTGGTTCTTCCGGGCGCATGCATGTCAACAGAGGGCCCAAAGACGCTTGTCGGATTGATGCCGCGCTTCTCTTGGCGCTCAATGCGAAGTTCGAAGCGTCTTCTTGCCGCTGCTCGTGAAGAACTTGGTGCTGATCGCGACGCGACGAGCTCGTGGATCTGACGACGCGGTGGAGTCGCCGTCGAGGTGGATCCGGCGAGTCGGCGATCTTGGCCTTCGGGCGGAGAGTGCATGGTGGTTGCACCCCACCGGTCTCGTCGCCATCGGCTCGTGTTTGGCAGTCTGCCATGTAACGATGCACTTTCGGCTGCGCGGGCGTCGCCGTTAAGCGAAGCCGATGAGACTACGAATGGTGGCCCTCCATTCATCGACTTTGTCGGGTTGTTGGAGGGTAATCCAGAGCGATTGACCTCTCGCCAATGCTTCTGCTGGAGTGGTGGGTGGTAGTGGCGAACGGCGCGAGGAGCGGATATGCTCGGACTTCTAACTATGTTAGAAGGAGCGATATCCCGTCCAGCGACAAATGCCTCGCTTCGCGCCTTGACATGTTGGCGTGCATCTGGTCTTGAGCATCCCGAGATCCACTACTCGATCTTGGTCCAACGAGCGTATGGTATTGTGAATACCATGACGCTGTCGGTCCCGCGCCTCCTGAGACGGGCGCGGTGCATGTACGGACGCCGAGGTCTGCGCAGCCTTGTCCTTGGACTTGGCAGCACCGTGAGCTCCCCCGTCACCGTCCATTCTTCCGCCAGCGTCTACCCCACCACCTGCTTGCGCCGGTGGCGGTGGGTTCGACGCGGACGGGGCATCTGCCGCCGAAGCCTTCTTCTTCGGTGGCATGTCGATGAAGATGATGAAGATCTAGCTCGCGTGGACGCCGGATCAGGTTCACACAATCTCGACGCCTTCTACCGGGCGCGCCAAAGATGTCGGGCAGGCTGATCAGCCCACGAACACCTATGGGACCGGCGGACCGAGCCCCTTTCGGTTCGGCGGGGAGCGGAGGTCGCACGAAGAGCAGATCGAGGCGAAGCACACGAGAGGTTTACCCAACTTCGGAGCTCTCCGGAGAGATAACACTCCTACTACTGCATGTCTGAGTGTATTGAGTTCTTGCTCAGGAGCGCTGAGTGCTACAGTACACACGAGCTGCTAACGAGACTGAGCATGGGGGGAACCGACCGAACCCCTCTCTACGTTGCGCATGGGCCTCCTTTTATATGCTCAAGGGGTCTCCGACAGGTGGCAACGTAGACAAGGTTACAAATGGAAAAGGAGTGGTTGGTACAGCTACCTGCGATTATACGATGTCTGATGTACGATGTGCGATGTATCATACCTAACCCCGACGACAGGGGACAAAGGCATTAAATGCCCGTCTCGTCGCCCTAACGGTGCAAACAGGGGGCCGTCGGGACGCCACCGCTTGCCACGATGGCAATCTTGTCGGCGCCGCTTGCCACACTCGCACCGTTGGCTGCCTGACCTCTCGCCACGCGCTTGGAAAGGTCAGGCGACACGTTAGGGGATGTCTGGAGCGTAGGTACAGAGTGAGGTCTGCTGGCAAGCGCCTTTGTCATGTTGTTGTCTTGTCGCGCCCGAAGCTTGTCGCTCATCGGGCCTTCCCGGCAAGCTCCTCTTGCCGGGGCCTTGTCTCCTAGGTGCCTTGGGTGGCCTTCGGCAAGCTCCTCTTGCCGGGGCCTTGTCTCCTTGGCTTGAATACTTTGTTCTTGAATGGCTCCAAAGGAACCACAGAGGATCTTGGCGGTCATCCGGTAAGCCTTGCCGCGGAGGGCTGCAACTGCCCGTGCACAAGTTCGGGATACTAGGGTACCCCTACTCTAGTACACCGACACTCATCATTCACATATTTTATGCCAAGCATTCTATGTAATTCTTCTTCTAGTACTTGAGTACAATTTTCCTTCCCATCATTTTCACGAAAGACATTAAAAAGATGAAGCATATGAGGCACCCTTAATTCCATTTTTTTGTAGTTTTCTTTTATAAACTTAACTAGTGATAAAACAAGAAACTGAAAGATTCGATTGCAAGATCTAAAGATATACCTTCAAGCACTCACCTCCCAGGCAATGGCGCCAAAAACTGCTTGATGTCTACTACACAACCTTGTTCTTGTAGACGTTGTTGGGCCTCCAAGTGCAAAGGTTTGTAGGATAGTACCACATTTCCCTCAAGTGGATGACCTAAGGTTTATCAATCCGTGGAAGGCGTAGGATGATGATGGTCTCCCTCAAACAACCCTGCAACCAAATAACAAAGAGTCTCTTGTGTCCCCAACACACCCAATACAATGGTAAATTGTATAGGCGCACTAGTTTGGCGAAGAGATGGTGATACAAGTGCAATATGGTTGGTAGATATAGGTTTTGTAATCTTAAAATATAAAAACAGCAAGGTAACTAATGATAAAAGTGAGCGTAAACGGTATTGCAATGCTAGGAAACAAGGCCTAGGGTTCATACTTTCACTAGTGCAAGTTCTCTCAACAATAATAACATAATTGGATCATATAAATATCCCTCAACATGCAACAAAGAGTCACTCCAAAGTAACTAATAGAGGAGAACAAACGAAGAGATTATGGTAGGGTACGAAACCACCTCAAAGTTATTCTTTCTGATTGATCTATTCCAGAGTTGGTACTAGAATAACACCTTAAGACACAAATCAACCAAAACCCTAATGTCACCTAGATACTCCAATGTCACCTCAAGTATCCGTGGGTATGATTATACGATATGCATCACACAATCTCAGATTCATCTATTCAAACAACACAAAGAACTTCAAAGAGTGCCCCAAATTTTCTATCGGAGATTCAAGACGAAAACGTGTGCCAACCCCTATGCATAAGTTCACAATGTTATGGAACCCGCAAGTTGATCGCCAAAACATACATCAAGTAGATCACGTGATATCCATTGTCACCACAGATAAGCACATGCAAGACATACATCAAGTGTTCTCAAATCCTTAAAGACTCAATCCGATAAGATAACTTCAAAGGGAAAACTCAATCCATTACAAGAGAGTAGAGGGGGAGAAACGTCATAAGATCCAACTATAATAGCAAAACTCGCGATACATAAAGATCGTACCACCTCAAGAACACGAGAGAGAGAGAGAGAGAGATCAAACACATAGCTACTTGTACATACCCTCAGCCCCGAGGGTGAACTACTCCCTCCTTGTCGTGGAGAGCACCGGGATGATGAAGATGGCCACTGGTGAGGGATCCCCCCTCCGGCAGGGTGCCGGAATGGGTCTAGATTGGTTTTCGGTGGCTACAGAGGCTTGCGGCGGCGGAACTCCTGATCTAGGTTATTTTCTGGAGGTTTCTATATTTATAGGAACTTTTAGCGTAGGTCTCTCGTCGGGGGGGTCTTCGAGTCATCCACGAGATAGGGGCCCACGCCCAGGTGGTAGGGCGCGCCCCCCACACTCGTGGACGGCCCGGGACTCTTCTAGCCAACTCTTTTACTCCGGGGGCTTCTTTTGGTCCATAAAAATCATCAAAAATTGACACATCAATTGGACTCCGTTTGGTATTCCTTTTCTGTAAAACTCAAAACAAGGAAAAAATAGAATTTGGCACTGGGCTCTAGGTTAATAGGTTAGTCCCAAAAATCATATAAATAGCATATAAATGCATATAAAACATCCTAGATGGATAATATAATAGCATGGAACAATCAAAAATTATAGATACGTTGGAGACGTATCACCCGTGTGAACCACTTACAAACAATTTGGTGTGATTTGCATCTGTCATATTGGGTATATTGCCATTAGTCAAACTAGAAAGATTGACATCTGTTGATCTAGTAAAATTCAGTAATTAAGCATAGACGGAGGCGAGGAGGCGTGTTCAGCCAGGCGTGCAGCGGTGGCCTTGATACTATTCGATTTAACTTGGGCGGCGCCTTGATTCCCGTCTGGCTTTAATGCAGACGAGGGAGAGGGTAGCGGTTCCCAAAATGTTGAATGGCCAATGATGCATCCTCCTTCAATTAGCATCGTGTGAATGCATGAGGGAAGTAATGGGAGGACAGGGAAAAGAGGCAGCACGATGTGCATGCAACGCAGTTTGCACTCATATAAAGGCGCCCCTCCATTCCAATGCATCTACCACATCGTACGCACCTAAGCATTTGCCTAAGCAACTACACTAATAAGCGCAAAAGTGCCTACTCCAGACCCATGGCGGCGATGAGCACGAGCAGCCAGCAGCTGTGCCAGATGGTCCACGATGCCGGCCTGCGGCTTGGCACTGTGGATCGTCTCCATACGGTGTTGGCGACTGGCTGGTGGATGGCCGCCGTCGAAGCCAGCTACGACTCTCAGTTGGACCAGATGATTGTTCGCACCAACAACAGGTTCACCGTCGTCAAGAAGCTCACGAACGACATCGTCGTACTCCTCCAGCCCGCGCGCCCGGGCTCCTCATTGCCTGCCACCCTAATCGGCCTCCATGGTCAGAACCTCTTTCAAGCACTGGTGGCCCTGCGACTGCCCGCCGATGCCACAAAGAATGTCCACCTGGAGGTCGCGCTCGCCGCGAGGCGCCTCCATTTGCAAGAAACCGTCGACCTACACATCCATGTGTCGAATCGTGTACATAGGTATCTACAAGGCCAGTGAGGATGCTACGACGTTGGCCTTCTTCAGCCGGCTGGAAGCCTTGGATTCCTTAGTTGAGAAGCACCTTGACCTCGCCACACAAGCCAACGCTCCTTAGCCGCCGGTCGGTGGCTGGGCCGGCGCACTGAGTTGAGGAGGAGGAGGTCGTACGTTGATGGATGCATCTTTCTTCTTGCCTCCTATAACCACCACTGCGATTGCATCTTCGTGGCCTTAATTCTTATTTTGCTATTGCATTCTCATTCCAGTCAATACAGACGTGTGCAGTCCCTTTGCTCAATACAGACATGTCCGTTCCAGTCTTATTTTGATTGGCTTGAATGAAGGTCTATCCCGCGTTAGGCGCTGCGGCGCGCTCTTCTCGCGTCCGATGGCGCACTCTGATCACGTCCGTCGGCGCGCTCGGCTTGTGGGCAGCTTTTCCTTGCGTGTTCAACTGCTATATGCATATATATATGGTTGCTCGCCGTTGAGGAGACCGCGGAGCGCTCTGCTCGCGTCCCTCCGCACATGCTCCGCCAACGGTTGGGCGTGCGCACGATCACGTCGGGGGCCCCGTATGCATGCGGTTGCGCCACGCGTGTTGCCACGCAATGCAGTTACGTGCGCCGCGATGGAGTTACGCGCTGCAAATTAGAACTGCCATCAGGGCCTGCCGATATTCCTGGCGGTCCGGCTTCCCCTTTAATTATCACGGCCATTATAACCTTAGTCTCTTCAACCTCTCGATCGCGCCCCACAACACAACAAGCACACCCACAACGACACATAGAGAGGGATGTCGGCGGCCTTTCGAATGGAGTTCGGAGATCATAGAGTGGAGACCCATGCGAGGGAGACGGATCTCTCGGTGGTGTACACCATCGACCCGGCCGTGGTGGACGAATACATCAACAGTGTTGAGCAGTTGCTTGCTGGAGACAAGTACAAGGTGGTCAGCATCGACCTCCAGTACACTGCCGGTCATCCCGGCATAGATCAGAAGGTTGTCGTCGCCCAGTTCTGCGTGCGCCATCATGTCCTCATCTACCACTACTGCATAGACACAGAGCCTTGCGACCGTTCCAACAGGTTTGTCAACAGTACTGACTACAAATTCGCCGCGGTGGAAACCACCAACGATGTAAAGCGCTCAGTGTTACGGGCTTGGCCTTCAAGAACCTTATCAAAATTCGTGACCACTACAGGGTCTGGGGAAGCACAAAGAAGGACTCCCTGGTCGAACTCGCCTCAGCCATCATCGACCCCTACTACGAAAAGATGAAGCAGGATGCTCAGAGAACAAGTCCCGTATCACGGCACGAGGGCACGGATGCGGCAACTAGATGAACCTCACCTCAGGTTTGCGGCCAAGAGCGTGTACACATGCTACGAGATGCACAGGCGGATCGTTGACATGAGGAAGTGCCTCATTACCCAAATCGACGAGCCCGGATCGAGCCACAAGCAGAGCAAGCGTCACAAGAAGTAGATGATGATCAGATGATCGTTTATGCTAGTTAAGCATGCATGTAATATATAATTTACTTTATTGGTGCGTAAATGTCATGTGTGTAGTAGCCACCTATGTAATTATGCATGTAATTGTTTACTTTGGTGTGAAAATGACATGGTTGTAGTGGCCACCTATGTAAGTGGATGTTTAATTTTATTATGCAAGCATGTCCTTATAAGTGTGTGTCTATATATATATATATATATATATATATAGAAAGAGAGAGTATCACTATTCTGATCTCAGGATCAGAATAGTTATTCTGATCATGATCCGCCGTATATAGGGCGATAGACATCCTCCCCGACTCCCGAACCGGAAAAAGAGAAAAAACACACTCCCCTGACGATCCCCTCCGCCCCCCCTGCGATCCCCACCTTCCCCGCAGCGTTGCCGGCCACTGGATCCACCGCTCTACCCGCCGGCCACCGGAGCTGCCACCCACAGCACGCACACTGCCATCCGCCGGTCATAGCCGTCCCTTGATCCCCTTGCGCCGCTGGGCCTTGGATCCACGAATGCCACCGCCCGGCAGTGGAACCCCACGCACCACCGTGGATCCAAAGTTCCCCGCCGCCCAATCCTCCACCGCCGTGGTCCCCAGCTTCCCCGCCGCACCATCCACCGCCATAGCTGTCGCCGCCCACGCCCATCCCCCTGTTTCCATGGCGTTGCCTGCACCCGGTTCCCCGTCGTTGGCGCCCGGATCCCGCCACCACCGCTGCTTGCCTCCTCGGGTCACGCTGCTACAGTAGACCACACCACCCCGTACCCATGACCACACCTCTCTCGGCGTGGCCAACCTCCACGGCAGCAGCCGCTGTAGCTCCCTTCCTGGCAGCAGCCGTGCGTCTCCCCCGGCAGTCCTCTGCACATCCGCGGCCATTGGTCACCATGCGCCTCTACCCGACCTTCATGGCGTGCCAGCCCCGGCCTTCATCGCGTGCGTCCGACCACAGGTAAAACTGCAAGGGACGGCTGCAGAGGTGCGGCCATCCGCTCCGCCGAGGTCGGCGCCGCCTCCGCGATCCCATGCTCGAGCCCACACTGATTCGGCCACCCCATTCCCACTCTCCAGCCGCCGGCGTCCATTTTCGTGCAGCCACTAGGTCCTCGCACCCAACTAGCTATCGTGCGGCCGCGGACTTTTGCCGAACACGCCAGCCTGCCCCAGCCCTACCATGCCTCTCCTCTTGTCACGGCAGGCTCACTCCACGCTGCAGTTCATGATGTCGCGCTCAAAGGCGCTGAAGAGTTATATCAACGGAGGAATTGCAGCAGCGCACCAAGAGAACCCAACTCATCCCTACTATGCAGTGGCGGACACATCAGTTTGAGGCGGACTGAAGATCAGAGAGTATTGGGGTTAAGGTTCAGATAGATTATTCCTTTTTTGGGTGTTGTTGCTAACCATGCACAGAGTTCAAGAGGCCCATCGTGCAGGCAAAGTGGAAGCTAGTGTAAAACGACACTAGGAGCATTGCAAATGACAGTCTTTTTCTCCATTGATTTTGGAACGTCGCATATGATGGTACAACAGGTGCTAGAGGTGCAATCAGTTGCTGATTGTGATTGTGAGTGTAACTTGATTCAGTTTGGTCTGTCGAAGAAAAAGAACAGGCTACATATACACTTGTCTGCGTAGGTTCGTTCTTTCATCACTACTACTACCTCAATCTATAACCATCCTAAACTACGTCGCCATCAACTGGCCATATGTGGGCACAAATGGGGGAGCTCCTTTTCTATCTCTTATGCTATTTAGCGGCAGTTTTCCATGGCCATATACACACAGTTTATTTTTTTGCCCACCCGCTTGTATGTGCATGCATGTTTCCAAGTTTTTGCCCAATTGAATTCTCATAAGCATTTGTTTTGGAACAGATGTGCATTTGAATATGAGAAAAATGTCTGTACAGAGAAGTTCATGTATTAGTCGAGGAAGGTTCATGTATTACTAAGTGTGTGCACATATAATTTCTCTCTCCACATATGTGGGTATGTCGGTTTGTGCGTGTTCTTCCAGATCTACTTCAGCATCGACCAAGGTTTCGCCAGTAAGGGAAACAACAGTTCAGCGCATTATTCTATTACTTATTTTGTCCCGTGTGGCTCAAAAATCAAATTGTGTTCATAACAACAAAAAAAGAAACAAAAGAAGACAAACCCAATAATGTTCGTAGGAAAAATTGTGAGAAGTTCAAATTGTTCAAATATGGAAGCTCAAAAATGTTAAAATAAATCCATATTTCTACTACTCGCATCCCACCTATTTTCTCGAAAATAAGAACCTCTCTTGAAAACAAAAGAATAAGGAATTTCACAAACAAAACTTGTATGGAAAACTAGATATTAAGAAAAAGAAAGAACAGTATGTTTTCAACCCAAAAATAAAGTTATGGCATTCCTAATAGGGAAAAAAGATCAGTTTTATTCCCCCCATGTCTAAAAATAAATAGACAGAAGTTCAAAATAAAAAATTTGAGAAGTTCAAATTAAAATAACAGAGTAGTTCGGTGTTTAAAATAAGTCAGATTTTTTCTCTTACTAAAGTAATTAAAAGCGAGAAGTTCAAACAAAAAATAGAGCACTTTAAAATTCATAAAAAAGATTTTCACCGTTTTCTAAATAAAAAACTCTACAAGTTCAAATATAAATAATGGACCGGTCCAATTTTTATTAAAAACTAGGACTTTTTCATTAATAAAAGGAATAAAACCAAGAAGTCCAAATTATAAAAATAGAGAAGTTTGATATTTATAAGAAAAACTCAGATTTGCCTTGTTACTAAAGAATAAAAATGACGAAGTTCAAATCAAAATAGAGGAGTAGTTCGATGTATATGGGAAACTCAAATTATTACTCGTTTCTAAGAAAAATAAAACTATGAAGTTCAACTTACAAAAACAAATGTTTGATGCTTATTTAAAAACATATTTCCTTTCTAAGAAGTTGAAATTAAAATAACAGAGAAGTTCAAAGTATATAAAAAAACTCAGATTTGTTGGAAGAATTTCATGTGCACCGCCTTGCACGATTCAGAATTTATATTGCGGGACATCCTGCCTTCAATTACATGTTTTAAAAATGGCAAAACATGGCGTCCGACCTTGAATTGCGTGTAATTCGACATATACACAAAAATGTGGCAGAAGTTCATAGTGAAAACAACGAGAATTTCAAGTACTGCAAGGAATGCATTTCGGGTGAGAATAAAAGTATAGAAAAATAAAAGCTTAAAAGGTTTGTTGAAAGAAGTTCAAGTGCTCTTTCCGGGGAAGTTCAAAAAAATTTGCGAGAGAGGTTCACCTTGTATTTCCATGTTCGATTTTTCCGTATAAAAATTGAATACAATTCTTTACTCAAAATATAAAAAGGTGAAGTTCAAATTGAAATAACAGAGAAGTTCGGAGTTTATTAAAACATAGGATTTACCCGTTCAAAAAATAAAAAACACAACACCATTTTTTGCACTTTTAAAAACAACTCATAAACGAAAAAAATGGTTGCTAGAAGTTCAAGTGTTCGGCGAGCAAAAATAGAAAATTTCTTCTGAGAGAGGCTCACCGTGTATTTAGATGTCCAAAATACACAAAAAATATGTTATTTTTTGTGTTTTAAAATAATTCTCTCAAACCAGAGAGAAGTTCAAAGTGATAACAACCGGAAGTTCATGTACTACATGGTGTGTATTTCATATAAGAAAAAAATACAAAAAAAAGTTAAACAGGGTGAAGTTCAAATAGAGATGCCCCAGAAGTTCAATTACTTCACGTCGTGCAAAAAACACCACGTAAAAAATCAGCACGTCAAAAACAGAGTGAAGTTCAAACAGACACGTCCTAGAACTTCAACTACTTCACGCAGTGCAAAAAACAACACGTTAAAAACAGTGTGAAGTTCGAACAGACATGCACGAGAAGTTCAACTACTTCACGCAGTGTATTTCCATTCGCGATGAAGGCAGAAATCATGACCTCATCAATTTCTAATTTACTTCAAAACAGTAAGAAATCATTTGTGTAAGTTCAAGTCCTCGGTCGAAGAAAGTTAAAAAATTTATTGTGAGAGAGGTTTGTATAAAAGAAATATCATTTGTGTGACATTGACGAATGTATGAGAAAATTACAAATGAAAATATGTCACGGAAGTTCAACGTGAAAACAGCTGAAAGTTCAACTACTACACTGAATGAATTTCAGATGAAAAACTTTTAAAACCGTTGCGAGTATGAAAAAATGATCAACACGGGAAAGTTGCATGTCTACAGCAGCTTTCCATCGGTATATCAATTGCTTAATTCTGGTGAGTGTTCCGATGCGTGGATGGGGAGCTACGGGCAAAAAAAGCACGTGAAAAACAGAGTGAAGTTCAACGTTTCATGCCGAGAAGTTCAGGTACTTCACGCGATGCATTTTGGCGAATCTATTTCGCGATAAAGGCAGAACGAATGATCTCGCCGTTTTTGAAATTACTTGAAAACAGTTGGGAATCAGAGAAAACTGTCAACATGAAAATGTTTCGCATTTTCCGTAGCTTTCCAACGGTATATTATTTGCGCCATTCCAATAAAGTTTGTAAAATATACGGCTAAAATACATTTTTCGCCATTTTCAAAAATGACTTAAAACCGTAAAGAATTGGGAGAAACAATACATACCAAAAAGTTTCGCATTTGTCCAAGCTTTCCAACGCCATATCATTTGCTGCATTCGGATGCATGGTTAAACAATTAGCTCAAAAATACAAACTCGGTAGGACTTGTACCGTTTTCTAAATTACTCTTAAACCGTTCAAAATTAGAAAAAACTTTCAAAATTAAAGAGTAGCGCATTTTCATAAGCTTTCCAATGCCATATCATATGCCTCAATTGGTTTAGCCATTTAGAAATGACGTCGAAAATACGAACTCGGCCGTTCGGTTTGTGAAATTTTACGTTTTTTTCAAATTACTCTTTAACCATAGAGAATTAGAGAAAACTTTAAGCATGTGGAAGTAGCGCTTTTGCCTCAGCTTTCCAAGGACATATTATATGCCTCATTCCAATAAACGGTTTAGAAATGTGATTGAAAATACGATTCACATTTTTTGTGTGAAGAAAAAACGGTTTTCAAAACTGCTCTTAAACTGCTTACATTTTGCCAAAAATTTAAGTTGGGTCATGATATAGGTGTCCATAGCTTTCCAAGGTATATCGCAAGCCCCATTTGGTCAATGTTGGCGGAAGTTCAACCTAGTTCACAGGGAAGTTCAACGTACTACTAGCGGGCCAGGTCAGGTTGTGATCAGAATATTATTTTCATCCCGTGATCAGAATAGTGTTTATGTGTGTGTGTGTGTGTGTGTGTATATATATATATATATATATATATATATATATATATATATATATATATATATATATATAGGGAAAATCCATCCTACCACCGGGGTAGTTACCCCACATGTCTCATATACTATCTTATGGTAGTATATATCCAACTTTATCATTTTAAGTATGTTCATATACTATATATAAGATACTCCAAAGTGAGTTGCATGAAAAAATTTCAAGTTGGCCCATGGTTTTTATTATATTTGTAAAATACGTACATATTTGTACATAAAAGAGAGCATACTCAAAATATGATACATACTACCAAAAAAATAGTATATACACTACCTAAACATTCTTATATACTATATACAACGCGTACATACTCTCCGATTTGATAGATACTACATACTACATATAAAACTCAAGTGGTGGTAACTACCACTGGTGGTAGATAAAATTTGTCCCAGGATCAGAATAGTTATTCGGATCACGTCGTGCCTATAAGGAGCCGCGGAGATGTTCCTGAATCCAGAAAACAGAGCAACCCGACCGGCCCATTATCACGTCCCGAACGAACGCATAATCTACCCCGACCTTCCTGGTCATCTCCAACCTCGATTCCCATCTCCCGAACCCCACCGCCGCCGGCCTCCTCCTACAGACCCGCCGCCGCTGGAGACATCCTCCCACAGACATGCCACACCCACCGGCCTCCTCCTGCAGACACGCTACCGCAAGCCTCCTCCCGCAACCCCGCCGGCGGCCCCCTCCCAAATCCGGCTCGACTACCCACCGCAGACCGCACCTGTCCCATCCCGCGGCCACCCCCGGATCCTCACGACGCCGCCGGCCCACCGCGCCATTCCTGCGCGACGCCGCCACCTCCTGGATCCCGAAGCTCCGCGACTCCGCCATTCCTACCATCTCTGCCTTCCTCCGGCTAGCTAGCCTCGCTGGCGCCCGGCCATTATAGCCGGATCCCCACCACAGAGCCCGCCCTTGACGCCGTGCTCCCCCACCGCCGCCAGCCGCCGGTGCGGTACCTCATCCCCGGTTCCTCCATTCTAGACAGGTGCGGCCGTTCAACGAACTGGCCCAATGCCGTCCAACTCCTCTTTGGCGCAGCATCGGGAACGACAGTGTCCAAGCCATCTCCTCTATTCAAGTTTGTTTGAATCCACAACCGCCCTGGCAACCGCCATCGTGGTGGCCTCATGCTCTAGCCCCATGCCATGGCCGCAGTCCAATGTCTCCAGCTGCAGCCGTTCGGCACTGCCATGCAAGGTGAGCTGGATCCAAACACCCTGCTCATCCCCGTCGCGGCCATGGCTCTCGTACAAGCTGCTGCTGCAGCTCAACCCACATGCGCTTGGGTTGATGTGTACGAACACCACGCCGGGAGGTCCACACGCCATCAATAAAGTCCATGCTATTGCTGCTCTCTCCGACTCACAGCATCATGAATCAGGAGGCGGTCATAATATGCTAGCAATGTTATGCTTTGGCTTCCAGTAACGTGTTTGTGCTAATGCTTAGTAGGAGCTCTAGTTGTACTGATAAAAGAGAACCCAACCAGCATATAAGGGAAAAAAGCAACATCTCTCTATCTTTGATCATTCTATAATACACATATGCACGTATATGCAATTAGCAAAATTCCTCCTTTATATTGCTTATTCACTAATCATTCATACTTTGTGTCCTAAAAGAAATACAGTGTGCTCTGTTTGCGAAAGCATGTGCTGAGCACATGTTTGTTATTGTATGGATCTGAAGGTTTAACAAACAAAAACATTCAGATTTCTCTCTCTTTGCTGAGAATCGAAGAGCTTCATTTTTCTGAAATTTATGCTTGATTTCTGTCCTGCCACAGGTGATGGTGAGAGATAGATTTTGGCAAGTTTGCCATCATGATGAAAACTACCAGCTATGGTGGTACCTAGGCGGGGAGATGTCATTTGAGGGCGTCTGGATCTTTGTGTAGTTGTTCAATAACCATCGCTTGTTTGCCTGTTGTACTTACTGATGTATTTGACTGTGAGCTATTTTCTTGAACTCGGCATGCATGTTATGGCAACATAATATTCCTGCACTGGAGGCGCTCGACTGCACCATCTTCCAACGCCATAAAAACCAACAAGTTTTAAAAAACTCAGATTTTTATAAACCGATAAAAACCAACAAGTTTGAATTAAATTAACATACCAATTCAAAAAGTTTATTAAAAATAATGAATTTTCCCCATTTCCATAAAAATCTAGAAGTTCAAATTAAAATAACAGAGCGGTTCAATGTTTACTAAAAACAAAAACTTCAAATTTAAATAAATAAGAGGTTCGACGTTTATTCCAAAGTTAGTATTTTCCTCGTTACTAAAGAAAAAATGAACTAGTTCAATTTAGAAAAATAGAGCAGCTCAAAAATTGTAGAGAAAATATATTTTCAATGTTTCTACAGAAAAACATAGAGGTTCAAATTTAAATAAAGGAGAAGTACAAATATTTATTACAATAACAAGAAGGTCAAATAAAAAAACGAGCCATTCAAAAAGTTTATAGAAAAGCCGATTTTCCCTCTTTTCAAAAAGACCTAGAAGTTCAAAATGAAATAATTGAGCGGTTCGATATTTATTACATAACTAGGATTTTTCCGTTACTAATGACTAACACCAAGAAGTCCTAATTAAAATAATGAAGCTATTTGATGTTTATAAAAAACTAATATTTCCCTAATACTAAAGATTAAAAACCAAGAAGTTAAATTTTAAAAAATAGAAGTTCAATTTATATAAAAAAATTCAGGTTTTGCGTTACTAATGAATACAATCAAGAAGTTCAATTGGAAAAATAGTATTATGTTGATATTTATTTGAAAAAAATGGATTTTCCAGTTACTAAAGAATAAAACAAATAAGTTCAATTCGAAATAACGAAGAAGTTCGATGTTTCTAAAAAACCTCCATTTTTCACATTTCTAAAAAAATACAGAAATGAAGTTCAAGTAAAAAAGGTAGAGTGGTTCAATATCTATAAAAAAACTCAGATATTTTCACGTAATCGAGAGAAGTTTGGTTTGATAACTCCCAGAAGTTCATGTACTATGCGGTGTGCATTTGTATGAAAAAAAGAATGAAAAGAAAAGGCCGAAAGTTTTGTTGCTAGAAGTTCAAGTGCTTGGCCCGAGAAAATTCAAAAATTCTTGTAGAGAGGTTGAACAAAAATACGTGACAGAAGTTCAAGGTGAAAACAACGGGAGGTTAAACAAATTCTTATCCATTAAAAGAAGTTCATAATGAAACCAACGAGAAGTTCAAGTACTGTAAGGAATGCATTTCAGGTGAGAATAAAAGTATAGAAAAATAAAAGCTTAAAAGGTTTGTTGAAAGAAGTTCAAGTGCTCTGTCCGGAGAAGTTCAAAAGTTCTTGCGAGAGAGGTTCACCTTGTATTTCCATGTTTGATTTTTTCCGTATAAAAATCGAATACAATTCTTTACTCAAAAATATAAAGAGGTGAAGTTCATATTGAAAGAATAGAGAAGTTCGGAGTTTATTAAAACCTAGGATTTACCTGTTCAAAAAATAAAAAACACAACGCCATTTTTTGTACTTTTAAAAACAACTCATAAACGAAAAAAATGGTTGCTAGAAGTTCAAGTGCTCGGCAAGGAAAAGTTCAAAAAATTCTTGTGAGATAGGATCACCGTGTTTTTAGATGTCCAAAAATACATAAAATATATGTTCTTTTTTGTGTTTTCAAATAATTCTCTCAAACCAGAGAGAAGTTCAAAGTGATAACAACCGGAAGTTCACGTACTACATGGTGTGTATTTCATATAAGAAAAAATACAAAATAAAGTGAAACGGAGTGAAGTTCAAACAGAGATGCCCCAAAAGTTCAACTACTTCACGCAGTGCAAAAAACAACACGTCAAAAACAGAGTGAGGTTCAAAGAGACATGCCCGAGAAGTTCAACTACTTCACGCAGTGCGTTTCCATTCGCGATGAAGGCAGAAATCATGATCTCGTCATTTCTCTAATTTACTTCAAAACGACAGGAATATCATTTGTGTAAGTTCAAGTCCTCGGTCGGAGAAAGTTAAAAAATATATTGTGATAGAGGTGTGTACAAAAAGAGTATCATCTGTGTAACGCTATCGAAATGGATGAGAAAATTACAAAGAAAAATACGTCATAGAAGTTCAACGTGAAAACAGCAGGAAGTTCGACTACTATAGTGAATGAATTTGAGATGAAAAACTTTTAAAATCGTCGCGAGTATGAAAAAATGATCAACACGGGAAAGTTGCGTGTTTACAATAGCTTTCCATCGTTATATCACTTGCTCAATTCCAGTGAGTGGATGGAGAGCTCTGACGGTGGATGAAGAGCTACGAGCAAGAAAAGCACGTGAAAAAACAGAGTGAAGTTCAAGTACACGTGCCGAGAAGTTCAAGTTCTTCACGCGGTGCATTTTCGAAGAATCAGTTTCACGATAAAGGCAGAACGAATGATCTCGCCATTTCTGCAATTACTTGAAAACGGCTAGGAATCAGAGAAAACCATCAACGTGAAAAAGTTTCGCATTTTTCATAGCTTTTCAATGGTAACTTATTTGCGCCTTTCCGTTAAAGTTTGTAGAAAATACGGCGAAAATATGTTTTTGCCATTTTTGAAACTAACTTAAAACCGTAAAGAATTGGGAGAAACAATACATACAATAAAGTTTCACATTTGTTCAAGCTTTCCAACGCCATATCATTTGCTGCATTTGAGCGCACGGTTAAAAAATTAGCTCGAAAATACAAACTCGGTAGGACTTGGACCGTTTTCTAAATTCCTCTTAAACCATTCAAAATTAGAAAAAACTTTCAAAATGAAAAATTAGCGCATTTTCATAAGTTTTCCAACGCCATATCATATGCCTCAATTTGATTAGCCGTTTAGAAACGACAACGAAAATACGAACTCAGCTGTTCGGTTTACGAAAATTTATGTTTTTTCAAATTACTCTTTAACCATAGGGAATTAGAGAAAACTTTCAACATGTGGAAGGAGCGGTTCTGCAGCAGCTTTCCAACGCCATATTATATGCCTCATTCTGTTAAACGGTTTAGAAATGCGATCGAAAATACGATTCCTGTTTTTTGTGCGAAGAAAAAACGGTTTTCAAAACTGCTCTTAAACCGCTTATATTTTGCCAATAACTTAAGTTGGGTCATGATATTGGTGTCCATAGCTTTCCAACGGTATATCGCAAGCCCCATTTGGGCAATGTTGGCGGAAGTTCAACCTAGTTCACAGGGAAGTTCAACGTACTACTAGCGGGGCATGTCAGGTTGTGATCAGAATATTATTCTGATCCCGTGATGAGAATAGTGTTTATGTGTGTGTGTGTGTGTGTGTGTGTGTGTGTGTGTGTGTGTGTGTGTGTGTGTGTGTGTGTATATATATATATATATATATATATATATATATATATATATATATATATATATATATATATATATATATATGTTGTTGTTTTGTATGCAATCCCATCGCTCAACACACACTTCTTGTTAAGTGAACCGTTCTGTTCCCTTGTGTCAACGCAAACAGTTCATCAGAGTGAACCGCATGATGTATTTCGCACACACCTTCATCTGGCTAACCATTTCTTTTGTGTTGCCTAATCACAAACAGTTCATCCGAGTGAACCATATGCTGTACATCGCACACACCATCATCTGGCTGCCCGTTTCTTTTGTTCCTCCTCATCGAAAACGGTTAATTGAACTGAACCGTATGCCCTGAATCACACACACAGCTAAAATCTGAACCGTGTTTGATGCATCCTCCATCGCAAAAGTTTTGCACCTTTTTTGACGGGTTTTTTACACCACCGTTTGCGATTATGGCATCGCGCACAGTTTTGTCGAAGGGTCTTTGATCGTAGTCGCGTTAGCAACAACCTGCAGTAGTGTTTGGCAAGCATCATGTGGTGAGGAAATATCTAGGCACATATGTCCAGTTTAATATAGATAGCATGACTTATTATTGTTGACACCCTCGAGGTGAGTACGTTGGGAGGCGAAACTATAAGCCCCTATCTTTCTATGTGTCCGTTTGAAACGTTTTGCTCACGGGTACACGGTGAGTGTTAGCAATCATAGAAGACTATATGATGGTTGAGTATGTGGACTTGCCTAAAGGCTCCAATACGTGACCCTTCCTGAAAAGATGATGAATTATAGTTGCAAAGTTGACTGAGAACATAGTTTGTTCGTTTTTAATAGAGTTTTTGCTTTATACTTCGATTATGTGATGAACAATTACTTATTCATGAGAAGTATATGATAAAAGTTCTATGATAAAAGTCCTATGTTTAATTATGTTGCTGTAATAATAATCAACACGATGCTTCTATGTCCGTATTTTGTTTTTATCGACACCTCTCTCTCTCTCTCTCTCTCTCTCTCTCTCTCTCTCTCCCAAAGCATGTGGACATGTTTTTTGATTTCGGTTTTCGCTTGAGGACAAGCGAGGTCTCCGCTTGGGGGAGTTGATACGTCCATTTTGCATCATGTTTTCTTACTATTATTTATGATGTTCTTATCCATAATAATTCTTTTTGGAGTAATTCTAATGCCTTTTCTCTCATAATTTACAAGGTACACACCAAGAGGGAGAATTCCGACAGCTGGAAATCTGGACCTGAAAAAGCTACGTCGGGCTACCTATTATGCACAACTCCAAATGAGTTGAAACTTCACGGAGATTTTTTATGGAATATATAAGAATTATTGGAGCAAATAACTACCGGAGGGGGCCCACAAGGTGGGCTCAACCCCACTGGCGCGCCCGAGGCCAGGCGCGCCCTGGTGGGTTGTGCTCACCCAGGCCCACATCCGGTGCCCATCTTCTGGTATATAGGTCATTTTGACCTAGAAAAAATAAGGGGAGGACTTCCAGGACGAAGCGCCGCCGCCTCGAGGCAGAACTTGGATAGGAGCACTTTTGCCCTCCGGCAGAGCGATTCCGCCGGGGGAACTTCCCTCCCGGATGGGGAAATCATCGTCCTCATCATCACCAACAACTCCACCATCTTGGGGAGGGCAATCTCCATCAACATCTGCAACAGCACCATCTTATCTCAAACCCTAGTTCCTTTCTTGTGTTCAATCTTGTTACCGGAACTATAGATTGGTGCTTGTGGGTGACTAGTAGTGTTGATTACATCTTGTAGTTGATTACTATATGGTTTATTTGGTGGAAGATTATATGTTTAGATCCAATATGCTATTTAATACTCCTATGATCATGAGCATGTTTATCATTTGTGAGTAGTTACTTTTGTTCTTGAGGTTACGGGAGAAATCATGTTGCAAGTAATCATGTGAACTTGATATGCGTTCGATATTTTGATAGTATGTATGGTGTGATTCCCTTAGTGGTGTCATGTGAACGTCGACTACATGACACTTCACCATATTTGGGCCTAAGGGAATGCATTGTGGAGTAGCAATTAGATGATGGGTTGCGAGAGTGAGAATTGATTAAACCCAGTTTATGAGCTATTCCGTAAGGGACCGATTGGATCCAAAAGTTTAATGCTATGGTTAGAATTTATTCTTAATACTTTTCTCGTAGTTGCGGATGCTTGTGGGAGGGTTAATCATAAGCAGGAGGTTTGTTCAAGTAAGAACAACATCTAAGCACCGGTCCACCCACATATCAAATTATCAAAGTAGCGAACACAAATCGGACCAACATGATGAAAGTGACTAGATGAAAATCCCGTGTACCCTCAAGGACGCTTTCCTTATCATAAGAGACCGTTTTGGCCTATCCTTTGCCTCAAAAGGATTGGGCTACCTTGCTGCACTTTTGTTACTACTATTGTTACTTGCTTGTTAAAAATTATCTTGCTATCAAACTACTCCGCTACTTACAATTTCAGCACTTGCGCATAATCGCCTTCGAAAACTACTTGTTATTTCCTTCTGCTCCTCGTTGGGTTCGACACTCTTTCTTATCGAAAAGAGCTACAATTGAAACCCTATACTTGTGGGTCATCAGTCATTCACCAATCGGGTAGTCCGTGGTGTCTCGTGGATATCTACACCCAGCAAGAGATCACCCTTCCATCGGTGCATACTGCCGGTATCAAGCCTCGCGGCCCGCCGGACACTCCTGCCTACTACGCACGAGACACGTCGAGCTCTTGGTGCGACCTCCGTTTGTTGAAGGTTGTAATCATCAAAAGACTACATGGATTACAAGCACATTGCTTTGTTCGACATGGGATTAGTCTATCTGGAATCTGGTCGCCTTACATGGTTATGGCTCATCATCAATCATGTTGAGACTCCATTTCTGTTTGATGCTATAGTGCACAATGGCATCATTTACGCGGTCGACGCACAGATTGGCTGCATATACTGGTGGAATCTATCATCGTGTAATTGTTCTATCTCATCTCATCTTTACCTTATGAATACGAGTGCCTGTTGATTGTTAGAAATTTATAATAGATAGTATGTCTATAACCAGATCATTGCTATATGTTCCTCTCATTTCCTAGATTTTTATGACCACACATGTTATTGTTAGAGTTGATATGAGAACAATTGGCATCTAATGATTGTTATAATAGATATTATGAGTATAACCTCATGACTGCTATATGTTACTCTAATTTCCAAGATTTTTATAACCACGCATGTTATTGTTAGAGTTGATACGAGAACAGTAGTAAGTGCTATGGTAGAATGAGAGTAGGCCCTGTAATAGCTATTTTCCTCTCATTTTTACATGATGTTTGAACCATGACATATTGGTAGAATATGAAAGCCATTGGCTTAAACTTTTTTAACTTGGAGTATGATTATGACCACAGCATTGCAATTCTCTGTCTATGATCTGTGTCACTATTATATTAATCTTAATTCCACATACTCTGAACATGATTGTATATTTTTGTCCTTTTGGTCTCCAATTTGATTTGTTGCAGCAGACGCAAATGCGTTGGCCTTCATAATTCTAGGAACTGGAAATATACAAGTCAATGGGTGGTGGTTTATCGCTCGTTCAACTGACGACGGTCATTTGATGCTCATTCGCACGTACCAAATTGACCAAACCATTTCATCAAACCACATGCAGTACAATGCCTGGGGCATTCGTAACTGTGATGGCTATGGTTGCTTCATGTTCGAGAAAGATCCCAGCTCTTTTCGGCTAGGCGTATTCAACTGGAAGCGGGTTTACAGCCTCGACAACCACTCCATGTTCCTCGGGCTCAATTATCCGATCATCCAACCAACCATCGATCATATCACCGGCAATGATTACCGTGCTATGCAACTTCCATTTGCCGGGGGGAACTGTGTTTACACATCGTACCATGGGTTTCATGAATCACCATATCCAGATATTCGTCGACACAGCTTGTTGCCATATAATCTTCAGTGTGTGAAAGGCATCAAGCTTCCAAGCGACGAATGGCTTTTTCAAACCCGACATACGGTGATGTGGTTCATGCCAATAGCAAATATGCACAACTTGATTCATAGTGATATCTAGACTGGGCCATGTATCCTGCTGCTGTAGCATGACCCTCTTTTGTTGGATATTATGTACTGTAGTTAGTTTGAAGGTTAGATACCTTCGGGATCAAGTGCATCCTAACTCACTGCGTAGGATGTACCGATAATGATCATGGAGATGATGTGCGAAGCCATATATATATATATATATATATATATATATATATATATATATATATATATATATATATATATATAATCACAACTCGAATCGCCTGAGTAACGCGCTTGAACTTCCCTCTGTACAAACCCGACCTTCGGGCTATCTTCGCAATCGTGGCTTCCCCGCAAATTATTCTGGTTAGTCGTGTTCTATATGAAGTTAGTGTAATTTAGAAACGTTTTTTAGCAACTAAATATCGGTTTTGAATAGGAATCTCACTCGTTGGCGGATTTTGTTCTCGGGTCGTGATGAAATTGTGATTTTTGCAATTTTACTGCCTGAGTTGTTCGACCTGAACTTCTCCTAGTGCTAGGTTGAACTTCCGCCAACATTGCCCAAATGGGGCTTGCGATACGCCGTTGGGAAGGTATGGGCACTGGTATCATGACCCAAGTTAAATTTTTGGCAAAATGTAAGCGGTTTAAGAGCAGTTTTTAAAACCGTTTTTTCTTCATACAAAAAACGTGAATAATATTTTCGATCGCATTTCTAAACCGTTTATCGGAATGAGGCAAATAATATGGCATTGGAAAGCTCTGTAAAATTGCTCCTTCCACATGTTGAAACTTTTCTCTAATTCCTTACGGTTAAAGAGTAATTTGGAAAATCGTAAAATTTCGCAAACCGAATAGCCGAGTTTGTATTTTCGATGTCATTTCTAAACGGCCAATCCAATTGAGGCAAATGATATGGCGTTGGAAAGCTTATAAAAATGCTCTACTTTCGCTTGTTGAAAGTTTTTTCTTATTTTGAACGGTTTAAAAGTAATTTAGAAAACGGTACAAGTTCCACCGAGTTTGTATTTTCGAGCTAATTTTTTAACCTTACGTTTGAATGCAGCAAATGATATGGCGTTGGAAAGCTTGAAGAAATGTGAAATTTTTTGGTATATATTATTTCTCCCAATTCATTAAGGTTTTATGTCAGTTTTGAAAATGGCTAAAAACATATTTTTGCTGTAATTTTTACAACTTTTATCGGAATGGGGCAAATAATATACCGTTAAAAAGCTACGTAAAATGCGTTGATGGTTTTCTCTAATTCCTAGCCGTTTTCAAGTAAGTTCGAAAATGGAGGGATCATTCGTTCTGCCTTTATCGCGAAACAGATTTTTCAAAAATGCACCGCGTGAAGAACTTGAACTTCTCGGCATGTGTACTTGAACTTCACTCTGTTTTTTCACGAGCTTTTCTTGCTCGTAGCTGTTCATCCACTGCTCGTAGCTCTCCATCCACTCACTCGAATTGAGCAAATGATATACCGATGGAAAGCTGTTGTAACCACGCAACTTTCCCGTGTTGATCATTTTTTCATACTCGCAACAATTTTAAAAGTTTTTCATCTGAAATTCATTTAGTGTAGTTGGTGAACTTCCTGCTGTTATCATGTTGAACTTCTGTGACATATTTTCATATGTAATTTTGTCATCCATTTCGTCAGTGTTACACAAATGATATTCTTTTTGTATAAACTTCTCTCACAATATTTTTTAACTTTCTCCGTTCGAGGACTTGAACTTACACAAATGATATTCCTGCCGTTTTGAAATAAATTAGAAAACGACGAGATCATGATTTATGCCTTCATCGCGAATGGAAATGCATTGTGTGAAGTAGTTGAACTTCTCGGGCATTTCTGTTTGAACTTATCTCTATTTTTGACGTGCTGTTTTTTGCAATGCGTGAAGTAGTTAAACTTCTGGGGCAAGTATGTCTGAACTTCATTCTATTTCACTTTATTGTATTTTTCTTATATGAAATACACACCATGTAGTACGTGAATTTCCGGTTGTTATCACTTTGAACTTCTCTCTGGTTTGACATAATTATTCTAAAACACAAAAAATAACATATTTTTATGTATTTTGGACATCTAAGTACACGGTGAACCTCTCTCACAAGATTTTTTTAAACTTTTCCTCGCCGAGTACTTGAACTTCTAGCAACCATTTTTCCGTTTATGAGTTGTTTTTAAAAGTGCAAAAAATGGCATTGTATTTTTTATTTTTTGAACAGGTAAATCCTAGGTTTTAATAAACTCCGAACTTCTCTGTTATTTCAATTTGAACTTCACCTTTTTGTATTTTGAGTAAAGAATTGTATTAGATTTTTATATGGAAAAATCGAACATGGAAATACGAGGTGAACCTCTCGCAAGAATTTTTGAACTTCCCTGGACAGAGCACTTGAACTTCTTTCAACAAACCTTTTATGCTTTTATTTTTCTATCTTTTTATTCTCACTTGAAATGCATGACTTGCAGTACTTGAACTTCTCGTTGTTTTCACTATGAACTTTTGTCACATTTTTGTGTGTACGTCGAATTACACGCAATTGAAGGTCGGACATCATTTTCTTGCCATTTTAAAACATGCAATTGGAGGTCGGACGTCCCGCAATATAAATTCTGAACCATGCACGAAGGTGCACGTGAACTTCTTGCAACAAATCTGATGATTTTATAGACACTGGACTAATCTATCTTTTTATTTGAACTTCATTGTGTATTTTTAGAAATGTGGAAATTGGAGGTTTTTTAGAAACATCGAACTTCTTCCTTATTTGAAATTGAACTTATTGATTTTATTCTTTAGTAACTAGAAAAATCCAATTTTTTAAATATAATATCAAACTGCTCCGCTTTATTCCAATTGAACTTCTTTGTTTTATTCTCTAGTAACGTGAAAACTGAGTTTTTTTATATACATCGAACTACTTCATGTTTTTATACAACCCCTTTATTATTAAAAAGTTCAACTTCTTTGTATTTTTAATTTGACTTTTCTTGGTTCTGTAATAAACATTGAACCTCTATGTTTGTGAAATTATAACCTCTAATTTCTTTTGGAAACATGGAAAATGATTTCTTTTAATAATTTTTTGAACTACTATGTGTTTTAATTTTTTGAACTTCTTTGTTTTAGAAAAGAGAGAAAAATCCTTTTTTACAAACATTGAATTGCTTTGTTTATTTTAATTTGAACTTTTAAGTTTTTATTTTTCTTTGTTCACACCGCATTTATCCAATTTTGTTCAGGAAAATTCAAACATTGTCTCTTTTATTTGTGTTTATGAAACTCTTGTTTCCTCTGCAGTTATCTGGCTTATGTATTTGAGCTTACATACTTCTAAAACCTGAACTTCACATTTTTGTACCATTTAATAAGCAATTTTGAAATGGATTGAGAGAATTATATGAAAACACTGAAACAATATGTGTTTTTGTGTGTGTTTTTGCACAAGTAAATACATGGCGAACCTCCTTTACAAGAGGTTTTGCACTTCCCGTGATGACCACGTGAACTTCTAGCAAAACCCTTTTTAGACTTTGCCTTTTTATTCCTTTTTCTTATATAAAACACACTACATGTAGTAGTTGAACCGCTGATTGTTTTCCCTTTGAACTTCTCTCCGCTTTTCTTATATAAAACACACTCCATGTAATAGTTGCTAGAAACATTTTTAAAAATTGAACTTTATACTTTTATTTTTATTAGAAATGGCAAGAATTTAAGTTTCATACTTTTATTAATGAAAATATGCTTCTAAATAAACATCAACCATTTTCAAAATAAACCTTCATGGTTTTATTTTTGCTAGACCCGGAAAGATTTTGAGTTTTGAATATATCGAACTACTCCATTATTTTTTATTTGAACAAGAAAAAAGTGAGTTTTTTTATAAATATCGAACTTTTCGATTCTTGTAATTTGGACTTCATGGTTTATTTCTTTTAGTAACAGAAATATCCTAGTTTTGTAATAAATATTGAACCGTCCATTTATTTAAATTTGAACTTCTAGAGTTTTTAAATTTAGAAACGGTGAAAATACTTTTTTTTACTATTTTTTACTACTCTATTGTTAAATTTTGAAATGGCGCAAGTTTTTCATGCTGAGCGTTTATTTAAACTCGTGATGGTTGAAGAGCATCTTTTGAATGTTTTAAAACTTGTTTTAAACGATACACACAAAACTATGAAGCAATTTTATGGAAATAAATAATATAATATATTGTTGAAAAGCTTATGAATAGATACAACTTTTTCATGTACATAATGTTTTCAAATTCGTCGCCATTTTTAAGAGTTGCTTTTAAAATGTCAGACAATGACATCATTTTTTTGAACTTGTAAATTATAGGCTTTTATAAACTTCGTACTTCTTTGTTAGGCTAATCCTAACTTATTGGATTAATTCTTCGAAAAAGAAAAAATAATTTTTTAATAAGTATAAAAAATCAAATAGAACTCCATACTTTGCTTTTTCTAGAAACCTGGAATAATTTCAGTTTTTTGTATAAATCAAACTGCTCTCTTATTTAATGGGAACTTCATGGCTTAAGTATTTAGTAACGAGGAAAATCGTTTTGTGTGTAAATGAATATTTGGCCGCTTCGTTATTTTAATTTGCACTTCTAGGTTCTCCCTAGAAACAAAGAGAATCCCTTTTTATAAACTATTTCTTAACTGCTTTATTTATTTAATTTGACCTTCTTGGGGTATTTAAAAGTGAAAATAATATGTTTTTTGGTCCAAATATTGAACGACTCTTTTATTTTAATTTGTACATTTTGGTTATCTCTTTTTCAATAACGGGAAAATATATTAGATTTTTTTGTACACACATAACATTTTCTTTGAACCCGCCAATTTATTAAATTTGAACTTCGAGTCTTAAAAATTTCTAGGCGATGTTTGTTTCTTCTTGGTATATAGACATCACACTACTCTGTTATTTAAATTTGAATTTCTTAATATATTTTTTTGATGGGGAATTTCTAGTTCTGCAATCAACATTGAACAACTCTTTTGGTCCTCAAAAGAAAAAAGAACAACTCATTTTAAAAACAAATTAAATTTCTTAGTTTTATCCACCACCAACATCACATTTACACCAACAATACGCATTTTTTAATCCTTCTTACCACTGCACATGTTTTTTTCCTTACACATTCTGATTGTGTTTTGCTTCTCTTAGAATGATGAAAATGCAACGTTGTCCTAGAAGCTAGGACAGAACAACTTTCTCAAAAGAAAGCTAGTGACAGGGAAAGGCCATTATAGTGCAATTTGACCATGAACATAAACAGAGAGAAAAATGTTCAGAACTAACACTTATAGCTTCAACACTAGCGTCAATATGGACAGAGAAAAAAACTCCACTACCGTTCTTTCCAAACTACTGATTCAAACAGAACAAAAGCTTGTACTTGTTTTATTATAAAAGCTGAGAGAGATTGCTGCGTAGTACGCTGATGTATAGCAATAGTAGAACTTCTCATATAGTATTGGCAGATCTTCACCACGGCCGACGTATAGCTGTAATGCAAGTAGGCGTACAACCATAATAGAGCTAAAATATCTTCCTTTATGCTACGTTAACAAGTTAATTAGAGAGACTGGTAAACATGCGGCGCACGGGACACACTCACACCCAGCACACCACACTGGAACACGCACGCACCAACCGTAGTAGAACTTCAGAAAAGGATTTTGAAATCTGAACTTGGCATGTGGCTAGGCTGTAGACATAGTAGAATTTCCTGATCATCTGCACTAGCACCAGCATCTGCCCAAAAATTCGAACACATGGTAGAGAGCATTAGAGAGCGAACCACGTAGCTCCGCCGCCAGTAGAATCCAACGTCTTTTTGGAGGATCGGATATCAGGAAGAAGGCGTAGGGCTTGTGTAGTTCAGATCCACTACATGGGGAAGAAATACATTGATAGGAGAAGTAGTATAGGCAGATCCTATCCCTCTCCCAGCCTCCAGCCCGTCTCCCTCGCGTGTGAGCTCGATGGAGTCCTGGAGCAGCGCAAGAGAAGGCGAGCGTGGCCACTGCGACTACCACAACCTTCTGATGCTGCTACTGCGGGTGGTGTTTCACGGTCGACGCAGACTAACTAGGCCGCGAGAGCAGGTCCGCCATGGTGAAGGTCATGTGCGGGGCTCAACGGAGATGGGATCTTCTCCCCTTCGCATAAAGGAGGAGGAGAGACGGGTCCTGTTGGCGGCGGCGACGCGTAGGTGGAAGGTCAGAGGCGGCGCGGGGGTTTCTATCGACGACGACATGTAGGTGGCAGGGGGCGGGGCGACATGGGGGTGGCTTCTGATGGCGACACACGAGTTGTTGGCGGAGGGGAGGTGCAGGGGTCACGGCGGCGAGTTCTCGGTGGCGCGCGGCGGTTGCAGGGGGCGCAGCGGCGAGATCCCGCTGCTGGTGGGGTGCGGGATTCCCTGGCAGTGTGCAAAGGTTGCAGGGGTCGCGGCGTCATTGAAGGGGAGGGACTCGGGAGGTTGGAGAGATCCTGTGAGTTTTTTCGCTACGGGTTCGGGAGTTCGGAAGGACCTCATCCTCTCGCGCGCCGTGATCCAAATAGTTAGACCTCAAGTGCATACTTGTTGGTGAAAGTGTTGTCCAATGGGAATAATATTTTGTATTACTCATGTAGCCTATAAAATCTGTCGCACAGCCTTCTAACTTTGTACTACATTTCTAAATTCGTACTAGTCCTCTATACCGTATATGGCGCTACTCGTACTACTACGTCCCTCCTAGTTTATTGGTCCCCTTAGTAATTTGTGTTAAATTTTAACCATAAATTTGACTAACTAAATGTTAATGCATGTCACAAAAAATTATATCATTGACTTCATATTTGAACATAGTTTCCAATGGTATAATTATCGGTGACATGCATTGACATTTTGTTAGTTAAACCTATGGTTAAAATGTGACACTTTATACGACTAGTAAATAGTATAGTAGTACTAGTATACGTCGGTGAAATTATTCATCTTGTCCACACATTGAATTGACGTGACAACACACTGCGCGTGAGGTGCCACAAGAGTCCCAACGGCGTGTTCGGTTCACCAAAGTGAGCCTCACCCCTCTCGTACTACAACAACACTCTCGCATTCTTGATAAAATCACTCTCCCATTCTCTCCCGGTCTCCCCGCCTCCCAGCCGTCGCCTTGTTCTGATCCATTTGGTACGATGAGCGATGAGCTACTGGAGTTGCTATACTTCATTGCAAGTAGTCAAAAGGAAGATGCTGAAAAAATCAATCTCAACAAGGATGCTCTTCAAGCTAGCTAGATGAAGGAAGGAACCAGTGAGGCCGCTCCTATGAGTATTCGTCCCGTCGCCCTGTATTATGATTTTGATCTTTATGGGTGTTTTCAAGTCTTTAGAGTCTACATGTAGAAATGAAGCCGAGACCCCAGTTTGTTCGGGTATTGTGGACTTCAGATTTAGAGTACCACTTATCTGTCGAAATCTTTCATCATTTACTTAAAACAGTTGATTGATCATAATTGAGTACCATTTAACTGGAATTAACCGATGCAAGTCCAAGAAGGATTGGCCAGTGCTGCTGGCTGGCGTCAAGTTCGATCCCACGGATCAGGAGCTGATCGAGCACCTTGAGGCCAATGTGAGTGCTGACAGCGTGAGATCTCACCCTCTCATCGATTTGTTCATACCAACCATCGACAACGAGCACGGTATATGCTACGCCCATCCTAAGAAACTCCCAGGTGAGACACCGATCGACCGTCTCTTGCACAAACATATTCCTTTGTTTATAGCTGTATTTTTTTAGATGCGGACCTAGTGAAGAAATTACAATTTCACAGTTAATAAAAAGTGAAACAAGTGACTGCAACATGCCAAAGTTGTTATAAAAATGCCAACTACGTACACTAAAACCTGTATTCGCCAATACTGCGGGTATAACACTAAGTGGCCTAAGCAAGCATTTCTTCCAGCGCAACTCCAAGGCGTTCAAAAGGGGCACGCGGACGCGTCGCAAGATACAGTTGAAGTGCGGCATGCACGCGATGTGGAACAAGACCGGCAATATCTTGCCGGTGATGGTCAGCGGCCGGCAGACGGGCAGCAAAAAGGTTCTGGTGCTGCACAACAACAAGAACTTCGACCAGCAGAGGACCAACTGGGTGATGCACCAGTACCACCTCGGGGACCTTGAGCAAGAGAAGGAGCGCGAGCTGGTCCTCTGCAAGATTTTCTACTAGACGAACACTAGGGCCATGAATAAAAAGATTAGAAGTTAGTTTGGTATTGGTACTTGTACTACCTGGTCGTCTGCAAGTTGGTATCGTTGTTAACGATCTTTCGGTATGAACTTTGAATTTGCTTCCAACCATCACGTCGAGGGTCGACGTGGATATAAAGCTGAATCATTTGTTTCGAAACGAATTTTCAGGCACCTGATTTTTATTTGATGGGTAGCATAAGCACCTGCCGTTCAAATTCCCAGTTCTCCAAATTTGTTGCATCTTCGAAGTACGCAGGGCATCCATCCGATTTCACAGGCTGATAGTTGGATGTAGCATGTTGGAACTGGGCTGTGGTATGCCAAGCCCAACTACAAATTGTTAAAAGAGAGGAGCGATGTATTTGGGCCTTCCAAAACAGTTAAGTGTCGCCTCCCATGGACTAAAAAAGGCCTAGTCGATTATTATTAGTTGAAATATGTAAAATATTCCGTAATGAAAAGAAATATGTAAAATGCAATGAATTTATTCCGCTTTCACTGAAAACCATCTGATTTGCATGAAGTTCGTCCATGGAACCACAAGACGGCTGTCCATACAGAGCCTAACCGTACGGAACAAGTAGGTACATGGCCGTACGCGAACAAGTGCATGCACTTATTATCACGATGGCAAAATAATGCTCACGTCTGAGACGGTGAAACCCATGAAGTCTTAAATGTAGTCAATGAGAATTATGCAAGTACAGACTGATAACTTGGATCCAGTAGGTATATTATTTTTTTAAGTCGAGCAAGTTTCAACTGGGTTGTACACTGCCCAGGCTTGGTTTTGTTTTTAACAAGCCCAGCCCATGACGACAATGGGGCACAAAGATCCAGCAGGTATCAACTGGCCTCTAGCCCGCCAGCCTTAGTTATATTTTCTCTTAGAACATTTGTAGGCAATTTTTTTACTGAATCAAACACACAGCCAGTTCTATTTTCCTCTTGAAACGCCATGTCCTACTTCCATTTATAATCTCTACCTATAGTTTTACAAGTTGATATACACGTATTATTATATTGAAAATACATAAAGTTCCCTTTTCATCTTTACATCCTTACTTTCTTCCTCCCAGCGCTGATTTTTTTACCACTGGTTTTCCCTAAAACCAACTCAATTGTCCCACATCTTATTAGCTTACAAAAATAAAACAATATTTAATTTGGCAAATCAATAATTTCTTAAAAAATGTTTATCATTTCTGGATTAAAACAGTTGTGTCGGTGTACAAAAGTAGGGGTCCTTTTTATACCCATTTACTTGTGCGCGGGCAGCCGCAGCCACACGCTTACAGCCACGCTTGGCGGGGCAGAAGAGGAAGCAAAGACACAAGACTACCAGAGCAACGCCAAGACAGATGCGCGAGGAGCGAAGGGACAAGGTGGGCTCTCCCCGGCAGGAGCCTTGCCGGGGCAACTTGCCCAACACCACCAGAGCCGCCACCCTTGAGACTAAGAGTTCCGACATCATCGACAACATTGGAACCAAGGCTCGGCGGGCACCTGCATGGTGGCATGCAGATCATTGTAAAGACCAAGGACATACAATAATAGATGAGAACCAGAAGATGGAAACCCCGGCAAGATCCTTGTCGGGGACGCTCACAAGACCCCCGGTAAGACCCTTGCCGGGGACACTCACAAGACCCCCGGCAAGACCCTTGCCGGGGACGTCTGCGGGGCCGCAGCCAGGCCCCCACCTGCCAAGGCTCCACTGCCGTTCCAACACATAAGTCAACCCGCCAACAAGGCAGGCACCTGCATGGCGACATGCAGCTTCCAGGCCAACTCAGCAAGCACCTGCGTGGTGGCATTCAGATCTTCGTGAAGACTATTCCACCGCACCAACTCAGCATCCAGCCAGCCAGCGTGGCGCTGCATGCCTAGTCAGCCTGGACGCGCGTTGGAGCGAGGTGAAGCGGCGACGGACGGGACGAGTTTTCGTGCCGTCCATGATAAAGTGAGAAGGCACGTCGGCAGCGCATTAAATGTGTTTGTCCTACGGTGCCAGGCGATAGACTTGTATACAGTACAAACTTTCCACCTCCTGTGTGCCACTGTTGCGACCCCCTTTAGCTATAAAAGGGGGCCCAAGGCATACTGGGGGAGGATTCAAACTTTTTGGACCCTGGAAGCTTTGTAGCTAGTCCATGAACACCAGATAAACACAACCCAGCAGGAGTAGGGTATTACGCATCTCTTGCGGCCCGAAACTGGGAAAATTCCCCGTGTTGATCTTCTAAACCCAATCTTTCCACAGCTTCGCGCCTGCCAACCGTAGAAGGGATTCCCCGTGATCCCATAGGTGTCGTTTCACCGACATCTTTGGCACGCCAAGTAGGGGGCGCGACTGTGAAAATCCAGTTTTGGAGTCAACTTACCGACTCCCTCGTCGCGATGGCCCGAGAAGATAAGGCGACGTCAATCAGCCGCACTCTGGTGTCGTCCGCGTCTGCAACGACCATCCGTGTGGCCACAAAGAGCTAAGTCACGCACAACTTTGAGCAATTCTTCTTAATATAAGGTTATTCTCCTTGAAAGATCTTGCTCTTTGTACAGAAAACCTGCATGCAATGGGACCCTTCCACTATTGGCAACGCCCTTGTTCTGTTTCGAGTCCGCTCAACCGTTCAAGCGGCCGCGCTGAGGACGGCAAGGTGGCCTGCCCGCTATTACCAACGCCCTTGCTCTGTTTTGAGTCCGCTCAACAGTTTAAGCGGCCGCGCTGAGAACAGCAAGGTGGTTTGTCTGGCAGCAAGCGCCCCCCGGCAGGCTGCTGAGGATCCGTCCTCAAGGCGCCATAGCATGGGTTTACGCACCGGCGATCCTATCCCATCGTATGAGGGTGCATACATACAAAGAAAGATCAATACAAGAAGATAGCATGTTTCATCTTAAAGTACTACAGAGTTATATTACATCAATTGTTGTTGTGGTTCTAATTTAAGATAAAATCGTATTGGTCATGAACTCACATCGACAATGAGGAACGGGGTGCCTAGTCTCGGCGCTGGCCCTCCACCCTCCTGACTCCGTCGACGCGGCTGATGATGGGCTCGATACGCTCTTCGAGCGCCGCGAGGTCCACGTCCTCCGGCAAGCTCTCCAGCGCGTCGGCAAATTTGATGTTAGGGTTCCAGTATGCCACCTTGGTGAGGACCTTGGTTAGGGCACCCCGGCAGAGCTTCTAGACCTCATTGTCTAGAGAGGTCACTTGGTTGGAATGGATCTGCTCCAGGGCGTCGAGGACGCCCTCGAAGAAAAGGTTCAGCCTGGCGTTGGGGGCTCACGTTCGGCTCCTGAGAGTACCTGACGTTCGGCATCCCCATGGCAGCCAGCTTCGTGGTGATCTTGCCGGCGATGTCGACGAGGCGGCTGGTCCAGAGGTTTACGCCCTTCGCGTACTCCTCGTACTCGGCGGCACCATCTCTCCGCAGCCGCTTCTCGTCCTCCAGGGCCTTGTTCAGGGTCTCCTCACGAGCCTCGGCCTCCGAAAGCATCCCCTCCAAGCCGTCCAGCTTAACCTTCAGATCGTTGATGGAGTTGTTGGCCTCGGAGAGTACCTTGGCCTTGTCGGAGATGGCGACTTGCGCATCCGCCACAGTGCGGTTGGCCACGTCCCTCTCCTCCGTCAGCGTCGAGACTCTCTTCTTCAGCTCCTCCCGCTCCAAATCCAGCTCCTTCACCTTGCCGGCATGGACCAGGGCCTGAGCATCGAGTGCCTCCTTATGCCTCTGCCCCAGCTCCTGGGTCCGCTGCGCGACAAGCTTCTCGATCTCCTCATCCTTGCCACGAAGTGTGGCAGCGAGCGCCTCCTCACGGGCGGCAAGGTCCTCCTCTTGGGAGTTCAGCAGAGCCTGGTGCTGTTGCCGAGCGGCCTCGTCCTTGGCGGCCTGTTCCTTCGCCACCTCCCGGGCCTTCTCGACGTCAACCTGCTTTAGGATGAGCTCCCGTTTGCACTCAGCCAGCTCACCCTGGGCAGCCTTCAGTTCTTCCTGAGCCTCGTGGAACCAGGCTTGCGTCTGAGCGACGCGCTCCTCAAGATCCGCCTACGCCTTGTCCGCTGCCGCCATCCTGGATTTCGCCTTGTCTAGGCGGGCATGGTGGAGCGACTGGAGCTTCTGGAAGTTGGCTCTCATGGCCTGGAGAAGCTGCTCCTCTTCAGAACCGCCACCGCAGGCACTCGGTTCATCAACAACCTGAAGCCCGGCGGTCATGAGCGCCTCGTCGTCGAACACCTCCCCCTCGGTTGGCGCCGTGGTGCTCGCCGTCCCTGGGAGATGGAAGAACAGGTCGTTGCCCACCTTCAAGTACTTGACCGGGCCAGGGGCTGTATGGGAGGAAGGTTGGTGGTTAGCCACCCTCTCCCCGGCAAGCCCCTTGCTGACCTCTTTGGTAGCGGCCTTGCCGGTCTCCTCGATAGGCCCCTTGCCGGCCTCCTCAGCGTTGGTCTTGGCGGCCTCGGCCTCGGCGTCCTTAGCGACCTCCTCGGTGACGGTATCAATATCCTCCTGGTCCGCCGAGTGAGGATCTGAATACCGAGAAGGAGAATGATACGGAACCAAAATTAAGGTTCAAGAAGAAGAAGAAGAAAAGACAGGGATAGGAGGCAGGCCACGTACCCGCGCCAAGCTGGGAAGAAGTGTTTCCCTCCCCGCCAATGTTCATTGCCGGGATGGAGCCACTGTCGCCCATGTTCACCTCCTCCTCCGCTGTGCATGTGGGTTCGGTGCTTGGTGCCCTTGTCGGGGACGCCCCTCTGGGCGGCGTGGCTGACGGGGGCGGCGTGTTGGGGGTGGCCCTTAGCGGCTCCTCCTACTGCCGCTCTCCTCCTACGAACCCGGCAAGATCAGTACCAAGGGATCGTGCCCCAACACGCACCAACGGGAAGTGAGTAGTGAACTCACGTTGGGGGCTGAAGCGGGGGCTGTGTTGGGGGCTGTCGTCCGAGCTGTTCACCACCAACTCCGGCGTGCACGGATTGCTCGCCGAGGGCCTGTCGCCCGTCGAGGACCTGGCCCTCTTTGCCACCCTCTAGGCCAACGTCTCTGTGTCCCTGTGATGATAACATCAAGTTAAAGAAGGATAGCACGGGCGTGGGGTTAGGAGATGATGGAGGGCAAAGTGCTTACTCGTCCTTCGCCTCCTCTTCCACTAGCCTCCTCTTCCTCTTCGGGCTGAAGGACCCGAGGTCAAAATTAACCTCCAAGATGCCATCCGAAAGAGAAGGGGATGGGGTCCGGCGCCGCTTGGATGAGGAGGAAGCGGTCGCCTTCTTCTTTGCTACCACGGTATTCACTGCCTTCTTCGCTGCCGCGGCCTTCGTCGCCACGGCTCTCTTCTGGCGCACGGACTGCTCCTGGACCTGTTGCCACTGCGCGGTCCTGCCGGGCCAGACCGACTCGCCGGAGCTGGCCTGCCGCGGGACGCGCCTCTTCCCTGTGGCCGAAGGGTCGACAGCCTCGGCCTCTTCTTCGGCCCACTCCTCGACCACGTCTTCAACAAGGGGGGGGGGGGGGGCGACGCCGACGCTGCTGGCCTCCCCAGTAGACTCTTCCCATCCGGCGAGCTCTTTCTCCTCCGCGGCCGCGTCGACCTCGTCGTCCACGGTGTCGGCGCTGCCGGCCTCCTTGGCGAGCACCGCATCCGCCGCCCTAGCGGCGATGTAGTCCAGCTCCTCCTTGGTGGTGTCGCGGATGAGTAGCGGCTCGTCGCGGATATAATTCTCCGACAAGTTGTCGAAGAACGCTTGCACCTCCTCCGCTTTTGGCTCGACCCAGAGCAGATCGAGGCTACGTGCATTGAAGTCCGGCATCATGGCAATGATGTCAGTCTGGCGAGAGTTGTTGCTCAACGGGACCACGCCCGCCGGCAACCCAAATAGAGACGCATGACGGCCTTGCCGGCCTTCTCGGATCTGCCGGTCCTCTCAGCCCTGCCGTTGTCACTCACCTTGAGCTGGAAGAGCCTCTGGCAGAAGTGAGCATGCCCCATCACCATGAAGTTGTACGTCAAGCTAGGGCAGAGCCTCATGACGTCCGCCGTGTTCCTGTAGTCCCAGCTCGGCCTCCCCTTGTTGTGCACTGGGGCAATCCGGCAGCGGATGAAATCAGCCCCAATCATTTCGAGGGTGAGCCCGGCCACGGTGAGGAGGTTGATCCTGGTGGTGGCGACTGAGAGCTTCTCGTCGTTGTTGTCGAGATAGCTCCAGTCCTTGCGGCGGACCGGCGGACTCCGGCAAAATCGACAGAACTCCCATGGATCCTCCTCCTCGATCCAGCACCACCGGCTCCACCACTCGTCCCACCTCTCCTTCTGGGCGCCCTCCGGGTACGTGCCCTTCTCCTGAGACCTTGGGATCCAGGTGATGCAGCCGGAGATGGCGCCCCCTGCCTGGATGCGAGGGTAGAAGTAGTGGCGGAAGAGCGCTGTACTGGGGAGCACTCCGGCGAAGCCCTCGCAGAGATGGGCGAAGAATGCCATGCACGCCATGACAATCGGCGTAAGATCTAGAAGGCGGAAGCCGTAGGTGTGCATGACATCGTGGAAGAGATCAGAGAAAGGGGGCAAAGCCCGCAACAGAAGTAGTCAATGAAGAAGGGGTACCGATTTGGGTCGGCCTTGGGGAAATCGGTAGGGACGATGCACGTGGCGGGGTGCCCTGTCATCTCCCTCCCCCACAGAGGCCTGAAGTAGTCCCTGAGATGGACCACGTCGACCGTCGAGGGGAAGTAGGCGTGCTGCGTCCGCAGCACCGCCCACTCACTCTCCGGCGCCTCCTTCACCACAGAGTCCTTGGCCACCCCCTTCCCTATGTCTGTCTTGGGCGCCATGGCGACTAAGTGGGGATGGAGGATTAAGGGCAGTGAGGGCACGGTGGTGGCGAGCGAAGGCAAGAGCTTCAGGACGAAGAAGGGAGCGACGGTTCCGAGATTGGGGAAGGCACATGGGGTAAATGAGCCGCACCCTTGCGTTTTCCTCTTTTTATGGGGAAGGTGCGGGCCGCCTCTTTACAATTTACCATGATGTGACGCAAGCGTGCTGCAACCGCCCCACGCACGACCCCCACATCACACATTCAACGCGGGTCGTGGGGAAGCGCAACTGGCGAGGGAGTTACTGCGGTAAAACTCTGCCACGCGTACTCGCGCATCGTTCTGGGCCTGGCCCAATAACCTCCGCGCTTATATGTGTCCCAGGCCCGGGGGCTCCTGTCGGTGTACAAAAGTAGGGGTCCCTTTTAGACTCCTTTACTTGTGCGCGGGCAGTCGCAGCCACACGCTTACGGCCGCGCTTAATGGGGCAGAAGAGGAAGCAAAGACACAAGACTACCAGAGCAACGCCAAGATAGAGGCGGGAGGAGCGAAGGGACAAGGTGTGATGCCCGGATAATCTAGCTACAGTAACCCTATAATAACGATGCCACGTCAACTCCATTACGGTTACCAATATCGCGTTAGTTCGAAACCAGTTCAAATCCAAATTCAAAATCAAACAAATAATAGAAGTTTTCCAGTCATAAAACTAAAATGTTCGAAGAAAGCCAAATAATGCATAAGTAATAATGGTGAAGAAACCAACTTCTTTGGAAGTGTTTGATTGTCCTAAAGTAAATAAAATAGTAGCAAAACAATTAATCAAATGCTTTTTGCAATTAAAAAATTAATAAACTATTCTATCTAATTGCCCAAACTTATGTGGCCGTAGTATAATTATTTAGACTAAATTAGGGACTACTTTTCTAAGTCATAAATCTAAAATAAAAGTGAAACTAAAAGTAACAGAAAAGAAATAAAGAAAAAGAACAAAGGGAAAATAAAACAAAAAAAGGAGAAAACCTCCCCTCCTGTTGGGCCTCGGCCCAGCTGGCCGACCGGCCGGCCCAGCCGCCCCCATCTCTGGCGGACCTCGTCACCGTCACCTTCACATCTCGCTACCCCTGGACATCGACGCCGTCGCCGGTCGCCATCGCCACCTCGCAGGTGCCTCTTCGCCTCGACCACCTCGCCTCTTCACTGGAACGTCGTCCCCGTCTTCCTCCCCGAGCACCGCTGCCTAGACCCCACGGCCCCGTGGTAAGGCCCCGGCAACTCCTCCTCCTCCCCTGCTCCGGCCACTTCGGCCATGGCCTCGCTCACAGGCGCCAGACGCGCCGCCGCCGCCTGGCGCGTCATCTCTTGTCGTCACCAACGTCCGAGCTCTGCTCGTCTTGGCATGCATGCCTCTTACCGCACCGTGTCTCCCCGCTCGTGCCCGCCCCTCCGGTTGTGCAGCCCCGCGGCCGTCCCTCAGGCTCCCGTGCCGTGCCGCTCGCCGCTGCCGTTCGGCCGGCTGCTGCACAAGGCGGCCCCGTCTGTCTTGTGGCGTAGCCCTGCCGGTTGCGCCTCTGCCATGATTAGGTAGGCCCTTGCTAATTGGGGTTAGATTAGCACTAACCCCCTCCTAGTTAGTCACTAACAGTGGGCCTTGCCCCTGTTTGAATTAAAAAAAGATATCTTCAAGCATAAATAAATAAATAAAATATTAATTAACCAATTAAATTTAACTTCATTAATTCTGTTTAGACTAACCAAATCATTAGGCAAACTAATTAACTATGTTAACTAGACTGCTAACTAAAAAGACTATTACATGTGGGACCCCCTGTCAGCTTGACTGGTCAACGCTCAAAGCTGACCGCTGACATCACCCTGACATCATGCTGACATCATAATTTTATTTTCTTATTTAATTAATTCTGTTAATTCTAAAAATGAATTAAATCTTTAAAAATTAATATAAAATAATCTGTAGCTCGGATGAAAATACTTTGTACATGAAAGTTGCTCAGAACGACGGGACAAATCCGGATATGCAGCCCGTTGGCCCGCCACACATCCCTAGCATAGCAAACATCAACTTTCCCCCTCCGGTTCATCTGTCTGAAAATGCGAAACACCGGGAATACTTTCCTGGATGTTTCTCCCCTTCGTCGGTATCACCTCCTACCGCGTTAGGGCACACCTGGCACTGTTACTAGTCTTGTCATGCATCGATATGCATCAGTTTGCTCTGTATTTACTGTTTCTTCCCCCCTCTTCTCTTTAGTAGACTACGAGACCGACGCCGCTGCTGCTGCCCCGTTCGACTACGGTGTTGACGATCCCTCCTTGCCAGAGCAACCAGGCAAGCCCCCCCCCCCTTGATCACCAGATATCGCCTATTCTACTCTCTACTGCTTGCATTAGAGTAGTGTAGCATGTTACTGCTTTCCGTTAATCCTATCCTGATGCATAGCCCGTCCTTAATACTACTGTTGTTACCTTTACCTGCAATACTACATGCTTAGTATAGGATGCTAATTTTCCATCAGTGGCCCTACATTCTTGTCCATCTGCTGTGCTATACTATCGGGCTGTGATCACTTGGGAGGTGATCATGGGTATATACTATATAATTTATACATGACACATGTGGTGACTAAAGTCGGGTCAGCTCGTTGAGTACCCACAAGTGATTCTGATGAGGGCTGAAAGGACGGTGGCTCCATCCCAAGAGAGGTGGGCCTGGGTTCTGACGGCCCCATTTGTTACTTTAATGGCAGAAGCTGACAGGGCAGGTTGAGACCACCTAGGAGAGAGGTGGGCCTCGGCCTGGTCGGCGTCATGGATACTTAACACACTTAATGAGATCTTGGTATTTGATCCGAGTCCGGCCGTTTGGTCTATCGCACTAACCAGCTACTGTGAACAGATTATGGGCACTCGGCGTCGTGGTATCACCGAAGCCTTCGTGGCGCCAAGAATCGGCAAGGCGGCGTGGCGCCGGATTGGACTGGAACGCCTGCTAGGCTAGGTCTGCTTCCGGCCGCGTATGCAACGTGCAGGTGTGCTAAGGGCGATGGGCCCAGACTCCTGTGCACTTAGGTTTGGACCGGCGTGCTGACCTCTCTGTTGTGCCTAGGTGGGGCTGCGACGTGTTGATCTTCCGCGGCCGGGCATGACCCAGAAAAGTGTGTCCGGCCAAATGGGATCAAGCGTGTTTGGTTATGTGGTGCACCCTGCAGGGAAGTTAATCTATCGAATAGCCGTGATCTTCGGTAACAGGACGACTTGGAGTTGTACCTTGACCTTATGACAACTAGAACCGGATACTTAATAAAACACACCCTTCCAAGTGCCAGATACAACTCGGTGGTCGCTCTCTAACAGGGCTACGAGGAGAGGATCGCCGCACGAGTATGCTATACGATGCTACTTGGAGGACTTGATCTACTCTCTTCTACATGCTGCAAGACGGAGGCTGCGAGCGTAGTCTTCGAGGATTAGTTATCCCCTCTTATTTTGGCATTCTGCGATTCATCCACCGATATGGCCCTTTACACATATACCCATGCATATGTAGTGTAGCTCCTTGCTTGCGAGTACTTTGGATGAGTACTCACGGTTGCTTTTCTCCCTCTTTTCCCCTTTCCCTTCTACCTGGTTGTCGCAACCAGATGCCGGAGCCCAGGAGCCAGACGCCACCGTAGACGACGACTCCTACTACACCGGTGGTGCCTACTACTACGTGCAGCCCGCAGACGATGACCAGGAGTGGTTTAGGAGGATCCCAGGCAGGAGGCCTGCGCCTCTTTCGATCTGAATCCCAGTTTGTGCTAGCCTTCTTAAGGCAAACTTGTTTAACTTATGTCTGTACTCAGATATTGTTGCTTCCGCTGACTCGTCTATGATCGAGCACTTGTATTCGAGCCCTCGAGGCCCCTGGCTTGTATTATGATGCTTGTATGACTTATTTATGTTTTAGAGTTGTGTTGTGATATCTTCCCGTGAGTCCCTGATCTTGATAGTACATGTTTGCGTGCATGATTAGTGTACGATTGAATTCGGGGCGTCACACGTTGGTATCAGAGCCGAGTGCCTGTAGGAATCCCCCTTCCACACTCCTTGGCCGAAGTCGAGTCTATACATTGCAAAACTTTTACTAACATGGTTGTGTGTCTTACGGGCCCACGTCGCCATTGGGTGGTATTAGGATCTTTTATTCCTCGTCCTTACTCTGGGATTCTGATCTCTCTTCTCTTCGGGTTAAAGGTTTTGCTAACTCTAACAATAGGATCTCGTGATCACATCCACCCGGAGAGCCCCTTCATTCTAGATGATCGACTGCTTCACCAGAAGATTTCGAAGATACTCTCTGAAGTTCTCTCTAGACTCTGTGCCCGTCGCTTTGCAATATCGTACCATCGAAATACCATATGGATAATTCCTCGCACTTATCGAGTATCCATTCATCACCAGTTGTTCGTATGCTTCATAAGATAATCTGAAATACGGTTCGACCTTCTGAGGAACCTCTTCAAACTATTGCCCTGCAAATACTTGTGTGCTTACATTATGGATGCTTCCATATGACTAGCAATATTCATTAGTATCTTTTGACAACGTCATTTTGATCCTATTGATTCAATATGTGTGCGAATGCACACAATCATCAATGGGCCCTTCTAAATATCTTTCCGGCTCAAACGTCATTTTGAACATGAGCTAGTTCTCGACCAAACTATTTTTCGTCGATTGTGCCTCTGGTCTATTCAACTTATCCATCCTTGATTAAGAGCGCCTGCTTCTGATCCTTCGTTTTGGAAATCATAATTCCGTTGTTATCTAAGCATCGAATTATTCAGATGCTCTATAATCTGATGCCCTTGCATTCTTTCTTCCTCTGATTGAGTACCGATACTCACACCAGCTCCGTTGTGGATAACCAGATTCATTGTTTGATTTCATTCGACATCGTCCTTCATATTCATTAACCTTGTGAGCCTTTTCGCGGGTATAAAATGCCTTTGGTAAATTGTATCCTCTGCTTTGTCAACCATGCCCTACTTTCGAGCTTGTAGTATTTACTCCAAAATTTCTGGTATAGGTTCCTAAGATGCCCTGATGGGTTGAATCAGTGCCTTCCGTTATCTGTGTGAACCCGAAAGATTTCACGGGTCATACTTATCTGGTATTGCACCAGGTAAAACTTTCAACAACTAATGTCATTTTTGAAAAGCGAGAGGTGAATGGAAGGTTATACATTGAAGAAGTGGGAGTTGACCTTGAACTTGTGTTCATGCCCATGGACACGATGTAGATCCTATCATGGAAGCTTCTGGTAATAATAACTATTGCCTTGATATAATATCATCTGGTATCTGTGAATTGATCCTTTGCAATCGTGGTTCCGACCATATTTTCTACTTGATCCCATTTCTCAAGCAAGTGAAAACACTTGTCTTCTGCGGATCAATACATCTCCGCAACCCCTATGTCAATCTTCCTTCGAGTAATACCCTCCAGTATCTCGAGAATATCAACGAACTGTGTTGCTTCCTATGAGTCTTCATCTATTATTGCTTCTCACCGATTTTAGATTTCCCCCGGGTTCTGAGTTATTTCACTCGAGAACACCGATAAGTGAATCGATTCCGCACTCCGATTCAATAACTCTAAGTAATTTTCATTGCTTACGAGTTTAATGATCCTTCAAGTCATTCCTAGCCTGATCGGCTATATCATTGTGCTAAATTTTAACTGTGCTACCTGGTCCTTCTTCCGAGAGCATAATTTTGGACGATGAGATAACCTTACGCCATTCTTCCTCGTCATATCATTTCGCCTTGAATAGCAAGCTTAATTTTGAGTTTGTGTCGTAACCTTGGTTCCAATAACCTTTCGCTTCATCATTCCTTTGACTTGATGTCATCGCCGATCGATTACATCTTCATGAAATCTCGCAACAAATGTGTCGTGAACATCATCAACCTCCTGAGCTCTTCCAAGATATATATCAAATTCTTTATGAGAAATACCACATTTTCCTCTCGATGAGTTGTGTTATCATCGACCACTTTTTTGCCTTCAGTTCAACACAAACTTGTTCGTGTTTGGTGTTATACCTTGAGTTCATTGCGATCCAACAATTGTTCTTCCTTACCTTGGAATATTACCATCTTTTATGTCAAGAATGTCATGGGAATTTCACCACGTCTTGAGAATCCTTGATACATAGTGATACTTCTCACCACCATCGTTATTTCTTGTTTCCCGTGTTGTTTCTAACAGGAATACCGACAATTGAACTATGATGTGTGAATTCAAAACTTCCAGCAACCCTCTTGCCTTGAAGTGAATGGTCGATAGTTTCATTCTAAGACTTTTTGGTTATTGATTCACCATCCTAACATTGATCGTGCTACTTGGCCCATATTTTGGGTGCACCTTTTCCACCAATGTTTAATTGTGTATGTTTTCCTCGAGCATACGTCATTGTATCATTTGATCTGACTAATGTTATCTACTTGTTCACGTGATTGTGGAAATCCATCTCTTTGGAAATCTCGATGTATTGTCGCTGAGTCCATCGGCCACATCCTCTTCTTCTCCTTGGTTTAATGATGAATTCATGATTCGAAACTTGCTTCCATAATTCATTTCCCGAGGATCTTGCAACACCATCTTGTCAAATTTTGTTACAACCCTTCCTTCTTAGACATCACGAGTCTGAGTTATCCTAACACCAATCAAATCTGAATCTCGGTCAGATATGATGGTTGGAACATATTTCCAAGAGTTATAACATTGGCCTTTAACCCGATAAGGTGATGTCATCCTAACACACCTGCCTGGAGGGCCTATTGTTATAGTTCTTCCTTTTATGAATGTTAGTCATTCTTCCATGAGGAAATTGTAAGACTTATTCTATAAGTTGTTCCTGATGGATCCTTTGTGTTTCCAAAGTCTGATCTTCACCTGATGACCATGTCAATGCTATCTCGAAGCATGTCGGTTGTACTCTGATTTTCAACAAGAACATTTGAAGCCCAATGCTAAATGTTTCCTGCTCAATTATCCAAACACCGTTGTATGGGTAATGTCATGAAATCCATCTCCCCTTTCCTAAAGGGATTTCTACTTTGTATCCTGCCATGAATATCATGCTCTGCTTGTCCTTGGGAAGGGTATACCCCTGGTATATGTTTCAAACACATTTTCCTTTCCATTGTTCTATTTGATCCGATGATCACATTTTCCTTTCCATTGAATTGTTTAACCTTCCTGGTGATCCGTATGATCTAAGCAGTAAATTTCTTCTCCTTATGTAAACAACTTGGTGTACAACCGTGTCAGTAAGACCCTATTGCATTTGTCGATAGCATTCCGGTAGCCACCGATGGACGAGAACTTTGCCTATTGGTCCGCCTCGTTTCAACGAGCAGGAAAATGGTTCTCTTCGTCCCTCGCCCTTGGTACCAATGTTGTTGCCAACATAGCTGGCAGGCTATCCTCTGACATGCCTTACTATCATGACCGTGCAAGATGTCAGCCCCCCTTTCTACTTTTAACCCACATGGTGGGCCCATAACCCATAGGTCCCAGGATCGAAACCTGACTCTCATGTACGCCCTTGTTTTTTCAAAGTTATTCCTCACGCTTTGCTTCATATGCAGATCATGAGCCACCTTCCTAGAGATCATCAATTCTGGTATTTGATACAATATGTAATCCGTTGCTTTGAACCCCTTTCACGCCCTATTTCAGGCAACGAACGATTGCCTGCCTGCTCGGAACTTCCTATGATACCTCCTTACTTTGATCTCGATATTTTCTTAAGTTTCGATTCGAGAGTTACTTCCCACCATCTTCCCAATGTTATCGACCCGATAGTCAACCTAGCAGAGGTCCGTTCTCCCGGAATACACACCCTTTATTCTTTCGTAAGTATGATGGAGTTTCTGAAGAAAGGATGCCGACTTGATCATGATGACCTGAAGTAGAGAAATGAAGACATCAATGTAATGGATCGATCTCTTAGAGAAGAGCAACCAAGACCAAGAACACTCGCTAGAATTTCGTGTCCCGAAGCTTAGCCCTTTACACCGCCTCTTAAATCTCGGGACGAGATTTCTTGTAGTGGAGGAGAATTGTGACGCCCGGATAATCAAGCTACAGTAACCCTCTACTAACGATGCCATGTCAACTCCATTACGGTTACTAATCTCGTGTTAGTTCGAAACCAATTCAAATCCAAATTCAAAATCAAAAAAACAATAAAAGTTTTCCAATCTTAAAACTAAAATGTTCGGAGAGAGCCAAATAATGCATAAGTAATAATGGTGAAGAAACCAACCTCTTTGAAAGTGTTTGATTGCCCTAACGTAAATAAAATAGTAGCAAAACAATTAATCAAATGCTTTTTACGATTAAAAAATTATTAAACTATTCTATCTAGTTGCCCAAACTTATGTGGCCGTAGTATAATTATTTAGACTAAATTAGGGACTACCTTTATAAGTCATAAATCTAAAATAAAAGTGAAACTAAAAGTAACAGAAAAGAAATAAAGAAAAAGAACAAAGGGAAAATAAAACAAAAAAAGGAGAAAACCTCCTCTCCTGTTGGGCCTCGCCCAATCGGTCACGCCCAGTACCCCCATTTCGGGCCTAAAAGCACACACCCCCCTATAAACTATATCCCGTCGCCCAACTCCCCCACACCCTACCCACGATTCGCCCCCCCCCCCCCCCCGCGAGATCTGGATCGGCGGTGCCCCGATCCCGTCGCCCCGAGCCCGACATCAGCGCACAACCCGACGCCACCCCACCGTCGCCGGACTGCCCCGCCCCACTGCTTCTTCGCCACACGCCATCGGCCTCGCCTACCGTCACCACGCTGCCGCCCGAGGACCTCGTCACCGTCACCTTCACACCTCGCCACCCCTGGACATCGACGCCGTCGCCGGTCGCCATCGCCACCTCGCCGGAGCCTCTTCGCCTCGACCACCTCGCCTCTTCATCGGAACGTCGTCCCCGTCTTCCTCCCCGAGCACCGCTGCCTAGACCCCACGGCCCCGTGGTGAGGCCCCGGCAACTCCTCCTCCTCCCCTGCTCCGGCCACTTCGGCCATGGCCTCGCTCACCGGCGCCCGCACGCGCACCGGCCGCCCTGACCATGTCCTGTCCTGCGTCGTCACCAACGCCGGAGCTCTGCTCTCGTGCGTGGCGTGCCTCTTACCGCACCGTGTCTCCTTGTTCGTGCCCGCCCCTCCGGTTGCGCAGCCCCGCTGTCACATCCCTAGCTTCTGGCGTTGCACTAGGCTAACTTCATGTGTGCATCATGTTTAAATTCCTCAGAAACTTGAAATGGGGATGACAGAACCCCCAGCACCCCCCCTTAAACCAACTAGGGTTTACTAAAATCATATTCAATGAACCCAAAATGCCCTTCTAATATGTTCATCATCTTTGCCTTGGTCTAGAACCTCCCACAAAAATGATGCACAAATTTCTAGGTCATCCAAAGGTCACTGGATTAAACCATAGGTTATTCGAATTTGGGCATTTAAATGCTAGTAAATATTTTAAGTGCCCAAATAATTCTAAACTGAAATGTTCCGTGTTGGATATATTCTTTACAGCGGGCATGTATAGTTTGGTGATTTTTGAAAGGGTCTAGGTATTTTTAGAAAAGCCACAAAGATCACAGCAAAATAGAAAACTAAAACAGAAGAAGAGAAAGAGAGAGAAAGGATACCTACCTAGGCTTACCTCTTGTGCAGCCCACCAGGACGGCCTAGCTGGCTGGCCCAGCCCACCAGGGGCATGCTTGTCTTCTTCCCCATGCCAGCGCACGAAGCAGCTCGGTGGCGAGCACCGACGTCGCGCCTGGCCACCTCCTACTTGCTGCCGCCTCCCCGACGTTGCCCTGGAGACGCCACGCGCCCCCCGACCTCTCTCTCTCACGCCCGCAGCTCCTCCCCTCCTCTGGATCCCTCTCCCTCTCTTCCCAAGTGCACCAGAGGGCGCTGCCGTGATCTACCGCGGCCACCGGCCACCCCACGCCTCGCCTACGCGCCAAGAAGCCCCGCCTCGTTCCCCTCTTCCTCCTCACCAAGACGGAGGGCGCCGGAAGCCCTGGATGCCGCCAGCTCCGCCGTTCCCCTCCTCGGCCACCGAGGATCGCCGCCGTCGATTTGCCGCGTCGACGCCTTCCCCGAGCTGTTGACCTGCTCCCCGACCCCGTTGTGAGATTCTGCTTCGAACCCCTCTTCTTCCCCACGCGTTTGCACCCTCTAGGCCATAGTTCCACCATGGCTGAAGCTCGCCTTCGCTCGAGCATGTCGCCGGCGTTGCCCCGGCGACCATTTGGTCATCCCGGGCTACCCAACATGCTTACCGCACTGCGTAGTTCGCACGCCGCAGCCCCAACCCCGTACATGGCCGAACTCCGGCGGCTGCAAAAGAGCTCGCCGCCGTCAGCTCCGGCCACCTCAGCTCCAGCCGATGCTGCCGTTGGATGCGCGAGACTCTCAGCTTTCCGTAGCCGCAAACCGCGTCCAAAACCGAGCCCTGTGGGCATTTTCCGAAGCCCTCCGCCGCGTCTGTCGTCGCCGGCGTCAAACCGCCGGCGAGTTGACCCCGTTTGACCTGGGGTTTGACTCCCCTGGGTCAACGAAAGGTGGGACCAGAGCCCTGCTAATTTTAGCTTAGCACTAATTAACTTTTAGTTAACACACTAAGTCACTGACATGCGGGCCCAGGCCCCACTGACAGTTTAGTTAGTATTAACTTAACCCAGTTAATTAGTTGTATCACTGATGTGTGGGTCCCAGCCGTCAGGTTTGACCTAGGCTGGCGTCTTTGACCTGCTGATGTCATGGTGACGTAATGCTGACGCAGTAATCTGTTTTCTGGATTTTAAATAAATCAGAAATGATTTATTTATTTCAGAAAATATCCTAAACTTCTAAAAATCATAGAAAATAATCTATAACTCCAATGGAAATAAGTTATATATGAAAAATTATCAGAAAAATCCAATCTATCCATCTGTACTGGTTTCATGCATGTTTAAACAAGTTAACTTGCTGTTTAGTGCAAAACATTATAACGCACTATTTAAGATCACAAATGAGTTTGAACTTTGAATCTTTGGTTCAAAATAGCTCAAACCCATCTGATTGTAGTTGCATTAGCCCAACACACTCATTTTACCATGTCATGATCATGCATCATATTGTGCATTGCATTGATTGTGTTTCGTTCTTTGTTGCCGGTATTTGTTCCCTCTCGATAGACGTGATTCGACGATGAGTTTGATGACACCGATGAAGAACTATAATATCTTCAGAAGTGCCAGGCAAGCAAAACCCCCTTGTTCATTCCGACACAATCCCACTCTCTCGCTCATGCTCTCTTTTACTGCATTAGGACAACAACGATTCATATGTTACTTGCTGCGGTAGCTGAACCCCTTTATCCTCTGCATGACCTGTCATTCCACAGTAAATAGATGAAACCCACTAGCATGAGTAGGAGTTGTTTGAGCCCTGTTGTGCCTACTCATTCATGCTTGTTTGTCATTCCTGCTACCGCTTAGAGTTGATTCAGTTCTGATTCATCGAGGATGAATCAGAGGTGTGTGAACATGTCCTACTGTGTGTGAGCTAAGTGTGTGAACTTGATTTGGTAAAGGTAGCGGTGAGAGGCCATGTAGGAGTACATGGTGGGTTGTCTCATTGAAGCCGTCCTCAGGAACTGAGTTCTGTGTTTGTGATCCATGAGCGATTACTACCACACATTGGGTTTCGTAACTTCGGCCCCTCTCGGCTTATTAATCGCCTCGATCTCTGTCCGTGAGTTGCAACTAGTTTACGGTGTTTGTAGGATATGTGTTGGGGGCCGTGCGTGGCTGACCCTAGGGGTGGGCTATGTTGCGGTAGAGACACGAGGCACGCTGCACCGGGACGCCTGTTTGGTGCCTCGAGAACCTGCTCTCATCGTTTGGGGCCGTGAGCGACACCCGGCCGGATCTCCTCATGGATGGAACCCGAATAGGCGATAAACCTGGACTAGAGACTTGTGTGGTTAGTCAGGTCATGGCCGACTCCCTCGCCAGGCTTCCGCTTGAAGGTTGCCGAGATACATGACGTGTACATGGTGGTAAGTGGCGAGAGCGTGTGTGAAGAAGTACACCCCTGCAGGTTAACATCATCTATTCGAATAGCCGTGTCCGCGGTAAAGGACTTCTGGGTTGCCTGTATAGTTCATAGACAAGTGAAGGTGGATACCCTAAAATGCGCAAGATAAGCGTGAGTGCTATGGATGGCGTTCTCGTAGGGAGACGGGAGCGGATCCATAGTGGTGTATTGATATGGTGAATATGTGGACTCGTGTGCGCCACCTCAAAAGAGTTAGTTGCAGTCGTAGTTCAGGATAGCCACCGAGTCAAAGCTGGCTTGCAGCAGTTGAACTCCTCCACCCCCTTTGTTGATAATGATGCATATGTAGCTCGTTCTGATGTAAGTCTTGCTGGGTACATTTGTACTCACGTTTGCCTATTTTATGTTTTGCAGAGAGATGTCAGTCTCGCTAGTAGTTCCGTGTGGACTTCGACGTTTAGCTTGATACCTCAGCTCCGATCTTGTGCCCTCGGAAGGATCTGGTAGTTAGTCAGGCTTATCAGCCTTTTCCATTTGTAGATGTCTGTACTCAGACATGTTAAGCTTTCGCTTGTGCTTTGACTTGTATGCTCTGAATGTTGGGTCATGAGACCCATGTTTGTAATATCTCGCTCCTCGGAGCCTAATGAATACATACTTGAGTCGTAGAGTTATGTTGTGATGCCATGTTGTATTTACACATATCGAGCATATTGTGTGTATGATTGAAATGCTTGGTATGTGTGGGATCCGACAATTTAGTTGTTTATCCTTGGCAGCCTCTCTTATGGGGAAAATGTAGTCTAGTGCTTCCATGAGCCATAGTAGTCCGCTACAGCCCGGTTCACTGGAGTCCTGCTAGCCCAGACTACCGCTTTCAGGACACTTAACTGGCCGGGCATGTGTTTCACTTTGTTCTGTGGTACATCCCTTTGGGGAAATGTCACGGTGACATCTGAGTCCTACCTTGCTCTACAGCCGGGTTCCTGAGTCCTGTTAGCCCGATGCTACAGCCCAGATTCACAAGCTGCTGACCGACATGCTCGAAGTTGATTCATGTATGCATGTCCCCATGGGTTAGTGACACTTTGGGTTCACGACTAGTCATGTCGGCCCGGGTTCTCTGTCATATGGATGCTAGCGACATTATCATATACGTGAGCCAAAAAGCACGAATGGTCCCGGGCCATGGTAAGGCGACACCCGTGGGAATACCGTGCGTGAGGCCGCAAAGTGATATGAGGTGTTACCGACTAGATCGATGTGACTTGGAATCGGGGTCCTGACAGCTTTGGTATCGAGGCCCCGATCGCTCAGAGGATTACCAAGCCAAACCGGTCGAAGTTGAGTCTAGAAATGCTTTAGTTATGTAAGGGAATTGATTGTGGGAAGGGAACGTAAGGCTCTTTTTACTCCTTTACCCTATGGCCTTCTGATCTAAGTCATCCTCTTCTTTTCTACCGGGATTAAGAACTAGGCTTCTCGTCTATCTATCAGGATCACGTGTTACTAATCCATAGACCTTTAAGATTGTTGGTTTTAAGCCCCAGTTCAGCTTCTACTACTTCCTGTGTTCATAGTTGGTCTCGGAACCTTGATTTTGTGCTACCATTTTTGCAGGATGTCTCAAATCATTTTGAGCATTACAGCCGTTATGCTGTCCGAGTCATCCCAGGTCTCTAAATAATCTGATGCATTTGCAAATCCTTTCTTTCCATTTCCGATGTCCTTTTTGGTCAGAATAAGCACACTAACCGGTGCGTTGAGGTACTCTATTGCCTCGGTATATATGTTGGAGCTACTATTATGACCCTAGGTGTCTTAGTGAACCACCTAGTAATCTAGCCATGTTTTGTGTTCCCGGTGTGATAATTACGCCACCATTCTCGAAAGCATCCCGTGATGCCATTTAGTAGTAGGTATTCTATTCCTGGGTTCTTGAACCCGAGATTCACCCTACTTATCTAATGTTGATAGTGTTGCTAGTTCCTTTAGGATATTAGTAACCTTTGTGATAGTCCTCGAGGTTCTTGGTACATTTTTCTTTCAATTACCATGAACCGCTTATGGCAGAAGTTCCTCGCTGAACTGAAGGATTAGAGTACTCTTTGACCGACATGCTCGAAGTTGATTCATGTATGCCTGTCCCCATGGGTTAGTGCCGCTTTGGGTTCACGACTAGTCATGTCGGCCCGGGTTCTCTGTCATATGGATGCTAGCGACATTATCATATACGTGAGCCAAAAGGCACAAACGGTCCCGGGCCATGGTAAGGCGACACCCATGGGAATACCGTGCGTGAGGCCGCAAAGTGATATGAGGTGTTACCGGCTAGATCGATGTGACTTGGAATCGGGGTCCTGACACCCGCGCCCGTCCCTCATGCTCCCGTGCTGTGCCGCTCGCTGTCGTTCCCGGCCGGCCGACCTGCCGCGCCGGCGGCCCCGTCTGTGCACGGGCGTAGCCCCTTCCGGTTGCGCCTCTGCCAGATTAGGCAGGCCCTTGCTAATTGGGGGCTAGATTAGCACTAACCCCCTCCTAGTTAGCCACTAACAGTGGGCTTGCCCCTGTTTGAATTAAAAGAAGATATCTTCAAGAATAAATAAATAAATAAATAAAATATTAATTAATTAATTAACCAATTAAATTTAACTTAATTAATTCTGTTTAGACTAACTTAATCATTAGGTAAACTAATTAACTCTGTTAACTAGCCTGCTAACTAAACAGACTATTACGTGGGACCCCGTCACTTGATCGGGTCAACGGTCAAAGCTGACCGCTGACATCACCCTGACATCATGCTGACATCATAATTACATTATCTTATTTAATTAATTCTGTTAATTCTAAAAATGAATTAAATCTTTAAAAATTAATATAAAATAATCTGTAGCTCGGATGAAAATACTTTGTACATGAAAGTTGCTCAGAACGACGAGACGAATCCGGATATGCAGCCCGTTGGCCCACCACACATCCCTAGGATAGCAAACACGCAACTTTCCCCCTCCAGTTCATCTGTCCGAAAATGCGGAACACCAGGAATACTTTCCCGGATGTTTCTCCCCTTCGTCGGTATCACCTCCTACCGCGTTAGGGCACACCTGGCACCGTTACTAGTCTTATCATGCATCGATATGCTTCAGTTTGCTCTATATTTACTGTTTTTCCCCACTCTTCTCTTGGGTAGACTACGAGACCGACGCCGTTGCTGCTGCCCCGTTCGACTTCGGTGTTGACGACCCCTCCTTCTTGCCAGAGCAACCAGACAAGCCCCCCCTTGATCACCAGATATCGCCTATTCTATTCTCCACTGCTTGCATTAGAGTAGTGTAGCATGTTACTGCTTTCCGTTAATCCAATCCTGATGCATAGCCTGTCCTTGCTACTACCGTTGTTACCTTTACCTGCAATCCTACATGCTTAGTATAGGATGCTAGTTTTCCATCAGTGGCCCTACATTCTTGTCCGTCTGCTGTGCTATACTATCGGGCTGTGATCACTTGGGAGGTGATCACGGGTATATACTATATAATTTATATATGACACATGTGGTGACTAAAGTCGGGTCAGCTCGTTGAGTACCCACAAGTGATTCTGATGAGGGGGCTGAAAGAACAGGTGGCTCCATCCCGGTAGAGGTGGGCACAGGTTCTGACGGCCCCGACTGTTGCTTTGTGGCGGAGCGATAGGGCAGGTTGAGACCACCTAGGAGAGAGGTGGGCCTGGCCCTGGTCGGCGTTCGTGGATACTTAACACACTTAACGAGATCTTGGTATTTGATATGTGTCTGGCCATTTAGTCTATACGCACTAACCAGTTACGCACGAACAGTTATGGGCACTCGACGTCGTGGTATCAGCCGAAGCCTTCGTGACGTCAGGGACTGAAGCGGCCTTGGCGGATTGGACTGAACGCCGCTAGGCTAGGTCTGCTTCCGGCCGCGACGCAACATGCAGTGTGCTAAGGCGATGGGCGGACCCACTTCGCGGCGCTTAGGTTTGGACCGGCGTCTTGACCTCTCTGTTGTGCCTAGGTGGGGCTGCGGCGTGTTGATCTTCAGCGGCGGGCATGACCGAAAAAGTGTGTCCGCCAAATGGGATCAAGCGTGTTTGGTTATGTGGTGCACCCTGCAGTGAAGTTAATCTATTCGAATAGCCGTGATCTTGATAACAGGGGCGACTTGGAGTTGTAGCTTGACCTTATGACAACTAGAACCGGATACTTAATAAAACACACCCTTCCAAGTGCCAGATACAACTCGGTGGTCGCTCTCTAACAGGCTACGAGGAGAGGATCGCCGGGTAGGAGTATGCTATATGATGCTACTTGGAGGACTTGATCTACTCTCTTCTACATCTTTGTAAGGCGGAGGCTGTGAAGCGTAGTCTTCGACATGATTAGTTATCCCCTCTTATTACGGCATTCTGCGATTCGGTCCATCGATATGGCCCTTTACACATATACCCATGCATATGTAGTGTAGCTCCTTGCTGGCGAGTACTTTGGATGAGTACTCACGGTTGCTTTTCTCCCTCTTTTCCCCTTTCCCTTCTACCTGGTTGTCGCAACCAGATGCCGGAGCCCAGGAGCCGGACGCCACCGCAGACGACGACTCCTACTACGCCGGAGGTGCCTACTACTACGTGCAGCCCGCAGACGACGACCAGGAGTAGTTTAGGAGGATCCCAGGCAGGAGGCATGCGCCTCTTTCGATCTGTATCCCAGTTTGTGCTAGCCTTCTTAAGGCAAACTTGTTTAACTTATATACGTACTCGAGATATTGTTGCTTCCGCTTACTCTTCTATGATCGAGCACTTGTATTCGAGCCCTCGAGGCCCCTGGCTTGTATTATGATGCTTGTATGACTTATTTATGTTTTAGAGTTGTGTTGTGATATCTTCCCGTGAGTCCCTGATCTTGATCGTACAGGTTTGCGTGCATGATTAGTGTACGATTGAATCGGGGGCGTCACACAAGGTGGGCTCTCCCCGAAAGGAGCCTTGCCGGGGCAGCTTACGTAGCCCCGGCATGGGCCTTGCTGGGGCAACTTGCCCAACACCGGTAGAGCCGCTACCCTTGATCCTAAGAGTTCCGACACCATCACAACATTGGAACCAAGGCTCGAGAGGCGCCTGCATGGTGGCATGCAGATCTTTGTAAATACCAAGGACATACAACACTAGATGAGAACCAGAAGACGGAAACCCCGACATTTCATTGCCGGGGATGCTCACAATACCCCTGGCAAGACCCTTGCCGGGGACGTCTGCGATACCCCGGCAAGGCCTTGCTGGGGCCCCAGCAAGACCTTTGTTGGAGACATCTGCGGGGCCGCAGCCAGGCCCCCACCTGCCAAGGCTCCACCGTCGTTCCAATACAGAAGTCAACTCGCCAACAAGGCAGGAACTTGTGTGCCGACATGCAGCTTCTAGGCCAACTCAGCAAGCACCTGCGTGGTGACATGCAGATCTTCGTGAAGACTCTGTCACTACAACAACTCAGCATCCAGCCATCCAGCTGGCGCTGCACGCCTAGTCAGCCTGGATGCGCGTTGGAGCGAGGCAAAGCGGAGGCGGACGGGACGAGTTTCCTTGCCATCCCCGATAAAGTGAGAGGGCACGTAGGCAGCGCATTAAATGCGTTTGTCCTACGGTGCCAGGCGATAGACTTGTATACAGTACAAGCTTTCCACCTCCTGTGTGCCACTGTGGCGACCCCCTTTGGCTATAAAAGGAGGCCCAAGGCATACTGGGGGAGGATTCGGACTTTTTGGACCCTGCACCCTTTGTAGCTAGTCCAAGAACACCAGATAAACACAACCCAGCAGGAGTAGGGTATTACGCATCACTTGCGGCCCGAACCTGGATAAATTCCTCATGTTGATCTTCTAAACCCGCTCTTTCCACAGCCCCGCGCCCGCCAACCGTAGAAGGGATTCCTCGTGATCCCATAGGTGTCGTTTTCACCGACAAGTTCGGACTCCACCGAAATATGCAAAATTAGGTTGAACTTTTTGACTATGGTCCTCTGCAGAAAATGGGAAAATGGGATGTAATAAATTCCTTAAGAATTCACAAATGGGCTACAAGTTTTTTAAACATTAGCAAATGGGCTATATGTTGTCTGCCACAGATTTGGAGGCTGGTTTGTGGGCCTACTAACTTCATGCACAAACAAGGTTTCTCAAAAAAGGAAACTTAGTCAAATCTACCAGCGTCGGACCGTTAGATGTCAATCTAACGGCAATCGTCTTCTGATCTACGATCTTGAGCTCCGGCCCAAACCAGCGCCGATTTAAACTGCTGCTCCGCTTTGCTGCGTGGCTAATCAGGTCTTTGTCGGGTAGGCCTCACGGCCCCACCATATTCGCATGCCTGGCCTGGCTATCCCTCTACTCACCCACACCTGCTGTTATTCTCCAGGGACGACAACCTCACACTACGGCCAAACAAGTAAACCCTCCTACCCACTCCGCGTGGGAAACAACTGCTGAGTCTTCCTTGACTCCGGGTCATTCCCTTACTTGGCCTCGCCGTCGTCCAATGCCTTGGTGCTCTCGGCACGGCATGGTCAACGAACGACATCCATCGGAAGAGGACTGTACGTGGAGAGGCTGACAGCTGGGTCCACTGCCGCACGCAAGGAAGTGCCTCCCTTTTTTTGTGAGTAGGAAGTGTCTTCTTATTACGCGAAAAATGATTCTTCCTCCTAACAGCTGGGACCGACCGGAAGGGCCTCTGTATTTCACAACAAAAACATTCCCCCCGCTGACAGCTCGGATCCACCAGCCGCAGCCGAACCAGTCAACCCTCGTACTCACCTCAGCGTAGGCATCCACTGATACATATTTCCCGGCTCTGGGTCAACGTCCACCACCTTGGTGCTCTCGGGCGGTACGACGTTGTCAACGTGGTCAATGAACGACAACCATCGGAAGAGGACCGTAAGTGGAGAGGCTGACAGCTGGATCCATGGCTGCACGTAAGGAAGTGCCTCCTTATTACGCGCAAAATAATGATTCCTCCACCTGGCTTCTTCGCACGGAAGGAACTGCCTTCTTACCCCCTGACAGCTGGGACCCACCAGGTTGAAGCGAAGGTAGCGTTATCTGTCTGGCCATGAACGTGTACGTACATAGCAGTCAATCGATCTCTCTGCAGAGACCTACCGTGGCCGAGTAAGGAGCGGCACGTGTTGAAGTAGAGGCGCCAACGTAGCATGCCACACAGTCCCATCTATATCGTGTATACGTACGTATATCCATGTTGCAAGATAGTAAATACAGCTACATACGTACATACAGGCGGGGTTTCTAAGGCATACAACAACGTCGTCCTGTTCATCGGGAGCCAACCGGCTTGGACGGAATAGCCGGAACAGGGTTTGGCGTCCCACAAAATGGAGGAAAACAGCCTTCTGTTTGACCGTGTATGGTCGAAACGGGGTCATGTTCATCGGGAAGGGTCTGGCGTGCCGCAGAATGGAGGAAACATACTTGTTTTCGAGCTCCTATGGTCAAACCGGGGTGCTGTTGATTGGGAGGGGTGTGGCATACCACAAAACGGAGGAAATAGACTTGTGTTGGAGCGCCTGAGGTCGAAACGGGGCCCTGTTCATTGAGAGGGGTGTGGTGTACCGCAAAACAGGACTCCATGGGCTACTGTTCATCGATCGATGACTGCCTCCAGCCTCCAACTGCTACTGTTCATCCACCATCGACTTCCTCCTACCTCCACCAGCTACTGTTCATCCATGGGCGCCTGTTCATCCAGCCACCACTGGCTACTGTTCAACCAGCCCTCCACGGGGTCATGTTCATCCAGCCTCCACCGGCTCCTGTTCAACCAGCCCTCCACGGGGTCCCTCCACCGGCTACTGTTCATCCACCCCGACCTCCTCGTCCGGGGTCCTGTTCATCCAGCGGCAATGGCCTCTACTGCCACGTGATCCTGTTCATCCAACCCCCACCGAGAAATCTTCATCCAACCACCCACCGGGGACTGTTCATCGAGAGGCAGCTTCGGTCGGCTTCAGTTAGCATCAGTAGCGAAGGAATCACTCGGGTTCAGTTAACAGCCAAGGGATCGATCGAGGTTCAGTAACGTAGCAAGTGCAATCGTGTCACAGCCCTAGAGCTTGCTTGTAACTAGTGGCATTGCATCCATGCATCATGTTTAACTTCCATGAAATTTGAAATGGGGAAGACAGAAAACCCCCAGAACCCCTCTTAATTCAACTAGGGTTTACTAAAAATTATTTCAATGAACACGAAATGCCCTTCAAAATGCTCATCATCTTTGCTTTGGTTGAGCCTCCGCCAAAAGTGGTGCACCATTTTCTAGGTCATCCAAAGGTCTCTGAATTAAATCATAGGTATTTGAGTTTGAGCATTTCAGATTATATAAAATATTTCAAATGCCCAAATATTGCCAAACCAAAATGTTTCTTGTTGGAAATATTCCAACAAAGGACCAGAGCAGTTTGGTGATTTTTGAAACTGTTTTGGTATTTTTAAAACTCCACAAAGTTGTGGAATAATAGAAAAGCAAAAACAGTTTAGAAAAACTTCTGGCGCCACCTACTCCGGCCCACTGCCCGGCCAATTGGCATTGCTGCTTGGCTCGGCTTGAGCAGCAGCCAGTGCTTTCGGCGGCGAAGCACCGCATGGGTGCCACGCACTGGTCACCGCCTCGCCGCTCCCTCGCCCATTGCCCGGCGTGGTTCGCTCTCCCTTTCTCCCCAAATCCCTCGGACACCTCCTCTCCTCCCGGCTCCTCTCCCTCGCGCTCCCCGGCCATGGCCGACGCCATCCTTGTGCGCCGTCGCCGTCAGACGCGCTCCCGCCGTCCTCACCCCTCCTCGCCGTGTCTAGGAGCTCCGCCACCCTCCTCTACCCCGAGATAGCCGAGCCCCGCATGCTCAAGTGAACCGAGGCCACCTTGACCGACTCGCCTGAAGTTCGGCCAGTCAGCTGAGATCCCTTTCAACGCCGTCGTCACTCCGGTCCATCCCCGACCGCACCGAGTGCTTCTCCGAGTTGCCTGTGAGCCTAGCTACCTTTCCCTCCCTTCCTTTCTTGCTCCCGAGCTGTGTAGTGACCTCCCGGAGCTCAACCGCACTCATCGCCGCGGAGCTCGTCGCCGACGTGCTCCCGACCACCCACCGGCCAACTCTCGGTGTCTAACGTGACTCACCGCGATCGCGCCGCACCTAACCATGCACTCCCGCACCTCACCGAACACCTAGCCCGAAGTTCGCCTTGGCCGAACTCCGTGGCCGCCTAGGTCGTCGCCGGGCGCCGATTCCGCCACCCCAACCCTTAACCCCACCAAGAGCTGCGGCATGTCCCGGCTCCTCCTAGAAGCCCTCCATGGCCCATTTGGTCGCCGGAGTGGCCAAAACCACTCTCGCCGCAGCGTCGGGCTCGCCGGTGGCTAGACACCGGTGCAGCCGACGTGGACTTTGACCACGGTGGGCCCTGGTTGACGCTGATGAGTCAATGACAGGTGGGGCCCAGCCCTGCTAACTAAATAGGTTTAGTTTTAATTAATTTTTAGTTAAACTAATTACCCTGACAACCTGGACCCACAGTCAGGTTTGAATGGACGTCCCCGTTGACTATGACGTCATTCTGACGTCAGGCTGACGCAGTTATACCTTTTCTGGATTTAATTTAATTCAGGAAATTTCAGAAAATACCCCAAACTTCTAAAAATCATATAAATTCAACCGTAGCTCAGAATGAAATAAGTTATATATGAAAAATGATCAGAAAAATATGAAGAATCTGTTTATGCCATGATCATGCATGTTTGAACAAGTTAACCTCACCGAATAGGATGAATGATGACTAGGGTAATTTATGAAATAACATTTGGAGTTGGAATTTGTTCTTGTTTGAATTCCACTTCAATTAACTTGGCTAGATTTTGCATTAGGTGAATTCAGTACCTTAACATGACATGTCATTCATGTGAATGTGCATTGCATTGATTGTGTTCTTTCTCAGTTGCCGGTGTCTGTCCCCTCTCGATAGACGTGGTTCCGACGATTGTTCAATGACACTGATGAAGAACTATATCATCTTCAGAAGTGCCAGGCAAGAAAAAAACCCCTTGTTCATTCCGATATAATCCCACTCTCTCGCTCCTGCTCTATTTTACTGCATTAGGACAACAACGACTCAACTGTTACTTGCTGCGGTAGCTGAACCCCTTTATCCTCTGCATGACCTGTCATTCCACAGTAATTAGATGAAACCCACTAGCATGAGTAGGAGTTGTTTGAGCCCTGTTGTGCCTACTCATTCATGCTTGTTGTCATGCCTGCTAATGCTTAGAGTTGAGTCAGGTGCGATTCATCGGGAATGAATTGGAATGGTTGTGTGAACATGTCCTCTTGTGTGAGCTAAGTGTATGAACACGATTTGGTAAAGGTAGCGGTGAGAGGCCATGTAGGAGTACATGGTGGGTTGTCTCATTGCAGCCGTCCCTAAGAACCGAGTTACGTGTTTGTGATCCATGAAACAGTTACTACCACACATTGGGATCCTTAATTGACTCTCTCGGCTTCTTAACCACTTTTGTCCTCGGTCGGGAGTTGCAAGTAGTTTACGGTGTTTGTAGCATCTTTGGGGGCCGCCTGACGCTGACCATAGGGGTGGGTTGTGTTGCGGTAGGCACTGGCCCGGTGTACCGATTCGCCCGTTTGGTGTCTGGGAACCCCGCACATCGTTCGGGGCTGTATGGGAAACCTCGGCGGACTCCTTGCGGATGGAACCCGAATAGGCGATAAACTGGACTAGGGACTTGAGTGTTTAGGTAGGCCGTGGCCCGACACCCACGTTGGGCTTCCGCTTGAAGGTTGCCGAGTACATGTCGTGTATGGCAGCGGTAAGTGGTGAGAGCGTGTGTGAAGAAGTACACCCCTGCAGGTTAATATGATCTATTGAAGAGCCGTGTCCACAGAGAAGGACTTCTGGGTTGCCTATATCAGTTCATAGACAAGTGAAAGTGGATACTCTAAAATACGCAAGATAAGCGTGAGTGCTATGAATGGCGTTCTCGTAGGGAGACGGGAGCGGGTCCATAGTGGTGTATTGATATGGTGAATATGTGGACTCGTGTGCGCCACCTCAAAAGAGTTACTTGCAAATCGTAGTTCGGGATAGCCACCGAGTCAAAGCTGGCTTGCTGCGGTCAAACTCCACCACCCCTTTATTGATAATGATGCATATGTAGTTAGTTACGATGTAAGTCTTGCTGAGTACGTTTGTACTCACGTTTGCTTATTTTATGTTTTGCAGAGAGGCGTTAGTCTCGCTTAGTAGTTCCGCTTGGACTTCGATGTTTAGCTTGTTACCTCAGCTACGATCTTGTGCCCTCGGCAGAGATCTGGTAGATAGTCGGGCTTCTCGGCCTTTTTCATTTATAGTTATGCGTACTCGAGACATGTTTAGCTTCCGCTTGTGCTTTGATTTGCATGCTCTGAGTGTTGGATCATGAGACCCATATTTGTAATATCTCGCTCCTCGGAGCCTAATGAATAAATATTTGAGTCGTAGAGTTATGTTGTGAGGCCATGTTGTATCTACACATATTGAGCATATTGTGTGTATGTTTGAAATGCTTGGTATGTGTGGGATCCGACAAACTAGTTGTTTATCCATGGCAGCCTCTCATATGGGAAATGTAGTCTCGTGCTTACGGCGATAGTAGTCCGCTTCTGACCGGTTCACCGGAGTCCTGCTAGCCCAACACTACTGCTTGGACACTTGATCGGCCGGGCATGTGTTTCGCCGTTCCTATATGTCTGTCCTTCGGGAAATGTCACGCGGTGTTATTCGAGTCCTCGCTTAGCTCGCTACAGCCCGGGATACCGAGTCCTCATAGCCCAAAGTGCTACAGCCGAATTTATCGTTGATGACCGACATGCTCGATGTGATTCATGTATTACTGTCCCCATAGGTTAGCGCCGCTTTGGGTTCACGACTAGCCATGTTGGCCGGGTTCTTTGTCATGTGGATGCTAGCGACCTTTGTCATATACGTGAGCCAAAAGGCAAACGGTCCGGGCCATGGTAAGGCGACACCCGTGGGAATACCATGCGTGAGGCCGCAAAGTGATATGAGGTGTTACCGGCTAGATCGATGTGACTTGGAATCGGGGTCCTGACAGCGTTGGTATCGAACTGTTGCTGTGGGATTACCAAGCCAAACTGGTCGAAGTTGTGTCTAGAAATGCTTTAGTTATGTAAGGAATTGATTGTGGAAGGGCGTAAGGCTCTTTTTACTCCTTATACCTCATGGCCTTACGATCTGAGGTCATCCTCTTCTCTTCTACTGGGGTTTAGGAACTAGGCTTCTCATCTATCTATCGAGGATGACGTGTTACTAATCCATAGACCTTTAAGATTGTTGGTTTTAAGCCCATTTCAGTTCCTACTATTTACGTATGATAATTGTTGATCTCGGAACCTTGATATTGTGATGTTGAGTGGTTATTCCACCATTTTTGGCAGGATGTCCCAAATCATTTTGAGCATTTACAGCGTTATCTTTGTCCGAGTCATCCAGTGTCTCTAAATAGTCTGATGCATTTGCAAATCCTTTTCTTCCGTTCCCGATGTCCTTTTTAGTCAGAATAAGCACACTAATCGGTAAGTTGAGGTATTTTGTTGCCTCGGCGTAGATGTTGGAGCTATTATTATGACCCTAGGTGTTTAGGAAGTCACCTAGCAATTTAGCAATGCTTTTGTATCCCGAGTGTGATGTTTCGGCCATTATTCTTGAAAGCATCCCGTGATGTTATTAGTTAGTAGGCATTCTATTCACGGTTCTTGAACCCGAGATTCACCCTACTTACTTCATGTTGATAGTAATTGCTAGCTTCCTTAGGATATTAGTAACCTTGCAATAGTCCTCGAGGTCCGTGGTATTTCCTTCTTCCAAATACCATGAACCGCTTATGGCAGAAGTTCCTTGTTGAACCAAAACATCACAATAAGAGTACTCTTGAGGAATACTCCATTCTATATTGTGACTCTGCCAGTTCTACTTTCTCTGCATGGATTATCCGGAAGAAATGTTGAGCTTTGCTCGACATACTAATCTATGCATCCACAACTCAGAAAATTATATGTTCCTTGAGTTGTCCCTCTTTAGTTGTATTACGACTCTCGTCTATCAATTGATAGTCAAGAGTATGTGTGCGATCGTGTTTATCGCTGCCTATTATCCTTGTGGTCCGTCAAGCCATTCTATTCTGGAATGACTAGGAGAAACAAACTCCAGTGCCTCATCCATATCTAGGATTGGGTCAAAGCAGTTGTATTCCGCAGATCATTATGCCAATCCAGCTTTTGCTCTGCTGTACCTTGGAGTGTTACCATCTTTATGTCAAGTGTGTCATGAGAATTGCACCACCTCATATGAACTCTTGACGTAGTGATACTTCTCGCTATCATTATTCATTTCTCGATTTCGTGTTGTTGTAACCGGTATGCCGACAAGTGAATTGTGATGTGTGAAATCAATGCTCCGAGCAACTCGTTGCTTGGTAGCTAATGGACAATATTCTCATTCTTAGCGTGTTGGTTATTCAATCATCATCCTAAGAGTGATCGTGCTACCTAATCCTTATTTCTGGTGCACTCTTCGAACAATGAGTTAGGATTATTCAATCCCTTGCTTATTGTTCATATCATCTTGCCCTGAAAAGCAAGGTTGTTCTCGAGCTTAGTAACATATCGGTGGTTCGTGACTTTCCAAATATCTTCTTGGAAGTGTTACTGGGTTGTTTTCCTGATTGTTATGTTGAGCTCGTGATAAAGTTGTTTTCTTGTGAACCACCCTTTCTCCAAGAATCTGTGTTGGATACCCCTGAGCTAGTTGGTTAAGCCAAACAACAACTTGGAGAGTTGGAGGATAAAAGCTTGCCTGACTTAGTTCGTTCCAAAGGGATATTCTTGTGTAGTGTGTGTTGAAGAAAGATGATATCTTCATCGATTGGTCCCTGTGATCAGTTGCTGGACCTATTGTCTTATCAATCTTTTGACTTGAGTATGGGCTGTTATTAAGTCAAATCAGAACCAACGATGTTCGTAATGTTGTTTTACTCGTGGTTGATCCCTCGAGCATACACCATTACATCTTTTGGTCTGACCAGTGCTATCACCATGTTCACATGATGGTGGAAGTCCAGTGATATGGAAATTTCGATGAGTTGTTGTTGAGCCCATCAGTGACATCTTGTCTCCCCATGAGTCATGTTGAACATCAACCTAGTGTTGGAAACTCGTGTAAGCATTTCTTCGTGTTCCGTTCATGAAGCATATGTTTGGATGAAAGTAGTAACTTCCTCGAATTCATGTGCTTTAGGTGTAAGTTGCCGCCATGAATTTGAGAAAGGTCTGTTTTTGTTTCCTATGGTACCATTCCAAGTCAGTCATGCACGTGCGAAGTGCTCTATGGTTTGATAGGTTGGCCACCTCCACTCCATATGTGTTCCTAGCACACCAAGCCACTGATTGATTTGTTCAAGGAGAAGGAGTTTCTTCATAACAACTAGTCATGACTTATGTTAGGACTTCATTATCCTCGATGATGGTTCCCAACTTTGAACTTCGGTAGTATTTTTATCATAAGACTACTACGTGGTCATGCTTGTCTTGGACAAAGCATGTTCATGGGTTTATGTGAGAACCAGCTCATGTCTTGGAGCTTGCTATCATAGTTCACTCCCAGAGAATCTCGCAACATCATCTCGTCGGTTTTGTGTTGCAACCTTTCTTTCGGACATCTTTGGGTCCAAGTATCCTATCACCAATCGGATCTGAATCTCAGCAGATATGATGGTTGGAACATTCCAACAGTTGCATTTCGTTCCCAGCTTGCACCGTCCTTATGCCATTTCACTATGAGCTGCCTTCTTAGTAATTTCTGTTCAAGATCATCCTAAAAAATGGTCCTACCATTGGTTCCCTCCACCTCCAATGACAAGCAAAATCATCCATTGCGTTGTCTTCAACAAGGTAGTCCACATCATCCATCCTAGTCTAGGTATGCCATTCCTTCGAACTCTTTCAACGATCAATTGTAAATTGCCTTAAGCTGGTACGAGGATTGTCAATGATCTATGGATCAAAAGTAATTCTTTTTGCCACTTAAGGGAATAGTTCTTTGCGTCACTTTTTCCAAGGTACCCCGTTATGGGATCTTGGTAAATATTTCCTCGCCACCTTGCCACCATCCACCATTCCACCATCTCTCGAAGCGTGGAATTGTTGCCCACCAAATCAAACCCCGTCGTCGTTCCTCCATCCCTCTCGATGTGTTTTGGGTCTCAACTCGAGATGTCTCAACATCTCATTCCATGAATTAATCTTGAGTGCTCGATCTCCGAGAAGATCGATTCCTGCAGAGTTCCTCTTTGTCGTTGTCGTGTGTGACGCCCTCGATTCAATCGTACACTAATCATGCACGCAAATGTGTACGATCAAGATCAAGGACTCACGGGAAGATATCACAACACAACTCTACAAATAAAATAAGTCATACAAGCATCATAATACAAGCCGGGGCCTCGAGGGCTCGAATACAAGTGCTCGATCATAGACGAGTCGTGAAGCAACAATATCTGAAAGTACGGACATAAGTTAAACAAGGTGCCATAAGATGGCTAGCACAAAGCCGGGATACTGAGATCGAAGAGGAGCAGGCCTCCTGCTCGGGATCCTCCTAGGTCACTCACAGTCGTCGCCGTGGGCTGCTGCGTAGTAGTAAGCGCCTCAGGAGTAGTAGTCGTCATAGGCGGTGGCGTCACGGCTCCTGGGCTCCATCGTGCAGTTGCAGCAATCGAGTAGAGGTAGGGAAAAGGGGAACAAGGCAACCGTGAGTACTCATCCAAAGTACTGCAAGCAAGGAGCTACACTACATATGCAACATTATCAAAGGGAAGGCGTATATGTTTGGGCTCTTGCGAAGTGCTAGAATAGAGAGAAGGCCTAGTCCTATCGAAGACTAGCATCTTGAAACCACCATCTTGCAGCAAACAAGAGGGAGTAGAGTAGCATAACTTAAAGTAGCGATAGTGTTATCAACCTCGGCGGAGATCCTTTCTCGACTCCTGCGAGAAAGAAATCCCGAGCCATACTATCCGATTAACATCACAATCCAGTTCTCATCGCAATCCATTGCTCACATCCATGTCTCATCTCAAGTATCCGATTCTAGTTGTATCGATCGGGATACAACTCCAAGTGTCCGTTACCGTAGGGACGGGCTATCGATAGATGTTTTCTTCCCTGCAGGGTGCACCAACTTACCCACCACGCCGCTTAACTCGGCGGACACACTTTCGTGGTCATGCCCGGCCTCGGCCAAACAATACGCCGCAACCCGACCTAGGCTTAATAGAGAGGCCAGCCACGGACTAAACCTATGCCCCGAGGGTCATGGGCCATCTCCCGAACTCAGCACGCTATGAGGGCGGCGGTGAGCAGACCTAGCTACCTTCCCAAGAGGGCAGGAGCTTACCAGTCCAACCCGACGCGCCGCTCCGTCGGCCGACGTCTAATAAGCTTCGGCTGATGTATCTGACCTTGAACGCCCATACTTAGCCCACGTGATGGTTAGTGCTATCGGGCCAAAGGCCCTCGGATCAAATATCCAAATCGTAGTGGATTAGGAACAGCGGTAAGAAGCAGAGACTCACGAAAGATGTGACCCCGTTGCCCCGTCTCGAGGACTTGCGGCAAGGGCTAGGAATGCCCGACCACGCCTCGTAATTATCTCGCGGGCACCCTCCAGGTCAACCCGTCTCCACATCACTCGCAATTAAGCACGCGCGGGTACCCCTCAGGGTCGACCCGTCTTTCCAAGTAACAGTGGTAAAAGTCCAAGTAACCGTGAGTCCAAACATCAAGGGGAAAACACGAGGAATCACCCTCGTTGAATTCCACTCAATGTAGTCATCAAGGTGAACATAAGAGGATTCACCCTCGAGGTCCACACTTGAGGGGTTGCACGACAGAGTCGTATCGGTAGTGGTTAAAGAGGAAATCACCCTCGATGACCCCAACCGGATAGCTATACTGCTGAGGTTAATATCGGAAGTCTTTGAGAGGTTTCACCCTCGGTACTCGATAGTAACCTAGTAGTGTCGAGCAACTAAGGGAAGTGATGTGCGGTGTCGGGCCTGGTCTTCGATCCCGTTGATCGGGTCTTCAATGATGAAGCAGGGCAACAAGGACAAGGTGGGGGTCCTTGATGGGTCTCTAACCAACCTATACTAAGCGGTTTAGGATAAGCGGTAGGTAACAATAGCGGGTTACAATAAGCATGGCTATGCATGTAATAGGAGCAAACAATAACAGTAGCAAAATCTAATGCAAGCATGAGAGAATGGAATGGGCGATATCGGGATGATCAAAAGGGGGCTTGCCTGGTTGCTCGGCAAGGGAGAGGGTTAAATCAACACCGTAGTCGAATCGGCTACCGCTGACATCGGTCTCGTAGTCTAGGAGAAAAGAGGGGCGAAACAATGAATACCAGGTAAACAGATGCATATCGATGCATGACATGACAAGAAGCGATGCTAGGCGTGCCCTAACGTGGTAAGAGGGTTACTGGTTAGGGGGGAAAACATCCGGGAAGTATTCCCGGTTCCGGACGTCTGTCAGACAGATGAACCGGAGAGGAAAGTTTGCAGGTTCGATAGGTTAGAGACGTGTGGTGGACGAACGGACTGCGTAACCGGATTCGTCTCGCCGTTCTGAGCAACTTTCATGTTGAAAATATTTTAATCCGGATTACGGATTAAAAGATATGATTTATAAAAGATTTTATTGAATTCTGGAATTTTAATTAATTATTTAATTAATTTCGAAATTGCATTTATGACATCAGTATGATGTCATGCTGACATCATCAGCCAACAGGGTTGACTAAGTCAACCCTGACAGGTGGGTCCCGCATGTCATTCACTAATGGCTAATTAACCTAATCAGATTAATTAGCATTACTTAATTAAGTTAATCAATGATTAGGGTTAATTAGTTCAGTATTAATTAGTTTAATTAATTACCCAATTAATTTAACTAATGATTAGGGTTAATTAATCCAGAATTAATTAGATTAATTAATTGCTTAATTAATTAGTTAGTTAATTAATTTATATTTATTTCAATTTGTTTTTAGCTCTGTTTTAAATTAAAACGTGTTATTGGGGGTGGGGCCCCACGTCGATGTCCGAGGCCAAATCGGCATGGTGATGCGGGCGATGCTCGAAAGGGCCCGATCCAGACGGATCGGGCGCGACCTGTGGGCGACTCGAGGCCACGGGTCGGGCGCCGAGGCCACGACGGCCAGCAGCGGGCCTGGCTAATCGGGAGGGCGAACGGGTGGTGGCTTGGGCCGGAGGCCGGCGTGGTGGAGGAGGGGCTCGGTCGGGGGCGAGGGATCGGGGCGCCATAGGGGCGCCATGAGGTCGCCGTCGGAGGGAGAAGGAAAGGGGAAGAGGCCATGCGGCGACGGGCCGGTCGGAGACCTGGCGTCGGAGAGGAGAAGGGGAGCCGGGGAACTGTGTGGCCGGAGCCTTCGTCGACGGGGAAGTGGGGGAGAGAGGAGAGCCTCACAGGGGAGCCGGGTCTAGGCGGGCTCGGCGGGGCCGGGAAGTCCGTCGTGGAGGGGGTCGGGGAGGCGTGCCCGGCGACGGGCGGCGAGGCCGAGCATGGGGCAGCATGTGGCTCGGGGCGACGAGGGAGGAGGAGGGACCTTCCGGCGGCGTCGGAGGAGGAGGAGCCCTGGGCCGGTGGCAGCGGGGTCGTGGCGAGGTGGGTTTGGCGCGGGGTGGCTCGGTCGGGGGCGATCTCCGCCGATCCAGATCGGCGGGAGCGAGGGGCGAGGCGTGGGGCGGCGATCGGTCGGTGGCGGTTTAGGGTTACCGCGGGGTGGGGGTAAGTGGGGTGGCGGCTTGTGGGTTGGGCCGGTGGGCCGGCCCATGGGGGGGGGAGGGGAATGGGCCAATGGGGAGAGGGCCGACTGGCTGGGCCAGGGGGGGTCTTCCCCCCCCTTAGTTTTTGTTTTATTTTTCAATAACCTGTTTTAATTCAACTTAGGGCATATAAGTATTTTATAAACTTGTGTTTTCTTTACTATAATTACCCATGCATTATTTGGCACTAACCGAACAATTTTGTTTTGATGTTTGAAAACTTTTGATGGTCGTCAATATTTAAAAAAAAATCGAATTGAAAGTTTCGAACCGACGTGAGATTATTATCAGTAACCGAGGTGACGTGTCCTCATTAACACAGGATTCTTGTGGCGTAATTACCAAGGCGTCACAATTCTCCTCCACTACAAGAAATCTCGTCCGAGATTTAAGAGGGAGTAAGGGGAAAAGGTGCGTTAAGATAATCTAACGGATTTTCTCGAAAAAGTTAGTTCCTTTAAATCGATGTCTTCAATCCTTTATTCCGATGCATCAAGATAAACTTGTCACCATTTCTTCGTGAACTCCATCGTACTTACGAAAGATAAGGGCAGCTCACTACGACATAAAGCTTTTAAGGGAAGCGATCGGGGCTAACCCATGAATTAGTATAAAATTATCTCTCGAGTTGAACATTTGAATAACCTCGAGAGTAAGGTACGAAGGTACCATAATAGGCTCCAAGCGGGTGAGAAGGGGGTCTCGGAGATGGCGAGAGTAAGTATCGCGTCTCGATACCGAGGATAGATCACTATGACGGTGGCCCGTGAATTACATCTGAGTCCACGCGGGAGGGATAACTTTGTGAGCGAGGGGTGTCACAGGAGAGTCGGTTTCGATTCACGTGACCTGTGGGTTATGGGCCCACCGGTGGTTAAAAGTAGTAGGTTGTTGATATCTGCACGATCATGTAAGCAAGGCAAGTCGAGGAGAGTGCGAGGGTCATGTCGGCAACAATCATAGGTACCAAGGGCGAGGGACGAAGAGAACCATTTTCACCTTTCGTTGAACGAGGCGGACCAATAAACAAGGTTCTCGTCCATCGGTGGTTACCGAATGTCATCAACAAATAGTAATAGGGTCTTACTTACAGTGGTACAACGAGGTGCTTACCTAGCGAGGGATTATCACTGCTTAGATTATATAGGTCACAAGAAAGGTTCAAATATCCCATGGAAAGTAAATATGATTATCATATTAAATGAGAACAATGGAAAGGAAAATGTGTTTAAACACATATCTAGGATATATCCTTACCAAGGATAAGCGAGCAAGATATCCACGATAGTATATAATGTAGAAAACCCTTTAGGTAAGGGGAGAAATTTCATGACATTACCCATACAACGGTGTTGGGATAATTGAGCAAGAAACATTTAGCATTGGGCTTGAATGTTCTTGTTGAAAATCAAAGCATCACAGACATGTTTCGAGATAGCATTGACATGGTCTTCGGTGAAGATCAGACTTGGAATCACGAAGGATTCATCGAGAATAAGCTGGTAGAAACAGTATTACAATTCCCTCATGGATGAAAGGATAATCCTGCTGAAAAGGAATCTATCATGATAGGTCCTCCGGTAGGAAGTGCTAGGCATGACATCATGCTACCGATTCATCAAAGGACCAATAACATAACTCTTGGAAAGTTGTCCCAACCATCATATCGGACCGAGATTCAGATCCGATTGGTGTCAGGATTCCTCAGACTTAGGATACCTGAGAAGAAAAGGTGCAACACAAATTGACGAGATGACATTGTAAGATTCTCGGGGAAATGAACTATGAAGTTATTCCCGTTAACAAGAGTCCATCATTAGCCCAAGGAGAGGACAAGGAGGTGTCTGGTGATCTCAACGGCAATTCACCGAGATTCCCAAAAGATAGACTCCCACATTAAAGTGAACAAGGAGATAACATTTGTCGGAACAAATGATACTAGGAAATATGCTCGAGGAAAACATACTCAAGTAAACACTGGTTGAAAGGTGCGCCCGAAATATGGGCCGGGTTGCACGACCAACGTTGGAATGGTGATTCAATAATCAATAGTCTAAGAATTTCACTTCAAAGCAAGAGGCTTGCTAGAAGTTTTGAATTCTACGTCATAGCTCCATTGTCGGTATTAGGTTGAAAACAATCACTGGGGGCCAAGGAATGAACGAAGATGGCAAGAAGTATTATGATATCAAGAATTCTTAAGAGGTGGTGAAATTCTCACCACATCCTCGACAAAAGGAGATGGTAATACTTTCGAGGTAAGGAAGATCAACTGCTGGGTAGCAGGGATCTCAAGGTTTACACAAAACACGAACAAGTTGTGTTGAACGGAAGGCAATAAAGTGGTCGATGAGAACAGGAATCATCGAGGGGCAAGGAAAGGTATTACCCATCATGAATTCAATTGAATTCCTGGAAGAGCTCATAAGGTTGATGATCACGACACCTTTGTCGCGAGAGTTCATGAAGTTGTAATCGATCGGCGACGATATCAAGTCAAAGTAATGACGAAGTGAAAAGTTATTGGAATCAAAGTGTACGACACAAACTCGAAACCAAGCTTGTTGTTCAAGGCGAAATGATATGACGATGAGGATCGACGTAATGTTAATTCCTCGTCGAAAATTGTGCTCCGAGAAGAAGGAACGGGTAGTACCGATAAAATCATCACGACAACGATATAGCCAAACAGGCTAGGAATGGCGTGATCGGATTCAAACTCGTACTTATAGAAGCTTACTAAAGAGTTGTTGAACCGTCGTGCGGACTCGGTTCAGTTATCGGTGTCATTGAGTGTTTAACAACTCAGAGCCCGTGATAATTTGAATCAGGGGGCGGTAGCTCTTAATGAAGAACTCATAAGAAGTTATGCAGTTCCATGATAATCTCGAGATATCAGGGGAAGGTCTCACAAAGTCATTGAATAAGAAGGATCTTGTGGGTAAAATCAAATAATGGACACGATGGTCCACGAAGTCTGACGTGAGCATCGATTACTTAACTAGAGGAAGAAGAATGCAAGGAGATCAGATTATAGAAACAATGACTAACTCAATTGTCAAATTATGATTCCCAAATCAAGGGGTGAAGCAATGCTACGATTAGGGATGGATAAATTGAATAGCCTTAGGGTACAATCAACAATAATTGGATGGGTCGAGAACCAATTCCAGATAAATGAATGGCAGCTCAGCGGAAAAGTAATTTATAAGGATCAATGATGATTGCGGGTATTCATGAAACATATTGAGTCAACAGACTCAAAATGATAATGACAAGGAATGTCAATAAGACTACTAGATTTATGGGGTTAACCATAATGCAAGCAAGCAAGAATTTCGAGAGCCAAGGCTCCAGAGGACTTTCGGATGATCGAATAGTATTTTGAAGACTTCTGTGAAACAACTGAACAACTGGGGATGAGCGGATACTCGACAAGTGCGAGGATTTATTTGAAGGGGGGTATTCATGTGGCAAAGAACTGCTAGGCAGTAGGCACAAAGTATTCTCGGAACAATAGAGAACACTTCGGGGTATCTTGTAATAACGAGATCAATGGGGGATGATCGTATGAATTGCAAGTGTAAGTAGTTATCCATCCGGATTTATCGGTGGCCAGGAATAGCAAAGTGATGGGCACAAAGTATCGAGAGAACATCAGAGAGTATCTTCGGAATCTCCTGATTAGCAGACGATCATCTGAAGTGAAGGGCTCTCCGGGAGAAGGTACTTGCGAGAACCTAAAGTTAGTTTTGTTTTTAGTAAATTCATTTAACCCGAATAGAAGAGAGTTCAGAACCCCAGAGTAAAGATCGAGGAGTAAAAGATCCTAATACCACCCAATGGCGACGTGTGCCCATAAGACACACATCCATGTTAGTAAAAGTTTTGCAATGTATAGACTCGACTTCGCCAAGGAGTTGGAAAGGGATTCCTACAGCGGTCGGCTCGATACCAACTTCTCAGACGCCCTCGATTCAATCGTACACTAATCATGCACGCAAATGTGTACGATCAATATCAAGGACTCACGGGAAGATATCACAACACAACTCTACAAATAAAATAAGTCATACAAGAATCAAAATACAAGCCGAGGGCCTCGAGGGCTCGAATACAAGTGCTCGATCATAGACGAGTCGTGGAAGCAACAATATCTGAGTCTGAGACATAAGTTAAACAAGGTGCCATAAGATGGCTAGCACAAAGCGGGATACAGATCGAAGAGGAGCAGGCCTCTCCTGCAGGATCCTCCTAGGTCACTCCACAGTCGTCGTCGGCCGGGCTGCTGCGTAGTAGTAGGCGCCTCCGGAGTAGTAGTCGTCATAGGCGGTGGCGTCGCTCCTGGGCTCCATCGTGCAGTTGCAGCAATCGAGTAGAGGTAGGGGGAAAAAGGGGGAACAAGGCAACCGTGAGTACTCATCCAAAGTACTCGCAAGCAAGGAGCTACACTACATATGCAACATTATCAAAGGGAAGGCTGTATATGTGGACTGGGCTGCAGAAGTGCTAGAATAGAGAGAAGGCCTAGTCCTATCAAAGACTAGCATCTTCTGGAAACCACCATCTTGCAGCAAACAAGAGGGAGTAGAGTAGCATAACTTAAAGTAGCGATAGTGTTATCAACCTCGGCAGAGATCCTTTCTCGACTCCTGCGAAAGAAATCGAGAGCCATACTATCCGATTAACATCACAATCCAGTTCTCATCGCAATCCATTGCTCACATCCATGTCTCATCTCAAGTATCCGATTCTAGTTGTATCGATCGGGATACAACTCCAAGTGTCCGTTACCGTAGGGAGGCTATCGATAGATGTTTTCTTCCCTGCAGGGTGCACCAACTTACCCACCACGCTTCGCTTAACTCCGTAGGACACACTTTCCGTGGTCATGCCGGCCTCGGCCAAACAATACGCGCAACCCGACCTAGGCTTAATAGAGAGGCCAGCCCGCGGACTAAACCTATGCCCCGAGGGTCATGGGCCATCTCCGGGAACTCCTGCACTTGCGTTGCGAGGCGGCGGTGAGCAGACCTAGCTACCTTCCCAAGAGGCGAGGAGCTTACCGATCCAACCCGTGTGGCCCGCTCCGTCGTGACGTCTAATAAGCTTCGGCTGATGTATCTGACGCAGAACGCCCATACTTAGCCCACGTGATGGTTAGTGCTATCGGGCCAAAGGCCCCTCGGATCAAATATCCAAATCGTAGTGGATTAGGAACGCAGCGGTAACAAGCGAGACTCACGAAAGATGTGACCCGTTGCCCGTCTCGAGGACTTGCGGCAAGGGCTAGGAATGCTGCCACGCCTCGTAAGTAATTATCTCGCGGGCACCCTCCGTGTCAACCCGTCTCCACATCACTGCCAATTAAGCACGCGCGGGTACCCCTCAGGGTCGACCCGTCTTTCCAAGTAACAGTGGTAAAAGTCCAAGTAACCGTGAGTCCAAACATCAAGGGGAAAACACGAGGAATCACCCTCGTTGAATTCCACTCAATGTAGTCATCAAGGTGAACATAAGAGGATTCACCCTCGAGGTCCACACTTGAGGGGTTGCACGACAGAGTCGTATCGGTAGTGGTTAAAGAGGAAATCACCCTCGATGACCCCAACCGGATAGCTATACTACAGGGTTAATATCAGAAGTGCTGTAGAGGTTTCACCCTCGGTACTCGATAGTAACCTAGTAGTGTCGAGCAACTAAGGGGAAGTGATGTGCGGTGTCGGGGCCTGGTCTTCGATCCCGTTGATCGGGTCTTCAATGATGAAGCCGGGGCAACAAGGACACGGTGGGGGTCATCGATGGGTCTCTAACCAACCTATACTAAGCGGTTTAGGATAGCGGTAGGTAACAATAGCAGGTTACAATAAGCAGGCTATGCAGCGAGAATAGGAGCAAACAATAACGATGGCAAAATCTAATGCAAGCATGAGAGAATGGAATGGGCGATATCGGGATGATCAAAGGGGGCTTGCCTGGTTGCTCTGGCAAGGGAGAGGGGTCGTCAACACCGTAGTCGAACTGGCCAGCTGCAGCATCGGTCTCGTAGTCTACCGGAGAAAAGAGGGGGCAGAAACAATGAATACAAAGTAAACAGATGCATATCGATGTATGACATGCCAAGAAGCGATGCTAGGCGTGCCCTAACGTGGTAAGAGGGTTACTGGTTAGGGGGAAAACATCCGGGAAGTATTCCCGGTTCCGGACGTCTGTCAGACAGATGAACCGGAGAGGAAAGTTTGCAGGTTCGATAGGTTAGAGACGTGTGGTGGGCCGAGCATTTGCGTAGGATTCGTCTCGCCGCTCGAGCAACTTTCATGTTGAAAATATTTTAATCCGGATTACGGATTAAAAGATATGATTTATAAAAGATTTTATTGAATTACGGAATTTTAATTAATTATTTAATTAATTTCGAAATTGCATTTATGACATCGATATGATGTCATGTCGACATCATCGATAGCAGGGTTGACTAAGTCAACCACGGACGAATGTGGGTCCCGCATGTCATTCACTAATGGCTAATTAACCTAATCAGATTAATTAGCATTACTTAATTAAGTTAATCAATGATTAGGTTTAATTAGTTCATTATTAATTAGTTTAATTAATTACCCATTTAATTTAACTAATGATTAGGGTTAATTAATCCAGAATTAATTAGACTAATTAATTGCTTAATTAATTAGTTAGTTAATTAATTTATATTTATTTCAATTTGTTTTTAGCTACATTTTAAATTAAAAGCGTGTTATTGGGGTGGGGGCCCCACGTCGATGTCCGAGGCCAAATCGGCGCGGTGATGCGGGCGATGCCCGAGCGGGCCCGATCCAGACGGATCGGGCGCGACCTGTGGGCGATCGAGGCCACGCGGGCGGCCGAGGCCACGAGCCAGCTGGCATGAGCGGCAGCCGAATCGGGAGGGCGAACGGGGTGGTGGCTTGGGCGGAGGCAGCGCATGGGGGGGAGGAGGCTCGGGGGGCGAGGATCGGGCGCGCTAGGGGCGCTGAGGTCGCCGTCGGAGGAGAAGGAAAGGGAAGAGGCCATCTGGCGACGGGCGGTCGGGCCACTGGCGTCGGAGAGGAGAAGGGGAGCCGGGGAACTGGTCTGTGTGGCCGGAGCCTTCGTCGACGGGGAGAAGTGGGGGAGAGAGGAGAGCCTCACAGGGGAGGCCGGGTCTAAGCGGCGGGCTCGACGGGGCCGGGAAGTCCGTCGTGGAGGCTCGGGAGGTGCCCGGGCGACGGGAGTGGTGAGGGCCGAGCTGCTGGCGGGCGGGGGGGCTGCCTGGGGCGACTGAGGGGAGGAGGGACCTTCCGGGCAAGGCCGGAGGAGGAGGGGAGCCTGGCGCGGTGGCCGGGCGGGGCTCGGGCGAGGTGGGTTTGGCGCGGCGGGGTGGCTCGGTCGGGGCCGATCTCCGCCCGATCCAGATCGGGGCGGGAGCGAGGGGGGCGAGGGGGGCGCGTGGGGGGGGCGACTGCGGTCGGTGGCGGTTTAGGGTTACCGCGGGGTGGGGGTAAGTGGGGTGGCGGCTGGTGGGTTGGGCCGGTGGGCCGCCCATGGGGAGGGAATGGGCCAATGGGGAGAGGGCCATTGGGCCGGGCTGGGGGTCTTCCCCTCGATTTTGTTTTATTTTTCAATAACCTGTTTTAATTCAACTTAGGGCATATAAGTATTTTATAAACTTGTGTTTTCTTTACTATAATTACCCATGCATTATTTGGCACTAACCGAACAATTTTGTTTTGATGTTTGAAAACTTTTGATGGTCGTCAATATTTAAAAAAAAATCGAATTGAAAGTTTCGAACCGACGTGAGATTATTATCAGTAACCGAGGTGACGTGTCCTCATTAACCTGGGATTACTGTAGCGTAATTACCCGGGCGTCACATCGTGTTGGATGAAGTTCTCGAAAGCAAAGACGTCAAGACCAAGATGATGGAGTGAATCAACATCTTCGAGAAGGGCAAATGGATCATGGAGATTGTGATAGCTTTGTGACCTCCCCTACAACCCGGTTCACCGGAGTCCTGCTAGCCCAGCACTACTGCTTGGACATTTGACTGGCCGGCATGTGTTTCACTGTTCCTATATACATCCCTTCGGGAAATGTCACCTTGGTGTTATTCGAGTCCTGCCTAGCACCTGCTTCTGACCGGGATACCGGAGTCCTGTTAGCCGATTACTCTGACCAATTTATACGTTGATGACCGACATGCTCGATGTGATTCATGTATTGCCTGTCCCCATAGGTTAAGCGCCGCTTTGGGTTCACGACTAGCCATGTCGGCCCGGGTTCTTTGTCATGTGGATGCTAGCGACAACATCATATACATGAGCCAAAAGGCGTAAACGGTCCCGGGCCATGGTAAGGCGACACCCGTGGGAATACCGTGCGTGAGGCCGCAAAGTGATATGAGGTGTTACCGGCTAGATCGATGTGACTTGGAATCGGGGTCCTGACAAATCGCTCGGGTTCAGTTAACGCCCAACGCCTCGCACACACGCGCGTACATGTACGAGAGAAATGCGCAAACTTTCGTGCATCGTTCAGCTCCGACCACCTACCGTAACCGGGAACTCCCCAAAATTTTCCTCGCGCTCGCTTCTACGATGATTTTTTCCATCATGGACGGCCCAAAGAATGTCATACAGGTGCGTCCCCGGCCCGCCCAGGACAAAAATCCCATTTTCTGTCATGATTTTTGTCATAGAAGTAGGAGCCCACCACAACTATGATAATACGTGCTTTTGTCACAATTATCGTCATAGAAGTGTCATAAGCATGACAGAAAAAAGTCGTTCGGCCCAAAATGTCACGGATGTGTCTTTTTTTTTTGTAGTGACCAACATCCAAAGCGAGACCAAGCCACAAAAGCAGCTCTTTCAGAGATTAAATTGCCTATCATGAAGACCAAGACAACCAGATGTCACCTTGGGAAAGCCTCCCTTGTCGGGCAGGAGAGCCTGGCCGGGTCGAGGCCGCCCCAAGGACAAGTACAAGATTTCCCCGGCAGGCTTGCCGGGTCCACCAAGGGCAAATCTCCCCCCCGCCCAAGGCGCCACCACTCCATCACACCATGATGAAAATAGTTATCAGTGCGGTGTCAAGCCCCCAAGTGATTAAGTGGCTTCCACTGAGCATGTGGCAACCATTTGGAAGACATATTACCTTCATATGACACCCATCTAGAGGCATGTCAAGCAGATAAGCAGAATATGATTGAGCGGCACGGCAGGCTTGCCGAGCTGCATCCTCAGCATAACACCTAGAAGAGCATTTAATGCACTTTGTCCTAACTGCCTGAGTTAGGTATGATAGCACTATTAGCTATCTAATCACTAGATAAAGAATGTTTTGCCACTATGGTTATCCGTTGAGCTAGAAAAGGAGGCCCAAGGCAACCTAGAGAAGGATTCAGACCTTTGCATACTTGTACGCACGTAGCTGCTCTCCCCGAGGCCACCTTGCCGGGCTCGAGCGATGCACGTCCGTTGGTTTCTTCCATCAAAGCCACCAAAGCAGGAGTATGGTTTTATGCCTCACGCCGGGCCGAACATTGGTAAAAATCACCCGCGTCACCGTCGTTGTCCTGTTTTAGGCCTCCGCTCTTTGTGCAACATGATCTTCCCCCTTGCTGAACCACAAGGGGCCGATGGCCCCATAGGTGATCGTGTCGAACCATGACAGAAAGAATACCTTGTTGAAAATCCCTTGTCATTTCCTTTTGCTTCTCGTTGGGTTTGACACTCTTACTTATCCAAAGGACTACGATTGATCCCCTATACTTGTGGATCATCAAGACTCTTTTCTGGCACTATTGCCAGGGAGTAAAGCGCCTTTGGTGAGTGGAATTTGGTAAGGGAACATTTATATTATGTGCTAAAATTTACTGTCGCTTGTCACTATGGAATCTAATCCTCTGAGGGGCTTGTTTGGGGTATCTTCACCTCGACCAGAAGCACAAAGAGTTGTCCCTCAACCTGCTTCGCCTACTGAAAATATTTATTACGAAATTTCTTTGGGTATGATAGAGAAACTGCTAGCTAATCCTTATGCAGGAGATGGAACGGTGCATCCTGATATGCACCTGATATATGGGGATGAAATTTGTGGATTGTTTAAGCTTGAAGGTCTATCCGAAAATGGAGTCAAGGAGAAGGTTTTCCCTTTATCTTTGGAGTTAGAAGCATTTACATGGAATAGTCTATGTGATGATATTGGAATAATGGGATTTGAACCGATTGAAATTGGAATTTCATCAGAAGTTTTATCCTATGCATCTGGTTCATCATGATTAGAATTATATATATAATGTTTTTCCTTGTGAAGGAGAAAGTACCGCTCAAGCTTGGGGGAGGCTTAAGTCAATGATGTATTCATGCCCCAATCATGAGCTCTCAAGAGAAATAATTATGCAGAATTTTTATGCTCGACTTTCTCATAATGATCAATCCATGCTCGATACTTCTTGTACTGGTTCTTTTACGAAGAAGAGTATTGAATTCATATGGGATCTTTTGGAAAGAATTAAATGCAACTCTAAAGATTGGTAACTTGACAAAGGTAAAGAGTCACATATATAGCTTGAGTTTAATTGTGTTAAATCTTTCATGGATACCGATGCTTTTCATAAATTTAGCACTGAGTATGGACTTGACTTTGAGATAGTAGCTTCTTTCTGTGAATAATTTGCTACTCAAGTTGACCTCCCTAAGGAGAAGTGGCTAAAATATCATCCCCCCATTGAAGTGAAAATAGAAGAACCTACTAAAGCTAAATAAGAAAGTATTACTTATAGTTTTAATCCGTTTATTTCTACTGCTTATATTGAGAAACCCCCTTTTCCTGTAAGGAGAAAAGAACATGCTAAGGTTTCAACTATGGTCAACAAAAGCTATATAAGAGCACCTACACCCTCTGAACAAATTGAATTTGAACCTAATGTTGCTATGATTAAAGATCTCCTGGTTGATAATATTGATGGGCATGTTATTTATTTCTGTGATGAAGCTGCTAGAATTGCCAACCCTGATCCTAAAGATAAAAATAGACATGTTGTTGGCATGCATGCTCTCTCTGTTAAAATAGGAGATCATTGTCATCATGGCTTATGTGATTTGGGTGCTATTGTCAGTGCTATTCCATTTACCCTATATCAATAAATTATGAATGATATTGCACCTGCTGAGATAGAAGACATTGATGTTGCTATTAAACTTGCGAATAGAGATACTATTTGACCACTTCGGATTGTTAGGGATGTTGAAGTCTTGTGTGGGAAAATTAAATTCCCGGCTGATTTTCTAGTTCTTGTTTCTCCACCAGATGATTTTTGTCCCATTATATTTGGTAGACCTTTCCTGAACACGGTTAATGCTAAGATTGATTGCACTAAGGAAACTGTCAGTGTTAACTTTGGTGATGTGTCTCATGAGTTTAATTTCTCCAAATTCCGTTAACAACCTCGTGATAAAGAATTGCCTAGTAGGAATGAAATTATTGGTCTTGCTTTTATTGCCGTGCCTCCTACTCATCCGTTAGAACAATATTTGCTAGACGATGAAAATGATATGCATATGAATGAAAAAAACAAAATAGATGAGATATTCTTCAATCAAACACCTATTTTGATACACAATTTGCTTGTGAAGACTCTTGGAGATCCTCTTTCACCCAAGAGTGATCCCGTGTTTGAGCTTAAGCAATTGCCTGATACATTGAAATAAGCTTACCTTGATGAAGGGAAGATATATCATATTATTATTAGTGCTAACCTTTCAGAGCATGAAGAAAAGAGATTATTGAAAACTCCGAGAAAGCATCGTGTCGCTATTGGATATACACTCTATGTCAACACAAGATTAATATGGAGCCTGATGCTAAGCCAGTTGTTGATCATCAGCGATGATTAAATCCTAAGATGATGGAAGTGGCAAGAAATGAAATATTAAAGCTCCTGGAAGCAGGTATAATCTATCGTATAGCTGATAATAGATGGGTAAGTCATGTTCGTTGTGTTCCTAAGAAGGGAGGTATTACTGTTGTCCCTAATGATAAGAATCTTAGCCCACAAAGAATTATAACCGGTTATAGGATGGTAATTGATTTTAGAAAACTAAACAAAGCCACTAGGAAGGATTATTACCCGCTACCATTTATTGATCAAATGCTAGAAAGGTTATCAAAGCACACACAGTTATGTTTTCTAGATGGATACTCTGGTTTTTCCCAAATACCTGTGTCATGAGAGGATCAAGAAAAAACTACTTTTACATCCCCTTTTGGTACTTTTTCTTATAGAAGTATGCCTTTTGGTTTATGCAATGCACCTGCTACCTTTCAAAGATGTATGACTGCTATATTATCTGACTTTTGTGAAAAGATTGTTGAGGTTTTCATGGATGATTTTGTCATGTACGGAACTTCTTTGGATGATGTCTTAAGCAGCCTTGATCGAGTTTTGTAGAGATGTGAAGAAACTAATCTTGTTTTGAATTGAGAGAAGTGCCACTTTATGGTGAAGAAGGTATTGTCTTTGGGCATAACATTTCTGAAATAGGTATTGAAGTTGATGAAGCTAAGTTGATGCAATTGAGAAAATGCCATGTCCTAAAGATATCAAAGGTATAAGAAGCTTCCCTTTTCATGTTGGTTTCTATATTAAAGACTTCTCTAAAATTTCTAGGCCTCTTACTAATCTCTTACAAAAATATGTTCCATTTGTTTTTTATGATGATTGTGTAAAAGCATTTGAAACAATTAAGAAAGCCTTAATTTCTGCACCCGTAGTTCAACCACCTGATTGGAACTTACCTTTTGAAATTATGTGCGATGCTAGTGACTATGTAGTTGGTGGTGTTCTAGGACAAAGAGTTGATAAGAAATTAAATGTTATCCATTATGCTAGAAAAAATCTAGACAATGCTCAGAAAATTATGCTACCACTGAAAAAGAGTTTTTAGCAGTTGTGTTTGCTTGTGATAAATTCAGGTCTTGCATTGTTGATTCCAAAGTAATTTTTCACACTGGTCATGCTGCTATTAAATACCTGATGGAAAATTAAGATGCTAAACCTAGACTCATTAGGTGGGTTCTTTTTGTCACAAGAATTTGACTTGCATATTATTGATAGGTATGGATCTGAGAATCCGGTAGCTGATAACTTGTCTAGGTTAGAAAATATTCTTGATGACCCACTGCCTATTAATGATAGCTTTCCCGTTGAATAATTTGCGGTTATAAATGCTTCTCGTAATACTCCTTGGTATGCAGACTATGCCAATTACATTGTTGCTAAATGTATACCACCTAGTTTCACATACCAACAAAAGAAAAAGTTTTTGTTTGATTTAAGACATTACTTTTGGGATGATACTCATCTATATAAAGGAGTAGATGGTATTATTAGACGTTGTATAACTGAGCATGAATAGGAATAAATCCTAGGAAGTGTCACTCCGAGGCTTATGGAGGACACCATGCGGGAGACAGAACTTCACACAAGGTATTACAGTCTAGTTTTTATTGGCCTACTATTTTCAAAGATGCACGTAAGTTTGTTCTATCTTGCGATGGATGTCAAAGAATTTGTAATATTGGTAGACTCAGGAAATGCCTATGAACTATTCACTTGTTATTGAACTATTTGATGTTCGGGGATTTGATTACATGAGACCTTTTCCTTCCTCCAATGGGTATACTCATATTTTAGTTGATGTTGATTATGTAACTAAGTGGGTAGAAGCTATTCCAACTAGTAGTGCTGATCACAACACTTCTATTAAAATGCTTAAAGAAGTTATTTTTCCGAGGTTTGGAGTCCCTAGATATTTAATGACAGGCGGTGGTTCACACTTCATTCATGGTGCTTTCCATAAACTTCTTGTAAAATATGATGTTAACCATAGAATCACATCTCCTTATCATCCTCAGTCCAATGGTCAAGTAGAATTAAGTAATAGGTAAATAAAGCTGATCTTGAAAAGACTGTCAATAGATCTAGGAAGAATTGGTCTAAGATCTTGATGATGCACTATGGGCTTATAAAACTGCTTACAAAATCCTATGGGTATGTCTTCATATAAAATGGTTTATGTAAAAGCATGTCATTTACCTCTTGAATTAGAACATAAAGCTTATTGGGCAACTAAAGAGCTCAACTATGATTTAAACTTGCCGGTGAAAAGAGGTTGTTTGATATTAGCTCACTTGATGAATGGAGAACCCAAGCCTATGAAAATGCTGAACTCTATAAAGAAAAGGTTAAAAGATGGCACGACAAAAGAATACAAAAATGGGAATTTGATGTAGGTGACCAAGTCTTGCTATACAATTCTTGTTTAATATTTAAATTCTCTCCGAATGGGAAGGACCCTACCTTGTCGAAGAAGTTTATCGGTCCGGTGCTATCAAAAGGCAGCAACCCGAGGCGGTGAATTTACAAAGCATTAAGCATTATATCGCTGGTACGTGTATAAATATTGAGACTAATATTATTCATTCCATAACAGTGGAGGACTACATAAAGGAAACTTTTCGGAACCCTCCAGAACCTTGAAAAGTGAATAGGTATGTGATACGTTAAGTAAACCAACTCAAAAAAGTTCCATAAAGGAAATTTTACTCCATTTTGGAATATTTAAAAAATTAGCAAAATAATAAGTAGTCAGAAAAGCACACGAGCAGGCGACAAGCCTGGGAGTGCGCCCTACCCCCCTGGGCATGCCTCCCGAGCTTGTGGAGCCCTCATGCGCCCTCCGGACTCCGTTTTCTCATTATTTGTTTTGCACGGTAAAAATCAATTATATAAACTCAAGAAGGTTTTTGACCACTGTATTGCAATAATACCCTCTATTTTGTTTTGAGCTCTTTTTCCTGGCAGATCTCAAAGTATGTTGTCTCAAGAATCAGATGGCGAGAATTTCGTCTCGCACTATGTTGCAAATCCAAGGATCTATGGGGATATAGATCCCTATGGGTGGACCACGGAGGAGGAGCAAGATGGCAACCTGAAGGAAGCGGATTATACGATCTTGGATGAAGACGATGTCCCTCTACCTCAACTAGGGGATATGCATGGGGAGTTCGAAAAGTAGAGCCTACCAAACACAGTAAACAAGTCAAAGATCGAATTCATCATGTCCCATTTTCTACAGTAAAGCAAGGAGGCATTATGCAAAAAAGGTATTGAAGCTTGAGCAAGAAGTCGATGACTTGAGGGAGGAAAATTTTAGCCTCAAACGTAAGTTGGAGAAGCTCACCAGTTCATCACCACCTCCGAAGAAGGAGACTTGAATACACGGGTATGGGCACTCCCCTTGGCTTGTACCAAGCTTGGGGGAGGTGCCCCGGTATCGTATCACGACCTTTATCGTTATCATCTATCTTAGTTCGATCCTTTTGGTTAAATCGTGATCTATAGAATAAAAGTTTTAGTATCGTCTAGTCTTTAAGTTTTTGCTTCGTAGTCTATCTATGTAATAGAGTACGAGAGTTATATAGTAAATATTAGTTTTGAGTTGAGTGTTTTTCTTTCTTGCTTTGATCTTGGAGATGAAAAATAATAAATAAAATAAAAGATTATATAATAATCTTATGGAGAGTGATGACTTCACATATAAGAAGTATAATTCATGAAATTTGTTGAAGGTTGACAAACATAGTTTTTGTCATTGTTGCAATTCATAAGAAGTAATAAAGAAAGAGAGATTTCACATATAAATACACTATCTTGGACATCTTTTATTATTGTGACCACTCATTAAAATATTATATGCTAATGAGTTGTTGTTAGACAAGGAAGGCAACGTAATGAGTTATGTTTTCTTATATCCGAATAGAAGTTATATTGTCATGGATCGTCCAACATGTGGAGCTTGCTTTCTATCCAATGCTAGCCAAAAATTCTGCACCAAGTAGAGATGCTACTTGTGCATCCTGAATCTTTAAACCCAGTTTTTTCATAAGAGTCCACTATACCTACCTATGGATTGAGTAAGATCCTTCAAGTAAGTTGTCATCGATGCAAAGCAATAAAAATTTCCCACTAAATATGTATGGTCTTTTAGTGTGAGAAAAATAATCTTTTTACGAGCTTGTGATGGGGAAGAAGTAAAACTGACAGACTGCAAAATAAAGGTCTCTATCACAAGTGGCAATTTGAAGTGATGTTCCTTTGCATTAAGAGTTTGTGCATCCAAATAAAAAGCGCATGACAACCTCTGCTTCCCTCCACGAAGAGCCTATGTTCTATTTTAGTCGCTACCTTTATGCAAGAGTCATGGTGATCTTCATCATTCCTTTTAATTTTTTTCTCTTTTTGGCAAGCATCATGTGTTGGGGAAAGATCTAGACACACATATCCAGTCAGATGTAGGTAATTATGAGTTATTATTGTTGACATTTCCCTTGAGGTAAATGGTTGGGAGGCGAAGTTATAAGCCCCTATCTTTCTATGTGTCTGGCTGAAGCTTTGATCACATAAGTATCGCGTAAGTGTCAGCAATTATGAAAGACTAAATGATGGTTGAGTATGTGAACTTGCTAAATAAAAAGTTATTACATGGACCCTTTCTGACATTACGATAAATTGTAATTACATCAATGACTAAGATCATAGTTTGTTAATTTTCAATGAAGTTTACGGTTCATACTTTACCTTGAATTATCACTTTAGCATAAGAAGTTATATAACAATATATTGATATTCTAAAGATGATCGTGATGCCCTCATGTCCGTATTTTGTTTTACCGACACCTCTATCTCTAAACATGTGGTCATGATTATCGATCTCGGCTTTCGCTTGAGGACGAGCAAGGTCTAACCTTGAGGGGGGGGGGGTTGATACGTCCATTTTTGCATCATGTTTTTCTGTTGATATTTATTGCATTATGGATTGTTATTACACCTTATGATGTAATTATTATTCCTTTTCTCTCTTATTTTGCAAGATTCACATGAAGAGGGAGAATGCCGGCAGCTGGAATTCTGGACCGGAAAGGAGCAAATCTGAGATCCCTATTCTGCACAACTCCAAATGCCCTTGAGCTTTATAGAGAATTATTTTGGAATATATAAAATATTGGGCGAAGAAATACAGGGAGGGGACCCACCAGGTGGCCACAAGCCTGGGGGCGTACCCCCTGAGCTTGTGGGCCCTCTGGCCATCCTTCGGTGCCCATCTTCTGGTATATTAAGGGTTTTGACCTAGAGAAAATAGAGAGAAGACTTTCGGGACGAAGTGCCGCCGTCTTGGGGCGGAAGCTGGGCAGAAGCAATCTAGGTCTCCGGCGGAGCGATTCCATCGGGGAAACATGAAATCGAAGCCAGCGTCATCACCAACGATGCTCTCACCGTGGGAGGACCAATCTTCACCAACATCTTCACCAGCACCATTTCATCTCAAACCCTAGTTCATCTCTTGTATTCAATCTTTGTCTCAAAACCTCATATTGGTACCTGTGGGTTACTAGTAGTGTTGATTAGTCCTTGTAGTTGATGCTAGTTGCTTTATTTGGTGGAAGATCATATGTTCATAGCCTTAATGATATTAAATACCCCTCTGATCATGAAAATTAACAAACTTTGTGAGTAGTTACTTTTGTTCCTGAGGACATGGGACAAATCTTGTTATAAGTAATCATGTGAATTTGGTATTCATTCGATATTTTGATGAGATGTATGTTGTGTTTCCTCTAATGGTGTTATGTGAATGTCAACTACATGACACTTCACCATGATTTGGGCCTAGGGGAAGGCATTGGGAAGTAGCAAGTAGATGATGGGTTGCTAGAGTGATAGAAGCTTAAACCCTAGTGTAAGTGCATCTAGTGCCCCTTAGTGATTTTGGTGTATTGAAGACTTATAAGTTAAGGGACTGATGCGTTTGTGAGTGTACACATGTCTATAAGTCTATGGGGAGTTTGATATTTATAGAGAAAGTCGACCCCTAAAAATGAATGTCTTCAACTGAAGACTTTGGATTTCTGAAGACTTTGAAAGTGAAGAAATTGGTGTGACCGTGAAGACTCTATATTCATGCGAGGAATATGAAGCGTGAAGACTTTGTTTTCGTAGTTTCGTTTTCTCTTTATTGAGTCATAGAAAACACCGTACTGTTAAAGGGGGTCGAGGAAAAACAAAGGAAAAGTTTCCAAGTGATGCTCATCTCAAAATCCTACACCTACCAATCCTTTTGAGTGAAGCCATTGGAAATCTCATGCAGATCAGTCAATTTCTTTGGTGACAGACATGAAGTTCTTCAGGTCTCTGAGGAATTTGTTCTGACTGAGGTTAGGAATTCGCCAGCGCAGATTGCCTACAAGTGAGGAACATGATAGCCCTGAGGAATTTGAGCCTCAAATTTCCGACCGTTGCTGTGCTACGCGCCAGCTATTCCAAAATATCTACCGACCTAACGGTCATATCATTTGTCGGTGTACTAAAATAGGGCTACCTTAGTACCCCGAACTTGTGCACGGGCGATCAGTGGCGTCCCGTGGCAAGCCTCGCCAAGGCGTCGCCAAGACCCTCCGCAGCCATTCAGAAGGCGGGACCCGGCAAGAGGAGCTTGCCGGAAGGCCTCTCTAGGCACAGACAAGGCCCCGACAAGAAGAGCTTGTCGGGAAGGCCGCTCGAGCACGCTGGAAGACAAGGCCCGGCAAGAGGAGCTTGCCGGGAAGGCTCGGAGCGCGACAAGCCTCCTGGCGCGACAAGGATTCGGCCGCGGCAAGGCGCTTGCCGCTGCATGCAACCTCTCTCCCTCTCCGCTCCACCTCATCCAGCGACGTGTCGCCATGGGACCGTTCCATGGGCGCGTGTCGAGCGGCTGTGCGGCCAACGGAGAGCAGCGATAAGCGGCGTTGACAAGCTTGCCATCGTGGCGAGCGAAGGCGCACCTGACGGTCTCTGTTGCACTGTTTGGGCGACAATGACGGGCATTTATTGCTTTTGTCCCTTGCCGTCAGGGTTAGGTATTTTGCAATCGCATACTTGTTCAAGTAGGTGTACCAACTCCTGTTTTTACATTTGTACCCCCGTCTATGTTGCCACCTGTCGGAGACCCCTTGAGCATATAAAAGGAGGCCCGAGTGCAACGTAGAGGAGGTTCGCGTTTTTGGTCGGTTCGGTTCCGCGGGTTCCGCAGGAGGGGTTGGTTCGATTCATTCGACTGGCCGTAGACTAGACACACTCACGCTAGGTTTTGTAGCTCGCATTGCTCCCTAGCAAGAACACAATAGATCAAACAAGCAGTAGTAGGAGTTTTATCTCTCCGGAGAGCTCCGAAGCTGGTTAATCGCTCGTGTGCATCGCCTCGATCCGCTCTTCGTGCGATCTCCGCCCCCCTCCGAACCACAAGGGGCCCGGTCCGCCGGCCCCATAGGTGTTCGTGGGTACGATCAGCCTCCCCGACATCTCTGGCGCGCCAGGTAGGGGAGCGTCGAGGCCGTGTGAATCCGATCCGGCGTTCACGCGAGTGGCGTCATCAACATCTTCCTCAACATGCCACCGAAGAAGAAGGCTTCAGCGGCAGCAGAGCCGTCGCTGCACCCACCCTCACCGCAGCAAACGGGTGGTGGGGCAGACGCCGGCGGAGGGACGGGCGCCGATGAAAGTGCTCGCGACGTTGCCCAGTCCAAGGACAAGGCACCGCAAACCTCGGCGTCCACGCATCCCCCGCGCCCATCTCAGAGATGCGGGACCAACAACGTCATGGCGTTCACAACGCCATACGTTCGTTGGATCGAGACCCTCAAGACCAGCATGCGCGCCAACATGCTGGCACTAGTGAGATACGGTCGCCCGGACGGGGCGCTGCTCCTTCTAACGTAGTTAGAAGTCCGAGAGTGTCCCGCTCCTCGCACCGTTCTCCAATGCCGCCTACTACTCCAGCAGAAGCTCTGGCGAGAGCTCAACTACTCCTCGACTACCCTCCAACGGCCGACAAGGTCGACGAGTGGAGGGCCACTATCCAGAGCCTCATCAGCTTTGCCAACGGCGACGCTCCGCGGCAACCAATGCCATCATTGCCGCGGCAAGACGACAAGGCACGAGCCGGTGGCGACGAGACTGTCGGAGGTGCAACCACCGTGCACTCTCCGCCAAGAAGGCCAAGATCGCCGACTCACCGGATCCACCTCGACAGCGACTCCACTGTGTCGTCGGATCCGCGACCTCGCCGCGATCAGCGCCAAGTTCTTCATGAGCGACAACAAGAGGACGCTCGACCTCGCATCGAGCGCCAAAGAGAAGCGCGACATCAGTCCGACAAGCGCGCTGGGCCTTCTGTTGACATGCACGCGCCGGAGGGGCCAGGCGACTTGCCGTACGCGGTAGGTTGCCCTGCGTTCACTCGTGTGCTGCGGCAAGTCCATGGGCCCAGCCGTAAAAACTTCAAACCATACGTGCGGAGAAGTATGATGGCAGGACGCACCCGTCGGAGTTCTCGGCATCTACACCATCGCGGTGTAGGCTGCGGGGACGGGATGACAAGATCCTCGCCAACTACTTCCCGCCGTGCTCAAGCCCAACGCCGATCTTGGCTCATGCACTTGTCGGACAGCTCCATATCCTCTTGGGAAGATCTGTGCCATCAGTTTGTTGGCGCCTTCACAGGCGGCCACAAACCTCATGGCCAAGAGAGCGACCTTCACTTGCTCGCCCAGAAGGAAGGAGAGTCCCTGCGCAAGTTCATTCAGAGATTCAGCCGTGTGCACTACAACATCCCGTGACGTCCACCTTGCCGCAGTTGATCAGCGCATTTCATCGTAATGTGCGGAATCGCAGGATGAGGGAGGAGATGGCGATGTGCAAAGTCAAGGACGCCGCCAAGTTGCACGCCTTTGGCCGACAAGTGTGCGCTACCGAGGAAGGAGGAGACTCAGTGAGAGAATGCGAAGCAGGATCAGACAGTGATGACACCGCCCCGGCAAAGAAGGGCCGGCGGCGAGGTAACAGGAAGAAGAAAAGCAGAGAAGTGCTAGCTGTCAAGCAGTCCGACAACGGAGGCGGCGACAAGAACGCCAAGGCTGGTGGCTCCGGCAAGGAGGTTGCCGCTGACGCCAACCACCGGATCGGTGGCGGCCACGACAAGCGTGGATGGCTCCGGCAAGCAAGATCTTGCAAGATCCACCGCACCAAGGGCCACGATCTCCGTGAGCTGCAAGAAGGTCGAGCAGCTCGTCAACAGCAGAGAGCTGAGTACGAGCGGCGAGACAAGGAGAAGGCCCAGAAGGTGCCGGGGGAGCAAGCAAGAAACGTCCCCGGTTGGGGAGGACGCCTTGGCAAAGTCAAGCAGCGACAAGGAGATCGACCTCCCCGCGGCCGCGACAAGGATGAAGATGATGATGACGACGAAGATATGGAGGACGACGACGCTGATGAGCAGGAGTTTCAGAAAGCCACAGAGGTTCTCCGTGTTGACGGAGGTGCTTCCCTGCATACCTCCCACCGCCAACTCAAGCAATGGATGCGGGAGGTCAATGCAGCGGAACCATCTGTAGAGTCACGCAAGCCTCTGAAGTGGTCCAAGACGCCTATCATTTTTGATATTGAGGACCACCCTGATCGCATAATCGTGGTCGGGTGCTTGCCGATGTTGGTCTCTCCAACCATCCGCAACCTCAAGGTCACAAAATGTTAGTTGACGGCGGGCCGGCTTGAATCTGATCTCCTCCGTGGTGCTCCAAGCTTCAAATCCTCGACAGCGAGCTCGAAGAGACCGGAACCTTCCAAGGAATCAATCCGGGAAGGAGCAAGTCAAGGGAAGATTACGTTGCCGGTCACATTTGGCAGCGAGCTGAACTTCAGATCGAGAGGGTACGTTTGGCGTCGCCGATTTCCCATTGCCTTACAATGGGATACTTGGCCGCCCAAAGCACTCGCCAAGTTCATGGCAGCCTCTCACTACACCTACAACCTACTCAAGATGCCAGGCCCGATAAGCGTCATCTCTGTCCATGGCGACAAGAAGGATGCCCTTATCTGCGGCAAGATCTTCCGGATGCAGCAGCCGCATGACAGATTGCCGGACACTTGCCGCTGAAGCTCCGGGGAAGAAGACCAAGTCCAAGTCCGGCAAGGGCTCGATGCTCACTCCGCAAGCGCACCTCTTCGGAGTGCTGCGCTACCGTCGAGGACGCACCATCGAGCTCCACCGTCAAGTGCAAGAAGATGGTGGCTCCGCCGAAGACCAAGAAGGTGCCCTCCAAGGAGGACGGCGCTGGTGGTACCTTCACCATCAGTGCCTCTCTCGACCCCAAATAGGAAGGCGCTCGTTGCTTTCCTGCGGCGAATGTCGGCGTGTTTGCATGGCAACCGTCGATATCCTCGGTGTTCCTGTGAAAGTGATTGAGCACCGCCTGGCCGCTTGTCCTCATGCGCGCCCGTCAAGCAAAAAGTCGAAGCAAGCGTTGGAGCGCCAAGAATTCATAGCCGAAGAGATCAAGAAACTGGAAGCAGCAGGCCTTGTCGAGGAGTGCTCCATCCTACGTGGTTGGCCAATCCTCGTAGTCGTGGCGCAAGGCAAATGGGAAATGGAGACTTTGTATTGACTTCACGGATGTTAATAAAACTTGCCCCAAAGATCCATTTCCCTTGCCGCATTGACCAGATTGTTGACTCCACGGCTGGATGTGATTTGCTTTCATTTCTTGATGCCTACTCAGGATACCATCAGATCTTCATGGCTGAAGAAGATGAGGAGAAGACCGCATTCATCACACCATGTGGCACATACTGTTTCATATGGATGCCTTTCGGTTTGAAGAATGCTGGTTCAACATTTGCAAGGGTAGTCCATGACGCTTTTGAGCCGCAAATGCACAAAAATCTAGAAGCCTACATGGATGACATAGTGGTTAAGAGCAAGGACAAAGCAATTTTGGTTCAAGATTTGGACGAGACCTTTGCAAATCTGCGCAAGATCAACCTCAAGCTCAACCTCGAGAAGTGCGTGTTTGGAGTCCCTTCCGGCAAGCTTCTCGGGTTCTTCGTGTCTCGGTGGGATTGAAGCTAATCCCGACAAGATCAAGGCCATTGAGCAGATTGAAGCACCAAAGAGCGTCAAGGATGTCACGAAGACTTGCGGTTGCGTGGCTGCTCTCGGCAAGTTTATTTCTAGGTTCTGCTGAGCGCCTCGCCATTTTTCAAGATTTTGAAAAAGGCAGGTCCAAAGAAATGGACTCGAAGCGGAGGCTGCGCCGCAGACTTAAAGAGATACCTGTCCTCCACTCCAACACTTGTCGCACCTAGGCCACAAGAGAAGTTGCTGCTATATATAGCAGCAACCAATCAAGTGGTTAGTGCTGCGTTAGTGGCAGAGAGGGAGGCGGATGACGAGCCGACAATCATGCAAGCACGCCCAAATGACAAGGTGGGGCTTCGCCGACAAGCTCTGGTCCCGACAAGGACGAATCCATGCAGACACATGAACAGACATGTAAAAGGATGGTGCGAGCCCGCCTATTTTGTCGACTCCCTCCGCAAGGGGCTAGGTCAAGGTATTACGGTGTGCAGAAATTGCTTTTCGGCCTCCTCATGGCCTCGAGAAAGCTGCGCCATTACTTCCAAGCACATGAGATCACAGTTGTCACTCGCTTTCCTCAAGAGGATCTGCAGAATCCGAAGCGGCAGGCGGGGATTGTTGAGTGGCATCGAACTGCCAAGCTTTGGTCTTAAGTTTGAAAGCACATCAACTATCCAAAGCGAGCATTGGCGTAATTCATAGCGTAATAGACGCCAACGCCAGATGAAGAGATTCCGGAGACGAGCATTCCCGTCAAAGAAGCCAGCAAAGAGTGGCTGATGTACTTTGATGGTGCCTTCTCGCTGCAAGGCGCCGGTGCCGGCGTGCTGCTTATCGCACCCACCGGAGAGCACCTCAAGATCGCAGTGGACCTTGGGATCAAGAAGCTTATTGTCAGGGGTGACTCGCAACTCGTCGTCCGCCAAGTCAACAAAGATTACCAGAGTCCGTTGATGGAAGCCTACGTTGATGAAGTGAGGAAGCTAGAAGAGCACTTTGACGGCACCGCAAATGGAAAATGTTCCAAGAGCTCGAATGATATTCTTGACGGCTGTCAAAGTGCGTTGCGCTTAAGTTACACAATGGAACCAGGGATTTTCGTGCTCAAGCTGACTCAGCCAACCGTAACACCGCCGATCGGATGAGCAAGAAGAGGAAGTTGGCCTCTGGTGACTACTTTCCGGCAGAGCTTCCCAAGCCGTCGTTGCAAAGGTCCCCAAGATCAACACCAACAGTCTTTGAGGAGCGCCTCCGGCTGCACCCTGTGGTTTGTTCCGTTGAAGCAGACGCCTCCGACAAGCCTTGCTTCGCAAGCTTGTCGGGAGCATCTAACTCGGCAGAGCCGCAGCTCTTGCCGAGAGAAGTGATGTTCCCAGCAGCAGATGTGCCTTTAGTCCTTGTTGTCGAGCCGCAGGCTCCAACATGGGTGCACAGATTGTCCATTTCCTTGACGGAGAACTTCCCAAGAGCAAGAAGAAGCGGAAAGAGTAGCGGCAGTCAAGTATGTACCAGTTTGTCGATAGCATACCTGCATGTAAGAAGTCTCAACGGTGTGAAATTGAAGTGTATTGCGGGGAAGATGGATAGAAGTCATTGGCAGAGATACATGGAGGCACATGTGGTCACCACATTGGCGCAAGGGCACTTGCCGCAAAGCTTTCCGGCAAGGTTTCTTCGGCCGACAGCCCTCCGTGATGCAATCGCACAAGTAACCAAGTGTGAAGCGTGCTAGTTCCATTCCAAACAGATACACCAGCCAGCTCAAGCTCTCCAGACGATCCCTTTATCCTGGCCATTTTCGGTCTGGGGGCTCGACATCCTCGGCCCCTTCCCCCAAGCTGTCGGGGGCTTTGAGTACTTGTACGTCGCCATCGACAAGTTCACAAAGTGGCCGGAAGTGGAAGCAGTGAGGAAGGTGACAACACAGTCAGCAGTCAAGTTCTTCAGGTCGATTGTTTGCCGTTTCGGAATCCCTAACAGGATCATCACGGACAACGGAACGCAATTTACGAGTCGCACCTTCATGCAGTACGTCCAAGACCTTGGCGCCAAGGTCTGCTCTGCTTCTGTTGCTCACCCGAGAAGCAACGGTCAAGCAAAGAGGGCAAACGCTGAAGTGCTGCGCGGGCTCAAGACCAGAACTTTCGACAGGCTGCACAAGTGCGGAAGAAACTGGATCGAGGAGCTGCCGGTGGTTCTTTGGTCGATCAGACGACGCCAAATCGAGCCACCGCCAGGCACCCTTTGCTCTAGTCTATGGAGCAGAGGCAGTTCTCCCCACGGAACTCGTATACGGATCGCCTCGAGTACTCGCTTATGATGAGCTTGAGCAAGAGCAGCTGCGACAAGATGATGTGCTGCTCCTCGAGGAGGATCGTCTTCAGGCCGCTGTGCGTGCCGCTCGCTACCAGCAAGCCCTGCGTCGCTACCATAGCCGTAGTGTTAGTGCTAGAAGTCTCGAGGAAGGCGACCTTGTTCTTCGGCGCGTTCAGTCCGCCAAGAATTCAAACAAGTTGACGCCGAAGTGGGAAGGCCCTTATCGGGTGAAACGAGTCACTAGGCTGGCGCTGTCCGCTTTGAGACCAAGATGGCATTCCGTGAGCAACTCACGGAACATTGAGCATCTTCGTAAGTTTTACCCATAGGGCGCGGTTGTCGGAATCCGTTCGGCAACCACCTTTTGTATAAGTCTTGCCGCTGTTGCATGTAATCCTTCATACAAAGCCGGGCGCAGACCCCGTGCATCAGTAAAGCTCATGTGTTGCGGCAGCTTGTCAAGTTCATGCTTTCATCATTTTATTGCATGTTTTGGCTAACACTTTGTGCAGCAACCATACCCGGTAAGCAGAATCGAGCCGCTTAGGCTCCATAATGTTATTTCCTCTTCTTTTCTTTTCTCAAAGGAAAGAAGGCTCTCGCGCACAAGTTAACCAGGGGAGGAGGAGATAATACTATGGACTGTGCACCGCTCGAGGAAGTATCACCTCATCGGGAAGCAAGAAATGAAAAGCTAAGTTGCCAAAGTTTGAGCAATCAATTTTAAATTTTCGTTATCTTCCTCGAACGATAGTACTTTGTATGGAAAACACATGCAGAGGAACCAAATCGTGACTGGTCGCGCCCTTACTTTGTTTCGAGTCCGCTCAACAACTTAAGTGAGCTGCGGCTAGTCCGCGACAAGGTTGCTTGTCGGCGACTTCGCCAAAGAAGGCTGAAGTTCCGCACTTCGGCGCCATGACAAGGGTGCTCAGACCGCAAGTTTTCCCTAAAAAGCGTAGGGTAATAACATACAAAGCCAAGAGTCGAGTAAAGGAAGTAACGTAGCAAATGTTGCCCAGAATAAAGTTATATTACAAAAATAACTTATTGCGGCACTGGCTAAATCATTCTCAGAACTGAAATAACAGCGAAGAGGAGAAGAAGGGCGCGCCGGCACCCAAGCCCCGACAAGCAAGAATTACCGGGGGCTGCGGCAAGCCATAGTTGCCGGGGGCTGCGGCAAGCCATAGTTGCCAGGGGCTGCGGCAAGCCAGAGTTGCCGGGGGCTGAGATATCAGATAAGCCCTTCGTCCTTTTTCAAGCATCCCTTTTTCATTAAAAACATTCTACTCGGATACAATCCGTGGGGAATGAAAAACATGAAAGGGAAGATTACAAGTATTAAATGCGGATAAGGCCCGAAGGCTTACAAATTAAAAAGATAAGATGCCCGTAATCCTTTTTCTGTCCCTCTCTCCAGGAGGTAGGTCAAGGAGGCGAGAAGGGCAAAAGAAACGCCTAGGCGAGCTACAGGTGCCAGAAGGCACCAAAGGAACATCCAGAGCTCCCGAGGGCTTGACGGAGATGGCAGCGCCGAAGCGGAGCTCAAGACGGGCGGTAGGATGTCAAGACGTTGTCGAGGGCACTACGCCTCGTACTCCGACTTGACGGCCTTGTCGCCATCCCTCTTCCCCTTCCGCAGCCTCCCTACGCCAGTCGCCCAAGGAGACGACCCCGGGGAGTTCAAGGAGCCGGCGACGCGGATGATGGGGTCGCCGGTGATGCACTAAGCGGCGCCCGACAACTAATCGGGCCCGCTACCCTTGTCGTCGCTGTCGCTCTCCTCCTCGTCACTCTCGCTCGAGGGAATCTTATTTGTCGGAGGAGCTATCCACGCAGCACTTCGCCCGAGTACCGAGATCCCGAAGACCTTGACGGAGAGGAGATCACCCTCCATTAACTTAAAATGGAGGGTAAATCCCGCCTCAGTGTGGATGCGAGTGAACGTCTTCCACCCACGATCAAGATACATCACATTAGGGGTTGGGAATACAACACGGACTCGCATGCCGCTGATTCCACAGCCCCTCATGTGCAGTGTCAGTGTCTCGGGCGCATCCGACTCCATCGCGCTCACGAACGGAGCTGGAAGCCAGAGGCGACGACGAGGCGCCCGGCGCAGCCTGACGAAGAACTCGCAAGGGTCGTCCCCTGTATGGACCGCCGCAGGGAGGGGAACCGCCGCTTCCGCCCCGTCCGCCTCTTCCCCGAGCGCCTCGACCTCGTCCACGACCTCGCCCCCTCCCTCTTCCTCTTGTGGCTGGCTCTGCCGCCCCGGGCGTGGGGTTGGGAGGGGAGCGCTGTCTAGCGGCGACCCTCGCCGCCACCGATGAAGAACCAAGGTTCCTTTTCTCCATGGCAAATGAGAGAAAGGGGAGCAGAAACTGAGGAAAGAAGGAGATGGGAGAGTGCGGGCTTCTGCGCTCCCCTTCCGCTCTTTTTAAGGAAGCAAGGTGGGGGCTCGACCGCCCCACTCGACAAATCAGGGCATAGGAAGAGCAGGGAATCAGGGCCGACCTGCTGCCTCTGCTCGTAACGGCCCAGTTTTCCACTTCCACCGTCCGCGAACCCAAAAGCATGGGAACCACGTGGCGGGGATGCAGAACTGAGGCGACGGGTGAAGCGACCCCGCACGCCGCCCACTCCCCCCACGACGCCGCAATTGACGCGTGCCGTTACGGGGGAACGCGGCGGATACGGAGTGGGTTTGGTTTGGACCCAGGCCGCGCGTGCCTGCTTTTGGGCCTGGCCCAACAGCGCTTCGGCACCGTGTATGGCCCAGACCGGGGCTCCTGCCGGTGTACTAAAATAGGGTACCTTAGTACCCCGAACTTGTCTGCAAGCGATCGCGGCGTCCCGTGGCAAGCCTCGCGGGCGTCCGCCAAGATCCTCCGCAGCCATTCGGAAAGCGAGACCCGGCAAGAGGAGCTTGCGGGAAGGCCTCTCTAAACGCAGACAAGGCCCCGACAAGAAGAGCTTGTCGGGAAGGCCACTCCAGGCACGCGGAAGACAAGGCCCCGGCAAGAGGAGCTTGCCGGGAAGGCTCGGAGCGCGACAAGTCTCCGGGCGCGACAAGGATTCGACCGCGGCAAGGCGCTTGCCGCGGCATGCAACCTCTCTCCGTCTCCGCTCCAGCTCACCCAGCGACGTGTCGCCATGGGACCGTTCCATGGGCGCGTGTCGAGCGGCTGTGCAGCCAGCGGAGAGCAGCGATAAGCGGCGCTGATAGGCTCGCCATCGTGGCGAGCGGAGGCGCACCTGACGGCCTCTGTTACCTTTGTTTGGGCGACAACGACGGGCATTTATTGCTTTTGTCCCTTGCCGTCGAGTTAGGTATTTTGCAATCGCATAATCGCTCAAGTAGGTGTACCAACTCCTGTTTTACATTTGTACCCCGTCTATGTTGCCACCGCCGGAGACCCTTGAGCATATAAAAGGAGGCCCGAGTGCAACGTGAGGAGGTTCGCGTTTTGGTCGGTTCGGTTCATGGGTTCCGCAGGAGGGGTTGGTTCGATTCATTCGACCGGGCCGTAGACTAGACACACTCACGCTTAGGTTTTGTAGCTTGCATTGCTCCCTAGCAAGAACACAATAGATCAAACAAGCAGCGAGGGAGTTTTATCTCCGGAGAGCTCCTAAGCTGGGTAAACCGCTCGTGTGCATCGCCTCGATCCGCTCTTCGTGCGATCTCCGCCCCCCTCCGAACCACAAGGGGCCCGGTCCGCCGGCCCCATAGGTGTTCGTGGGTACGATCAGCCTCCCCGACATCATTGAAGGGCATTTATGTCTTATCATATCAGGCTGCTCCCTAGGCTATAAATAGCCGCCCCCTAGAACCGCTAACTTGTCATTGAGAGCATCCCATCCTCCGAGGACTTTGAGCGAAAATCATCAAGTGAGGAAAACCCAAACTCAAACACCTTCAAACCCAAAGTGATTGAGCATCAATGAAGAAATTGTTCCTGTGTGGATCCGACGCTTGTTACCTTTGAAGAATGTGCATCTTCCAGACAGTTAGACGTCATGGTCTAGAGCATCCAAGAGGAAACTGTGGATCGGCGAGTGACCGAGTTTGTGAAAGTTTGGAAGCACCTGAAGACTTACCACAAGTGATTGGGTGAGGTATGTGTGACCTTAGCTCAAGGAGAATACGGTGAGGACTGTGTGTCCGAGACTGTGTGTCCTCAGGTTTAAATACCTAGCCGCTCCAACCAGACGTACAACTCACACAACAGTTGGAACTGGTCTACCAAATCATTGTCTTCACCGAGCGAACTGGTTCTATTTCCTCAACCCTTCCATTTCCACATTACCATGTTGTGTGCTTGTTCATATCTGTTTGAAAACTTTGACTGGAGACTTTCTCAATTTCCTCAGTTCAATTTCTTCAGTCTGGTTGTCTTCATACTATTTTATCCTATGCTTACGCTTTCTGTACTCTGTGTCTGTCTTCATTTCATCATGATATCCATGTTTATGTTATGACATGTATGCTTATGAGTACTTATTCCGCTGCAAGTAGTTCTTCGCTCAGGAATTTCCTCACCGTGAAATTCCTTAGTGAAGAATTCATAAAAATCGCCAATTCACCCCCTGTAGTCGACTTAATGCACTTTCAATTGGTATCAGAGCAAGGTACTCCCTTGTTCTGTGTGATTTTGGTTTAACCGCCTAGAGTTTTAGTCATGTCGACCGCATGTATGATCAAGGTATCTGCTGGGTGTCCTACCTTCGATGGGATGGACTACCCCTACTATAAGAATAAGATGCGAATGCATCTTGAGGCAATTGATAACGATCTCTGGTATGTTGTGGAGAATGGTGTCCCCTTTGTCACTCCTACCATCAACGCTGCTGACGTGAAGAGATTCAAGCAACTCGACTCTCAAGCGAAGAATCTCATATGTGGCCATCTGAGCAAAGGGCAGTATGGTAGAGTGAGTGCTTTGGAAATAGCTAAGCTTATCTGGGATAGGCTGTCCAAGGTCAATGAAGGAGTCTCAACATAGCATGAATCTTGAGTTGACGTTCTTCGCAATCTCTTCAACTGCTTCAAAAGACTCGACAATGAAAATGTTCAACGAACCTTTGATTGCCTCACTGACATCTCAAATGAGCTTCAAGCACTTGGTGCCACTTACATCACCGACCATGAGGTGGTGAAGAAATTGCTGAGATCGTTTGATTCTTCATTTGATACTCTGGAATTGATGATACAAGAACGTGGAGACTATAAGTCACTTGATCCCGCTGATATCCTCGAGAGGCTAAACACTCATGAGTTCCAGCTTGCTGAGAAGAGAGATCTCTATGGACCGAGCTATGGCAGATCACGTGCTCTAAAGGCCAAGGCAGTGTCTGAATCTGAAGGTGAAGATTCTGGTAGCAGCCTTGGTGATCCTAAAGAACTGAGACAGGAGCTAGCAATGCTCGTGAAGAAATTCCATAAGTTCTCAAGACGTGGTCGCTTTGGAAAATCCTCAAGAAGTGATGATTCCTCATCTCGTGACTACAAGAAGAGACTATGCCACAAGTGCAAGAAACCTGGTCACTACATTCAAGACTATCCTTAGTGGGAAAAGGATCAAAGAAGAAGAAATACAAGGATTACAGTTCTGATGACTCAAAGAAGAAGAAGAAATCTTCAAAGTCTTCATCATCAAAATCCTCGAAGTCTTCATCTCACAAGAAGAGCAGCTCTAAGAAGGCTCGGGCATTCATTGGCAAGGAAATGGACTCTGAAGCTGAATCTGAGGAACATGAGGAAGAGGAGGCATCCGAGGAGTCAGAATCTGGTGTGGCGAGCCTAGCCCTCGCTACTGCGTTCATGAGCAAGTCCATCTTCAACACTGAAGAAAATGGCTTCCACAACAAGGCTGATGACGACGATGATGACTACGCTCCCACCTATTGCTTCATGGCAAAGTGTGCCAAGGTACTCAAATATCCCTCCTCTGAATCAAGTGAGGATGAATCTGATGAAAACCTCAAGCCTAGCTACTCTAAACTTCCTAAGATTGCTGTGAAACAACAAAAGGCTTTTGAAAAGGTTCAAAATATGCTAGACAAAAGTGATGATATGTTGGGTGAAGAAATGGATCGCACTAAAACCTTGACTGAAAATCTTCAGAGACTTTAGTCTAAGTTTGACAACCTTCAAAGTCATCATAAAACTCTCTTATCTGATCATGAGAAGCTTTCTTATGAATTTCTTCAAACAAAGCAAGATATTGAGGAGCTATGGGTGAGTTATGAAGATCTTCGGAAGGAGCGTGATTCATTACTTGCTCAACAAATCAGCGCTGCTCAGGAAGAATTTATTCCTCCATTTTTGAAGTGCATTGAATGTGAATTTGCTAATTCTTCACCTGAATGTTCAAATGCTTCTACTGCTACAAATTCTTCACCTGTCTCTGCTGTCACTAATTCCTCATCTGAGGATATTGCTAGTATCAGTGACAATGCAGGGCTGAAGGATTTGTATATGACAGGCATGTACAAAAGCCTCAAAGGGCATCAGGCTCTTTGTGATGTGATTAAAAACCAGATCCTCAATAGGAACCCTAGGAAAGAGGGTATTGCCTTTGAGAGGAAACTCGATGCTGATGGAACATACTGGAAGCCTGAGAAGTACCCCAAAACCTCATGGGTTGCTACAAAGGGACCTCCAGTAGATCCATCTACTCTATCTAGATTTTCATGTGAATCTCCTCATTCTTCTGATGAGTCATTTGTGTCCAACTATAAGCTATTCAAAAATCAGAATGGTGAAGTATTTGCAAGATATGTTGGCACTAACTGCAGGAACGGTTCCCCTATGAAGAAAATCTGGGTTCCCAAAAGGTGCCTTGAACGTCTTCAGGTGAATTGCATCATGACACCACCTGTGAAGAATAGGAACCCCAGATCAAATTCTTCATATGGACCAAATTCTTCATATGGATCCAAGTCCTCATACGGACCAAATTCTCAAATGGATCAAATTCCTCAAAAGGTTCAAAATCCTCATATGAACATCATCGTGCTAACACTTCTGTTTCACAGGGAAGATCTAAGGGCTATGAATATGAGCATTATTCTTCTAACCATTATATTCATAAGTCCTCGAAGAATTTCTCTACTTATTCGTATGCTTACCCTAACTCCTCTTATGTGAAATGAAGTGGACTGGCTTCTATGCCACCGTTCTCTTATGGAGCTCACGGAATGATGAACTCTTTGCCACCCCTTCAGATGTGGGTGGTGAAGAAAAATAACTAATCTCTTATGCAGGGTTAGGTCTCCAGACGTACTTAAACGTCTGAAGAATTTGCTGGAGACCTTAATATGCTTGGAAGGACGCAAGCTAATCATGAAGAAATGAACTTTCATTTCTCACGTCCTCATACTGCTTTATCTGTTATATTGCTTCATGAAATTGATCTAATGAAATTGATGTCATATTCCTCACTGATGAAGTATATGAGTTCGTAAGCTGCACTAATTCATCTGCAGGATGATCAACCCAAAGCCACTGAGTGGGTCCTCAATAGTGGATGTACAAACCACATGACTAGTGACAATAATCTATTGATGGATGCTCCCTTATCTCCATCGCATCTGAAGCATATCACCTACGCTGACAAAGGAAAAAAGCAAGGTATTGGGTCTAGGTAAGGTTGCGATCTCAAAGGATCGACACATGGACAAAGTAATGCTTGTCGAGTCCTTAGGACTCAACCTCATGTCAGTCTCAATGCTTTGTGATCTTGATATGGTTGTTATCTTTGGCAAGTATCGTTGTGTTGTGATCATGGAAGCTAACCATTCCAAAGTCTTCGAAGGCTTTAGGAGAGAAGATCTGTATAGTGGTGATTTTTCCACAGGACCACAACCAGCTATATGTCTACTTGCAAAAGCTTCAGAAGGCTGGCTATGGCATCGATGACTTGGTCATGCTGGTATAGGAACTTGCACAAGCTTGCGAAGAAGAAGCATGTAATTGGCATTGAGAATGTCAAATTCCTCAAGGATCACTTGTGCGGAGCCTGTGAAGCTGGAAAGATGACCAAGGCCAAGCATCCAGCGAAGACAAGCATGACTACCACTCGACCATTTGAATTGCTTCACATGGATCTCTTTGGTCCAAACCATTATTCTGCATTCACCAATGAAGCATCTCTATATGGCTTTTTTATTGTTGATTATTACTCTCGTTACACATGGGTACATATCGTCACTTACAAATGTGAAGTGCAGGAAGTCTTCAAACGATTTTCCTCGAGGACTTCAACCAAATTTGGTGTGAAGATCAAGCACATCATAAGTGACAATGGAACTGAGTTCAAGAATACTGGTCTTGATGACTATATTGATGAACTTGGTATAACTCATGACTTATTTGCTCCTTATACTCCTCAGCAGAATGGCATCGTGGAGCGCAAGAACATGAATCTTGTTGAGATGGCTCTCACTATGCTTGATGAATACAAGACACCTCGTCATTTCTGGATTGAGGCAATCGATACTGCGTGCCACATCATCAACAGGGCATATCTTCACAAATTCTTCAAGAAGACTGCATATGAACTCCTCACTAACAAGAAACCCAATGTGAGTTATTTCAAAGTCTTCGGTGCTAAATGTTGGATTAGAGATCCTCATCACAATTCTATATTTGCACCGAAAGCACATGAAGGTTTTATGCTTGGTTACGGAAAGGACTCGCACACCTACAGAGTCTTCAACAACGTTCACCACAAGGTTGTTGAAACTGTAGATGTGTGGTTCGATGAAACTAATGGCTCGCAAAGAGAGCACCTACCTCATGTGCTAGATGAACAGTCTCCTGAGGAAACCATCAAGTTCATGGCTACTGAGGATGTCATTCCCACCGAAGAATCTGCTGAAGAAGTTATTCCAGATCGTGAAGGACATCATGCTGGTGCACCTGAGGAAAATGGCTCTGAAGAAAATGCTGATCCAATTCCTCGTCGCCAACCCGCTCATCCTCGAGTTACAAATGAAGTGCAGATTGAGAAAATCATCACCGACATCAACGCACCAGGTCCTCTCACACGCTCAAAAGCTTCACATTTATCTAACTTTTGTGGGCACTTTGCTTTCGTCACTATCACAGAGCCCACTAAGGTAGATGAAGCATTTTTGGAGCCTGAGTGGATTCAAGCTATGCAAGAAGAATTACATCAGTTCGAGCTCAACAATGTCTGGGAACTGGTCAAACATCCAGACCCTCGCAAGCATAATATCATAGGCACAAAGTGGATCTACCGCAACAAGCAAGATGAGAATGGCCTTGTGGTGAGGAATAAGGGACGGCTTGTAGCTCAAGGGGACGCACAGGTTGAAGGAATTGATTTTGTTGAAACTTTTGCACCTGTTGCTAGACTTGAGGCTATTCGCGTATTACTTGCTTATGCTAACAATCATAATATCATCTTATATCAAATGGATGTGAAAAGTGCATTCCTCAATGGTATGCTTGAGGAAGAAGTATATGTTACTCAACCACCAGGTTTTGAAGATCCAAAGCATCCTGACAAAGTCTTCAGACTCAATAAGGCCCTCTATGGCCTCAAGCAGGCCCCTCCGGCGTGGTATGATACTTTGAAGGAATTCCTCATGAAGAAAGGCTTCAAACCCGGTTCACTTGACCCAACTCTTTTCACCAAAACCTATGATGATGAATTATTCGTGTGCCAAATATATGTTGATGATATTATCTTTGGTTGTACTGACCAACATTACAGTGATGAATTTGCCTATATGATGAGTGAAGAATACCAAATGTCTATGATGGGAGAATTGAAATTCTTCTTAGGTCTTCAGATACGTCAGAAACGCAATGGCATAATCATATCTCAGGAGAAATACCTCAAAGATGTACTGAGGAAATTCGGCATGCAAGATTGCAAAGGCGTCAAAATCCCTATGCCCACAAATGGCCATCTATGCACTAATGAAAATGGTATTGACTTCGATCAAAAGGTATAACACTCCATGATTGGTTCTTTATTGTATTTATGTGCATCTAGGCCGGATATTATGCTTAGTGTATGCATGCGTGCCCGCTTTCAAGCTACACCGAAGGAATCAGACCATAAGGCTATGAAGCATATTCTTCGATATCTAGCTCACACTCCAACACTTGGATTATGGTATCCCAAGGGCTCGGCTTTTGATCTCATTGTATATTCAGACTCTGACTATGCTGGTGATCATGTGGACTGCAAGTCAACATCAGGCACATGTCATTTCCTCGGACAATCCTTGGTATGTTGGTCCTCGAAGAAACAGAACTGCGTGTCACTGTCTACTGCTGAAGCTGAGTACATTGCTGCTGGATCGTGCTGTGCTCAATTGCTATGGATGAAGCAAACTCTCAAGGACTATGGCATCAATGTGAAGAATGTGCCACTCTATTGTGACAATGAGAGTGCCATCAAGATTTCTCATAACCCAGTTCAGCACTCGAAGACAAAGCACATTCAGATTCGTCATCATTTTCTTCGTGATCATGTGTTGAAGGACGACATCTCCATCGAGCACGTGAAGACTGAAAAACAACCAGCCGATATCTTCACAAAGCCCTTGGATGAGAAGAGATTTAGCAAGTTGCGGTGTGAGCTAAATATCTTAGAATCTTCGAATGTCCTTTGAAAAGGACACACATCCTAACACTTATGCAAAATTGATGACTTAGATGTGCAACACACAAAGTAACGTTTTTCTTCAATCAATGAAGACTAACACCCTAAGTGTGAAGAAATTAACGAAGAATTTGATTCTCAGAGCCCTACGACAATTATGCAGCGGTGTCTGAAATCATCATTCTTATACGGTGGGTCACGCCACCAACAAAAGTTGAAAATCTTCAATTTGAGTTTTTCTTCATTTTTGAAATTCCTCAGTTGTTCAATTTCTTAAACTTTGCACTATCTTCACTGTTTCCGTCATTTTTCTTCATTGACTATATTTATATATTAGAGTTTATGTCCTCTACAACATTCACTTATAGCTATTTCTTCAAGTTGCCTTTTCTGCTAAGTGAATGTGATCGAACCCTTCCCCCTCTATGCTAAACTCAACCCAGTCTATTCACAAATTCTTCATGTGCGTTCTATTTGAAACCGGTTCAAAATCTTCACTGTGTCCTTGACAGCTGAAGAATTTGTGAACGAAACCTTAAAATATTCTAATATGATTTTTTTGGCTTTTACCGATCAAACCGTTCCACATTCAACGATATATTATCCTATTCACCCACGATCACACACGATCTCCACCTCTCTGTACATGGGTGACACATGTCGCACGAATGAGAAGGGTCAGGGGCACGTCTGATACGTCTCCAATGTATCTATAATTTTTTATTGTTCCATGCTATCATATTATCTGTTTTGGATGTTTAATGGGCTTTATTATGCACTTTTATATTATTTTTGGGACTAATCTACTAACCAAAGGCCCAGTGCAAATTGCTGTTTTTTTGCCTATTTCAGTGTTTTGTAGAAAAGGAATATCAAATGGAATCCAAACGGAATGAAACCTTCGGGAGAGTTATTTTGGAACAAACGCAATCCAGGAGACTTGGAGTGGACATCAAGGAAGCAACAAGGCGGCCACAAGGCAGGGAGGCGCGCCCAGGGGGGTAGGCACCGGAGGGGGAATCGATCATGGAGGGATTCTACATCAACACCATAGCCTCTTCGATGATGTGTGACTAGTTTACCACAGACCTTCGGGTCCATAGTTATTAGCTAGATGGCTTCTTCTCTCTCTTTGGATCTCAGTACAAAGTTCTCCTCAATTCTCTTGGAGATCTATTCGATGTAATTCTTTTTGCGGTGTGTTTGTCCAGATCCGATGAATTGGGGGTTTCTGATCAATATTATCTATGAACATTATTTGGTTCTTATCTGAATTCTTATATGTATGATTTGATATCTTTGCAAGTCTCTTCGGATTATCAGTTTGGTTTGGCCTACTAAATTGATCTTTCTTGCAATGGGAGAAGTCCTTAGCTTTGGGTTCAATCTTGCAGTGTCCTTTCCCAGTGACGGCAGGGGTAGCAAGGCACGTATTGTATTGTTGCCGTCGAGGATAAAAAGATGGGGTTTATATCATATTGCTTGAGCTTATCCCTCTACATCATGTCCTTTCCTAATGCGTTACTCTGTTCTTATGAACTTAATACTCTAGATGCATGCTGGATAGCGGTCGATGTGTGCAGTAATAGTAGTAGACGCAGAATCGTTTTGGTCTACTTGTCGCGAATGTGATGCCTATATACATGATCATGCCTAGATATTCTCATAACTATGCGCTTTTCTATCAATTGCTCGACAGTAATTTGTTCACCCACCGTAGATTATGCTATCTTAAGCCACTAGTGAAACCTATGGCCCCCGGGTCTATCTTCCATCATATTATTTTCCTATCAATTTACTATTTCTGCCGCCATTTATTTTGCAATCTTTACTTTCCAATCAATATCATAAAAATACCAAAAATATTTATCTTATTATCTCTATCAGATCTCACTTTTGCAAGTGGTCGTGAAGGGATTGACAACCCCTTTATCGCGTTAGTTGCAAGGTTCTTATTTGTTTGTGCAGGTACAAGGCGACTTGCGTGTAACCTCCTCTTGGATTGATACCTTGGTTCTCAAAAACTGAGGGAAATACTTACGCTACTTTGCTGCATCACCCTTTCCTCTTCAAGGGAAAACCAACGCATGCTCAAGAGGTAGCAAGAAGGATTTCTGGCGTCGTTGCTAGGGAGGCTTACGCCAAGTCAAGTCAAGATTTGTTCTCCCAGCAACTAGCCATTTATGGCAACTTTGCCGGGGAGATCTACGCACAAGTCAAGACATACCAAGTACCCATCACAAACTCTTATCCCTCGCATTGCATTATTTTCCATTTTCCTCTTGTTTTCCTCTCTCCCACTTCACCTTTGCCGTTTTATTCGCCTTTTCCCCATTTGGTTTTCTTTCACCATGGCCGAATCGAAAAGGGCTAAGGGTTCTCCCCCGGGTTTTAGTACTTTGGATAGTCCCTGTGTCCTCTCTAAGCTCACAAATAATGATGCTATGGAAAGACCTACCGAGATTATCAATGAGAGTTTGAATAATTTTGATGTAGACGATCCCGAAATTTTTCGTTATTTACTTGATGAGTCTTTGAAAGATGCTTGGGATAGGCTATTAAGGATCCGAGCCAGCTATGTGCCCCAATATCAAATTGAGATATACCTAAAAAGCTTTTATGTTGGCTTACCCTTTTCGTTCAAGCAAGTTTTAGATTCTATTTTTGAAGAATGTTTTCTTGAGGGGGATCCTATAGATACCTATGAAAAAATGAAAACTATATTTGGGCACCCCCTAAGTGAGAAGGTTGAATCTACCTCTCTTTTGTGCTTTTATCAAAATGAAATTATCAAAGAGATGACGGCTAGCTTAGATGCAAATTTCCGTAGTGTGCTTAATCTTTCTTCCACCATTAATGGCCATGTGCTTTCTCAAAATGTAAAGATAAATGCTATAGATAAGAAATTTTCTCTTTTTCTTTCCCAATACCAAAGATGGCAATACCTAGATCTATTCTTGCTTTTATGCCTAGCTAGGGGCGTTAAACGATAGCGCTTGTTGGAAGGCAACCCAATTTTATTTTCGTTTCTGTTTAGTAATAAATAATTCATCTAGCCTCTGGTTAGATGTGGTTTTATGTTTTAATGAGTGTTTGTGCCAAGTAGAACCAATATGATCTTCTTGGGTGATAATTATTTGATCTTGCTGAAAAAGGCAGAAACTTTGCGCTCACGAAAATAATTGTTAAAATTCACCAGAACGTGATAAGTTGCCAATTATTTTAGCAGTAGATCAATATACAAATTGCCCAGTTTGTCCTAGTTTTTCAGAATTTTTGGAGTTCAAGAAGTATTCGAACAAATCAAATTGCTACAGACTATTCTGTTTTTGACAGATTCTGTTTTTCGTGTGTTGTTTGCTTATTTTGATGAATCTATGGCTAGTATCGGGGGGTATGAACCATAGAGAAGTTGGAATATAGTAGGTTTAACACCAATATAAATAAAGATTGAGTTTATTACAGTACCTTATTGTGGTGGTTTGTTTTATTTCGCTAACGGAGCTCATGAGATTTTCTGTTGAGTTTTGTGTTGTGAAGTTTTCAAGTTTTTGGGTAAAGATTTGATGGATTATGGAATAAGGAGTGGCAAGAGCCTAAGCTTGGGGATGCCCAAGGCACCCCAAGGTAAAATTCAAGGACAACCAAAAGCCTAAGCTTGGGGATTCCTTCTCTTTCATCTTCGTCCATCGGTAAATTTACTTGAGGCTATATTTTTATTCACCACATGATATGTGTTTTGCTTGGAGCGTCTTGTATGATTTGAGTCTTTGCGTTTTAGTTTACCACAATCATCCTTGCTATACACACCTTTTGGAGAGACACACATGAATCGGAATTTATTAGAATACTCTATGTGCTTCACTTATATCTTTTGAGCTAGATAATTTTGCTCTAGTGCTTCACTTATATCTTTTAGAGCACGATGGTGGTTTTATTTTATAGAAATTATTGATCTCTCATGATTCACCTATATTATTTTGAGAGTCTTATGGAACATCATGGTAATTTGCTTTGGCTATAAAATTAGTCCTGATATGATGAACATCCAAGATGGGTATAATAAAAACTATCATATAAAGTGCATCGAATACTATGAGAAGTTTGATACTTGATAATTATTTTGAGACATGAAGATGGTGATATTAGAGTCATGCTAGTTGAGTAGTTGTGAATTTGAGAAATACTTGCTCTAAAGTTTGTGATTCCCGTAGCATGCACGTATCGTGAACCGTTATGTGATGAAGTCGAAGCATGATTTATTTATTGATTGTCTTCCTTATGAGTGGCGGTAGGGGAATGACGATGGTTTTTCCTACCAATCTATCCCCTAGGAGCATGCGTGTAGTACTTCGTTTCGATAACTAATAAATTTTTGCAATAAGTATGTGAGTTCTTTATGACTAATGTTGAGTCCATGGATTATACGCACTCGCACCCTTCCACCATTGCTAGCCTCTCTAATACCGCGCACCTTTTGCCGGTATCATACACCCACCATACACGTTCCTAAAAACAGCCACCATACCTACCTATTATGGCATTTCCATAGCCATTTCGAGATATATTGCCATGCAACTTACCACCGTTCCGTTTGTTATGACACGTTTCATCATTGTCATATTGCTTTGCATGATCATGTAGTTGACATCGTATTTGTGGCAAAGCCATCTTTATAATTCTTTCATACATGTCACTCATGATTCATTGCATATCCCGGTACACCACCGGAGGCATTCACATAGAGTCATATTTTGTTCTAAGTATTGATTTGTAAGTAAATAAAAGTGTGATGATCATCATTATTAGAGCATTGTCCCAAGTGAGGAAAGGATGATGGAGACTATGATTCCCCCACAAGTCGGGATGAGACTCCCGACGAAAAGAAAATAGAAGAAAAGAAAAAAAAGAGGCCATAAAAAAAGGGGAAAAAGGGCCCAAATAAAAAAATATTAAAAATGAGATAAAAAGAGAGAAGGGACAATGTTACCATCCTTTTACCACACTTGTGCTTCAAAGTAGCACCATGATCTTCATGATAGAGAGTCTCCTATGTTGTCACTTTTATATACTAGTGCGAATTTTACATATAGAACTTGGCTTGTATATTCCAATGATGGGCTTCCTCAAAATGCCCTAGGTCTTCGCGAGCAAGCGAGTTGGATGCACACCCACTTAGTTTCTTTTGTTCAGCTTTCATACACTTATAGCTCTAGTGCGTCCGTTGCATGGCAATCCCTACTCACTCACATTGATATCTATTGATGGGCATCTCCATAGCCCGTTGATACACCTAGTTGAGGTGAGACTATCTTCTCCGTTTTGTCTTCTCCACAACCACCCTTCTATTCCACATATAGTGCTATGTCCATGGATCACGCTCATGTATTGCGTGAAGATTGAAAAAGTTTGAGAACATCAAGAGTATGAAACAATTGCTTGGCTTGTCATCGGGGTTGTGCATGATATAAATATTTTGTGTGATGAAGATAGAGCATAGCCAGACTATATGATTTTGTAGGGATAACTTTCTTTGGCCATGTTATTTTGAGAAGACATGATTGCTTTGTTAGTATCCTTGAAGTATAATTATTTTTATGTCAATATTAAACTTTTATCTTGAATCTTTTGTATCTGAACATTCATGCCACAATAAAGAAAATTACATTGAGAATTATGCTAGGTAGCATTCCACATCAAAAATTCTGTTTTTATCATTTACCTAATCAAGGATGAGCAGGAATTAAGCTTGGGGATGTGTAATGCCCCGGATACAACTTTCCATATTCGTAACTCCAACTCTTGCCTTTTCCGAAGATGCGATAAATTATTTCCTCCATGGTTGGGTTTTTGTCTTTTGTTTTGCATTTTGTTCATGTCATGCATCTCATCTCATAGCATCATGCGCATTACATCGGCATTGTTTTCTTAAAAATTTGCACCCGTTCGTAGGTTCTGTGTCCCCCTTGCTTTCGTTAACCGTTCCGAGACCAATCGGGTTTTCGCTCCCCTCTTGACCGTGGCCACCTAACCTCTCTTGCCAGTGCATCGACCCCTCGCCCGCGTCCGAAACTTCCCGAACCCGAACCTGTCTGTCGTTACCGATGGATCCGGATCATCCCCAAACGTCTATAAAACATCTCCGTTTTCTTATTTGGACTCCCTAACCTATTTATTCTCGGCCTTTCGATTACGATCTGAGGGACGAGATAGCCCCTACCCAAAATCCAGCCTATATAAACTGACTCAACCCTAAATTTGAGGAGAGCTGTCCCATCCTCCTAGTTGCCGCTGCCGCACTCAAATCCCACCTCAGGATCCCCTTCTCCTTGTTTTCCTCCACCCACCAACAGGAGCCCGAGCTCCGTCTCCCCGACCCCGGTCTCTCTTCGATCCACCCATCTAACCAGTAGCACCATCCATCGATCCAGCGCCGGTCCCTCGATCCAGGCCCAGGGCTCCGAGCTCCCCTGCCTCCACGAACACGGGCGCCCATGGCCTTGTGCCCCTACCGTCCTAGCAGCAACATCAACAACCTCGCCGTCGCCGCCTCAGATGAGCACCGCCCTGACCCTGCCTTCTCTTGCGCCTCCCCCGCATCACGTTTCCCCCTTCTCTCTCTCTCATGCCTCTGCCTCTCTCTCACAGGGAACCACGCTGAGGCCATGGAGAAATTGCAGCACCGCCGCCCTTGGGGTTCGTCGCTGACGGCCATCACCGTCGTTCCCGCGCGGAACCTCTCCACCAAGGCCACGTACCCGACCGGATCTTGACGGTGTACTAGAGTAGGGGTACCCTAGTATCCCGTACTCGTGCACGGACAGTTGCAGCACCCCGCGGCAGGGTTTGCCTCGTCACCGCCAATATCCTCCGTGGCTCCTTTGGAGCCATTCAAGAACAAAGTATTTGATTGAGAAGACAAGGCCCCGACAAGAAGAGCTTGTCGGGAAGGCCACTCCAGGCACGCAGAAGACAAGGCCCCGGCAAGAGGAGCTTGCCGGGAAGGCTCGGAGCGCGACAAGCCTCCGGGAGCGACAAGGATTCGGTCGCGGGAAGGAGCTTGCCGCGGCATGCAACTTCTCTTCGTCTCCGCTCCAGCTCACCCAGCGACGTGTCGCCATGGGACCGTTCCATGCGCGCGTGTCGAGCAGCTGTGCAGCCAGCGGAGAGCAGCGATAAGCGGCGCTGACAAGCTTGCCATCGTGGCGAGCGGAGGCGCACTGACGGCCTCTGTTGCCTTGTTTGGGCGACAATGACGGGCATTTATTGCTTTTGTCCCTTGCCATCGAGTTAGGTATTTTGCCGTACCTTTGTTCAAGTAGGTGTACCAACTCCTGTTTTACATTTGTACCCCGACTATGTTGCCACCGCCGGAGACCCCTTGAGCATATAAAAGGAGGCCCATGCGCAACGTAGAAAGGGTTCGGCTCGTTCGGTTCATTTGACCCACCAGAGACCAGAGACACTCACGCTAGGTTTTGTAGCCCTCATTGCTCCCTAGCAAGAACACAATACATCAAACAAGCAGCAGTAGGAGTTTTATCTCTCCGGAGAGGCTCGAAGCTGGAGTAAGCGCTTTCGTGTGCCTCGCCTCGATCCGCTCTTCGTGCGATCTCCGCCCCCCTCCGAACCACAAGGGGCCTGCTCCGCCGGCCCCATAGGTGTCCGTGGGTACGATCAGCCTCCCTGACAGATCTGCTCAAGCTCGCCCCCCTGCGCCTCAAGTTCCTCCTGCCGGAGCCCCAAGTCAACCTCTGCCCATCGCCGGGAGCTCGCGCCAAGTCCGCCTCCGCCCTCTACTTCCCCTCCAATGAGCAGTAGCCACTGTCGGCCCTTCAACGCCTCGGGTCTTCCACGCCCCAGATCCGCGACCCCGTGCCTCCTCCTCGCACACATCCACTGCTGCAAGTCCCAGCGCCGCCTCACTCTTCTTCGTGGAGCGAAGCAATCACCTGCTCGATCCGGCCAAGCGAGCATCGCTAGCGTTGACCGCGCCAAGTCCCACGACCGACCGCACGCACCTGGTCTGCCTCCCCTGCATCACGCCCCGTCGCCAGGTCTCCCTGCCGTCTTCTCCTCCATTGCCATGCTCCTGTTGCTACATTTCTTGAAACGAGCAGCAGCTGCTCACCAGTTCAGTCGGCGTTGACCGCGCCTCGGTGACCTCAAGGCCAGTAGCGCCCCTCCTGCAGGCTCCCCTCCAATCGGGCCAAGGCCCATGGTGAGCCTCCAGCGCCCCTGGTCCTGTTGGCCCAGCCAGATTCAGCCCGATCATGTTTTTTTCCGGTTCTGCAATTTTCGCATTTTTCCAGTGAATTACTGTTTTACAGAAAAGTCCCTCTAGATCATGCATTTAATTACTCATGAACAGTGCATCGGATTAAAATGATTTAAACATGTAAGATTCTTAGCATTTTGTGTAGATTAATAATATGCCACATTCATCCATGTTTAAAGTGTTTAAAATGCTGTTTGTTTAAATTTTCTCAAATGCCATGTTAAAATGATTTATTTCATAACTAAATACCCGTAGCCCGTTCTTAATAAACTTTATATGTAAATGGGGTGGAAAAATGCCTAGTTTAATGTGGTGCACTTTATTTTGCTGTTTAACAACAATAAAATTATGTTTAGGGCAGAACAGTAGCAAATTTGAAATATGCATATGGGGATTTTCCGGAATTGTTGTTTGTTGTTCCGTCCTCATTTAAACTTGCCTAGATAGGTAGTTTAATTATGCTTCACCTCTTGCCATGTTTAATAACATTTAATATTGTTGGGTACAAAACCGAGAGAGAACTAAATAATTGATGTGGTGTTTCGTCAATATACAACTCGTTGCATATTGAGCTCCACTTAACTTGTAGTATTGTTTGTTGCACTTTCCCATGTCATGCCTCTTTAAACCGGACATGCATCATACTTGTTTGTGCATCATGCCATGTTTATGCTTGTGCATTTACCTTGTTGTTTGTTTCTTTCCGGTGTTGCTTCTTAGTTTCGGTAATGTTGCGATTGTGAGGATTCGTTCGACTACTCCCGTTCGTCTTCTTCATGGACTCGTTCTTCTTCCTAGCGGGATTTTAGGCAAGATGACCGTCACCTTGGATCTCATTACTATCATTGCTATGCTAGTTGCTTCGTTCTATCGCTATGCCGCGTTACCTACCACTTGCTTATCAAGCCTCCCAAATTGCATGATAGCCCCTAACCGTTGTCACCCTTCCTAGCAAACCGTTGTTTGGCTATGTTACCGCTTTTGCTCAGCCCCTCTTATAAGCGTTGCTAGTTGCGGTGAAGATGAAGATTGCTCCATGTTGGATTATGTTTATGTTGGGACATCACAATATCTCTTATATTATTAATGCATCTATATACTTGGTAAAGGGTGGAAGGCTCGGCCTTATGCCTGGTGTTTTGTTCCACTCTTGCCACCCTAGTTTCCGTCATATCGGTATTATGTTCCCGGATTTTGCGTCCCTAACGCGATTGGGTGATTTATGGGACCCCCTTGACAGTTCGCTTTGAATAAAACTCCTCCAGCAAGGCCCAACCTTGGTTTTACTATTTGCCTCACAACCACCTATAACTTTCCATTGGGTCGGCCAACCCTCGGGTCATCTTTATTTTAGCCCCCGGGCGGTGCTTCTCTAAGTCTTTGGTTCGAACGGGCGATCTGAGGCCACCTCGGGGGCAACTCGAGGGCTGGTTTTACTCGTGAGGCTGACCTATCCGGTGTTGCCACGATACGAGATATGTGCAGCTCCTATCGGGATTGTCGGGCGCATCAAAGGCTTTGCTGGTCTTGTTTTACCATTGTCGAAATGTCTTGTAAACCGGGATTCCGAGACTGATCGGGTCTTCCCGGAGAAGGAATATCCTTCGTTGATCGCGAGAGCTTATCATGGGCTAAGTTGGGACACCCTGCAGGTATAAACTTTTCGAGAGCCGTGCTCAGCGGTTATGTGGCAAATGGTAATTTGTTAATGTCCGGTTGTAGTAAACTTGAAGTAAACTCTTCTAAAATACACCAACCGTGTGCGTAATCGTGAGTGTCTCTTTTCGGGTTGATCGAGAGGAGAACACGGTTTTACGGGTTATGTCGGCGTAAGTAGGAGTTCAGGATCACCTCTTGATCATTACTAGTTGACGGCCGCTTGCTTTGCTTCTCTTCTCGCTCCTATTTGCGTAAGTTAGCCACCATACATGCTTAGTCGCTGCTGCAACCTCACCACTTTACCCCCCTTCCTTACCCATTAAGCTTTGCTAGTCTTGATACCCATGGTAATGGGATTGCTGAGTCCTCGTGGCTCACATATTACTACACCAACAGTTGCAGGTACAGGTTATGTGATGATCTTGACACGAGAGCGATGTTACTTGTTCTCGAGTTCTTCTTCTGCTTCTTCTTCGATCAGGGAATAGGTTCCAGGTCGGCAGCCTGGGCTAGCAGGGTGGATGTCGTTTGAGTTTCTGTTTATGTTTCATCCGTAGTCGGATGTTGATCTTGTATATGATGTATTGTTGTATTCATGTGACATTGTATGTCTTGGATGTATCCCCACTATTATGTAATGTTGATGTAATGATATCCACCTTGCAAAAGTGTCTTCAAGATGCGCTTCTATCCTTGGTGGGACCTTGGATTTCCTTTAGGATAGGGTCACATCTTGGGCGTGACAAGTTGGTATCAGAGCCTCGACCGACCATAGGAGCCCCCTTGTTTGTTGGCCGTTGTTGAGTCTAGAAAAAAACTATTTTGAGTCTTAGGATTATATATATCAGAGAGTAGGATTCTTTTTACTCCTCAGTCCCTTCGTCGCTCTGGTGAGGCCTCCTGACGTAGATGTTTTGTCTTTCCTCTCCTCAATTTTTCACAAAACTTTTTTTAGGATCACGCGGGTATCTTGGGATCGTTCCGATAGTCTTGTGACGAGAACATTGTTCTTGGTGCCTCCTGACATTTAGGGGTTGTGGCAGTGTCCGGGGGAGTTGAGCTCCGAGGTGTTGTCGTCACAATTTTATAGCTGCAGTTCTGGAATACCTGAGTTTTGCCGACATCGAAAATCTCTTTTTATGTAGTTGTTTGTGAGATAACCTCGACGCCACCCAGTACTGGGGAGTTCGGGAGTATTGCCATAGCTCGTATAACGGATGCTTTTCGAAGGTTGAGGTACACGATTTCCGGAGTTTTCTTGGTTATGTGTTGAAGGATGGATACAATTTGGATCTAGGTATTGTTAGTTTGGGTGATATATTTTGTGTCCCCTGTATCCCCAACACCAGATTGCATAACCAGAAAGTTTCGGGAGTTTATAGGTGGGAATTCAAGTAGCTCCTAGAATATCATTCCGACAGATGCATGGATATGGGATTGGGTAAATCTCGATCATGTGTATTTGTTCCGGCTTATTCTGCAAGCCCAATCCATTGTTTTGTTTTATTTGTGGTATTCGAGTTGCTTCGAAGTCAAGTGTTGGTCCATACCTTCACTAAACGGTGTTCTCATATTGCTAGGTGAATACTAATCCTTCTTGACCATTGAGGTCGTCATGTTAATTCTTTTTCAACCGGCGTGCTTCTCTTTAAGTGCATCCGATCATTACAACATCCGCAAGATAAATTCTAAGTTTTCACAATGGTGTTTGTTTCACCCGTCCCAAGTTGTCTTTGTTTTCCCGCCCTCCCACCCCTTTTCTTCAAGGACTCAGATTTCTTAATCATGTATCCTTTTATTTGTGGGAAGTCTCTTGATTCTTTTCTTTCAATGTTCTTATCCGGTGAAGTCTCGTCTATTCATCATTGTTCATCGCATTTTCTTTCCGGTGGATCCAATTTCAAGTTTTTTCGTTGTCGATCGTATTCTTTCCCTCAGCTCAAATATTTCCCTTTGCTCGTTCGCCTATCGCCGCTCTATCATTCTGGAGTGCTGAAGACATCTCAGAAGATTCGTGTTTGCATCCATTTAATTCGAGGTTGTCACCTCATTCAAATTTTTCAATCATTCCGGTGCATCATTTCTCATTCAACAATCTTTTCCAATGGTGTTTCTTTTTAGTGAGCCCTAACCCACAGGTCTTTTCCCAGGATCTTACCTGACTCTTCTATTTTCCCGGAGGTATTCTCTAGTTCTTTTCAAAGTTTGACGTAAGAATGAATTTTCATCAGTCACATGCCTTCTCCTAGACCGCTTTCAAATTCTTTTCATCTCTGGCTCAACGTTTCCTCTTTTAATCCTTCCGGAGTTTCTCGACAATTTGGTGGTGTTTCTCCTCGACATTCTCAGCATGTGAAGAACGAAGAAGAGTTCCTCTTAAATCCTTACCCGTTCTTACAAAGATGCGTGGTTCTAGCTTGATGCCATCCTCTCATAATTGTTTTTCGATTGTGAGAATTGTTTTCACCCATCCGGAGCATTTTATGAGTTGTTTCCATTTCTTTCCTCCGAAGGCCATCACGTCATAATTCTTCATTCTCAGCGTGTAGCTACCGTTCTCCAAATCTTACCGGTGCATCATTCAAGTATTATCTAATCAATTCATGGTCTCTTCATTCTCTTGTATCTAAATCCCCTCAAGTATCTTCATTCGTTTACCAATTCTTCCCGGTGAATTGTGCCTTTGCTACTTTCATTTTCAATTTTTTACGGTGGTTCGTTCAAGATTCCTCTTCCTTTATTACCGTATCATTTCATTCTTCCTTTCCAATCCTCTCGGTGATTCGTCGAAGACCTTCCCATGTTTGCGCCGTTTCTATCTTAATCCTTTCTAAAAGAATAAGTAGTGTGCCAAATCTGTTGCTTATCATCAATTAAATTGGTGAAGGATACGCATAACGTACTTCTTATTAGCGTTTCATCCAAGTGATCTAGTTTCTTATTTCCAGAGTTATTCATCATGTCACATTTCTCGGTTCGAGGTGCTTCATCTTTTCTTCTCCGGAGTTTCAAGTTTTCCACCATATCTCGTTGCGAAGCTCCATCTAAATCATCGCAAGGCTTCACCTTGTGTCTTCAACTTCTCTTTCTTTTTATCATCCTTTTATTACCGGAGTTCTTCATGGAGGCTCTACATGATGGTTCTTCAAGGATTCCTTTCATTCTCGATTTGTTCTTCAAGATTTCTCTTGAAGTTATGACCCGCCAAGCTATACTCTAAAAATAAACATGATGTTCAACACATGTTTTGTTTTGAGGAGCTCAAGTTTTCTTCTTCTTGCATTCTGAAGTGCAATTCTTCCTACCTTATCTTTTGAGGTGGTGTTATGTCACTCTTGACAATTTCCTTCATGTTTCATGATTCATATTGTTGTCAAGAATGAGGTATTTTAAATCCATCAATCCCTTTGTTGGAGTTATCTTGGGTCATATTTCACCTAAAGCCTTCCCTAAGGAATGTTGCTAATTGTGGTGCCTGATAATCCAAGTTTCCTCCTATTCTCTCATTAAAAGGAGTTTTCATCTCCTTGCTGATCTCAATCCAATTAACTGTTTCCATTGGTGGCCGGTTGTCACCTCATCATTTTGAAATGTTTGCCATAAGCCCACAATAAGCTTATTCTTTTCGATGTTGGTTTTCCAACAACTCCGTTATAACCTTCTTGGAACGGTACTTTCCAAGCTCATTTGTGGCAGAAGTTGGCTTTTTCTTCTCCATTCTTTTATTTCAATGATCTATCTCTTATTCTTTCTTCCGGAGGCATGGTGATGTTGCTCTCTTCACTCATCATCTCGAATTGTGAGGATCATGTTCTTTTCATGCTTATCCATTTAACCGGAGTGTTGTGTCATCTCTTCAAGTTCTTTTCATCTTATCAAGTTTTCCTTCTTTCTTTCAGTTGGAGTGCTGCCCAAATTATATCATTCTTATTCCTTCCTATCTTGTTTTAACCGAAGTGGTTTAAATATCTATCTTGCCATTTAACCTCTTGTTCTCCTCGTATCCCATGTTCTTCTTATCTAATGGAATGTTCGCAATCTTGTTCATCTCCATTGTATTCTTCTTTAAATTGTTTAACCTCTCAAGGTTCTTTGGTCTCACTCGTTTGTCAAAGAAGCAACTTTGTTTTACCTCTTCCTCTTCTGTTTCTCTCTGGTGCCATCCCTAGATCTCGGGACGAGATCCTCTAGTAGTGGTGGAGTGTTGTAACGCCCCGGATACAACTTTCCATATTCGTAACTCCAACTCTTGCCTTTTCCGAAGATGCGATATATTATTTCCTCCGTGGTTGGGTTTTTGTCCTTTGTTTTGCATTTCGTTCATGTCATGCATCTCATCTCATAGCATCATGCGCATTGCATCGGCATTGTTTTCTTAAAAAATTGCACCCGTTCGTAGTTGCCGTGTCCCCCCTTGCTTTCGTTAACCGTTCCGAGACCAATCGGGTTTTCGCTCCCCTCTTGACCGTGACCACCTAACCTCTCTTGCCAGTGCATCGACCCCTCGCCCACGTCCGAAACTTCCCGAACCCAAACCGGTCTGTCGTTACCGATGGATCCGGATCATCCCGAAACGTCTATAAAACATCTCCGTTTTCTTATTTGGACTCCCTAACCTATTTATTCTCGGCCTTTCGATTACGATCGGAGGGACGAGATAGCCCCTACCCAAAATCCAGCCTATATAAACTGACTCAACCCTAAATTTGAGGAGAGCTGTCCCATCCTCCTAGTCGCCCCCGCCGCACTCAAATCCCACCTCGGGATCCCCTTCTCCTTCTTTTCCTCCACCCACCAACAGGAGCCCGAGCTCCGTCTCCCCGACCCCGGTCTGTCTTCGATCCACCCATCTAGCTAGCAGCTCCATCCATCGATCCAGCGCCGGTCCCTCGATCCAGGCCCAGGGCTCTGAGCTCCCCTGCCTCCACGAACACGAGCGCCCATGGCCTTGTGCCCCTGCCATCCTAGCAGCAGCAACAACAACCTCGCCGTCGCCGCCTCAGATGAGCACCGCCCTGACCCTGCCTTCTCTTGCGCGTCCTCCCCGTCACGTTTCCTCCTTCTCTCTCTCTCATGCCTCTGCCTCTCTCTCACAGGGAACCACGCTGAGGCCATGGAGAAATTGCAGCACCGCCGCCCTTGGGGTTCGTCGTTGACGGCCATCCCCATCGTTCCCGCGCGGAACCTCTCCACCAAGGCCACGTACCCGACCGGATCTGCTCGAGATCGCCCCCCTGCGCCTCAAGTTCCTCCCGCCAGAGCCCCAAGTCAACCTCTGCCCATCGCCGGGAGCTCGCGCCAAGTCCGCCTCCGCCCTCTACTTCCCCTCCAACGAGCAGTAGCCACTGCCGGCCCTTCAACGCCTCGGGTCTTCCACGCCCCAGATCCGCGACCCCGTGCCTCCTCCTCGCACACGTCCGCTGTTGAAAGTCCCAGCACCGCCTCGCTCTTCTTCATGGAGCGAAGCAATCACCTGCTCGATCCGGCCAAGCGAGCATCGCTCGCGTTGACCGCGCCAAGTCCCATGACCGACCGCATGCACCTGGTCTGCCTCCCCTGCATCATGCCCCGTCGCCAGGGCCCCCTGCCGTCTTCTCCTCCATTGCCATGCTCCTGCTGCTTCTGTTTCTTCATAAACGAGAGCAGCGGCAGCTCCTGATTCGATCCCGGCGTTGACCGCGCCTCCGGTGACCTCCAAGGCCCAGCGCGCCCCTCCTGCAGGCTCCCCTCCAATCGGGCCAAGGCCCATGGTGAGCCTCCAGCGCCCCTGGTCCTGTTGGCCCAGCCAGAGTCAGCCCGATCATGTTTTTTTCCGGTTCTGCGATTTTCGCATTTTTTAGTGAATTACTGTTTTACAGAAAAGTCCCTCTAGATCATGCATTTAATTACTCATGAACAGTGCATCGGATTAAAATGATTTAAACATGTAAGATGCTTAGAATTTTGTGTAGATTAATAATATGCCACTTTCATCCATGTTTAAATTGTTTAAAATGTTGTTTGTTTAAATTTGCTCAAATGCCATGTTAATATGATTTATTTCATAACTAAATAACCGTATCTCGGTTTTAAATAAACTTTATATGTAAATGGGGTGGAAAAATTCCTAGTTTAACGTGGTGCACTTTATTTTGCTGTTTAACAACATTAAAATTGTGTTTAGGGAAGAACAGTAGCAAATTCGAAATATGCATATGGGGATTTCCGGAATTGTTGTTTGTTGTTCTGTCCTCATTTAAACTTGCCTAGATAGGTAGTTTAATTATGCTTCACCTCTTGCCATGTTTCATAACATTTAATATTGTTGGGTACAAAACCGAGAGAGAACTAAATAATTGATGTGGTGTTTCGTCAATATGCAACTCGTTGCATATTGAGCTCCACTTAACTTGTAATATTGTTTGTTGCACTTTGCCATGTCATGCCTCTTTAAACCGGACATGCATCATACTTGTTTGTGCATCATGCCATGTTTATGCTTGTGCATTTACCATGTTGTTTGTTTCTTTCCGGTGTTGCTTCTTAGTTCCGGTAATGTTGCGATTGTGAGGATTCGTTCGACTACTCCCGTTCGTCTTCTTCATGGACTCGTTCTTCTTCCTAGCGGGATTTCAGGCAAGATGACCGTCACCTTGGATCTCATTACTATCATTGCTATGCTAGTTGCTTCGTTCTATCGCTATGCCGCGTTACCTACCACTTGCTTATCAAGCCTCCCAAATTGCATGATAGCCCCTAACCGTTGTCACTCTTCCTAGCAAACCGTTGTTTGGCTATGTGACCGCTTTTGCTCAGCCCCTCTTATAGCGTTGCTAGTTGCAGGTGAAGATGAAGATTGCTCCATGTTGGATTATGTTTATGATGGGATATCACAATATCTCTTATATTATTAATGCATCTATATACTTGGTAAAGGGTGGAAGGCTCGGCCTTATGCCTGGTGTTTTGATCCACTCTTGCCGTCCTAGTTTCTGTCATATCAGTATCATGTTCCCGGACTTTGCGTCCCTAACGCGATTGGGTGATTTACGGGACCCCCTTGACAGTTCGCTTTGAATAAAACTCCTCCAGCAAGGCCCAACCTTGGTTTTACCATTTGCCTCGCCACCACCTATACCTTTCCCTTGGATCGGCCAACCCGAGGGTCATCTTTATTTTAGCCCCCCCGGGCCAGTGCTTCTCTAAGTGCTTTGGTTCGAACCGGCAGATCAAGGGCCACCACGGGGCAACTCGAGGGCTGGTTTTACTCGTAGGCTGACCTATCCAGTGTTGCCCTGAAACGAGATATGTGCAGCTCCTATCGGGATTATTGGCGCATCGGGCGGCTTTGCTGGTCTTGTTTTACCATTGTCGAAACGTCTTGTAAACTGGGATCCCGAGACTGATCGGGTCTTCCCGGGAGAAGGAATATCCTTCGTTGATCGCGAGAGCTTATCATGGGCTAACACTACTACAAAAAGGGCTATAGATGGAATGGCCACTAATGGCGCACCTGTGATGTGGTGCGCCATTACTATATTCTAATGGCGCACCATGTCTTGGTGTGCCATTAGTAATATATTACTAATGGCGCACCTGGTGTGTGGTGCGCCATTAGTAGTTTTGAAAAAAAACATAAAAAAATTTTGTTACTAATGGCGCACCGTTGCATAGTGCGCCATTACTAATTGACATAGTAATGGCGCACCACATCCGTCGTGCGCCATTAGTAGTTTTGAAAAAGAAAGTAAAAGAAATAAAAAAAATTGTTACTAATGGCGCACCATGTCTCGGTGCGCCATTACTAGTTAAACTAGTAATGGCGCACTTTCCATTGGTGCGCCATTACTAAGTTTTTTTCAAAAAAAATCAAAAAAAATATCAATTTTTTTTTATTTTTTCAAAACTAGTAATGGCGCACCGTGGGTGTGGTGCGCCATTACTAACTTGCCCCAACATCGAATGACCGAATGCACACCCCCCCCCCCCCCCGTGGATCGCCTTTTCAGTTTTAAAAAAAATAAAAGAAAATGATGGAAATGTCAAAAAAATAAAAGTAAATATGTTTCCCATGTGATATGTGCTCTAGTTTTTGGGAAAATTTACAAATATGAATTTCGACTTTATTTGCAAAATCTCTCTGGAAATTTGTAAAATGGGCATAACTTTTGCATACAAACTCGGATGAAAAAGTTTTTTATATGAAAAATCATCTACTCGAAAAGTTATATCAAAATTTAACGGGGGAACCCCGTTAAACATTTTCAAAATCCCCAAAAACCTAACAGAAAAAAGTTACGGGGCTTTCAATATCTAGCGGCAAAAAAATTCAAAAAATTTCAAACTTACTAGTGGCGCACCGTGGATGTGGTGCGCCACTAGTAATGAAAAAAAATTGGTTTTGAATTTTTTTTGAATTTTTTTCAAAAATGATACGTAATATGACCGGAAGTTTGAAATATTTTTCAAAATTTCATCATAGTCATGAACATGAACAAAGTCCTAGACATCAACAAGGTATAACATGATTGATATGCTAGATATATCAAGAAGTGCACGTGAAGTGAGCTATTCTTTGGGGTTGGATAGAACTACGAAGTTAAGCGTGCTTGGTCTGGAGTAGTGTGAGGATGGGTGACCTTTCGGGAAGTTTGACCACGGAGTGCGATTTGACCTGAGATTAAGCATATTGACCCGAGATTAAGCCATAGTGAACTGAGATTAAGAAAAATTTGAAAAAAAAATTTGAAATTTTTTTTAAAAAAAATGTTACTAATGGCACACTTCTATGTGGTGCGCCATTAGTATCTGGTATACTAATGGCGCACTAAATGGCGTGCTAGTAATGGCGCACCGGTAGTGCGCCATTAGTAGGCAAAACCGGTGCGCCATTAGTAGGCCTTTTCCTAGTAGTGTAAGTTGGGACACCCCTGCAGGGTATAAACTTTCGAGAGCCGTGCCCGCGGTTATGTGGCAGATGGGAATTTGTTAATGTCCGGTTGTAGTAAACTTGAAGTAAACTCTTCTAAAATACACCAACCGTAAATGAACTGCGTGAGTGTCTCTTTTCGGGGTTGATCGAGAGGAGAACACGGTTTCTGGGTTATGTCTGATGTAAGTAGGAGTTCAGGATCACCTCTTGATCATTACTAGTTAACGACCGCTTGCTTTGCTTCTCTTCTCGCTCCTATTTGCGTAAGTTAGCCACCATACATGCTTAGTCGCTGCTGCAACCTCACCACTTTACCCCCCTTCCTTACCCATTAAGCTTTGCTAGTCTTGATACCCATGGTAATGGGGTTGTTGAGTCCTCGTGGCTCATGATTACTACACCAAAAGTTGCAGGTACAGGTTATGCGATGATCTTGACGCTAGAGCGATGTTACTTGTTCTGGAGTTCTTCTTCTGCTTCTTCTTCGATCAGGGGATAGGTTCCAGGTCGGCAGCCTGGGCTAGTAGGGTGGATGTCGTTTGAGTTTCTGTTTATGTTTCATCCGTAGTCGGATGTTGATCTTGTATATGATGTATTGTTGTATTCATGTGACATTGTATGTCTTGGATGTATCCCCACTATTATGTAATGTTGATGTAATGATATCCACCTTGCAAAAGCGTCTTCAAGATGCGCTTCTATCCTTGGTGGGACCTTCGAGTTCCTTTAGGATAGGGTCGCATCTTGGGCGTGACAGGATGCTTGATACATCTCCAACGTATCTATAATTTTTGTTTGTTCCATGCTATTATATTATCTGTTTTGGATGTTTAATGGGTTTTATTATGCACTTATATATTATTTTTGGGACTAACCTACTAACCAAAGGCCCGGTGCAAATTGCTGTTTTTTTTACCTATTTTAGTGTTTCGTAGAGAAGGAATATCAAACAGAATCCAAACGGAATGAAACTTTCGGGAGAGTTATTTTTGGAACAAACACAGTCGAGGAGACTTGGAGTGGACATCGAGGAAGCAATGAGGCGACCACGAGGCAGGGAGGCGCGCCCAGGGGGGTAGGCGCGCCCCCACCCTCGTGTGCCCCTCGTGGCTTAACCTTCCTACTTCTTTCGCCTATATATACTCATATACCCTGAAAACATCTGAGAGCACCATGAAACCCTATTTCCACCGCCGCAACCTTCTGTACCCGTGTGATCCCTTCTAGGGCCTTTTCTGGCGCTCCTCCGGAGGGGGAATCGATCACGGAGGGCTTCTACAACAACACCATAGCCTCTCCGATGATGTGTGAGTAGTTTACCATAGACCTTCGGTCCATAGTTATTAGCTAGATGGCTTCTTCTTCTCTCTTTGGATCTCAATACAAAGTTCTCCTCGATTCTCTTGGAGATCTATTCGATGTAATTATTTTTGCGGTGTGTTTGTCGAGATTTGATGAATTTTGGGTTTATGATCAAGATTATCTATGAACAATATTTGGTTCTTCTCTGAATTCTTATATGTATGATTTGATATCTTTGCAAGTCTCTTCGAATTATCAGTTTGGTTTGGCCTACTAGATTGATCTTTCTTGCAATGGGATAAGTGCTTAGCTTTGGTTCAATCTTGCGGTGTCCTTTCCCAAGGATGTTAGGGCAACAAGGCATGTATTGTATTGTTGCCATCGAGGATAAAAAGATGGGGTTTATATCATATTGCTTGAGTTTATCCCTCTACATCATGTCATCTTACCTAATGCGTTACTCTGTTCTTATGAACTTAATACTCTAGATACATGCTGGATAGCAGTCAATGTGTGTAGTAATAGTATTAGATGCAGAATCGTTTTGGTATACTTGTTGCGGACGTGATGCCTATATACATGATCATGCCTAGATATTCTCATAACTATGCGCTTTTCTATCAATTGCTCGATAATAATTTGTTCACCCACCGTAGATTATGCTATCTTGAGAGAAGCCACTAGTGAAACCTTTGGCCCCCGGGTCTATCTTCCATCATATTATTTTCCTATCAGTTTACTATTTCCGCCGCCGTTTATTTTGCAATCTTTACTATCCAATCTATATCATAAAAATACCAAAAATATTTATCTTATTATCTCTATCAGATCTCACTTTTGCAAGTGGTCGTGAAGGGATTGACAACCCCTTTATCACGTTGGTTGCAAGGTTCTTATTTGTTTGTGCAGGTACAAGGCGACTTGCGTGTAACCTCCTACTGGATTGATACCTTGGTTCTGAAACACTGAGGGAAATACTTACGGTACTTTGCTGCATCACCCTTTCCACTTCATGGGAAAACCAACGCATGCTTAAGAGGTAGCAGCGTTCGTCCATTTTCCTCGGGCGAGCGGTTTTTCACCTCGGCTATAAATACCTCTCACCCTCGTCAGACTGTTTTTACTCCGGTCGACCTCACTCCCTTGCTCGAGCTCTCAAAACCTACCGTCGCCGCTACTTCCATCATCGCCGGTGAGGAAGAGCTTCGCTGCCTCGACCTCGTCGCCGTCGTACTCGCGCTGGCCGTGGATTTCTTCACTCCGCCGGCGCCGTAGCCGTCTTCCTCGGCCAAGTTAGGGCGTGGAAGATCTGAACCGACACGCTTCAAATCTACTAAGTCTCAGTTTGTTGTGTTCTTTGTCAAGGGTAATTAAAAGTCACTTTTACTGCCCTTGTTGATGACTTTAATTTCTACCAATCTTCAAAAAGGTGTTTATTCTTCAATCTTCACACTCTAGACACCTCGCACAAACATATGTTTTTGATCTGTCTCCCTAAGCAACATTTTTGTTCAAGATTCCTCAATTGTGTGGATTTCCAATCTATACAACTCTAGAACCTAAGATAAAGAACACTTAGTGAAATTACTCAAGACACATCTGGTCAAATTCCTCAAACTTGTTCCTTTTTGTAAAACTCTTATGAGAACGCATATGACCTCTCCAAATTCTTCGCACCTATACTCTATTCACAGGTACACATGTCCGCTGCTGAATCACTAGGTTCTCATCAACTTAACTCATTTGCAGCGTTCCTTGAAGAAAAGTTGCATACCTCTTCAGAGAACTCAATAGTTCAAAATCCTCAGCTGAAGAAAATGGCAGATGGCAAGAAACCTTAGAAAGGAGGAAAGAAATTGGAAGTCAACAATGCTTTTGAGATTCCTGATGACATTTATGCAGGGTACTGCACTCCTCCTCATGAAATGAAGAATGAGCACAAACTGCGCATTCAGAGGATAGAGATGAGATGGGCCAGAGAATGGGGGAGTACAGATATGTGACTTCCAAGTATATGAAGAAATTCGCAGTACACCCTCCATGCCCAAGACCTCCCTTGGCACCAGGTCAAGTTGCTGATCCCTCAAGCATCAGACGAGGTGAGGAATTTCCCAAGGAATGGGCCAAGCATCAGGCTAATCTGGCAAAAATGGCCAAAGAGGCAGTGAAGAAATTCAATGAAGACTCTGCTGCTGCCTCTGCTGAGGCCTCTGCTAGCAATCCTAAGAAGGCTATGCCCAAGAAGCCTGCTCACAAGCCCAGTGCTTCAACTTCTATGCCCTCACGGCCAAACTCCTCAGCAGTGCCCTCACAGCCCAGTTCTGCAAAGCCCTCACAACATATTCCTCATGCTTCTCCAGCTCCTCCAAAACCCTCAGCTCCTCCGGTAAAGTCCTCAGCACCTGTGCATCTCGCCTCGTGTCAAAGGACCACGGGAAAATCCATTGCATCGGGAGCCTCTGCAAGTTCTTCAGCTCCTCCAAATTCCTTAGCAGGCCCTACTCTGCTGAAGACCAAGGCCACTGCTGGACGAGGCACTAGAGCAAGTCCTCACAAGAAGCAGGTTGTCTTTCAAGTTCCGTCCGATGACGACGAAGCTGATGATGAGGAACTTGCCAAAATCATCAGAGATAGACAGCAGAGGGCCGCTAGAGCCAAAGGTAGTGAAGTTCCTCTCTTACTAGATCCCAAGTTGATCCTAGAGTACATTGATCTCTGGCAAAAGAACCCCAACACACCCGTGCCTGACTTGAAGCTGACTCTTGGCCAAAGTCACATGCTGACCGCCTTCATTGGCGAATAAAAATGGAAATTCGGGAAGGCCAGGCAGTTGAAGAAAGCATTGTACAAAAAGGAGCGCTTGTTGAAGAAGAATGTTGTCAAAATGACAACTGATGAACTTGTTCCTCTGCAATCTGAGATCAAGAATCTCAGTGATGAATTTGATCACTACTGTGCTGTCTGGCTTGGAGCCAAAGTCAGGTTTGTGAAGTTAACCAAAAAGTTCACTTCAAAAGCTGAATCTCCTCAGGCAGAAGCATCTGCTCAGCCGACTAAAGAACATGCTAGCACTGCTGATGAAAATCAGGCCGCTGATGAAACTGCTAGTACCAAGGTTGATGACTGCATTCCAGCCGCTGATGACATTGCCAGGGAAACCTCTAGTGTTGAGCCTGAAGAACAAGCCAGGCTAGCTGAGGCATCAACTGCTGAGCGTGAAGAATCTGAACCAACCAGGCAAACTGAAACAATTGTGCCTGAGGTAACTGACCAATTTCCTCTGCTCCTCCACCAACACAAAGTCCAGTTCTTCCTTCTGCATCAGAGGTGAAGAAAACCAAAGCTGCGGAGCGAGCAGCAGTAAAGAAGAGGAAAGCATCTGCTTCATCAAATTCTTCAGCACCAAAGAAGATGAAGATATTGACAAGCTCTTTTGAGAATCCCATAGATGATGTTCCCGTCTCAAGCATACCATAAAAGGAACTCATTCCTTTTGGTGAAGAATATGAGATCCCAAGCGGATCTGATGAAGACGTTCTTTCTGCTGCTTCTTCAGAGCAGTTGGATGAAGAAATTGAAGTGGATAATTTCCCTTCAACTCAAGTTGTTTCATCACCAGTGCCTCAGTTCACAGCTGAAGAGGCGGGCGTTGAAGAATTAAGTGAAGAATATGAAGACATGCACATTGGGAGCACCACACCTGTGATGAATGATAACTTTTGGGAAAGTCAGCACCCCAACTCTTCTTTGTTCACGGCACTGCAACAAATCCCTCAGTACCTAGTGCACACTGAAGTTCTAATGGGTGCTGAAGAACCTCGCAACACTCCATCCATTCATGAAGAAATTCCAGCCACTAGTGTTGATGAACATGCTGCTGAAGAAATGAAGACCCAGGCTGCAACTGAAACTGAACCTGAAATTCCTCAGCCTGTGGTGCCTGAGAATGTGATTCCTGAGCCTCTGATGACTTTGACTGATACTCCTCAGACCAAGCCAAAGAATCCCTTCTCAAAGAAGCAAACCTTCAAGGCTGATGACTTCTTCCATGAGCATGTGTTCTTCACAGATTACAATCCATATGACTCTGCTCGTCTTAGAAAGAAGCGTTTCTGGACTACCAGCCAACCAAACTTCTATTCTTCACTGCTTTTTGATAAGGACAAAGTCTTCGACCATGAGCATATTCCTCACGTGGACATGGAATCACTGCCTTGCTTCACGCCTGTCCTCGGTGTTCTTCACGATGCTGGACTGCTCAACTTTTGCACTGATATATGTGATTGGAATGAAGAACTAATTCTTCAGTTCCATGCAACATTGCACATAACAGGAAATGCTGAAGATGTGAACTCTTGGTTGTTGGATTGGATGATAGAGAACACTCATTTCAAAGTACCGGCCTCTGAATTGCTTCATGCCTTGCATGTCAGTCTTCCCCTTGAAGGTGAACGTTGTATATATCATGAACCTGAACATACTGACCACTATATGCAAGTGTTGATGAAGCCGTTGAAGCCCGGTCAAGCCCCAAGGACCAAATTCCTCATGAAGGAATTGATGTATGTGCCTCGGACTGTATATCACATCTTGACCAAGACTTTGAGTCCAATCAAGGGCCATGACTCTAATGATGAAGAGGTCGTTGGTATCATGAAGAATCTGGTATTCAACATCATTCATGGCGTTCTTGTCAACTATCATGATTTCTTCATGAGGACTCTGGCCAATGTTGCATTGTCTCCATTTGAATTGAAGCCTTATGCTCCCTGGATCATGAGATTCCTCGGATTAAGGTCTTTAATCAATTACAAGGCTGACACACTCAACCATGGCAGCTACTTGCCCCCCATTGAAGTCCTCAAGCGGACATTTTCCTCAGCTGATGAAAAGGGCATGGCTACTACTGTTATTGATGAAGGCATTCGTCCATTGGATGGTCAGTTCCGCGAAGCTGCATCTTATTCCACCAATGATGACTCTGCCACTCATGACTCTGCCGCCAGTGCCTCAAAGAAAAATCCTCAAGGCACAACTCCAAGGGTGATGACTGATCGTGAGCTTCTTCTCAGTCTTCACCAAGAAGGTTGACCGTAACCACAAATGGGTTAAGCGTCAGTTTGGTTCAATTCTTCACAACATGACTGCTACACACAATGCACTGAAGAAAAACCATTACTACCTCCATGAATACTTCAGTCGCACCTAGGCTGTTCTGTCTCATCTTTATGGTGAAGAAGATCTGAAGCAGATGGGTCTCAAGCAGGACTTTGACTGGTATCAACCACCAGCGAAGAAATTCAAGAAATTCAAAGTTTCTTCCTTGGTGGCCAGCTCATATTCTTCCTCGTGCAACACTGATGAGCATGAAGATTTGGATGACACTGCGGCAAGCCCTACTACAACAACCGACCCCAACAATGCTGGCGCTCCTTCATCAATATGATATTCTTCAGGGGCGTTTGTTCTCATTTTTCATCCCTTTTGGTCATTCGATGACAAAGGGGGAGAAATTTGAGTTAGTCTTCAAGCGGGTATCTATATATGGGCGTTTTTTTTTGCTAAGTTACAACTCTCGTTCTTTTGAAGTCTTTGTTGGATCGAGTTGTAAACTTAAACCCGATGGTGGTCTGATACTTTCGCTATGTTCTTCTGCATGCTATTTCCTCATATATGTTAATGCACGCATGCTGAATCACATCAGTCACCATATTTCATCATGCATTTCAAATTCTTCATATCATATGTTAAATGCGTGTATTAATTACAAGATATAGGGGGAGATCTCCATGATTCTACTCTTCAAATGTGCATTGCTTCAAAAGCAAATTCCTCCCTATGCACATCTTCAAGGAGAGTTCTATATCTTGCAATGAAATTCCTCAATATCAGTATTTACACTTCATATGTTTATCCTCATTGAAAACTCAATCTATATTGTCATCAATCACCAAAAAGGGGGAGATTGTAAGTGCATCTAATGCCCCTTTGTGATTTTGGTGTATTGAAGACTTATAGGTTAAGGGACCGATGCATTTGTGAGTGTACACAGGTCTATAAGTCTATAAGGATTTTGATATTTACAGAGAAAGTTGACCCCTAAAAATGAATGTCTTCAACTGAAGACTTTGGATTTCTGAAGACTTTCTGAAGACTTTGAACGTGAAGAAATTGGTGTGACCGTGAAGACTCTATATTCATGCGAGGAATATGAAGCGTGAGGACTTTGTTTTCGTTGTTTCGTTTTTCTCTTTATTGAGTCATAGGAAACATCGTACTGTTAAAGGGGGTCAAGGAAAAACTAAGGAAAAGATTCCAAGTGATGCTCGTCTCAAAATCCTACACCTACCAATCCTTTCGAGTGAAGCCATTGGACATCTCGTGCAGATCATTCAATTTCTTCAGTGACAGAGACGAAGTTCTATGCAAAAGTTGGGTAAAAGTATCCCTTGTTGTAGCCTCCAATCGTGTACACACCTCCGTAAAAAGGTCGCAATTCTCCACGCGTTGTAGAGATAACTATAAACGAAGAGTCTCAGTACATCTGTAGATAACCTGCAAGAGAGAAGTACTTTTATCATTAAAAACCTTATCATTTCTACATTGCCAAAGCAACCAAATAATGGAAAGTGCTCCCACCCTCAGAAGAGTTCTAAACCTGTGATCAATCCCATGTAACCAGTTGCCAAATAGATTAGCAACACTACAGGGAGGATACAAGCCAAAAGCTTTTTGGATGACTGACCATATAGAACGAGCCAATTTGCATTGGAAGAATTAATGTTTTATTGTCTCATCATGATGACAAAAGACCCATTGTGAACTTCCATGCCAATTCCTCTTAATAAGGTTATCTTTAGTAAGAATGACTCTATGACCAAGATACCATACAAACATTTTATTCTTAAGAAGTATCTTCATCTTCCAGATCTTCTTATTATTATCAATTGGCACATGAGACTAGATTAAAGCTCTATAAATAGACTCCACTGAGAATTGTCCATTACCATGGAGGTCCATCGAAATACATTAGACCCATGTGACAATTGCACCGTGGACAATCGCTGTAGCAGGATGTTCCACGATTGGAGTCTTAGTCCAGTTAAATCTCTTCTGAACATCACATTTGGCAGAAATGATTCCAATACCGTGGTGATAGTATCACCCTTGTGGCGCACAATGTTGTATAGAGCCGGATATTGTTCCCAGAGTGTGGCATTTCTGAGCCACTTGTCCTCCCAGAATCTAATTTCTAAACCATCCTTAATCAAGAAGGATCCAAAGCAGAAGAAATATTTCTTCATAGCCATTACACCCGCCCAAAAGTTGGAATCCCCAGGCTTCCAGTATACTTGGGATACCGCCTTGGACCCCACATATTTCCTCCTTAGGAGGGTTTGCCATACACCATCTTCTGTCAATACTTTAGACAACCATTTTCCGATAAGGGCCCTATTCTTAACCTCAAGGTCATGAATGCCCAACCCACCTTGGTCTTTGGGACGGCAAACCACACTCCATTTAGGCAGTCGATATTTCTTTCTCTCGCTATCTCCTTACCGAATAATCTTAATCGAAAGTAATCCAATCGATGTAAAACTCCTTTCGGCTACTAGAAGAAGGAAATCATATATAGTACCATATTACTTAGTACTGAATTTATGTGGACCAATCTTCCACCCAGAGACAACAATTTATCTTTCCAGGTGTCAAGTCTTTTTTGTCGTCTCTCCTCAACGTGTTTCCATTCAACATTTGTGAGTCTCCGATAATGTATCGGTATCCCCAAATAAGTGATCGGAAACTATCCCAACCCGCATCCAAATAGTTCAGCATACAGGTGGGCCTCGTCTTGAGCCTCGCCAAAGCAAAACAATTCATTTTTATGAAAATTGATCTTAAGACCCGAGAGTTGCTCGAATGTTGATAAAATCAGTTTCAGATTTCTCTCTTTCTCGAGGTCATGATCTATGAAGAGAATCGTATCATTGGCATATTGAAGTATAGAGAGACAACCATCAACTAGATGATTCACTACCCCATCAAATTGGTCATCGGCCTTGGCACGCTCAATCATGACCGCTAGCATATTCGTCACTATATTGAATAGCATGGGCGATATCGAGTCACCTTGTCGTAATCCTGTAGCGACCCAAACCGAATGGATAAAGTCTATGTGCTTAATTGTCATCCCTGGATCGTTATGCTGACACACACAATACTCGAGGATTTATAATAGAGGTAAATCACATGTATAAAGTAACATAAATACTATTATCTCAATCCATATAGCGGAAGTAACAACAAGGTTGTGGAGTTCCCAACAATGCGAACGGCAAAGTTGAGTGTAGACATTGTAACCCTAACGTATCACTTACTCGTCGTAAGATTCCTGCAACATGAGACGTTGCAGCCATGTAGGTTAGTACATTGAATGTACTAGCAAATTCACACCATAGGATAATGATGAATAATAGCTATCACTACATGCATCTTTGGCTAGTGGAGGCTCTAAGTTTAACACTTTGCATAAAGCCAATTTTTTCCTACAACACAGGAATAAATTTTATTTACTACAAAGTTCATTTCATTATTGAGAAGGTACCCCCAACTCAATCCCAAAATAATATTAATAACCCAATACATTAGTTAAGCAACGTGATGAGATCAACCAATAATTCAAATACCAGATACTCAAGATGTCCATAACTGGGGACACTGCTAATCATGATTAGTTTGTACACTCTACAGAGGTTTGCGCACTTTTCCCCACAAGACTCGACCACATCCATGATCGGAAGATCGAGACATAGTCATTCTGAAGCATTAACTCTTTACTCTGGGTAGACAGTACCACCTACTTTCCCCTACATCTGCTAGTCTACCACTGAAAGAGGTCGCACAACTTACTCAACTATGCCAGAGCCCATAATGGCTTGTGGCTGCACACGGAACTTCCTAGCATGAATAATCTTATGATCCCTTTGAGCCTGGGTGGCATTCCATAGGGTGATCACACAGGTACTCCGGGATCCCCTTGGGCAAGCACTGGTTCTCCAGGTGCCCGGGCAAACCACTGGGTGCTCCAGGGTGCCCCAACCATTCCACCCAGATGTGTATTAAAGTAGCCACCTTAAGTTTCCCTTAGTTAATATAACTCTCGCAACTTTCATGAATCTCACATACTAATCCACGTCTACGAGCATGGCTAAGCAATATATGACACAATGAATATTCCGGGTGTTTCAACGATCATAGGTTCCAACCTCATGAACTACATAGCAAACCCAATTCCCAATCCTACACATGCAAATTTGTAAGGGTGAAACTAATGCAAGTAAAACTGGGTATAGGAAGAGTATGATCAAAGTGTGAACTTGCCTTGTACTATTGATGAAGATGATTCACACTCATAACTCCTGATAGTTCTACTCGTCACACTCCGGTCAATCTATCGTGAGCAAGCAATTGCATACATAAGCACTCAAGCACAAAATTCGAAGAAAAATATCTCAAAACTCTGAAAACGGACAAATAACTCCTGCTAACAGATTTTTTTTCTAATAGTACCAAAATTAGGTGGATTTGGTCTTATCAGAAAGTTTAGGTCAAGAGCTTCGATTTGCAAAAAAGAATCAATTAAATCGGAGTTTTAAAACCCTAGTTATAGCCAAAACAAGTTTGAATGTAAACCTAATGCAATTCAAAATTTAAAATTTCAAAAACTTGATTGAATAAGTTCTCTGGATAGAGGAGATCATGACGAAGAATTTGGCATTGGATTCTTTGAATTTGGATAAACGAGCAAAAAGTTGTGCTAGTTTGAAAAACATGGGCTAATTTGTAAAATAAACTAATTGCATCTGGGTCCTTGGCCGAAAATAAAACAGAAAAAGAAAAATCTATCGGACGAACGTCCGCTACAGAAGCTTATGTGACGAAATCGTTCGCTGCAAATACTAAAACAATGAACGTTCACTACTTAAAGAAAAACGGTTTGAAACGAAAAAAGCGAACAGATCTAATCCTAATCGTAGATCTCAGATCGGACGGACGAGGGGGAGAAGCGGCAGTTACCGCAGTGTGGAGGTCGCCGGCGACGAGGAAGACGGCGGTAGCGGCTCGGCTTGAACGGGGCGACGGCTCCTGGCGTCGGCGGCAACGGCGGAGTAGCTGGGAAGGGGCGGCGCGAAGCGGCAGTTGCAACATTGTGGTCGAAGGAGAGAACAAGGTGGGCAGCCGACGGCGGTAGGTGGCGGTGATGCAGCGGCGGTGGCTTCATTCTTCTGCGGGTTGGGGAGGAGGAGAGAGAGAGGGGTCGGGGTATTTATAGGTGGGAGGGGCGGCGCGAGGCTTGGAGGAGGGGCAACGGAGAGGCGGCGGCGAAGATGACTCGGCCTGGCGGCTGACGTCTGGTGGGGGACTCCGCTGAGTCAAGTGAGATAGCACGTCATTGGGGCTGGCTGGGCCAAGGTGGCGAATCTGGTCGGCCCGGTCCGGTCGGTCCTAACTCTTTTCTCTCTCTTAAAAAAACAATTTTTACAGAAAATAAAATAAAAGCAAATAAAATAAAAATATACTATAGGCATATAATATATCAAAATTTTCAGAAAAAGATTTTCTACCACATGAACATTTTTCTTGTGTCAAATAAATTCCACAAAAAATTAAATAAAGCAAAGAGTGCTACTGTTGAAAATGATTTCAAAGGGACTTTAAATTTATTTCAAATTTATTTTTGGAGAATCATTTTAAAAATACCAAAATGATTTCAAATTTATTTCTCTCCAATTTTCTACAGTAGGAATCATTTTACCCTATGTTCCATATACTTTATTTTTGGAGAAAAATAATTTGAATAAAACCCAAATAACTCCAAATTGAAAATAATTTCAAAGGGACTTTAAATTTGATTCTTTTAAACTTCCAACTCATATTTCATATGATTTGAAGAAGTCATTTTATCTTCTCTCATGAAAGTCATTGAGTTGCATAAAGTTTCTGAATTTGAAATATTTTCAAATGGAATTCAAATCTTTTTGAAACCCTTTTCATTTATTTAAATGGAAGAAGTCATATCATCTTCACTCTATGGTTTTGTGTTTTAAAAGCATTTGAATTTATGGAGATCATAAATGCAAGGTGAAAGTTTAGGAAAGTCCTTTTATTCCCTCTCAGTTAACTTTCAAAAAGTTACAAATTTCTATCAATTTCACACATACAATCAAACAAACAATCAAAACTATTTATTTAATATAACATTCCAAAATTTAGAATTTTGGGATGTTACAAATCCCTTCTTCGTTTGGAAATAGTGTCCAAAGTCATCATTGACCTTAATGGCAACACTACCTCTAGAAACAAAGCTATGGATCATAGTGCGCCACTCTGCAGAAAATCCTTTCATTCTGAGAGTCTGATGAATAAAGGGCCACTTGACTTTGTCATAAGCCTTTTCAAAGTCTAGTTTGAGTACCACCCCATTAGAATTTTTTCGGTGTAATTCATGGAGTGTTTCATGCAGGATAAAAACTCCATCTAGGATGTGCCTGCCTTGCATAAAGTTGTCTGTGACGGCCGAACCACATGTTCAGCAGCCGAATTTAGCCTAATAGTCGCAACCTTCATGAATATTTTAAAACTAACATTAAGGACCAGCATTCTAGTTGACCAGCATGTAGGTCGCTAAAAAAAGTAGGAGATCCGGTTAACCTTAGGTAATAATATAATCTCACCAAAGATTAAGCGAAACAATTCTAGTTGACCAACATGTAGGTCGCTAAACAAAAGTAGGGGATCCGGTTTGATGACTTCCCAGAAGTTATGATAGAACTCAGCGGGAAAACCATCTGGACTCGGGGCTTTGTTATGCTCCATTAGGAAGACCGCCTTTCTAACTTCCTCCTTAGACTATGGGGCTGTTAGAAGGTTGTTTTCCTCATCAGAGACCTGGGGGATGTCATATGTTCGAGACTCATCCATCGAGAAGTTTCCTTCCTCTAGGGGTCTGAATAGGTTTTTATAATAATTAGTGCTATAAGATTTAAGTTGCTCATGCCCCTCAATCGTTCCCTCATCTTGTTGTAGGGAATGAATAATTTTCTTCCAGTGTCTACCATTGGCGACTCCATGGAAATATCTAGTATTTGAATCACCTTTCAGGATAAATTGAGAGTTAGAATGTTGGTACCATTTTAGTTCCTCTTCACGCAACATGTTAGCTATCTGTGCATTCGATGATTCTTGATCTCGATTTCATGCTCAGATAGAGGTCTAACCGCCGCCAAAGCTTCTAATTCATCAATGGTAGATGAAAGACGAAGCTTCTCCTTTTTTAGTATACCCACCGTATGCCTAGCCCAACCACCAAGGAATTTATGTAATGCACACATTTTGTTATTCCATCTGTGTATTGGGGTAGGCCCTGCCACCCGTTTCTCCAACACCTCCTTAACCATGTCATGGAAGCTATCCCAAAGCAACCATCCAAGTTCAAACTTGAACTTGCATCTATGTTGTGGTCGTGGCAAGCCAGTAGTTAGGAGAATGGGAGTGTGGCCTGATATAGCCTCGATACGAGGTAGAGCAAGAACAAACACCATAGGAAATTTTGATTCCCAGTCGGTATCCATTAAAACGCGATCTAGTTTCTCATATGTTGGTTCCGGAAGACTGTTCGCCCATGTGAATTGTCTTCAATTATGGAAACCTCTCGCAGATCTAGACTGTCGATGACAGCATTGAAATGGAAAGACCAATGATTATCAAACCTACCACGGATTTTCTCATTTGGAAATCGAAGCAAATTAAAATCCCCACCTATAAGAATGGGATATGGATTATCTTTTGCCAGATTAACCAGTTCATGCAGAAAATCGGCCTTCAACTCATCCTTGGCTGCTCCATACACGGTGATGAGGGTCCATGTGAAGTTGTCGGCCTTGTTTCGTATATGAAGTTTAACGTGAAACTCACCATCTGAACTAGCCAAAACATCCATAGTCCTTGTATTTATGCCAAGTAAAATGCCCCTAGAACGACCTCTAGGCGGTCGTGCAACCCAAGTAAAGTCCAACCCGCCAGAAAGACGGATAAGCAGACTTACTGAGAAATCACGTCTCCCCGTTTCAGAGATAGCCAAAAAATCTAAATTGTATTCTCTTTTTTTGCGGGTAAATTGTATTATCTATTACATTCCGCAATGAATGTTTAGCCAAGTCACAAAGACATCTGCTATTAAAAACATTCCATTCATGAGGAAACAATAGGAGATTCAGAACACTTCCCCCTCTTATGGGACTTACTATCTTTTTTCCAACGTGCGGTCTTTGATTTATGTCCGGATGTTGTAAGCTCAATCAATGAACTAAGCTCGGGTTCATCTAGACCCACGTCCGAAACCGCTCCTACTAAATGAGAGAGTAGCTGACCATCTGATGTGGCATGCAGCTCCTCCTCATTAGTATAGGAGGCAAAATACTTGCTAGAAACACGTGGAGTAACTTTTAGTCGATCATATTCCAAATATTTCAAAGCGTTAGTCGAAACAGAAATATCCTTGTGATTCTTTCCAATATAAACACCCACATTATTCAATCTAGGAATGATGGTGGTACTGGAAAATGCTAAAAAGGATTTGGATAACGACCTTATACCTTGGTTCTCGAGGTAGTGCGCTGCTTTACGCCACATAGCCTTGGCCAAGGAGTCCTCATCAGTGTCCGTAGAAACATCGTCGGCAACCATATGCCGACAACTTCGGCGTGTAGGAGTCATCTGCTACTTCTTGAGCTGGTTTTTCCCTTGAAGAGAAAAGGGTGATGCGGCAAAGTAGAGATAAGTATTTCCCTCAGTTAAGAACCAATGTATCAATTCATTAGGAGAAGAACGCACAAATCACCAATACCTGCACAAACAATCAAACACTTGCACCCAACGCGATAAAGGGGTTGTCAATCCCTTCACGGTCACTTGCAAATGTGAGATCTGATAGAGATAGATAAAACTAAACAAAAGATAAAGTAAATATTTTTGGGTTTTTTGGTTTATAGATCGGAAAGTAAAAGATTGCGAAATAGTAGATCGGAAACTAATATGCTGGAAGATAGACCCGGGGGCCATAGGTTTCACTAGAGGCTTCTCTCATGATAGCAAATAATATGGTGGGTGAAAAAATTACTATCGAGAAATTGATAGAAAAGCGCAAAGTTATGACGATATCCAAGGCAATGATTATGTAATATAGGCATCACGTCCGTGTCAAGTAGACCGACTCCTGCCTGCATCTACTACTATTACTCCACACATCGACCGACTCCTGCCTGCATCTAGAGTATTAAGTTCATAAAGAACAGAGTAACGCTTTAAGTAAGATGACATGATATAGAGGAATAAACACAAGCAATATGATGTCGACCCCATCTTTTTATCCTCGACGGCAACAATACAATATGTGCCTCGGTACCCCTACTGTCACTGGGTGAGGACACCACAAGATTGAACCCGAAGCTAAGAACTTCTCCCATTTCAAGAAAAACCAATATAGTTGGCCAAACCAAACCGATAGTTCGAAGAGAATTACAAAGATATCAATGCATATAAGAATTCAGAGAAGATTCAAATAAAGTTCATAGATAAGTTGATCATAAATCCACAATTCACTGGATCTCGACAAACACACCGCAAAAGAAGATTAGATCAGATAGATCTCCAAGAACATCAAGGAGAACATGGTACTGAGAATCAAAGAGAGAGAAAGAGCCATCTAGCTACTAGCTATGGACCCGTAGGTCTGAGGTAAACTACTCACGCTTCATCGGAAGGGCAATAGAGTTGACATAGATGCCCCCCGCAATCCTATCCCCCTCTGTCAGGATGTCAGAAAAGGCCCCAAGATGGGATCTCACGGGAATAGAAGGTTGCGACGGTGGAAAAATTGTTTTCGTGGATGCCTCTGGTGGTTTGGGAATATATGTGACTATATAGGAGGCAATACTAGGCCCGGGGCTCATCGAGGGGCCCACAAGGCAGGGGACACGCCCTACCCCTTGGGCGCGCCCTCCCCCCTTGTCGCGGCCTCGTGGCTCTTCTGACTTGAACTCCAAGTCTTTGGGGTGTCTTCTGGTCCAAGAAAAATCATCGTGAAGGTTTTATTCCGTTTGGACTCCGTTTGGTATTCCTTTTCTGCGAAGCTGAAAAACAACGAAAAAGCAGAAACTGGCACTGGGCTCTAGGTTAATAAGTTAGTCCCAAAAATAATACTCCCTCCATCCAAAATAAGTGACTCAACTTTGTACTAAAGTTAGTACAAATTTGAGTCACTTATTTTGGGACGGAGGTAGTATAAAATAGCATGTTAATGCATATAAAATATCCAAAACAGATAATATAATAGCATGGAATAATCTAAAATTATAGAGACGTTGGAGATGTATCAAGCATCCCCGGGATTAATTCCTGCTCGTCCTCGAGTAGGTAAATGATAAAAACAGAATTTTTGATGTGGAATGCTACCTAACGTATTTATCCATGTAATATTCTTTATTGTGGCATGAATGTTCAGATCCATAAGATTCAAAACAAAAGTTTAATCTTGACATAAGAACGATAATACTTCAAGCATACTAACAAAGCAATTATGTCTTCTCAAAATAGCATGGCCAAAGAAAGCTATCCCTACAGAATCATATAGTATGGCTATGCTCCATCTTCATCACACAAAATATTCGAATCATGCCCAACCCCGATGACAAGCCAAGCAATTGTTTCATACTTTTGGTGTTCTCAAACTTTTTCAACTTTCACGCAATACAGGAGGGTGAGCCATGGACATAGCACTATAGGTGGAATAGAATATGGTGATTGTGGAGAAGACAAAAAGAAGGAGATAGTCTCACATCAACTAGGTGTATGAACGGGCTATGGAGATGCCCAGTAATAGATATCAACGTGAGTGAGTAGGTATTGCCATGCAACGGATGCACTAGAGCTATAAGTTTATGAAAGCTCAAAAAGAAACTAAGTGGGTGTGCATCCAACTTGCTTGCTCACGAAGTCCTAGGGCAATTTGAGGAAGCCCATCATTGGAATATACAAGCCAAGTTCTATAATGAAAAATTCCCACTAGTAGATGAAATTGACAATATAGGAGACTCTCTATCATGAATATCATGGTGCTACTTTGAAGCACAAGTGTGGAAAAGGATAGTAACATTGCCCCTTCTCTCTTTTCTCTCATTTTTTATTTTTTTTGTGGGATTCTTTGGCCTCTTTTATTTTCTGTAAAGTCCGGAGACTCATCTGACTTGTGGGGGAATCATAGCTTCCATCATCCTTTCCTCACATGGGACAATGCTCTAATAATGATGATCATCACACTTTTATTTACTTACAACTCGGTACTTAGAGCAAAATATGACTCTATATGAATGCCTCCGGCGGTGTGCTGGGATGTGCAATGAATCAAGAGCGACACGTATAAAAAATAATGAATGGTGGGTTTGCCACAAATACGATGTCAACTACATGATCATGCAAAGCAATATGACAATGATGAAACATTTCATAATAAACGGAATGGTGGAAAGTTGAATGGCAATATATCTCGGAATGGCTATGGAAATGCCATAATAGGTAGGTATGGTGGCTGTTTTGAGGAAGGCATATGGTGGGTCTATGGTACCGGTGAAAGTTCTGCGGTAATAGAGAGGCTAGCAATGGTGGAAGGGTGAGAGTGCTTATAGTCCATGGACTCAACATTAGTCATAAAGAACTCACATACTTATTACAAAAGTCTATTAGTCATCGGAAAAAAAGGACTCCGCGCATGCTCCTAGGGGGATAGGTTGGTAGGAAAATACCATTGCTCGTCCCCGACCGCCACTCAAAAGGAAGACAATCAATAAATAAATCATGCTCCGACTTCATCACATAACGGTTCACTATGCATGCATCCTACAGGAATCATAAAGTTTAACACAAGTATTTCTACAGTCCACAATTACTCACTAGCATGACTCTAATATCACCATCCTCATATCTCAAAACAATCATAAGGAATCAAACTTCTCAAAGTATTAAATGCACTTTATATGAAAGTTTTTATTATATCCCCCTTGGATGTCTATCATATTAGGACCAAATTCATAACCAAAGCAAATTACCACGCTGCTTAGAGAGACTCTCAAAATAATATAAGTGAATCATGAGAGTTCAAAATTTTCTATAAAATAAATCCATCGCCGTGCTCTAAAAAGATATAAGTGAAGCACTCGAGCAAAATTGCCTAGCTCAGAAGATATAAGTAAAGCGCATAGAGTATTCTAATAAATCACGATTCATGCATGTCCCTCTCAAAAGGTGTGTACAGCAAGGATAATTGTGGCAAAATAAAAAGCAAAGACTCATATCATACAAGACGCTCCAAGTAAAACACATATCATGTGGTGAATAAAAATATAGCCTCAAGTAAAGTTAACGATAGACGAATACGAAAGAGGGGCTACCTTCCAAGGCATCCCACAGCTTAGGGTCTTGGCTGTCCTTGAATATTACCTTCGGGTGCCTTGGGCATCCCCAAGCTTAGACTCTTGCCACTCCTTGTTCCATAGTCTATCAAATACTTACCCAAAACTTGAAAGCTTCGCAACACAAAACTCAACAAAAAGTCTCATAAGCTCCATTAGTATAAGAAAATAAATCACCACTTTTGGTATCTACTGCATTCCAACTTTTCCATGGTTCATACCCCTGATACTACCCATAGATTCATCAAAATAAGCAAACAACACATAGAAAACAGAATCTGTCAAAAACAGAATAGTCTGTAGTTATCTGTAACTCTCGTATACTTCTGTAACTCCAAAAATTCTAAAAAATTAGGAAAACCTGGAAATTTGTTTACTAATCTTGTGCAAAAATAGGTATATCAAAAGAACGCTTCTGTAAAAAATGAAAATTGTTTTCCTGGGTGCAAAAGTTTCTGATTTTTAGCAAGATCAAAACAACTATCATCGTAAGCCATCCCAAAGGTCTTACTTGGCACAAAAACTAACTAAAACACAAAAACACATCAAAGCAGAGGATAGATGAATTATTTATTCAAAAATAGGAAATAAAAATATTGGGTTGTCCCCCAACAAGCGCTTTTCTTTAAAGCCATTAAGCTAGGCATTGATAATTCCAATGATGCTCACATAAAAGAGAAGAATTGAAGCACAAAGAGAGCATCATGAAACACGTGACAAACACATCTAAGTCTAGCATACTTCCTATGCATATGAATTTTATAAGCAAACAAATTATCAAGGCAAGCAAAAGCTATTATATGCAAGGAAGGAGAAAGAGATGGTAGCAATCTCAACATGAAGAGAGGTAATTTACTAACATGGAAATTTCCAAAACCATATTTTCCTCTCTCATAATAATTACATGTAGGATCGTATTCAAATTCAACAATATAGCTATTACATAGTGGGATTATCATTAACGAAAGTCATGACCTTTCCAAACCCACTTTTATCAAAAATTTCATAAGATTGAATATTCTCCAAATATGTGGGATCTAAAGTTGACAATCTTCCAAACCACTTTCAATATTATTGCAAACATTATTATCAATCTCATATTCATCATGGGGCTTAAATAAATTTTCAAGATCATAAGAAGAATCACCCCAATCATGAGCAATGCAACAAGTAGTAGACATAGAAAAATTAGCATCCCCAAGCTTAGGGTTTTGCATATCATTAACATAATTGACATTAATATAATTTAAACTAACAACATTGCAATCATGCTTTTAATTCAAAGATCTATCATGAATCACTTCATAAAGCACTTCATCACAATTTTCAGATTCACGGATCTCAAGCAACACTTCATAAAGATAATCTTGTGCGCTCAACTCACTCACAATAGGTTCATCATAATTGGATCTCATAAAAAGATTAACAAGTGGATAAGGACCCATAAACTCTTTGCTTCTGATTTTCAATAAACACACAATTATACCAAGAAAACGAGCAAACAAACCAAGTAGGACATAAGGGCAAGTGAAAAGACAAACGAAAGAAGGCAAAAAAAGGCAAATCTTATCGAAAGTCGTTTTAGAAGTGGGGGAGAGGAAAACGAGAGGCGAATGGCTAATAATGTAATGCAAGAGATGAGAGTTTATCATGGGTACTTGGTATATCTTGACTTGGCGTAGATCTCCCCGACAACAGCGCCAGAAATTCTTCTTGCTACTTCTTGAGCTTGCGTTGGATTTTCCCTTGAAGAGGAAATGGTGATGCAGCAAAGTAGAGATAAGTATTTCCCTCAGTTAAGAACCAATGTATCAATCCAGTAGGAGAAGAACGTACAAATCACCAATACCTGCACAAACAATCAAACACTTGCACCAAACGTGATAAAGGGGTTGCCAATCCCTTCACGGTCACTCGCAAAGGTGAGATCTGATAGAGATAGATAAAACTAAACTAAAGATAAAGTAAATATTTTTGGTTTTTTCGTTTATAGATCAGAAAGTAAAAGATTGCAAAATAGTAGATCGGAAACTAATATGATGGAAAATAGAACCGGGGGGCATAGGTTTCACTAGAGGCTTCTCTCAGAAAATAATACGGTGGGTGAACAAATTACTGTCGAGCAATTGATAGAAAAGCGCAAAGTTATTATGATATCCAAGGCAATGATTACATAATATAGGCATCATGTCTGTGTCAAGTAGACTGACTCCTGCCTGCATCTACTACTATTACTCCACAGCGACTCCTGCCTACATCTAGAGTATTAAGTTCATAAAGTAACACTTTAAGTAAGATGACATGATGTAGAGGAATAAACTCAAGCAATACGTAAACCCCATTTTTTATCCTCGATGGCAACAATACAATACGTGCCTACTACCCCTATTGTCTCTGGGTGAGGACACCGCAAGATTGAACCCAAAGCTAAGCACTTCTCCCATTGCAAGAAAAACTAATCTAGTTGGCCAAACCAAACCGATAGTTCGAAGAGAATTACAAAGATATCAAATCATGCATATAAGAATTCAGAGAAGGTTCAAATAATATTCATAGATAACTGATCATAAATCCAAAATTCATCAGATCTCGAGAAACACCGCAAAAGAAGATTACATCAGATAGATCTCCAAGAACATCGAGGAAAACATGGTATTGGGAATCCAAGAGAGAGAAGAAGCCATCTAGCTACTAGCTATGGACCCATAGGTCTGAGATAAACTACTCATGCTTCGTCGGAAGGGCAATAGAGTTGATGTAGATACCCTCCGTGATTGAATCCAGCATGCCAGAAAAGGCCCAAGATGGGATGTCACGGTAATAGAAGGTTGCTGCGGTGGAAAAGTGTTTTCATGGATGCCTCTCGTGGTTTGGGAATATATGTGAATATATAGGAGGCAGAACTAGGCCAGGGGGTCACCGAGGGGCCCACAAGGCAGGAGGCGCGCCCTCCCCCCTGGGCGCGCCCTCCCCCCTTGTCGCCGCCTCATGGCTCTTTTGACTTGAACTCCAAATCTTCGGGGTGTCTTCTTGTCCAAGAAAAATCATCGCGAAGGTTTTATTCCGTTTGGACTCCATTTGGTATTCCTTTTCTGCGAAGCTCAAAAACAAGGGAAAACATAAACTGACACTGGGCTCCAGGTTAATATGTTAGTCCCAAAAATAATATAAAATAGCATATTAATGCATATAAAACATCCAAAATAGGTAATATAATAGCATGGAGCAATCAAAAATTATAGATACGTTGGAGTCGTATCATCATCCCCAGCTGTGGTTGTGGCACCGACTTTGTTACCGAAGGAGGGGATGATGATGAAGTAGCAAGCTCCTCCCGACATTCTCAACCGCCGTCTCTAGCGACGAGGCCGCCGTCTGAAGCATGACCGGTGTTACCTCAGACGATGGTTTTTGCGTGTGCGTGGCTGCCAGCGGAGGGGCTGGTGGTGTGGTGTGGCAATCCCCTCTTGAACAGCAATCGTTGAAGACGTGAATGTTAGTGTTGTAGCGGTCGATGAAGAAGGGGTCGTCGTCATCGACGATGAAGCGACTCTGCACGGCTCCACCAGCTCCTAAATAGGAACGGTCATGTCAGGGACGCAGCCTCCCAGGTTCAGCCCCTCCAGACCACCTACCGTGTCCGCCACCTGGGCATTTATCGGTTGGGCGGGTGCAACCTGCGTGCTGCCCAGCTGCTCGGTTGGCTGGAAATTGGCACCAGCGCATGCATGTGGGACGGCTGGGTTTTGCCCAGCTGCTCGGTCGGTTTAGTGCATGCATGTGAGTTGACTGGACATGCACGTCCTTTGTATTACCCATCAGCTCGTACTACATGGTTGGCATCCGTCGAGTTGCATGTATGTGTGTACGATCCTTCGTCTCCTCTCGCGGACGAGACGCCATTCGGTAACCCGACCACAAGGCCTTCATACGCCGACGTAGATAGGCCCATGTAAAATCATGCAATATGGACCCACCCCTTGACTCAACAGGATCTTGAATAAGTGTCGATCGCGTCTCCATTAATCCCGCCGATCTGGGCGGGGTCGCCACTGGGCGTGGTGGAGATGCCGCAACAGCCTTGAAGGAGCAGATGCCTCCGGTAGCAGGAGTTGAAGACGTCGCTAGCAAGGAGGACGTTGACGACGCAGTCACTGTCGAGTTAGAGGAAACTGGCGGCTCGCAAGAAGCAGAAGACGAACGCACAGTTGATGTAGATGAATTAGGCTCGCAGGAAGGATTATAACTGATCCACTGTACTTGTGGGTCATCAGATCTCACGCTGGGCTTGTGCACCAATGGAAAATAATTGGCGAGAACCTTCTCGTCTCTACCACCAGCAGCTTGGACTTCTACGGTATAGATACCGAGGAACTATGAGGGATTGACCTTGTCGTCATATTTGTCTAGCAAATCTGGCTTGAAGCTCCAGGAAGAGGGCCAGCGAACTTGGCGCAGTTCATGAGTAAATGTTGGGCAGCCAGCGGCAAGCCTCCAGAATACTCTGGTGTTGGCCTGTTCACATCTAGGATGGCACGCGCGTCTGATTGCCGGCGAGCCTCCCGGTGACACTCAATCCGAAAATGTGCATATTTCCTTGCCGGTTCTACATGACTTGACGTTGGTCCTGCTAGCTTTGAGGGTCGGATGAGGCCATAGACACCTCATCACGAAGGTCGGTGTGCCAGTCTTGACACGGCATGCGTGATAACCCACAAGTATAGGGGATCGCAACATTTTTTGAGGGTAGAGTATTCAACCCAAATTTATTGATTCAACACAAGGGGAGCCAAAGAATATTTCCAAGTATTAGCAGCTGAGTTGTCAATTCAACCACACCTGGAGATTAATTATTTGTGGAAAGTGATTAGTAGCAAAGTAATATGATAGTTTTGATAGTAGTAGCAACAGCAATAGTAACGGTAACAGTGATAACAATGATTTTGTAGCAAGTGTTACAGTACCAATAGCAGTTCTTAGCAAGAACAATATAAGAGAAATTCGTAGGCATTGGATCGGTGGATTGGTTGGATGATATTCATCATGTAATAGTCATAACCTAGGGCGATACAAAACTAGCTCCAGTTCATAAATATAATATAGGCATGTATTCCGTAAATAGTTATACATGCTTATGGAAAGAACTTGCATGACATCTTTTGTCCTACCCTCCCGTGGCAGCGGGGTCCATATGGAAACTAAGGGATATTAAGTCCTCCTTTTATTATAGAACCGGAACAAAGCATTAACACATAGTGATTGCATGAACTCCTCAAACTACGGTCATCAACATAAAGTATCCTGAATACTGTCACTCCGGGGTTTACGGATCATAACATGTAATAGGTGAATATAATTTGCAAGATCGGATCTAGAACGTAGATATAATGGTGATAACATAAACAGATTAGATCTGAAATCATGGCACCCGAGCCCAAAGTGACAAGCATTAAGCATGGAAAAGTCATATCAACATCAATCTCAGAACATAGTGGATCTAGGCATCAAGCCCTGACACAACTAACTCGATTACATGATGAATCTCATCCAACTCCTCACCGACCAGCGAGCCTACGAAGGAATTACTCACTTCCGGTGGGGAGCATCATGGAATTGGCGATGAAGGAGGATTGGTGATGATGAATCTCGAAGATCCCCCTCTCCGGAGCCCAAAACAGACTCCAGATCTGGCCTCACGATGAAGAACAGGAGGTGGCGGCGGCTCCGTATCACGAAACGAGATAATTCTTCCTTCCTGATTTTTTCTTGAAAAATAGGTATTTATGGAGTTGGACTCAGGGTCTGCGGGGCCACCAGGTGGACACTTCTGCTCACCCCGGGCCCCCCCTCTGGTGGTTCTTGGCTCCAATATTTTTATTTTATTGTATAAAAAATTCTCCACAAAGTTTCGTTCCAATCCGAGAACTTTTATTTCTGCACAAAAACAACACCATGGTAGTTCTGCTGAAAACAACGTCAGTCCGGTTAGTTCCATTCAAATCATGCAAATTAGAGTCCAAAACAAGAGGAGAAGCGTAAGGAAAAGTAGATACAACGGAGACGTATCAATGCGCTATGGGGATTTATATTGTGAGTGCACCCGTTTGCACTGTTCCTCTAGTGCGCACTCCACCCGCCCTTGTCGGCTACGTCTGCAGGTGCCGTGAAGGCTCTCCTTGACGGGTGCTATCGCCACTCGCAGAGGTGACCAAACTCTAGATGGAGGCATGCCTCTCGTCCATCCGTGGTCACGGCTTCCACTACAGTATGCGGTATGTACAGCGCCGAAGCATGAGACGGCTCACGACTCCTGGCAGGGCTAGGACGAACTCTATCTTGCCCCTGCAATGGTATAGCATGGCCAGCATGGGGTATGGGGTGGTTCTCGACTCCTGGTAGAACCGAGAGGAGCTCCATCTCTGTCCCATGGCGGTGATCATGGGTCTTGAGAAGCATGATACATAGGTTGGCCTTGGCCGTCTTTGGAGCGGACCTCCGACATGCGCTCACGATGATGGCCTGGATCTTGAGAATGAAGACACGGTTGGTCGTGCTCGCCGCCTAGATGAGGAGGATCTTACTTATCCTATGGCTACTTTGACACGTCCTTCGTTGCTACGCCTTTCGATGTCGCCTTGTTCCCAAGGCTTGACGTGCTTGTCTCACCGCTAGTCCAGTGACTGGGATCACTAGAACGATGAGGGATCACGGCTCCGCCATCACCGGTGCGGGAAAGTGAAGTTTAGCTGCCTCCCGCCACCTCTCAAGTACGCACCTCGGATGGACCTTGGAAGTAGATGGAGCAATAGTGCCCTTCGCAGCCCTTCTTCGGCGCCTTGAGTGAAGTGATGAAGACGATGACGTTGCCGACGCGGCTAATGCAAATTCACATGTGCATAGCCCCTGCCTAGCGTGCCAAACATGTCGACGTACGACAACATATGGGCCAAGAGGCCCTTCTACATTCGGTTATGGGCTCGCAACACACAAAGAACAGAATCAACCACAGAGTGCATGATTTGTTTACCCTGGTTTGGACTGATGTGAAGCGTAAAACCCTACTCCTGATTTGGTGGAATTATGATTGGAAATGCCCAAATTACAAGTTGCCGGCAAGGACCTTTGGAGGTGCAGCTAGCTAGTGCAAATGGGCAAGGTGCCGACCCTAATAAATGTTGCCATGGGGCTCCTTTTATAGATGAAAGTGGCTACCATAGTGGCAAAATAGTAATTATAGAAGGGGTATAGTGGCTAAAGAGCGATCTTACCTACCCTGATGATATAGGACAAGAGCATTAATTGCGCCATTAGGTGTCACACTGGGGTGAACGCCGGAAAGGGAGTCTAGTTCCACCTATGTCGTCAGGCCAGCTACCTTTTATTATAATGACACACCATCTGGATGGGTGTCAATAATTATCTATAGGAGGCGAACTACCACGTGCCTCGCCAAGCTTTCACCAATCGCCTTCTCTCTTGCCACTTGCTAGCAGATATCTGACATGCTACCAAGCTGGAGTGGTGGAGGGGGCTTTGCCGATCCGGAGCTTATTGGCCCGAGTCTTGCCGGTTTGGAGCTTGTCCGTAGCATGAGTCTTGATCTTTGGTACTTAGTACTTATCGATGACCTACCTGGAGGTCTTCTTCATGGTTTATATCTACCAAGTCTTGAGTACTTGGAATAAGCTCATCTTCTGCCAAGGCCTTCCTGGGGAGGAGGCTGCAACTGTCTGTGCATAGTCAGGGGTATTGAACACCCATTTTCAATACACGGACAATTTGGCCAAAGAAAACTCATAGATCGGAAAGAATTACATAGATATAACAATCACACATAATAAATTTCAGAAAAGTCATAATTACTTTCAATGAATAATCTGATCATAAACCCACAATTCGTTGGATCCCAACAAACGCACCCCAAAAGAAGATTACATCAAATAGAACTTTGAGTAAAACATTGTATTGAAGATCAATGAGAGAGAGAGCCATCTACCTAATCACTATGGACCCATAGGTCCTGTCGGATCTACTCACACATAATCGAGGGTATAGCAAGGTTCATGTAGAAGCCCTCTATGATCGACCCCCCCCCTGTGCAGAGTATCGGAAGAGGCCTCTAGATGGGATCACGGAAGAACAAAGATTTGGGCAGCGGAAAAATTATGTGGATGCGGTAGGTGTTTTCAAATATTTGAGAATTTATAGCGCTGGAATTAGGTCAAGTGGAGCCACGAGGGGCTCACAAGACATCTAGGCACGCCTACCCGCAGGGCACGCCTTGTTGCCTTGTCATCTCCTCGTAGGTCTTCTGGTCCTCCCCCGATGCTTCTAGGGTCTCTTATCTCTAAAAAATAGTCAAAAAGTTTCATCGTGTTTGGACTCTGTCTGGTATAGATTTTCTGTAAAACCCAAAACAAGCAAAAAAACAGCAACTGGCACTAGGCACTAGGTTAATTGGTTAGTTCCCAAAAATGATATAATATTGCATATAAAGTACATAGGATTGATAATATAATAGCGTGAAACAATAAAAAGTTATAGATACATTGGAGACGTATCAACGAGATCCTTGGCAGTCTTGGACAGGTGGTTGAGGGGATCCCACGACGCTAGCTTCTTTGGGGGGTCGTTGACATAGGCCGTCAGGCTGGCCCCAAGGCCGGAAGCATAAAACTTGAATTTATGCCATTCCTATACGAACTTCGTAAAATCAATCGGAGAAAACTTGGTTGTAGGATGAAACTGCAGGGTCACCGCCTCCAAGGCCGCAGATGGCCTTGCTTGCTCTCTCATAAGAGTGGATGGGTAATCCCCAAGTGTAGGGGTAAAGTAACCTAGAAATAAGTATTTCCCTCGATTGGGAACGAAGTTTATCAAACCAACATGAGTTCTTCCTGCAGACAAAGTCCTTGGTACCTCCACACAAAACACAAGACAATCTTGCCCCCAATATTTCAACAAGGTTGTAAAACTTCTTGTCCTGTTAATTACAAGTGTAAATTGCATGGTATGGTAGAAACTGGTAGATAGGTAAAATTAATAAAATGGTACAACAAAGAAAAGTACTTTTGATGATATTTTCTATAAAGGAAGGGACCATAGGTTCACTTGTGGCATATCTCCAAGCATGCAAGTGTGGTGTGGTGAATAAACTATAGTTGGGTAGCGACTAAATTGCAATATTTGTACTTATGACTATGAAATTCATGGCATAATATTTCATAGGCACTACGTCCGTGATATGTAGATCGATATCCACCTACATCTACAACTAATACTCCACCCTAAGACCGCTTTCGGACATGCATCTAGAAGCATTATGTTCATCACAAACAGAGCATTGCAATAAGCATGATGACATAATGCAGATAGTACAACTATCATCTAAGTGTGATAAGAAACAATTGTTTTCTCCTTAGTAGCAACAATACAATATGTGTCTTATTCCTTTCTGTCACTGGGATATAGATCACTGCAAGATTGAACCGACTACCATGAACAACTCCCTCTGAAAAAATACCTACAATATTTGCCAACGACAACAAATAGATCGGAAAGCATACATGGCTACGTATTTATGCAACAAAGGAACTTCAAAAGCTTTAATATAATTCAATGAATAATTTAATCATAAAGTGAGAATTCATCATATATCCCAACAAACACAACCGCCGATTACATCATATTGATCCTGATAGTGTGAGGCAGATCACGTGAACTTTGTATTGAATCACAAGGGAGAGAGTACGCCATATAGCTATGATATGGACCCTAAGGTCCTAAGGAAGCTACTCACACATATTCACGATGGCAGCAAGGTTGATGAAGATGACTCTAGTGATGTATTCCCCCTTCACCAGGGTGCCAGAACAGGCCACCAGATTGGATTTCCATGGAATAGAAACTTGAGACAATAGAAAAAACTGCGACGAAATGGTACTGAGGATTTCTCGAAGGCGGATGAAATGAGGTAAGGTGGCGGTCAAGGGGCCCACATGGCCACCTCCTGTGGGTGGGGCTCTGCTCGCGCCACCTAGACGTGTGGGGTCTTGTGGTGCCACCTGGCACCTCCTGACACTTTCTGGAATCCCATGTACTTGTAAAAAATCATTAAAAATCCCCAAGGTTTTTGGAGCTCCGAAGATATGGATTTTCTGAAAAGTCAAAAACATGCAGAAAACAACAACTAGCTTTGGGCACGGGATTACTAGGTTAATCTAGAAGAAACAATAAAATTTCTATAAAAGGTGTTCAAAAGTGGTATCATAATAGCATGAAACAGTAAAAAAAATATAAATACGTTTGAGACGTATCAGCATCCCCAAGATTAATTCATGCTCGCCCTAGAGTAGGTACATAATAAAACAAAGATTGTTTTTATTGTGGAAACCTAGCATGTTCTCGGTCTAATGATGTAAGTGTTGTGAACTCAACATAAAAGTGATTCAAGGCAATATTCTATAATTAATAACAAGAAAATAGCATCAAAATATGCAAATAAAATAACTCTTGCTTTTCATGGTTCAATGTCTTCATGTAAAACCAATCAATAGCAGTATGTAGCAAATTCATGGTTCCAAATGCTAAAGTATTTATCATATCTAAATACCATATCATAACACAACCTAGAGCATCGGTCAAGTAACCGAATCCATGACTCCCCCTTTCAACTACTCAGCACTTCGCTTGGTGCCAATTCACAAGCATTAAATCTTCACACCTAAATGGAAAATAGAATGATGATAAAGGTTTTAAAAGAAGTCAAAAACTAATAAAGTCTCACACCAATGCAGCTCACCATTAGGTAATGGAGAGGCCATACGATCGATATTGGCGTGAGGAGTAATGATTGTTATGCAATGGATGCACTAGAGCTATAGGTGTATGAAAGCTCTCCAAATGATCTAGTGGGTGTGTGAAACGATCGAGAAGAGGTGTCTAGAGGGGGGGTGATTAGACCCTCAACAAAGAAAAGTAGCAGTTTTTTATTTCTTGAAGTTAAGGTGGAGTTTTAGCACAAGTTTAAACATTCACAATACATTTCAAGCAAGCATATGGCAAGAGTATATGATCAGCGAAAAGTAAAGCATGCAAGTCGCAAGAAAGTAAAGGATGGGATTGGAGTGTGCAAATGCAATTGGTGACACAGAGATTTTTGGCGTGGTTCTGATAGGTGGTGCTATCGTACATCCACGTTGGTGGAGACTTCAACCCACAAAGGGTAACGGTTGCGCGAGTCCACGGAGGGCTCCACCCATGAAGGGTCTACGAATAAGCAACCTTGTCTATCCCACCATGGCCATCACCCATGAAGGACTTGCCTCACTTGGATAGATCTTCGCGAAGTAGGCGATCTCCTTGCCCTTACAAACTCCTTGGTTCAACTCCACAATCTTGATGGAGGCTCCCAAGTGACACCTAACCAATCTAGGAGACACCACTCTCCAAAAGATAATAGATGGTGTGTTGATGATGAACTTGTCGGTGGAAATGACACCTATGGGATCACGGAGAATCCCTTCTATGGTCGGCGGGCGCGGGGCTGTGGAAAGAGCGTGTTTAAGAGACCAACACGGGAAATTTATCCAGGTTCGGGCCGCAAGTGATGCATAATACCCTACCCCTGCCGGCTTGTGTTTATCTGGTGTTCTTGGACTAGCTACAAAGCGTGCGGGGTCCGAAAAGTCTGAATCCTCTCTCTGTACGCCACGGGCCTCCTTTTATAGTAAAAGGGGTTGCCACAGTGGCACGCAGGAGGTGGAAAGTTGTACAGTGGTTGAGTTCATTGCCTGAGATCATAGGACAAAACACATTAAATGTGCTACTTAGGTGTCATCTTACTTTATCGGGGACGGTAACGAGGCCCGTCCCGTCCGTCGCCGCTTCGCCTTGCTCCGACATGCGTCCAGGCCAACGAGGCATGCAGTGCCATGTAGGCTGGCAGGCTACTGAGCTAGTGTGGTGGCAGGGTCTTCACGAAGATCTGCATGCCACCACGTAGGTGCTTGACTAGTTGGCTTAGGAGCCACGTACTGCCACGCGGGTACCTACTTAGTTGGTGGGTTGGCCGTTGGACTGGGGCGGCAAGGCCTTGCCACGGTCTTGCTGACAAACACGGCAAGGGTCTTGCCGGGGCCTTGTGGGTGCCCTCGGCAAGAGTATTGCCGAGGCTTCATGGGTATATTCGGCAGGAGCCTGCCGGGGCCTCGTGGGCATCCTCGGCAAGGACCCTCGCTGTTGTCTTGTCCTCTGGTTCGTACCTAGGCCTCGCAGGCCTTTTGTCTTCACAAAGATCTGCATGCCACTATGGAGGCGCCTCCCGAGCCTTGGTTCCAATGTGGTTGATGGCGTCAGAACTCCTAGACCCAAGGGTGGTAGCCTCGTTGGTGTTCGGTAAGTTGCCCCGGCAAGGCTCTTGCCGGGGCTGTGAAGGCCGCCCCGACAAGGGCCTTGCCCGGGGAGTTTCACCTCACCCCTCTGCTCATCATGCTTTTGGTCTTGAGCACGGCTCTGGTAGTCTTGTGTCTTGGCTTCCTCTTCTGTACCGCCAAGCGCGGCTGCGTGTGTGGCTGCGATCGCTCACAAGACAAGTAAAGGGGTGCAAAAAGGACCCCTACTTTTGTACACCACAGGAGCCCCCGGGCCTGGGCCACATATAACCGTGGAGCGTTATTGGGCCAGGCCCAGAATAGTGCGTGGGCACGCGAGGCAGAGTTTTTACCTCGGTAACTCCCTTGCTCGTTGTGCTTCCCCACGACCCACGTTGAATGCGTGACGTGGGGGTCGTGCGTGGGGCAGTCGCTGCACACGTGCGTCACATCGTGGTAAAGAGGCGGCCTGCACCTCCCCCATAAAAAGGAAAAACCGCAGGCGCGCTGCTCATTTACCCCCTCTGCGCCTTTTCCAATCTCGAACCGCTATTCCCTCTTCTTCCTCAGCGAAAGATTTGAAGCTCTCACCTCTTCTCGCCGCCACTGCGCACCCATTGCTCTTGATTCTTCGCCTCTTCTAGCCGCCATGGCACCCAAGACCAGCAAGGGCAAGGGAGCGGCCAAGGACGCCGGGGAGAAGGAGGCGCCGGAGAGCGAGCTGGCGGTGCTTCGGACGCTGCACGCCTACTTCCCTTAGACGGTCGAACGGTCCACCTCATGGACTACTTCAAGCCCCTATGGGGGAGGGAGACGATGGGGCACCTTGCCACACACATCATCCCTGCAGATTTCGCCAAGGCTGGCCCAAATCGGTGCCCCTTCTTCATCGATTACTTTTCTTGCGGGCTCTACCCCCTTTCTCTAACTTCTTCAACGACATCACGCACACCTACAGCTTTCACCTCCTCGACTTTACGCCGAATGCCGTGGCGTGCATGGCCCTCTTCGCCCATCTCTGCGAGGGCTTTGCCGGAGTGCTCCCTAGCATCTTCCGCCACTATTTCTCTCCTCGCATCTAGCCAAGGGATGCCATTTCTGGGTGCATCACCTAGATCCCGAGGACCCAAGTGAAGGGCACGTACCCGGAGGGTGCCCAGAAGGAGAGGTGGGACGAGTGGTGGGGCCGGTGGCTCTGGATCAAGGAGGTGGATCCGTAGGAGTTCTGCCGAGTTCGTAAGAGCCCACCGACCCACCGCAGGGACTTGAACGACCTCGACGCCAATGACAAGAAGCTCACGGTTGCCACCACCAGGATCCATTGCCTCACCATGGCCGGGCTCACCCTTGAGATGATTGGGGCCAATTTCATTCGCCGCCGAATCGCCCCGATGCACAACAAGGGGAGGCCGGCCTGGGACTTCAGGAATGCAGCCGATGTCATGAGGCTCTGCCCTAGCCTGAAGCATAACTTCACGGTGCTGGGGCATGCCCATTTTTGCCAGAGGCTCTTCCAGCTCAATGCGGGCTACGACGGCTGGGCTGAGAGGACCGGCAGGGACGCGAAGTCCAGCAAGGCCGTCAAGGGGCCCATATTTGGGTTGTCGGCGGGAGTGGTCCCGCTGAGCAACAACTCTCATCGGTCCGCCGGCCAAGAAGGTGCGGGAGTTTTTTGACAACTTGTTGGAGAGCTATGTCCGCGACGAGCCGGTGCTCATCCGCAACACCACCAAAGAGGAGCTTGACTACATCGCTGCCAGGGCGGCGGAGGAAGCGCTTGCCAAGGAGGCCGGCAGCGCCGGCAGCGTAGAGGACGAGGCCGACGTGGCCGCGGAGGGAAGGAGCTTGCCCAGTGGGCGGAGTCTGCCAGGGAGGCCAGCAGCGCCGGCGTCGGGGCCCCCCTTATTGAAGACGCGGGCGACGATTCACCCGAAGAGGAAGCCGAAGCGGACGACCCTCCGTCCGTGGGAAAGAAACGCGTCCTGCGGCGGGCCAGCTCCGGAGAGCCGGTGCAGCCAAGCAGGACGGCGCAGCGGCAACCGGCTCAGGAGCAACTTGTGCGCCAGACGAGGGCTATGAAGGCCACGACAGCGAAGAAGGCGGTGAAGACCGCGGTGGAAAAGAAGACGGCGACTGCCTCCTCCTCGTCCAAGCGGTGCCGGTCCCCATCTCCTTCTCCCCCTCTCTCGGACAGCACCCTGGAGGCCGAAGTCGACCTCGGATCTTTTAGCCTAAAAAGGAAAAGGAAGCAAGCGGAGGGGGAGGTGGAGGACGAGTAAGTATTTCGCCCCCCCCATCATCTCTTGGCTTTACGCCTGTGTTATCCTCATTTGATTTGATGTTATCTTTACAGGGACGTGGAGACGCTGGCCCAGAGGGTGGCGAACAGGTCCATGGCCTCGACAGGCGACAAGCCCCCGGCGGGTACTTCGTGTACGCCGGTGTTGGTGGAGAGTAGTCCGGATAGCAGCCCCGACGCAGCCCCCGCTTCAGCCCAAGCGCGAGTTCATCACTCACTCCTGCACTGATGAACATTGGGGTGTGAATTCTCGAGGCTAACCTTGCTGGGTTTGCAGGAGGAGAACAGCAGCAGGAGGAGCCGCCGAGGGCCACTCTCAACACGCCGCCTACCTCGACTATGCCGCCCAGAGGGGCGTCCCCGGCAAGGGCATCCACCACCGAGCCCACGCATATGGAGGAGGGGGCGAGCTTGGGTGCCGGTGGTTCTGCCCCGACAACAAATGCTGACGGGGAGGAAGCCACTCCTTCCCAGCCCGGTGTGGGTAAGTTGTTTGCTTCCCGTCCCTGTTTTTTCTTCTTCTTTTTGAACCTTGACCTTGGCCCCATCTCATTCCCCTTCTTGGTATCCAGACCCTTCCTCGCTGGACCAGGAGGGTATTGACATCGTCATCGAGGAGGTCGCCAAGGATGCTGAGGCTGAGGATGACAAGATTGCCACCGAGGAGGCCGCCAAGACCGCCGCTGAGGAGGCCGCCAAGGGGCTCGCTGGGAGGCCGGGCAAGGTCTGGCCGAGGAGGCCGGCAAAGGGCCTGTCGGGGAGGGGGTGGTTGACGACCAACCTTCCTCCTTCACTGCCTCTGGCTCGGGCAAGTACCTGAAGGTGGGCGACGACCTGTTCGTCCACCTCCCTGGGACGGCGAGCACCAGGGTGCCAACCGAGGGGGAGGTGTTTGTCGATGAGGCACTCGCCTCCGCCGGGCTTTAGGTTGTTGATGAAAGGAGCGCCAGCGATGGCAGTTCCCAAGAGGAGCAGCTTCTTCGGGCCATGAGCGTCAACTTCCAGAAGCTCCAGGCGCTCCACCGTGCCCGCCTGGACAAGGCAAAATCCAGGATGGCGGCGGAGGACAAGGCGGAGGCAGATCTTGAGGAGCGTGTCACCGAGAAGCAGGCCTGGTTCCGCGAGGCCCATGAAGAACTGAGGGTTGCCCAGGGTTTGCTGGATGAGCGCAAATAGGAGCTTATCCTGAAGCACGCTGACATCGAGAAGGTCCAGGAGGCGGCGAAGGAACGGGCCGCCAAGGACGAGGCCGCTCGGCATCAGCACTAGGCTCTGCTGGACTCCTTGGAGGAGAACCTTGCCACCCGTGAGGAGGCGCACGCCGCCACACTCCGCGGCAAGGATAAGGAGGTCGAGAAGCTCATCATGCAGCGGACCCAGGAGCTGGAGCAGAGGCACAAGGAGGCACTCAATGCTCAGGCCCTGGTCCATGCCGACAAGGTGAAGAAGCTGGAACTGGAGCGGGAGGAGCTGAAGAAGGTGGCCTCGGAGCTGACGAAGGAGAGGGACACGGCCAACCGTTCTTTGGCGGATGCCCAGGCCACAGTCTCCGACAAGGCCAAGCTGCTCTCCGAGGCCAACGACTCCATCAACGATCTGAAGTTGAAGCTGGATGGCTTGGAGGGGAAGCTTTCGGAGGCTGGGGCTCGTGAGGAGACCTTGAACAAGGTCCTGGAGGACGAGAGGCAACTGCGGAGGAATGATGCCGCCGAACATGAGGAGTACGCGAAAGGCATAAACCGTTGGATCGGCTGCCTCGTCGATGTCGCCGATAGGATCACGACGAAGTTGACCGCCATGGGGATGCCAAATGTCAGGTATTCCCCGGAGTCGAACGTGAGTCCAATGCCAAGCTGACTCTATTCTTCGTGGGCGTTCTTGGAGCCCCGGAGCAGCTCCGTTCCAACCGAGCAACCTCTCTGGCCAACGAGGCCCAGAAGCTCTGTTGGGGCGCCCTGACCAAGGTCCTCACCAAGGTGGCATAGTGGAACCCCAACGTCGACTTTGCCGCCACGCTAGAGAGCTTGCTGGAGGATGTGGACCTCGCGGCGCTCAAGGAGCGTATCGAGCCCATCATCAGCTGCGTCGACGGAGTCCAGAGGGTGCAGGGCCGGGCCGACTAGGCGCCCCGTTTCTCATCATCGCTACGGGTTCATGACCAAGACAATTTTATCTTAAGTTAGAACCGCAGCAACAATTGATGTAATATAACTCTGCAGTACTTTTTTAAACGATGCATGCTGTTTTCCTATTCGGTCTTTCTTGGTATGTACGCCCTACGCTTAGTGGACAGGCTTGCCGGCGCGTAAACCCATGCCACGATGCTTTGAGGATGGATCCTTAGCGGCCAGCCGGGTGTGCTTGCTACCGGGCAAACCACCTTACTGCTCTCAGCGCGGCTGCTTGAACTGTTGAGCAGACTCGAAACAGGACAAGGGCGTTGCCAATAGCGGATAGGCCACCCTATCGATCTGATGCGGAGCATCCTACGGTCATCCCCATGGACCTACCATCATCTCATCAAGAGCCAAGAGGACCCATGACACGAGCACGAGCTAGAGTTGTCAAGAATGAGGTGACTTCTTTCCTTAGTGATACCACACATGATCCACTCGAGACATGGCTACTACCTAAGTCCGATATGATATGCATGATTAGGTGTCAAGAGGATCCTCCCGGAGATGTACATGAAGGGACAAGTCGCCAAGTCCATGGATGAAGAGAACCAACGGAAAGAGTCAAGAACATCTCCCAGGCCCCAGACATCCGGCCAGGACCCCGGACATACGGCCCATGGAGCATCCTCCTAATCAGCCTCCCAGCCGCCCAACATCTACAGGCCCCGGATATCCGGCCCCAGCCCGGACATCTGGCCCGAACCCGGAAATTCGCCGAAGTTCGGACATCCGCGCCACGCACTGTAATCCCATGAAGCTGTTCCACCAGCCCGGACATCCGGCCTCCTAGCCCGGACATCCGGCCTCCTAGCCCGGACATCCGGCCTCCTAGCCCGGACATCCGGCCCTTCGGGAAGGCCCGGACGTCAGGCCCGTCGCCCGGACATCCGACCCCATCTATCTACGCATAGTAAAGGGCCGAAGCCCATGTACCCCTTCGCCCCCCCCCCCTAGACTATATATACTCCTTCTCCTCCATCTTTCTAGGGTTAGCATTGGTTTAGCTCATATGTGAGATAGAGCATTGCTCATCCATACGGATCTGCTCCTTGAGAGAGATCGTGGCCCCTCTACAAAAATGATCCACGTTGGATTCAAGACCCCCTCTTGGGTGGCCCCCTCAAGACCTCCTCATGGAGAAGAACTGGTTACCCTTTGTATCGTCCTTTGTTGGATTTGGATCTTGTATCTCCTCTCGTGTTCCGAGAGTCTAGCATATGTGTGACTATATCTTGTTGGTTTGAGAGATCCTCTTGTGTTTTCCCTCGTTTTCCCCTCGTGTTCTTCGTGTTCTTAGTTGGGATCCGCTCCTTTCGTGAAAGATCGGCCGTATAGGGTTCCACCCTACATCATCTTGGATCAGAGCAGGGTTGATCACGAATTTGGAGCCCCTACCCCTTGTTTTTCTAGCCTAATTTTGTTGTGTTCTTCCCCAATTTCAAAAATCCCCACCAAAAATAGCCCCAAATTTTTTTGTGATTTGTTGGTGTGATGAAGTTTTGTTGGATTTGATCCGCGGATTTCGTGTGTTGCAGGTAGATCTAGCTTTCCCCCATCTTTTCCCCAATTTCCATCCACAAAATCTTCTAAATTTTGCCCCGGATTTGACCTCTCGACGCGGTGTTCATCGAGTTCATCCACGAATCCACAGCCCGGACATCTGGCGCGCCGGACATCCGGCGTCCAGCCCGGACATCCGGCCCCTGACAGCAACATTTCCATCCACCGCTCCAATTCCGCCTAATTTTCGTCCAATTTTTTTCCAGGTGCCCACATTCCCTTACGCATACCACCATAGCTTTACTGCTACCAACTCCGACAATTTTTGACCCGTTTTGCTTTGAGAATTTGAGTTGTGGTTTCCATGTCCTATTGTGTTTCGGCTATCCAGGTATGGTTTGACATCAACATCACCATCGCTCGTCTTCTCCAAAGACTACTGTGAACGACTACATCGTTGTGGTATCAACCTCACCTTGTTGTCATCTTGGTATCGTGATATCATCATACATTCTTGCTATTTGCATTGATAACCACCATAGCCTTACTTTTGCGTAGCTTACCCATCGAGACTAGCCGTTGAGTATTGCAGGCAACATGACTTGTGCACATTAGTGATCATACTTCCGATAGCATACATACCATCATCGTGTTGCATATCTTGGTATCATCTCTTGTGTCACAACGTTGTCATCGCATACACAATTGCTATCTTGGTTCATGAAGCATTGCATGAGAAAAGAGCTCAAATAACAAAGAGCCAAACAAGCTTTAAGCACAAAGGAAAGATAAGCAAAGAGCTTATAAGCAAGAACCATAGCATCATACAACATTAAGATTGTCATACTCGATCATCTTGGATCATGTCAACGGTATACCATACATATAGCATACTTGGGATAGAAGTCGTTGCATTTTTGCTGAGTTCCTTGTGCACAAGTTCGTATATGCCTATTGTGCAATCGTGCTAGCGTCTCTCTAGTGTTGTGCAAGAAGAGCATTTTCGTGGACTCCACATTTTGGCTCACCCCTTGGTTGCATGACCGCATTTATCTATCTGGCGGTGCGTTTCCGTGTCCCACATTTTGCTATTGGTCTACTTGTTGCATTTGCAAATTTATGATCTTTTTCCAACATTATTGAGTCTCGCTTACAATTGCATCAAATTTTGTGCCACCATCCTAACCGAGCTCCACTATAAGCTTTTACTTGTGTAGGTGTGAGAAACCGACAAGAATTGGTACCAGTTGTGATATTTCCTTGTTACACATTGGAGTGATCTTTGATCCATCTTCAACATCGGTCAAGGTACATTTGGTATTGGTTCTTCTCTTTCTCCCACTCACATGTCTTTGTTTGGAATGATGGATAGGCCAAGTACTTGTACCAACCCACTCTTCCTTGAGCAAGACGATGACCCGAACAACCACGTCACCAAGCTACACCTCTTTGGTACACAATGAGCCTTGCATGAAGAGCAACTAGCAATGAGCGACCGCATCGACAAACTCGCCACCGACTTGCGACTCTCCGAGCAACGCACACGAGACTACTTTGACAACAAGCTCGACGAGCACAAGCATGAGAATGACGCAAGAATGGACGAGATTCGTGCCTTGTTGGTCAACTGCTCTTCTACCACTTCGTCCTACTCAAGACGGAGCCGCTCGAGTCGACACTCCGACGACACTATCTCCGGCTCAAGTACCCCGACATCGAACACTCTTCGTCGTGCCGTGTGTCAAGATCGTCAAGCAAACCACAATGCTCTACACGACAACGACTCTCAAGAGCAAGCTCGCGCACAAGAACATCGACACCATCAAAATCAAGCTACATTCGTGCAAGCACAAGAACAGCAACGCCAACGACAACAAGAACAAGAGGAACGAGCGCGACAACATCAAGATGCACAAGACGCTGAGGCACTACGTCAAGAACAACAACTTCGTGAAGCTCAAGCATTTGAGGCGCAACATGCCCTTCGAGATTCAAGTCGAGCCGTAGCCAACCGAGAACGACAAGCTCGTCTACATCAAGAAGCACTTCGCGACGAAGCTCAAGAGAGGATTTTCCAAGCACGTGTGCATAGACAAGTTCCTCAACAAGCTCCACAAGCTCGCCAAGAACATCAAGTTCAACAAGAACAAGACGACAATGGAAATCCTCCAAGACAAGAGCAACATGAGGTCGACAACCCTCCTCGCCAAGCGCAACTTGAGATTGTCAATCCTCAACGACATGGGCGTCATCATCCCCGACCCCAACACAATGAAGAGCAACGATACGGCAAGCTGAAGTTCACCACGCCTAAGTTCACGGAAGCAATGACCTCAAGAGTACATCTCATGGGCATTGAAGGTTGACAAAATCTTCTGCTTGCACAACTACGAAGAAGAGAAGATCGCGATGGCATCCCTTGAGTTCCAAGATTACGTCCTCATTTGGTGGGGAACAAGTCATTGAGCGAGGAGAAGCAAGAGGTGAACCACCCATCACTACTTGGGCACAAATGAAGGATTTCATGAGAGCAAGTTTCGTGCCTAACTACTACAACCGCGACCTCTTCAAGAAACTCCAACTCCTCAAGCAAGGAACCAAGAGCGTTGAAGAGTACTACAAGGAAATGGAGATTGCCATTATATGAGCCAATGTCACGGAAGATGATGAGAAAACTATGGCACGTTTCTTGAATGGACTCCATCATCCTATCAAGAAGATCGCCGACTTCCAACCATACTCGAACCTCATCGAGCTCGTGCACCAAGCTACCAAAGCGGAACGTCAAGTTCAAGATGACATCAAATATGCCAAGTTCTCATCCAAGTCATATGGTTTCTCCAACTCTCAAGCGTCAACGACTCCAACACCTTCTACCTCGACCAAGCCATCTACAAGCAACGGCGACAAGTCAAGTTACAAGAAAACTTCGACAAGCTCAAGTCGTCATCCTGCTACAAGCAACTTCAAGCCGAAAGCTTCATCATCATCTACCCCAACCGATGAGACCATCAAGACAAGTTCCTTCAAATGCTTCACATGCGGCGGCCGAGGCCACAAGTCCTTTGAGTGCACAAACAAGTGCACCATGATCCTCAATGGCGATGGAGCATATGATTCAATCAGTGAAGAAGAAATGGAAGCCCTTGAGCAAGTGGCCATGCACCGGCAAGTGAATAATGAAGATGAAGATGATCAAGTCTTTTGTCACGAAGATTCAAGCCCCGCTCTTGTTGTCTCCAAGGTCTTGACTCTTCAACATCAACAAGACGAAGACCAAATATGCCATATCTTCCACACAAAGGCCGGCATCAATGGAAGGCCCGTCAAGGTCATCATCGATGGAGGAAGTTGCCACAACCTAGCAAGTGAAGAACTATGCTCCAAGCTTCAATTGGTCAAGACGAAGCACCCGCACCCCTACAAGGTTCAATGGCTAAGCGACACCGGCACTTTGCAAATCAAGCATAGAGTACAAGTTTCTTTCAAGATCGGAGCTTACGAAGACACCTTGGAGTGTAATGTCCTTCCGATGACCGTGTGCCACCTACTTCTTGGACGGCCATGGCAATTCGACCGTGGTGTCATCCACAATGGGCGCACAAACCACTATAGCTTCAAGATGAAAGGGAAGGAATACGTGCTACGACCTATGTCTCCACGCCAAGTGATCGCGGACAATCAAACCACCCATCATGGAGAGAATGGTGAGAGAGCGAACCACCAAAAAGAGAGTGAGCACCACAAGCCCAAATTGAGTGCCTCCACAATGAACGACAAGAAGACCTTAGTCCTATTTTCCACCAAACATGAGATGAGAGAAGTGTGTGAGAACCCATCAAGTGTTATGCACTATGTCCTTTTGTGCAAGGACGAGGCACCAAAAACTAATACCTCTCACGATCTACCTTTAGTGTTATCTTCTCTATTGCAGGAATTCCAAGATGTTTTCCCCGACGAGCTACCTCCGGGTCTACCTCCACTACGAGGGATCGAGCACCGAATCGACCTCATCCCCGGAGCGCCCCTTCCAAACAAGGCTCCCTACTGAGTCAACCCCAAACAAACCAAAGAAATACAAAGGCAAGTAAAGCATCTCATCGATCATGGACATGTGCGTGAAAGTTTGAGTCCTTGTGTCGTACCGGTCATTCTTGTTCCAAAAAGAGACGGTAGCTTTCGCATGTGTTCCGATTGTAGACCTATCAATGCTATCACCGTTCGCTATAGGTACCCCATTCCACGCCTTGACGATATGCTTGATGAGCTTAGCGGTGCCACTATTTTTTCCAAAATTGATCTCAAAAGTGGTTACTATCAAATCCGCATACAAAAGGGTGATGAATGGAGAACCGCTTTCAAAACTAAGTTTGGGTTGTATGAGTGGTTAGTCATGCCTATGGGTTTATCCGAAGCACCCGGTACTTTCATGCGTCTTATGCATTATGTGTTTCGCCCTTACATTGGTGAGTTTGTTGTTGTCTACTTCGACGATATCCTTGTTTTTAGCAAATCTCTCAAAGAGCATGTCACTCACCTTCGCACCGTGCTACAAACTCTTCGAAAAGAGCAACTTTATGCTAATATGGAAAAATGCCTCTTTGGTGTTAATAAGCTTGTTTTCTTGGGTTTTGTAGTATCTAAAAAGGGTGTTCATGTTGATGAATCTAAGATCAATGCTATTAAAACTTGGCCCCAACCAACCAATTTGCAACAAGTGCGTAGTTTTCTTGGTTTAGCGGTTTCTATCGTAGATTTGTGAAGGACTTTAGCACCATTGCTTCTCCTTTACATGCTTTGAGCAAGAAGAATGCACCGTTTGTTTGGGGATCATCCCAAGACATCGCTTTCAATGAGCTTAAGAATTTGCTTACTCATGCCCCCGTGCTTGCATTACCCAATTTTGACAAACCTTTTGAAATTCATTGTGATGCTAGTAGTAATGGCATAGGAGGTGTGTTAACGCAGGAGAAGCGCCCCATAGCATACTTTAGTGAGAAACTTTCCGGAGCGCAACTCAATTACCCCATCTATGACAAAGAGCTATATGCTTTAGTGTGAGTTTTGCATGAATGGGAACATTACCTTCGCCCTCATGAATTTATCATCCATACCGACCATGAAACACTTAAATATCTTAAGGGTCAAACTAAGTTGAACAAGCGTCATGCTAAATGGAGTGAGTTCATTGAGTCTTTTCCTTATGTCATCAAGTATATTAAAGGCAAGGAAAATGTTGTGGCGGATGCACTTTCCCGTATATGCATGCTCGTTACTCAACTTTTATTGAATGTCATTGGCTTTGAGCATATAAAAGACTTGTATGAGCATGATCCTATTTTTTGCTATTCCTTATGCCAAATGTTTGACGCATACATCTTGGGAACGCTATTACATCAAAGATGGTTACCTTATGATAGCTAAAAACTATGCATCCCCGAGTCTTCTCTTCGTTTGTTGCTTTTGCAAGAATCTCATGGCGGAGGACTAATGGGACATTTTGGACGCGACAAGACATTTGCCACACTCTCCAAGAAGAGGTAATAGCACCCCAAGTCCTTGTACTTGCATAGCATGTGATGGTTTAGTCCTTATACTTGCAAAAGTGAATTGAACAGTCCTTGAACTTGCAGCACAGGAGCAAGTTTAGTCCTAGGCCAATCATGTGCAGCCAACTAGACACCTAGTGGACGAGTTGGTCAGCGTCGGACTTTTTGCAGTTAGCCCCCTACTGTTTTCATATATCTACCCGCAGTGCACTTGGCGTCCGACGACAAAGCAACGAGGCAGCGCAGCAGCGCACGACAAAGCAACGAGGCAGTACAACGCGACGCGATGCACCCCCATTCATCATTTATGTGTGTCACAGCGAAAGGCGCAAGAATAAGCACACACTCCCACCAGTGCCACCGCTCCGTGGAAGTGTACCACTATCAAGGCACCAATGCTCCCCGCCACCCTCCCTTCTGTTTAGATCATACTAATTTATTATCAATCCAACAACCTCTTTTTTATTTGAATTTAAATATATTTTTATGAATTTTCTCTATGTTGTATATGTAGGAACATGAATGTGTTTTCTATGTCTCTTTTTTGTGTCTTCATTATTGTTTTTTTTCCAGTTTTTTCTTTCTTTCTCTCTGTGTGTGCGCACACGTGGGTGTTTATGGAGATGCCACCATTGACATAAGATGCGATTTATTTTTAATATCTTGAGAGACGATTAATCTTCAACATTGGTGTTTTTGTTTCTTCTTGAATAATATTAACGCCATTAATTTATTATTTCTTAGAAAACTTTATTATTTTAATTTTTTTAGTATTCATTTCATTTTGTTTCTTCCTTTAGGGTAATACCAACACCACTAATTCATTCTTTCATAGAAAATTCATTATTCTGATTTCATTTTAGTATTTATTTCATTATGTTTCTTTTTTAGGGCAATACTAATGCCACTAATTTATCCTTTTTAGAAAAATATTGTTTTGTGAAATCACTTTTATATGCTTATTCTTGCATATTATAAAAGAGCGCAATTTATTTGTACATTGTGTGCAAATTTTGTCATGATTTTTTTATTGTTCTTTAATGGTAATACCAATGACATTAATTTATTTAATATTATTAGAGAACTTTTTGGTGAAAATTACACTATTACAAGCTTATTCTTGCCTAATATAAAAAGATGCAATTTTCGCGTAAATTGTGTGCATTTTGACTGAGCGTCCAAAAGAATAGGCACCTATCAAATATTAGCCCCCATAACGTCAATTTTTATGCAATGTGTCTGTGATTCATACCGCTGTGTAAAAGTTGCACTGTTGTATGCTTATTTTTGCCTATTATGAAAAAAATGCATTTTCTATGTCAATCATGTGAATTTTTTTATCATTATTTGTTTTATGCGTTTTTATTTTCTTTCTTCTTCTGCCAAGTGCAATACCATGCCACTAACCACAGCCAGCCAGAGCTACCTAACTCACGCGCGGACACAGCCAGGGTTAGCAAGCTCACCCACGGACGCGTCAGGAGCTAGCAAGCTCACGCACGGATGCGGCCAGTCGGAGCTAGCTAGCTCATCATGCCATGGCCAGCCATAGCTAAGCTAGCTCACACGCGCACGCACACGCCACGCCACACCACACCACACCACAAGCTGCACGCAGGGAAAAAAGTGACCGACCCAATTCACGAATTCAGTCGACTGACTAGTAGTCAGTCCCCCTTCTTCCTGCGTTCACAGCTAGCTGTTCACGAGCGTTCACTCCTCTCTCACTGACTCACTCCCCTCTTTCTTCTTCCCCACACGCTAGCGTGAGCTCCAAATTGCAGCGTGAGCTCAGCCCAGCTCACTTCAGTCTCGCCGAGCTTGCGTGGGTGATGGCGTGGTAGGTGGTAGGTGGCGGGCGGGCGGGGCTTGTCCTCTCGTAGACCGAGGGTGTGTGCCGGCCGTTGGCCTTTTTATGCACGCGCCAATGCCGATGCAAATGCCCGCACGGCGGCGGCTGCTCGTGCTCCTGCACCTCCTCTTCCTCCTCCCTGCTTCCTCCGCATCCCTCCATCGCCGCCGCGACGGCAGCCATCAGTAGTGGCACGACCTCCCTCCCTCACGAGAGCGCGCTGGCGCTGCCTCCGCCACCCGCCGCGCCCTTCTTCCCGTTCCTGCCCGACGGGACGCCTTCTCGAGCGGGGCGGTGGAAACGACACCTATGGGATCACGGGGAATCCCTTCTATGGTCGGCAGGCGCGGGGCGGTGGAAAGAGCGGGTTTAAGAGACCAACACGGGAAATTTATCCAGGTTCGAGCCACAAATTGATGTGTAATACCCTACTCCTACTGGCTTGTGTTTATCTGGTGTTCTTGGACTAGCTACAATGCATGCGGCATCTAAAAAGTCCGAATCCTCTCTCTGTACGCCGCGGGCCTCCTTTTATAGTCAAAGGGGCTGCCACAGTGGCACACAGGAGGTGGAAAGTTGTACAGTGGTTGAGTTTATCGCCTGACATCATAGGACAAAATGCATTAAATGCGCTACTTAGGTGTCCTCTTACTTTATCGGGGATAGTAACGAGGCCCGTCCCGTCCGTTGCCGCTTCGCCCTACCCCGACATGCGTCCAGGCCAGCGAGGCATGCAGTGCCATGTAGGCTGGCTGGCTGCTGAGCTGGTGTGGTGGCAGGGTCTTCACGAAGATCTGCATGCCACCACGTAGGTGCTTGACTAGTTGGCTTAGGAGCCACGTACTGCCACGCGGGTACTTGCTTAGCTGGTGGGTCGGCCACTGGACTGGGTCAGCGACGGGGCGGCATGGCCTTGCCGCAGTCTTGCTGACATTCCCGGCAAGAGTCTCGCCAGGGCCTTGTGGGTGCCCTTTGCAAGAGTCTTGCAGGGGCCTCGTGGGTATCTCCGGCAGGAGCCTTGCCGGGGCCTCGTGGGCATCCTCGGCAAGGAGCCTCGTTGTTGTCTTGTCCTCTGATGACCCGCAAGTATACGGGATAGTTGTAGCCTCTTTCGATAAGTAAGAGTGTCGAACCCAACGAGGAGCTAAAGGTAGAACAAATACTCTCCCAAGTCCTATCGGCCACTGATACGACTCTACGCACGCTTGACGTTCGCTTTACCTAGAACAAGTATGAAACTAGAAGTACTTTGTAGGTGTGATAGGATAGGTTTGCAAGAATATAAAGAGCACGTAAATATAAAGTAGGGGCTGTTTAGATAAAGATGCAATAAAGTAAATATAGCGAGTGTGGAAAAGTGGTGATAGGGGTTGTGGAATTGCCCCTAAGCAATTGACTATGTTACTAGACCGGTAATCACTATTGCAATTCTATTTGAGGGAGAGGCATAAGCTAACATATCATCCCTTACTTGGAATTCTATGCACTTATGATTGGAACTCTAGAAAGCATCCGCAAATACTTAAGATTCATTAAGGTAAACCCCAACCATAGCATTAAAGCATCAAGTCCCCTTTTATCCCATACGCAAACAACCTACTTACTCGGGTTTGTGTTTCAGTCACTCACACAACCCACCATAAGCAAATCATAAACATATTGCAAACCCTACAGCGGGAATCCCTCACACTTGCGCGACACGGAGGGCACCATAGGACAGCACCAATAATAAAACATGCAACTCAAACCAATCATAGCAATTAATCAATCACCGGTAGGACAATAGAAATCTACTCAGACATCATAGGATGACAACACATCATTGGAAAATAATATGAAGCATAAAGCACCATGTTCAAGTAGAGGGTACAGCGGGTTGCGGGAGAGTGGACCGCTGAATATAGATGGGGAAGGTGATGGAGATGTTGGTGAAGATGATGGAGGTGTTGGTGAAGATCACGGTGATGATGATGGCCCCCGGCAGCGCTCTGGCGCCACCGGAAGCAAGGGGGAGAGAGCCGCCCTTCTTCTTCTTCTTCCTTGACCTCCTCCCTAGATGGGAGAAGGGTTTCCCCTCTGGTCCTTGGCTCCCATGGAGTGGGAGGGGCGAGAACCCTCCGAGATTGGATCTATCTCTCTGTTTCTGCGTTCTCTGATTCTACCCCTTTACCGTTTCCTTTATATCTGGAGATCCGTAACTCCGACTGGGGTGAATCTTTCGCCCAGATCTTTCTTATAAAATTAGCTTTCTTGCACCAAAAGAAGAGCGTCAACCGCCTTACGGGTGGCCCACGAGAGCCCAGGCCGCGCCCAGGGGGGAGGGTGCGCCCCCCTGTCTTGTGGCCACCCCGGACACCGTTTCGCATTGATTTCACTTCCCAAAAATCATAAATATTCCAGAAAAAATCTCCGGCCGTTTTTATCCCGTTTCGACTCCGTTTGATATTGGGTTTCTGCGAAACAAAAAACATGCAACAGATGTGAGGCGGCACTGGGCACTGGTTCAATATGTTAGTCCCAAAAAATAGTATAAAAAGTTTCCAAAAGTATATAAGAGTTGTAGAATATTGGCATGGAACAATCAAAAATTATTGATACGACGGAGACGTATCAGCATCCCCAACCTTAATTCCTGCTCGTCCTCGAGTAGGTAAATGATAAAAAAGATAATTTTTGATGTGGAATGCTACCTAGCATAATCTTGATCATATGTCTAATCATGGCATGAATATTAAGACACGGGTGATTCAAAGCAATAGTCTATCATTTGACATAAAAACAATAATACTTCGAGCATACCAATAAAGCAATCATGTCTTTTCAAAACAACAAGGCTAAAGCAAGCTTATCCCTACAAAATCATACAGTTTGGCCATGCTTCATTTTCGTCACACAAAATGCCCCCATCATGCACAACCCCAATGACAAGCCGAGCAATCGGTTCATACTTTTTAACGCGCTTCAGCTTTTTCAACCCTCACGCAATACATGAGCGCAAGCCATGGATATAGCACTATAGGTGGAATAGAATATAATGATGGAGGTTATGTGGAGAAGACAAAAAAGGAGAAAGTCTCACATCGACGCGGCTAATCAACGGGCTATGGAGATGCCCATCAATCGATGTCAATGCGAGGAGTAGGATTGCCATGCAACGGATGCACTAAGTGCTATAAGTGTATGAAAGCTCAACAAAAGAAACTAAGTGGGTGTGCATCCAACTTGCTTGCTCATGAAGAGCTAGGGCATTTGAGGAAGCCCATCATTGGAATATACAAGCCAAGTTCTATAATGAAAATTCCCACTAGTATATGAAAGTGACAACATAGGAGACAATCTATATGAAGAACATGGTGCTACTTTGAAGCACAAGATATGAGACTCACTACATGAAGAACATGGTGCTACTTTGAAGCACAAGTGTGGAAAAATAGATAGTAACATTGCCCCTTTTATTTATTTATTTTTTTTCTCATTTTTTTCTTTTTTCTTTTTCTTTCTTTTCTTTGGCCTTTTTTTTTCTTTTTGGCCTTTCCCTTTTTTTCTTTTTGGGGACAATGCCCTAATAATGATGATCATCACACTTTTATTTACTTACAACTCGATATTACAACTCGATACTGGAACAAAGATATGACTCTATATGAATGCTTCTGGCGGTGTACCGGGATGTGCAATGATCTAGCGTAGCAATGACATCAAAAACGGACAAGCCATCAAAACATCATGCTAGCTATCTTACGATCATGCAAAGCAATATGATAATGAATGCTCAAGTCATGAATATGATGATGATGAAAGTTGCATGGCAATATATCTCGGAATGGATATGGAAATGCCATGATAGGTAGGTATGGTAGCTGTTTTGAGGAAGATATAATGAGGCTTATGTGTGATAGAGCGTATCGTATCATGGGGTTTGGATGCACCGCGTGAAGTTTGCACCAACTCTCGAGGTGAGAAAGGGCAATGCGTCTGCAATCGAAGAGGCTAGCAATAATGGAAAGGTAAAAGTGTGTATAATCCATGGACTCACATTAGTCATAAAGAACTCATATACTTATTGCAAAAGTTTATTAGCCCTCGAAGCAAATTACTACTACGCATGCCCCTAGGGGGATATATTGGTACGAAAAGACCATCGCTCATCCCCGACCGCCACTCATAAGGAAGACAATCAAAGAAACACCCCATGCTTCAAATTTGTCACACAGCGGTTACCATACGTGCATGCTATGGGACTTGCAAACCTCAACACAAGTGTCTCTACAATCCAAAACCACCCACTAGCATGAATCTAATATCACCACCTTTATATCGCAAAACTATTGCAAGGAATCAAACATATCATATTCAGCGATCTACAAGTTTATGTAGGATTTTATGACTAACCATGTGAATGACCAATTCCTGTCATCTCTCTAAAAAGATATAAGTGAAGCAAGAGAGTTTAATTCTTTCTACAAAAGATATGCCCACACTCTAACAATTATAAGTGAAGCAAAAGAGAATTCTACAAATGGCGGTTTTCTATGTGAAGAGAAACGGGCAATCCAAACTTCAAAAGATATAAGTGAAGCACATGAAGCATTCTATAAAGCCATACTCAAAAGATTTAAGTGAAGTGAAATGAGCATTCTATAAATCAACCAAGGACTATCTCATACCAGCATGGTGCATAAAATAAAAAAGAAAACTAAATGCAAAAGATGCTCCAAGACTTGCACATAATGCATGAACGAAACGAATTCGAAAACATACTGATACTTGTTGAAGAAAGAGGGGATGCCTTCCAGGGCATCCCCAAGCTTAGACGCTTCAGTATCCTTGAATATTTACTTGGGGTGCCTCGGGCATCCCCAAGCTTGATCTCTTGCCTCTCTTCCTTTTCCTCATATCGAGACATCCTCGATTAGACACTACATCCACACAAAACTTCAACAGAAAACTCGGTAACATCCGTTAGTATAATAAAGCAAATCGCCACTCTAAGTACTGTAGCAAAACAATTCATATCTTGTTTTTGCATTGTGTCTACTATAATATAACTTTTCCATGGCTTAATCTACTAATATAAATTGATAGTTTCATCAAAACAAGCAAACTATGCATCAAAAACAGAATCTGTCAAAAACAGAACAGTCTGTAGAAATCTGAACATCCACCATACTTCTGGTACCCCAAAAATTCTACCAAAACTAGGAAAAATAAACAAGTGGTTGAGAAATACAGTTCAATAGGAATCAGAACCAATTGATGTTCCAGTTAAAAATGTAAAATCGCGCACTACAGCCAAAGTTTCTGTCCTACACCGTACAAACCAACAAGCATTGTAAACATCCTAAAGGCAAACCTTGGCACATTATTTTTATAATACAATGGAGTTGTACAAGGGGATAATTATTTTTGTTGAAAAATTTTTAGGTTCCCCTTTTTATTTTTGTGTTTTTAAACTATATGAAAGCACTCAACATAAATAAATGACTCTCTAAAACTTTCGGGTTGTCTCCCTGGCAGCGCTTTCTTTAAAGCCATTAAGCTAGGCATTTAGTGCTCAAGTAATGAATCCACCCGGATCTCAAGGTATATCAAAGCCAATTTTAATTAACAATGATTTGTAATTTAGTAGTGAGCACAAAGTAACATATTTCATGCAACAACAAAGTCTAACTCTCCTCCTATGCATCGGCATGTCATAAAAGAACAATTCATGCACACCAAGTAAAGGCCAATGCATAGTATAAGCAGTTTCTTGCAATTCTATCATGTTGGAAACATAGAGAGGTGGAGATATAGTTCCTCTCTCATAATAATTGCAAGTAGGAGCAGCAAGCACATGCATATTATATTCATCAAAATCATCATGTGCAATGGTAAAAGGCAACCCATCAATATAATCCTTAATAAGCACAAACTTCTCCGATAAAGTGTAGTAGCGAGAATTCAAAAGGATAATAGGACTAGCATGAGTGGGTGCAATAGCAACAATTTCATGTTTAACATAAGGAACTATAGCAAGTTCATCTCCATAAGCATAATTCATATTGGCATCTTAGCCGCAAGCATAGCAAGCATCATCAAAAAGGGATATTTCAAGAGAATCAACGGGATCATAGCAATCATCCTTCGGTAAGCACGAAGGGGAATTAAATAATGTATGAGTTGGAGGGTTACTCTCATTAGAAGGTGGGCACGGGTAGCTAATCCGCTCTTCCTCCTTTTGTTCTTCGCTCTCCTCATCATCTTTTTCATCCAATGAGCTCACTGTTTCATCAATTTCTTCTTCCATAGCTTCCTGCAAAATATTAGTCTCTTCTTGTACAGCGGAGAAGTCCTCAATATATGGTTTAACATAGGCATTAGAAGCATAATTATCATAACAATATTGAAATATGGCAAAATTTTCATATTTGTAAAGAGTAGCATCATACTTTTCAATCAAAGAGGCAATCTCATAAGCACCTTTAAAAGCAACAAATTCTTCAATTTGTTGAACATCATAGTAATTGTAAAGACCCTTAGCATATGAAGATACAATTCCATTACCACTAAACAAGCATTGATAGGGTAGGTGTTTCTTAGGGTCTTCAGAACAACAAGTAAACTCATATATTTCACATAAATTCCAAGCATAGCATTGCAAACGTTGAATTTGATCCCATAATAGTTTCCCTTTTTCAGATATACGGTGTCGCACATAACAAACATGCTCATCTAAAGATTTGCCCTCAACTAAGATAGTTGGGGTTTCAGCACGAGCACAAAGAGATCGAACATGATCCAAGTAAAAAGCTTCAGGACTGTGATAGATTTTGAGTGGTTCTTCAACCACTGGTTCAGTAGGTACAACTAATTTTTTTGGTATTTTGCGTTTCCTACCCATAGCTAAAGATAGAAAACAACTAAGAACAGCAATAAAAAATACTTAGTGATAAAGCAAACAAGCACACACGAGAATATTCACCCCACGCTATGACTCTGACAGCGGCGCCAGAAAAAGGTCTTGATGACCCACAAGTATACGGGATAGTTGTAGCCTCTTTCGATAAGTAAGAGTGTCAAACCCAACGAGGAGCTAAAGGTAGAACAAATACTCTCTCAAGTCCTATCGGCCACTGATACGACTCTATGCACGCTTGATGTTCGCTTTACCTAGAACAAGTACGAAACTAGAAGTACTTTGTAGGTGTGATAGGATAGGTTTGCAAGAATATAAAGAGCACGTAAATATAAAGTAGGGGCTGTTTAGATAAAGATGCAATAAAGTAAATATAGCGAGTGTGGAAAAGTGGTGATAGGGGTTGTGGAATTGCCCTAAGCAATTGACTATGTTACTAGACCGGTAATCACTATTGCAATTCTATTTGAGGGAGAGGCATAAGCTAACATATCATCCCTTACTTGGAATTCTATGCACTTATGATTGGAACTCTAGCAAGCATCCGCAAATACTAAAGATTCATTAAGGTAAAGCCCAACCATAGCATTAAAGCATCAAGTCCCCTTTTATCCCATACGCAAACAACCTACTTACTCGGGTTTGTGTTTCAGTCACTCACGCAACCCACCGTAAGCAAATCATAAACATATTGCAAACCCTACAGCGGGAATCCCTCACGCTTGTGTGACATGGAGGGCACCATAGGACAGCACCAATAATAAAACATGCAACTCAAACCAATCATAGCAATTCATCAATCACCGGTAGGACAATAGAAATCTACTCAGACATCATAGGATGACAACACATCATTGGAAAATAATATGAAGCATAAAGCACCATGTTCAAGTAGAGGGTACAGCGGGTTGCGGGAGAGTGGACCGCTGAATATATATGGGGGAAGGTGATGGAGATGTTGGTGAAGATGATGGAGATGTTGGTGAAGATCGCGGTGATGATGATGGCCCCCGGCAGTGCTCCGGCGCCACCGGAAGCAAGGGGGAGAGAGCCCCCCTTCTTCTTATTCCTTGACCTCCTCCCTAGATGGGAGAAGAGTTTCCCCTCTGGTCCTTGGCTCCCATGGCGTGGGAGTGGCGAGAGCCCCTCCGAGATTGGATCTATCTCTCTGTTTCTGCATTCTCTGATTCTACCCCTTCACCGTTTCCTTTATATCTGGAGATCCGTAACTCCGATTGGGGTGAATCTTTCACCCAGATCTTTCTCATAAAATTAGCTTTCTTGCGCCAAAAGAAGAGCGTCAACCGCCATACGGGTGGCCCACGAGAGCCCAGGCCGCGCCCAGGGGGGAGGGCACGCCCCCCTGTCTCGTGGCCACCCCCGGACACCGTTTCGCATTGATTTCACTTCCCAAAAATCATAAATATTCCAAAAAAATCTCTTGCCGTTTTTACCCCGTTTTGACTCCGTTTGATATTGGGTTTCTGCGAAACAAAAAACATGCAACAGACGGGAACTGGCACTGGGCACTGGATCAATATGTTAGTCCCAAAAAATAGTATAAAAATTTGCCAAAAGTATATAAGAGTTGTAGAATATTGGCATGGAACAATAAAAAATTATAGATACGACGGAGACGTATCATCCTCTGGTTACTACCTAGGCCTCGCAAGTCTTTTGTCTTAACAAAGATCTGCATGCCACCATGGAGGCGCCTCACGAGCCTTGGTTCCAATGTGGTTGATGGCATCGAAACTCTTAGAATCAAGGGTGGCAGCCTCGTTTGTGTTGGGTAAGTTGCCCCAGCAAGGCTCTTGCTGGGGCTGTGAAGGCTGCCCTGGCAAGGGCCCTGCTGGGGGAGTTTCACCTCACCCCTCTGCTCTTCATGCTTCAGGTCTTGAGCATGGCTCTGGTAGTCTTGTGTCTTGGCTTCCTCTTCTGTCCTGCCAAGCACGGCTGCGGGTGCGTGGCTGCAACTACCCGCGCACAAGTAAAGGGGTGCAAAAAGGACCCCTACTTTTGTACACCGATAGAACTCCTTGCTCTTGTGCTTCAAACAATAGTCTCCCCGACACTCAACTCTCTCTCACAGATTTGGCTGTGGTGGAAAGATGATTTTAGTGAAAGCAACTTGGGGAAGGCTAGAGATCAAGATTCATGTGGTTGGATTGGAATGTCTTGGTCTGAACACATGAGTAGGTGGTTCTCTCTCAGAAAATGAATGCTGGAAGTGTAGGCATGTTCTGATGGCTCTCTCCTCTAATGGAGAATGCGTGGAGGGGTATATATAGCCACCACAAAAAATCTAGCCGTTACACACAATTTGCCAAACTTGATGGGATCGAATAGTGAAACTCGATCGGATCGATATGCTTCAAAATGTGAACGTTAGAATTTCCGGTGGGACCAACATGATCAACTCGGTGGGACCAATGTGCTAGGGTTAGGGCAAAACCTAAACTCGGTTTGGCCGATTACACAAACTCGATAAGACCGATTTTGGTAACAAGCAAACAGAGAGTTGGTCAAGCAAACACGGTGGGACCAAAATAATTGCAACAGGCAACAGAGAGTTTGCAAGACCATCTCGGTGAGACCGAGATCCCATCGGTGAGACCGAACTAATTAGGGTTTCTGGCAGTGGCTATGTCAGGTGAACTCGATGGCGCCGGATAGATCAAATCGGTGGGGCCGAGTTTGACTTTAGGTTTAGGACATATGTGGAAATGAGAAAGTGGTTGAGGGCTTTTGGAGCATATCACTAAGCATTTTGTGCAAGCAAGCAATTAAGCAACACCTCATCCCCTTTTAATAGTATTGGCTTTTCCTATGGACTCAGTGTGATCTTTGATCACTAAAATGAAAATGTAGAGTCTTGATCTTTTGCCAATCATTGTCCTTGACTTCTAGAAAGGGTTCCACATCCTCTTGCCCATGCCACTCCACTGTTGAACTCATCTAAAATATACTAGATGAAAATGTTAGTCCAACAAGAGATATGTTGACATTAATTACCAAAATCACCCAGGGAGCACTTGTGCTTTCAATCTCCCCCTTTTTGGTAATTGATGACAACATACATCAATGCTTTAGATAAAGATATGAATAATAACAAGTAAAGCTTTGGGAAGACATGTAACATGCATATGCTCCCCCTACATGTATGCAATTTTGTAAATATATAATATAAGATCATGTGAATGTATAAGCATGTTAGAGCAAGAAATGACTTACATGTATCTTGGTTATATGCATCAGAGCAAATGATGTAACTATAGGAAATGTACCTCCATGTTCATGAGTCCTTCTTGCAAACAATATGTACATCAACAAGAGATCATCATGCTCATGAGTGTGATGCATATACTTACCTTGTGATCTTGAGCTGGCTTTGGAAGAGATGAACCTGAGTAAACAAGGTTAGATAACACACAAGCACCTACTAAACAAAGCAAGTAGAGAAAACCACAAAAGTACCAAGATTGGGATGACATGTAGAGAGTGAGTACTTGCTACTCTATTTGGATATAGACATGTACCCAAAGAGTAAAGATATGCAATGAATACCAAAGACTTTCTTCCCTTGGAAATGAGCTCTTTCTCCCCCTGAATCTGATATTGGATAATGGGAGAAGATAGGGAAAAGAAAATCAGAGCAAAACAAAAGAAAATCAGAGCAAAACAATCATAACAATCATAAAACATACTAACATGTCTTTCCCCTCTTGGAGACATGTGACTTCTCTCCTCTATGGATAATAAGCATCTGGAGAAGCTTAAGGTGTGCATTCTCTCTTATGTGATAAGCTATGATGTGCTCTCTCTCTCTCTCTCTCTCTCTCTCTCTCTCTCTTCCCCTTTGACATCAATTTGCAAGAAGGGATCTTCTGGAGCATGAGTCAATTAAGTTTGGTCCTTGAGTCACATTACAAAGCCACATGTAATGTAAGATGCTGGTAGAGGACAAGAATCATCGAGTGGAGCTGGAACAGATATGCAGGATACAAATGGCAAAAAAAATTCTCAGTATTGAAATCGGTAACGAGTGTCGTGGAATTGTCTTGGAGCCATCGCAACTATGTTAGCTTAAAGGGGTTAAACGGGACAAACGACACGGGGAGTTTATACTGGTTCAGTCGCTTGCAGTGAAGGTAAAGTCCTAATCCAGTTTGAGGTGGTATTCTTTGAGGTTTTGATTACAAGGGAGCGAATGCGCTTGACCTAGTTCTCGATCTCTTGTTTCTTGCCCATAAGCCGCCGCCCGGTCGTCCCTTTATATATACAGGTTAACGCCCGGTGGCTCACGGAGTCCCGACCGGCTCATACACGCGTCCGGCTTGGAGACTAATTACATGTGCCTTACAATACAAGTCACACATACATGGCGGTTTGAATCACCTCTGGGCCTTGGGCCCTCAACAGGCTCGTATGATCCGCCATCTTCAATGGTAAGCCGCTAGTGGTATAACTCGGCCCCTCCTGGGCGGTTCATACCCAGTAGTTATATCCTTAACATTAGGCTCCAGGTTGACTTGAACTTGTTCGCATCAATCTTCAATACCTGATTTGTCAAAATTTTGCATCGCCTTGTTTGATAAACCATGCTGTAAACCGCCCTGACATCAGCTCATAGAATTTTCTTAAACCGCCATGACGACACTTCACATTAACATTGCATGCGGCCCTGGACATTTTAATTGATACTTATGTTAATGGACCTCCTGAAAACCAAGGCGTCCATATAGTCATATAATACTTTTGGCCTCCTCGATTCCCGCGCATGCCTTGCAACCACCCCCTTATACATAGGGGCGGGCAGTCTTTCTCAATTTTCCCCTTCGTCTTTCTCCTTCACACGGCCGCTCCAGTGCTCGACCTCTGCCGCCGCGACCTTCGGCGCCGCAACAACACAGGCCGCTGCATCATCCTGATCGGACTAGAAAACTCCGGCAATCCGTCGCAGTCTACCTGCAATTGTAAGTGCTCCTCTTTCCCCAGTCCAGATCTGCATTATGGTTCGGGCCTATTCGTTGACGCTCTCGCTGTTCTTCGTCGTTCCCTTCCACTTTGCGGTTTTTAATCTGGATAGACTCCAAACCTAGTGCGGAAGTAGTTTTAGCATTTATTTTTGTCATTAAAAGAACATCTCCCCATAGAAGATCCCATTCAAACATCCATGCCTTCTGTTGTCTCCACCTTAGGTTTAAGATTTTACTGCCTTTTCACAACTATGGTAGATCCAAAATTATTGCTCCATCTTGCAGAGTCAGTTTGTCCAACACTTAGCCAAATCTGAAGTACTATAGCTGCCATGGCGGCTTATACCGCAACCCGTGATCCATCATAAGACATTAAATATTGTTAAACCGCCATCATATGCTTTAAAACTTTGCCTGACTCGGCCTTATAACTCCGGTTTGACCATGCTTACTCATGATCTTATTTCTGCAACATATATCTTGACTTTTTAGACTTTGTCCGGTAGGTAACATTAGTCCCCTTTTAAGCCGCCAATGCTTCAAAAACTAATAGCTGGCTTAATTTGTCAATTGTTCATAGCATTTTATCTTTGAATCAATGATCCAGCTTAATAGCATGATCTTAAGCCGGTAATGTTTCCTTTATTCAGATCCTTGCTCTTTCAAGATGGTCAAAGCATCACGGCTTGTACTAGGTCATTTCCGGGTTCTGAGAGGAAGATTTGAATGTGTATGTTCAAGCTGGCGTTTTAGCCAAAAGAGATCATCCATTGGAGGGCTCCAGGAAACGAACCTCGACCTGAGCCCAAAAACGGTGAAGTTGTAGTTTTTATGGACCATATGGTCCGGAGCTTCAGTCCTCCTGACTCAAGATTCTTTCGAGATGTACTGCACTTCTTCAAGTTTCACCCTCAAGATATTGGCCCAAATTCTGTCTCCAATATCTGCAATTCCCAAGTTTTTTTTGAGGTGTACCTTCAACAGGAGCCCACTTTGGAATCATACAGAGAATTCTACTATTTGAACCGGCAGAATGAATTCACAAATGGACCTAGCCTTGAACTAGGCGGCATAATACAACCCCGCAAAGAAGCCATCTTCCCAGCTGCTAACCCGCCCAGTCACCCCAAGGACTGGAACCAGACTTGGTTTTACTGCCAAGATACCTCACCAGAGGGAGAGAACCCCCTGCCGGGTTACCACGCCAGCCTGCTTAGTAGTACACATCATCTTTTGGATTGTATCAGCAAAGAAGAACGAAAGAAGTATGTGCCAGTTTTCGCTAAGGTCTGGACTCTAATGGCGAACGGTTTGACCGGAATCGATCTAGTTCGCTGTTGGGTCGCTTGGAGAGGTTTGCCGCTGAGCATCCGGCCCGGTTTAATGTGTGAATATGCCGGTGAACTAACAAATCCACTGCGCCACTGTAACACTGATATAACTGAGGAAGATATAAATAACATGACCAGGACTCTGTTGAATGAAAGTTTGGAAGATTGCGGTCAATTCGGACTGCGCCCTTTCTATACACTGAATGAGCCGCAACCTGTAAGTTTGAACCCAGCTCATACTTGATTCACCTTTCTATTTTTGCTGCTTGCTTGTACTTCTTCATTGTTTACCAGCCGACTCAGCTTTCTGGGCTAAGAAATTGCCAGAAAAATCAAAGAAATACCGGCCGAAGAACGAGGCCCCCAAAAAGCCTGCTAAGAACAAAATCCAAAGCGGTCGAGTTAGTTGATTTTGATGATAAAGATGATGATGAGTCGGAGGTAGAACTTAATTCCCTTGGCTCATTTTTTGTACATCTTATGTAGCGACCCGACCTCAGACGGTCAAGTCTCTATGCTTAAGTGCCATCCCTGGATCGATATGCTGACACACACAGTACTCGAGGATTTATAACAACGGTAAGTCACATGTATAAAGTAACGTAAATACTATTACCTCAGTCCAAATAGTGGAAGTAACAAGGTTGTGGATTCCCATCAACACCAACGGCAAAGTTGAGTGTAGAAATCATAACCCTAATGTATCACTTACACGTCGTAAGATTCCTGCAACATGAGACGTTGCAGCCACAAAGGATCAGTACATTGAATGTACTGGAAAATTCACACCATAGGATAATGATGAATAATAGCTATCACTACATTCATATATGGCTGGTGGAAAAGCTCTATGGTTATAATATTTTTGCGAAAAGCCAATTTTTTCCTACATCAACGGAATATATTTTATTTAACTACAAAGTTGATTGATAAAATATTGAGAAGGTTCCTCCAACTCAATCCCAAAATAATAATCATTAACCTAATCAAATTAATTAAATAAAGTGTTGAGATCAACATGATAATCCAAGAACCAGATACTCAAGATTGTCCATAACTGGGGACACGGCTAATCATGATTAGTTTGTACACTCTGCAGAGGTTTGCGCACTTTTCCCCACAAGACTCGATCTCCTCCGTTGGATTTTCTCGCACTACATGGTGTTTGAGAAACGGATGACTGAGACACAGTCTTTCATAAGCACTTACTCTCTAATCCGGGCGGACCGGTACACCTACAATCCCCATACATCTGCTAGTCCACCTCTTCGAGAGCTCACGCAACTTACTCAAACTATGCCAGAGCCCATAATGGCTTGTGGCTGCACACGGAAGTTTCTAGCATGAATAATCTTATGATCCCTTTGAGCACAGGTGGCGAACCGTAGGATGATCACACGGGTCCTCCGGATATCCTAGGACAACACTTTGGATTCTCCAGTGCCATAACCCGATCCACCAGATGTGTATTAAAGTAGCCACCTTAAGTTGAACCATTAAGTAAACAATCTCACAACTGTCATGGAATACACTCAAACCCAATTCCCGTCTACGAGCATAGCATGGCAACATAAGCATAACGTAATAGTAACTCCCAAGGTTTGAATGCAGGGCAATAGGATCCTACCTCATCAACTACTTCCCAATACCCACATGTTATCAATCCTACTCATGCAATGTTTGAGGATGAAACTAATGCATAAAAACTGGGTATGAAAGGGATATGATCATTTTACCCTAATTTCCATATATTTCATTTTTGGAGAAAAATAATTTGAATAAAACCCAAATAACTCCAAATTGAAAAATAATTTCAAAAGGACTTTAAGTTTGAAATCTTTGAAACTTCCAACTCATATTTCATATAATTTGAAGAAGTCATTTTATCTTCTCTCGTGAAAATCATTGAGTTGCATAAAGTTTCTGAGTTGGAAAATATTTCCAAATGAAATTCAATTATTTTCAAATACCCTTTTCATTTAATTAAATGGAAGAAGTCATGTCATCTTCTCTCCAGGGTTTTGTATTTGAAAATAATTTGAATTCAAGGAGATCAGAAAGCAAAGATGAAAGTTTGGGAAAGTCCTTTTATTCCCTCTCATTTAACTTTCAAAAGTTCTAAATTTCACTCAACTTCAGTCAATCAATCAAATCTATCTATTTATTATAACATTCCAAAATTTAAAATTTTGGGATGTTACAAACCTACCACCCTTAATATGAATCTCGTCCTCGAGATTCGGAGAGGCTAGAAAGAAATAGGTTAGGTTTGGGGGTTTTCTCAAAATCCATCAATCGTCACAGGGTGTCTGGGGTGCTACCACCCTTAGAATCATTGTTACGGTCCCATCAATACTCATATACTCCATCCTTATTGCCGACAGTGTCGGTCTTTTCAGATTCTTGGGAAAATTCATTCTGTGGGCTCTTCCGGTAGTGGCATTACCTTTTCCTCAATACTTTATGTCCTTTCATCTTGGTAAGGTTATACCGAGACTGGTTCTTCTTAGCTGACGGGTCTGGCGCCAATACTAAACAACTATCGATATCTCATGGTGGTCAACCATTTATGGTTTCTCCTGCAGGAAATGGGTGTGGGTTGAACCTCACCGTACAACCTACAATTGGAAACAGATGTCGTGTACAAGGGGAAAAATGCTTATACCATTCTAAGGTTCAAACAAGGTTTAATATCATCGTCTCTCTACTATAGGTAAGTCACTCAGATTTACCATCCCATATAGCAAAGGCGAATAATAAGATTAAGTCGGTATGGTGATCAATCCATCCCGCACCCAAATCATTACTGTCGGTGTTCTGGGAACGAGGGTCCCCAGATTTGCCTGCCTGTGGCCTGCGGCGTGGCTCAAGTGGGGGCCCAGCACGGCCCAGCTTCATCAGCTCAATTTCAAGACCCTTGCGAGGGGCCAAGCCTCATGGGGCGGACGACAGGAACCACCCTCAGGAGCAGCCTCGTCAGGCAGGCTCGCGAGGAGGCGGAGAGATCAAGGCAGGGTACCTCACGAGGGTGCCCTGTGACGTAAGCCATGACGATCAAAGCCAGGCGGGCGCCAGCCCGTGCAGTGTCCTCATTTCCCCTTTGGTGCAAAGGAGGCAAGCACAAGCCAAGGCATCAGGCAAAGGTTACCACTTCGGTGCAACAAGACCAAGACCAGCAGAACGGCAGCATGGAGGTCATCGTGGAGCCCAGATGCGTCATCGCCGTGAGCCTTTGGCAGCCAAGACCAACTTTAGTCAGGATAAGTGTACTAGATGTTCCCCTTCAAAATGGCCAATTGTTGGCACCCTTCTCGCTCATTATTTGGGAAGAGGCCCGGGGCCTCCCTCTATAAATAGAGCTAGCCACCACAAAGAGAGGGGACGGACTGGAGACAAGTCGAACCCCCTAGAGAGAGAGAGGCGACTGGACTCACCCAAGCAGTTCATCGCACCAGCTCAAGAACAGCCCCTCGCAAGGTTGTTCTCCCTTTGTACTGTTCTTCATCAGCCCATGAGGCAATCCACCACACCACACACTGGAGTAGGGTATTACACCACAACGGTGGCCCGAACCAGTATAAACCCCGTGTATCTGTGTTGTTCATTGTTGGTAGTTTAGATCCCTCGCAATCCATGCACGCATGAGCTGGTAGGGGAAAGATCTCCGCGCGCACCCCAGCTGGTAGGGTCTGCTGAAACCCGAAATCCGACATTTGGCGTGCCAGGTAGGGGTGTACCGGAATCTTTCTTCCGCTGGTCGTGTGTGATCTTCCGCCGTGTCCATGGCTGACGCTCGCCGAGCTCGCACCGAGCGCCGGGCTGCTCGCGCCGCTCGGGTCGCCCAGACGGCTCCCGTCGGCGGACAGCCCCGTCGTTCCCCATCGCCTGCCGCCAACGCCGCCACCGGCCCGGCGGGGAACGAGCAGCAGGCCTCGTCCCAGCATCCATCCGTGAGGCGATACGGCCGCACCGCCACTCCTTTGCTCGCCCGGCTGGTTCGCCAGACCAAGGCCCGCGCTCCCATGGAGGCCCGAGCCGCGCTCATCGCGGAAAACGAGCTCCTGCGCAACCGCCCCGTCGATGACATCTACGAGGAGTGGCTCGACCGCGTCGTCGAGGTCGTCCGTGCCGCAGGGGGCTCCCCCGCTTCGTCCCTCTCGCTGCCTCGCCCCGCACCACGCATGGGAGGTAGGGAGCCCGAGGTGCCCCCGCTACCTCCTTCCCAAGAAGGCGCCCTGGCTCCAAGGCGCGTGGCCCTGGGCCGAGACCCTCCGCGCCCGGCGCCTGCACACCAAGAAAGAAGCTGCCAGGAGATCCCTTGTCCCCAAGAAGGTGCTTGCGTGCTCCCGGCACCGGAGCGCCGCGACCACGCTCCAGCGCCACCGCGTCAAGACCCCGCGCTGCTCCAGGCAGCGGTGCGCGGGAATCCACAAGAGCAAGCTTTGCATCATCAAAGAGCTCAGGTGGCCACTGCAGGCTGCCACGCCTTCACTGCCGAGCTATGCAACATCGCATGGCCCGGCAAGTTCAAGCCAGATCTGCCTCCTTGCTACAACGGCACCGCCGATCCTGCGGAGTTCTTTCAGCTCTACAAGCTGGGCATCGAAGCCGCCAACGGGGACGAAAAGGTCATGGCGAATTGGTTCCCCATGGCGCTGAAGAATGAGCGAACACGGCTCTGAACACGGCTCCGGCACGATCTCCTCCTGGGACGAGATGTGCACCCGCTTCATCGCCAACTTCTAAGGCACTCGCGACCGGCCTCCTGCCGTGAGCGACATGCGCCGCATCAAGCAGCAACCAGGAGAGACCCTTGTCGGTGTACAAAAAGAGGGGTACACTTTTTGTACTCCTATAACTGTGCACGGGCAGTCTGAGCCGCGGACACCACCGCACTAAGCAAGGCAAGGGAGGTGAGCCAAGGTAAGGCTGAAGCTCGAGAGGAGCAGAACGACGCCAAGACCAAGACCACAAAGAGCAAAGGGGACGAAACGGGCTCCCCTGGCAAGATCCTTGCCGGGAGGCGGTTTTAGCAAACCCGGCAAGACCCTTGCCGTGGCAGCTTTCCCCACACCTACGGAGCGAATCACCCTTGAGTCCACTGCCCCCATGGGGCAAGGATTCGGGAGACATCCCCGTGGTGGCATGCAGATCTTTGTGAAGACATTCAAGATCAGATACACACTATAGAAGATGACAACCCTTGGCGGGATCCCAGCCAAGGAGGACCACAAGGCCCCCAGCAAAGAAGAGCCTTGCCGGGGGATGACAGCAGGCGCCCGGCAAGACCCTTGCCGAGGGCCTCTGGCGAGCCCTTGCCAAGAACACCCATAGGGCCACCATCGTGCCCACGCCAATCAAACCTCCACCACCGTTCGCATGGCTGCCGACCCAACCAGGTTGGGCAGGCACTGCGTGGCGACAAGCGGATCTTCGTGAAGACCCACCACCACGCCACCTCACCTGTATGCACGCCTACATGGCACCACGGGCATCGCTGGCGGTAGCGTGTCGACACGAAGGGAGCGGACGGATGAAACAGGGCTCTCCCGTCCCGATAAAGCAAGGACACCTAAGCAAGACGCATTAAAGGCGCCTTGTCATGTAATGCGAGGATAAACTCGCATCATGTACCCTTTCCACCTCACATGTGCCACTGTGGCAACCCTTTCCCTATAAAAGGAGGCCCAAGGCGACGGGAGGAGGATTCGGCTTTTTGGAGCTCCTCACGCCACATTGCTAGTTCAAGAACATAGATAAACAAACCACCAAAGCAGGATTAGGGTTTTACGCATCCTCGCGGCCCGAACCTGGATAAGGAAACCGTGTGCTATCTGTTTGATCCGCTCTTCTCACGACCCCGTGCCCCGCGACCGTAGTAGGGATTCTTGTGATCCCATAGGTGTCGTTCCCACCGACATCTTTGGCGCGCCAGGTAGGGGGCGCAGTTGTGAGGATCGGCTTTAGAAGTTAGCCCGGCACTCCTTCATCTTCGTGACCCTTGAAGAAGAAAGGAGGCCAGAAGATCGACACTCGAGCAATCGCAAATAGAAGCTAAGTTGCACTGAACCCTTATTTGTGCTACCCCTCTTATTTGAGGTTATTCCCCCCCGCCCCCCCGGATATGTCACGCCTTTGTATGAGAAACCTGCACGCCAGGGGGCTCTCCCACGATCGGCAACGCCCTTGCCCTATTTCGAGTCCGCTCAACAGCTCAAGAGGTTGCGTCGAGAATGGCAGAGTAACCTTCCGCGATCAACAACGCCCTCGATTCTGACTCGAGTCAAGCTCGACAGTTCAAGCGGCCGCGTTCGGAACGGGAAGGTGGCTCGTCCGGCAGCATGTTTACCCGGCAGGCCCTGGGGATCCGTCCCCAAAACGCCGCTAGGGGCTTCTGTGCCGGCAAGCCTACCCGATCGACGTAGGGCACGCATACAAAGAGGAATCGAACGGGGAAATAACATGCATGAAAATTAAGAGTACTTCAAAGTTATATTACATCACGTCATAGCGGCGGTTCTAACTAAAGATAAAATTTGTCTTGGTCGAGAACCCGCAGCGGCGAAGAAGAACGGGATGCCTAATCCCGGCGCTGGCCTTCCATCCTCTTGATTTCGTCGATGCAGTCGGTGATGGGCTTGATGCGCTCCTTGAGCACCGTGAGGTCAACACCATCCAGCAAGCTCTTCATCGCGGCCGCGAAGTCAAGGTCGAGGATTCAGTCGCCATCTTGGTGAGGACCTTGGTCACGACCCTCGGCAAAGTCGCGGGCCTCCTCGGCCAGCGTGGTAAATCTGTTGGAGTGAAGATAGGCCAAGGCTCAGGGGCGCCCTCAAGAACTGGGTCGACTTGGCGTTGGCGGTCCCGGCTGCGCTCGGGGCATACCTCATGTTTGGCATCCCCATGGTGGCCAATTGCAAGGTGACCCTGCCGGCAACGACCTCCAGATGGCTGATCCACCTGTTCTCACCCACCACATATTCCTGGTGGGAGGCGGCCTCATTTGCCCGCAGCTTCTTCTCCTCCTCGAGGCTCCTGGTCAAGGTCTCCTCCCGAGCCCTGCTCTCCGACAACATCTTCTCGAGATCCTCCAGCTTCAGCTTGAGGTCTCTGATGGAGTTCTGCGCATCGGAGAGCTCCCCAGTCCTGCTGATGACTGCTCCTTGCGCCTCTACCAAGGCGCGGTTGAGCGTGCTCTTCTCGCTGGACAGCTTGAGGGCCTGCTCCTTCAGCCCGTCCCGCTCTGCTTCCAGCTCCTTCACCTTGTCGGCATGGGCCAGAGCTTGGGCATCGGGTGGCTCTTTGTGCCTCTGCTCCAGCTCACGAGTCCGTCACGCGACAAGGGCCTCGAGCTCCTCATCCTTGCCGCGGAGCGTTGCGATAAGATTTGCTTCACGCGTGGAGAGGTCCTCTTCCTGAGAATCCAAGGCGGCTTGGTGCGGGTTCTGGGCGGCTTCGGCCGCGGCAGCAAAGTTCGCCGCCTTTTCCTGGGCCTTCTCGATGTCGGCCATTTTCATGGTGAGCTCCACATTGCGCTTGGCCAATTCCTCCTGAAAGGCCCTCTGCTCCTCGCGAGTCTGGTGGAACCAGGTCTGCGTCTCAGCGATGCGCGCCTTGAAGTCCACCTCCACGTTGTCCACCGTTGCCATCCTGGACTTGACCTTGTCCAGGCGGGCACGGTAGAAACACTGGAGCTTCCGGAGATCGGCCCCCATGGCGCGGAAAAGCTGCTCTTCTGGAGAACCGTCGCAGCCAACGCCCGGCTCATCAACCACCTCAAGCCCGGTGGCGGCAAGCACCTCACCGTCAAAGGCTTCCCCTTCGGCGGGCGCTCGGCTTGACGCCCCTGGAAGATGGACGAAAAGATCATCGCCCACCTTCAGATATCTGCTGGGGCCCGAGGTTGAGGAGGAGGGAGGCTGGTCACCCGCCACCTCTTCCTCGGTGGAGGCCTTGCCGGCCTAACCGGCAGGTCCACCGCTGGCGCCCTCGGCAGAAGCCTCGCCGGTCGCCTTGGCGGCCCTGCAGCGGCGTCCTCGGCAGCACCATTGGCGGCTTCGTCAGCGGCGGCCTCATCAGCATCTTTGGCGGCCTCCTCGGCGGCAATCCTGCTAGCCTCGGCCGCGGCCTCCTCAGCAATGTCTCCAACAACAGTGTCCACGTCCTCCATGTCTGTTGAAGGAGGGCCTGGGCAGCAATGGGAGCAATGAAGCCAAGAAAAGAATAAGGGAAAAACAGAAATGAAGGACAAGCGACTCACGGTGCCAGTGTGAAGCGAAGTCCCCTCTCACTTGACATTTGGCGCCGTGGCAGAGTCACCGGCCCAAGTTCCCCTCTTCCTCCATGGGTGTGGGCTCCATGCCTGATGCCCTTGCCGGGGACGCCCCCTGCAGCGGCGTAGTCGATGGGGGTGGTGTGTTAGGAGTAGCCCTCTGTGGCTCTTCCTGCTGCCGCTCCCCTCCTACAAACCCGGCAAGGTCAGCATCATAGCATCGAGCGCCTGCCACATGTCGAGTAAGAAGAGGGTGACGAACTTACGCTGGGGGCTGCGCCGAGGGCTGTTGTCTGGGCTGCTCAGCACCACCAGTGGTGTCTTTGAAGCCCCAGCTGGGATGGCCCGCCGAGGTCCTCGCCCTCTTCACCCTCCGGGCCCAGCGTCTATGTCTCCTGCAAAAGCAAAAATGGATCAAGACAAGCGACCCGATTCGGGAAATGGAAATGATGAAGGAACGGAGTACTTACTCGTCATCCGCCTCCTCCTCTTCCACCAGTTTCCTTTCCCTCTCCGGGCTGAGAGGCCCGGGATCAAGGAGCTCCACATCAAGATCTGAGTCGGCGCTTGCGGAGGCGAAGAAGGCGGCGGGGTTTGTGCGCGCCCGGAGGAGGAAGGGGTTGTCGCCTTCTTCTTCTCAGCGGCCTTCGTCAGCCCCTTCGCTGCCGTGGCCCTCGTGTGGCGCCCGGACCCCTCCAGGGTCAATTGAGGCCGCGTAGCCCTGCCGGGCCGGACCGGCTCGCCATAGCCAGACCACCGCAGGACTCGCCCTCTTCCCCTGGCTGGCGTCGAGCCCGCTGCCACGTCCTCCTCCGACGACGACTCGTCGGCCGCGTCCTCGACAAGCGGAGCTCATGAACACCAACCGATGAGGGGAAGAAGAAGGCGGACTTCGTCCGATCCCCCGACAGCGCGCTCTCCGGCGGCTCCCCGGTCCTAGAGCCCTTAGCCACCCCCTTGCCCTTGGCGGATTTGGGCGCCATGGCAGCCGAGAGGTCTAGAGGATTGAGGAAGAGGGGTGGCGAAGCAGCGACGGCGGGCGACGGTGAAAGCTTAGGAAAGAAGGAAGAGAGGAAACAGCGGCTCTGAGATTGCAAAAGGTACAAGAGAAGAGGAGAAAGTGAGCAGCGCGCCCGTGGTTTTTCCTTCTTATGGGGGAAAAGGCGGGCCGCCTCCTTTCACATTAACTGCGACATGACGCATGCGCGCAAAGCTCAGCCCCACGCATGCCGCCCATGTCACACACGCCTCCCCACGCCGAGCCACGCGCAGGAGGCATGGGAAGCGATCTTGTGAAGATACTTATCATGGTAAAAACCACCCCACCTGCCAGCACACCGTTTTTGGGCCTAGCCCAACGACGCGATTGTGCTTACGTGTGGCCCAGGCCCGGGGGCTCCTGTCGGTGTACAAAAAGAGGGGTACACTTTGTGTACCCCTATAACTGTGCACGGGCAGTCTGAGCCGTGGACACCAGCGCACTAAGCAAGGCAAGGGAGGTGAGCCAATGTAAGGCCGAAGCTCGAGAGGAGCAGAACGACGCCAAGACCAAGACCACAAAGAGCAAAGGGGACGAAGCGGGCTCCCCCGGCAAGATCCTTGCCGGGAGGCGGTTTTAGCAAACCCGGCAAGACCCTTGCCGTGGCAGCTCGCCCCACACCTACGGAGTGAATCACCCTTGAGTCCACTGCCCCCATGGGGCAAGGATTCGGGAGACATCCCGTGGTGGCATGCAGATCTTTGTGAAGACATTCAAGATCAGATACACACTATAGAAGATGGCGACCCTTGGCGGGATCCCAGCCAAGGAGGACCACAAGGCCCCGGCAAGAGCCTTGCAGGGGATGACGGCAGCGCCACGGCAACACCCTTGCCGGGCTACTGGCGAGCCCTTGCCAAGAACACCGTAGGGCCACCATCGTGCCCACGCCAATCAAACCTCCACCACCGTTCGCATGCAGCTGCCGACCCAACTAGTTGGGCAGGCACCTGCGTGGTGGCAAGCGGATCTTCGTGAAGACCCACCACTGCGCCACCTCAACTGCCTGCCTGCCTACATGGCACCACGGGCATCGCTGGCCAGGGCGCGCGTTCGACCACGAAGGGAGCGGCTGACGGATGAGACAGGCTCTCCCGTCCCCGATAAAGCAAGGACACCTAAGAAAAGGCGCATTAAAGGCGCCTTGTCATGTAATGCAGTGATAAACTCGCATCACTGCCCTTTCCACCTCATGTGTGCCACTGTGGCAACCCCTCTCCCTATAAAAGGAGGCCCAAGGCGACCAGGAGGAGGATTCGGCTTTTTGGAGCTCCTCACGCCCCATTGCTAGTTCAAGAACAGAAATAAACAAACCACCAAAGCAGGAGTAGGGTTTTACGCATCCTCGCGGCCCGAACCTGGATAAGGAAACCTTGTGCTATCTGTTTGATCCGCTCTTCTCACGACCCCGCGCCCCGTGACCGTAGTAGGGATTCTTGTGATCCCATAGGTGTCGTTCCCACCGACAACCCTGCAGAAGTACATCTAGCGCTTCAACAATGCACGCCTCAAGATTCCCAAGGTGACTGAGGAGGCCGTCATATCATCCTTCTCCGATGGTGTGCGTGAAGTCAAGATGAAGGAGGAGCTGGCGATGCATGAGGACCTGTGCACATCACTAGAGCAGTTCAACTTGGCGACCAAATGCGCCAGGGCTGAGGAAGGGCGCCTCTCCCTCCTCGAGCTTCCATTGCCGATCGTAAGAGAAGAAGCTCAAGGCCAAGGACGTGAAGCGCAAGGGGGCTGCAGTGCTCGCGGCCGAACCAGCCACCAAGCGAGGCAGGGACCAGCCCGAGTCTTCCAAGGGCAGCCGGTACTGCGTGTACCACGATCGCGACACCCACAACACCAACGAATGCCAGGAGCTCAGGGTCGTGCGAGAAGGGCGAATCGGCCGACGCCCTGATCACAGTGATCGAGGCTACGACCGAGGAGGAGGAAGAGGCGCAGGACGCTGGGAAGACCGTGGCCCTCGCCAGGGATGGCGTGACAGACCTCGCGAGGACCGCTGGCAGGACCAGCCTCACGAGGGAGGTTGGAGGGACCAGCCTCGCGAGGATCGCCCTCAAGGCAACGCGGGGCTCCCACCTCTGCCGCAGCCGCCAAGGAGGTATGAAGACAATCATCAGGACGAGGGGGCTGGGGGCTTCCAGGAGCCGCGCGCGATCACTTGCAACCTGGGTGGCGCTCAGGCCCCAGCCTCTCAGCGCATCTTCAAGCAGTTTGCTCGCGAGGTGAATGCAGTCCTCCCCAAGCCAGAGGCCACTCGCCCTCTCAGGTGGTCGTCGTGCGCTATCACGTTCAGTTCAGCGGATCAGCTCAAGTGCGCGGCAACGGCCGGAGTCCTCCCCATGCTTTGCTCACCAGTCATCAGCAACATGCAAGTCACCAGGACCCTCATCGACGGCGGAGCAGGGCTTAATGTCCTATCTGTCGAAACATTCAATGATCTCCAAGTGCCATACGATCAGCTTCAGCCGACCAAGCCTTTCTCCGGAGTCACCGATGGTTCCACCGTCCCGATAGGGCAAGTTCGTCTTCCCGTCACCTTCGGACAGCACAACAACTACCGCACTGAGCTCATCGACTTCGACGTCACCCACATTCGCATGCCGTACAATGCCATCCTCGGGTACCCAGCTTTGGCCAAGTTCATGGCAGTGACTCACCATGGCTACAATGTCCTCAAGATGCCAGGAAGCGGGGGTGTCATCACAGTGGCTTGTGAGGAAAGGGATGTAGTGTGCTCTCTTCAGCGCGCCTTCCAAGCCGTAGCAATCGAAGACCCAGATCACAGGAGCGGGATACTTCCCGAGGCAATCCCCAAGAAGAAGAAGGCTTCGCTTGGTCCAAGCCCTCATGGGGTAGGCACCTCCTGAGGCATGGCAACAGAACCCGCGCCCATTCAAGGGGCGCCACCCTCTGACGCATAGGAAGGCGCGCCCGGCGCCCTCCTCAGGCAGGGCTCGGGGGCTCTTTCATGGCGAGCCACCGACCTAGCCGGAGTCACGAGGGAGGCGCTCAGGCACCACTTGGAGGTGTGCTTCAAGGCACGTTTCCCTCAGGAAGGAGTGAAGCAAGGAGGGCCAAACCCTCAGGAGTTCATCGCGAGGAGCACCCAGGAGCTACAGGAGTCAAGAGTCATGCGCGGTTGTCACCGCTTGCCCTGCGTGGCCCCACATCCAGGCGAGGACGCTGGCCTGCGAATCTGCATCGACATACCTCAACACCCCGCCATCTCCGACCATATCAGGTGACACCTCACAACTACGTTCGCTTGCCTTTCGGCCTGCCGAACGCGGTTGCCGCCCATCAACGCCTGCTGAGGGGCGCTCTGGAGGCTCAGGTGGTCAAGCAGCGCGCGGTCCTGGCGGAGATGGAGATGGCTCTCGAGGAACCCCCCCCCCCCCCGTACCCCCGGAGCCTCCCGAGGCTCCAGGTCTGGAGGGCTCGTGAGGGCCGGCGTACTAGTCACGCGTCATCCTCTACCTCAACACCCCGCCATCTCCGACCATATCAGGTGACACCTTTACAAGGTTCGTTTTCATTTGGGAGGCGCCCCTGGGCTGCATCATTCCCAGGCTGCGTGGGTCCGTCCCTGTGGCATGTATCCGTTTTGCTTATGTTCTTTACTTACCTTGTTGGGGGCGCCCCTCGGGCTGCATTATCCCCAAGCTGCTCGGGCCAGACCCAGTGGCGTATGCTTTCTCCGCACCTATCTAGATGGATTTGCTCCTTTGCGCTTAACCTGATTCATGCAATTATTTCCTACTACACATAGGGCCTCTCCGCCCTAATGCAAAGCGCTTGCACGTTAAAAGGGGGGTACCTGAGTATCGCGACTCATGGGCTCTTACTGGCTCTCCAGCCCTCACCCCCTGGCCTTGACCCACGGCATCGTGACCTGTCATAGGAGCAGCGGCTGAGCTAGCTCGAGGGCCGGGACCTGAGGACATAGAGCATTTGCATTCTAACCCTGCAGGAACACACCAATGATAAAAGGCCCAGAGCCAGGCGCAACCCTCCTCGAGGTAGGGCCCCGTGAATCCCGCGCTGGCTCACGGGTGCCCAGATACACCTCTCCTAGCCCTACCGTGGCGGCCACGTGTCAGGGCGGGGCTGTACACGCCCCGGGGGCTCCTCCCGGAGGGGAGCCCCCTCCCACGAACCAGTGGAAGCACCATGCTCCGCGCTGGCTGACGACACTGCCGAGGAGCGGCTATGCCCGTACACATACGGAAGCGCTATGCTCCGCGCTGGTGATAAGCAACTAAGGGCGGCTCATAACCATATCAACCTCAGGGAGCCCAGAGCTCAGTGTCTGGCGCCATCGCAACGCCTCCCCTCGGGAGTGCCGCGAGGGGCTGGACACAGGCTGCGCCGGGCCTTGCCAGACGTCGCCACCAGCCAGTCCCGGACACTGGTCGTCGCGCGCCTCCCCGAGCGGAGCCAAGGTATGAAAATTCGTTTGAACGTCAAGGGGGACTCCTGAGCATCGCGACTCAGGAGCCTAACTGGTCACGTAGCCCCTCGCTCCTTAATCCCGTCCTTGGTCTCCGGTCGGGGCTAACGGCAGTTGAGGTATGCGCGGGGCCGGGCCCTGCCGACGTAGAACGACCAATCCACTCTTATGCCTCCTATCCCTACTTGTTGTTCGCGCGTCAAGGGGGACTCCTGAGCATTGCGACTCAGGAGCCTAACTTGCCACGTAGCCCCTCACTCCTTAGTCCCGTCCTTGTCTCCGGTCAGGGCTAACGGCGGCTGAGGTATCTGTGAGGTCGGGCCACCGACGTAGAACACATGCAAGTAGGAGGGAAGAATGCGAATTCAAAGAAAATATTACAAGCCATAAGTTGTTTCACAATGTCAAACACAAAGTTTAAACGCCACCACGAGGCATGGTGCATGTTGCAGGATTAAAAATAGAGCAGGAGCTGCGAAGGGATCACTCTCCTGTGGCGCCCCCACCTCCCGAGGCCGCGGAGCTGGCGGCTCCACGCCCAGGCAAGGTGCTGAAGGCGCGAAACTTCCCCAGCAGGGCCTCGGCTCGGCCTTTCACGGCCTCGGCAGCGGCAGCGGCAAGGTCACCAATCACAGGCTCCAGCAGGCCGTCGAGGTTGGTGCTTGGGTCAAGAAGGTAGACGTGGCTGAGGATACGCGTCAGCGCTGCAGAAGACAAGGCGTGCGCCTCGGCCTCGGCCGTGGGGGCAAGGCCGTCCGCGACATCTTCAAGTGCTCGGACCAAGAAAGGAAGCAGCATGGCGGGGCCGTCCTCTACACCAGCCAACGGCTCCCCCAGGCCGCCCTCGTAGAGCGTCTTCAACGCGGCGCGAGCCTTCTCCTCCAACTTGGCGAAGGCCACCCGATCCTCAGCCAGGATCTTTGCCTTCCTGTCGAGCTCGATCCTCTCCGCCTTGGCCCATTCCTGCGTCTCCGGCCCGGCTCACGGCAGCCATCAAGCTTCGGCGTCCGGTTCTTGGCGGCTTCCGAGCCTCCATCTCCTTCTCCTTCTCTGGCGGCCGCGGACCTCCTTGGCGAGCTTCGTCGCGCAGGCCTTGCAACTTCGGCCTCCGGCGCCTTGCGGCTGTCCCGGGCGCCCATGGCCTCGCCCGGCGGCATCGCGAGTGGCCACACAGCGGCTTGCTTCTCCCCATCGAGGCCAACGGCAGCTTGGCTCAAGACCGCTTCAGACGGAGGCAGCAGGCGGCCCGGCTGCCAGCTCCAGGCGCCCAGCCACCAGAGGGGGATCAGCGTTCCAGAGATCCTCTTACAGCCGGCTCAGCTCGCTGGCAGCTTGATCCAGGATGGCCGAAGAATCAGAAGAAACTGGAGCCGGCGGAGCAGGTGTAGAAGACGGCAGCGTGATCACACCTTGGGAAGAAGGAGCCCCCTGGACCTTGGGCACCTCAGCAACAACGTCAAGCCCAGGCACCTCCGGAGTCAGCAGGACCATGGGGGCTGACTCACCTCCAGAGTGCCCCTGCTGGGCTCACGAGGATGACCGGGCAGGTGAGGCGCGAGCCTCGCCGCCTCCTTTCCTCGCAGGCGGAGCCGCAGCCCTGGCAGACGAACCCACCTCAAGCAGGGCCGCGGGAGCCCCCTTCGGCCTCTTTGCTGCAGGTGCCGACTTTGTCAAGAGAATACGGACGTCAGGCCCCAGCGGCATAAGCAAAGCAAAACACGGATCAAACACTTACTGGTCGCTGCCCGCGGACTAAAGCAGCTTCCGGCCGAACTTGAAGCCTGAAAACCTGCAGCTGGGGTCAGCCTTGGGAGCCCCAAAAACGGTAGGCGCGTCGGGAAGGCCGGAGCTGGCCTCAGATCGCCTGAGTCGAGCGGACCCTGTGGGAGCCAGCCCGACCTGCCCTTCCTCGGGACAAGGGAGAATCCTCCTCCTCGCTGGCGTCGGCCTCGTCGTCGTCCGGCATGGAAGCGAAAGGCAGCGGGACCTGCGCCGAGGGAAGAGTCCCCGACTCCTCGCCAGGCGCCTCGAAGTCAGAACCTCCTCCTTCCACCTCCTCTTCTTCCTCCTCACTCCCGCTGGAGTTGCTGGAGGAAACGTTCACCGCCACCAACATCGCCAGATCCTCGGGAGCCCCGGCGGGCACCAGCCCCTCACCATTAAAGGTGGGCATGTCATTCACCACTTGCTCCCAGTCGCCGCGAAGGAACAGGGGGACGGGAGCGCCCTCCGACATCGCCACGTCCCCCCTGACCAAGGAATGGAGAGCCGTGGCAAGATCTTCGTCAGAGAGGGCCTCGGAGGTCAGGCAGAGGTCATCGCCTGCCTCCCCCAGCCTCCACAACAGAAACGAATGTTCCCGGAGCGGAGCCACCCGATGTTCCAGGAACTCCCTCAGGAGCGTGGCCCCGGTCAGCTTCGCCGCCCCCAAGTTGGCTGGCCACAGGTCCGCGTCTATTCTCTTCAGCAACATCTTCGCGCGAGAATCGAAGAGCTCCACGCGAGACCATGCATCAACGGCCTCGGGCTGTCCCAACGGCAGCACCAGTCGGGGATGAATGCGCCCGACGTCCACCATGACCCACTTGCTCCTGAAGCCTTCAATCCTCTTCCTGGGCTTGGAGATGGAGTTTGAGCTGGAGTATGCGACGAAGCTCGCGCACGCAGTAATAGAGCCACGGGAGACCCAGAGGGAAAAGTAATGGCGCAGCAAAGCCACCAAGGGTTTTATCCCAACGTGAGCCTCACAATAGTAGGCGAAGATCGCCAGGAGGAGAACAGAGTTGGGGTGGAGATGCAGAGCTTGCAGGTTGTATTGGTGGAGAACAGTGAAGAAGAACTAGGAAAAAGGAGGGACTAGACCGGCGAGAATGGCGCTCACGAAGAACGGGTAGAAGGTGCTCCCCTGGCCTTCAGGATGATCGGAGCCGGCCTTGAGCACAGTCGCTCCCTTGTTGCCATGCGCCACCGTCCTCCGGCGCATGAGGGCGAGATTCTTCGCTGACACAGTCGGAGGATCCAGAGCCGGGAGGTACCAGGCCTCAGTCGGGGTCTTGCGAGGCGCCATGGCTGTAGGATGGGAAGGACTGAAGCAGATCTGGAGGATTTCGAAAAGAAGTAGGAGAAGGGCGAAAGGGGATCTGGAGCAAGACAAGTGAGAACAAGCACTGAGTCTGGCCCGGGCCTCCTTTTTGTCAGAAGGGCAGTTGCCGAGGTGTCGAGGGGAGGTGAAGACGCCCGCAGCCAACTAATCGCCACGCGGCGCCCAAGGCCGCATGCTATTGGAGCCCGCGGCGCTTTGCACTTGCCCCTTCGTTTCTCTACTAAGCCAGGTCCGGGCGCGCCTTGGGCCCGGGGGCTACTGTCGGTGTTCTGGGAATGGGGGTCCCTAGACTTGCCTGCCTGCGGCCTGCGGCGTGGCTCAAGTGGGGGCGCAGCACGGCCCAGCTTCATCAGCTCAAGTTCAAGACCCTCGCGAGGGGCCAGGCCTCGCGTGGCGGACAACAGGAACCACCCTCAGGAGCAGCCTCGTCAGGCAGGCTCGCGAGGAGGTGGAGAGATCAAGGCAGGGTACCTCGCGAGGGTGCCCTGTGATGCAAGCCATGACGATCAAGGCCAGGCGGGCGCCAGCGGCGCCATCCCAGCATGATGTCCTCATTTCCCCTTTGGTGCAAAGGAGGCAAGCACAGGCCAAGGCATCAGCAAAGGTTACCGCCGGTGCAACAAGACCAAGACCAGCAGAACGGCAGGATGGAGGTCGGCGTGGAGCCAGTGACGGCGTCACCGTCAGAGCCTTTGGCAGCCGAAGACCAACTTTAGTCAGGATAAGTGTATTAGATGTTCCCCTTCAAAATGGCCAATTCTTGGCGCCCTTCCCGCTCATTATTTGGGAAGAGGCCCAGGGCCTCCCTCTATAAATAGAGCTAGCCACCACATAGAGAGGGGACGGGCTGGAGACAAGTCGAACCCCCTAGAGAGAGAGAGAGGCGACTGGACTCACCCAAGCAGTTCATCGCACCAGCTCAAGAACAACCCCTCGCGAGGCTGTTCTCCCTTTGTACTATTCTTAATCAGCCCCTGAGGCAATCCACCACACCACACACTGGAGTAGGGTATTACACCACAACGGTGGCCCGAACCAGTATAAACCTCGTGTCTCTGTGTTGTTCATCGTTGGTAGTTTAGATCCCTCGCAATCCATGCACGCATGAGTTGGTAGGGGAAGGATCTCCGCGCGCACCCAAGTGTTCGAACCTCAAGGGTCTGCTGGAACCCGAAATTCGATAATTACCTTGTACATGGTTTAGCGAATCTCGCATTCTAACACTCGGTCATCCTCACAAGCATTGCAGAATTTCTCTTGTCGACAAACTAAGTTCGGATAAATCCATGGATTCTGCAAGCCAAGCAAACAATCTATCGTTCCTTCACAACTCTCAGGTTTTCGTAAGCTCCTATAAGATCGTCTGTGGGTAAACGTAACTTCGTCCAGGGTTTTTCGTTCAGCAAGAGTGTGCTTGCTTCTTGGCAGGTCCTGGGGCATGTGGGTTATGGCCCACCTCATCACTTGTAATCCTTGAACTCATCATCGGGGCAACTGGTCGTTAATCCAACATCCAACTTCTTAGTATTCTTAAAAACATCCAATTGTACTGTCTCTCTTCCTTCTATTGGTACCAACTGAGATGGGATTACATAGACTCATCAGGGAGTTACAATTGCTCCTTATTACCAACTTTATCCAATAGTACTTCATCCCTTCATACTCTTGGGATATCCCACATATCGAGATAAAACTCGTACTTATTTTGTCAGAAGTCCACTTCGTGGAATATCATAATCCTTTCCAGAGTTCAGATCTCCTCACAGGGTACTACCACCCTTAAAATGAACAAATCTTCCATAGACCATATTTCTCATATCCTCGAAAATTGTCAAAATCTTCCTTCATACATTCACTGCTCATAAAATCCAAATCAGTACCAACGATGCTAACTTTATTGATCCTCCAATTATTACAATCTCCTTCATTTCCATTACATGCCTCAACTCAACACCTAAGAATTGTTCCCACTACTACTAGTATACTTCTCACAGACACAACTAATTATCACAAGTCTCCTCCTTGGGACAATCTCTGGCAAAGTGCCCTGCTTCATTACAACGAAAACATATTACTTCCGACAATTCTCGTGGGTTCCTTATGACTGCATAGCCTCCTTGGGTCCTCGGCTTCCTTTTCGGGCAATTGCTAAAGTAGCACCGTGTCTTCTTGCACCTGAAACAGGTGATATCACTCAGGTCCTTCCTAGAATCCAATCTACTTCTCTTCCTGGATTTTTCTGTTCCAATCAGGGCTTCTATTTCCTGTGGGTCATACTCTACTTCCTCTGTCGGGAATTCTACTAAATCCCCCTTCATACAATTCTGGGGATGTGTCCTTCTTCTCCACATGAATAGCAAGACTTAGTGCATGGTCCAATTGGTTCTCCTTTAGGTGTGTCCTCCACCTCTTTCTTCATCACAGGTTCTTCTAAAATCTCCATGAGGGCTCCTTTCATTACTCATTTCTTCTGCTGGATGGTTTTTTGTACCATGGGGTAAATGTGACACTGAGCAGGGTAGCGGGTAGTCCCTTCACAGAAGAAACAAGTGATCTGCCTAGTTGGGCATTCTACAGTTGGGTGACTTCCTTCACAATTTGGGCATTCATCCTTGTGTTCTTTATGGTTGGGTCCTAGTTCTCCACAAAGCTTGCATGCACAAGGTTTCTTCATATCCTTCCCATAAAGCTTCAACTTCTGGGACACAAGACGAGACTTTAGCAAAGTCAGCTTAAATTCTTCCCAAGTGGTTACTCCTTGCCATCCATTGATGGTTTGGTACATCCTCCACCAAGTAGCAGCACCTCTTTCAAAACCTTTGAAGAGCATGCTGGGTCATATCATTTCCGGCTATAGTGATATTCTCCATATGATCCTCCATGTTCTGAATCCATCGGTCTGTCTCCAATTAACTCATCGGACCAGAAAATACAAGCTCATCTCCATTCATCCTCTATTAGGTCCATGGGTTTTGGGGCGATATAAGAGAGATAGAGAGGGATACACACAATACAAACAATAGTTTTGAAAAGATAGATTTTATTTTGTGGCTGTTGGAAAAACATCAAACAAATGACAGCTCACAAACGTCGCATCTAACGTAGGTATATAACAGGGGTTTGGTCTTCTAATAGTCCGTAAAACTTCAACGTCGCCAAATCCTTAAGTTTGTTCATGCCTCTGATGGCTTCTTCTGCACGTGCTTGTCCTTCTCAAGTTCTTTTGCTAGATCATCTCTGTTGACGCGAAGTCTCTCGTGACATCCTTTATTATTTCTGGAGTTGCATTCCAACTTCTGGGTTTCAACATCCTTGGCATGAACCCTGGTCCTACTGTCCTTCAGTTCCTGATGAATCTCCGGTATCTTGAAGATCGGTTCCTCCAGTTTGGCTACTTCAGCTTCTGGGTCCTAAGTTCTTAACAAAATGATTTCTCGTCAAATACTGCTTCATGCAGGTCCATCTTAACTTCTTGATGTAACACTCCAGATCCTGGCGATACACCAGCTAAGGCTAAAACTTCGTCTTGCTGATAGGTGCTCCATCAGCCTTCTTGTCATCCAATCCTTCCAAAGAAATGCATGCTTAACTCAGCACGGCGGCAATAGCATAAGCGGGAGATAACACCATGGTTAGTCGTGTCTATGCCCATGTTACTGCCATGAGCTTTCACTCCATAATCGATATCTTCTGTCTTAGGGTTTTCTCAACAAAAACTTTGATTTCTAATGCTCCATGTTCCGGTCTTTCTCCAATACACCTTGATCTCAGGTATTGACAGCTTCAATAGTCTGCCAAGTTCCATAATGGTAACCTTCCTAGGTCATACAAATCTGGAAATTCTTCAGAGCCTTCAATTTCTCTTAGTCTTCGGAGTCTTCAACCGTTGTAGTTTCCATATTATAATACACGGTAAAATCCTCTTCATTCCAAAGTGGTCTTAGTTGTCTGATATCTTGTACTTCTTGGAGTGGTCTCATCAGCTGAATCTTCGCGTGGTCAAAAGGGGAAAAGAGGTATAGTCTCACTAAAGGGAATATTTGAATAAGCTCAGAAGAGAAGAGAGGTAAAAGATCCTTTTGAAAAGAAAGTTGTAGAGAACATCATTCCTGTAGGCTTGCCAGTTTCTAGGGGTCACGTCCTACAGTCAACATGTGCTCTGATACCATCTTGTAGCGACCTGACCTCAGACTGTCAAGTCTCTGTGGTTAAGTGTCATCCCTGGATCGGTATGCTGACACACATAGTACTCGAGGATTTATAACAGAGGTAAATCACATGTATAAAGTAACGTAAATACTATTACCTCGATCCAAAGAGCGGAAGTAACAAGGTTGTGGATTCCCATCAACACCAACGGAAAAGTTGAGTGTAGAAATCGTAACCCTAATGTATCACTTACACGTCATAAGATTCCTGCAACATGAGACGTTGCAGCCACAAAGGGTCAGTAGATTGAATGTACTGGCAAATTCACACCGTAGGATAATGATGAATAATAGCTATCACTACATGCATATATGGCTGGTGGAAAAGCTCTATGGTTATAATGTTTTTGTGAAAAGCCAAATTTTTCCTACATCAACGGAATATATTTTATTTAACCACAATGTTGGTTAATAAAATATTGAGAAGGTTCCTCCAACTCAATCCCAAAATAATAATCATCAACCCAATCAAATTAATTAAATAAAGTCTTTGAGATCAACATGATAATCCAAGAACCGGATACTCAAGATTGTCCATAACCGGGGACACGACTAATCATGATTAGTTTGTACACTCTGCAGAGGTTTGCGCACTTTTCCCCACAAGACTCGATCTCCTCCGTTGGATTTTCTCGCACTACATGGTGTTTGAGAAAGCGGATGACCGAGACACGATCTTCGAAGCACTTGCTCTCTACTCAGGCGGACGGTACACCTACAACCCCCTACATCTCGCTAGTCCACCTCTTGAGAGCTCACGCAACTTACTCAAACTATGCCAGAGCCCATAATGGCTTGTGGCTGCACACGGAAGTTTCTAGCATGAATAATCTTATGATCCCTTTGAGCCTGGGTGGCGAACCGTAGGATGATCACACGGGACCTCCGGTATATCCTAGGACAACACTGGATTCTCCAGGTGCCCGCAACCAATCCACCCAGATGTGTATTAAAGTTGCCACCTTAACTTGAACCATTAAGTAAACAATTTCACAACTGTCATGGAATACACTCAAACCCAATTCCCGTCTACGAGCATAGCATGGCAACATAAGCATAACGTAATAGTAACTCCAAGGTTTGAATGCAGGGCAATAGGTTCCTACCTCAACTACTTCTCAATACCCACATGTTATCAATCCTACTCATGCAATGTTTGAGGGTGAAACTAATGCATAAAAACTGGGTATGAAAGGGATATGATCAAAGTGTGAACTTGCCTGTACTATTGATGAAGATGATTCGCACTCAAAACTCTTGATAGTTCTACTCGTCACACTCCGGTCAATCTATCGTAAGCAAGCAATAGTAACCACACATAAGCAATCACTCAAAAGATCAGAAAGATCGAAGAAGACGATTCGGAAAACATCAAAACCAAGCAAACAACTCTTGCAACATAAAACAATTTCTAACTGTACCAAAATTATGTGAATTTGCCCTTATCAGAAAGTTTAGGTCAAGAGCTTTAATTTGCAAAAAGAATCAACCAATTCGGAGTTATAAAACTCAAGTTATGAACAAAAGAAGTTCAAATACAAATATGTTTGCATTCAAATTTTAAATTTTCAAAAACATATTCAAGTTGTTTTACTGGATAGAGGACATCATAACGAAAAAGTGGGCGTTGGTTTCATTGGATTTGGACAAATGAGTAAAAGTAGTGATCGTTTGAAACAGAGGGACTAATCTATAAATAAGATAATCACAGATAGGTCCCTGGCCGAAATTAAAAAGAAAAAGGAAAAATCCATCGAGCAAACGCTCGCTACTAAACGCTAACGAACGAAAACGGTTCGCTACGTATACTAACGGACGAACCTCCGCTAATTAACCTAACTAAAACCAAAGAAAACCTAAAAAAAACCGGACCGGGGAGGGTTATACCCGTTGGCGGCGGTCGGGCGGTTTTCGGTGAGAAACCGGCGTGGCGGTTTGATCGTGAGCGGCGGCTCCAGAGGGCGGCCCAGTGAGGTGCAGCGAGCGGCGTGGCGGCCAGCAAGGCGGACGGCGCGACGTGGTGGCGCGTGGTAGCGGCTTCGAGCGAGATGCAGCGACAGATGTGGCGTCGAGCAGCAAGCAGCGGCGGGAGGTGGCGGTTGCGGGGAGAGGAGAGAGAGAGAGAGAGAGAGAGGGGCCCGGCTCCTCTATTTAAGGAGGGGAAGGCGAGGCGGTTCCTTGTGCGAGGGGTCGGGGCGGAGGCGGAGTCCCGCCCGGTCACGGCGGTGCCGGCAAGGCGTGCGGGCGGCGGACTCTCGGATGGGAGGCAGACGACGCGGCGAGGTTGGGCTTTGGCATGGCCCGGTTGGAGCTGGGTTGGCCCAGTCGGGGGAGCGAAAAGTTTTTTTTAAGATTTTCCAGACAAAAAAATATATATAACAAAATAAACAAAAATATTATATAGGCATATAATATATCAAAATTTTCAGAAATTTATTTTCTACATCTTGAACATTTTTTTCAAGTCCAATAAAATCGAGAAAAATCAAATAAATCAAACAGTGTTACAGCTCTAATAAAATTCAATAAAAACATTTTAAAAATACCAAAATGATTTCGAATTTATTTCTCTCCAATTTTATATTGTAGGGAATCATTTTACCCTATTTTCCATATATTTTATTTTTGGAGAAAAATAATTTGAATAAAACCCAAATAACTCCAAATTGAAAAATAATTTTAAAAGGGCTTTAAATTTGAAATCTTTGAAACTTCCAACTCATATTTCATATAATTTGAAGAAGTCCTTTTATCTCTCTTGAAAATCATTGAGTTGCATAAAGTTTCTGAGTTGGAAAATATTTCCAAATGAAATTCAATTATTTTCAAATACCCTTTTCATTTAATTAAATGGAAGAAGTCATGTCATCTTCTCTCCAGGGTTTTGTATTTGAAAATAATTTGAATTCAAGGAGATCAGAAAGCAAAGATGAAAGTTTGGGAAAGTCCTTTTATTCCCTCTCATTTAACTTTCAAAAGTTTCAAATTTCACTCAACTTCAGTCAATCAATCAAACAATCAATCAAATCTATCTATTTATTATAACATTCCAAAATTTAGAATTTTGGGATGTTACATCTTATTGACAATGACTATTATCACGATGAAGCGGAAGCCATCCGTGCAGATGACGCAGAGGTAATTATTCTTTCCTCCGGCCCAGAACCTCTGCCAACACAGAAAACCCGACAAGCAAGCCGGAAAGTAAGCTTTTCTCACCCTTTAGCTCACTTGGATCCCAACTTTCTTTTGAAGAAGCAGCAACATGAAGCTCGCCGTACAACCCGGACAGTGGTGGTGGAGTTTTATCCTCCGGCACACCAAACATCCCAGCGCCTCGCAAACGTCGACCGAAGGTCTCAAAAATTTCTGACTTAGATTATCCCAAGGAAGGTCTTGTTCGACAGCCTCTTAACCCGTCTGATTCAAATTACGAGGGAACATCTCATTCTTCCTCCGGCGACTCAACAGGAACTCAAATCCCAGCCTTCAAAACTGTACAGGGTAAGGGTATACTCAATCATTTAAATCTTTATTCTGATCAATATCTTGACCTCTTTATGCTTCTTATTCATAGGGGCCAGGCCAAACCCAGCAAGAAGGCAAAACTGAATAAGTCGGTCGATGACTCCAACCTGTCTGAACCAAAGAAACAATAGCCAGAAACTTCTAATCCAATTGCTAAGGCCACCATTGATGATCCATCACCACAAGATCATGAAATCTCCATAGGCCACATGGATGTTGAATCGGCCATTTCTAAGCCGCCAAACCCAGTAAAGCATTCTGAAGAAAAGACTGACGACGTTGTTGTCACTGGATTTGGTTTCACTGCACTGGGCACCCCACTGTCTTATCCAAGCATAGCGCCAAGGAAGAAATTTCTGCCGAAGATAAAGGCAAGTGGAAGGTAGACTTAGTGAGCTATACCCAATTCAGTGCCCAAGACATCCACTCTGGTTATTTGAACCGTCTGTACACCAGCCGTGACTTTGAAGCCGGCTTAGTCAATTTGATGAAGGAACGCTATGAGGTAATCCTATCACTATTCTCTTCATAACTATATGTCTATCAGCCGCCAAGTCTATAGGGTATGATAAGATTTAATATGCTATATACTTCCCAATTGCCATAAAGAATTTGAACATCATCACTAGTAGCCCCCAAGGACCGGCTTGAATCATAGAATTAAGCCGGGACTTTAAGTAGTAGTAATGAACTTCACATCCGTAGCCCCCAAGGGCCGGCTTAAATCATGGAGTTAAGCCGGGACTTATCAGCATTGATATATCAATCACTTCAACATATAAACTTGGTAAACCGGATCGCATCATTGTACCGAGTCATCATATAAATTCGTCGTTGAAAAGAGCAATAGGCATTAGCCCCCAAGTGCCAAGGAAAATACCTGTATTGTGCTTGGGACTTCAAAAAAGATCTTAAGAGCAATAGACATTAGCCCCAAGTGCCAAGGAAAATACGTGTATTGTGCTTGGGACTTCAACAATAAGTATACTCATAATGTTTGTCTATGTTTGTTTATATCACAGGCTGAACTGGTTGAGAAGGACTCGCAGCTGAATGATCTGAAGGCCAACATAAAAACTCAACAATCTGAGACATCCAAGGCCAAATCAGAACTAAAGACTGCTTTGGAGAACATTGAGAAGCTTAAGAAAAACTTCAACACTGACAAAAACGGCTGGGAAACCGAAAAGGCGGCTCTATTGAAGAGAGCAGAGGATGCTGAAACACCCCTTAAACCGGTGAGTGACGAGCTATCCGGCTTAAAGCAGCAGATTATGAACATGTCATCAACCATCTTCGGTAAGTTGGAAATATAACCTCTCTGCATCTCAACAAACATATTATAAATTATCTGTCGGTTTATTGATAAATTTACTGACATGGGTTCTCGGAGCGCCAAGTTGGGCTCAGATATGCGCATCCGGCTTAAAGCTGTCTACCCTCTTGTAGAATAGTTATACACTGGTGCTCAACGGACCATTGCTGCTGCTCCGCACAAGAAACAACCGCCCACTCTTATCAAGGACACATTAGAAAGGTTGTCAGTAGTACCCAAAAGGATTGAAGAATTGAAGCGAGCCTCTGCCAGGGCCGGTGCTCTAACTGCTTTAAGCTGGGCCAAAGTGTGGCAAGCAGATCTTGATCTGGAAGACCTGGACAATGGTTGTCCAAGTGTAAAGGAAGATGGGTCATCCTTCAGTGCTGATGACTTTGCAGATATAGCGAGAGCAATGCGTCTGTTGGCAACCTGGCTGGCGGAAGAAACCAATTTATCTCAATACCAGGCGGCTTATGACGCTGATAATAAGAAGGTGAAGGCACCGGTTCATCAGGAGACGGACCTCATCCCACCGATTCGTAAGCACACCTTTGCTCCTGACATTGATCCATCCAACCTTATCGATGACGAAGCTTCTGCTTCTCCTAGATTCCTTAGCTCTTGACCTTTGCTCCTGACATTGATCCATCCAACCATACCGCCGGCTTATAACGCCGCACGCAGTTTAGATTCCTTAGCCTAGAACATAATAGTCCAAGCAGATCCTGGTGACTTATAGTCCAATACCAGGCTGGGTGAATATAAAAACCCTAGAGAGGCTCATAAGGCATGATAGCCGTCATTAGTTTCCAATATGTCACAAAAAGCAAACCTCGACAAAGAAACTTCAAATCAAATAAAAAAACAGAAAAACAAGGCTTTAATAGGCGGCCAGGCCTAAAACCCAAGTGCTTTTCATGGGCTTGCACAGCCACTAGTTGAATCTTCAAACCTTGTACGCGGACCTCACATAATCAACTATCGTTTTAGCCTTGTCAAGTTCAGGGTCTTTAATAAGATTGACTGTCAAGAGTTCGGCGGGTTAGCCCAGGATTACTTGGGCGGAGTGGCAGATGTATAAGGCAGGATCAACTGAAATTGTTTGGTGCTATGCACCTGGCGTTTCAAACCAAGAGGGGTTTATTAAGATATGTTGTGTGAACAAGGACCCCAAAGGATATATATTGAGTTGTGCTCGTCGGGTACCTATGTTTGAGTTGTGTTGTGCAGCAGACTCTCTTTGGTCCCTTTAAACCGGGCATTAAACCTCCGAGTGATCGTATGAAGTGACAATAAAGACTCATTATTCTTAGAAATGAAACGACAGAGGCCCTGAATTTTCAAGGATGTCGGCTTTATTATATTCATCATAATATATACATTGTCAAAATATGTACATCACAAGAGCATGTGGCTTAAGTGTAATAAGGCCAAAGGTGAGCAATATTCCACGGCCGATGGGTCTCCTCCTCCGACGTGCCTGAGTCCTTGTGGTCTCGAACATCGATAAGGTAGTATGGCCCGTTGTTTAGATTCATCCTCACCACAAAGGTTCCTTCCCAAGGTGGGGATAGCTTGTGCATAACGGTTTGATCCTGGATAAGCTGAAGCACCAGATCGCCTTCTTGAAAGGTCCTAGTTTTAACCCGGTGGCTATGATAACAGCGTAGATCCTGCTGGTAAATCGCCGAATGAGTCGCCGCATGGTCACGCTCCTCATCCAATAGGTCAAGCGCATCCTGACGTGCTTTTTCATTGTCAGCTTCAACATAAGCCGCCACACGGGGCGAATCATGACGGATGTCACTAGGGAGAATTGCCTTTGCTCCGTAAACCATGAAGAAAGGCATGTAACCCATCGATCTATTGGGGGTAGTATCAATACTCCATAACACTGAAGGTAACTCCTCCACCCAACAACCCGGCGTCCTCTGCAAAGGGACCATAAGCCGGGGCTTGATTCCTCTCAGAATTTCTTGGTTGGCTCTCTCAGCTTGACCATTGGACTGGGGGTGAGTCACTGATGACACATCAAGTCAAATGTGGTCTTGTTGACAAAACTCTTTCATAGCACCCTTGGACAGATTAGTGCCATTATTAGTTATAATGTTGTGGGGAAAGGAAAAATGGAAAATCACCTTTTTAATGGATTGAACCGCCGTCGCTGCATCACACTTACTAACCGGCTCTGCCTCAACCCACTTTGTGAATTTGTCAACTGCCACCAAAACATGGGTCTTTTTATCCTTGGACCTTTTTAAAGGCCTAACCATATCAAGCCCCCAGGCTGCAAACAGCCAAGCAATTGGAATCATCCTCAATTCTTGAGTCGGCACATGAGCACGTCATGAGAACTTCTGACAACCATCACATTTACTAACTAAATCCTCAGCATCAGCATGAGCCGTCAGCCAATAAAACCGATGACGGAAAGCCTTGGCTACAAGAGACTTAGAACCGGCATGACGACCACAATCTCCTTCATGAATCTCGCACGGAATCTCACAACCTTCTTCAAGAGAAACACAACATTGAAATACCCCTGCGACACTACGATGATGCAACTATCCATTGACAATAGTCATTGACTTTGACCGCCGGGTTATCTGCCTGGCCAAGGTTTCATCCTTAGGTAACTCGCCCCGGGTAATATACGCCAAATATGGAACTGTCCAATCAGGAATAGCGTGAAGAGACATCACCAGCTGTGCCTCCGGGTCAGGAATAGCAAGATCTTCCTCTATAGGCAGTTTGACTGAAGGATTATGTAGAACATCAAGGAAAACATTGGGTGGTACCGGCTTACGTTGGGATCCCAACCGGCTCAAAGCATCGGCGGCCTCATTTTTCCTTCGATCAACATGCTCTACTTGATAGCCCTTGAAGTGACCAGCAATAGCATCAACCTCTAGACGATAAGCCGCCATGAGCGGGTCCTTAGAATCCCATGTGCCAGAAACTTGCTAAGCTACCAAATCTGAGTCACCAAAACACCTCACCCGGCTTAAATCCATCTCCTTAGCCATCCAAAGACCATGGAGCAAGGCTTCATACTCAACTGCATTGTTAGTACAAGGGAACATCAACCTTAAAACATAACAAAATTTATCACCTCGTGGGGAAGTCAAGATAACTCCAGCCCCCGAGCCTTCCAACTTCCTGGATCCATCAAAGTGAATAGTCCAATATGTGCTATCAGGCTTCTCCTCGGGCATCTGCAGCTCTGTCCAATCATTGATGAAATCCACAAGTGCTTGAGACATGATAGTTGTACGAGGCATATGCTTCAAACCATGGGGTCCAAGCTCAATGGCCCACTTGGCTATCTGACCTGGGGCTTCTCTGTTTTGAATAATATCCCCTATGGGAGCAGAACTGACCATAGTGATGGGTTGACCCAGAAAATATTACTTCAGCTTTCGACTAGCCATGAACACCCCATATACAAGCTTCTGCCGATGCGGATACCTTTGCTTGGACTCAATAAGCACCTCACTGATGTAGTAAACCGGCCTCTGAACCAGATGTTCCTTGCCTGACTCCTTCCTTTCTACCACAATTGCCACACGGCCGACAAATTTGTTGGCAGCCACGTATAACAACAAAGGCTCTTTATCAATGGGAGCAGCAAGAACCAGCGGCTCAACTAACTGTTTCTTCAAAGCCTCAAACACCTGATCAGCAGCATCACTCCAGACAAAGTGATTTGTCTTCTTCATCATTTGTTACAGAGGGATAGCCTTTTCACCCAACCGGCTTATGAACCAGCTTAAGACCGCAATGCGACCTGCCAGGCGCTGAACATCATTAACACACGCCGGCTTAGCCAGGGAAGTGATATCCTTAATTTTTTCTGGGTTAGCTTCAATACCCCGTTCAGAAACCAGAAAACCCAAGAGCTTGCCTGTTGGCACACCAAAGACACACTTGGCCGGGTTAAGCATCATCTTGTAGACCCTGAGATTGTCAAAGGTCTCTTTCAAATCATCTATCAAGGTCTCTTTCGTCCTGGACTTCACCACAATATCATCCACATAAGCATGAACATTACGCCCGATTTGATTATGAAGGCAATTCTGCACACACCACTGGTAAGTCGCCTAGGCACTCTTGAGGCCAAAAGGCATAGACACATAGAAGAAGGCTCCAAAGGGAGTGATAAAAGTTGTCTTCTCCTAGTCCTTAACTGCCATCTTGATCTGATGATAACCAGAATAAGCGTCCAAAAAACTCAAACGCTCACAACCCAACGTAGCATCAATAATCTAATCAATATGGGGGAGAGCAAAGGCATCAGTCGGACAGGCTTTGTTTAAGTCTGTGTAATCCACACACATACGCTAGGTACCATTTTTCTTAAGTACCAGCACCGGGTTAGCCAACCACTCAGGATGAAAAACTTCAACAATAAACCCAGCCGCCAAGAGCCGGGCCACTTCTTCACCAATGGCCTTGCGCCTTTCTTCATTGAAACAATGAAGGAATTGCTTGATCGGTTTAAACTTTGGGCCAATATTGAGAGTGTGCTCAAAGAGTTCCCTCGGTACACCTGGCATGTCTGAAGGCTTCCATGGAAAGATGTCGCGGTTCTCACGGATGAACTCGATGAGCGTGCTTTCCTATTTCGGATCTAGATTAGCACTGATGCTGAACTGTTTGGATGAATCGCCAGGAACAAAGTCAACTAGCTTAGTGTCATCTGCCGACTTAAATTTCAACAGGGAGTCATGCTCTGTGGTTGGCTTCTTCAAAGATGTCATATCGGCCGGGTCAACATTATCCTTGTAATATTTCAACTCTTATGTTGCACAGACAGACTCAGCATAAGCAACATCACCTTCTTCACATTCCAAGGCTATCTTCCGGCTTCCATGCACTGTGATGGTGCCCTTGTGACCCGGCATCTTAAGCTGCAAATAAACATAGCAAGGCCTTGCCATAGACTTAGCATAAGTCGGTCTCCCAAACAGAGCATGATAAGGGCTCTTGATTTTAACAACCTCAAAAGTCAATGTCTCAGACCTGGAATCATGATCATCTCCAAAAGCAACTTCTAGAGATATTTTGCCCACTGGATATGCCGACTTACCAGGTACCATGCCGTGAAAGACAATGTTCGGCGGCTTAAGATCTTTGTCAGTCAGGCTCATACAGCGGAAAGTTTCATAATACAAAATATTGATGCTGCTGCCTCCATCCATGAGTACTTTTGTAAACCTGTACCCTCCAACCTGAGGCACCACCTCCAGAGCCAAATGACCCAGATTATCAACCCGAGGCGGGTGATCCTCACGACTCCAGAGAATAGGGTGTTCGGACCATCACAGAGGGGAATCGGCGACTCAACTGCGTTCACTTCCCTCTTATGGAGTTTCTGATCCCGCTTGCATAAACTTGTGGTGAAAACGTGGTACTGCCCACTGTTCAACTGTTTTGGGTTACTTTGATAACCAGACTGCTGCTGCTGATTCCCTTGACCAGACTATTGATTAAAACCACCTTGATTGCCTTGGCCCTGTAAACCGGAGTTAGAACCGCCACCACCATAACCCGGACCGTGAGAGTCGGACCCTGAACCGCCGTTCCGGCCATGGTTGTTATGAAAAAGATTGGAAGCCTTGAACTCCTTCATGATAAAGCAATCCTTCCATAGATGAGTAACCGGCCTCTCGCGTGTACCGTGCCTCGGACAAGGCTGATTCATCACCGCTTCGAGGTCGAACGCCTCTTAACTGGTCAGAAACCGGGGAAAGACAACTCTTTGGCCCGGATATGATCCAGGAAGCAGAAGAGCAGGTTCGCGTTATTCGTGAAAAATTGAAAACAGCCCAATCTCGTCAAAAGAGCCAATATGACCGCAAGCATAAGCATATGTCTTATGAAGTTGGCGAGAAGGCTTACCTTCGGGTTACTCCTTTGAAGGGAACCCATCGATTCGGTATCAAAGGCAAATTGGCTCCTCGTTACATTGGACCCTTTCGCATTCTTGCCAAACGAGGAGAAGTTGCCTACCAATTGGAACTACCTCCGCATCTTTCCAGAGTTCATGATGTCTTCCACGTTTCTCAACTCAGGCGTTGCTTCTCGGATCCTATCCGTGGAGTGGACCACGAAACGCTTGATCTCCAAGATAATCTCACCTATCGAGAATATCCCGTTCATATCCTTGATCAAGCCGAGCGTACCACTCGATGCCAGAATATCAAGTTTCTCAAGGTTCAATGCTCAAACCATTCCGAGCAAGAAGCTACTTGGGAAAGGGAGGATCGTCTTTGACTTGAGTACCCCACCTTCTTTCCGACGGATCCAAAATCTCGGGACGAGATTCTTTTGAGTGGGGGTGAGTTGTCACATCCTAGCTAGTCCATGCATTAGAGTGTTGCATCATGTCTACCTTTCATCAGAAGTCTGAATTGGGGAAGACAGAACCCCCAGAACCCCTCTGAATTCAACTAAGGTTACTAAAAATATTTTCAATGAACCTGAATTGCCCTTCTAAAAAGTTCACCCTCTTTGTCTTGGGTTAGAACCTCTGGAAAAATTGGTGCACAATTTTCTAGGTCAACAGAAGGTCATTGAATTAAATCATATGTAAATTGCATTTGGGCATTTAAATGCTAGTAAATATTTTGAATGCTCAAATAATTACGAAAATAAGTGTGGGCTGTTGGAGATTTTCTAAGCAGAGCCTCCGATTATTTTCAGGATTTTTAGAAGTGTCTAACTATTTTTAATAAGTCCACAAACTTACAGAATAATACAAAAAGGAAAAAACCAGAAAGCAGAGGCTTACCTGGCGCCCACCTGCCGGCCCAGCCCAGCCACCGCTCCAGCGAGCTGCTTGGCTTGGCCAGGCAGGCAGCCAGGTGCTCGACGGCGGCACCAGCGCGCGCCACGCAGCTGCCCGCCGCCCTGCCTCCTCCTCTCACCGTTCTGCCGCCCTGGGTCGGTCGCCCTCCTCCCGAGCTCGCAGACACACTCTCTCCTCCCCAGCTCCTCTCCCTCGCTCGCCCGCACCATGGCCGACGCTGCCGCGCCCGCGCCACCGTGAAACGCGCGCTCTCCGTCGTCCCCGCCCCGCACCACCGTGTCCAGGAGCTCCGCCGCCCTCCTCTCCTTCGAGCAAGCCGAGCCCCGAGCGCTTGCTTGCCTCGGAGCCGCTGCACCGACCTCGCCCGACGCCGCCACCGCCGGAAATCCCTTTTGTCGTCGTCGCCGCACCAGCTCGTCTCCGACCGCGTCGACTACACCATCGTGACCGCCGTGAGCTCAGCTACCTCCTCCCCCTTCTTGTTCTCGCCTTCGAGCCCTGCATCAACCCCATGGAGCTTCACCGCACACGCCACCGCCGAGCTCGTCGGCGACGTGTCTCCAGCCAACCACCGGCCATCCCACCGTGTCTACCACACTCGCTGCATCCCCAGGAGTCTAACGCACTACTCCACGCGCCTCGCCGTGCCCCGTAGCCACGAGTCCATCTTCACCCGACTCCGGCGACCTCCATGGTTGTCGCCAGCGATGTTTCTGGCCATCCCGAGCTCAACCACCGCCACCAAACGCCGCGGCTTGTTCCTAGCTACACGTAGATGGCCTCCGCCGCCCATTTGGTCGCCGGAATGCACAAATGCACTCTCACCGCCGCGTCTGGCCTCGTCGGCGGCTAAACGCCAGCGTGTTGACCTTGACTTTGACTAGGGTGGGCCCAGGTTGACTCCCCTGAGTCTATGACAAATGGGGCCCCCCTCTGCTAATTATCCAGATTAGTTTTAACTAAATTTAACTAGTTTAATTAACTACTGACATGTGGGACCCATTGGTCAAGTTGACCTGGACGTCCCCTTTGACCACTGACGTCACCCTGACGCACTGCTGACGCAATAACTAATTTCTGGATTTATTCTTATATAGCAAATTCCAGAAATTGTTGCAAACTTCAAAAATTCATAGAGATTAATCTGTAAATCCAAATGCAAAGTTTTATATATGAATTTTGATCATAAAAATTCAATCTATCCATTGGTAATAGTTTCATGCATGACAGAACAAGTTAACCTTGCTGTTTAAGCAGAATAAGATAAGCACTAATATGGCTATGTTAAATAAACTAACATTTGAATCTTTGATTCAAATGAGTTCATTCCTTTCTGTTCTAGCTTGCATTAGGCCAAGACACATTCATATTGCCATGTCATAGCATGCATCATATTGTTGCATATCGTCATGTGTTGATTATGTTCGGTGTGTCTTTCGTGGTAGGTTCTGCCTCCGAGGATAACCCCGAATATCCGTCTGAAGGGCAGTACCCTACTACCACTACATCAGGCAAGCAACCCATTGATCATTCTGATACAAACCCATGATCTCGCTTCTGCTCTTGTTTACTGCATTAAGACAACGCGATTCAAACTGCTGTGTGTTGCGGTAGTTGAACCCACTTCCCTTGCATGACCTGTCATTGCCACAGTAACTAGATGAAACCCACTAGCATGTGTAGGAATTGATTGAGCCATATTTGTGTTTCCTACCTTGCTATGCTTAGAGTTGTGTCAGGTCTGGCTCATCGGGATGATGAACTAGAGTGAAAGGTTGTGTCGGTAACGAGAGTGAAGTGTTGAACACGAGTTGGTTAAGGTATCTATGTGAGTCCTTGTAGGAGTACATGGTGGGTTGTTTCATTGAAGCTGCCCTTAAGAACTGAGATCTGTGTGTGTGATTTAAGACTCAGCTACTACCACACATTGGGATCCTTAATTGACCCTCTCGACTTATTAACCACTCTTGTCCTCTCGTCCGGGAGTTGCAAAGTAGTTCTGGTGTTTGTAGCATCTTTGGGGGCTACACGCAGACCTTGACCTTAGGAGTGGTACGTATTTGCGGTAGGCACGTGGCACGGTGTACCGATTTGCCCGTTTGGTGTCTCGGGAACCCTGCACACATCGTTCGGGGCCGTTAGTGGAAACCTCGGCCGGACTCCCTGCGGATGGAACCGAACAGGCGATAAACCTGGACTAGGGACTCGTGTGTTTACTCAGGTCGTGGCCGACACCCTCGCTGGGCTTCCGCTTGAAGGTTGCCGAGTACATGTCGTGTAGCGGCGATAAGTGGTGAGAGCGTGTGTGAAGAAGTACACCCCTGCAGGGTATAAAACTTTTCGAATAGCCGCATCCATGATAAAGGACTACTTGGTCACCTATACGGTTCATAGACAAGTAAATGGATACTACTAAAAGCCTCAAGATAAGTGTGAGTATCATGGATGGCCCTCTCGTAGGTTGACGAGAGAGGATCCTGGTGGAGTATTGTGTTGGTGATTAGTGGACTCGTGTGCGACAAATGCTTTCCAAGTGATGCCACGTAGGATAGCTTAGCCAAGAGTCAAAGCTGGCTTGCTGCAATAACTCCACTACCTTCTTGAGAATGTGCATGTATAGTAGGATTCTGTTGTAAGACTTGCTGAGTACCTCCGTACTCATGTTTGCTTAATTAATGTTTTCAGACGACAACCGCCCCCTCCGATGGGTTCTATGTAGACCTTGACGCCGACGGTGACTAGCCACCCGGTGGTGATCCAAGGCTTGTGAAGGGCCAACGTAGATAGAAGGGCTTCGTCAAGCCTTCTTTCTTTTTAGTGTATGTACTCAGACTAGTTTGCTTCCGCATGTGCTTGTATGTTTGTATGACTTGAGTGTCGGGTCATGTGACCCCTATCTGTATGAACATGTTATGTATGGCTCCTCGGAGCCTTTTAAATAAAGTACTTTGAGTTGTAGAGTTTTGTTGTGATGCCATGTTGTATGTACTCATATCGGGCATATTGTGTGTATGATTGAAATGCTTGGTATGAGTGGGATCCGACAATCTAGTTGTTTATCCTTGGCAGCCTCTCATATGGGGAAATGTAGTCTAGTGCTTCTCGAGCGACAGTAGTCCGCTACAGCCCGGTTCACCGGAGTCCTGCTAGCCCAAAGACTATCGCTCTGGATGCTTGGTGGCCGGCATGTGTTTCACTGCCTCGTGGTTCGTTCCCTTCGGGAAATGTCACGCGGTGACATCCGGAGTCCCGCCTTAGCCTGCTACAGCCCGGGTTACTGGAGTCCTGTTAGCCCAAAGGTTACTACAGCCCGATTCATACGTGGATGACCGACATGCTCGATGTGATTCATGTATGCCTGTCCCCATGGGTTAGTGCCGCTTTGGGTTCACGACTAGCCATGTCGGCCCGGGTTATCTGTCATGTGGATGCTAGCAACACTATCATATACGTGAGCCAAAAGGCGCAAACGGTCCCGGGCCATGGTAAGGCGACACCCGTGGGAATACCGTGCGTGAGGCCGCAAAGTGATATGAGGTGTTACCGGCTAGGTCGATGTGACTTGGAATCGGGGTCCTGACAGCGTTGGCATCAGAGTCGGACTGCCTATAGGTTCGCTAAGCCAAACTGGTTGATGTCGAGTCTAGAAATGCTTTAGTTATATGTAGGGGAATTGATTGTGGGAGGGACGTAAGGCTCTTTTTACTCCTTTACCTTATACCCTCTGATCTGTGTCATTCTCTTCTCATTCTATGTGGGTTAAGGACTAGGCTCTCTTCTCTCTACCAGGTTCACGTGTTACTAATCCGTAGTAACTTATAGGATTGTTGGTTACCAGCCTCAGTTCAGTTTCTACTACTTTTAGTATGTTATCAGTTGAACTAGAACCTTGATATGATGTTGTTGAGTGGGTTGCAATCTGATTATGAATGTCTCAAATCTGTTCTCGAAAGCATTTACATTGTTATGTCGTCCGATTTTCCCTAGAAATTCTAATGTCTTTGCATTGTGGCTATGCTTTCAGATGGCCACTCGTGCTAAAAACCAAGTGGTTCACCTGACTAGGTGCCTCGATGTGCCCGGTCATACGGCTATGTTAGTCCGGGTAATGATTGAGACGGGTTACCGTTGGTATCCCGAATACACCGTCGAAGAGCAATTCTGAGACTTTAATCAAAGCCAATACCTCTGCACTGTCAGGATATTTCCTTCTTATCCTGGATCGTTGAGCCCCTTCAATCGCTCCTATGGACTCGGGGTCACTATTGAGATGGTTGTGCAGGATGCTGCATACTCTATGATGACCATCATGCGAGTCAGGACTGGCCTGTTTCGGAACACCGACTTCCGTTATATGCCAGCTTCACTCCCGGGGGCTCAAGGGTATCTCCAGGCTATCTATGCTGATTCCACTCAGGAGGACTCACTAACCCGCACCACTGGTGAGATGCTCGAGGATAAGGACCGAGAGAATCGGGCCTTGAGACTGGAGCTTTTCAACACATGTGCCGATCATTGGGCCACTTTGACTCGGTTTGCACCAGCTGTTCAAGCTGGATGTATGGATCTGAGGATCTGTACCTTGTGAGATCTGCTCTGCCGGACATGGTGGATTGGCATGATGTGGGAGGCATCACCCCACCCCGTGGTCCCCGCAGGCCACCGTTTGTTGGTCCAAGACCTCATCCTAGCCCCTATGGTCCACAAGCTCCTCAGGACCGTCTGTTTCCGGATAATCACGTTGAGCTTCCAGGCTATGGAGGTGACTTCTATGAGGACTACTACAGAGCTGTCTGAGTTAGTAGTAGTATCACTAGTATTGTAATAGTTGTATTTCCACCGTCCTGCATGACCTGTGGAATATGACTTAGTGTGTATCAATTCCGGAAGTGTAGAAAAATAATGTATAGGAGCTTGGAATGCTTCCGATGAGATGTAGCGTCTTTCACCGTAGTTGTACTCTAGCCAGGCTTGTACTAAACTATGAATGGTGTGTATGACCGTTGGTATATATATGGCAGTTTCTATATTACCATGTCATACGGATGAACATCTCTGCATTCCGTGTTATCCATTACATTTCACAATTCCTTGCCAAAGTTTGCCATCCTTGTCTAAACCGTTGTCTTGTTTCCTAGGATGGTCAACACCCGCAACAACCCTGCTGCTCCGGAGCAGGGTGAAGCCAGCGCAGCTAGGAATGTTAATCTGCCTCAACCGCCTTCTCTAGACGAAGTTATGATGGAGGCAGAACGAAACAAGCGTGAGACCAATCGCTTAGTGGAGCGGATTGACCAGAATACTGCACGCCAGCCAAGGAATGACCTGGTGTCAATCAATGACTTTGTCAAGCTGTATCCACCAAAGTTTAAACACTCCGTCGAGCCTCTCGATGCGGATGACTGGCTTCGCAGCATCACCCACAAGCTACGTTCTGCCAATGTAGCCGAAGCTGATGAGGTTACCTTTGCTGCCTATCACCTCGAAGGCCCTGTTAGCCTTTGGTGGGAAAATTTTGAGGCCATGCGCCCGGTCGGCCAAATCACTACCTGGGCTGAGTTCAGTGCGGCTTTCCGTGAGCATCACATCCCGGAAGGTCTCATGGATCGTAAGAGGGAAGAGTTCTGCAATTTCACCCAGGGTAGACTGCATGTGGATGCATACAGTCGTGAGTTTGGAAATCTAGCACGTTATGCTCCTGAAGAAGTATCCACCGACGCCAAGAAGCAGGCAATGTTCCGCAAGGGACTTAGCCCCGAGCTTCGTCGTGATCTTCGCTCGCGACGAGTGCACCTCCTTCCGTGGTTAGTCAACAAGGCCATCGGTCTGAGACAGACGGTCGACTTTGAAGCTTCACGCAAGCACTCCGTGACTTTGGTTCTTCATCCGGCTCTGGATCTCGGAAGCGCCGGTGTGGATTCCAAGCACCGCTTCTCGCCACCCAGATTCACTCCGAGGCCATCCTTTGAGGCGCCTCGCCCCAACCAGCAAAGTATGCACTGCCCAAGGCCTATGGTGGCCCGCGCTAATGCTGCTCCACGTCCCAATGTGATAACCTGTTTCAAGTGTGGGGAGACGGGTCACTACATCCGTGGAGTGTCCCAGAACAACCCCAACCAGATCGGAAAGTCTCATTGGCCGTGGTAAGCCGAAGGAAAGGTGCTCCACGCCAAACCAGCCGCCATCGCTGCGTGGCCATGTCAACTACGTTTCAGTGAGGAGACCCATGAGGATCCCAACGTCGTTCTCGATGACGCTCCTTGTTAATTGCCATCCGGCAATCGTTCTCTTTGATAATCGGAGCATCTCATTCATTTATTTCGAGAGCTATGCTCGATTGCACAACACCACATTTTGTGACATGCACACCTCCATGGTAATTCAAACTCCTGGATCCAAGTGGCAAACCTCTAGAATCAGCCATGGAAATAATATCCTTGTCGATATATTAGTCTTCCTTGCATCACTAATAGCTCTCTCAAGTCCTCGGACATAAACATCATCTTGGGTATGGACTGGATGTCAACCCATCATGGTAAGATTGATTGCTCTACTAGAACTGTTCAACTCACCCACCCTTCGGGCAAGACAGTCAATGTTTTGACCCGAGTGTCTGAGCGTCAGCTCTACTCTTTAAATGCCAATCCCCTTCTAGACCTTGAAGATATTCCGGTAGTCCGTGACTTCCCGGATGTCTTTCCAGAGGAACTGCCAGGTGTTCCACCTGACAGAGATGTCGAGTTCGTGATAGACCTTGTTCCAGGAACCGTCCCAATCTCTAGAAGACCTTATAAGATGGCACCCCTAGAACTAGCCGAGCTTAAGAAACAACTCAATGAGTCCTTGCAAAAGGGTTTCATCCGTCCTAGTTCTTCTCCATGGGATTGCCCCGTCCTGTTTGTCAAGAAGAAGGATGGAACGGATCGGATGGTTGTAGATTACCGACCTGTCAATTTGGTCACTGTCAAGAACAAGTATCCGCTCCCCAGGATCAACGACCTGTATGATTAGCTCGCTGGATCCTCAGTCTTTTCCAAGATGGATTTGAGGTTGGGCTACCATCAAATCAAAATCAAGAACGGGGACATTCACTAATCGTCCTTTGTTACTCGTTATGGCCAACACGAGTACACCGTCATTTCCTTCGGTTTAACAAATGCTCCAGCCACCTTCTCTCGGTTAATGAACTCGATCTTCATGGAGTATTTGGATAAATTCGTCAGTGGTTTACCTCGATGATATACTCATCTACTCCAAGAATGAGGAAGAACATGTCGAACATCTAAGGCTAGTATTGATGAAACTTGAGAGCATCGCCTTTATGCCAAATTCTCTAAGTGTGAGTTTTGCTTGCCGTAAGTAACCTATCTAGGCCATGTAATCTCCGGTAAGGGCATTGCTTGTCAATCCCGAAGCGAAGTTCAAGCCGTCCTTGATCGGACTCCACCTGAATCGGTCAAGCAAGTTCGGAGTTTCCTCGGTTCAGCGAAGCTATTGCCGCCGCTTCATCGAGAATTTCTCCAAGGTTGCTAAGCCTCTAACCGAACTCCTCAAGAAAGATAAAAGTTCTAGTGGACCCCACAAAGGCGAATTCAGCTTTCAGAACTGAAAAGACGCTCGACATCTGCTCCTGTACTTGTTCCACCAGATTTTTCTAAGGACTTTATTATCTATTGCGACGCCTCGCGACAAGGACTAGGTTGCATACTCATGCAAGATCGTCATGTGATTGCCTACGCTTCTCGACAGTTGCGTCCACATGAGGATAACTATCCCACACATGATCTAGAGCTTGCAGCAGTGGTCCATGCACTCAAAACATGGCGACATTACCTTCTTGGTAATCGCTATAAATTTACTTGATCACCAAAGTCTGAAATACATCTTCACCCAACCGGATTTGAATCTTAGGCAAAGACGTTGGGTCGAGTTGATTACGGATTACGACTTAGGAATATCTTACACCCCAGGCAAAGCCAATGTCATGGCTGATGCACTAAGTCGTAAATCTTATTGTAACAACCTGATGTTACAACAAAGTCAACCACTTCTCATGAGGAATTTCCTAAGCTTAACCTTCACATTGTTCCTCGAGGATTTCTTTCCACCCTGGTGGCGAAACCCAACCTTACGGATCAAATCATAACCGCTCAGCGGTATGATAGAGGAATATCTCGGATCAAGGAGAACATTGCTAGCGGAGCTGTTAAGTGTTTATCCATAGATGAGGAGGTGTTGTCTTCTTTGAGAACCGCTTGGTGGTTCCCAAGAAACAACAGCTACGGCAATTAATCCTTAAGGAAGCTCATGAATCCCCTCTCACCATTCATCCCGGTAGTACTAAAATGTATCAAGACCTACGCGGAGGTTTTGGGTGGACTAGGATGAAGAGAGAAATCGCTCAATACATTGCTAATTGCGGCGTCGTCATCGAGTTAAAGCAGAGCATCAACGGCCTCTTTGGCACCCTTCAACCTTTGGTAATTCCTGAATGGAAATGGGATAAAATTGGTATGGATTTCATTACCGGGTTTCCCAGGACCAAGAGAGGGAATAATGCTATCTTCGTTGTTGTCGATCGTCTTTCCAAAGTAGCCCACTTCCTACCCGTTCGTGAGAGTATAACCGCTAGCCAGCTAGCTGATTTGTACATCTCCCGAATAGTGTCTCTTCATGGTGTTCCATTGGAGATTAACTCAGACCGTGGAAGTCTCTTCACCTCTCGATTTTGGGAAGTTTCCAAAATGCTATGGGAACTCGTCTCTCCTTTAGCACCGCCTTCCATCCTCAATCAAGTGGTAAAGTAGAACGAGTCAATCAAATTCTGGAGGATATGCTTCGAGCTTATGTCATCTCTTTCGGCATGAATTGGGAGAAATGCCTTCCATTCGCCGAGTTCGCTTATAACAATAGTTATCAAGCTAGCTTGGGCAAAGCTCCTTCGAAGTTCTCTATGGACGGAAATGTCGAACGCCTCTTAACTGGTCGAAACCGAAAGACAACTCTTTGGCCCGGATATGATCCAGGAAGCGTAAAAGCAATGTCGGGCAGGGCTGATTCGCCCATTTAACACCTATGGGGCGGCGGACCGAGCCCTTCGGTTCGGGCCGGGAGCGGAGGTCGACGAAGAGAAGATCGAGGCGAAGCACACGAGAGGTTTACCTACCGGAGCTCTCCGGAGAGAGAACACTCCTACTGCTGCATGTCTAGGTGTATTGCGTTCTTGCTCAGGAGCGCTGAGTGCTACAGTATACACGAGCTGCTAACGAGACTGAGCGTGGGGGAACTGACCGACCTCCTCTACTTTGCGCATGGGCCTCCTTTTATATGCTGAAGGGGTCACCGACAGGTGGCAACGCAGACAAAGGTACAAATGGAAAAGAAGTGGTCGGTACACCTACTTGTACAGTGTACAGTGTACCATACCTAACCCTGACGGCAGGGGACAAAGGCGTTAAATGCTCGTCTACGTCGCCCTAACAAAGGTAAACAGGGGACCGTCGGGCGCCACCGCTTGCCACGATGGCAATCTTGTCAGCGCCGCTTGCCACCTCGCACCGGGCTGCACTGACCTCTGCACGCAGCGCTGGGAAGGTCCCAGGCGACACGTTAGTGGATGCTTATTTGGAGCGTAGGTACGAGAGGTGGCCTGCAGCTGACAAGCGCCTTTGTCATGTTGTTGTCTTGTCGCGCCCGGAAGCTTGTCGCTCATCGGGCCTTCCTGCAAGCTCCTCTTGCCGGGGCCTTGTCTCCTAGGTGCCTTGGGTGGCCTTCCCGGCAAGCTCCTCTTGCCGGGGCCTTGTCTCCTTGGCTTGAATACTTTGTTTTTGAATGGCTCCAAAGGAACCACGGAGGATCTTGGCGGTCACCCGGTAAGCCTTGCCGCCGAGGGCTGCAACTGCCCGTGCACAAGTTCGAAGTCTGGGGTACCCTACTCTAGTACACCGACAGAGCCCGGGCCTGGGCTACACACGGTGCCGAAGCGCTGTTGGGCCAGGCCCATAACAGCACGGGCACGCCATGCCCGGTCACGCCGTAACTCACCCGGACCCACCACACCCTCCATTTAACGGCACGCAGCCGATCGGCGCGGCGTCGTGTGAGAGATCGTGGGTGAGATCATGGGGTGTTTCTTTATTCGTAATAACGGAACGTCCACCCCCCTCCCTCTTTATAAGCAGGGGAAACAGGGGCAGGCTGCTCACCTTGCTAGTTGCTGTCCAATCTCGAGAAAACCACCGCCGCTCCCCCCTTCTTCTCAAGGCTGAAGAGAGCGGCGCTCCGCCCCCCATCGCCACCAGCATCATCAACGCCGTTGACCTCCTCCACCGCCTCCGACATGGGCCCGAAAGCCGACAAGGGGAAGGCCGTGAAGTCGGCTGAGCCTTGATGGCTTCTTGCGGCGCTGAAGCGAGCGGGCCATCTTCCCCCCTCATTTCGCCGCGAGGGAGGGAGAACTACTACCTCTTACGGTCGACGGAGACGCTGAAGATCCAGCGACGAAGGTACTCCCGCCGCTCGTGGAACTGGCCCCGGCCAGGGTATCCCTTCTTGGCGCTCTTCTTCTCTGCGGGCTCGCCCTTTCTCTGAATTCTTTTGTGACATCATGAACACCTACGGGTTCCGCCTCCTTGATTTCACCCCCAATGCCGTTCTGACGATGGCAGTTTTCGCACATCTCTGCGAAAACTTTGTCGGAGTCCACCCAAATGTAGCCCTTTTCCGCCACTTCTTTTTACCCCGAGTCGAGAGAGGGGAGCCCCTTGCCGGAGGAATTGCTTGGATCTCCAGGGTCGGCAAGAAGGAGGCCTATCTGGAGGGAGAGCTCCGTAGCAAATGGGAGGAATGGAGGGCAGATTGGTGCTGGATTGTCGAGGAGAACCCGCAGCCCTTTACCGCCCAGCGCCAAACCCCAGTAGTGCGCGGCAATGATTGGAGCAATCTGGCCCCGGAAGACGCTAGGCTGAAGATCGAAGTCACCCGAATCCTTCGCCTCACACTTGCCGGACTCACCGTAGGCACTGTTGGCGCGGACTTTCTTCGCCGCCAGACGCTTCCTTGCGGAGAGAGAAGGTGACCTGCCTGGGAATTTCAGATCGCAGGAGATAACATGAGGCTGCGCCGGGGCCTAAAATTCAACTTCACTGTCTTGGAGATTGTCGCTATTCTCTTAGAGCTGTTCTAGCCCGATCCTGATCATCGAGAGATGTTTAGGTTGCCGAGCGTCGTTCATTGTGCAACAATTCCGCGCTTGACCGCATCCGTGCAATGATGCCGTCTTGCGACTCACATGGAATTGTCCCAACTTGGCAAGAGCCGGCAGATGACGTCGTGCGGCAGTTCTTTGACAATCTGGTGGAAATGCCGGTCCGCCCCGACGAGCAGAGGGGCCTCACCCGCGACACTACTGACGATGAGATGCAGCGACGCCACCAGCCGAAGAGGCGGCAAGAGGCCGCTGCTGGGCGAAGTTTGGCTTCACTGTGGAGGCGAGAGGCAGCCAAGGCGGCAAGCCTTGTCGAGCGAAAGGAGTTTGCCGGCCGAGGAGGAGCTTGCCGAACTGAAGCCGAAGTCGAGCGAACCCGCCGGCGCATCCTCCCGCCTCCAAGAAGCTTGCCACGGCGGAGCCACCAGCTCCACCAAGAAGGCGTCTTCGCAAGGCGGAGACGTGGCGGCAGACGGGCAGACAGCCGCAGCTGGGCGCCCATGCGCTTCCACCGCGGCAAGCACTGTTGCCGCGGGAGCACCTCACGCTACCGCAGCAACTGGAGCGGGGCCCTCGCAGACCACCGGTTCCGCTCCCGCCAAGCGTCCAAGGTAACCCACTCCTCCGCCTCGTTGTACTGGAGGCGGGCCAGAATTTGACCTCTCCGCGCTCAGCTCCGACAAGGAAGAAGAAGAGTAAGATTCCTTGCTGTACTTGTAATTCTTCGATTTGTTGCTTTGTCTTGTATCTGATTTGCTTTACTCTGATCCCATTCCTTTTCAGGACGCTGGCCCGAAGAATGTCGAAGAGAGCCAAGACCCCAAAGTGGTTGTCATCGAGGGGCGAACCCACTGCTGACAAAGGAGGCGCGCGTCGAGACCACCTTGCCGGACGCGGCAACTCTTCTTCAAAGCAGCCCCAGCGCAGCCCCAGCGTAAGTACATGGTCTACTTCTTCTTGTTCGGCGTGCATGGGTGCTCTTTCTTCTTGATATCATTTGTTGATTTGTGTAGGAGCAGAGCAGCCTCCTTCTGCTTCGACTACGCCGCCAAGGGTGGATTCCCCAGCAAGGGAGCGTTCTCCGGCAAGGGAGACTTCTCCGGCAAGGGGCAGCTCTCCGGCAAGGGACGGCACCGGCGATCCCTTGGCAGCGGAGACCATGACCGTAGACCCCGGCACAGGTAATCTTCTTGCCTGAAAACTCTCCTTGTGTTCTTCTTCTTCTGATTTTCTTTTCAAATGTTTGCTTGACTTTCTTCATGCATCCGCCACAGAGCCAATGGAGACCGAGGTCGCCGGCGAGGAGGACGCGGCGCTGCAACACCGATGAAGCCGCCGCCATAGAAGAAGAAGCCGGCCGACGAGCACTGGCTGGCGAAGAGGCCGCTGGCTGCCGCCGCAGAAGCCGGGCGAGGGGTCCGGCGATCGCCAGCGACCACGAGGCCGCGAGGCGCCAGGCGCCACGCCGACCGCCGATCCCTCTGCCGCTGCTGCAGCGTCGGGCTCGAAGAGCCCCAGCCAGCGCCTATTTGAAGGCGGCGATGGCGTCTTCATCAAGCTCCCATGGAGTCGAGCTCAGGCGCCGGCGAAGGAGAAACCTTCGATGAAGAGCTGCTCGCCTCCGCTGGACTGACGCTAGTCGACGCGCCACGCAGCAGCAGCGGCGAGCCTGAGGAGGAGCAGCTACTGCGGAAGCTGCTGTCGCTCTACCGCGCCCGACAAGGCAAGATGGAATACCGGGAGGCGCTTGTCGCAAAGGCGGGAGCAGACATTGAGAAGCGCGCAGAGGATCTCCGGGGCCGCAACCAGGAAGCTCTCTGGTCCTTGGCAGAGGAGCGGGAGCAACTCGCCGAGGAGCGCAAGGCCTTCATCCTCGAGAAGGCTGAAGCTGAGGAGGAACAGCGGCTTGCCGCCGAGAAGCTGTCTGCGCAGGAAGGTGAGCTGGCGCAGCGGAAGGTTAACCTTGACAGCCACGAGGAGGATCTTGCTATGCGCGAGCAAACATTTGGCGGGGCTCTCAAGGAAGCAAAGGATGCTGCCGCAGCTGCCGAGGCCGCCAAGAAGGAGCTGGAGACGAAGGTGGCGCAGTTGGAGGCCAGTCTCAAGGAGAGCGGCGAGGAGCTTGCTGCACTCAAGCACGAGCGCGAGAACGACGCCTACACTCTTGGCGAGCTGCAGGGCCGTCTCGCCGAGAGGAGCAAGGAGCTCAGCGCCGCCAAGGACTCCAATGCAGATCTTGAGTTGAAGCTAACTACTTTGACTCAGGCGCTGGATGGCGCGAGGGATCAGGAGGTGGCCTTGAAGGAGAAGATCAAGGCCGACGATGGGCTGCTGGCGAGTGCTGCTGCCGCCCAGAGTGCCTTGAGGGAGAACGTGGAGCACTGGACCGAGGGTCTCGTGGATACTGCTGCAGCCATCCACAGGGAGCTGATGGAGCTGGGGATGGTGGATCTTGGATATTCCTCCGACGAGCACCTCCAACCCAGCGCCAAGCTTAGCTTGTTCTTCAAGGGCGTGGTGAAGGCCCTCCAGTGACTCCGGGAAGAAGTCCCAAAGCAGCTGGCCGAGGAGACGCGCCAGATCTGCGCGGGAGCTCTCCAGAAGGTGTTGATGAAGGTGGCCTTCCGCAACCCAGGCCTCAACCTCACCAACGTCCTCAAGTCCCTGCCACGGATCTTGATGTGGGCGCTCAAGACCCTTGTCGCACCCATTGTGGACAGGGTGAGCGGAATCAAGAGGGTTGAGGGCGATCGCGTAGATTATTAGGCCGCCTGCTTTTCTCTTTCTCTTGCATTGCTGGTCATGTCATAAGAACAATCCATTAGAGTTGCGGCAAGCTATCTTGTAATATAACTCTATTTTGGGTATCAATTGCTATGTTATTTCCTTTACTTGATTCCTTCCTTTGTATGTTTTTGCCCTACGCTTTTAGGGAACTTGTCGGCGCGGGCACCTGAGCCGCGAGCGCTGAGTGCGGGACGTCAGCAGCCTGCTGGCGGTGCCACTTCCGACAAGCAACCTTGTCGCAACTAGTCGCAGCTCACTTAAGTTGTTGAGCGGACTCGAAACAAAGTAAGGGCGCAACTAGCTACGAGTTGGTTCCTTTGCGCACAGGTTTTCCATACAAAGTACGGTCGTTCGAGGAAGATAACTTAAAAAATTTAAAATTGATTGCTCAAACTTTGGCAACTTAGCTTTTCTGTCGTTTGCTTCCCGGTAAGGATAGGCTTCCTTGAGCGACACTTGGTCCACACCATTATCTTCTCCTTTCCCCCCGGCAAACTTGTGTGCGAGGGAACCTTCCTTTCTTTGATAAAGAGAAAGAAGAGAAAATAAAGATATGGAGCCTTATGGCTCGTTATCACTTACCAGGGGTAGGTGCTGCACAAAGTGTCAGATAACGCATGCAAAATAGAAGTAAAAAGCATGAAATTGACAAGATGTGCGAAGCACGCTAGCTTTACTTATGCACGGGGTCTGCGCCCGGCTTTGTACAAAGGATTACATGCAACAGCTGCAAGACTTGTACAAAAGGTGGTTGCCGGAACAGGTTCCGGCAACCGCGCCCTACGGGTAAAACTTACGAAGATGCTCAATGTTCCAGGAGTTGCTCATCGGAATGCCATCTTCGGTCTCAAAGCGGACGGCGCCAGTGCCTAGTGACTCGTTTCACCTGTAAGGCCTTCCCACTTCAAGGCGTCAACTTGTTGGAATTCTTGGCGGACTGAACTCGCCGAAGAACAAGGTCGCCTTCCTCGAGACTTCGGCATTGACTTTGCGGCTATGGTAGCGGCGCCAAAGCTTCTTTGGTACCGAGCAGCTCGTCTGACACTGAAGACGATCCTCCTCAAGGAGCAGCGCGTCGCCTTGTCGCAGCTGCTGTTGCTCAAGCTCATCATAAGCGAGCACTCGAGGCGATCCGTGATACGAGTTCTATGGGGAGAACTGCCTCGCTCCATAGACTAGAGCGAAAGGTGTCCGGCGGTGGCTCGATTTGGCGTCGTTCGATCGACCAAAGAACCACGGCAGCTCCTCAATCCAGTTTCTTCCGCACTTGTGCAGCCCGTCGAAAGTTCTGGTCTTGAGCCCGCAAAGACATCAGCATTTGCCCTCTCCGCTTGACCGTTGCTTCTCGGATGAGCAGCGAAGCGAAAGCAGAACCTTGGCGCCAAGATCTTGGACGTCTTGCATGAAGGTGCGGCTCGTGAATTGCGCGTGCCGTTGTCGGTGATGATCCCGTTAGGGATTACGAAATGGCAAACAATCAACCGAAGAACTTGACCGCCGATCCGGTTTGTCACCTTCCTCATCGCTTCCACTTCCGGCCACTTTGTGAACTTGTCGATTGCAACGCATTACAAGTACTCAAAGCCCCGACAGCTCGGGAAAGGGGTCGAGGATGTCGAGCCCCAGCATCAAAAATGGCTGTGATAAAGGGATCGCTTTGGAGAGCTTGAGCTGGCTGGTGTATCTGCTTGGAATGGAACCGCACGCTTCACACTTGGTTGCTTGTGCGATTGCATCTGGAGGGCTGTCGGCCAAAAGAAACCTTGCCGGCAACGCTTTTGCTGAAGCAAGTGCTCTCGCGCCAATGTGGTGACCACATATGCCTCCATGTATCTCTGCCAACAGCTTTTGTCCGTCTTCCCGGTGAATACACTTCAATTTCACACCGTTGAGTCTTCTTCTGTACAGTGTGTTGTCGACAAACTGGTACATACTTGACTACCGGGCTACTCTTTTCGCTTCTTCTTGCTCTTCGGGAAGTTCTCCTGTCTGAACGAAATGGACAATCTGCTGCGCCCATCTTGGAGCTTGCGGCTCGACAACAAGGACTAAAGGCACATCTACTGCTGCGGGAACACCAGCTTCCACGGCGAGAACCTGCGGCTCAGCCGGAGCTTGTCGTTCCCCGGCAAGCTTGCCGGAGCAAAACTTGTCGGGAGCGTCTGCTTCAATGAAACAAACCCTAGAGCTTGTCGGAGCAGCATCGCTCCTCGGCCTGCTGGTGTTGATCTTGGGGACCTTCTTGGCGGCGGCTTCGGAAGCTTTGCGGGAAAATAGTCGCCAGAAATCAACTTCCTCTTCTTGCTCTGTCCAGTTGATGGCGTGATGATAGTTGAGTCGACTTGAGCACAAAGATCCTCGGTTCCATTGTGTAGCTTAAGTGCAGCGCACTTCGACAGGCCATCAGCAATGTCGTTCTGAGCTCTTGGAATATATTCCATCTGTAGGCCGTCAAATTGCTCTTCTAGCTTTCTCACTTCATCAACATAAGCTTCCATCAATGGACTCTGAAAATTCTTGTTCACTTGGCGGATGACAAGCTGTGAGTCACCCCTGACAATGAGCTTCTTGATCCCAAGGTCTCTGCATGATCCACGAGACCGGCAAGCAAACCTTCATACTCTGCGGTATTGTTTGTTGCTTGCTCCTTGGGAAAGTGCATCTGGACTACGCATTTGAGGTGCTCTCCGGTGGGTGCAACAAGTAGTACGCCTCAAGACCGGCGCCTTTGCAGCGAGAAGGCACCATCAAAGTACATCAGCCACTCTTTTCTTGCTTCCTTGACGGGAATGCTCGTTTGGAATTTCTTCATCCGGTGTTGGTGTCCATTCTGCTATGAACTCCGCCAATGCTCGCTTTGGATAGTTGAAGTGCTCTCAAACTTGAGGCCAAAGCTTGACAGTTCCAAAGTGCCCACTCGACGATCCTGCCTGTTGCCTCTGGATTTTGCAAGATCCTCTTCATTGGAAAACGAGTGACGATCGTGACCTCGTGTGCTCGGAAGTAATGGCGCAGCTTTCGAGGCCATGAGGAGGCTGAAAAGCAATTTTTCCACACCAGAGTACCTTGACCTAGCCCCTGCGAGAAGAGGCCCGACAAAGTAAACTGGGTGCTGCACCATTCTTTTCTGCGTCTTCTCATGCGTCTGCGCAGGTCCATCCTTTTCGGGACCAGAGCTTGCCGGTGAAGCTCCCTGCTTGTCGCTGGATGCATCTGCCATGGTTGCTAGCTCATCATCCGCCTCCCTCTCCGCTACTAACGTAGCACTAACCACTTGATTGGTTGCTGCTATATATAGCAGGAACTTCTCTTGTGGCCTAGGTGCGACAAGTGTTGGAGTGGAGGACAGGTATCTCTTCAAGTCCGGCAGCGCAGCCTCCGCTTCCGGAGTCCATTGCATCGGACCTGCCTTTTTCAAAATTTTGAAAAATGGCAGGGTGCGCTCAGCAGATCTAGAGATAAACCTGCTGAGAGCAGCTACGCAACCGGCAAGTCTTCGTACATCCTTGACGCGCTTCGGTGCTTCAATCTACTCAATGGCCTTGATCTTGTCGGGATTGGCTTCAGTTCCTCACGAGACCACGAAGAACCCGAGAAGCTTGCGGAAGGGACTCCAAACACACACTTCTCGGGGTTGAGCTTGAGGTTGATCTTGCGCAGATTTGCAAAGGTTTCATCTAAATCTTGAATCAGAGTCGCCTTGTCCTTGCTTTTGACCACAATGTCATCCATGTAGGCTTCTACATTCCTGTGCATTTGCGGCTCAAAAGCGTCATGGACTACTCTTGCAAATGATGAACCAACATTCTTTAACCCGAAGGGGATCCGTACAAAACAGTATGTGCCACATGGGGTGATGAATGCGGTCTTCTCCTCATCCTCTTCTGCCATGAAGATCTGATGATATCCTGAGTATGCATCCAGAAATGAAAGCAAATCACATCTGGTCGTGGAGTCAACAATCTGGTCGATGTGCGGCAAGGGAAATGGGTCTTTGGAACAAGCTTTATTGACATCGGTAAAGTCGATACAAAGCCTCCATTTCCCGTTAGCCTTGCGTACCACTACAGGATTGGCCAACCACGTAGGATGGAGCACTCCTCTGACAAAGCCTGCTGCTTCCAATTTCTTGATTTCTTCTGCGATGAATTCTTGGCGCCCAACGCCGCTTCACGACTTTCTGCTTGACGGGCCGCGCATGAGGACAAACGGCAAGATGGTGCTCAATTACTTTCCTGGGAACACCGGGGATGTCGGACGGTTGCCACGCAAACACGTCGGCATTCGCCCGCAGGAAAGCAACGAGCGCGCTTTCCTATTTAGGGTCGAGAGAGGCACTGATGGTGAAGGTACCACCAGTGCCGTCCTCCTTGGCGGACACCTTCTTGGTCTCTGGTGGAGCTGCCATCGTCTTCTTACACTTGCGGTGGAGCTCGATGGTGCGTCCTCGACGGTAGCGCAGCACTCAGGAGGTGCGCTTGCCGGAGTGGGCATCAGAGCTCTTGCCGGACTTGGTCTTCTTCTTCCCCCCGGGAGCTTCAGCGGCAAGTGGCTTGCAATCTGTTGCAGCTGCTGCTTCCCGCTAGATCTTGTCGGCGCAGATAAGAGCATCCTTCTTGTCGCCAGGGACAGAGATGACACTTCTCGGGCCAGCATCTTCAAAGAGGTTGTATGCATAGTGAGAGGCTTCCATGAATTTGGCGAGTCTTTGGACGGCCAAGTATCCCATTGTAAGGCAAATGGAAAGTCAGCAACGTCAAAGGTGACCCTCTCGATCCTGAAGTTCAACTTCGCTGCCAAATGTGACCGCAACGTGATCTTTCCCTTCGGCTTGCTCCTTCCCGGATTGATTCCTTGGAAAGTGCCGGTCTCTTCGAGCTCGCCATCAGGGATCTGGAGTTTCTGGAGCACCGCTGAGGAGATCAGGTTCAAGCCGGCCCCGCCGTCAACTAGCATCTTGGTGACCTTGAGGTTGCGGATAGTTGGTGAAACCAACATCGGCAAGCACCCGACCGCAGTTACACGATCAGGGTGGTCCTCAATATCAAAGATGATAGGCGTGCTGGACCATTTCAGAGGCTTGCGTGACTCGATGGATGGTTCTGCTGCATTGACTTCCCGCATCCACTGCTTGAGTTGGCGGTGTGAAGTATGCAGAGAAGCACCGCCGTCAACGCACAGGACCTCTGTGGCTTCGGAACTCCAGCTCATCGGCCTCGTCATCATCCATGTCTTCATCGTCGTAAATGCCGTCATCCTTGTCGCGGCCGCGGGGAGGTCTGTCTCCTTGCCGCTGCTTGGCCTTGCCGCGGCGTCCTCCCCGGCCGGGACGTTTCTTGCTAGCTCCTCCAGCACCCTCCTTGGCCTTCTCCTTGTCGCGTCGTTCGTATTCAGCTTTCTGCTGCTCGACAAGCTGCTCGACCTTCTTGCAGCTCTGGAGGCCCTTGGTGCGGTGGATCTTGTAGTACTGCTTGCCGGAGCCGTCCTGCTTGTCGGCGGCCGCCCACAGTGGCGATTGGTGCGGCGGCAACCTCCTTGCCGGAGCAACCAGCCTTGGCTTTCTTGGCGCCACCTCCGTTGCGGACTGCTCAACAACTAGTACATCTCTGCCTTTCTTTTTCTGTTGCCCGCCGCGGCTCTTCTTTGCCGGGCGGTCTCCTCACTATCGATCCTCCTGCTTGATATTGTCTCCGGGAGTCTCCTCCCTTCCTCAAAGAGGCGCACTTGTCGGCCGGGGCATATAGCTCACCGACGTCTCGATCTTGCACATCGCCATCTCCTCCCGCATCCTGCGGTTTCGTGACGCTCGATGGAACGCGCTGATTATCATGGCAGGTGGACATCTGAGATGTTGTCTTTGTACACGGCTGAATCTTTGAATATACGTGCGCAGGGGCTCTCCTTCCTTCTGGGCGAGCAGATGAAGATTGCTTTCTTGGCCATGGGGCTTGTGGCCGCCTGTAAAGACGCCGACAAACTGATGGCATAGATCTGCCCAAGAGGATATGGAGTTGTACGGCAAGTGCATGAGCCAGGATCTGACATTGGGCTTGAGCACCAGCGGGAAGTAGTTGGCAAGGATCTTGTCGTATCGCCCCCCGGCAGCCTGCACCGTAATGGTGTAGATGCCGAGGAACTCCGACGGATGCGTCTTGCCGTCGTACTTTCTTTCTGCACGTCGGCTTGAAATTCTTCTTCTTTGGGCCACTGGACTTGCCGCAGCTCACGAAAGTGAACGCAGGGCAACCTATCACAGACGGCAAGTCGCCTGGTTCTCTGGCGCATGCATGTCAACAGAGGGCCCAGCGCACTTGTCGGATCGACGCCGGCGCTTCTATTCGGGCGCGATGCGCAGTTCGAAAGGCCCTCTTGTCGTTGCTCGTGAAGAACTTGGCGCTGATCGCGACGATCTCGTGGATCCGATGATGCGGTGGAGTCATTTGTCCGAGGTGGATCAGCGTAGTCGGCGATCTTGGCCTTCGAGGCGGAGAGTGCATGGTGGTTGCACCCCACCGGTCTCGTGTTTGGCAGTCTGCCGCGGCAGCGATGCACTTTCGGTTGTCAGCGAGCGTCGCCGTTGGCAAAGCCGATGAGACTCTGAATGGTGGCCCTCCATTCATCAACCTTTTCGGCCGTTGGAGGGTAATCCAGGAGCAGTTGCGCTCTCGCCAAAGCTTCTGCTGGAGTGGTAGGTGGCAGTGGCGAATGGCGCGAGGAGCGGGATATGCTCGGACTTCTAACTATGTTAGAAGGAGCAGTATCCCGTCCGGGCGGCAAATGCCTCGCTCGCGCCAGCATGTTGGCGTGCATGCTGGTCTTGAGCATCCCGAGATCCTCCAGCTCGATCTTGGTCCAACAAGCGTATGGTATTGTGAATGCCATGACGCTGTCGGTCCCGCGCCTCCTAAGACGGGCGCGGTGCATGTACGGACGCCGAGGTCTGCGCAGCCTTGTCCTTGGACTTGGCAGCACCGTAAGCTCCCCCGTCGCCGTCCATTCTTCCGCCAGCGTCTACCCCACCACCTGTTTGCTCCGGTGGCGGTGGGTTCGACGCGGACGGGGCTTCTGCCGCCGAAGCCTTCTTCTTCGGTGGCATGTCGATGAAGATGATGAAGATCTAGCTCGCGTGGACGCCGGATCAGGTTCGCACAGCCTCGACGCCCCTACAGCGCGCCAAAGATGTCGGGCAGGCTGATCCGCCCACGAACACCTATGGGGCGGCGGACCGAGCCCTTTCGGTTCGGCGGGGGCGGAGGTCGACGAAGAGCAGATCGAGGCGAAGCACACGAGAGGTTTACCGAGCCGGAGCTCTCCGGAGATAACACTCCCTCTGCTGCATGTCTAGGTGTATTGCGTTCTTGCTCGGGGAGCTGAGTGCTACTGATACACACGAGCTGCTAACGAGACTGAGCGTGGGGAACTCGACCGACCTCCTCTACGTTGCGCATGGGCCTCCTTTTATATCTTTGAAGGGGTCACCGACGGTGGCAACGTGAACAAAGGTACAAATGGAAAAGAAGTGGTCGGTATACCTACTTATGCAAAGGTATGCGATGTACCATACCTAACTCGGCGGCGGGGACAAAGGCATTAAATGCCCGTCACGTCGCCCTAACAAAGTGCAAGCGAGGACCGTCAGGGGCGCCACCGCTTGCCACGATGGCAATCTTGTCAGCGCCGCTTGCCACCTCGCACCGCTGGCTGCACAGCCTCTCGCCACGCGCGCCTGGGAAGGTCCCAGGGCGACACGTTAGTGGATGCGCTGGAGCGTAGGTACAGAGAGGTGGCATGCCGCGGCAAGCGCCTTGCCGCGGTTGTTGTCTTGTCGCGCCCGGAAGCTTGTCGCTCACCGGGCCTTCCCGGCAAACTCCTCCTGTCGGGGCCTTGTCTCCAAGGTGCCTTGGGTGGCCTTCCCGGCAAGCTCCTCTTGCCGGGGCCTTGTCTCCTTGGCTTGAATACTTTGTTCTTGAATGGCTCCAAAGGAACCACGGAGGATCTTGGCGGTCACCCGGTAAGCCTTGCCGCGGAGGGCTGCAACTGCCCGTGCACAAGTTCGGGGTACTGGGGTACCCCTACTCTAGTACACCGACAAGCAGGTTCGCGTTATTCGTGAGAAATTGAAAACAGCCCAATCTCGTCAAAAGAGCCAATATGACCGCAAGCATAAGCCTATGTCTTATGAAGTTGGCGAGAAGGCTTACTTTCGGGTTACTCCTTTGAAGGGAACCCATCGATTCGGTATCAAAGGCAAATTGGCTCCTCGTTACATTAGACCCTTTCGCATTCTTGCCAAACGAGGAGAAGTTGCCTACCAATTGGAACTACCTCTGCATCTTTCCAGAGTTCATGATGTCTTCCACGTTTCTCAACTCAGGCGTTGCTTCTCGGATCCTATCCATGGAGTGGACCACGAAACGCTTGATCTCCAAGATAATCTCACCTATCGAGAATATCCCGTTCGTATCCTTGATCAAGCCGAGCGTACCACTCGATGCCAGAATATCAAGTTTCTCAAGGTTCAATGCTCAAACCATTCCGAGCAAGAAGCTACTTGGGAAAGGGAGAATCGTCTTCGACTTGAGTACCCCACCTTCTTTCAGACGGATCCAAAATCTCGGGACGAGATTCTTTTGAGTGGGGGTGAGTTGTCACATCCTAGCTAGTCCATGCATTAGAGTGTTGCATCATGTCTACCTTTCATCAGAAATCTGAATTGGGGAAGACAGAACCCCCAGAACCCCTCTGAATTCAACTAAGGTTTACTAAAAATATTTTCAATGAACCTGAATTGCCCTTCTAAAAAGTTCACCCTCTTTGTCTTGGGTTAGAACCTCCGCAAAATTGGTGCACAATTTTCTAGGTCAACAGAAGGTCATTGAATTAAATCATATGTAAATTGCATTTGGGCATTTAAATGCTAGTAGATATTTTGAATGCTCAAATAATTCTGAAAATAAGTGTGGGCTGTTGGAGATTTTCTAAACAGAGCCTCTGATTATTTTCAGGATTTTTAGAAGTGCCTAACTATTTTTAATAAGTCCACAAACTTACAGAATAATAGAAAAAGGAAAAACCAGAAAGCAAGAGGTTTACCTGGCGCCCATCTGGCAAGCCCACCTGCCGCCCAGCCCAGCCACCGCTCCAGCGAGCTGCTTGGCTTGGCCAGGCAGGCAGCCAGGTGCTCGACGGCGGCACCAGCGCGCGCCACGCAGCTGCCCGCCGCCCTGCCTCCTCCTCTCACCGTTCTGCCGCCCTGGTCGGTCGCCCACTCCTCCCCCGAGCTCGCAGACACACTCTCTCCTCCCCAGCTCCTCTCCCTCGCTCGCCCGCACCATGGCCGACGCTGCCGCGCCCGCGCCACCGTGAAACGCGCGCTCTCTGTCGTCCCCGCCCCGCGCCACCGTGTCCAGGAGCTCTGCCGCCCTCCTCTCCTTCGAGCAAGCCGAGCCCCGAGCGCTCGCTTGCCTCGGAGCCGCTGCACCGACCTCGCCCGACGCCGCCACCGCCGGAGATCCCTTTTCCGTCGTCGCCGCACCAGCTCGTCTCCGACCGCGTCGACTACACCATCGTGACCGCCGTGAGCTCAGCTACCTCCTCCCCCTTCTTGTTCTTGCCTTCGAGCCCTGCATCAACCCCATGGAGCTTCACCGCACGCGCCACCGCTGAGCTCGTCGCCGACGTGTCTCCGGCCAACCACCGGCCATCCCACCGTGTCTACCACACTCTCTGCATCCCAAGGAGTCTAACGCACTACTCCAGGCGCCGCGCCGTGCCCCGTAGCCACGAGTCCATCTTCACCCGACTCCGACGACCGCCACGGTTGTCGCCGGTGACGTTTCCGGCCATCCCGAGCTCAACCACCGCCACCAAACGCCACGGCTTGTTCCCGGCTACACGCAGATGGCCTCCGCCGCCCATTTGGTCGCCGGAATGCACAAATGCACTCTCACCGCCGCGTCTGGCCTCGCCGGCGGCTAAACGCCGGCGTGTTGACCTTGACTTTGACTAGTGTGGGCCCAGGTTGTCTCCCCTGAATCTATGATAAGTGGGGCCCCCCTCTGCTAATTATACAGATTAGTTTTAACTAAATTTAACTAGTTTAATTAACTACTGACATGCAGGGGTCAGGTTGACCTGGACGTCCCCTTTGACCACTGACGTCACCCTGACGCCCTGCTGACGCGATAACTAATTTCTGGATTTATTCTTATATAGCAAATTCCAGAAATTGTTGCAAACTTCAAAAATTCATAGAGATTAATCTGTAACTCCAAATGCAAAGTTTTATATATGAATTTTGATCAGAAAAATTCAATCTATCCATTGGTAATAGTTCATGCATGACAGAACAAGTTAACCTTGTTGTTTAAGCAGAATAAGATAATGCACTAATATGGCTATGTTAAATGAACTAACATTTGAATCTTTGATTCAAATGAGTTCATTCCTTTCTGTTCTAGCTTGCATTAGGCCAACACACATTCATATTGCCATGTCATAGCATCATTATATTGTTGCATATCGTCATGTGTTGATTATGTTCGGTGTGTCTTTCATGGTAGGTTCTACCTCCGAGGATAACCCCGAAAAGGGCAGTACCCTACTACCACTACATCAGACAAGCAACCCATTGATCATTCCGATACAAACCCATGATCTCGCTTCTGCTCTTGTTTACTGCATTAAGACAACGCGATTCAAACTGCTGTGTGTTGCGGTAGTTGAACCCACTTCCTTTGCATGAAGCCTACTAGCATGTGTAGGAGTTGATTGAGCCATATTTGTGTTTCCTACCTTGCTATGCTTGCTATGCTTAGAGTTGTGTCAGGTCTGGCTCATCGGGATGATGAACTAGAGTGAAAGGTTGTGTCGGTAACGAGAGTGAAGTGTTGAACACGATTTGGTAAAGGTATCGATGAGAGGCCATGTAGGAGTACATGGTGGGTTGTTTCATTGAATCCGTCCTTAAGAACTGAGATCTGTGTGTGTGATTTAAGACTTAGCTACTACCACACATTGGGATCCTTAATTGACCCTCTCGACTTATTAACCACTCTTGTCCTCTGTCCGGGAGTTGCAAAGTAGTTGCTGGTGTTTGTAGCATGCTGGGGGCCACACGCAGCACTGACCTTAGGAGTGGTCTGTGTTGCGGTAGGCACGTGGCACGGTGTACCGATTTGCCCGTTTGGTGTCTCGGGAACCCTGCACACATCGTTCAGACGACAACACCGCCCCCTTCGATGGGTTCTATGTAGACCTTGACGTCGACGAGTGACTAGCCACCCAGGTGGTGATCCAAGGCTTGTGAAGGGCCGATGTAGATAGAAGGGCTTTGTCAAGCCTTCTTTCTTTTTAGTGTCTGTACTCGGACTAGTTTGCTTCTGCATGTGCTTGTATGTTTGTATGACTTGAGTGTCGGGTCATGTGACCCCTATCTGTATGAACATGTTATGTATGGCTCCTCAGAGCCTTTTAAATAAAGTACTTTGAGTTGTAGAGTTTTGTTGTGATGCCATGTTGTATGTACTCATATCGGGCATATTGTGTGTATGATTGAAATGCTTGGTATGAGTGGGATCCGACAATCTAGTTGTTTATCCTTGGCAGCCTCTCATATGGGGAAATGTAGTCTAGTGCTTCCTCGAGCGATAGTAGTCCGCTACATGACCCGTTCACGAGTCTCGCTAGCCCAAAGACTACCGGCTGTGGACGCTTGATCGGCCGGCATGTGTTTCACGCTCGTTCACGTTCTGTCCCTTCGGGGAAATGTCACGCGGTGACATCTGGAGTCCTGCCTAGCCTGCTACAGCCCAGGTTACCAGAGTCCTGTTAGCCCAGTGCTACAGCCCGGATTCATACGTTGATGGTCGACATGCTCGATGTGATTCATGTATGCATGTCCCCATGGGTTAGTGCCGCTTTGGGTTCACGACTAGCCATGTCGGCCCGGGTTCTCTGTCATGTGGATGCTAGCGACACTATCATATACGTGAGCCAAAAGGCGCAAACGGTCCCGGGCCATGGTAAGGCGACACCTGTGGGAATACCGTGCGTGAGGCCGCAAAGTGATATGAGGTGTTACCGGATAGGTCGATGTGACTTGGAACCGGGGTCCTGACACTTGGCTTGCCGCATTATACTGTTGTCCCTTTGTATTGCCGCTCGTCTTCCCCTTGCCAGCCTTCTCTTCATCAGATTCTGGGTCTTTGGTACTATCAGAGTCGGCATACTTAACGAGAGCCGCCATGAGCTCCCCCATGTCATGGCAATGGCGCTTAAGCCGTCCAAGCTTCTGCTTAAGGGGGAGGAAACGACAATTTTACTCCAACATCACAATTGCTGAGCCAATGAGGATGCTTTCTGAAGAATGTATAATAGTTGAGATCCGGCGCACCCAGTGGGTCATTGACTCGCCCTCACTTTGGACACAAGAAACCAAATCCAGGATTGACATAGGGTGCTTGCACGTGTCTTTGAAATTTTGAATAAAACGGGACTTCAGCTCCGCCCATGACCCAATGGAGTTGGCGGGCAGCCCCTTCAGCCAAGTACGAGTCGGCCCGTCCAACATCATGGTGAAATATTTAGCACACGCAGCATCGCTAACATCCAGTATCTCCATGGCCATCTCATAACTTTCAACCCAAGCCTCAGGGGGTTGATCTGTTGTGTAATTCGGCACCTTGCGAGGACCCTTGAAATCCTTGGGCAGACGCTCGTTACGTAGAGCCGGCACTAAACATGGCACACCCAAGGTTCTAGAGGTCGCACCGGCCTCAACTGAAGCTGATGGATAAACCTGAGAGTGTTGATGAGCCGCTTGTTGAGCCGCCAGCTCGGCCTCCCGGCGCGCTATGCCCTGATCTACCAGAGTCTGAGCGTTGGCACCACCACGCGCCGGGTCATGTCCACGAGGCTGGTTACGATGCTGTTCACTGCTTGAAACCGCCGGTTAGTCAATGTGCCTGCTATAGCTCCATCTCGGACGAGGGGTTGAGTGAACCCACTCGCGACTGTAAGAATAAGCTGCCTGCTAAGCCACAGCTGTTTGCAGAAGTTCTCTGGCCCTCCGTGTCTCTACCGCCGTCGGAGACTCGCCTTCAACCGGTAAAGACGCCAGTCGCATTTCCGAGCAATCATATTATCCAACGGGTTAGAATAATGACCCAGAGGTGTCGGAACATGCTGAGATGGAGTATTATTCAAACGTGGCGGGTCCATTGCCCGTGGCTGAACCGGCGCCCCGGTCCCAGGTGCTTCGACCGCCCGGTTTACCACCGGCTGGGTCACTAGTCCCTGCTCCAGGCGTGTTGAAGAGGTTCCTCGGCTCATAAACAAGGGGCAGATGACTTTGTTGCCTCCTCCTCATGACCTCATTTGAGGCGTTCTGGTCTAACGTGAGTCGGAAGGAATCCGCTTGAATTCGATGTGCCTGGGCATCCAAAACAGCCTGCTCCGCGGCCATCCTAGCGTTCTCAGCCGCCAGATCCTCCTTGGCTTGAGCTATCTCATCACGCAGCTTCGCCAAATCCACCTTGTGTTGTTCCTGGTTGTTCGGGGTTACCTCCAACCCCATCAGAGTCACCAGAGCCTCCAATAGCTATTTGAGAACTTAAGTCGGCGAGCGCGCAGAACCGCCAGCACCAGCCGCAGCCGCAGCTATTGAACTGGAGGTCATAGCCGCGGCGGTTCTTGAACCAAGCGCCGGTTGTGTACAGGCCATGAATATCGCGACCCTATTCGGCGGCTCGTAGGGGCCCAGAATACTGTCACCATCGGAATAGCCCCCAAGCCGGTCGTCTTGAAGTAGTCTCACCTGTGGACGACTCACCATCAGAGTAGATGGTTGTCTCCCCGCCAGACATAGATCCTTCTTCAACTTCTACCCCATGGATGAAACCAACAAAAGCACGCTTCATGGCAGGTTGAACTCAGGCGGATCATGCATGTTGAGCCATCTCGATGATGTTGGTGCAGATGTCCGGCTCAGGGCCTGGTTCGCCGATCTTGCCGATGAAAACGTGGATTCCGCTAAAGAGGACCCGGTACCCATACTCAATTGAGCCAGCCTCGGGGCCCCAGCCTGCATTGTCGATGTAGAGCTTGACGCGACCACTCTTGGTCATCCGGCCCACAGCGTATTTGTCGTGTAATTGACAAGGCAGATGTCCTAGTGTGAGGACCTAGTCGTGGAGCCATCGCCACAGTGTTATCTTAAAGGGGTTAAACGGGACAAAGGACACGAGGAGTTTATACTCGTTCGGCACCTTGCGGTGAAGGTAAAGGCCTAATCCAGTTTGAGGTGGTATTGCTTATGTCTCGATTACCAGGGAGCGAATACGCTTAACCTAGCTTTCGATCTGTTGTCTCTTGCCCTAAACCGCCACCGGGTCGTCCCTTTATATACACAGGTTGACGCCCTGCGGCTTATAGAGTCCCGGCCGGCCCATAAACGTGTCTGGCCCAGTGACTAATTACACTTGCCTTACAATATAAGTCATGCATATATGGCGGTTTACACCTATGGGCCTTAAGCCGCCTTTGGGCCTTGGGATCTTCATAAGTCATCCTCATGAACCGCCATCTTTGATTCCTTCATGGACTTCATGACACGAACCGCCATTGGTATAACCCGGCCCCTCCTGGGCAGGTTAACCCAACAGTCATATCCCCAACATTAGGCCCCAGATTGATTTGAACTTGTTCATGGCAATCTTCAACACTTATAAAAAACCTTCTTCACTTGTTCTCTACAAGACAGCGTAACCCACCATGATGTCATCTCCTAGAATTACGGAAACCCGCCATGACGTCATCTGTCATTAATTTTGCTAAATACCGAGCATATCCAATGGATCCTTATCTTAATGACCATCCCAAAAATCGAGGCGTTGGAATAGCTAGATAATCATCCTTTGGCCTCTTCGTTTCTCGCGCTCGCTTATTTACCCTTTCCTTATAAATAGAGCCCGACAGCCTTCCATTTTCCCCCTTCTTCTTCTCATCTTCAACCTCTCCCTTCGCAACGCACTCGCATGCATGATCACCACCGCCGCCGAACCCGTCAACTTCCTCGACTCCGGCCGCTGCATCAACCTGAACGAGACCAGAGAAACTGCGGCGCCCCTCCACTGCTCAGCATATCCATTAAGTGCCTCTCCTTTCTCCACTGTAGATCTCCATTAGGGTTTCTCGAAGTTCTTCAGAGTTCATCCTTGTTCTTCGATGTAGCTTGTAACTTTGATCCAAACTTAGTACTTCTCCTGCACGGCGGCAGCTGTCATACTTATTTTTGTTATTAGATCATCTCCTTCACGTAAGAAAAAACCAATCTGAACATATGAACTGCTCGAGCACTGTAATTTAGGTCAAAAATAGTTTCCATTATCCGAAGTGTCGCAGATCCTCAATCCTAGCATCAATCTGTGAAACCTGTTTGTTTCAACACTTAGTAGAATTCGCTCTTGACAGATTCTGAATACCATTGTTGTCATGGCGGCTTACATCTCCGGTTTATAACTACCCATATATCATTAGGCCCCGCTTAAGACGCCAGTCTGAATAAATAATGTAACTTTTACTTCTGGCTTAATGAATCAACTTAAACCGGCAAAATTTTCTTTCTTTTAGGTTTCTTCCTTCACAATGCCGTCGAAGACAATCACCTCATGTAATTGGGTTCCCTCCATTGTCACTGAGAACACACTCAAAGACTTTGTCAAAATCGGCTTTTTACCAGCAAAAGATATCATGCATTGGCGCGCCCCCAAACCAAGTGAAGAAAGACCTCACCCAAAGGATGGTGAAGTCATCGTTTTTACTGATCACATGAACCGGGGCTTCTCACCGCCCGGACCAAAAAAATCCGAGATGTTCTGCATTTCTTTCAACTCCATCCTCAAGACATCGGACCCAATTCCCTGTCAAACATTTGCAATTTTCAAGTTTTCTGCGAAGTATACCTTCAAGAGGAACCCAGTGTTTAACTCTTTAGAGAATATTTTTATTTGAACCGGCAAAAAGAGTTCACGAATGGACCCAGCTTGGAACTTGGTGGAATCTCAATTCAACGAAGAAGAGATGCCATCTTCCACTATGCTTGCTTGCCCAGTCACCCAAAAGATTGGAACCAGACATGGTTTTACTGCAAAGATACCTGTCCGGTTGATAAGAATCCACTGCAGGGTTATCATGTCCAGCGTCTTGACCCAAAGCATCGTCTTCCCGAAGAGCTTACCATTGTTGAACGTGCAAAGCTTGCCCCCACCATTGCAAAGGTCAAGGCTCTGCTGGGAAATGGATTAACTGGTATTGAATTGGTTCGGTGCTGGGTTTCTTGGCGAATCATACCCTTGAGCCGCCGGCCCGGCTTAATGTGTACTTACACGGGTGGTATAAAGGATCCACTGCACCACAGTTCTGTGCGTTTAACTGATGAGGCCATCCATGAAATGACAAAGACCCTTCTGAATGAAGATCCGGAAGACTGCAGCAAAGTGGGTCTGAACCCTTTCTACAAGATTAACCCGCCACCAGATGTGAGTCTCTAAATCCCTTGCTTTTACCTCATCATTCAAATGTTCTATTAACTCAACTTTGATGACTTTCATAGGCTAAATCGGATTTTTGGAAAAAGACATATGACCATGAAGCTACCAAAAAGACTAGGGCTGCCAAGAAAGCCGCCAAGAAAACTGTCAAGAAAACTAAGAAGAAATCAAGTGCTTCCGAGATGTTTGAGCTGAATGACAACTCTGAGTTGGAGGTATCCCTTGACTCCATTGGCTCCTTTTTCAATTACCTTATTGACACTGATTATTATCAGGATGACACGGGGGCCAGCCAAGCAGTTGAAGAAGAGGTAACTATTATTTCCTCCGGCTCAGCACCTTTGCCAAGACAGAAAATTCGACGAGTAACCCGAAAAGTAAGGTTTGCACACCCCTTAGCTCATTTGGATCCTGAATTTATTTTGAAGCAACAGCAGCACGAGAGCCGGCGACAGACTCGGACTAGTGGAGGTGAAGAATTATCCTCCGGCTTACCAAATACTCCAGTTCCGCGGAAATGCCGAAACGAGGTCCTTCTGAACTTAAACTCTTTTTATCCACTGGCGGGTCTCGTTCACCAGCCACGTAATTCTTCCGATTCAAACTACCAAGAGACTTCTCGCTCTTCCTCCGGTGACTCATCACAGACCCAGTTGCCGGCTTTCAAGACTGCCCCTGGTTAATAACAATTTCTTTTATTCTCTACCTCCTTATGCTCTTATACTTGTACTGACCTCTCATAACCCGTGCAGTGGGCAAGCAAAGCCTAGCAAGAAGGCAAAGGTGACCAAGCCGGCTGAAGATCCTAAAGTCCATGAACCGGAGCAGCAAGTCCCAACATCAGATGTTTCTAAAAAACTACCCGACGAGCCTGCCCATGATGTTCCACCAGAGATTCCTGACCTCTCCAGCAACCAAACAAAACTCGATCCTTTGAGTACTGAATCATCAAGCCCACTTAAACCGTCAGAGACACATGCTAATGATGTTATGATCACTGGCACCGGTTTTATAGAATCGGGAAATCCAACTGTCTTGGCCAAACACTCTACTAAACAGGAGTTCATTGAAAGCGTAAAGTGAGATTTGACGTCGGCCACTATTCTCACTTGAGCAGTAGTGAAGTAGTCTCTGGCTACCTCAACCAAGTATACACCAGCCGCGATTTTGAAATCGATATGGTGAAGTAGATGCATCAAAAATATGAGGTATGAATTACTTCTTAAATAAGTTATGTACATCTAGCCAGCCCCCAAGTCTACTGGGTATGATAAGATTGAATACACTGTAGACTTAGAATAACCATGAGCATCTTTTGTAGAATCCTTCCAAGGCCGGTTTTCACATTTGAAGTTAAACCAGATTTTAAACAATTAACATTGCATCTATAGCCCCAAGGGCCGGTTTAATCAGCATGAATGAGTCGGTATTGTTCACCATTGTTCATAAAAGAGAGATTACGTGTATAGCCCCCATGAACCAGCTGTGATTGTTTACGGCACAACCGGGTCATCATAAAGTAGTAAAGAGACGCCATCGACATGCATTAGCCCTCAAGTGCCAAGTACACTTGCTTGCAAAGTGCTTGGGACTTATTCACATGAGCCGTTGTATGAAGAATTTTTCGGCAGGCATTAGCCCCCAAGTGCCAAGTGTTGTTTCTTGCAAAAGGCTTGGGACTTATATTCCTGTAACCCGGATATGAATGTGTTTGCAACTCTATGCTTGTACAGGACGCCACTGCTGAACTTCAATCACAATTGGCTGATGCAAAGATCCGGCTAGAGAATCAAGAGTCTGAGACCCGAAAAGCTGATTCAAAATTCCAATTTAGCGTGGCTGAAACGGAAAAGCTGAAGACCAGTTTTGAGGCTGAAATAAATGCCTGGGCTGAAGAAAAGACTGCTTTAACGCAGCGGGCTGAAAAAGCAGAGGCGGCTCTTCAAGAGGTGACCACTGAGCATACTGGTTTAAAGCACCGTGTATCCCAGATGGTTTCTGCTATCTTTGGTGAGTTACCTTGTTAACATCAAAGTTGAATCTCTTCCTTGATGGTATAAATCGCCTCTAACCAATCCATAATTATTACTCAAGTCCCAGGAGCGGCAATCTTAGCCAGGAAATGCTTGTGAAGCTCAAGGTTGTTTATACACTTGTTGAACAGCTATATACTGGAACTCAGCATGCACTGGCCACGATTTCTCCGACGAACCAAGCACCTACTCTCTTGAGTGATGTCTTGAAAAAACTCTCTGTTCTGCCTACCAGGATTAACGAGATGAAGCGGTCATCTGCAAGAGCCGGTGCCGTGACAGCTTTAAGCCAGGCCAAGGCATGGTTACCAGAGCTAGACCCGGCTGAGGTAGCTACTAGATATCGAAGCTTGAAAGAGGATGGCACTTCATTTGATCAAAAGGACTTTGCTGCCTGTGTGAAAGAAATACGTCCTCTAGCGACTCTGATTGCAAATGAAACAGATCTGTCAAAATACCACCTGGCTTACAACATGGAGAATCAGAAGATGCCCATGCTGGCTTATAAAGTGATGGATCTAATCCCCCCAATCTGTAAGCATACTTTCGCCCCTAAAGTTGAACCATCCGAACTTATAGATGATGAAGCTGAATTTCAAGCCTTGTGTGGCATTGATTGGTCATCATCAAAGTTCCAGACGGCGGAGGAGGACAAAGAACCCGAGAGGGATGATCCAGAAGCCTCAAGTCATCAAGGCCAAGAAGAGTGATCCGTCGGGCGGTTTATATATTTGATCCTTTGAAAACACTTGATCTTTTGGCTCACTGAGTCATGCAATAGGCTAGTGAAACTTTGATCCGTCGTGCCATCATGCACGCTTTTATTTTGCACAACACTGTTTGATCCGCCATTTGAAAATCTACCATTTTATGATGATGTCAATCTATGCAGATGAGCTTAATCATTATCCTGTACACAAGTAAATCACAATCGCCTTGGCGGTTTACCGCAGGATGGGTCATAATACCCATATAAAACCACTGGTGACTAAAACAGTGCATAACTAGGGTCGATTCAATCATAATTAGATATAATCAAAAATATCATACATGTGATATGTGATTAAACTGTCGTCTTACCATATCAATGCAGTAAGGGTTCCACCCCAAAGGTTGAGAGCACATCGCCATATTCAGTGGACCCATGCTATAGGCTTAACGTCATAAATAAGGGGTAACATCCCAAGCTTTAGAGCCATAACTCTAAACATAAAATCATTATTTGCTGGTGACTTAAAATCCACCATATTGTCGGGTTATAAAAACCCAAAGGTACTCAAATATGAGAGACATGGCTACTTGGCCCGATTTATGAAAAACCATATGGTAATAAAAAAGAGGGATATAAATCCAAGATGGAAAAGAAACCCAAAAAATACGAGCAAAAAGTTTCTTCTTCAATGAAAGCATGATAGCCGCTGGAGTATCCGCGCTTTCTGTAAGCCGGCTCTCACATGACCCAATCGACATTTTAACCTGGATAAGTTCAGGGTCTTTAAAAGATTAACTTATCGAGAGTATGGCGGGGTAGTAGTAGCATCAAGCAAAACAGGCCGGTTTAACCAAGTTTCAAAGAAGGCAGCTTATCAGCTTGAGCTTCTCCTTGCGTTTTGTAATCCAACTCTTTCATGACCCAATCAATGTCTTAAACTTAACAAGTTCAGGGTATCTTTCAAGGGATTGACTTGTTAAGAACAGGGTGGGTCATCCAGGATTACCTGGTCGAAGAGCATCTTGGATATAGGCCAGATAACCCAGATTTTTGGTGAATACACCTGGCATCCATGGCAATCAAAAGGGTAGTTTCACATGTGTTCTTTGAATAGGAAGCCCCCAATTGATATATATCTGAGTTGTGCTCAGCGGGTACCTATGTTTGAGCTGTGTTGTGCATCCAACTCTCTTTGGTCCCTGTAATTTGGGTGTCAAGCTTGTAAGTGATCATATAAATTAGTAATAAAGACTCAATTTTCTGAGAAACAAAATGATAGAGGCCCTGAATTATCAGGGATGTCGGCTTTATTATATTGATTATAATATATACATTGTCAAAATATGTACATCAGGAGAGCCGGTGGCTCAGGTATAGTAATGCCAAAGATGAGCAATATTCCATAGCCGACGGGTCTCCTCCTTCGACGTGCGTGAGTCCTTGCGGTCTTGAACATCGATAAGGTAGTATGACCCATTGTTCAGATTTTTGCTGACCACAAAGGGCCCTTCCCAAGGTGGGGATAGCTTGTGCATATCAGATTGATACTGGATAAGCCAGAGCACTAAGTCACCTTCTTGAAAGGTTCTGGTTTTAACTCGGCAGCTGTGATAACGGCGCAGATCTTGTTGGTAAATCACCGAACGAGCCGCCGCAAGGTCTCGCTCCTCATCTAACAGGTCAAGTGCATCCTGACGTAGTTTTTCATTGTCAGCTTCAACATAAGCCGCCACCGGGGGCGAGTCGTGACGTATGTCACTAGGGAGAACCGCCTCAGCTCCATAAACCATGAGGAAAGGCGTGTAACCCGTAGATATATTGGGGTAGTATTGATACTCCATATCACTGAGGGTAACTCCTCCACCCAACAACCCGGCGTCCTCTGCAAGGCCGGGGCTTGATGCCTCTCGGGATCTCTTGATTGGCTCTCAGCTTGACCATTAGATTGGGGATGAGCCATCGATGATACATCAAGCCGGATATGCTCACGTTGACAAAATTCTTTCATAGCACCCTTGGATAAATTGGTGCCATTATCACTTATGGTACTGTGGGGAAAGCCAAAACGGAAAATCACCTTTTTGATGAATTGAACCGCCGTTGCCGCGTCACAATTACTGACCAGCTCTGCCTCAACCCACTTTGTAAATTTGTCAACTGCCACCAGGAGATGTGTCTTTTTATCCTTGGACCTTTTGAAAGGCCCAACCATATCAAGCCCCCAGACTGCAAACGGCCAAGTAATTGGAATCGTCCTCAGTTCTTGAGCCGGCACATGAGCTCGTCGTGAGAATTTTTGACAACCATCACATTTACTGACCAGATCCACAGCATCAGTGTGAGCCGTCAGCCAATAAAACCCATGAAGAAAAGCCTTAGCCATAAGAGACTTAGAACCGGCATGATGGCCACAATCACCTTCATGAATCTCACGCAGAATCTCATGGCCCTCCTCTGGAGAAACACAACATTGAAATGCCCCTGTGACACTGCGATGATGCAACTCTCCATGAACGATAGCATTGACTTGGACCGCCGGGTTATCTGCCTGTCCAAAGTTTCATCCTCGAGTAACTCGCCCCAGGTCATATAAGCCAAATATGGAACTGTCCAATCAGGAAACGCGTGAAGGGCCACCACCAATTGTGCTTCCGGGTCAGGAATAGCCAGATCTTCCTCTGTAGGCAATTTGACAGAAGGGTTATGCAGAATATCCAGGAAAGTGTTAGGTGGCACCGGCTTACGCTGAGACCCTAGCCGGCTTAAAGCAACAGCCACCTCATTTTTCCTACGATCAACATGTTCAACTTGATAACCCTTAAAGTGACCCGCAATAGCATCAACCTCTCGACGATAAGCCGCCATGAGTGGATCCTTAGAATCCCAAGTGCCAGAAACTTGCCGAGCCACCAGATCTGAGTCACTGAAACACCTCACCCGGCTTAAGCTCATCTCCTTAGCCATCCGAAGACCATGGAGCAAGGCCTCATACTCAGCTGCATTGTTAGTACAAGGGAACATCAGCCAGAGAACATAAGAAAATTTATCACCTCGTGGGGAAGTTAATACAACTCGAGCCCCCGACCCTTCCAACTGCGTGGATCCATCAAAGTGAATAGTCCAATACGTGTTATCCGGCTTTTCTTCAGGAATCTGTAACTCTGTCCAATCATTGATAAAATCCACAAGTGCTTGAGACTTGATAGTTGTACGGGGCACATACTTTAAACCATGAGGCCCAAGCTCAGTGTCCCACTTGGCTACTCGACCTGTGTCTCCTCTGTTTTGAATGATATCCCCTAAGGGGGCAGAACTAACCACAGTGATAGGATGACCTAGAAAATACTGCTTAAACTTCCGGCTAGCCATAAAACCCCATACACAAGCTTCTGCCAATGTGGATTCCTCTGTTTGGACTCAATAAGGACCTCACTGATATACTAAACCGGCCGTTGAACCGGATATTCCTTGCCTGTCTCCTTCCTTTCCACCACAATGGCTACACTGACAGCTCAGCTATTGGCAGCCACATACAACAACAAAGGCTCTTTGTCAATGGGAGCAGCGAGAATGGGCGGCTCAGCCAACTGTCTCTTCAAAGCCTCAAACACTTGATTAGTAGAATCACTCCAAACAAAGTGATATGTCTTCTTCATCATCTAGTAAAGAGGGATAGCCTTCTCACCCAACCGGCTTATGAACCGGCTTAAGGCCGCAATACGACCTGCCAAACGCTGAACATCATTAATACAAGCCAGCTTAGCCAGAGAGGTGATGGATTTTATCTTCTCCGGGTTAGCTTCAATACCTCGTTCAGAAACCAGAAAACCCAAAAGCTTACCAGCTGGTACACCAAAGACACACTTGGCCGGGTTAAGCATCATCTTATAAACCCGGAGATTTTCAAAGGTTTCCTTCAAATCATCAATTAGGGTCACCTTCTTTCTGGATTTCACCACAATGTCATCCACATAAGCATTAACATTATGCTCGATTTGATTATGAAGGCAATTTTGCACACATGATTGGTACGTCGCCTGGGCACTCTTGAGCCCAAAGGGCATGGATACATAGCAGAAGGCTCCAAACGGAGTAATGAACGTTGTATTCTCCTGGTCCTTAACTACCATTTTGATCTGATGATAACCAGAATAAGCATCCAAAAAGCTCAAATGTTCGCAACCTGTTGGGTGTGGGGTTTCGGCAAACCCTTAAGGTTTGAACTCTGGGGTGCGCACGAAGTCTTTCCCTCCTACCGATCCACGCCCTAGCTCACTAAGATCTCGCGGGCGAACTCAACGAACTCGCAACACGGAAAGACACGAGATTTATACTGGTTCGGGCCACCATTTTGGTGTAATACCCTACTCTTGTGTGGTGGTGGTGGATTGCCTCTTGGGCTGATGTTGAACAATACAAGGGGAAGAACAGCCTCCTGAGGTTGAGGTGTTCTTGTGCTCTATGAACTGGTGGATGAGAACTCTGTGGATCCGAACTCCCCCCCCCCCTCTACTGTGGTGGCTAGCTCTACTTATATAGACCCTGGTGCTCTCCCCAAATATTGAGCGGGAAGGGAGCCAACAACGGCGGGCGAATTTGAAAGGGGACAGCTAGTACAAGCTATCCTGACAAAAGTGGTCTTCGCTGCGAAGGCTCACAGTGGTGACGCCGTCTTGGGCTCCACGATGACCTCCGTCCTGCTGTCCTTCTGGTCCTGGTCTTGTTGCACCGATATGGCAACCTTTGCCTGATGCCTCGGTACTCCTCGCATGCACTCACTTCCTTAGCACCAAAGAGGAAACAAGGACGGTATGCGCGCTGGCGCCCGCCTGGCACCCGCCAGGTGTCGATCGTCATGGCTCACGTCATGAGAGCCTCGTGAGGTTTGCCCCGCCTTGATATCTCCGCTCCTCGTGAGCCTGCCTGGCTAGGCCACTCCTGAGGAGGTCTTGCATCGTCCGCCTCACGAGGCTTGGCCCCTCGCGAGGGTCTTGGATGCCTTGTTGATGAAGATGGGCCATACAGCCCGCTGAATTAGCCACGCCGTGGGCTGCAGGCAAGCAAGTCTGGGGACCCCCGTTCCCAGAATGCCGACAGTAGCCCTCGGGCCCAAGGTGCGCTCGGGCTTGGCTTCGCGGCGAAGCCAAGGGTCAAGTACGGAGCGCCGCAGTCCCCCAAAGCCTGCGGCCTCGATTGACATGTGGCGGTTGATTGGACGTGGGCTTCTCCGCTTCCCCATGCTGCCTTGGCAAATGCACGACTTGTCAAGTCCCTGCGACATGCAAGGAAAGCCATCATTACCTGCGATCATGGGAGGCACCGGTTGGCCTTCTTTTGCTATAAATGGGGAGGGAAGCGAAGCCCCTGTCGCTCATCTCTTCCTTGTTTGTTTGCTTCTTCTTCTTCCTTGCTCCCCACCAGTAGCAATGGCGCCGTCGAAGAGGTTCTCTGCTGCGGAGAAGGGCAAGGCCCCTCGGGAGGGGCCCGGCTCCCCGGCACCCAAGCAAGGACGTGGCCGTCCCCGCAAGCATGCCGCGACCCCCGCTGTGGCCCCGGGATCCCGGGGCGGCGCCTCGATGCGTGGCAGGAGTCGCTCTGGTCGCGGCAGTTTTGTCGATGAAAGGAGGCGCTTCGTGGTTGCACGACCCCCCCCCCCCCCCCGACCGCGGTTCCATGCGTCAGAGGTGTTGCCGGAGTTTGTTGTCTGGTTAGAGAATCCGGCCGGCAACTGGCTCCAGCTCCCTCGCTTCTTTGCCGACGAGTTGCCGGCCTCCGGTCCCGGTGGGCTTTGGTTGCAGGTGGACGGTTGCTGCAGCCGAGCTTTTTGGGTCGCGGTCGAGGTCTCCGCCGCGGGCAACATAGCTCTAGCCCGCGGTTGGCAGACGTTTGCCCCCGCGCGCGGCCTGGGCAGGCGGTGCACGCTCCACATCAAGTTCGACGGTGATGCGACCCTCTTCGTGAGGGTGTTCGGGGAAGACGGTCGTCGCACTGGATGCTTCCCCGAGGTGAACAACGGCGATGAGGTGCTCGGCCTTGGCGATGGTCGAGACGAGGAGGAGGATGAACCCACCGGTCGCGCCTCATATGGCTATGGTGACTCCTCCCTTGGCGACAGTTCTAGCAGCGGCGGCCTTGATCAGCCGCCACGCCGTCGCGCCCGCTTCGAAGGTGGTAGCGGGTTGTCTCGGCGTCGCGCATCGGTGAAGCGCGAAGAGGGGTCCGATTAGACCCGAGACGTCGCCATGACCCTGCCCCCGTCGGCTGCTATCAATCATTATGCTACGCTTATTGTTTCAGTGCTGCGTGGCCATTTTGCGCAAAGATAACTTAACCTGGTGCGTTCGGGGCGCCCTCCTCCTTACGAGGCGTTTATTTCCTCGTGTCCATCTTGACCTGTTTGCTCAGGAACTTCGAAAATTCGTCAGAAGGTGCGCTAAGAGATTCGCCGTTCACCCGAGCCTTGACCTGGCGCTTTGCATTGCAGTACTCGAGGGGCACGGACTAGGAGGGATGTGCCAGTTTTCGGGTTCGCACGAGGGTGGATCACGAGAAGGCAGAGAGGAGAGAAATGCTCGTGAGGCAGGTAGAAGAAAAATGCTCGCGAGGGCACCTTCCTAGCCCCCTCGCAAGGTGTGCGAGAGAGTGAACACGAGTGAACCGGAGCCGAAAATTGCAGTAAGAGGCGAAGGAACCGAATCAGCAAGGAACACCAAAGGCAAACTTCGATTTATGAAAAAGCGAGCCAACCACGGAAAGCAAATGAAAAGCCGCGTCCGGAACCTAGCCTAGTCTTCAAGTCTTCTCACCAGCGCGGAGCTAAGTGCTGCCACTAGGCGTGGGCGGGAGCCCCAGGGCCTGAGGCCGGCGCTCCTGAGACTCCGGGGCGTGTACAGCCCCACTCATTATTACGTGAGAGTGTCATGGGCGGCGTTTCTTCACAGGCTATGGGCCTTGCTTCATGGGTAGAACTTCCGAAGGTGCTGGATGTTCCAGGCGTTCTGGATGGGCATCCTGTCCTGCATCTCCAGGCACGCTGCACCAGGCCTGGAGACATGGACGACCCTGAACGGGCCCTCCCACATGGGAGAAAGCTTGTGTAGCCCTTCCCTAGAGAGGACCCGCCTCAGGACGAGGTCGCCCACCTCGAGCGTCCTGGAGCGGACGTTGTGGCAGTGGTATCGCCACAACGCTTGCTGGTACCTTGCCGCCCTCAATGCAGCTTCGCGACGGTGTTCCTCCCCCAGCACAGATCCATCCCCCGCGTGGCGTCCTGCTATGCTTCGTCGAATGCCAGGACCCGTGCGGAGCGATGCTTGACCTCGTGAGGAAGGACTGCTTCAGCTCCATAGATGAGGAAGAATGGAGTCTCGCTCGTTGACTTGGTGGCGGTGGTGCGGATGGACCACAGCACGGACTGGAGCTCGTCGTGCCAGCCCCTGCCGCAGGGCTCCAGCTTCTTCTTGAAGGTCCTGGTCTAGAGACCCCTCAGGACCTCCGCGTTGGCGCGTTCGGCCTGACCATTGCTCCTGGGGTGCGCCACCGAAGCGTAGCAGATCTGCGTTCCAAGGTTAGCACAGTAGGTTTTGTAGAGGTTACTAGTAAACTGCGAGCCGTTATCTGTGATGATGCGGTTGGGGACCCCGAAGCGGCTCACGAGGCCCTTGATGAACTTGACAGTAGAGCCGGCCAGGATGGTACTGACGGCTTCCACTTCCACCCACTTGGTGAACTTGTCAACGGCGACATAGAGATAGCGGTAGCCCCCTGGCGCCCGAGGGAACGGGCCTAAGATGTCCAGCTCCCAGACCGCGAACGGCCACGTGAGCGGGATGGTCTGGAGGTCCTGAGCTGGCTGGTGAATTTGCTTGGCGTGGAATTGGCAAGCCTTGCAGGACTTCACCAGCTCGGTTGCATCGTTGAGTGCCGTAGGACAGTAGAATTCGCTGCGGAACACCTTGCCGACGAGGGTCCGTGACGACGAATGGTGCCCACAGTCCCCAGTCCCCACCGTGTATGTCAACTAGCAACTCCCTTCCTTGATCACTGGAGATGCAGCGCAGCGTGACATCATTTGGTCATTTCCTGTACAACTCGTCGTCTTGGATACAGTATGCCGTGGCCTTCCAGGCCACGCGCTCTGCATCCCCTTCCTTCTCCGGCAGCATCCCTTGCATCAGGTACTCCTTGAATTCCTTGGTCCAGCATTCCTCCTGGGGCTCGAGCGCCAAGAGCAGCCGAGCTCCTGAGGTCGGGCCACAGGCTGGGGCTCCGGTGGCTGGAGGCTGTGGGAGCTCCTCCCGAGGCTGAGTTGTGCTTGAAAGCGGTGGTGTAGCTGATGGCTTGAAGAGCCGCTCCTCGAAGACATCGGGCTCTTGCGGTTGCCGCTTAGATGCTCTCCTAGCGATGTCGTCGGCTTCCTTGTTGGTGCCCCGGGGCACGTGCTGCAGCTCCAAGCCTGAGAAATACTTCTCCATCTTACGCACCTCCATGAGGTATGCCTCCATATGCTCATCCTTTGGCTCGTATACCTTGTTGGAGAAGTTGACGAGGAGTTGCGAGTCGCCTCTGACGGTAAGGCGCTTCACCCCCAGAGCTGCCGCAGCCTTCAGGCCAGCTATAAGGCCTTCATATTCTGCGATATTGTTAGAGACCTTCTCGCAGTGCTGAAAGCAGAGTTGCACGACGTAGTAGAGCTTGTTCTGAGTGGGCGAGATGAGCACTGCTCCAGTCCCCGCGCCCTGGTGCGCGAAGGCACCATCGAAATACATGACCTAGCCGTCTGGAGCCTCACTCCCTGGTGAGGTGGACCGGTCTTCGCCTTCCTCAAGTGTCGAGGCATCCTTCCATTCTGCCACAAAATCAGCAAGCGCGGCCCCCTTGATGACCCTGGTAGTGCTGAACTCCAACTGGAATGCTTGCAGCTCGATGTTCCACTCAGCGACCCTTCCAGCTGAGTTGGGGCTCCTGAGCACCCTCTCCAATGAATAGGCTAAGACGACCTTGATGGGGTGGCCCGAGAAGTAGTGTCGCAGCTTGCGTGAGGCCACCAAGAGTGCGAACAGGAGTTTCTGAGGCATGGGTTAGCGTGCCCTCGCGTCCCGCAGCACGGTGCTGACGAAGTACACCGGGTGTTCGGCGAGGGCCGCCACACTGTCGAGGCCTAGGTCCTGCGGAGATTGGGGCATCTCCTGAGGTGGAGGGGTTCCTGAGACCTGGCTGTCTTCAGGAGTTTCTGCGACGTTGTCCTACCGAGCTTGGTCTTCTGCCGCTGAGGCCTTCGCTGCGCCTTCCTGACCCTGCACCACTTTAGCTCCGGCTGGGTGCAGCGCCCTTGGCTTGGCGCTCTTCCCGAACCGCCACCAGCGCCGCGCTGGCGGAGTATGGGGTGGCGGCTAGGTAGAGTACAAGGGGCTCGAGAGGCTGCGGTTCCACCATCACCGGAGGGCTGGTAAGGTATTTCTTGAGGTCCTGGAAGGCTCGGTCGGCCTCCGGGGTCCACTCGAACGGGCCGTTCTTCTTCATGAGCTTGAAGAAGGGTAAGGCGCGCTCTCCCAGCTTGGAGATGAAACGCCCAAACGCGGTCACCCGCCCTGCTAGCTTCTGCATCTCTTTGAGGGTCTGTGGTGGGCTCATGTCCTCGATGGCCTTGATCTTCTACGGGTTTGCCTCGATCCCTCTGTGGGATACGAGGAATCCCAGCAGCTTGCCGGAGGGGACGCCGAACACGCACTTCTCCGGGTTAAGCCTCAAGTTCACTTGGCGCAGGCTCTCGAAGGTCTCCTCCAAGTCTTGAATCAATGTCCTCGCCTCGCGAAACTTTACCACTATGTCGTCGACGTAGGCCTCTGTGTTTCTCCCGAGCTGCCGCCCCAGGGCGATGTGCATCAGCCGCTGAAAGGTCACGCCTGCGTTGCGCAGCCCGAAGGGTATGCAGGTGTAGTAGTAGACCCCACATGGTGTCAGGAAGGCTGTCTTCTCCACATCTTCCACCGCCATCTTGATCTGATGATACCTTGAGAACACATCCAGGAAGCACGGCAGGTCACACTCGATGGTGGAGTCGACGATCTGGTCGATGCGCGGGAGTGGGAACGGATCTTGGGGGCAAGCTTTATTAAGGTTGGTGAAGTCGACGCACATCCGTTCCTTCCCGCCCTTCTTTGGCACTACGACGGGGTTCGCCAGCCATTCGGGATATCGAACTTCGCAAATGGCACCCGCCGCCTCTAGCTTGCGGGTCTCCTGGACGATGAAGGCCTGCTTCTCAGTGGACTGCCGTCTCGCCCGCTGCTTCATGGGGCGTATGTTGGGGCATACCCTTAGATGATGCTGAATCACCTCCCTCGGGACCCCTACTAGCTGATTGGGCTCCCACGCGAATATCTCCTTGTTTGCGTGCAAGAACCTCACCAAGGCCTCCTCTTGACCCGGGTCAAGGCCGGCGCCTATTATAAAGGTGACTCCCGAAGACCCGTCCTCGTTGACCGGCACCTGCTTGGTTTCCGCCTTGTCTTGAGTGAACAACTGCTTCTTGGTAGGCGCGGCCTCCTTGGCCTCGGGGGTACAGTGCCCGGGGAGCTGTCGCCAGGTCTTGAAGGCGAGCTCGAGTGCCGTCACGGCCTCCTTAGTGTCCCCCTTGATGGTGAGGACGCCTTTGCTCCCAGGCATCTTCATGAGATTGTAGGCCGGGTGAGTCGCCGCCATGAACTGAGCGAGAGCTGGGTACCCTAGGATGGCGTTGTACGGGAGACCGATGCAGGCGATGTCGAAGTCTACCAGCTTGGTGCGGTAGTTGTCGCGTGTGCGGAAGGTGACAGGGAGGCGGATCTGCCCCAGAGAGTGGGTAGCTCCACCACCAACTCCTTAGAAGGGCTTACTGAGGCAGAGCCGCTCGAGCGGCACGTGAAGAAGGCTGAAGGCTTCTATGGAGAGCAAGTTGAGGCCGGCACCACCGTCGATGAGGGTCTTGGTAACAGCCACGTTGTAGGTGGTGGGCGTGCAGAGCATTGGGAGCATGCCCGAGCCGGCGGTGGAGTCTGGGTGGTCTTCTGAGCCGAAGGTGAGGTTGGCCTCTGGCGCAGCCCAACCCGGCGAAACCCCCGAGCGCTTGGAGGTGGCCCCAATCTGACGGAGGAACAGCTTGACGTGGCGATATGAAGGCGGTGCTTGAGAGCCGCCCAGCAGGGCCGCGACTGCGTGGTCCGCCTGTCACATCCCTAGCCTTGCTATGCACTTGGACTAGCTTGGTTGTTGCATCATGTCTAAATTTATTTGAAAGTTGAAATGGGGATTGCACAAACCCTAGCACCAGATCAAATCAACTAGGTTCAAATAAAAATATTCTCAATGAACCTAAAATGTCCTTTGGAAAAGTTCATAATTTTTGATAAAGGTGAAAACCTCTGGCAAAAATGATGCACGTATTTCTAGGCCATTTCTGGACTCTTCAATTAAATTGTTATGTATTTGAATTTGGGCATTTAATTGCTATAACAATTATAAATGCTCAGATAATTCTGTAACTAAATGTGGGTTGTTGGAAATAATTCAACAGGTCCTCACAATTTATTTCAGGATTTTTAGATGTGGTTTAGTATTTTTTTACTAAATCAAAGAAATCAAAGAGAAAATAGAAAACAAAAACTAAAATAGGAAAAACAGAGAGAGAGAGAGAGAGAGAGAGGATTTTACCTGGCGCTCACCTAGCCTGGCCCAGCACGGCCTAGACCAATCGGCCTCTGCCGATTGCCGTTGTCCTCCGCCAATGATCGAGACAAGGCGGTTCGACGTGCCCGGCAGCGCGTCTCACAAGGCCACGCGAGCTCCCTTCCTGCTCAAGGCCCCTCGCTGCCATGGATGCCTCCACGCATGCCACGCGGCCTCCCCGACCGCCCCTCACTCTCTCTCGAGCTCTCCCCCTCCCCTGGCTCTTCCCCCTGAGCTCACCCGAGCGATGCCGTCGACGCCGCTCGCCACCACTGCAGCCACCATCGTCCCGACGACACCCTAAGCTACCTACGAGCTCCGCCTCGTCCCCCCTCTTCCTCCTCACCAAGCCGCACGGCGCCGGAAGCCCCTGGACGCCGCCAGCTCCGCCGTTCCCCTCCTCGGCCACCGAAGACTGCTGCCGTCGATTCGCCGCCTCCCGTGCTTCCCCGGCCTCACCGTCCCTTCCATCAGATCTGTGGTGAGCCTACCATTCTTCTTCCCCATGCCCCGTCGCTTATATCACCCCCTAGCCGGATCAGCCGCCGGAGCCGAGTGCTCCCCGCCGCCGGCCATGTCGCCGTCGTGGCCACAGCTGCCGCTGCATTCTTTTGAGCCCGCCACAGTTGTGCTCACCGTGCTCCCGGGGAGCCGAACGCACGCACCATATCCTCCCCTAGCGCACCACAACCCCAAACCCGCAACCCACTGGTGGCGCCGCCGCCATTTTGGTCGCCGCCCGACTGGCCCATCCACCCGCCGAACTACGACCACCGTTCGATGCGCCTCTCTGCGTTGAGCACGTAGAGCCCAGCCCCGCTCGCTTCCGCCGCCGGAAACGGCCGGACGGACAACGCCGCCGCATCCTGGTTACACCGGCAATTAGCCGCCGGTGATAGCCACTGTTTGGGATTAATCACCCCGCTAACTAAGCCCCTAAGCCACTGACAGCCGGGCCCCACCGAATCATTTAAACCCCTAACAAAATTAGTTAGACTTAAGTTAATCCCGATGGACCCACGCGTCAGAGTTGACTATGCTGACGTGGGCGTTGACCTGGCCCACATGTCCGTGACAATAATGGCACTGGGCCACTGACCAGTGGGTCCCATATGTCAGGTTTGACTCTGGCCGGCCACGTTGACCGCTGACGTCATAGTGACGCAGTGCTGACGCAGTTAATTATTTTCTGGATTTATTCTTATTCAGGAAATTCCAGAAAATAGTGCTAACTTCTAAAAATCATAGAAAATAATCTATAACTCAGATGAAATAAATTATATATGAAAAATGATCAGAAAAATCCAATCTATCCATCTGTACAATTTTCATGCATGTTAGAACAACTTATAGCTGTTGTTTAGCACAAATCATATAAATGGCATTTTAATATCCACATATGGAGTTTGAATTTGAATCTTGGATTCAAACCAACTCCATTTAATCTGGTTGCTAGTTGCATTAGCTCAAACCACGACATATTGCCATGTCACACTCATGCATCATATTGTTGCATTGCATTGATTGTGTTCTTTCTCTCGTTGCGGTGTTTGTCCCCCCTCGATGAGCGTTGTACCGACGATGAGTTTGATGACACCGATGAAGAACTATATTATCTTCAGAAGTGCCAGGCAAGCAAAACCCCCTTGTTCATTCCGATACAATCCCACTCTCTCGCTCCTGCTCTTTTTTACTGCATTAGGACAACAACGATTCATCTGTTACTTGCTGCGGTAGCTGAACCCCTTTATCCTTTGCATGACATGTCATTCCATAGTAAATAGATGAAACCCACTAGCATGAGTAGGAGTTGTTTGAGCCCTGTTGTGCCTACTCATTCATGCTTGTTTGTCATGCCTGCCATCGCTTAGAGTTGAGTCGGAGTCCGATTCATCGGGGATGAATCGAGAGGTGTGTAAACATGTCCTACTGTGTGTGAGCTAAGTGTGTGAACACGATTTGGTAAAGGTAGCGGTGAGAGGCCATGTAGGAGTACATGGTGGGTTGTCTCATTGAAGCCCTCCTCAGGAACTGAGTTCTGTGTTTGTGATCCATGAATAGCTACTACCACACATTGGGTTCCGGTAACTCGACCCCTCTCGGCTTATTAATCGCCTCGATCTCTGTCCAGGAGTTGCAACTAGTTTCTAGTGTTTGTAGGATATGTGTTGGAGGCCGTGGCGAAGCCGACCCTAGGGGTGGGCTATGATGCGGTAGATACACCGTGGCCTGGTGTACCGAGCGCCTGCTTGGTGTCTCGGGAACCCTGCACACACATCGCTTGGGGCTGTGAGCGAAACCCGGCCGGATTCTCCTCATGGATGGAACCCGAATAGGCGATAAACATGGACTAGAGACTTGTGTGGTTAGTTAGGTCGCGGCCGACTCCCTCGCCAAAGCTTCCGCTTGAAGGTTGCCGAGATACACGACGTGTACATGGTGGTAAGTGGCTAGAGCGTGTGTGAAGAAGTACACCGCAGGTTAACATCATCTATCCGAATAGCCGTGTCCGCGGTAAAGGACTTCTGGGTTGCCTATGACAGTTCATAGACAAGTGAAAGTGGATACTCTAAAATGCGCAAGATAAGCGTGAGTGCTATGGATGGCGTTCTCGTAGGGAGACGGAGCGGATCCATAGTGGTGTATTGATATGGTGAATATGTGGACTCGTAGCGCCACCTCAAAAGAGTTACTTGCGGTCATAGTTCAGATAGCCACCGAAGTCAAAGCTGGCTTGCCGCAGCTTAAACCCCACCACCCCTTTGTTGATAATGATGCATATGTAGTTAGTTACGATGTAAGTCTTGGCTGAGTACATTTGTACTCACGTTTGCCTATTTTATGTTTTTTGCAGAGACTTGATCTCACTAGTAGTTCAGCGTGGACTTCGATGTTTAGCTTGATACCTCAGCTACGATCTTGTGCCCTCGGCAGGATCTGGGTAGATAGTCGACTTCTCGGCCTTTTTCATCTCAGAGATGTCTGTACTCAGACATGTTAAGCTTCCGCTTGTGCCTTGACTTGCATGCTCTGTATGTTGGGTCATGAGACCCATGTTTGTAATATCTCGCTCCTCGGAGCCTAATGAATAAATACTAGAGTCATAGAGTTATGTTGTGATGCCATGTTGTATTTACACATATCGAGCATATTGTGTGTATGATTGAAATGCTTGGTATGTGTGGGATCCGACAACCTAGTTGTTTATCCTTGGTAGCCTCTCTTATGGGGGAAATGTAGTCTTGTGCTTCCATGAGCCATAGTAGTCCGCTACAGCTCGGTTCACCGGAGTCTGGTAGCCCAAAGACTACCGCCTCCTAACACTTGGACTGGCCGCATGTGATTCACTTCATTCTTGTGTTCTGCCTTCGGGAAATGTCACGCATGGTGACATCCGGAGTCCCGCTTAGCTCACAGCCCGGTTCCCGTGAGTCCTCATAGCCTGCTACAGCCCGGATTCACATGCTGCTGACCAACATGCTCGATGTTGATTCATGTATGCATGTCCCTATAAGTTAGTGCCACTTTGGGTTCACGACTAGTCATGTCGGCCCGGATTCTCTGTCATATGGATGCTAGTGACACTATCATATACGTGAGCCAAAAGGCGCAAACGGTCCCGGGCCATGGTAAGGCGACACCCGTGGGAATACCGTGCGTGAGGCCGCAAAGTGATATGAGGTGTTACCGGCTAGATCGATGTGACTTGGAATCGGGGTCCTGACAGCTTTAGTGGTCTGGGCCGTGCTGGGCCAGGCCAGGTGAGCGCCAGGTAAAATCCTCTCTCTCTCTCTGTTTTTCCTATTTTAGTTTTTGTTTTCTATTTTCTCTTTGATTTCTTTGATTTAGTAAAAAAATACTAAACCATTATCTAAAAATCCTGAAATAAATTGTGAGGACCTCGTTGAATTATTTCCAACAACCCACATTTAGTTTTTCGTAATTATCTCGAGCATTTATAATTGTTATACCAATTAAATGCCCAAATTCAAATACATAATGATTTAATTGAAGAGTCCGTAAATGGCCTAGAATACGTGCATCATTTTGCCAGAGGTTTTCACCTTTATCAAAATCATGAACTTTTCCAAAGGACATTTTAGGTTCATTGAGAATATTTTTATTTGAACCTAGTTGATTTGATCTCGGTGCTAGGGTTTGAGCAATCCCCATTTCAACTTTCAAATAAATTTAGACATGATGCAACAACCAAGCTAGTCCAAGTGCATAGCAAGGCTAGGGATGTGACAGCGCCGGCACCGCGTAGCGGGCAGCGAAGAGGTAGCGACACTCCCCCCAGGACGCCACCGTGGATCCAGGGAGGTCGGTCTGCCGCGCCGTCGTAACGCGGCGGCATCTCTGGCTTGAACTTGGTCGGCCACCGCACCCGCCAAGTAGGCGGAGCTGTGGCTCTGCACCAGATGCCCACCGTCGATGTCGGCATTGCAGGTGGATGGCGGGGCACCCGCCATGGGGGCGAAGTGCGGCGGCGCGGGGCGCAGGCTGGTGGAGAGGAGCTACGGTGCACCCCTACCTGGCGCGCCAAATGTCGGATGTGGGGTTCCAGCAAACCCTTAAGGTTCGAACTCTGGGGTGCGCACGAAGTCTTTCCCTCCTACCGATCCACGCCCTAGCTCGCTAAGATCTCGCGGGTGAACTCGACGAACTCGCAACACGGAAAGACACGAGATTTATACTGGGTCGGGCCACCGTTGTGGTGTAATACCCTACTCCAGTGTGGTGGTGGTGGATTGCCTCTTGGGCTGATGATGAACAGTACAAGGGGAAGAACAGCCTCCTGAGATTGAGGTGTTCTTATGCTCGGTGAACTGGTGGATGAGAACTCTGTGGATCTGAACTCCCCCCCCCCCCTCTACTGTTGTGGCTAGCTCTACTTATATAGACCCTGGTCCTCTCCCCAAATATTGAGCGGGAAGGGAGCCAACAACGGCGGGCGGATTTGAAAGGGGACACCTAGTACAAGATATCCTGACAAAAGTGGTCTTCGCCTGCGAAAGGCTCTGGTGGTGACGCCGTCTTGGGCTCCACGATGACCTCCGTCCTGCCATCCTTCTGGTCTTGGTCTTGTTGCACCGTATGGCAACCTTTGCCTGATGCCTCGGTACTCCTCGTATGTGCTCGCTTCCTTAGCACCAAAGAGGAAACAAGGATGTTGCGTGCGCTGGCACCCGCCTGGTGCCGATCGTCATGGCTCACGTCATGAGAGCCTCGTGAGGTTTTCCCCGCCTTGATATCTCAGCTCCTCGTGAGCTCCGCTGCTAGGGCCACTCGAGGAGGTCTTATGCGTGTCGCCTCGCGAGGGTCTTGGATGCCTTGTTGATGAAGATGGGCCGTACGACCCGCTGACTTAGGCACGCCGTGGGCCGCAGGCAGGCAAGTCTAGGGACCCCCGTTCCCAGAACGCTGACACAACCCGTCGTAGCATCAATAATTTGATCAATACGAGGGAGAGCGGAAGGATCAGTCGGACAAGCCTTATTTAAGTCCGTGTAATCCACACACATACGCCAAGTGCCGTTCTTCTTAAGCATTAGCACCGGGTTAGCCAACCACTCAGGATGAAAACCTTGAACGATGAACCCAGGCACCAAAAGCCGGGCCACTTCTTCACCAATGGCTTTACGCCTCTCTTCATTAAAATGACGAAGAAACTACTTGACCGGCTTAAACTTTGGATCAATATTAAGAGTGTGCTCGGCGAAGTTCCTCAAGACACCCTTGCATGTCAGAAGGTTTCCATGCAAAGATGTCCCGATTCTCACGGATGAACTCGACGAGCGGGCCTTCCTATTTTGGATCCAGATTAGCACTGATGTTGAACAGCTTGGATGAATCGCCAGGAACGAAATCAACTAGCTTGGTGTCATCCGCCGACTTAAACTTCAAAACCGGCTCATGCTCCGTAGTTGGCTTCTTCAAAGATGTCATATCTGTTGGGTCAACATTTTCTTTGTAAAACTTCAATTCCTCTATTGCACAGACAGACTCAGCGTAAACCGCATCTCCTTCTTCACACTCCAGAGCTATCTTTTGGCTTCCATGCACTGTGATAGTCCCCTTGTAACCCGGCATCTTGAGTTGCAGATAAACATAACAAGGTCGTGCCATGAACTTCGCATAAGCCGGCCGTCCAAACAGAGCGTGCTACGGGCTTTGAATCTTGACCACTTCAAAGGTTAACGTCTCGGCCCTGGAATCATGTTCATCCACAAAGGCTACTGTCGGTGTCAGAACTGGCGGATCTCGGGTAGGGGGTCCCGAACTGCAAGGCCTAAGGTGGATGGTAACAGGAGGCGGGGACACAATGTTTACCTGTGTTGGGCCCTCTTGATAGAGGTAATACCCTACTTCCTACTTGATTGATCTTGATGATATGAGTATTACAAGAGTTGATCTACCACGAGATCAGAGAGGCTAAACCCTAGAAGCTAGCCTATGATTCTGATTGTTGTTGTCCTATTGACTAAACCCTCCGGTTTATATAGACACCGGAGGGGCTAGGGTTACACAGTCGGTTACAGGGAGGAGATCTACATATCCGAATTGCCAAGCTTGCCTTCCACGCAAAGCGAGAGTCCCACCCGGACATGGGACGAAGTCTTCAATCTTGTATCTTCATAGTCCAACAGTCCGCTAAAGGATATAGTCCGCTGTCCGAGGACCCCTAATCCAGACTCCTCAAGAGCTCCCCCGAACCAAAGCTTCAATGACGATGAGTCCGGCGCGCAGATTTTCTTCGGCATTGCAAGGCGGGTTCTTCCTCCGAATACTCCATAGAAGATTTTGAACACAAGGGTCATATCCTGCTCTGCAAAACAAATTCCACATACCACCGTAGAGAGTATAATATCCCACAAATCTAATCTGCAGATACATTTCGTAGCATGACATCACGCCATGGCCCGGTCATTATTCGAACCATTTTTCTCAACCAGCTACTGCACATATTGCGAGGCGGTTTTCTTGGCACGTCTTGTCGAAGTAGAGATCGTGTCCCCTTATCACGGGATTCTCATCAATACGGGTGTGGGTAAGCCAACCGCGCCATCAATTACGGCGCTTGGGGAATAAGCGAGTTTACCAGGCAGGTGGGGAGGCGCATAGTTTCTTCCGCCCTTATAAAGGGACAAGGATTCATCTTTTTCACCCATGCCTTCCTCTTCCCCTGCCCACTCATACGCACTCGAGATCCAGCGCCCAAGTTCTCATCCTCTCCGCAATGCCATTCCAAGCATGTCTGGAGCGGGCGCAAGTGGATGGTCTCCTCCGTTACGAAGGAGGACATTATGAAGCTCCGGGGAGCCGGATACCTAGCCGCAGACATCGCGCACCGGCTCCCGAAAGCAGGGCAGATCGTCGCTACTCCAGAACCCCATGAGAGGGTGGTATTTCTTACCCACTTCGTCCGCTGGATCGATTTCTCCACCCGTTTGTCCGCGGGCTCATGTTTTACTATAGGCTGGACTTCCATGATCTGGCCCCTAACTTCATCCTCAACATCTCGGTGTTTGTCATCGTGTGCGAGGCCTTCCTTCGCATCAAGCCCCACTTCGGCCTATGGCTGAAGACCTTCAACGTGAAGCCAAAGGTGGTAGTTGGTCAGCAGGCAGAGTGAGGAGGCACCATGGTGGGAAAAATGTCCAACGTCACCTGGCTCGAAGGCTCCTATGTGGAGACCGTGAAGGGGTGGCAATCGGGGTGGTTCTACATCACCGAGCCGCGCAACACCAACTGGGTGGCGGCCCCCGAATTTCGATCCGGCCTCCCCATGCGGCTCAGCTCCTGGAAAGAGAAGGACCTGTCACGGGGTTCACGGTGGAGCTGACCGGACTACGTAAAATGTATCAAGAATATGATAAGCAAGAAAATCAAGCTTGTCAACGTGGTCCAAGTCATGTTCTTCCGTCGGATCCTCCCGTGTCAAAGTCAGGAATTCAATTTGTGGGAGTTCGACTCGGCTAAGCACCAGACGCTGCGAGAGCTCTTCGACACGATGCACAAAGACGTCTGGAAGGTGCTGTTCAAGGGCGCCGAGGTACCTCCTCCTCTTACCGAGGATCGCGGACTCAGCGCAAAGCGCCCTGCCAATCCGGTAAGTCTTTTATATCTCATAAAATGTTTCCTTGCCCATCATAATAGTGTGAGGGGTCTGAGCCTCCATGCCATTTTAACAGGACTGGGTAGCGACAGCGGAGCAGATTGACTGTCCAGCCCCCCTGCCCGAAGATCCAGCAGATGCTCCCCTTACGGAGATGCTGGTTCCAGCGCCTTATGAGGCGCCGGAGAAGAAGGCCAAGAAGAAGGCCATGGGGACTAGGAAAGGTCTCCGGCGTAAGGTCATATCACACTCATCGTCCGAAAACACCGAGGTGCACTCCTCCCACGAAAAAGAGGAGGAGGAAGAGGAAAGTTCTCGCCCCCCCCCCCCCCAAGTCGGGGGAGACAAGAAAAGGAGGGCCGCCCCATCTGGGGAGGCCGAAGGGTCCAAGAAGGGAAGGATCCTCCTTCCAGACTGCTCCACAACAGCCGCTTTCAGAGACGAGGAGTGGTTGCCCAGGGACAAGCCCTTGGCGAAGTTGTAAGTGTTTGGATACCATAATAGTCCTGGTATGTTCTGTTTTACTACTTCTCATCATGTCGAACATGATTATGCAGTTCCTCCAAAGCCCATATCGATGTATCCTCTTCGGATGGGTCTTTGGGCCCGTCGGCGATGAACAACGATTAACTCCCGACCGCCACCTCTCCTCTTCCTATGGATGACGCAGAAGTGTTGTCTCAAAGGGTATTGATCCAAGGGGAGATAGTCCTGGAGAAGCCCCAAGGAGACATCCCGGACTCCAGGCGCATGGGGGGAAAGACTCCCATGGGTTCTAATGACGGGGGAGCAAGTTTGGCCCCACCGAACACCGATCGGAACCCCTGGGGCTTGTTCCGGACTGTCAGCGACCCTCGCTAAGAGGGGCAAGCCGTCCGTGCCGATGGCCTCTGTCCATCCAGCGGCATCGGACAACTTGCTGGAAGCGCTTCGCGGCGCTTCCATTGACGAAGAGCACCGCACTATCATGAGTGCGGTGGTAAAGAAGGTTCGATCCGCCAAAGCGGACCGACCGAAGCTTCGTATGCCTCCTAACAGGCTTTGAGGTAAGTAATCAAATTATGAGAAAATGTTACAAAGATAGACAGTAGCCCTTGATGCTCTGTTTGGTGTTCGCAAAGAAAGGCCGAACAGAGGATCAAATAATAATCACAGGAGTCTAATCAAAATATGTCTACGTGAATAAGTAGGCTTCGCTTGGCCGCTGCCGCTCGCACGGCGGAGGTCACCACACTGAAGCGGGACCCTGAGCGGTCCGAGGAAGAGCTCAGCCTTACCAAGAGGCAGCTCGAAGAGAACAAAGGTAAATAATACCCCGTCTGTTTATTGATAAAGAAAAAGAAAGGTGGTTTGTTAGATCACAGGATCGTCATAAATTTTGCTAGGGGCCACGACCAAAGTGGCGGCCCTGAAGAAGGCCCTGTCCGAAACCGAAGGCAAGGCGGCCACGGAATGCACCGAGGGCAAGAAGCAAGAGGCCCGATTCGGCGAGGTGCAGCAAGAGCTCCAGGACTATGTCAAGAAGTACGAGTCCTTGGAGCGTGACTCTAAGAGCAAGGGTCCGAGCTTGCAAAGGCCCGCGAGAATGCACAAAATGCAAAGGCCGAAGCCTAGAAGGCCCTCCAGGAAATTGAGGCGGTTAAGAAGATAGCAGCGGGTAAGGCATTCATTATGCAAAGCAAGCATGTGAAGGAAACTTTCCTTTTACTTACCCGAATTCGGGGCTCTCCAGGAGCGTTCGCAGATCTAGCCCGCAGTGTGTCGGATGCCGCGGAGTTCTACCGGGCCGAGGAAGGGAGCTCGACGGAGAAGTTATTCTGGTCTCAATATACTGGGACCGAACATCCGATGCCCTTGAGCGACCAGATGAAGCAACTGGTCGAGCTTCACAAGGCGGACGAACTGGCCATGATGGGCCTCATAGTCCGGATGTGGCTCATGAAGCCTCGCTATAGCCTATTTCCGCCTGGTAAGGCGACTTCAGAATGCCTGCCCACGGCCTGAAGCCATAAAGCGGTCCGTCTGCATCGAGGGTGCGCGCAGGGCTTTTGCCCGGGCGAAAGTGCACTGGGCGAAGATGGACGCCGAAAAGCTGGTGATGTAGGGGCCGCTGGAGGGCAAGGAGCATCGCCACCCTGAAAAGTATTATGACAGTGTCCTGAAGGGTGCTCGCCTTGTGGCGGAGGAATGTGCTATCGATGTAATATTTGAATGAATGTACTCATGTCATCCAGTAATATGAAACTAGTTGATGTGCGCTATGTAACGCTTGCTAATTTAAAATATTACCTTATGTGCGGCAGTTTATAAAATTTGAGAGTTGGCGAGTCGTCAACCACGCCCCATGTAACTAGTAATCGAGGTGTTCGGGATAAACCTAATCACTCTTTTATCCCAATATTGGGTCCTTCAAGGAGGTGTTCAAAGACAACGAACCGTGCAATCGGACTATAAAGCTTTATCACTATAACTTAGACATAGAAATCCACAATTTTAAATTTTGGCTAATCCAATAGTATTTGGAAGGCCCGAACTTGGGGCGCTATGCACTTAAATCGCATAAGGCCGGCTCCTCATTCAAGCGAAAAAAAAATCTTTAAGGATTTGAGACCTCTCAACAAATGACCAGCTCTCGCCGCATCATGATGATCAGTTTCGGCTTTCTCATCGAGGTGCTCGTCCGAAGAACTGGGACACAATCGCAGTAGTTCTCCAGCTACCTTAGCCGATATAGCGGAACGTAAGGTACCAAAACATGGGAGCCGGGCAAACCCAACTATTGACAAGACATGATTCGGAGCTGATGCATATAATGCTATAAGTTCGGGGTGCCGCACTATTGAAAGTGTTCGGACTTTGCGTGCCGTGTTATGGGGTACATCAAGCCCTCGACGACCGGTCGCATTCGTAATGTACGAGTGCCATTTGTTGGAAATAAGCAGACAAGGAAAAAAAGGAAATGCAATAGTAGGATAACGCTATACATTGTTATTTAAATAATACGTCAAAGCGTACGTATACAATTAGTGCAATAAGCAGAAAATAGGGCTATTTGACATGTCCTATCCAAGGGCAAGCTGCATATGGGTATGTAAAAACAGGTACATCGATCGTTATCAGAGACCACCTGGGAATTCCCTTGTACGTCAGAGCTTCTTGCTTCCTTGGTATTTCCTTCCTGTAATGGGTCCAATAATCAGACTGCCGGAAAGGGCTTCCAGAGAGTAAGGTCCTGAAAGAGAGAAAATGATAAAAGTATACGGCCCCTGGGGCGGTTGAGCCGCATTAGGGACGATGCCATAGCCGCGCTCTCCGCCTATGCGCATGGTATCTTGAGTGCGTAATTATAATGCTGCTGCACAAATTTCGCCGCTTGATCGGGACTATGACGGAGGTCAATTGCTACCCGAGCTCGAACGTGCTCGAGATCCTGTGCAGTGTTACTCCGGACTCGCTTAAAGGTGTCCGGGGCCTTTTCGATTTAATTGGCGGTTGGCCTCGTAAGGCTGCTTTGTACTTCCGCCGCGAGGGGCCCAGCAGTGCTCCTCCGCATGGAGCGAGCGCTGGTTGTGTTTCCATTAACTGTTATAACTCCGCGAGGTCCTGGCATTTTGAGCTTGAGCTATGCATAATGCAGTACAGCATTGAATCTAGCAAATGTGGTTCGTCCGAGTAGTGCGTGATAGCCACTGCAGAAGGGGACGATATCGAAGATTAACTCCTTGCTCCGGAAGTTGTTCGGAGATCCGAAGACCACTTCCAGTGTGATTGAGCCCGTGCAACAGGCCTCTACACCTGGGATGACACCTTTGAAGGTGGTTTTGGTGGGTTTGATCCTCGAGGGGTCTATATACCCATTTTGCGTATTGTATCCTGATAGAGCAGGTTCAGGCTGCTGCCCCCGTCCATAAGGACTCGGGTGAGGTGAAATCCGTCAATGACGGGATCAAGGATCAATGCGGCAGAACCACCATGACGGATACTGGTGGGGTAGTCCCTACGATCGAAAGTGATTGGACAAGAAGACCATGGGTTGAACTTTGGGGTAACTGGCTCCATCGCATAGACATCCCTTAGTGCATGCTTATGTTCCCATTTGGGAATATGGGTTGCGTATATCATGTTCACCGTTTTCACTTGGGGAGGAAATTCCTTCTGTCCTCCTGTGTTCGGTGGCTGTGGCTCTCCTCGCTGCCGCTTATGCAGCCCCTTTTCCTTGTTTTCGCATTCAACTTGCCGGCCTGTTTGAACACCCAAAGCATTCTCTCGTTGGTGTGGTTGGCTGGTTTATCGGGGTGCCGTGAATTTGACACAGTGATCGAGTATGCGGTCTAAACCGGACGGGCCCGGATTGCTTCTTTTGAACGGCTTTTTTCGACCGGATTTAGAACTGAATCGAATGCGTATTGACTGCCGTGTCTTCGTGCTATCGCCCGTTATTGTGGCGTTTGTTTCGCTATGACGTAGCTTGTCGTTGCTATCTTTAGCATCCGAATTGCTGTGGTTTCTTGACGATTGTTACTGCGAGCCAGCCAGCTATCCTCGCCCGCGCAAAAGCGGGTCATGAGTGTCGTGAGGGCTGCCATGGACTTCGGCTTCTCTTGGCCGAGATGTCGGGCGAGCCACTCGTCACGGATGTTATGCTTGAATGCCGCTAAGGCCTCGGCATCCGGACAGTCGACAATTTGGTTCTTTTTAGATGGAACCGAGTCCAGAATTTCCTGGCTGATTCCACTGGCTGTTGGGTTATGTGGCTCAAGTCATCAGCATCCCGTGGTCGCACATAAGTTGTCGGATCACGGGTTCCGGCAGACCCTTAAGGTTCGAACTCTGGGGTGCGCGCAGAGATCCAACCCTCCACCGTCTCGTTCCTTGCCGAATCGCAGGGACCTAAACTACTAACAAGAACAACACAAGAGACGCGAGATTTATACTAGTTTGGGCCACCGTTGTGGTGTAATACCCTACTCTAGTTTGTGGTGTGTGGATTGCCTCTAGGGCTGACGAAGAACAGTACAGGGAAGAACAACCTCGCGAGGGTCTGTTCTTGGTGGGTGCGATGAACTGCTAAGTGGTGCCCCGTCGCTCTAGCTTGAGGAACGGGTTTCTCTCTCTCTCTCTCTCTCTCTCTCTCTCTCTCTCTCTCTCTCGGATTCAGATACTCTCCCCTCGTCCTTCGTCCCTTTTCTTTTCTCTCTGAGTGTGGCTACCCCTATTTATAGGCGAAGGCCCTCGGCCTCTTCCCAAATATTGAGCGAGAAGGGCGCCAACAATTGGCCATTTTGAAGGGGAACAGCGGGTACACTTATCCTGACTAAAGTTGGTCCTCGCTTGCCAAAGGCTCTGGTGATGACGCCTGCTTGGGCTCCACGATGATCTGCATTCCAGCCGCTGGGGCTGGTCTTGGTCTTGTTGCACCGAAACGGATGCCTTTTGCTTGATGCCCTTGCTGCGCTTGCCCCTTTGCACCAAAGAGGAAAGGAGGATCTTGCGCTGGCTGGCGCCCTCGGTCATCATGGCTACGCCACGGGCACCTCGCGAGGTACCCCGCCTTTGAACTCTGCCTCCTCGTGAGCCAGCCTCGACGAGGCCGTGCCTCGAGGAAGCTCTTGGTCGCCCCGGGCCTCATGAGGCTTGGCCCCTCATGAGGGTCTTGAGCTTGTGCCGATGAAGATGGGCCGCCTGGGCCTCCTTTGAGCCACGCCGCAGGCAGCGAGCGAGCAAGTCCGGGGACCCCTGCCCGAGAACGCCGACAGATAGCCCGGGCCACGACGCGCCGGGACTTGGCCGTGGCAGAGAGGCGAAAGGGCAAGTGCGGCGCCAGGGCCCTAACAGCCTGCGGCCTTGGGCGCCAAGCGTGGCGGTTGATTGGACGTGGGCGACCTGCATCCCCACGACGCCTTGGTAACCGCCCGGATTCGATGTGTCCTTGCATGCGAGTTGGGCATGATGGTGGTGATCGTGGAGGCCGACGGTTGGCCTCCGCCCGGCTATAAGTACGAACAGCGGGCGCTTCTTCCGCCTATCCTTCGCTTCTCTTCTTCCTCGCCTCGTCTGGTTGCCATGGCTCCGATCCGCCGGTTCTCCGTGGAAGAAAGGGAAAGGCTCCTCAAGAGGATCCTGACCCGCTCCCCCCAAAGAAGAGGTTTGCTCTCTGGTGTCAGGGCAGGAGCGCGCGCGAGGAGGCGCCCGTGCCCTGGTGCGTGCAACCGCCACCGGGATTTCCTCTTCCCTTGTATGCGCAGATTGGTGGCCCTGAAGGGGGTGACACTGGGCGCCAGGAGCGGGCGTCGGCTGACGACCCGGCCGGGTCACGAAGGTGTGCGTCTTCCCCCCTGGAGTCCACGCCGAGGGCTCCTGCCGGGAATTCGTGCTCCGCGTCGCCGCGCCTCCTAAGTCTTGGATCCGCCTTCCTTCTTTCTTCGCCTCCGTCGTCAAGACGGGAGCCCCACAGGACTCAGCTGCAAAGACGCCCGGCTGCGGCACCCTCGACCGGGCAGTAGGTCGCAGAGTTGCCCAGGCGAGGTCTTCATGACTCATGGCTGGAGCGCGAGATCGCCTGGGTGAGACAGAGGCCAACCGCCCGCCTTGGCAGAAGCTTCCCAGCGCATTTAAGGCGCCGGGATCCAGCGACTTCGCCGAGCTCTTCATGACGCCAGAGACGAAGCGACGATAGCTACGAGCCTCGAGGCTCAAGCGCCAGCTCCGGAAAGGGCGAAGCTGTTGAGTCATCGCCGCCTCGACCTAGATGGGGTCGGCCCGACCGGTGGCCCACCTGATGATGATGGCGTCCGCGGTGGTCCCTCAGAGATAGGACTCCTTAGGATTCAAGCGTCTTTTGTTCCTTGGAGAGCCAAGAATGTACCCATGGGGCTTGTAAGATATTTGTAGCTTCGTTTATCAATATGATCCTTGTTATGAGGCAATGCGGGATGCTCACTCCATTCTAGCTCAGTTCCTTCCTTTCAGTCCTCGTGAGGGCTTGGTGCTCTGTGCCGACAGGTCCCAGTCCTGGGGCCCCAAAGTGCCACAGCCGCCGCTGGTATGCTGTGTCGCGATGCCGTGGTCAAGGCCAGGAGGTGAGCGGCCCGAGGTCCGGTAAGAGCCTCTGAGTCGCGATGCTCAGGGGGTCCCCCTTGGCGCTCAAGCAGCCATCATTCGGTGAGAAAGGAGAGCTACGTTGCTAACTCGGAGTTGCATTGAGTGTGGGGACGGTGTTGCGATGACTAGTGTGTCCGGAGGGTGACTTATCTCGAGGGTTAGGGCGATGCTTCCTGGCGCGGCGCTAGGCCCGTGCCTTGGCTGAAGGGAGATTACGCAGCGAGGTCGCTCCATGCTCATCGGAGGGGCCCTGCAGGTTCACCACAAAGGGGACAAGAGCTCGCCGGGGCGATTGTTAGTCCTGCCGTTAGTTGCTTTGGAGCGGCGCGAGAGGCCTCGCGAGGTGTGCGGGGCACTTTCGTGAGCCAACATGGACTCCACGAGGCCCTACCTCAAAGGCGGGTTGCGCTGGCCTGGGCCTTATCTTCGAAAGTGTGTTCCTGCAAAAATGGCTAGATGCCGGTGCTCACGCCTTCGGTCCCGGCTCTCGGGCTGGTCTCTACCGTCGGGCAAGCCAGTGTCAGCGATGCCATGGACAAGACCAGAGGGTGAGGGCCGGAGAGCCGGTAGGAGCCTGAGTCGCGATGCTCGGGCATCCCCCTTTAACGCATAAGCCGGGTTGGATGACGAAACTCTCACGCCCTCGGTCCCGGCCTCGGGCTGGTCTCTACCGGGCCGGGTAAGCAAGCTGTGTCGCGATGCCATGGACAAGACCAGGGTGAGGGCCGTAGAGCCTGTAGGCCCCCTGAGTCGTGATGCTCTGGCACCCCCCCCCCCTTTAACGTGCAAGATTTCACCACCCAGGAGAAGGCACCGAATAACAAGCATGGTGGAACATAATCCTAAGGGAAACGCATGAAAGATACATGCCGCTGGGACTGGCCCGAGCGGCTAGGGGATGATGCGTCTGAGGCGCTTCAACAGTGGTAAGCTAAGGATATGAAATAAAAGGGATACATGCCGCAGGGACGGACCCACGCGGCCTGGGAATAATGCGGCCCTGAAGGCGCTCCCAGCCGGAAATAAAACTTAGATATGTCACCTGGTGATGTTGGGGATGAAGGGCCGTTGATGTAGCAGACTCGGTGGGCTGCGGAGCGATCCTCACGAGCCCCTGTGCCTGGGGGCCTCGGGAGGCTCGGAGGCCGGGCGGCCCCCTCACGGGCCATCTCCATCTCCGCTTGTGGCTGCTGGCGTGCGACCTCTTGAGCCTCCTGTGATGGTCCTCATGAGACTGGTGTGCAAAGGCAGGCTTGGCAGTGCCATAAGGCATGCGTCACGTAGGCTGTGGGCGGGCCTCGCAGCGCCCCACTCGCGAGGGCCGAGGCGCTTGAGATGCGGCTCAGTTGAGCCTCGGTCACGTCGCCGGGATGCAGACGCTGCAGCCCACCATCCTCGCCTGGATGGGGGCCACTGCATGCAGGCGGCTGCCCCTCATGACCTCGACTCCTGTAGAATTCCCTGAATGGCCTTGCTGATGAACTCTCGAGGGTTCTGTCCTCCCGGTCTTGCTCCCCGCTATGGGGAAGCGTGCTTCAAACACGCCCACGTGGTGCCCAAGCGCCTCCTCGAGACCTTGGCGAGGTGGTGGCCCTCAGGGGAGAGCCCCGAGCCTGCCGAGGAGGGCGCCGGCGCTTCCGCGCGATGGAAGGAGGCTCCCCCTGGCCCGGCGCGGGCCACGAGAACTGTCTCTTGATGAGCCGGGCCGGGTCGATGTCTTCTTCTTCTTGGGTGCTGCCTCGGGAGGCGCCCTGCATTGTGGTCTGGTCTTCCAGTGATGCGGCCTGAAAAGCTCGCCTTCCAAGGAGCACTGCATCTCTCTCTTCTGAGGCACCGTGATGACCCCGCCGCTTCCTGCCATCTTGAGGATGTTGTAGCCATGGTGGGTCACGGCCATGAACTTGGCCAACGCTGGGTACCCAGGATGGCGTTGTACCAGGGCGTAAAAGTGGGCGACGTCAAGTCGATGAGCTCGGTGTAGTAGTTATCGCGGGCCCCGAAGGTGACAGGAAAGGCGGACCTGCCTGATCGGGACCGTGGAGCCGTCGGTGACTCCGGAGAAGGGCTTGGTTGGTCAAGCTGGCTGTAGGGCACTTGAAGATTGTTGAAGGTCTCCACGGACGGGACGTTGAGCCCTGCCCGCCGCCGATGAGGGTCTTGGTGACCAAAGACGTTCTTTGATGATTGGGGAGCAAAGCATTGGGAGAACTCCGGGCGTGGCTGCAAGACTTGAGCTGATCCGCTGAGCTGAACGTGATGGCGCACGCCGACCACCTAAGAGGGTGCATGGACTCAAGCTTGGGGAGGACTGCATTCACTTCACGGGCGAATTGCTTGAAGATGCGGTGGGAGGCTGGGGCTTGGGCTCCGCCCAGGATGCAGGCGATCGCGCGCGCTTCTTGGAAGCCCCAAGACCCTCGGCCCCGATGACGGTCTTCGATTCTCCTTGGTGGCGCGGCATGGAGGGAGGCCCTGCGTTCCCTTGCGGGCAATACTCACGAGGCTGATCCCTCCAGCCCCCTCGCGAGGTGGGTCTTGCCAGCGGTCCTCGCGAGGTTGGTCGCTTTCACCACTTGGCGCGGGCCGCGTCTTCCCAGCGTCTGCATTTCTTCCTCCTCTCGTCAGTAGTCTCGGTCGCTACGCCAGGGCGTCATCCGACCCTTGCTTCATGACGGCCGGAGCTCTTGACATTCATTGGTGTTGTGGGTGTGGAGGTCGTGGTACACGTAGTACCGGGCTGCCCTTGGAAGACTCGGGCTGATCTACGCCCCGCTTGGTGTCCGGGTTCGACGGCAGTCACGGCAGCCCCCTTGCGCTTTTACGCCCTTGGCCTTGGACTTCTTCTCTTCCGGGATCCGCGGGCAGTAGCTCGAGGAGGGAGGCGCCCTCCTCAGCCCTGGCGCACTTGGTCGCCAAGTTGAACAGCTCCAGGGAGGTGCACAGATCTTCATGCATCGCCAGCTCCTCCTTCATCTTGACGTGTCGCACGCCGTCGGAGAAGGCAGAGATGATGGCCTCCTCCGTCACCCTGGGGATCTTGAGGCGCGCGTTGTTGAAGCGTTGGATGTACTTTTGCAGGGTTTCCCCTGGCTGCTGCTTGATTCTGCGCATGTCGCTCACGGCGGGTGGCCGGTCGCGAGTACCTTGGAAGTTGGCGATGAAGCGGGTGCGCATCTTGGCCCAGGAAGAGATGGTGCCTGGGGCCAGATTCAGGAGCCAAAAGTGGGGCTCCGTCCTTGAGCGCTTATGGGAAACCAGTTCGGCCATGACCTTTTCATCTCCGTTGGCAGCCTCCATGCCCATCTCGTAGAGCTGGAGGAACTCCGTGAGGGTCTGCCGTGTAAATTAAATGGCGTGGGGCAAGCAGGTCCGGCTTGAACTTGGCGGGCAAGCGATGCTGCAGCCTTTCGGTGGTGAAAAAGCGCGGCAGCCCGGCCGTGGGGGGGCCTCGGACGGCAAAGAGCTTGGTCTTGCGAGCCTCCCTGCGCCCTTGGTAGGGGCAGCGCAGGGTCTTGACGTCTTTGGAGCTGAGGCGCTCAGGCAGCTTCTTGTGGGCGAGGAACTTCTTGGCAGCTCTGCTCTGCGGCGCACGGGCGCTGGGCCGGAGCGGGTTCCGCCAGGCCGCAGCGCTTAGGGCTAGGGGCGCCGTCTTGAGGAGGAGGCGGTGAGGCGCCCGAGAGCTTCATCGCCAGCTGGCGGGTGCGGTGCAAAATAAACGGACGGCTGGAGTGCGCCTCCAGCGCGGACGAGCTCGGCGACAGCTGTCGAGCCATTTCTTCAGAGACTTCGTCGACGGGCGGTAGCGAGGAGTTCGTTAGCGCGATGAGTGCAGCTTTCGGGCCTCCATGGCCAAGGCGTGGCGCGACGAAGAACCAGCGGGGGGTGAGCGGGCGTGGTGGTGCGGCCGTCCCGCCTCATGGACGGAGTCTTTGGGGACGCTTGCTGCTCGTTTCCCCGCCGGGCGGTGTGGCGTTGGATACCGGTGACGGGAACGACAAGGACGTCCGCCGGCGAAGAGCCGCCCTGGGCGGCGTGGGAAGCGAGGGCGGCTCGGCCAAGGCCGCTGAGCCCGACGAGCGTCATACATGGTGGCGGTGGTCGGGGAAGAACGAGGCAACGAAAGGCAGATTCCGGCGCACCCCTACCTGGCGCGCCAAATGTCGGATCACGGGTTCCGGCAGACCCTTAAGGTTTGAACTCTGGGGTGCACGCGGAGATCCAACCCTCCACCGTCTCGTTCCTCGCCGAATCGCAGGGACCTATACTACTAACAAGAACAACACAAGAGACGCGATATTTATACTAGTTCGGGCCACCGTTGTGGTGTAATACCCTACTCTAGTTTGTGGTGTGTGGATTGCCTCTGGGGCTGACAAAGAATAAGATCTGGGAAGAACAGCCTCGCGAGGGTCTGTTCTTGGTGGGTGTGATGAACTGCTAAGTGGTGCCCCGTCGCTCTAGCTTGAGGAACGGGTTTCTCTCTCTCTCTCTCTCTCTCTCTCTCTCTCTCTCTCTCTCTCTCTCTGGATTCCGAATGCTCTCTCCCCTCGTCCTTCGTCCCTTTTCTTTTCTCTCTGAGTGTGGCTACCCCTATTTATAGGCGAAGGCCCTCGGCCTCTTCCCAAATATTGAGCGGGAAGGGCGCCAACAATTGGCCATTTTGAAGGGGAACAGCGGGTACATTTATCCTGACTAAAGTTGGTCCTCTTTGCCAAAGGCTCTGGTGATGGCCTTTGCTTGGGCTCCACGATGATCGCATTCCAGCCGTTGGGGCTGGTCTTGGTCTTGTTGCACCGAAATGGATGCCTTTGCTTGATGCCCTTGCCTGCGCTTGCCCCCTTTGCACCAAAGAGGAAAGGAGGACGATGCGCGGGCTGGCGCCCGACTGGCGCCCTCGCTCTTCATAGCTTACGTCACGGGAACCTCGCGAGGTACCCCGCCTTGAACTCTCCGCCTCCTCGTGAGCCAGCCTGACGAGGCCGTGCCTGAGGAAGCTCTTGGTCGTCACTCATGAGGCTTGGCCCCTCGTGAGGGTCTTGAGCTTGTCTTGATGAAGATGGGCCGCCCTGGGCCTCCTTTGAGCCACGCCGCAGTCAGCAGGCGCAGAAAAGTCTGGGGACCCCCATTCCCGTAACGCCGACATAAGTGTCTTGGAAGTTGTCAAGGAATGCATCTTCCAAATTCTCCCAATCGCCAATAGAGTTTCTTTGGCGGGCTATTCAGCCAATGCCGAGCTGGTCCTTTGAGTTTTAGTGGGAGGTACTTGGTGGCATGTAGATCGTCACCGCAGGCCATGTGGATGTGGAGGAGGAAATCCTTGATCCATACCGCGGGGTCTGTTGTACCATCATATGACTCAATGTTCACGGGTTTAAATCCTTCTAGGAATTCGTGATCCATCACTTCATCAGTGAAGCATAGGGGGTGTGTGGTACCTCTGTGTCGGGCTATGTCACGGCGCAGTTCATACGAGTCTTGTTAACTGTATTCGGCCCGGCAGGATTTGCTTTTAGTATATCCGGCGTGATGTTCATCGTCACGTGTTCGGGCGCGCTCGCGTGATCCGTAGATCGATCTTGTATGTCCTGCTTTGTTTTCCAATACGTCTCATAGGTCCTGCGTGTTACCCCGGGCCTTGGTATTTTTGTTTGAATGGCGGCGGGGAGCGGGCTGTACTTCGGCCTGATATGCCGCTTTATCTCAGCCACGAGGTGGCCGGTCAGCCGCATCATACGCTGGAAGCTTAGGGTTTAATGCTTCCTCCTCGAGTTGGGGTAGCAATATGCGCTTTGGGTAACTCTTGGTTGGGCGTTCGAGTTCGTATTCCTCGGCAAATGGGACCTCGACCCATCTATCTGCTAGCAGATCTTGGTCAACAGAAGGCTGCTGCTGCTTTCTCTTCAGGCTTTTTGCTGTGGCTATAAGTCGGCGCTTAAAGCGCTCCTGTTCGAGGGGATCCTTGGGCACGATAAATTCTTCGTTGTCGAGGCTCACCGGAGAGGGGCATGTAATTGTCATCCTATGATTCTCCATCGGTTGCATGTTCCTTAGGGCTAGCTTGCCCGTCCTCCTGCTCGAAGCCTGGCTGGAGGGGATTGTCTTCGTCTTCGGCATTATCTGCAACATTATTGTCTCTTGTGCCGGTATCGCTGCTTATGCTATGGCAGGGCTTAGAGCGGCGCCCCTGACGCGGGTGCCTGGGTTGCTTCTCGGAGGGATTATCCTCCGTTGCCTTATCGCCATCGCCTTCTTTGGGGGTGTCCACCATGTATATATCATATGATAAGGTGGCAATTCAGCGCCCTGTGGGCGGCGGTTCCTGTTCGTCTCCTACATCGTCGTCCATACGTCGATGTCTTCGAAGCCGAAATCGAGCATGCCGGTTAAGTCGTCGACAGTGGCTATTAAGTGGGTGGTGCGTGGGGAACGAATTTCTTCGTCGTCCGCTTCCCCACTCAAATTTTACATAGTTCGGCCAAGGGTCTCCTGACAAAGAGAGATACCTTAATGAATTTAGCATGTCGCCAACGGGTGAGTGCTGAAAGATATACGTGGAGGAAATCTCCATGATCGGTGCCCAATCAGATTCGGGTAGGCATGGACGCAGGCGGTTCGGAGCCCGTGGCCGGGGACGAATCCAAGTGTCCGTGACACGCAAGGTCTCATAGGGGTGAAGTCAGCATTCGCTCTACCGCCGCTGGGCGAGTCTTGTGACCTCCGTGGCGGGGTCTATCCACCCTTCCTCGGACGGCACGATCTGCTCCAGATTGAGGGCCGGTGTAGCCGCAGGTGTGATCTCCCGAACACTGTCCGACGGCAGAGCTAACTCATGCTCATCGTGATTGTGCGGTGCACCTGACATGGGCTCGAATTCATCGAAGATCAAGTCTCACGGATGTCGGCAGTATAGTTCAAGCTTCCAAACCTGGCCTGATGGCCAGGGGCGTAGCTTCGATTCTGCTTCCGGATGGCTGCTGAAGTTGGTCTGGAGTACGCCCGAATACGAAGATCTGTCTAGGGAGAAAAGCCTCACCCTGGATCGCATCGTTGCCAATGATCGAAGGAGCCATCAAGCCTTTATTGCGACGACACGGTGGAACTCTCAATGAAAGCACCAATGTCGGTGTCAAAACCGGCGGATCTACGGTAGGGGGACCCGAACTGTGCGTCTAAGGCGGATGGTAACAGGAGGCCGGGGACACAATGTTTACCTGTGTTGGGCCCTCTCGATGGAGGTAATACCCTACTTCCTGCTTGATTGATCTTGATGATATGAGTATTACAAGACTTGATCTACCACGAGATCGTAGAGGCTAAACCTAGAAGCTAGCCTATGATTCGATTGTTGTTGTCCTACGGACTAAACCCTCCAGTTTATATAGACACCGGAGGGCTAGGGTTACACGAGTCGGTTACAAGGAGGAGATCTACATATCCGAATTGCCAAGCTTGCCTTCCACGCAAAGGAGAGTCCCACCCTATTACACGGACGAAGTCTTCAATCTTGTATCTTCATAGTCCAACAGTCCGGCTAAAGGATATAGTCCGGCTGTCCGAGGACCCCCTAATCCAGGACTCATCGTCCGAAAACACCGAGGCGCACTCCTCCCACGAAAACGGGGAGGAGGAAGAGGAAAGTTCTTCCCTTCAAATGGGAGACAAGAAAAGGAAGGCCGCCCCATCTGGGGAGGCGAAAGGGTCCAAGAAGGGAAGGACCCTCCTTCCAGATCGCTTCCACAACAGCCGGCTTTCGTGACGAGGAGTGGTTGCCCAGGGACAAGCCCCTGGCGAAGTCATAAGTTTTTGGATACCATAATAGTCCTGGTATGTTCTGTTTTACTGCTTCTCATCATGCCGAACATGATTATGCAGTCCCTCCAAAGCCCATATCGACGTATCCTCTTCGGATGGGTCTTTGGGCCCGTCGGCGATGAACAACGATTCACTCCCGACCACCACCTCTCCTCGTCCTACGGACGAGGCGGAAGTGTTGTCTCAAAGGGTATTGATCCAAGGGGAGATATTCCTGAAGGCGCCCCAAGGCGACATCCCGGACTCCAGGCGCATGGGGGGAAAGACTCCCATGGGTTCTAATGATGGGGGAGCAAGTTTGGCCCCCAGCCGAACACTGCGCCGGAACCTCCAGTTGTTCCGGACTCTGTCAGGCGACCCCTCGCTAAGAGGGGCAAGCCGTCTGTGCCGATGGCCTCTGTCCATCCAGCGGCATCGGACAACTTGCCGGAAGCGCTTTGCGGCGCTTTCATTGACGAAGAGCACCGCACTATCATGAGTGCGGTGGTCTGAAAGTTGATCACAAAAGCGGGTGGCCGAAAGCATGTGCCACCTCCTAACAGGCTTTGGGGTAAGTAATCAAATTATGAGAAAATGTTACAAAGATAGACAAGTAGCCTCGATGCTCGCTTGGTGTTCGCAAAGAAAGGCCGTAACAGAGGATCAAATAATAATCACGAGTCTAATCAAAATATGTCTATGTGAATAAGCGAAGCCGTTCTTGTCATTGCCCTCGCCTGGAGAGTCACCGCAAGCGGGATCTTCAATGTCCGAGGAAGAGCTCGGCCTTACCAAGAGGCTGAAGAAGAGAACAAAGGTAAATACCCTTACATTTATTGATAAAGAAAAAGAAAGGTGGTTTGTTAGATCACAGGATCGTCATAAATTTTGCTAGGGGCCACAACCGAAGTGGTGGCCCTGAAGAAGGCCCTATCCAAAGCCGATGGCAAGGCGGCCACAGAGCGCGCCGAGCGCGAGAAGCAAGAGGCCCGAGTCAGCGAGGTGCAGCAAGAGCTCCAGGACTATGTCAAGAAGTACGAGTCCTTGGAGCGTGACTCTAAGACGCAAGGGTGCGAGCTTGGAAAGGCCCGTGAGAATGAACAAAATGCCAAGGCCGAAGCCCAGAAGGCCCATCAGGAAATTGAGGCGGTTAAGAAGATAGCGGCGGGTAAGGCATTCATTATGCAAAGCAAGCATGTGAAGCAAACTTTCCTTTTACTTACCCGAATTCTGGGCTCTCCAGGAGCGTTCGCAGATCTACCCCGAAGTGTGTCGGATGCCGTGGAGTTCTACCGGGCCGAGGAAGGGAGCTCGACGGAGAAGTTATTCTGGTTTCAGTATACTGGGACCGAACATCCGATGCCCTTGAGCGACCAGATGAAGCAACTGGTCGAGCTTCACAAGGCGGCCGAACTGGCCATGAGGGGCCTCATAGTCCGGATGTGGCCTGGCGAGCCCCTGCCTGGCAGCTATTTCGGCCTGGTAAGGCGACTTGTGAATGCCTGCCCACGGCCTGAAGCCATAAAGCGGTCTCTGTCAAAGATTGAGGGTGCTGGCAGGCTTTTGCCCGGGAGAAAGTGCATCAAGGCGAAGATGGACGCTGAAAAGCTGGTGAAGGAGGGGCCGGGAGGGCAAGGAGCATCGCCACCCGAAAAGTATTATGACAAAGGTCTGAAGGGTGCTACGCCTTGTGGCGGAGGAATGTGCTAAGGATGTAATATTTGAATGAATGTACTCATGTCATCCTGTAATATGAAACTAGTTGATGTGCGCTATGTAACGCTTGCTAATTTAAAATATTACCTTCTGTGCGGCAGTTTATAAAATTTGAGAGTTGGCGAGTCATCGGCTTCTGCCCCTATGTAACTAGTACTGAGGTGTTCGGGATAAACCTGATCACTCTTTATCCCAATATTGGGTCCTTCGAAGGAGGTGTTCAAAGACAACGAACTGTGCAATCGGACTATAAAGCTTTATCACTCTCACTTAGCCATAGAAGTCTACAATTTTAAAGTTTGGCGAAGCCCCTAGTATTCGGAAGGCCGAACTTGGGGCGCTATGCACGCCTAAATCGGACAAGGCCGACTCCTCGCCCGAAGCAGAAAAAATCTTTAAGGATTTGAGACCTCTCGAACAGCGACCAGCTCTCGCCGCATCATGACAGTCAGTTTCGGCTTTCATCGAGGTGCTCGTCCGGAAGAACCGGGACACAATCGCGATAGTTCTCCCAGTGCTACCTTAGCCGATATAGCGGAACGTAAGGTACCAAAACATGGGAGCCGGGCAAACCCAACTATTGACCCAAGACATGATTCAGAGCGGATGCATATAATGCTATAAGTTCGGGGTGCCGCACTATCGAAAGTGTTCGGACTTTGCGTGTCGTGTTATGGGGTACACTGAAGCCCCTGGCGCACTGGTCGTACCAGAATGTACGAGTGCCATTTGTTGGAAATAAGCAGACAAGGAAAAAAAAAGAAATGCAATAGTAGGATAATGCTATACATTGTTATTTAAATAATACGTCAAAGCGTACGTATACAATTAGTGCAATAAGCAAAAAATAGGGCTATTTGACATGTCCTATCCAAGGGCAAGCTGCATATGGGTATGTAAAAACAGGTACATCGATCGTTATCAGAGACCACCTGGGAATTCCCTTGTACGTCAGAGCTTCTTGCTTCCTTGGTATTTCCTTCCCGTAATGGGTCCAATAATCAGACTGCCGGAAAGGGCTTCCAGAGAGTAAGGTCCTGAAAGAGAGAAAATGATAAAAGTATACGTCCCGTGGAGCGGTTGACCCGCATTGTGCGATGTGCCATAGCCGTGCTTCCGCCTATGCCCATGGTATCTAGAGTGCGTAGTTATGTACGCGCGGCACAAATTTTGTCGCTTGACTGGGACTATGACAGAGGCCGATTGCTACCCCAGCTCTGAACGTGCCTGGAGATCCTGTTGCAGGTTACTCCGGACTCGCTTGAAGGTGTCCGGGGGCTTTTTCGCCGAATTGGCGGTTAGCCTCAGAAGGCTGCTTTGTACTTCCGTTGCGAGGGCCCCAGTGTGCTCCTCCGTGCGGAGCGAGCGTTCTGTGTTTCCATTAACTGTTATAACTCCGCAAGGTCCTAGCATTTTGAGCTTGAGGTATGCATAATGCAGTACCGCATTGAATCTAGCAAATGCGGTTTGTCCGAGTAGTGCGTGATAGCCACTGCAGAAGGGGACGATATCGAAGATTAACTCCTCGCTCCAGAAGTTGTCCGGAGATCCGAAGACCACTTCCAGTGTGATTGACCCGTGCAACAGGCCTCTACACCTGGGATGACACCTTTGAAGGTGGTTTTGGTGGGATTGATCCTCGAGGGGTCTATACCCATTTTGCGTACTGTATCCTGATAGAGCAGGTTCAGGTTGCTGCCCCCGCCCATAAGGACTCGGGTGAGGTAAAATCCGTCAATGATGGGATCAAGGATCAATACGGCAGAACCGCCATGACGGATAATGGTGGGGTGGTCCCTGCAATCGAAAGTGATCGGACAAGAAGACCATGGGTTGAACTTTGGGGCAACTGGCTCCATCGCATAGACGTCCCTCAGTGCACGCTTCTTTTCCTGTTTGGGAATATGTGTTGCGTATATCATGTTCACCGTTTTCACTTGGGGAGGAAATTTCTTCTGTCCTCCTGTGTTCGGCGGCCGGGGCTCCTCCTCGTCGTCGCTATGCAGCCCCTTTTCCTTGTTTTCGGCATTCAACTTGCCGGCCTGTTTGAACACCCAGCATTGTCTGTTGGTGCGGTTGGCTGGTTTATCGGGGGTGTCGTGAATTTGACACGAGCGATCGAGTATGTGGTCCAAACTGGACGGGCCCGGATTGCTTCTTTTGAATGGCTTTTCCTGCTGACCAGATTTAGAACCACTGAATCCGGCATTGACTGCCGTGTCTTCAGTGCTATCGCCGTTATTGTGGCGTTTGTTTCTGTTGCGACGTAGCTTGTCGTTGCTATCTTTGGCATCTGAATTGCCAGGGTTTCTTGACGTATTGTTGCTGCGAGCCAGCCCCTGTCCTCGCCAGCAAAAGCGGGTCATGAGTGTCGTGACGGCTTCCATGGACTTCGGCTTCTCTTGACCGAGATGTCGGGCGAGCCACTCGTCACGGATGTTATGCTTGAATGCCGCTAAGGCCTCGGCATCCGGACAGTCGACAATTTGGTTCTTTTTAGTTAGGAACCGAGTCCAGAATTTCCTGGCTGATTCCCCTGGCTGTTGGGTTATGTGGCTCAAGTCATCAAGACATCCGTGGTCGCACATAAGTGCCACGAAGTTGTCAAGGAATGCATCTTCCAAATTCTCCCAACTGCCAATGGAGTTTGCTCGCAGGCTATTCAGCCAATGCCGAGTTGGTCCTTTGAGTTTTAGTGGGAGGTACTTGGTGGCATGTAGATCGTCACCGCGGGCGATGTGGATGTGGAGGAGGAAATCCTCGATCCATAACGCAGGGTCTGTTGTACCATCATATGACTCAATGTTCACGGGTTTAAATCCTTCTAGGAATTCGTGATTCATCACTTCATCAGTGAAGCATAGGGGGTGTGCGGCGCCTCTGTGTCGGGCTATGTCACGGCGCAGTTCATACGAGTCTTGTCTGCTGTATTCGGCCCGGCCGGATTTTCTTTTAGTATATTCGGCGTGACGTCCATCGTCACGCGTTCGGGCACGCCTGCGTGATCCGTAGATCGATCTTGTATGTCCTGCTTTGTTTTCCAATACGTCTCACAGGTCCTGCGTGTTACCCCGAGCCTTGGTATTTTTGTTTGACTGGCGGCGGGGTGCGGGCTGTACTTCGGCCTGATATGCCGCTTTATCTCAGCCACGAGGTGGCCGGTCAGCCACATCATACGCTGGAAGCGTAGGTTTTAATGCTTCCTCCTCGAGTTGGGGTAGCAACATGCGCTTTGGGTAACTCTTGGTTGGGCGTTCGAGTTCGTATTCCTCGGCCGCCGGGACCTCAGTCCATCTATCTGCTAGCAGATCTTGGTCAGCTTGAAGCTGCTGCTGCTTTTTCTTCAGGCTTTTTGCTGTGGCTATAAGCCGGCGCTTAAAGCGCTCCTGTTCGACGGGATCCTCGGGCACGATAAATTCTTCGTCGTCGAGGCTCACCTCGTCTTCGGAGAGGGGCATGTAATTGTCATCCTATGATTCTCCACCGGCTGCCTGTTCCTTAGGGCTAGCTTGCCCGTCCTGCTGCTCGAAGCCTGGCTAGAGGGGATTGTCTTCGTCTTCAGCATTATCTGCAGCGTTATTGTCTCTTGTGCCGGTATCGCTGCTTTTGCTATGGCAGGGCTTAGAGCGGCGCCGCTGACGCGGGTGCCTGGTTTGCTTCTCGGAGGGATTATCCTCCATTGCCTTATCGCCATAGCCTTCTTTGGGGGTGTCCACCATGTATATATCATATGATGAGGTGGCAGTTCAGCGCCCTGTGGGCGGTGGTTCGTGTTCGTCTCCTGCATCGTCGTCCATACCGTCGATGTCTTCGAAGCCGAAATCGAGCATGTCGGTTAAGTCGCCGACAGTGGCTATTAAGTGGGTGGTGCGTGGGGAACGAATTTCTTCGTCGTCCGCTTCCCACTCCAGCCGGACATAGTTCGGCCAAGGGTCTCCTGACAAGGAGAGAGACCTTAATGAATTTAGCACGTCTCCCAGGGGTGAGTGCTGAAAGATATACGTGGAGGAAAACTCCATGATCGGTGCCCAATAAGATTCGGTAGGCATGGACGCAGGCGGTTCGGAGCCCGTGGCCGGGGACGAATCCAAGTGTCCGGCAGCACAGGTCTCATAGGGGGTGAAGTCAGCATTCGGCTCTATCGCCACTGAGTGCGCGGCCTCCGTGGCGGGGTCTATCCACCCTTCCTCGGACGGCACGATCTGCTCCAGATTGAGGGCCGGTGTAGCCGCAGGTGTGGTCTCCCGAACACTGTCCGACGCCAGAGCTAACTCATGCCCGTCGTGACTGTGCGGTGCACCTGACATGGGCTCGAATTCGTCGAAGATCAAGTCTCCGCGGATGTCGGCAGTATAGTTCAAGCTTCCAAACCTGACCTGATGGCCAGGGGTGTAGCTTTCGATCTGCTCCAGATGGCCAAGCGAGTTGCCCCGCAGTACGAAGCCGCCGAATACGAAGATCTGCCCGGGGAGAAAAGCCTCACCCTGGATCGCATTGTTGTCGATGATCGAAGGAGCCATCAAGCCTTTATTGCGACGGCACGGTGGAACTCTCAACGAAAGCACCAATGTCGGTGTCAAAACCGTCGGATCTCCGTAGGGGTCCCAAATTGTGCGTCTAAGGCGGATGGTAACAGGAGGCGGGGGACACAATGTTTACCCAGGTTCGGGCCCTCTCGATGGAGGTAATACCCTACTTCCTGCTTGATTGATCTTGATGATATGAGTATTACAAGACTTGATCTACCACGAGATCGTAGAGGCTAAACCCTAGAAGCTAGCCTATGATTCTCGATTGTTGTTGTCCTCTGGACTAAACCCTCCGGTTTATATAGACACCGGAGGGGCTAGGGTTACAGTAGTCGGTTACAAGGGAGGAGATCTACATATCCGAATTGCCAAGCTTGCCTTCCACGCAAAGGAGAGTCCCACCCGGACACGGGACGAAGTCTTCAATCTTGTATCTTCATAGTCCGACAGTCCGGCTAAAGGATATAGTCCGGCTGTCCGAGGACCCCCTAATCCAGGACTCTCTCCGCTACTTCCAAAGCTATTTTGCCAACAGGATACGGTGACTTACGAGGCACCACTCCATGGAAAACAGTATTGGACAGCTTAAGCTTTTTGTGAGTCAACCCCATACGACGGAAAGTATCATAATAGAGGATATTAATGTTGCTACCTCCATCCATGGGTACCTTAGCGAACTTGTATCCTCCAACCTCAGGTGCCACCACCAAAGCTAAGTGACCTGGATTATCAACCCGGGGCGGGTGATCCTCACGACTCCACACAATGGGTTGCTCAGACCATCGCAAGTAACGGGGAACCGCCGGCTCAACGGCGTTCACAGCCCTTTTATGGAGCTTCTGATCCCGCTTGCAAAGACTCGCGGTGAAGACGTGGTACCGCCCACTATTCAACTGCTTCGGATTATTCTAATAACCGGACTGCTGCTGCTGATTCCCCTGAGTATGTTGCTGGTTGTAACCACCTTGATGGCCTTGGTTTTAAAAACCGGAGCTTGAACCGCAACCTCCATGACCCGCACCATTAGGGTCGGACCCTGAACCGCCGTTCGGGCCATGACCGTGCTGGAAAAGATGAGACTCTCTGAATTGCTTCATGTTAAAACAATCTTTCCACAAATGTTTTGATGGCCTCTCCTTTTTTCCGTGCCTTGGACATGGCTGGTTCATCACTGCTTCTAGGTTGAATTCTCCAGACTGAGTCGGCCTCCCCTTACGATGTTGGTTATAATTCTGCGTGTTGGTATTGGCCACGAAATCCAAACTATTATCCGCCTTGCGCTTACCATTGCCCCCCTGACTTGTCAGGTTATGATGTTGTCCCTTGGTGTTCCGCTCTTCTTTCCCTTTCCCGGCCTCTCAACATCAGACTAGGGGTCCTTGGTACTATCAGAGTCGGCATACTTAACCAAAGCTGCCATTAGCTCCCCCATGTCGCTGCAGTGGCGTTTAAGTCGTCTAGCTTCTGTTTGAGGGGCATAAAACGGCAATTCTTCTCCAACATCAAAACTGCAAAACCAGCATTGATGCGATCCGATGAATGCAGGATAGTGGAAACCCGGCGCACCCGGTGGGTTGTTGACTTTCCCTCTTTCCCTCTTCTTGGACACAGGCATCCAGATCCACAATTGACATAGGCTGCTTGCATGTATCTTTAAAATTTTGAATAAAATGGGCTTTTAACTCAGACCATGACCTGATGGAGTTTGTCGGCTGCCCTTTCAACCAAGTACGGGCTGTCCCATCCAACATCATGGTGAAATACTTAGCACACGCAGCATCGCTAACATCCAGCAGTTCCATGGCCATCTCATAACTCTCAACCCATGCTTCAGGGGGTAAGTCGGCTGTGTAGTTAGGCACCTTACGAGGACCCTTGAAATCCTTGGGCAAACGCTCATTACGCAAAGCCGGCACTAAACACGGCACACCCAAAGTTCTGAAGGTCACGCCTATTTCCACAGAAGTTGTCAAATGAATCAGAGAATGTTGACGAGCCACGTACTGAGCCGCCAGCTCAGTCTCTCGACGCGCTCTTCCCTGATCCACCACATTCTGAGCATTAGCTCCATCGCGCGTCGGGTCATGTCCACGGGGCGGGTTACGGTGTCATTCACTGCTTGACACAGCTGGCTCATCAATATACCTGCTATAACTCCGGCTTGGGCGAGGGGTTGAGTGAATCCTCTCACGACTATAAGAATAAGCCTCCTGATGTACAATGCAGTCTGAAGAAGCTCCCTAGCCCTCCGCGTTTCAATCGCAGCTGGAGACTCGCCTTCCACTAGGGGAGCCGCCAATCGTGACGCCCAACGATCATATTATCCAAAGGGTTAGAATAATGACCCCACGGTGTCGACACATATTGTGGCGGGGTATTGTTCAGACGAAGCGGATCCGTTGTGCGTGGCTGAGCCGTCGCTCCAGCCCTAGGCGCGGTTACAGCCCGGTTTACCTCTGGCGGGTCACTGGTCCCTGCACCAGGTGTGTTGAAGAGGTCCCTCGCCTCATAAACCAGAGGCAGACGACTCTGGTGCCTTCTCCTCATGATGTCATTCGAAGCGTTCTGATCCAACGAGAGCCAGAAGGAATCAGCCTGGATCCGTTGTCCCTGAGCATCCAGAGCAGCCCGTTCCGCTGTCATCCTCGCGTCCTCAGCCGCCAAATCCTCCTTGGCTTGAGCTATCTGATCTCGGAGTTTTGCAACTTCCGCGTTATGTTGATCTTGATCTGCCGGGTTAACCTCTGATGTTAACAATGCTGTTAAATTATCCGACAAGTCGATCAAAACTCGAGCCGGTGGGCGCCACAGGCCTCCTGCCCGCCTTGGCCGTTATTCTTGACCCGGAGATTATTGTTGTCGCAGTCGAAGAATTCTATACTAGCTGAGTGCCGGCCATGAAGATCACAGCCCTACTTGGCGGCTCATAGGGGTCCGGAATATTGTTGCCATCGGAATAACTCCCAAGCCGACCGTCTTGCAGCTGATACAAGGACTCGGTTTCACCAGTGGACGACTCACCATCAGAATAGGCGACCGTGTCACCACCAGACACAGATATTTCTTCAGATCCCGCCCCATGGATGAATCCCACGAAGGCACGTGTCACAGCGGGCTGAACTCGGGCGGGTCATGCACGCTGAGCCGTCTCGATGATGTCGGTGTAGATGTCCGGCTCAGGGCCCGGCTCGCCGATCTTGCCGATGAAGACGTGAATTCCGCCGAAGGGGACCCGGTACCCGTACTCAATTGAGCCGCCCTCGGGGCCCCAGCCTGCATCATCGATGTAGAGCTTGCCGCGACGACTCTTGGTCATCCGGCCCACAGTGTATCCCTTGATCCCTTCGAAGTTGCCCTTCAAGAACTTGAAACCACCGTGCGAGAGCCCCACGGTGGCGCCAACTATCGTGGAATTGTCACGGCAGATGTCCTAGTGTGAGGACTTAGTCGTGGAGCCATCGCCACAGGTTAGCTTAAAGGGGTTAAACGGGACAAAGGACACGAGGAGTTTATACTGGTTCGGCCCCTTCAGTGAAGGTAAAGGTCTAATCCAGTTTGAGGTGGTATTGCTTATGTCTCGATTACCAGGGAGCGAATACGCTTAACCTAGCTTTCGATTTGTTGCCTCTTGCCCTAAACCGCCGCCCGGTCGTCCCTTTATATACACAGCTTGACGCCCTGCGGCTTACAGAGTCTCGGCCGGCTCATAAACGTGTCCGGCCCGGTGACTAATTACACTTTCCTTACAATACAAGTCATGCATATATTGCGGTTTACACCTATGGGCCTTAAGCCGCCTTTGGGCCTTGGGCTCTTCATAAGTCATCCTCATGAACCGCCATCTTTGATTCCTTCATGGGCTTCGTGACACGAACTGCCATTGGTATAATCGGGCCCCTCCTGGGCGGGTTAACCCAACAGTCATATCCCCAACAATATCCCTTGATCCCTTTGAAGCTGCCCTGTAAGAACTCGAAACCACCGTGCGCTGGCCCCATGGTGGGCGCCAACTATCATGGAATTGTCACGGCGGATGTCCTAGCGGAAGGACTTAGTCGTGGAGCCATCGCAACTAGGTTAGCTTAAAGGGGTTAAACAAGACATAGTACATAGGGAGTTTATACTGGTTCGGTCCCTTGCGGTGAAGGTAAAGGCCTAATCCAGTTTGAGGCGGTATTGCTTAGGTTTCGATTACCAGGGAGTGAATGCGCTTGACCTAGTTCTCGATCTCTTGTTTCTTGCCCCTAAGCCACCGCCGGGTCATCCCTTTATATATACGGGTTAACGCCCAGCGGCTCAAGGAGTCCCGGCCGGCTCATACACGCGTCCGGCTCGGAGACTAATTACATATGCCTTACAATACAAGTCACACATGCATGGCGGTTCATCCACCTGGGCCTCGAATCACTTATGGGCCTTGGGTCGTCAACGGGCTCGTATGATCCGCCGTCTTCATTGGTACGCCGCCAGTGGTATAACCCGGCCCCTCCTGGGCGGTTCATACCTAGTAGTTATATCCCCAACACCGAGTCTTTTTCTTCAGTGGCACCGAGTTGTTTCGGTTTAGCCGATAAGAGCAAATCGGTGAGGCTGAATTCAACACAAAGAGAAAACAATTGTCATCTCAGCTCACTTAGGCAAATAAGATCTCACAAAGATTTGCAAGGAATTAACTGAAGGATTTGCAATGAATTGGATGCAGGGAATGCAGAACATAACAGACAAAGAAAAGAAATCTAGATGAAGTGAAAGGGAAACATGCTAGGCACAAATGCAAGAACACAAAGAATCACTAGAGAACTTCATCTAGAATTGGTCAGTGACAAAGTCGCCTATGTTAGAGTATATTGACTGAGGAGTCAAGTGATAACACTTGATCATAGGTCATACTCATCATTTAAACTCAAAATGGGGTTACGATTTTTAGTTTAAGCATTTTCATGTATTCACATCTTATTGAGCTGCTTTGACCCATGTCTTGGATGGAATGACATACCTTGGGTGGTGGTGTTGATCTTGGTCATGTAGTTGAACTTGTGTAGGATGCTCAAGGTTGATGTAGCTCATCAATGGTTGGGAGCACCACTTGTAGTTTGAGTTCATCTACCTACATGGGTTAGTCTTGCAAGGAAGAGCACTTGTGTATCCAAAGTGACAATCATAAAATTTGATACCAAATGAAATTTGATATATAGGAATTGTCAAAGGATATGTTGAAAGGATTCATGCTTCCTTGTCTTCAACCACCATATTGTAGAGACTTGGTGATGCAGAGATTTCTCAAGATGTGACTGCGTTGCAATCTCATAGATTTAGATTCTTCCAAGTACCTACAAGGATTAGATAGCATGCAAGGGTACAAGTGTAGATCCAAGACATATGACCATCATCATAAGAGAAATATCAAGGATTAGTCAAAGGCTCATGCCTTGCATGCATCCAAGAGATGAGCACCCCTGAGGAGAGAGGACGAGGGCAACACACTCCTACTGGCTCGCTCATGAGTGTCGCGCGAGGGCTTAGATACCAGAGTCCTAGTGAGGTGGTGTGCACAGGGGTAGACCCGCAGCCGTTGCTGCCTGGGTCCTTAATGCCACTAGGGCTGGCCCAAGTGCAAGCACCATGCCAAGCCCCCACTCGTGGGATGCTTAGGAGGGGGACATCGGGCAGTCATTGCTGCTTTTTTGAAAGAAATCCAAGAAAGGAAACACCGCAAGGAAAAAACACCAACCCTTCTCTGAGCAAATACACAAAAACTTCGAGCTTCATTCAGGGAAATCACAAACTCGGTTTACAAGCAAAAAAAGGGAAAAGTTGCCGCGTCCGGCGCCTACACTAGTCTTCCCACCAGCGCGGAGCATGGGGCCTCCACTTGGGCGTGGGCATAGTCGTTGTTCGACCGTCCGCCAGCGCGGAGCATGGGGCTTCCAGTTGGGCGTGGGTTGGAGCTCCCGCGAGGCCGTGGAACGGCGCATCGGAAGACTCCGGGGCGTGTACAGGCCCACTCATTATTATGTGAGAGTGTCACGGGTAGAACTTGCGGAGGTGCTGGATATTCCAGGCGTTCTGCACGGGGACCCCGTCCTCCGTCTCCAGGTGCGCAGCGCCTGGCCTGGAGACTGGGAAACCCTGGACGGGCCTTCCGACATGGGCGAGAGCTTCTGGAGGCCCTCCCTAGAGAGGACCCGCCTCAGGACGAGGTCTTTAAACTCGAGATTCCGAGGCGGATGTTGCTGCTATGGTAGCGCCGCAAGGCCTGGTGATACCTCGCGGCGCGGAGGGAGGCCTGGCGGTGGGCCTCCTCGCCAAGCACAAGATTAGTTCCCCACGAGGCACCCTGGCGTGCCTCGTCGAATGCCAAGACTCATGGGGAACCATGCTTGATCTCAGATGGGAGGACCGCCTCGGCCCCTAATGTCGCTTGAACTACGTCGGCATTTCCCCAAAGAGGAAGGGATGATACAAAGACAGCTATGGTAGGTATTTCCTCGGTTATGAAACCAAGGTATCAATCCAAAGAGGAGAATCAAGCAACAATATGTAAATGGTACCTGAAAAAGAACAAATACTTGCAACCCGACGCGTAAGAGGGGTTGTCAATCCCTCCACGGTAAAAAGATAGATAAATTTGTGGTAGATTAGATAAATAGCTCTCAATAAAACGCGAAATAAAATAAGTAATAAAAGTGTAGCAAGGTATTTTTTGAGTTTTTAGAATAATAGATCTGAAAATAAAAGCAAATAAAAATATATCTCAAAGCAAATATGATAAAGAATAGACCCGGAGGCCGTAGATTTCACTAGTTGCTTCTCTCAAGAAATAGCACACAATTGGTAAACAAATTACTGTTGGTTAATTGATAGAAAATTGAATAGTTATGACGATATCCAAGGCAATGATCAATATATAGGCATCACGTCCAAGATTAGTAGACCGACTCCTGCCTACATCTACTACTATTAGTCCACACATCGACCGCTATCCAGCATGCATCTAGTGCATTTAGTTCATGGAGAAACAGAGTAATGCAATAAGTACGATGTCATGATGTAGACGAGGTCTATTCATGTAGGAATAACCCCCATCTTGTTATCCTTAATAGCAACGATATACGCGTGTCTTGTTGCCCCTTCTGTCACTGAAAAAGAACACCGCACGATCGAACCCATCACAAAGCACATCTTCCCATGGCAAGAAAAATCAATATAGTTGGCCTAACTAAACCAAAGATTCAAAGAAGAAATACGAGGCTATAAATAATCATGCATATAAGAGATCAAAAGAAGACTCAAATAATACTCATGGATATAGATCTGATCATAAACTCAAAGTATATTGGATCCCAACAAACACACCGCAAAAAGAGGTACATCAAATACATCTCGAAGAGACCATTGTATTGAGAATCAAAAAAAAGAGGAAGCCATCTAGCTACTGCCTACGGACCCATAGGTCTATGATGAACTACTCACGCATCAATGAGGATGATGAACCCCTTCATGATGGTGTTTAGATTGGATCTCTTTCTGGAACTTGCGACGACTGGAATTGCGTTTCGTCGACTCTCCTAGAGTTTCTGGAATATTTGGGGGTTTATAGGGCGAAGAGACGGTGTGGGAGGCCACCGAGGTGGGCACAACCCACCTGGGCGCGCCTGGGCTCACCCTAATGGGTTGTGCTCCCCTCAGAGCCCCCTCTGGTACTTCTTTGGCCCATCAGGTGTCTTCTGGTCTAGAAAAATTCTCCAAAACGTTTCGCTATGTTTGTACTCCGTTTGGTATTGGTTTTCTGTGAAGTAAAAGACAAGCAAAAAACAGCAACTGGCACTTGGCACTATGTCAATAGATTAATCCTAAAAAATGATATAAAGTTGCTATAAATTATTGTAAAACATCCAAGAATGATAATATAACAGCATGGAACAAGTAAAAATTATAAATACGTTGGAGACATATCAGCATCCCCAAGATTAATTCCTACTCGTCCTTAGGTAAATGATAAAAACAATATTTTTGATATGGTATGCTGCCTAACATGTTCATCACATATTCTTTTCTTTTGTAGTATGGACATTTGGATTTTTATATGGTTTAATGTAATAGTCTAGTTTTGACATAAAGATTTCAATACTCAAGCATACCAACAAACAACCATGACTTTCAAAATATCAACACTAAAGAAAGTTACCCCTAGCCCATCATACTCAATCATTGATCCATTCATGAAACACACTCGCATATTAGCTACATTTAATGCTCAAATACGATCATAGTGCCCCTTAATTGGTGCTTTATAAAAGAAGATAAAGACTCAAATAAAAACAAAAATTGCATGAAGTAAATAGATAGGCCCTTTGCAGAGGGAAGTAGGGATTTGTAGAGATGCCAGAGCTTAAAGCTTAAATTAATAGATAAAACTTTTTGAGAGGCATACTTTCCCGTCAAGGAAAAATGACCGAGTAATTCTCAATACTTTTCATATTAGATATGTCATAGGCGGTTCCCAAACAGAAAATATAAATTTATTCCTTTTTCTACCATTCTTTACAATCCATGGGTTAGCCGTACCCACGGGTGTTTTTCATACCAACACTTTTCAAGAAATTTATTGTTTGACAACATAAAGTAAATTTCTTTTTCATTTCATGACTAGTCATCCCAATTACCATCCTACTCTCATGCAATGACAAATGAATAAATAGTTATCCTGAAAATAACACATCTAGCATGGAAAATATTGACCACCTCCTACCGCTTCATGAGCAATACGAGCACACAAAAAGGAAATTTTATTTTGAAAATTAGAGATGCACATACAAAGCTTAGAACGGCATGAAAATACCGCATATAAGTAGGTATAATATACGCAAAACTGGGTTTAAAGATTTTGAATGCACAAATAATATTTTTACTTAGTATAAGTAAAGGCTAGCAAATAGATTGAGAAACAACCAATTAAAAAAACGAAAAATCACATAAACAAGCATTAAGCATAACTAACACCAAATAATGCACCACAAATAGTATTTTCACCATGGCAGTTCTAGTATTTTGACCATGAAAATTATTTTTGTGTGAACCACAACAAATTGTAGTGCATGTATCGTGGTAAATTTAAGTAATTCATCGTAGTAATTTTAGTTTCTGCTCCATGGCAAATTTGAGTCATCAACCTTGCATTTTTAAAGTAATTGACAATGGATTTCTTTTTAGTTGTGAACCATGTCAAAATTATTTCATGAATCATGACAAATTTTAGTAATTCACCATCACAAGTTTAGTTTCTTAATTCCCTTTTCTATAAAATGTCCAAATTTATTTTAAACATAGAATAAAAAATTAATTAAAACATATCATGACAACTTTAATATAAACACCCTGGCAATTTTTATGCAATGAACATGGCAACTTTCAACCCAAAAAATCATCAAAGCATATCAATATGAAATTTAGTTTCAAAGATCTTGTCACGATGGATTTAACGTTGAAAATGATTTTTCAATCAGACTTTTCATTTAAAAGATAAAAAAGTAAAAAATAAAAACCCAAAAGATTTCCATTGACATCATTAGTTTTGTCATTCCAAAAGATTTTCACTGACACCATCAGTTTTGTCATTTATACATGCATGCGGTGACATGGCGTAATGTGTACTGATGGGGACGGGAGCTTGGTCTGGGGTCCTCGTGCCACAGTGTGGCAGATATCGGCATCCTAAAAATAAAGCCTCCAGATTCCTTTCAAAAGCAAAAACAGAAAATCTAGGCGTGCCGGTGAGCTATACGGATTCTTCTAGTGCCTCGCTTGCAAGCAATATCTAACGACACAACACCACCTAATGAAAGAGAATTGGTGTCAGCTCCACGCCACAGCTTGTGCTGAAACAATGGATTCCGTAATCATGTGCTCCGTATGATTAGGTGCTCAAAATAGGTGTCAGCGGCTCCAGGACACCGTTGCCACCATTGAGAACTATAACTTTGCCTTCTGAATCAACATCTACGATAGCGGAATCACCTTCTTTGACCTCGCCAGCCAGCATCTTTTCTGCCAGGCTGTCTTCCAACAGCCTCATGATAGCGCGCCGCAGTGGCCTGGCACCGTAGCTTGGGTTGTAGCCGTCATCCACCACCCTATCTCTGAATCTTTCAGTCACTTGAAGGTCAATTTCCTTTACCTTCAGCCTGTCAAACACTTCTTTCAGCATAATGTCTGCAATCTCCTTCACCTCCAGCTTTGTCAGCTGGCGGAAAACAATCATCTCATCCAATCTGTTCAAGAACTCAGGCCGGAAGTACTGCTTTAGCTCCTCAGTCACCAGGCTCTTAATCCTGTTGTAGCTGGTGTCCTTCTCATCATAGTCAAGGTCAAATCCGATCTTGCGGCCTCCCTTCTCAATGACACTGCTTCCAACATTAGATGTCATGATCAACAGCGTATTCTTGAAATCAACAGTCCGCCCCTTGCTGTCAGTCAATCTTCCATCTTCCAGTATTTGAAGCATCATGTTGAAGACGTCTGGATGTGCCTTTTCAATCTCATCAAAGAGAACTACTGTGTAAGGGCGACGACGAACTGCTTCAGTTAATTGACCACCCTCAGTATAGCCAACATATCCGGGTGGCGACCCAATTAGTTTTGAAACAGTATGTCTCTCCATGAACTCACTCATATCAAGCCTGATCATGGCTTCCTTAGAGCCAAAGTAGTACGATGCCAAAGCTTTAGCAAGTTCTGATTTACCAACACCGGTTGGTCCAGAGAATATAAAACTAGCAATAGGTCTGTTTGGGTTCTTGAGGCCAACACGGGCTCGACGGATTGCACGGCTAATAGCTTTCACAGCCTCGTCCTGGCCAATGATACGTTGATGCAGTGTTTCCTCCATCTTCAGGAGACGGTCAGATTCATCAGCGGAAACCTTCTCGACAGGTATTCCAGTCCAAGAGGAGACAATATGCTGGATATCTGCCTCCGTGACCAAAGGACCAACTTCACCAGACTCGCTCTCTGCCTTAACCATTTCCTTGCTCTTGTCAATGATGGCCGTAATCTGTGCCTTCAGTTCCATTTCTCTGTCTCTTAGTTCCCCAGCCTGTCAAACAATAAGTTGGTAGGGAAAGATCAAAAGGCAATACCAGGAGTGGTACACTTCAGTGCTGCAATAGCAGAGGAAAAAAATATGACCAATCTGGGAGGGGTTTCGCCATGTACAATATTAGTACTCTCATTCCAAAATAAATGATCTTCACTTTGCACAACCACCAACATGCAACTTTGACTCTTTTTGTATATGAATATGTCGATAAACATTAAGAAATTATATTGTGAAACTACTTTGCAGGAAATCTAACGATACAAATTGCACCTAAGCAACCTCAATAGATTCTATTAGTTGTTTAAGAATAGACTGATAGAGAAAATTTTGACTGCACACTTTCAAAAGCCTCGTGGATGGGCTCTTGGCCAGCACAATGGTGTCTCCCCACCGGCACAAGTTTCGAACCCTGTGGATGAGATTTAATCACATTGGTTAATTTCATGAGAACATGTGTCTCAAACCTTCTCTTAATTAGCGCATCTCCAACTAGACCCCCTATTCCGCCCCATTTGTCCCGGGGGACAGCCCAAACACTGCCCGGATAGAAAAACGCAACCCTGCCGGAGCCCCCATACCCAGCCCATATATTTGTGCTGTTCGGCACACCTCAAACCGCCCAGACACGTCCGCCACGTCAGACCCGACAGGGCGGACCCACCCCAAATCACCCAAATTGACCGCCCTCTCCCTTGCGTCAGCCCTCCCTTTCCTGCATCCGCACCGTCGCCCTCTCCGATCTTGTTCCACGTCCGCGCCACCGACCTCCTCCGTCCTAGTCGCCCAACGCCCGCTCCACCGTCCGCCCGCTGACATGGACGATGGGTTGACCGAGTCTGTGGAGGTCCCGACCATTGGGAATAAAGCAGAGACCATCACCCGCAAGGACCAGCCTATCCGACAATGGGCCTGCGAGAAGGCCGAGAAGCAGGCTGCAGCGGAGGACGTCCTCGACTTAGAGTTCGTCGCATCACATCCGTCTGCCACGCCCATGCCCTCGGGCACTCCCGCGTCGTACGGCATTCTGGCTCCACAATGGGCAGGCATCCCGGATGACTTCACACGACAAGACCCGACTTATGAGTTGGCATGGCACATGCCCATGGACTATTCAACGATATGTCACAACCAAACCCACAGGTTTTTTGCACATTTGCATTATTGGACCAATTTTAGGATCGTAGTTTCTTGCGGGGCAGGTTTAGGAGTCCGTGATGGATATGATAAATGACGATCAAGAGCGTCCAAAAGATGGGCAATCAAAATTCGCCTTTCGTTTGATATTGGGCAATCATCGGGCACACAAAAAAAGACCAAGACAAGAGGAAATGCATACTTAACCCATGAAGATATCTTGTTGTGTAAAGTTTGGTTGGCCACAGGCATGGATCTTATATGTGGAATTGAGCAAAATGGCTCGGAGTATTGGGGAAAAATCACCCACGGTACCATGAACACAAGCACTACATGGAACCGCATCCAATCCATACCGACCACAATAAGAGCTCTCTCCAACATAGACGGACCGCCATCCAAGAGTCTGTGAGCAAGTTTTGCGATGCCTTTGCTCAAGTGGTGAACAGGAACCAAAGTGGCATTGGAGTCCAAGGCCATGTAACCTGTGTTTGCCCATTTTTCTTGTTTGCTTCATTTCTTGAATCACTAGATACTAAGCTCCCTAGGAACGGGGCTCCCTGGTGAATCAAGGTTGTGGACATTGCATGGGCCCTTTTGACAGGGGTGATTCAAGTTGGCTGGACGGTTGGGCCTATTCATCGGTAATTTGTGCCTGGCATGTTGCTCCTGCGACCGGTCCAACTGAGAGAAAGAGAAAGTGCATGCACGTCTCCACTTTCCTCTTCCTCCTCTCGCCCCTTTCCCCCGGTCTTCGCCGTCGCCACCCCACTGCTACACCGCCGCTTCCTCCCTGCATCCAGGTCATTTGCCCCCACCTCCATCACTCTCTATCCCATTATGCCCATCCTTCTATTGCCATCAGCGACGGCAATCCTGGTGAAGTTGAGCCACAATGCCTTGCTTCTGGAGAGTCCGCCATCAAGGATGGTGTGGACCTTGTCAGGGAGCATCATTGCTCGTGCCTCCTCACGCCCATGCTAATTTTGCGGGCTCCATCAACCGGAAAGGGAGGAGAAGGAAGAGAGGTACAAGGTTCTTGGATGTGCAAAGGGAGAGGATAGTGTTTGACCAGGATAGGATGATCATCGAGACAGAGGATGAAGATGGAGAAGACGAAGAAATTGGAGGAAATGAAGCTTGAGAAGGCCAAGGCATATGAGACCATTGAGCTTGGGAGAGAAGATAAGGCTCGCGAGGATCAAGGAGGGGTCGAAGATCATGTTAGCCGACAGTAGCCTCATGGATGACCATGCCAAGGAGTGGTTCACCAACCAAAAGAAGGAGATCAACGAGTGCAATAAAGGTGATTGATTCATTCGTGTGTCACCTATGTATGAATTGTTGGATTTTATTTGTCGTGGATTATTTTGGCTTGGGTTGAATTGCTATTTGAATTGGTTGTATGTTATATTGATCAAATGATCTATGTGCATGCCTTATGGATTTGAGGTTTTGGATGTGAGGGTGGGGTTGCCCGGGCAGACAAATGGGGGTCTATCGGCTATGTTACAAAAAATCCAAGGCGCATAGTCGATCATCCAAGGACCAAGCAATTACATGAGACACGACACTGATATGGCTACATCCCCGGGGCTTGACTATGGGCGCTACTCCCCGTGACACCGTCACAATACCGCACACTAGCCACCTGGGCGCCGGCACACACCGCTGGCTACCCTTGCATGTCTGCTATTATGTTGGCATAGGTTACATCGTGTGTCTACCCCCACTATATGAGAGGCCTAGGATACAAGTGTCCTACTAGGACATGACTCCATACCCTGTAACACAATACAGCTCAGAGTCCAACTGTAACCTACATTGTACACAATATTCGACACAACTCTAACAAACTCCACCTTGGCGAATATTCTTCACCACCATGAATTCGTCAATGCGTCAAACTTTTAAGTACACTGGACTCGAGCTTATCCCGTGAGTACAACTGCTACTCCAAAGACCCCATATGACTCCACCTGCAACTTGTAGTCCCTTCTTTTCTTGACCATAGTCAACGCTCGAGCAAAATCAAGTTCCACTTCACTCTAGTTTGCGCTCCCAACTTCCAGATTGTCCGTTCAACACCATAACACACTGATCACTGACCTGTGTGAAAGTGAACAACTCACATATTGGGTGTCAGACATAAGAGTTACCTGAACTCAACATCATCGCTCTTCCTTGACCGCTTGTCTGAAACTTGAAGGAATTTCACCGCTGGTTGTAGTCATCCCGAGTCAAATTCGCAATTGTCTCACCACATGTATGACCACCAGAGCCCTAGCCCATCTCCATGTCCCGTGCATACAGCAAGCCTCGCCGCTATTACCGCGTCGAGCCTCTGCTGTATTGGTCGAGTATCAAGGGTCGTGAACCCACACCACTCAACCCCCACTGCAGAGTACCACCAATCATCATCGACCGATGACGAGTTCCACGCTTCCATCAGACCACTAGGCTTCAGTCCGAATTACGTGCCTCTTGCTTTTTTCCCGGCTGAAATAGGCTTCGATTCTCTGGATCCACACCGTAGCCCCTCAATCCAGCTTCACCTTCAACATGACTCCATGGTAGATGATCACTCCGCCCTCGCGCCCCGTCGACTTCAAACTCTCATGTGCACCGTCTTGAATCAACCTCACACCATAGTCTTGTCGAAACCGCACAAGCCATCAGGCATGTGCCACATGTTTCCACACCCTAGAAGTCGGTCACCATCAGCATCACGCTCTTATGTCATCGTTGCTGATCCCACCACCATATTCTGTTCCGACCGACATCCAAGATGATCCGTCAGACTATCAAGCCCGACCTAGCTGAACTTGTCCGGCTGCACGATATGCTCGAGACTCCACAAGCCTTATACGCACATCACCAATCTGCCATTGTCATGGTAAAACCACGTGTGCAATTAGCAACACTTACAAATGAAATTTTCACTTTCCTGGTAGTCTCCTCCATGGGTGCACCAATCCTTTGCCTCCCATACCCCCCCCCCCCAAAGCACTCTTTATTTATTGTGTTGTTGTCCATGCCACGTCAATACCATATATAATGCAGATTTTTTTTGTCCAAACAAATCTCTCGGTCTTGATTCCTTCTGCTCCCTACTCATAGCACAACGCAACAACCAACGAAGGCGCATAGCACCCTTGCACAACGCACGTGCACGCCTGCACACCACAAATCACAAACTGCCAGTGCCCTCGCGACCACGCAACTGCTCCACTTGCATGCGACCGCACGCCTCACGCCAGCCCATGCCTTGGGCCGGCCGGCTGCCATCCGCCTGCGCTGCTGCTCCTGCCTCGGCCGCTACCGGACCTGCATCCCGCGCTACACCGTGGGTTGGGCCTTCGCGCCTCGCACGTTGTTGCCTCTCCTGGTTTTGATCGGATCGATCCATCTGATCTGACCACTGCTTGCGCGATACGTCGCATCGCCGCCGAGAACTTCTACCTGCTTCCAATTGCTTCTTCCACTCTTGTTGAGAACCACGCCGCAGCCGACTGCATCTCAAACTCGATACTTCCTCTTAGATCAACAATCCGCAAACTCCACACAACCTTGCTCTGATACCACTTGTTAGAATAAATCCAAGGCGCATAGTCGATCATCCGAGGACCAAGCAATCACACAAGGCACGACACCGATATGGCTACATCCCCGGGGCTTGACTATATATGAGAGGCCTAGGATACAAGTGTCCTACTAGGACACGACTCCATACCCTGTAAGCACAATACAACTTAGAGTCCAACTGTAACCTACATTGTACACAATATTCGACACAAATCTAACAGGCTCTTGCCCGCAGACGCGTCCACGAACATATAGGGGATCAAATTAGGCAGAGTGTGGTTAGAGTGCTCTTAGAAGTCATAGGGGCTCCTCCCCCTCGTGGTCTCATCTAAAAGCATCAACTGCTTGAAATAGAGGTATAGTAACTCGAGTTGTCAATTGGTGAGACAATGTGTGTGGATATGATCTACAAACGTAAGCACAAGATTCTGACGTATGCATGCTTCATGCATAAACCCATCTAAGATCCCACCTGATAGTGAGCTTAAGTCGGATGGGTGCATGTATTATTCAAATTTTGATATTAAGGATCGTCCAGTTGAAAAGGAGGCAGATGATGATAGCTTACCTTTGGATCCTAGGAAGGACAATGATCAGCACAACATTGATAATGCTAGGAAGGATGGCAATTTTGGTGCCAAGGGCCCTCCTGGCATACTCCTGGCCTTTTTTCCATGCACTCGATGTATTCGGCATTAATGGATATACGGGCCAGGTTTAGGTCTAGAAGATTATGGCGTCTTAAATTACCGTTGAAGATAAAAGTATTACTTAGGTTTCTCTGCCAAGAAATTATACTAAGGATAATATAGTCAAACGGATGTGGCAAGGGGATACTCGTTGTAGCTTTTGTTATGAACAAGAAACCATTCAACGTCTCTTTTTCTATTGTTGTTTGGCACGTATCGCATGGCATGCTTTGTTTTTAGCCTTTAATATCACCCCACCCCATAGTATTTCACATATTTTTGGGGGTTGATAAATCTTTAAGATCTCTTATTCTAGTTGGGCCGGCAGCAGTGTTTTGGCCCATCTGGCTATGCAGAAATGATGTCTTCTACAAGAAAAAAGTGCATTCCTTCATGCAGGTGCTACTCTCATGTACCAGTTGGTTGTGGTTATCAGCGTTATTACAGAAGGCATAACACAAGGTGCTGATGGAGCTTGGCGCAAAGAAGCTTGAGTAGATACCAGGGAATTTATGTCCCGGTTTGGATGCCATGCCACTGATAGGCCTCTTCATGTTTAGGATAGTTTTGATTGGCATGAGGTGTAGTTATTCCATGTTTTTGATTTTGCCCTCCTTTTGGCGAGATCAAGTTTTTTATTTCTGATAAACATTGTACTAATAAGGTTGGCTATATGCATCTAGGGATGCAGAGGCCAGGGGCAATAAAAGCTTCAAAAAAAATTCTAAAAAAAAGTAACACGAGTTGCTACTAATACATGCATTCTTTAAAAGACAGCACATTAACTCAGAGCACATTTGCAAGAAAGGTACCTTCTCAAAATCTTGGCCACGTACTGCCTCATTCTTATCCTTGGTAACTTGGCGGAGTTCTTTGTCCAATTCTTTGGCTTCATCAGGGAGCTGCGACACATTTTCATACTTAGATAGAAAAGCATCACCATATGTAAACTGGGTAACAATAAGCTGTGTACTGATACCTGAGCATGCCTCAGTCTGACGCGTGATCCAGCTTCATCAATCAGGTCTATAGCTTTGTCAGGCAGGAAACGATCACTGTATGACAATAATAAAACTTTACACACTTACCAAAAATTAGAATGTTTGTAGCTACTGTGTAGAGCTCTAGTTCTACTCAAAGACAACATATATCTAAGTTTGTAACAACGAAACTACAAATCTCATCGTAATCACTAGGCTGAACCTAATATCAGCCTCAATATCCACCTCGCACTAACATTATTTCTTTTCTGCATCGGGAATTAACTAGACAGTATTAGTGACATGGAGAAGCCAGCACACAGAAATGAGCATCTGCAGTGCCTAAGTTAGTTTGTCGCTTATTATTAAGATTAATATTTTCAATTCTATCTAGCAACTGCTCATGGATATCAGAACAACTAAGAAATAGCACAATAATTAACAAATTAAATGAGTTGGTTGATGTTTGGTTAGGTGCTGACTGCAATACACATTTCTCCACAATTATGATACACAACATTGTTCTACTGACTTCCATTCTCTGAACTTCTTAATTTTCACTACCTTAAGTTATGGATAAACTAATAAAACAAGCCTGGCTTTAAAAATTGTAGAAATCAACACTGAAAAATTTACTAAAACATCTGGTAATTGGCCAAAAAATTGGTGTAGAATTAAATTTTCCTAAATGTTCAGGAACCATTGACGTTAAACAGAACATGTGCAACTTCAAATCAAGCTACCGCAAGACTGGACAAACTTCAACTCTGCAAACATTTTAAGAACTAATAGGACAAACCAGATCTTATACTAGTGCAAACCTGATATACTGGTATGACAATTTCGCAGCAGCAACAAGAGCATCATCTGTATATTGCAGCTTATGGTGAAGCTCATATCTCTCACGAAGGCCTCTCAAAATTTGTATGGTTTCATCAACAGTCGGTTCTGGAACCTTGACTGGCTGAAATCTTCTCTCCAGTGCCGGATCTTTCTCAATATGCTTTCTGTACTCGTCCAGCGTTGTGGCACCAATACACTGACGAAAGAAAACATCAAGTCATCAACCATATGGAAAACATAGATATGTGAAGTGTTGAACTGGTATGGGCCTTGGCCTGGCCCAATCCTCTCTGGTCCAGAAGGCCTAAGCCCATGTAGGGGGAAGGCTGACCTAGATAAGGAGGAGCCAGATGCTGTCTGGTATGGTGCGCGGCTACAGACACGAGTGAGGCACTTCTCGCGACTCAACATGGTATCAGACCTAGGCAGCGGGGCCCGATGGGAGTGCGGCGACGGCAGGGCTCATCTCGGCGAGGACTCCTTCTCCCCATTATTCCCTCCTTTCTCACTCTCAAGGCTGTGCGGCGGCTCGCCTCTCGCAGTTGGAGTGCGCCCGCGGCTGTGTGCGAGCGAGGGAGGCAAGGAGGCGGCGTGCTGAGCTGCATGGGTGAGCACGCGGGGGTGGCTGGTGTCGCGCTGCTGGAGCTGCTGCTGTTGTTGCTGTGTGCAGCTGCTAGCCAGGGGGGAGGGGACCGTGCAGCTGGAGTGCTATGCTGCTTCGTGCTGTTGGAGGCTGTTTGCAGAGGAGAAGGCCGTGGAGGCTGCTTGTTCCTGCTGCTGTTTGCAGAGAAGGCTGTGACTGGGCTGCTCTGCTGCTGCTACTGAGTGTTTGGTGCGGAGCACCCCATGGACATCACCATGGACTCCACCAACACCGCAAGCGCGAAGTGAACCGATGACTAGAGCATGCGCACGTGCTATTGAAAACAAGGTTAACTCACTCCTCTTGAAACTACCCTTCATTTCTATGAGACATGGCTACTACCTCAAGCGGAGACCCTATGCATACTCAGGTACCAAGGAAGCAACCAAAGCCATTGCGGAAGAGGAGCACCAAGAAGAAGAGAAGGAGAAGGATCCTTAAGAACCCAGTACTACCGGGCACCACCCCGGTACTACCGGCCCCATGGTACTTCCAGGCCTACTACTGGCCTCGACGACCCCCGCGGTGCCAAGCTACTGTTTTGGGCCGGCACTTCACCAGCACCAGCCCGGAACTACCGGCTCCGACACCAGAACTACAGGCCTGGACGGCACCAGTGCCCAGGCGCCGGTACTTCCGGCCCTACTCCGGCTGTGCAAACTTCAGGCCACATGGAACTACCAACCATGACCCCGGAACTACCGGCCACCAAACCGGTACTACCGGCCTGCCTGCGCGCGGTGAATTGGGCCACGGCCTATGTACCCCTTGTTAGGATGATCTCCACCTTGTGGGCCCAACGGCCCACCGGGCCCTTAGATCCGCACCTTGATCGGGGGCGCTCAACCCACTATGGGTGACGGGCCCCTGTCACCTGCACTATATATAAAGAGGTGGAGGCCGGCGGCTCGCGTCACGAGGTTCGTCGCGACGCCGAACACCCCACCTACATCCCTACCGATCTAGGGTTAGCGCAGTGCTGACGGGAAGCTCCGCCACCACCTCACCATCTCTGCCATCACCACCGTGCGACACAGCACCACCATGGCCTCCGGCTCGAGCTCGTCTGGCCAGGTAGAAGGTAGGGCTACCGGAAATCCTACCCTACACGATCACATGGATCTATCACCCCTCTCTACCTCCCTAGACTATATATTCCATGCCTAGATTTTGAATTAGAGTTAGCAAAGTATATTAGACAAAACAAAGAGGGCCCCGCTCATCTACCTCTCCAATTGGAGAAGAATCCCAAGGGATTATCAAGACCGCCTTTTGGGAAAGATCCATCTTGGATTCAAGCCCCCACCTCCCTAGTGGATTGAGAAGAACCTACCCTTGTTACCTTCCCTTTGTTGTGATTGGATCTTGAAACTTGTGTGGTTTGCTTTGAGAGTCGATGTATGATTTCGATCTTGCCTTGGTGTTTATCCTTGTGTTGGCCCGTTCGGATGTCCGCTGGCTTCCAACTTCCCGAGAAGCCCGCGAGAAGCCAGCCGAACGGAAGCGCTCCGAGAATCTGGCTCCAGGAGAACGAGCAAAGAAAATTACAATTTTTGGGAGCAGCCCGGCCAACCGAAAAAACAAGAAGCAGGAGTTGTAGGAAATTACACTCGATTGCCCTCCCAAAGTGGACGCTCGAACCGTTTTCTCTCGCGACTGACGCTCGAACCATTTTCTCCCGCGAGAAGCCAGCTCGCCCAGCCGAACGCGAGGCCATCTCCCGCGAGAACCCTTAAGTTCTTCTCTTCCGCCTCCAAATTGTGCAAGATTGGGCCACCTAGGGCTTTCCCCTACATCAGTGTTGCTATTGTTGATCCTCCCAAGTGACGATGGGTGAACCAAAACGCCTTACTGAGATTCTCGAGCAGATCTCTCGGTTCCTCGCGGGCTCGAACTCTAGGGCCATCCTTACTTGACAGGAAGTGGCTCAGAAGATCGAGTTGTCGCCCACTGACATCAAGCTAGCAGGTGCTACCAACTGGTCTTCGCGAGGCAATGCTGGCTGTGGAGCAGAAAGACCTTGATGAATACTTGTTGGGCATTGTTGAAGAACCAGGAGACAAGACTAATGTGGAGGGAAAGAAGTGGAAGACCATCAACTCTTTGCTTATTGGGTGGTTGTTGAACTCAGTGGTGCCCTCCATTGGACGCTATGTGGAGGGACTAACCACATCTGTTGAGATACGGAAGATTCTGTCCACACAGTACTCTGGCAAGGGCAATGTCATGCTCATTGCTTAGGCTGAGGGGAAGATTAATCAGATGCGCCAAGGTGACATGTTAGTGATGGCATATGTGGCAGAGTTGCAGGCTTTGTGGGCGGAACCGGGATAATCGTGGATCCTCTGGAACTCTATGATGCGGCTTCAATCGAGTCAGGGCACAAGTGGATGGCACGCAGGCGTGTGTTGAAACTTTTGGATGGCCTCAAAGGTTGTTTGGCAGGAAAGCATACCTACTATACCAAACTCTCTTGTGCCTACTATTGATGAGGCTATTGCAGCGATGACTCAAGAAGAGGTGCGGCTTTCTCTTGAACAAGCAGACGTGGAGGTTGTGCCTACTTCGATGTTTGTAGTCACCGAGCGCATGGAGTGGAGAGATCCCAGGGGCTGAGATACTTGAAGGGCACACCGGGTAAAGGGTTGTGGTTTGCGAAGAGTGAACATCTTGAGGTGGATGGCTATAGTGACTCTTATTGGGCTTAGTTGTCAAGATGATAGAAGATCAACTTCAGCTCTTTGTGGGTTTGTGGGAGGAAAGCAATTTGTTGTGTCTAGATCAACAGCAGAAGCTGAGTATAGAGCCTTGTCTCAAGGGTTGAGTGAGATGCTCTGGGTGAAGCACCTACTGGGCAAGTTGAAACTTCTGAGGACGGGACCATTGAGGGTGTGGTGTGACAATCAGTCAGCTATACGCATTGCTAATAACCCATTTCAACATGATTGGACAAAACATGTGAAAATTGATCACTTCTTCATTAAGGAGAAACTTGATGTTGGGATCATCAGCCTTACTCATGTCAGCTCTGGGCAGCAGTTTGCAAATTGCTTGAAGGGACCGGGAACAAAGGGCCGTAACTTGGCATGTGACAAGATGGGGATGATAGATATCTACCACCCATCTTGAGGGGGAGCGTTGAGCCAGTATGAGCCTTGGCCTGGCCCAGCTCCACTCTGGTCCATACGGCCCAAGCCCATGTGGGGGGGAGGCTGATAAGGAAGAGCCAGACGCTGTATGGTCTGGTGCGCCGTTACACACACGAGAGAGGTACTTCTCACGATTCAACATGAAGCGATTATATCTATCGTGGTTGACTGTCAACTTAAATACAAGTTGCATAAATATATCAAGTCGCCTACTGGACACGGGTTTTGACGACATCTAATGCACAGAACCAAAAGAAGGGAGCAAGATAAACAGAAACGGCTTACAACTTTTTCTTGTCATTACCTGCAATTCACCTCTTGCAAGAGCAGGTTTCAAGATGTTGGCTGCATCGATTGCACCCTCAGCTGCACCAGCTCCAATCAAAGTGTGCACTTCATCAATGAAGAGAATGATATCATCACTTTGCTTAATTTCCTCCATAAGCTTCTTCAGCCTTTCTTCAAACTCTCCACGATACTTGGTGCCAGCAACAAGCAGCCCCATGTCAAGTGTAATAACCTAGGTAGTCAAAACAACACGAAATAATTAATATCTTGGAAGAGCACTAAAGATATACTACATGGAAACATATGTTTTTAATGCATCATCCACTAGCAATGTTGGCCTCAAGAATACCTGTCAGGTAAGGAGCATGATGCTTTTGGGCAGAAAACTTGTGTAGACAGCAGAAGAAAAATACGCAACTAAGAGTTTTACACTAACCTTTTTTCCTTCAATTGTTTCTGGAACATCCCCGTTGGTAATACGCTGTGCAAGTCCCTCTGCAATAGCAGTCTTGCCAACACCTGGCTCTCCAATTAGGCAAGGGTTGTTCTTCGTTCGCCTGCCTAATATTTGGGTGACACGCTCAATTTGGTCCTGCCTGCCAACAACTGGATCTAGTTTACCCTGCAAAACATAACAGATTCACATCCAATGTAATGCAGCAAAGAAGCGCGGCAATGGGAAATGAAATTACCTCTTCAGCTAGCTTCGTCAAATTAGTACCATATTCTTCAAGTGTGGGCATTTTTTGACCACTGCTTCCACCACCAACACCAGCACCAACAGCTTCTGTGCTTTCACCAACCATTCTTATGACCTGCATAGCAAGTCATTTATTATGTCTTATATAGTGCAACTTGAAAAATGTAAACTGGAAGGCAAAGGTAAGAATATTGTCTGTGTACGGAAACATGTGAACTGAAAGGCGAAGAAAGAGGATTGCCTGTGTGCGGATGTTGTTTGGATCAGCGCCGAGACTTTCTAGCACTCGGGCAGCCACACCTTCACCTTCACGAAGCAAGCCCAGCAGCAAGTGTTCAGATCCTATGTAATTATGACCTGACCATTGAAGTACCATGGGTAGGTTAACTATCAAATCTACACTGAGAACAGATACATAAGGGACAAATTGTCAATATATGGGCATATGCATTCAGCCCATTACTTCCGTAGGCCCAAAAGCCCATTAAATACACGTACCCCCTTCCATCATGACCTTAAATTATACCATGAACAACTTTTTCGAGTACAAAATGTATAATTTTTGTGGCACATAATCTACATTCATTGGTCAAACTGATGGTCAAAAATTAACACTGACATACAAGGGCGCCATGTAAATTAGGACAGAGGGAGCAGCATGACCTTAAATTGTCTGCATAAAGCATGAGAAATAATATGAGCTAAAGTTGATGGGTCTTAAAATGTCAATACCAAGTTGACGAGCTTCTTCAAGCGACAGCTCCAACACACGCTTTGCACGGGGTGTGAAAGGAATCTCAACGGCCACAAAACCACTGCCTCGACCAATGATCTTCTCAACTTCTACACGAGCATCCTTAAGATTGATGCCCATTGACTTAAGAACCTTAGCTGCAATACCTGTACCCTCACCAATAAGGCCAAGCAGGATCTGCTCTGTCCCAACAAAATTGTGGCCTAGACGTCTCGCTTCCTCTTGAGCAAGCATAATCACCTTGATTGCTTTCTCTGTGAAGCGCTCAAACATGGCACGGACAACCATTCTAGACCCCTTCCCTCTTGGACGTGCAAGCTGACTTGCCACAATAGAACCGAAATCATGCCTGACCACAGATTTCGTATCAAGAAAGTTTGCCCTCCTCAGTCCTTGAAAACCTCCAAGGGTAATGGTTTGTGTCCCCATACTACGGAACGATGTCGCCCTGGCACGCCCACGGACCTGAGCGCAGCTGTTATATACAGTAGGAACAATTGCTGACTGGACCAGAGCCCCCTCCATGCCTGTATGTCTAAAGGAAACTTGAAGCTACCCTTCTACCAAGACCTGAAAATGTACTGCTGAAAATGGTGAACATAGACAAAATGCCATGATGGTCATCGGTGCAGCTAAGAAAGACACTTTATTAAACGGCACCCCGCAAGGCAAGAAGGTCTGATACGTATCCCAAGCCACTCTGAAGCAAGCCGAAACTGAATCAGCAGCAGAATTGCATATATATATAGAAGAAAAACGTCGCAGTTTCTCCCACGGATATCAATGAAATTTAGTCTTATATACAAGCACTAGGGATAATGATGCACTACAAATCCACTGACAAAATTGTTCCCAAACACTAATACCGAAGACTAGCACAGCACAGCCAAGGTGCCCAATAGCCAATCCCATCCCAACCAAAAGGGCAATAGGCCGCCCTACCATTACAAGCATAAGCTGGCGAGCTAAATGGAGCTCCTACTAGTACAGAAATGGCGAAAATAGTTGGTGCAGAACCAAAATACCAGGAAGGAAATTCGAGGAAAAGAGAGAAAGAAAAAGAATAACTCTTATGGAAACATCGTCACCGAATCGCCAGAGCACGCCAAGGGACAAGATACGGAGAAGCAATGAGTTGAGCGATCTGATACCTTGCGTACGAGGAGGGGCAAACCATGGGAGGGAGGGGGGCGGCTTCGGGAGGAAGAAGAGAGAGGATATGAAGTTTATACACGGGGCGGGGACAAGTATGGATAAGAGTCGGCTGCGTTACGTCACTCGCTGCTTGCATTCCCTTTCCTAGATGCTCCGCGCGAACCCTCTCACGTACTCCGTCGGATTTCGTGTGGGCTCAAAAATGTTCGATCATACCGCACCTCAGGCCGAACGCCTCAAATTTCTGTGTTTTATTTTAGAAAAAAGGTTGTCGCCCGGTTTTAAATTAATGAAGCTCTTACAACCAATCAACGATACAAAACAACACAGAAGAAGAAAACAAAGAAAAGAGCCTTGGCAAGATACATGGGTGCCGAGAGGCAGCAACAAAGCTCAAAAATAAGATGGGAGAAACTGGAGCCCTCATACATGCTCGAGAGACCAATGCTACGAATAGAGCCGACTCGAGAAGAAGATCAGCTGACGAAGAGAGTTATGACAATGTCAGCGCCTGGGCGCCCAGTAGACTAGCGCCATCTAGTTCCATCGCCAGAAGGAGCCCCCAGCTCCTCGCACCGGCTCGAGAGGCGCCACACCGTCGGACGATGGAATGTTCACCGCCCTAGAACGCGGATGGGGACCAGGGCCAAGACACCTAGGGAGGTCTTCTTGCACAGCCGTCTCGTCGAACCTAGCTCTGCACAAGAGCACCACCGTCGAGGCAAGGACCCGACACATGACGAGAAGAAGTTGTTGTTCACAAAACTCCCAACAACCAGCAACCTAGGACCCTGCTCACAACGCGGAGCCTTCAAGGAGGACACGACGCCTGGCGTCGCCATCGTCCGATGCGGAACCGGCCAGACCAATGGTTTTCACTCAGAGCCCGTGGTGAATGGGGTCACCCGCAATGACATCTCCAAGGAGGAAAACGGCACACAACGGCGTCGATATCACCGGCACCGACGTAGTCGGGCAGAGCTTTCGCTCGGGACTCAACCCCCACCTAGATCCAATAGCCATGGCCGACTAAGGAAAGTTGCAGACAACGCCCGAAACAGGACGTGTGGCAGTGAAGACCACACCCACGTGATGGACGCCCCTAGAATGAGCCACCTCACCGCCCACACGGACAAGGCAACACACGAGCACCCACACAGCGACACCCGCCGGAAAGGTGCCGCCGTGCCCACCGTTCGGAGCCGCCGCTCCGGAAACCAAAAGGATCCATCCTCACCCACCACACACATGGTGATGGTCCGCAGGCACGCAGCAGGCCACCACGGCCGCCGCACCGGCGCATCTCCGCCACCCACAACACCCAAAGCCGCCACCTTTCACCCGTAGGAAGACAAACCATAGATCTGGCCTCCTGGGCATCCCAGATAAGCAACCACAAGGGCTACCAACAGGACAAGGGCCGTGCCCACGGACTCCATCAGATCGGAGGAAGCTCACCAGAGCTGGTGGATCCGACAACCGGCGACGATGTGGACACCCACCCAAGACCGCCCGCCAAATGCGCGGATCCGTGCCTCCAGGCTCCAACGGCAGCAACCCGCGCCACCCCATGCCCGCAGACCTGCCAAGGGTCGCGCCGCCACCAAGCAAGGGCACGGCCGGCCAGGGCAGGGGAAGGACGCCGGGACGAGATCTGGCCCGATTCGCCGGACGGGGGAGAAGGAGAGCGCCCTAGGGGCAGGGAAGGGGAGAAGGAGATGGGGGGAGCGCCCCGCCGCCGCCGGGGGTCGACCGGAGGACGCCGGCGACGAGGGCGAGGGAAAGGAGCGAGGAGGCGAGGAGGTTTGGGAGGGCGGCGGCGGTCGCCTCGTGAGTCGCAGGAGCGGCCCACAAGACGCGAGGGGGAGAAGTTCGGTCTCGATCCAGTCTTCTGTGTTTTATCATCTTTTTTTAATCCTGAACAAGTGGCTATCTACAGCATGGCAAATTTAGCTTTTTAAGATTTTTTTTGGACAATACAAATATGTCAGCTACATGACGAAAATTCTACTCCTATGTTTTAGGTTTTTACACATTATTGGTGATAACAAATATGTGCGTTTCTAAAACCATTTGCCATCCCATGTGCTAAAGGCGAGGGTGTCCTGATCTTTCGATGAGATGATAACTATCGATTTGGTGGAGTCGATTTTGACGATCCGACTACAAACGTGCACGACGTTGCGCCTTAGCAATCGCTAAACCAACTTCGAGAGGTTATTGACCACGCCAGAGCACGATCAACCTGACCACGAAGGTCTATTCCTGCACGCAATCGAAGAACAAGCAAGAATATAATAAAGCAATCTGAATATTGCGAATATATATGAAGTATTGATAATGGTGGGGATCCGTAAGCGGTCTTGGTCTGGTCGTTGGACACAAATGAAGCACACGAAGTTGCAATGGCTAACTTTTAACTAAACAAATCCCAAGTCTAAACGATGCCTTAAGGGCTATATTTATAGGGAAAAGAGAGGGGATTTTGTCCACCCTTGGCAAGGTGGGACTAAAACACCTCCTAAGTCGTTTCCCCTATAATATGGACTCTAAAAATAGATTACATGGGTCTGGCCCAAAATAAGGTGGCGCAACACCAATAATAAGCTATGGACGAAATTTATAAAAGGCCATCTTGTATATTTCGTCCATCTTCTTGTATGTCATCATGGTGGCTTTAAAGTCCGGAAATCTCCACTTGAACCTCCGTTCTTGTTCTCTTCGCACGCACCTTCATCTCCGTGCTTGACCATGCTCCAATGCTCAACCTTCTTATCCGTGCTAGGCCCTTCAATTGCAAGCAACACAAATGTATCTAAGTTAGGCAGCATCATATTCTTATGAACACTAGAAACATTACCAAGAAACAAAAGTACCTGATAATCTAATTGGCGTATCTGAGCTCTAGCAACTGTTCCAAGAGGTAAACAGCAGGGGGTATGGGTGTAACTGTGGTAGCCATGTCCTCATCATCCTCCCCTTCTTGTAAACAAAGCCGTCCTCGGCGTTGCTTAATATGAAATCTGGCTAACAAAAGAGACAAGGTGTACACGTTGTATATGTATATATCATCCATTTTTACTGATCCCAGTTGGGGCACATGTGACATAGTTATACAAGAGCACCCTTCAAAAGTCGTGAAATAGAAATCCAATATATTATCACAAGAAGTCAAAGGCATGAAAAAATTGCAACTCAGTTTGCACATATAAGTGAAGCTCTTATTCATATCAAAAGATTTACAATGCTTATCATTAAACCATCCCAACATTGATGAACCATCACCAAGATTAGAGATCATATCAAAATGATTAAACATTGACACAATTATTTTCAAACGTATTTGATCCAAATCTGATTTATTCCCTGATTCACTTGATTCTTTTGCATCAATAGTTAATTCAATGGGTTCACTTAAAATTGTTTGATCACATGGCAAAGTCAAATCATCAACATAATCCTCTAAAATAGCTGGTGTGATCAAAGTAGTGGGTAGCTCACCGCATGGTGCATTTAAATTGACAAGACATTCATCATACTCATGTGGAGGGGGAAGATTAGTACCTTTGTCATTACCTCTTTATGATGAACTTAGATGATGTAGGCGCTCTCGGTGATGATGTGTCACATGGTGGAGGTGATGTAGTCCTCACAACAACGGATGTGGTTGTCATAGTATGCCTAGTAGTTGAAGGGACAACCGTATCAACTCTTGGAATGTGCATCTCGCGCTTGTTCTCCTTGTGGGCAACACGTCGTTTTATTTCCTGTTCAGCTTTACGAGCAAGATGAAACAAATGGTCCATAGGATAACACTCTTCATGAATTAGTATCTCCTGAATGTCACGATTTAATCCTCCCCAAAATCTATCCATAAAATCTTCTTCACTTTCTACTAAAGAGAAATGCAGGAAGGTAGTTTGTAAAGTATCATAATATGTCGTTACGGTGTCACTACCTTGTTTTAAATGTTGCAAATTTTTAATCATGTCACGAGTATAATAAGCGGGACGAATGTATGTCGCATGACAAGTTTCAAATCATCCTAAGTAGTAGGTATATCATTAGGATCCGGCTTTCCTGCTCCCTCCGCATGCTCCCATCCGTGCTCCCACTTCATCTTACGACTGTCTTTTTTCCCTTTTTCTTTCTAATCTAATCACCCCCCCCCTGATTTTAAGAGGGTGGGGTTGGGCCTTATTTTGTTCCAATCAAATCAAGCCACGTACGCGGGAGCACGGATGGGCACACGCCGGGGGAGCAGGCAAGTCTCATCCATATCATTAGGGTGTAACCGGCAATATTCACTCCACTAAACTATAGCGTAACCAGTTAAAGAACCAACCGCAACCTTAACTTTTTTACGTTCAGCAAAATTATTGGAAGCAAATATATTATTTATGTCAAACTCCCATTCAATATATAAAGCAGTTCTAAAACGGACATTAAATGGTGGTATAGAAACATTAACCTGATCATGTGCATTTGGATGTTTGTGCACCTCTCGTGACAATTGTGGTATTTGCATAGGTGATGGCACGTCTCCCATGATCGACAAACCCCATGAATTGATTTTAGATCCTGTCATGATTAGTAGAAACAAGAAACAAAATCCAAAAATAATGTTCCTATGAACTACTGGGAAGTGATGGTAAACGCACACAGTATAGCAAATCAAAATCTTACAAGGTCTTACCATGCAGCAAGTGGTGACCGGCAACCAGCGGTGTCAAATAACTCCAAGAGTTGGGTAAAGCGATTGCCTATGTATGCACGATGTAGAAATATGTGGAGCTGGGTTGGCTTTATATATGTGGAAAAAATTGCTACAACCACGTTAATTAATGCAAGCTGAAAATTTGTTCAAAGTAGTCGAGTGATGGTCCTAGACTAGACTAGATTAAACACACGAGTCTAAAACACAGACGAATTCACGGCCGTAACAAAAGTGGAAATACTGAGTGCTAGATCAAAAGAGGATATACAAACAAGTAGTGCTAGCAAGCCACTTTAATTATTTTTCTCTCTCCTTTTTGCCTCACAATGATCCAAGTAGTAGCACCATTAGCCACTTGTTCTTTTTTTTCTTCAAATTCCACTCTCCAACCGAACCAAAAATATCAGCACTGTTCCCTTCCAAACACCTGCTCTTTTTTTTCTCTATCCAAAGTCCAACGTGGCAGACTAGGAAAGAATCAAATAATATATATGCCTTGGAAACCGAATCAAATACTGCTCCAATCCGTGGGAAACAAATCTTTTTTTTGCTGACCACACGTTGTCAAAAACCCTCGGCCTCCAAACATGGTAGGAACCAACAACAGATCAACACCTTCCTTTCTTTCTCCGTAAAGATTATCGGAAATGTTAACGTCCACACGTGTGGGCGTTTGCATCTCGCCCACACGTGTGGATCCGCGTCCGTTCGTGAGCGCACGAATCTTGGCACGTTTCCAGTGCTACGTAGAACTGGCCTGGTGTGTGGGTGTTCACCCGGTCGCCTATACGGCCGTTTCATCACATGGGAAGGGTTGGTGTGTGGGCGTTTAGCAGTTCGCCCACACGCCATTTTCCATGCACGCACAAGGGCTAGTGTGTGGGTATTTGCCATCTCGCCCACATGTCCGTCTCCTCTCCCACGCCCAAGCTGCTAGTTGCCATATGTTTTACAGCGCACATGGCAACTGCTCTAGTGTGCTTTATAAGCAGGTGGCAACTCTCTTTTTATCCGAGTTGCCATGTGTTTTGCAGGGTACACGGCAACTGCCTAGTGTGCAAATAAGCAGATGGTAACTCTCTCTTTACCGAGTTGCCATGTGTTTATGCATGGTACATGGCAACTGCCCTAACGTGCACGTAAGCATATGGCAACTCTTCTTTTTTACATGGCAACTGCCCTAGCATGCTTGTGAGCACATGTCAACTCTCTTAACTGCCTAGTGTTAGTATGTGGCAACTCCTAAAGTTTTGAAATCATAGCAATTCTGATGAGACGGACCATACATGGCAACTGCGGTTGTCCGACATGGCAACCGTAGTTCAAATGACATGGCAACCGCAGTTAAGCGAACATGGACGAGTGCGGACCATGGCAAGCTGGGCGCTGCGGTGATCATGCGTGGCGTGTGGGACCACGAGGTACGAGGCCTAACATACGGGGCGTGTGGGCGTTATCTACTTCGCCCACACGCACGCGTGTGAGAGGGATCGGGAAGGAAAAAACGAGGTATGTGGACATTACTTGTTCTGCCCACACGTAAATGTGTGGGCTGGTCCTCTTATACACCACATAAAATGTGTGGGCAGTCTTTCTAACGCCCACACGTGTGGCATTTATTGACATCCAAAATTATTTCCAAACTGTATGTCTATTTCTTTATTTTATCCGAAGTCCAAACGTGGAAATATCCAACTATCCTTAATTGACGTGTAGATTTGTTTCTAACTGTTTATCTCCTTCCAAAAGCAAACAACTAGCGTGGGATTACTTCCAAAAGTATCAAATACTACTCCCTCCGTCCCATAATGTAAGACGTTTTTTGACACTACACTAAAGTCAAAAAACGTCTTACATTATGGGACGGAGGGAGTAGTAGTTTCCTTGTTGCACCATATATGCACGAAAATGAAATTAAGGAAACAACTTGGATCTGGTCTACTAGTACTCACGTGACAACATTTTTTTCACGTTTTTTTGGCCGATCAGATCTTGCCACGAATCTGGTAGTTGCCAAACGCCCTATGCCTTTTTCTTTGAAAATGTTAACGCCCATACGTGTGGGCGTTCACCATTCCGACCATATGCAAGCATCTCTGTTGGCAACTTTGTGCACGAATCTTGGAACAAACCGGCCGGTTTTCTGCGCCATGTAGGACGAGGCGCGTGTGTGGTGTGCGAGTTGGGTCGCCCGCACGTTGGTTGCCATCCCGCGGTCAGCGGTTGCCACCCGGAGGCGTGCGGTGGAACCGCTATGCGCCCGCACGCCACGCTCCGATCATGTTGACGTCAAACACGTCGCACACCTCTGCCCCTCTCCATCACGGTTCCATTTACTCAGCCGCACCGCGATTATCGGCACAACCCACTCGCATTTCAAACCACTTTGGAGGAGAAGGCGAGGGAGAAAGCGGCAGCGGGCGGAAGAATCGACGGTGTTCGCGGCCGTCGGTGGTGCTTTCGCCGGAGCAGGCGGCTCGCCGGATCGCTGCGGGTTGAAGGTAATGCTCGCTACAACTCTCGCAACCCCTTCGCATTTTCCCCCTTCCCTCCTGTTTGATTCCTCGATCGAGATTCGTAGAGATTCAGCGATTCTGCGATGCGTCGGCGTTCCCGACGCCAAGTCGTATGCTAGCCGTTTTGGTGGCCTTTGGGCAGTTTAAATCGCCGCGCCCTTGGCAAGATCGTCGGTGTGGTTATGCTTGTTCGGAGGCACGCACTAGTCTTGCCTATGGATTGGGCAGGTGTCTCCGGGTTGTTTGATGCGCATTGGTTTGAATTTGTGTTTGCAGTCGGTTCGGGGTGAACTTTGAGGGTGAATTTGAGGTCGCCAGTAGTTGCCATTGAACCCTAGATCTAGTTAGTTGGGTTTTGAAACTATAGTATGAGGCGAACTTGGTAGTTTGATTAACTATCATGATTGTATGGCAAACTAACTTCTGAACAAATGTGATAGTTGCCACAAACGTGTTTTCCCATGCGGCAACAAATTACTGAAATGATCGTGATAGTTGCCACAAATAAGCTTTCCCATGCGGCAACTATTTTATTGAATGATCGTGATAGTTGCCACACACACGCTCTTCCATGTGGCAACTAAATTTGCTGAATTCTTGTGATAGTAGCCACAAACATGCTTTTTCATTGTGGCAACTAATTTTTCCGAATGATTTGTGATAATTGCCACCCGTGATAGTTGCCACAATCGGTAGTCAATGCAGTTTCAGACCAAGCTGCCTTTGGACGGCAACTAATGTGCACATCAAGTGTGCCTGTTGCCACTTGGATAGTATATTCATGTGGCAAATAGAATGTGAACACACCATGCATTGCCATCTGCAGATAGGGACAGTGTGGCAAATTGGGTGCATAATGTGGCAACCAAATTTGCATATCAATTGTGTCGGATGCCATACATATGCTTTGCATGTGGCAAGTTTTGGCTGACCACATCATATGCATTGCCATGGCTACGGTCGATTACAATGTGGCAAATTCATTGTATTGCAGGCGCAATTTTTTTTTTGATTTTGCCACAACGACTTTGTGATATCTGAACACACCGTGGCAATTTTTTCAGGTTCTTGATTAGATGTGGTTTCATCGCTTTGTTGTAGTATGTGTTGCATTTCAAAGACCGCAATTTCACCCTAGCACATTTACGCCATTGTGGCGATTATCTCTGTGGCAATTTTTTCAGGTTCTTGATTAGATGCTTACCTATTGCATTTACATTTCCACCATGACAATTTGGTCTGTTCCTATCTCAACAGAATGGCTCGTGGCGATTATCAAAATGATGATGATGATTTCATGGATCCACCACAACAGTAATCGGCAACCGCGGAGAAAAGAGGGTGATGAGGTAAATGTCCACATCCCTCCTCCTCTGCTTTATGTTCTTGGTTGACACCTCGAGCTTGCGATTAAATGTCGACACGAACTAAAATTTCATGACATTGCAAAACATGGCAACAATCGATCACTTTTTTGCAAAACATGGCAACAAGTGATCACTTTTTGTCTGTTTTTGCAGAAGAAGAACGATTCGCAATGTAGCCTCCCAAGAACGATCGATCGCTGCTGATCGGCAGATTCACCGACGATCGTAAGGGAGCATGTTGAGATGGGTATGCGAGCTATGATGGATGTCCTGCACGAACCTTGTCAACCCCGTATGCGATCGGCTTGGTGAGATCTACGACCCGCCTGTGGAATTCGTGATTCCGGACGTGGAAGACTACCGTTGAACGAGGAATCGTGTTACGCACTTTGGGTGTGCCTCGTGGACATATCAAAGTCCCGTGACGAGGTCAATAATGAGATCGAGGAAGCGTTGTTCCCCGTTTGTTTCCTGGGTTGGAATCCATGCCGAACACGTCTGCGATGGCAGATTCGGCTGCAGCCATGATGACGCATGGAGATGTTTTCAAGATGAAGCTACTCATGTACCTCATCTCAAATTGCTGCTACCGACCACTTCTCTTCGCCCAAGCAACAAATGCTTCCCCATCCTGGTGAATGGTCCATCTTTACTACTTTATTTTCCTTCAATCTTTTGGCTCCGATGTCATGTGTCAAGCCAATGACTGCCAGTGTTTTTCGAATGTTTTTTTCCATTTGATTTCTGATGCGGCAACCCTTTTTGTCCTGAAATTTTGTGTGGTGCAAAGCGGATCTGGAAAATGTGAAGAACATGAATTGGTGTAAGTTTATCGCCGACTTCCTGCATGATGCATTCTCAAGCAAGATGTACCAAAAGGGTTGTCGACTGCATTTAATGGTATTTTTTACCAGTTCTTTCTGTGAGCACTGTTTTTTTAACACACTTTTATTCATGCATGGCAACCTGATCATAACAAGATGGCAACCTGATCATAATGACAATATGGCAACTGGCATAATGACAATATGGCAACTGCCATCATATTATTATGGCAACTGTCATCATACTATGATGGCAACTGCCATCATAGCAACATGGCAACTGCTATCACACTATGATGGCAATTAGCACATGCAGATGGCAACTTTTTCTTTTCTTCTCTTCTTCATGCACATCAACTTGATTATCATGGGAACATATATTATACTGATTTTTTCCACACGCACCCATGATGGCAACGGATATTTCTTTCTTTTTAAAATTGTTTTGCATCAGCTCATGTACGCCATTGTCTTGATCATCCACCGTGGATTTCATTGGGACAGGAGGACCGCCGCTTCACAAGCACAAGTTTGTTGTTTCTGCGTGGACTATCAACGCTGTCAGGTTGTGCTTGCCCTTGCAGACAAGGCTACGGACACCACATATGGAAAACTGCAGGTTAGTTCTGATTTCTTTGTCCACACGGCATGCTTACAATTTGGCATGAGGCAACCGTACTGTGGTTCATAAGAGATGACTACCTTTGTTATCCATGGCTGTCGATCTTGTATCCATGTCTCACTCCACATGGCAACTCTTTTCATTCGTGCTGAAACTTACATTCTCTCTCTTACGTCCTAGCTATTTTTTTTTGTTCTTTCCAGCTGATGGCCAAGCATGCTATAGACTACAACGTGTTTGGGGGGGGGGGGGGCTCAAAACTTTGGAAAGTGGATGGACGTGCACTCAGCTTCGTCATGCCCTGCCGAGGTAATCAAAAGATCTACATCTATGGTTTGCCGTGGAGTATTTTTTGATGTCGTGCAAGTGATTGCAATACGGGTGGTTGTTGATGCTTCTTTGTTTCGTGCACAGGCGAGGGCACCTGTTGAGCATCTAATAGGGCAGTTTGCATCCGGAATGACCGGCTTGCTCGGGAAGTTGGTTGAGGGGTGGACGTCCCTCAGTGGCTCTGACAGCGGTTGCAGGCGATTCACTTCATTTGTCCCAGAACGCATACACATCGGCCAACCGTTACCGTGGCGGTTGTATGACGCAGTTCCCAAGAGCCTGCCGGCACACAAGATGAACTAGGTGGTGAGGCTGGTCTCGGCAAGGATGACGACGATGACACGTAGAATGTTCAACATGACACCGATGATGATGAACATCTTTGAAGTTCGCGCAGTGGCAACAAGGGCAAGGATGCAACAGATGTCCCCAACCGGAGAAAGTCAAAGAACATACGGCTGCGAGGCGAGGGGTGTTGCCATTAAAGAGGGGAGGGCTCCAGGGGTGTTGGGCAGGGTTCTCTGGCAAGAGGTCTAGGACCGATCCGTAGCTGCCAGGAAGAGGTTCGACTTTTAATTTTAGTTTTTTGCTTTGTGTATTTTCTTGGAACAGACTCATCCTTTTTTTGCACTTGTTTTTGTCAAGCGCGGCAATGAGTTTGCTGTCTGACAATTGCCACCTTTTTTTTCCTCCATCTCATACGTGCAGCGGAAAGCCCGGTGGTGGACGAAAGCGATTCTGAAGAAACAGGCGCCAACGCCAACCCGTGTTTCGCTTTCGGTTGAACAAAGGCGCCCCATTGCCGGTGACACCCTTCCACCAGGTCATCTCCTCGCCTGACGGCGACCAACACCGGGATCTGTCGTGTTGCTGCACTGAGGAAGGCGTCAAGAAGTAGGTTTTTCCATGCGCTTTCATTGACATAGCGCTATATTTTCTTGATTTTCCAATGCATCCGTTTAGCTTGTCACATTGTCTTACATCGCCATCGCCCCACGTGGCAACTGCTGTTTTCCAACTGATTTTTTCCTTCCTTTTTTTAGTGTATGGCAACTCCTATTGGTTTTTACATGGCAACTGGTATCTAGGCCAAATGGTAACTCTTACTGTACCTAATGGCAATCGCCATCTTTACCGATTGGCTTGTGAGCTCATCCCACACCTAGGTTTGAAATTGCATTCATGGCGGATCAGACATGTTTATCATTCTTCAAGTGGGCTAACATGGCACCCGCCGCTTTGGATTTTGTATGGCAACTGCTAACTATGACACATGGCAACTCACGTTCCCCTTACATGGCAACTAACAGCTTTTCCACCTGTTTTTCATTTTTTTTAAGATTTCTACCATGGCAAACATATTTTTTGTTCATTTTTAATACCTTTTTCATGTGCTCTATTTTTTTTGCAGGGTGAAGAAGACTACTACGCGCGGGGCCAAGCATATCAGTAAGGACCCGCTCGAACGACTGCATTCAAAGTTGTCAACAGGGGGCAACTCAGATGTACATGAGGCGCCAGGCGACAATACTGCTGCTTTGCACCGCCAAACGCTCCCACCAACTCGATGCAAGTGGTCGACCATCTCCGCTTGCCGCAGATGTGCGATCTAGAACAACAGCATCCGTACATCGGGGAGTGACGAGTCGGATTCTGCCAGACCTGAAATATTGCCAACTCTTCTGGCAATGAAGGATGCTGCTGTGAGCCATGCCACCCCATCAGCAAGCGTTGAAGTGGACGCCCCCGAGATGAACCTAAGCAAGGAAGATTCCCGCTCATATGACACTGATTCCAAGAGCGTGCGTGGTGGCACTCCTGTGTCCACGACAGAAGCGGCCGAGGCGGCAGTTCACAATGATATGCCATCTACAGGTGAGAGTCCTGGCACAACAGCTCCAGCTCCTGTCGGTGCAGATACTGCTAAAGCGATCGTTTGGCTTGGTCTTCCACCTAGGCGTCAGAGCCCGCAAGCAACCAATGACATACCCAACGCACCGATCTTAGCTAGGAGCGGGAGAGACGAGTGCTGGTTATGTTCCTGCATCCACACTGTTCCCGCCACCGCCAAAAGCAATGTGATGGAGAAATCGGAAGATCGGAGCACAACCGATGCACGGTGTCAAGCCGGCACGAGTGACGCAGTGAACGCCCGGAGCAGATGTGCCTTTACCCGCAGTGGAAATCCCGGCTTAAATCTGCGCACTTCCGGGCTCCCGGTCAATGTGGGTGTCCCCTACAGCCTAAACAAGAAGATTGTCATGAAAGCTGCGGGCGATACCGACAACACGCCCGCCTCGCAAATAAGCCCGATCATTCGTGGCGGCCGATTCAGATATGTTTGTCGATCTTTCACCCTTGGATTCTGCCCCGCAAGTTGTTCGTGGTCCGGCCAGTAGGCATGAGAGGCACCCAATGGCCTTCACCCCACCGAGCTTCAGCCTTGGCATCAGTCAAGATAAACCGGTAGTGCAAGATCCTATGCCAGTTGCCTTTGCTTTCCCAGGAGGCATGCCCGCAATGATGGCGCAGCCAATGGTCGAGGGCGTGAAGGCATCAAGTTCGCAGAGCCGATAGTGCAAGGTACACTTATCATGTCCTTATGATTTTCTTGTATACATCTTTGTAGTTTGACTTTTGTCCCAATCATATTTTGGGGGTTCTCACTTGTGATGGCAATGACATGTGATGACATGGCAAGCTGGATTTGATGCACCATGTCACATACATTTTTTGCTGCCATGCTGCATTTAACATTTGGGCAACCACGTGGCAACTGAAGTTGATTCAACATGGCAATGTAGTTCTTTGTCACATGGCAAATCTGATTGCATCACACATGGCAACTGGATTTGCCGCACCATGTCACCTGCATTTTTGTTTCCATGCTGCATTTTTCATCTGACAAGCACATGGCAATTGGAGTTGACACAACATGGCAACTGAAGTTCTTTGTGACATGGCAACTCTGAGGCCAACTAGATGGCAACTACAATGCAACTACATGGCAACTGTAGTTGCTATGACATGGCCACGGTAGTTGGACCACACATGGCAACTGCCCACTTTTTGTACCTACATCTCACACCATGCACCCTGTCTTCTCACAATCCATCTGTTTTTGATTTCTAGGTATCCTAATCCACTTTTTTTTAATCCTTGAAGCCACCCCTGAGGAGATTTCACCGTCACTTGATGAAGCTTACCGCGGGATCGAGGAGGCAGCATTGCAGAGGAGGTCCTCACGAGGGCAAGGGCAATCAAGTTCCAACGTGCCTGCAGATACGGGTATCGAGGATACCATTAGGAGTGCCACCCACGGTTACGTGAGGCAGCAGAGGATAGTTCACCCACCTCCCGCGGAAGACTATGAGCCCGAATTCAGGGCCACTAAGGAACATACCCAGCTGTATGATATTGTCAAGCGTTTTGGAAATGCGAGGTCCAACAGCAAGCACATGAAGGAGCTGAAAGCGTAAATGACCACACCCCATAATCTCTCATTTTGCTTTGCTCCTTCTTTACCATTCATCTTCTTTTTTTGTACTTTCTATACATGATCCGCTTACGTTTTACTTCTTTCATTTTTCTACCTAGTAGGCATGATCCTTCCATGTTATATCGTTTTCATACAGCTCATGTTTGGACAGAACCAAAGTCATTCAATGCGGAGCGACGTACGTTGACCTGGGTGATCTTGCCGAGTCCGTGAGGCCAAACGGTAAAATGTCGATTTAATGTAGTTGCATGCGGGATCGACTACATCAACAATCATATGGATGTGTGTGCCGACAAGATATCATGCATTATAGTGTGACCTGCAAAATATGGGATGGTGACTTCCACCACAAAATCCTGAGGAAGAATTTTGCTCAACACGATTAATTCAAACTCACACTGAAGAAATATGTGAGTACTCCTCCCCTTTCTGCACTGTTTTTCACATGGTGTGGTTTTTTGCCATCATCTGCACTTGTGTTTATGTGGCAGATGTTTTCATGTGGCAACAGCTACCGTGCACACTGTCATCTTGATTTTTGCATCCCGTGCAAACTATGTGGCAACTTGATAGTAAAATACACGCCACATTTTGTTCATACATGGACGACAACTTTCTTTCAACTACCCCCACCCATAACCAAACATTCTACGTGATTCTAATTTTTTTGTCCCTCTGCTGTTCTTTATGTGAACTCTGCTTCTCATTTCCTTCACTTTTTAAATGCAGGTCATGTTCCCCATGTTCCAGGAGCTTGCACCACATGACCAACAAGACAAGTGTGGTCACCACTATGCCATCTGTCTTGACACGAAGAACCAACGTTTTGAGGTGCTTGATTCAATCCGTTCGGAAGCTGATGCAGACTTTACTACGCATGCCGAATTCTTCATCAACAACCTCAAAGAGACATGGAACCGTCACTACGAACATTCAAAGGTCCAGATCAGGCATTTCCCGACTGAGTATGTGGCGACTGCGAAGCAAGGGAACACGTAATTTCTTAACCCCCTCCTTCATGTGCCATTTACATCAATCCAACCCCTGTTTTGTTGCTACATCTGAATTGAAGTCTATCTTTTGCTACGTCTGTCCTTTTTGCGTGTTCACCTGACTCTTTTTCTCGTGCAGGACGGACTATGGCTTTCACGCGCTGGAATACCTTGCAAAGTGGGAAGGCAGAATTGTCCTTGCTATCACAGCTGCAACGGTCTTTGAGCTCCGGAAAATCCACACATGGAACTAGTTGACGAATGAAGATTTCAACAAGCGGTCCGGAGAACGCGAGTTTGTGGAGGAAGCTGTCAAGAAAGTCATCAAGAGGTACAAGTGATCATGCGGCGATACACACCGGATGCATACCTTACATTCTGTTGCCGAGGAATGTAAGGTACTATCTCTTTTGTTCTCGTCAAAAACTATGTTCGTGTGCTATGTTATGACTGCAGCCCCGCGTAGGCTACTATGTAGTGGTGGTGTGTGAGCGACATTTGAATAGTTTCTGTAATATATGTGTGGATGTGAACCTACTTAGGCGTGACAACAGATATGTTTTTTATGTTTATCATTATTACTATGGTTTCATCGTTTGTATCACCCGTTTACTGTTTCGAATGCGTCACGATGTTTTAAAACATGGCAAATGTAGTTCATCAGACATGGTTAGCGAACGTCATTGTCGTTGTTCATTTGGATGTCTTGCTTCTTCTATTTCATCACTAACTTTCACCGGCTAGCATGGTAGGTTTGATCATGTAGCCACAACCTTTGCTGCGGTTTATGCACGTTACGCCTTTTCCAACTTGTTTCCTATACATTGCACACATTACACTATGTGTCTCTAAACCGCGTCATATTGTCATGGAAATATATGCCATGCTGAGTCATTACAAATACCATGGCATATTTTCAGTACAGCTAACATGGCAGAATCTGATTACAAACAACATGGCAGATCCAGCATAATTAACATGGCAGATACAGTACAACTAACATGGCAGATCCAGTACAACTGAAATGGCAGATGCAGTACAACTAGCATGGCATATTTAGTATAAAATAGCACGGCATATTTAGTATAAAATAGCATGGCATATTTAGTATAAAATAGCATGGCAGACTAGCTACACATAACATGGCAGATTAACTACACATAACATGGCAGATTAAGTACCCATAACATGGCAACTGGACTTATCCACTCAATGAATTTTCCTTCCACTTCCGATGCCCCTCAAGAGTCATTCTCGCAATCTTAAAAAAAAATCTCATCATCTAGGGTACAAAACAAAATGTCCACAAGGACCATGTCACGTCGCCCCAATTTTTGCTCATGGATTGCCCGCCCCTTTCTTCGTTTTCTTGTGTTTTGCTTGAATCTCTAATCCCGACTTGTACCTTATCTCTCTTGGGCGACCCTTTGTGATGGAGCAGGGTGGGTTCTGACACTGGTCTGCGTGCTTGCTGTTCCAGATCCTATCTCCAAGTTTTCGATGATGGCCCTGTGGATGAAGGCACACTTGATGTGCGGGGAACCGTGTAAGGCTTCCTCACTTTCCTCTTCTTGATCTCATCAAGCTCTATTTTCAGTGCCTTCTGTGTTTTTCCGCGACTCTCTGTCTCATCACTCTTGCACGCTTCATCAATTAGCTCAGCATAGTTCTTTGTCAGCACAACGTGCCTCACGGCTTCCATGGTTGACTCAGGTCTCTCGTCATGCACAGCCAGAACTGCGTGTGTTGTCTGTGGCTCCAACGCGTTGTCAGCGTCCCAAGTCCATCGCCGCCTTATGAAATGGCGGGGCATCCGTGTCACGGCGTTCATGTCCATTACTTTTAATATGTGACAACACACAATGTCGTCCCGTTCGAACTTGCAGCATTGGCAGTAGTACTCGCCTTCGCCTATCGAGGCTTTGACGAAGTAGTTCCTTCCTTTGTCCGGGTCTTCGTGTTACGAATCGACATGCCCAAAATAGAACACACCTTGAGCGTATGTTCGTCCACCGAAAGCCGTGAACATGCCGGGCACGCTTTATTTCTTCTGGAATCTGCAAGTTTTGTGTGTTTTCTGTTAAACTATCGTGCTTTTTTCTTGTACCACCTTATGTTGTCATGTAAATAGAAATACATTTTTGATTGAACATGGCAAATATAGTACGTTGAACATGGCAAATGCAGTACACTAGACATGGCAAATGCAGTACACTAGACATGGCAAATGCAGTACACTAGATATGGCAACTAGAGCACACTAGACATGGCAATTGTAGTACATTTTCAACTGGACATCGTCATTTTCCACACCAACATTCCCCAATGGAAGCACATTGCATAAAACATGGCAACTGCCCTTTTATTTAAACATGGCATCTACAGTTTGGCTAAACATGGCAGTTGCATTTCAATAAACATGGCAGATTCACTTTATTAAACATGGCAACTGCATTTCAAAGATATGTGTCGCCAATATAACATTTTTCCAGTTGACATTGGCACTTGCATGCCAACATGCCCCAATGGAAGCACAGTGCATTAAACATGGCAATGCACTTCATTCAACAAGGAAAATGCACCCGAGCAAGCACGACAAAAATGTAATTTTCATTGAACATGGCAACTGCAATTTGAGTAAGCATGGCAAACAAGATTTCATTAAACATGGCAATCGCATATTATGGCAATTGCATTGCACTCCATAAGGCACCCTCGCCTATGTGCTTTTGCGCAAATAAGGCTGTGAACGCAACTGACTTACTTGTTAAAGATCTTGTTGGTGTATATCTTGCTCATTTGCCTCTCCATCGGTAAATACGTTAGCAATTTTGGCTGCTTTAGTGCTGTGGTCGCTTCTTCGTAGCTCAGATCGAATTTTTGTTGCAAAGCTGTGTCTTGCTTGGCAAATCTGTAGCAATGAGTTGCGGGGCTAACGTATCGCTTCAAAACAGCATTGAACCCCTCGCCGCTGCGTAGTCTGCGCAGAAATGGGAAGAAGCACTGCATGAAGTAGGCTGGCACCCAGTACATTCACTTCTCCCACAGGTTAGCAAGCGTCTCGTTGTCTTGGACTTGATGTGTTTCAATCATGGCCATCCAGCTCCTTTCAAACTCCTCCACCGTCAAGCTGTGGTCCACACACAGCTGGAATGCCTTGTGCAGCTACGACGGTCAGAAAGAACGGTCCTAGCGTCCTCCTCAACCTTCTTTATAATGTGCCACTGCAGCGTTCGCTAATCGCCAACGGAAAGACCTCCTCTATGCTGCACGCATGCTGAAATCTTGGTCCGTTATTATGTTCATCGAACAAGTCCATCCATGCACTCCAAGAAGGTCTTGAACAGCCAAACGTACCCATCCGTGTCTTTGTTCCGGACGAGCCCGCCGCCGAATCGCAACGCATCGATTATGGTTATTTATTCCTATGAACGGAGCGCATGGCATCTTGTACATATTGGTGAGGTACGTCGCGTCGAATGAAATGCAATCTCAGAAATGTTTGTAGGCTCTCCTTGCAGCACCATCCACCCAATACATGTTCCTGACACGGTCCTCATCGTCCAACCTTATCCTGTAGAAGAAATCTGGATCTTCCTTCGCCTCATCGAAGTAGGCAATTGTGGCCTCTATGTCTGCCAACTTGCTCTCTCTATGGTACTTGGCCTGTAGGTTTGTGATGTCAGCTGGTATGTACGGCATGCTACTCAGTTTCCCCTTTTTGCTGTGGATGAGAGATAGTATCTGTACCATTCTTGATGGACCGACGTTACAATCATGTAGCAGCTTTATGAATTGCCTTTCGACGGGGGTGAACCCTCTGTGGGCGGTCAGAAATTTTACCAGGTCGAACTTCTTTATGAGTTGGTGGTTGTGCTCATCAAAATATTCAATGACCACCCACTGTGTACCATCTACGTTTAGCTTACACGGACAGGCAATCAGTCTTGAGAATGATACCTCTCTTCGCTTTGGAATGACAGCGCAACACCTTTCCCCTTCTTGTTCCTCCGTGCCTTGTGGCACCTCATCTCACCTTTGTGTATTCGTTAGTTTTCTTAATTTTTCTATGGTATTCGGTGTTGACCGCAAATCCATGGAACTTTGCATATGTCTGGTAGAATTCCTTTGCTTCTTGAACGATTCAAATCTACGCCCAACGACGGTGGCTGAGGTACCATGATCTCCCGATTGCCCACCATCTTCATCCCCTTGTGCGTCGTCGTCAGTTTCATCATTCACTTCAGCATCGGCGGCAGTTCCATCTACTTGAGTGTTGGCAGTGCTTGTGTTCAAAGGGGTGCTTGTCAGCATTGCTGGAATGATTGCCATTCCCGACTCCGACTTGAAATTGTTTGCGGCATGATTGTCTACTGGCTGGTGGAACGCGTCTTCCGTGCGCTCAAAGCTCCCCGCAGTAGATGTCCCCGCGCCGCTGTTCACTGTAGTTGTAGGCCCTGTAATAGAAAAAACAGGTACGAGAGTAAGATTTTTGTTTGAATAACATGTGTATCGCAATGGATCACACCATCTTCGAGTGAGTTGGCATGACATCATTTCAAGCGACAAGCCGTGAGGTCAGCGTGGACATGGCAGTCAGAATCGCCCGATCATGGCAGCTACTATTCAACAAACATGGCAACTTCTGTTTTGCCTACAAATAACTACAAATAACAAATGTAGTGCTGTTTTTGTGGTTCAGTTTTCTCCTTGCCTTGTTGTGCTGCATTTGACCATCTTGTGTGGTGCAGTGACACCAAAATGACGTGCTCCACCTGCAGTTTGTGAAGCTTGCCACGAGGCGTTTGCCGGGTTACCACCGGTAATAACCTGTAAGCATAGTATTGGTTGGTCAATTCATGGCAAATGCAGTTTGTGCTAAGACGGCATCTGCGATTGCCTCGATGTAGCAAATCGCAGTTTTATCGGCATGGCAACTGTAGTTGCATCGGTATGGCAACCGCATGATTTGTTCCTTCATGGCAGCTGCGATTTGCCATGGCATGGCAAATGTAGTTTCACCGGCATGGCAAGCTGCGATTGTTCCTCCATGGCAACTCTGGTGTCTATGGATGGCAACAACAGTTGTCCGTGGATGACAAGTGTAGTTTTTAATTCATGGCAATTGTAGATGTCGGTCATGGCAATTGTAGATATCAACTATGCTCATACGCTAATTGAGCATCCGCAACTTCACTTTTTTATGGACTCACCTATGCATGACGTCGATGGCAGGTACATGGGTGATGCCCGATGCCACGTCTTGCATGAACGCCTCGCATTTTCACCCGTGATAACTCGTGAGTCCTTTTGCCGCTTTTTTGCATGTTCATTTTTCATGTCCACACCAGTATGTGCTCTTTTTTCGTTTGCGTTACCTTGATTAGCCATATTAGCTAGTTGAAGTTGGCTGCCCGCACATTTGTCAGTGTTAGTGCCTTGCGACTGAACTTGCCACGGGGCCCCCTAAGAGTGTTTTGGTCATAAGAACCTGCAAAAAAATGACAGTGTACGACATAAGTAGAATGTCATCTTCACCGTTGCGAAGATGGCAACTGTTCTCTTCTTTTGTTATCACGCATCATACCTACGCCCGCATACTGTTCTAGTAGTGGCAACAACGGCCCTGCAGAGATGAGTTGACTGTACTCTGATGCATCCCAAGGGCCGTTTCTGGCCTTTGAGAACCCCAAGCATCAGCGCCATCTTCGTGATTCATTCTTTCCATGTCTCGCTTCTTTCTGATGTGCTCTCAATCACTGCATGAACAAGAAGGCATCAACAATCCACAAGAATTGTATTCTTCTGCTGCTTGCACATAGAAGATAGGGATGGCAAGCAACAGGTCAAAATAGGTGACAGCTACTGACAACGAAAGGTGGCAACTGTCGTTATACACAAGTGGCAATTAATTTTTCCCAACCCCTTCATTCCAAAAATTGTCCTTTTTTAGGGATTCCTACTCATCCATTTCATACGCAACTACCTGCGTCAATTAATCTAGGAACTTAAGTTAATCTCAACACATAGATCACAAAACTACTGGATCTCGTAACTCATCGGTGTTGCCACCCCCTATAGCATGAATCCAAAGACAAGATCGGGAGATTTTCAGCTGAAGGGCGAGAAGGATGAGATAGGGAGATTTTCACCTGATTTTAGCTGATCGTCTCAAGGGCTGGGTTGGAGTGGGGGCTAGGGGTGGGGAGGGTTGGGTGTGGTTTGCGGTGTGTTTGCCCTCTGGATCTGCTCTGGTTGCCATGGCAACCAGAGAAGGCCTGACGGAGGTAGGGGTTCGAGAGGTGGGGGCGATGGCGGCGGTCGAGAGGCGATCGAGCGGAGGACGGAACGGCTGGTCGTGCGGGCAGCGGGTCGTGGTGGACCGGACGGGCAAGGCGGGTAGGGTTGCCACGCACCGGACGTGCGGGCCGTGGTTTTGTGCGCGCGGACGTGGTCGTGCGGGCCGGTTCCCATCCATGCCACACGAGGCGTGCGGGCGGGTTCCCGTCCATGCCACACGTGTGGCAGTTATTCGGACCTTTTTTTTTCTTTCTAATTCGGTTCAGATCCAACTTAAATCTAGGCAGCACTTTTTTTTTCTTCAAAACCGAACGTGTCAAACAGGACACAACTTCGAGACAACTAGTATTGCACCAGTTCAATGCTATTCGGATAATTCCAAAACCAATGACCGGTCAGTTCTTTTCTAAAAGAATCCCAAACCGGATCAGCCAAGTAACTTCCTTTTTTATCTCCAACGTGAGGATCCAAGGCAACAAATCCACGTGCAATTTCTTTCCTTTTTTCTGACCGATCAGAGTTCCCCTTTATATCTCTCCCTTTGATTCCCTTCCAAAGTCAAACAACCAATCTGGGGTGGATCTGTAGGAAACGAAATCAGCGCCCTATATTCTTCTCCTCTTTCCAAACATCAAAGGGATCTCTTCCTTTTTTATTTTCACTCGTGTAACAACTAACGTTATTTCCTTCCACAGACCAGATTCGGAGCTGCACCTTTTTTTTGTCTGACCAAAACTTGCCAAAACCGAATCTGGTAGTATTACACCTCACGGTTTCCAACAAAAACAAACCCAGCACAGATTCGGCCAAACCCCATTTTTTGTACTCTTTTTCTACTGCGATTTTAACTTCCAAATATGCATGCACAACCGATTAGGAAATTTTCATTATCTCTCTCTCCATCATGAACCAAAAGACGAGGATGGCAACAAACGACGAAAGTGACTGGATGGTGATGATGGCGGTGAACAAAAGAGTGGCAGCGGATGATGACAATGAAGTGGATGATGGTGTATGTGGATGCGGCGTCAACAAAACGTGCTCAGAACTCGAAACTCTAAAAGACTAGACCTAAACCAGCAACTCGACACACGATGCAACCGAAAATTCAACAATGCAAAAACTAAGTGATAAAAGTGAAAGGCTTAGACTGTCTGGGACACGATGAACTAATCTAACTTTTTTGTGGCTTTTTTTGGACTCTAGGTATGAAGAACATATGCAATCTAGACTATGAAAACCTTAAAAATCTCACCGAGCAACCTGAAAACTGATACCACTTGCTAGAGGCGAGGGTGTCCTGATCTTTTGATGAGATGGTAACTATCGATTTGGTGGAGTCGAATTTGACGATCCGACTACAAACGTGCACGACGTTGCGCCTTAGCAATCACTAAACCAACTTCGAGAGGTTATTGATCACGCCGGAGCACGATCAACATGACCACGAAGGTCTATTCCTGCACGCAATCAAAGAACAAGCAAGAATATGATAAAGCAATATGAATATTGCGAATATATATGAAGTATTGATAATGGTGGGGATCTGTAAGCGGTCTTGGTCTGGCCGTTGGACACAAACGAAGTACACGAAGTTGCAATAGCTAACTTTTAACTAAACAAATCCCAAGTCTAAACGATGCCTTAAGGGCTATATTTATAGGGAAAAGAGAGGGGATTTTGTCCACCCTTGACAAGGTGGGACTAAAACACCTCCTAAGTCGTTTTCCCTACAATATGGACTCTAAAATATATTACATGGGCCTGACTCAAAATAAGGTGGCGCAACACCAATAATAAGCTATGGACGAAATTTATGAAAGGTCATCTTGTATATTTCGTCCATCTTCTTGTATGTCATCATGGTGGCTTCAAAGTCCGGAAATCTCCACTTGAACCTCCGTTCTTGTTCTCTTCGCACGTACCTTCGTCTCCGTGCTTGACCATGCTCCAATGCTCAACCTTCTTATCCGTGCTAGGCCCTTCAATTGCAAGTAACACAAATGTATCTAAGTTAGGCAACATCATATTCTCATGAACACTAGAAATATTACCAAGCAACGAAAGTACCTGATAATCTAATTGGCGTATCTGAGCTCTAGCAACTGTTCCAAGAGGTAAAACAGCAAGGGGTATGGGTGTAACTGTGGTAGCCATGTCCTCATCACCATGAGTAAAGATCCAGAGGGAATGAGAGCCTCATGGTGATTAGGCATTCTGGATGGTCCGATCAAATCTATGTGATATAGGGCGTCAGATTTCTATCTGATTTGTTGTGAGCCGTAGGATTTTAACCGTGATCGTCCTGAGCCGTTGGATATAATTTCAACTGCATCTAAATGTAAATTCCATGCCACCATTGGGGCAGCTTCATCACTTCATTTTGTTTGTACCGCAACCGATAGAGCGAGGAGACCCTAGCCGTGCCCATGCACCTCGCTTGCTCCTCCTCCACTCTCCCGCTGTCAAACCCATGTTGTCACCGTCTCCTTCGCCCAGCCGACCTCCGCCTCCTACGTCGAGCCCTACCGCCTCCTGATAACCCACAAGTGTAGGGGATCGTTTGTAGCCTTTCTCGATAAATAAGAGTGTCGAATACAACGAGTAGCTAAAGGTAGAACAAATATTCCCTCAAGTTATATTGACCACCGATACAACTCTACACACACTTAACGTTTGCTTTACGTACAACAAGTATGAAACTGTAAGTACTCTGTACGTATGATAGGATAGGTTCGCAAGATAATAAAGAACACGTAAATAAAAGATAGGGGCTGTTTAGATAAAGAAACAATTAAGTTAGTTTTAGTAGAGAACTTTTTGTCACAAGAAAGCTATTTGTCCCTGGGCAATCGATAACTAGACCGGTAATCATTATTGCAATTTTATATGAGAGAGAGGCATGAGATAACATGCTTTTCTACTGGATCATATGCACTTGTGATTAGAACTTTAGCAAGCGTCCAGACGGTGGCTTCAAAGTGGGGAAATCTTCACTGGAAACTCTGTTCTTGTTCCCTTCGTGCATGCCTTCATCTCCATATGAGGGAGAGGCATGAGATAACATGCTTTCCCTACTTGGATCATATGCACTTGTGATTAGAACTCTAGCAAGTCCAATGTTCATCCTTCTGGCTCATGCTAGGCCCTTCAACTGTCATCAACACAAATGCATCCAAGGTAGGCAGCATCACATTCTTATGAACATTAGAAACATTACCAAGAAACGTAAGTACCTGATAATTTAACTGGTGTGCGTGAGCTCTAGTAATTGGTCCAATAGGTATAGTAGCAGTGGTTGTGGGTGTAACTGTGGTAGCCATGTCCTCATCATCCTCCTCTTCTTGAAAACAAAGTCGTCCTCGGTGTTGCTTAATCTGTAATGTGGCTAACAAAAGTGACAAGGTGTACATGTTGTATATGTATATGTCATCCATTTTTACTAATCTCAGTTGTGGCACAAGTGACATGGTTATACAAGAACACCCTTCAAAAGTTGTGAAACATAAAGCCAATATATTACCACAAGAAGTGAAAGGCATGAAAATATTGCAACTCAGATCACACATATAAGTGACGCTCTTATTCATATCAAAAAATTGACAATGCTTATCATTAAACCATCCCAACATTGGTGAATAAACTTCAATTGTTTCAAAATTACATTCTACAACATGCTTAAATAAGCAAATATGCAACAAGTCATTTGAAATAGAATCATCACCAAGATTGGAGGTCATATCAAAATGATTAAACATTGACACATTTTTTTTCGAACGTATTTGATCCAAATCTGAGTTATTCCCTGATTCACATGGTTCTTTCACATCAACAGTTAATTCAATGAGTGATCACATGGTGAAGTCAAACATGAACATAGTCCTCTAAAATAGGTTGTGTGATCAAAGTAGTGGGTAGCTCATCACATGGTGCATTTAAATTGACAAGGCATTCATCATACTCATGTGGAGGTGGAAGATAAATACCTTTTTCATTACCTCTTATGGTTAACTCAAATGATGTAGGCACTCCAGGTGGCGACATGCTACGTGGTGTAGGTGATGTAGTGCTCACAACAGCAGATGTTGTTGCCATAGTAGGCATAGTGATGGAAGGAACAAACGTCGCAACTCTTGGGATTTGCACCTTCCACTTGTTTGTCTTCTGGGTAACACGTCTTGTTATCTCATGTTCAGTTTTGCAAGCAAGACGAGTCAAGTGGTCCATGTGATAACACTTTTCATGAATTAGTATATCCTGAATGTCACGGTTTAATCCTCCCCAAAATCTATCGATAAAGTCTTCTTCACTTTCTTCTAAAGAGGAATGCAACAAGGTAGTTTGTAAATCAAGCGGAAGCATTTTATCAACGCGGTTGATGTAGTCGTACACCTTCACGATCCGTCCCGATCAAGTACCGAACGTACGGCACCTCTGCGTTCAGCACACGTTCAGCTCGATGACGTCCTCGCCTTCTTGATCCAACAAGAGGGGCGAAGTAGTAGAAGAGTCCCGGCAGCACGACGGCGTGGTGACGGTGTTGGTGAAGAACAATCTCCGCAGGGCTTCGCCTAAGCACTACAAAAACTATGACGGAGGATAAACTAGAGGGGACGGGGTTGCCGGCTGCGGCTTGGTGTTTCTTGATGTGTCTTTGGTGCTAGCCCGCCCCTCTATTTATCGTTGAGCCACAGGGTCGAAACTTGGAGCAAAAGCATCCTCAAAGTCGGTTTTGCGAAAGGCAAGAGTCCCACTCGTACTCCGGACCAAACGCCACAATCCTTGGCGTCGCCCAGACGCCATGGGCCTCGGCGTCTGCCCAGGCCGAACGCCGTGGTCTCCGGCGTTTGGCCCCCTGGCCCCCGCAAAACTCCTTTTGCACCGACTTATAGACCCGTGGGCCTGACCCCTTGGCCTAACCATATCATCCAATATATGAATCTTTACCTCCGGACCATTCCGGAGCTCCTCGTCATGTGCCCGATCTCATCCGGGACTCCAAACAACATTCGGTCACCAACATACATAACTCATATAATACTATATCGTCAACAAACGTTTAAGCATGCGGACCCTACGGGTTCGAGAACTATGTAGACATGACCGAGACACCTCTCTGGTCAATAACCAATAGCAGAACCTGGATGCCCATATTGGCTCCTACATATTCTAAGAAGATCTTTATCGGTCGAACCGCATAACAACATACGTTGTTCCCTTTGTCATCGGTATGTTACTTGCCCGAGGTTTGATCGTCAGTATCTCAATACCTAGTTCAATCTCGTTACTGGCAAGTCTCTTTACTCATATCGTAATACATCATCCCGCAACTAACTCATTAGTTACAATGCTTGCAAGGCTTATAGTGATGTGTATTACCGAGTGGGCACAGAGATACCTCTCCGACAATCGGAGTGACAAATCCTAATCTCGAAATACGCCAACTCAACAAGTACCTTGGGAGACACCCGTAGAGCACCTTTATAATCACCTAGTTACGTTGTGACGTTTGGTAGCACACAAAGTGTTCCTCCGGTAAACGGGAGTTGCATAATCTCATAGTCATAGGAATATGTATAAGTCATGAAGAAAGCAATAGCAACCTACTAAACGGTCAAGTGCTAAGCTAACGAAATGGGTCGAGTCAATCACATCATTCTCCTAATGATGTGATCCCATTAATCAAATGACAACTCGTGTCTATGGCTAGGAAACATAACCATGTTTGATCAACGAGTTAGTCAAGTAGAGACATACTAGTGACACTCTATTTGTCTATGTATTCACACATGTATCATGTTTCCGGTTAATACAATTCTAGCATGAATAATAAACATTTATCATGAAATAAGGAAATAAATAATAACTTTATTATTGCCTCTAGGGCATATTTCCTTTAGTCTCCCACTTGCACTAGAGTCAATAATCTAGTTCATATCGCCGTGTGATTTAACACCAATAGTTCACATCACCATGTGATTAACACCCAAAGGGTTTACTAGAGTCAATAATCTAGTTCACGTCGCTATGTGATTAACACCCAAAGAGTACTAAGGTGTGATCATGTTTTGCTTGTGAGAGAAGTTTAGTCAACGGGTCTGCCACATTCAGATCTGTATGTATTTTGCAAATTTCTATGTCAACAATGTTCTGCACGGAGCTACTCTAGCTAATTGCTCCCACTTTCAATATGTATCCAGATTGAGAGTTAGAGTCATCTTGATGAGTGTCAAAACTTCCATTAACGTAACCCTTTACGACGAACCTTTTGTCACCTCCATAATCGAGAAACATGTCCTTATTCCACTAAGGAAAATTTTGATCATTGTCGATTGATCTACTCCTAGATCACTATTGTACTCCTTGCTAAACCCAAAGGTAGGGTATACAATAGATCTGGCACACAACATGGCATACTTTATAGAACCTATGGCTGAGGCATAGGGAATGACTTTCATTCTCTTTCTATCTTCTGTGGTGGTCGGGCTTTGAGTCTTACTCAACTTCACACCTTGTAACACAGGCGAGAACTCTTTCTTTAACTGTTCCATTTTGAACTACTTCAAAAGAACTTGTCAAGGTATGCACTCATTGAAAAAAATCATCAAGTGTTCTGGATCTATCTCTATAAATCTTGATGCTCAGTGTGTAAGCAGCTTCAACGAGGTCTTTAGTTGAAAAACTCCTTTCAAACACTCATTTATGCTTTCCAAAAAATTCTACATCATTTCCGATCAACCATATGTCATTCACATATACTTATCAGAAAGGCTGTAGTGCTCCCACTCACTTTCTTGTAAATACAGGCTTCACCGCAAGTCTGTATAAAACTATATGCTTTGATCAAATTATCAAAGCGTATATTCCAACTCTGAGATGTTTGCACCAGTCCATAGATGGATCGATGGAGCTTGCATATTTTGATAGCACCATTAGGATTGACAGAACCTTCTGGTTGCATCATATACAACTCTACTTTAATAAATCCATTAAGGAATGCAATTTTTGAAGGAAATATGCCCTATAGGCAATAATAAAGTTATTATTTATTTCCTTATTTCATGATAAATGTTTATTATTCATGCTAGAATTGTATTAACCGGAAACATAATACATGTGTGAATACATAGACAAACAGAGTGTCACTAGTATGCCTCTACTTGACTAGCTCGTTGATCAAAGATGGTTAAGTTTCCTAACCATAGACATGAGTTGTCAGTTGATTAACGGGATCACATCATTAGGAGAATGATGTGATTGACTTGAACCATTCCGTTAGCTTAACACTTGATCGTTTAATATGTTGTTATTGCTTTCTTCATGACTTATACATGTTCCTATGACTATGAGATTATTCAACTCCCGTTTATCGGAGGAACACTTTGTGTGCTACCAAACGTCAAACATAACTGGGTGATTATAAAGGTGCTCTACAGGTGTCTCCGAAGGTACTTGTTGGGTTGGCGTATTTCGAGATTAGGATTGGTTACTCCGATTGTCGGAGAGGTATCTCTGGGCCCACTCGATAATGCACATCACTATAAGCCTTGCAAGCATTGTAACTATTGAGTTAGTTGCGGGATGATGTATTACGGAACGAGTAAAGAGACTTGCCAGTAACGAGATTGAACTAGGTATTGAGATACCGACAATCGAATCTCGGGCAAGTAACATACCGATGACAAAGGGAACAACGTATGTTGTTATGCGGTTTGACCGATAAAGATCTTCGTAGAATATGTGGGAGCCAATATGAGCATCCAGTTTCGCTATTGGTTATTGACCGGAGACGTGTCTCGGTCATGTCTACATAGTTCTCGAACCCGTAGGGTCCGAACGCTTAACGTTCGGTGACGATTTGTATTATGAGTTTATGTGATTTGATGTACTGAAGGTAGTTCGGAGTCCCGGATGAGATCGGGGACATGACGAGGAGTCTCGAAATGGTCGAGACGTAAAGATCGATATATTGGACGACTATATTCGAACATCGGAAAGGTTCCGAGTGTTCGGGTATTTTTCGGAGTACCGGGGAGTTACGGGAATACGGGGGAAGAAGTGTATGGGCCTTATTGGGCCATACGGGAATAGAGGAAAGAGCCCAAAAGGAAGGAGGCGCGCCCCCCCCTCTGGTCCGAATTGGACAAGGGGTGCCTTTTCCTTCTCCCTCTCCCCCTCTTTCCTTCTCTCCTACTCCGGAAAGAAAACGAGAATCCTACTAGGACTTGGGAGTCCTAGTAGGACTCCTCACACTTGGCGCGCTGCCTCTAGGGCCGGCCTCTCCCTCCCTCCTTTATATACGGGGGCAGGGGGGCACCCCATAGACACAACAATTGATCTCTTGATCTCTTAGCCGTGTACGGTGCCCCCCTCCACCATAATCCACCTCGATAATATCGTAGCGGTGCTTAGGCAAAGCCCTGCGTCGGTAGAACATCATCATCATCACCACGCCGTCATGCTGACGAAACTCTCCCTCAAAGCTCGGCTGGATCGGAGTTCGAGGGATGCCATCAAGCTGAACGTGTGCTGAACTCGGAGGTGCCGTACGTTCGGTACTTGATCAGTCGGATCGTGAAGACGCATGACTACATCAACCGCGTTGTGCTAACGCTTCCGCTTTCGGTCTACGAGGGTACGTGGACACACTCTCCCCTCTCGTTGCTATGCATCACCATGATCTTGTGTGTGCGTAGGATTTTTTTTGAAATTACTATGTTCCCCAACAGTGGCATACAAGCCAGGTCTTATGCGTAGATGTTATATGCACGAGTAGAACACAAGTGAGTTGTGGGCGATATAAGTCATACTGCTTACCAGCATGTCATACTTTGCTTCGGCGGTATTGTTGGATGAAGCGGCCCGGACCGACATTACGCGTACACTTACGCGAGACTGGTTCTACCGACGTGCTTTGCACACAGGTGGCGGGTGTCAGTTTCTCCAAATTTAGTTGAACCGAGTGTGGCTACGCCCGGTCCTTGAGAAGGTTAAAACATCACTAACTTGACAAACTATCGTTGTGGTTTTGATGCGTAGGTAATAACGGCTCTTGCTCAGCCCGTAGCAGCCACGTAAAACTTGCAACAACAAAGTAGAGGACGTCCAACTTGTTTTTGCAGGGCATGTTGTCATGTGATATGGTCAAGGCATGATGCTATATTTTATTGTATAAGATGATCATGTTTTGTAACCGAGTTATTGACATATGGCAGGAGCCATATGGTTGTCGCTTTATTGTATGCAATGCAAACTCCCTGTAGTGCTTTACTTTATCACTAAGCGATAGCGATAGTCGTAGCAGCATAAGTTGGCGAGACGACAACGATGCTACGATGGAGATCAAGGTGTCGTGCCAGTGACCATGGTGATCATGACGGTGCTTTGGAGATAGAGATCACAAGCACAAGATGATGATGGCCATATCATGTCACTTATATTGATTGCATGTGGTGTTTATCTTTTATGCATCTTATCTTGCTTTAACTGACGGTAGCATTATAAAATGATCTCTCACTAAATTATCAAGGTATAAGTGTTCTCCCAGAGTATGCACCATTGCAAAAGTTCTTCGACACCACGTGATGATCGGGTGTGATAGGCTCTACGTTCAAATACAACGGGTGCAAAACAGTTGCACACGCGGAATACTCAGGTTAAACTTGACGAGCCTAGCATATGCAGATATGGCCTCGGAACCTTTGAGACCGAAAGGTCGAGCGTGAATCATATAGTAGATATGATCAACATAGTGATGTTCACCATTGAAACTACTCCATCTCATGTGATGATCGGAAATGGTTTAGTTGATTTGGATCACATGATCACTTAGATGATTAGAGGGATGTCTATCTAAGTGGGAGTTCTTAAGTAATATGATTAATTGAACTTTAATTTATCATGAACTTAGTCCTGGTAGTATTAGCATATCTATGTTGTAGATCAATAGCTCGCGTTTAGCTCCCTGCTTTTATTTTTTGATATGTTCCTAGAGAAAACTAAGTTGAAAGATGTTAGTAGCAATTATGCGGATTGGATCCGTGATCTGAGGATTATCCTCATTGCTGCACAGAAGAATTATGTCCTTGATGCATCGCTAGGTGACAGACCTATTGCAGGAGCAGATGCAGACGTTATGAACGTTTGGCTAGCTCGGTATGATGACTACTTGAATAGTTTAGTGCACCATGCTTTACGGCATAGAACCGGGACTTCAAAATGTTTTGAACGCCACAGAGCATATAAGATGTTTCAAGAGTTGAAATTGTTATTTCATACTCATGCCCGTGTCGAGAGGTATGAGACCTCTGACATTACTTTTCCTACAAGATGGAGGAGAAAAGCTCAACCAGTGAGCATGTGCTCAGATTGTCTGAGTACTACAATCACTTGAATCAAGTGGGAGTTAATCTTCCAGATAAGATAGTGATTGACGGAGTTCTCTAGTCACTATCACCAAGTTGCTAGAACTTCGTGATGAACTATAATATGCAAGGGATAACGGAAATGATTCCCAAGCTCTTCGTGATGCTGAAATCAACGAAGGTAGAAATCAAGAAAAACATCAAGTGTTGATGGTTGACAAGACCACTAGTTTCAAGAAAAGGGAAAAGGGAAGAAGGGGAACTTCAAGAAGAACGGCAAGCAAGTTGTTGCTCAAGTGAAGAAGCCCAAGTCTGGACCTAAGCCTGAGACTAAGTGCTTCTACTGCAAAGGGTTTGGTCACTGGAAGCGGAAATGCCCCAAGTATTTGGCGGATAAGAAGGATGGCAAAGTGAACAAAGGTATATTTGATATACATGTTATTGATGTGTACTTTACTAGTGTTTATAGCAATCCCTCGGTATTTGATACTGGTTCGGTTGCTAAGAGTAGTAACTCGAAACGGGAGTTGAAGAATGAATAGAAACTAGTTAAGGGTGAAGTGACGATGTGTGTTGGAAGTAGCTTCAAGATTGATATGATCATCATCGCACACTCCCTATACTTTCGGGATTAGTGTTGAACCTAAATAAATGTTATTTGGTGTTTGCGTTGAGCATGAATATGATTTGATCATGTTTATTGCAATACGGTTATTCATTTAGGTTAGAGAATAATTGTTGTTTGCTTTACATGAATAAAACCTTCTATGGTCATACACCCAATGAAAATGGTTTGTAGGATCTCGATCATAGTGATACACATATTCATAATATTGAAGCCAAAAGATGCAAAGTTAATAATGATAGTGCAACTTATTTGTGGCACTGCTGTTTAGGTCATATTGGTGTAAAGCGCATGAAGAAACTCCATGCTGATGGGATTTTCGAATCACTTGATGCTTGCAAACCATGGCTCATGGGCAAGATGACTAAGACTCCATTCTCCGGAACAATGGAGCGAGCAACTGATTTATTGGAAATAATACATACTGATGTATGCGGTCCGATGAGTGTTGAGGCTCGCGGCGGGTATCGTTATTTTCTGACCTTCACAGATGATTTGAGCAGATATGGGTATATCTAGTTGATGAAACATAAGTCTGAAACATTTGGAAAGTTCGAATAATTTCAGAGCAAAGTGAAGAATCATCATAACAAGAAAATAAAAGTTCTATGATATGATCGCAGAGGCAAATATTTGAGTTACGAGTTTGGCCTTCAATTAAAACAATGTGGAATAGTTTCACAAACTCATGCCACCTGGAACACCACAACATAATGGTGTGTCCGAATGTCATAACCGTACTTTATTGGATATAGTGCAATCTATGATGTCTCTTACCGACTTACCACTATCGTTTTGGGGTTATGCATTAGAGACAACTGCATTCACGTTAAATAGGGCGCCATCTAAATCCGTTGAGACGACACCTTATGAACTGTGGTTTGGCAAGAAACCAAAGTTGTCGTTTCTTAAAGTTTGGGGTTGCGATGCTTATAAGAAAAAGTTTCATCCTGATAAGCTCATACCCAAATTGGAGAAATGTGTCTTCATAGGATACCCAAAGGAGACAGTTGGGTACACCTTCTATCACAGATCCAAAGGCAAGATATTCATTGCTAAGAATGAATCCTTTCTAGAGAAGGAGTTTCTCTCGAAAGAAGTTAGTGGGAGGAAAGTAGAACTTGATGAGGTAACTGTACCTGCTCCCTTATTGGAAAGTAGTTCATCACAGAAATCTGTTCCTATGACTACTACACCAACTAGTGAGGAAGCTAATGATGATGATCATGTAACTTCAGATCAAGTTACTACCAAACCTCGTAGGTCAACCAGAGTAAGATCCGCACCAGAATGGTACGATAATCCTGTTGTGGAGGCCATGTTACTTGACCATGACGAACCTACGAACTATGAGGAAGCGATGATGAGCCCAGATTCTGCAAAAATGGCTTGAGGCCATGAAATCTGAGATGGGATCCATGTATGAGAACAAAGTATGGACTTTGGTTGACTTGCCCGATGATCGGCAAGCCATAAAAAATAAATGGATCTTCAAGAGGAAGACGGATGCTGATAGTAGTGTTACTATCTACAAAGCTAGACTTGTCGAAAAAAGGTTTTTGACAAAGTTCAAGGTGTTGACTACGATGAGATTTTCTCACTCGTAGCGATGCTTAAGTCTGTTCGAATCATGTTAGCAAATTGCCACATTTTATGGAATCTGGGAAATGGATGTCAAAACTACATTCCTTAATGGATTTCTTAAAGAAGAGTTGTATATTATGCAACTAGAAGGTTTTGTCGATCCTAAAGGTACTAACAAAATGTGCAAGCTCCAGCGATCCATCTATGAACTAGTGCAAGCATATCGGAGTTGGAATATACACTTTGATGAGTTGATCAAAGCATATAGTTTTATACAGACTTGCGGTGAAGACTGTATTTACAAGAAAGTGAGTGGGAGCACCAACATTTCTGATAAGTATATGTGAATGACATATTGTTGATCGGAAATAATGTAGAATTTTCTGGAAAGCATAAATGAGTGTTTGAAAGGAGTTTTTCAACGAAAGACCTCGGTGAAGCTTCTTACACATTGAGCATCAAGATCTATAGAGATAGATCAAGAACACTTGATGAGTTTTTTCAATGAGTGCATACCTTAACAAGTTCTTTTGAAGTAGTTCAAAATGGAACAGTCAAAGAAAGAGTTCTCGCCTGTGTTACAAGGTGTGAAGTGGAGTAAGACTCAAAGCCCGACCACGACAGAAGATAGAAAGAGAATGAAAGTCATTCCCTATGCCTCAGTCATAGGTTCTATAAAGTATGCTATGCTGTTTACCAGTCCTATTGTATACCTTTGCATGATTCTGGCAAGGGAGTGCAATAGTGATCTAGGAGTACATCACTGGACAGCGGTCAAAATTATCCTTAGAGGACTAAGGAAATATTTCTCAGTTATGGAGGTGATAAAAGAGTTCGTCGTAAAGAGTTACGTCGATACAAGCTTTTTACATCAATCTAGATGACTCTAAGTCTTGATCTTGATACATATTGAAAGTGGGAGCAATTAGCTAGAGTAGCTCTGTGCAGAGCATTGTAGACACAGAAATTTGCGAAATACATACGGATCTGAATGTGACAGGCCCGTTGACTAAAATTATCTCACAAGAAAAACATGATCACACCTTAGTACTCTTTGGTTGTTAATCACATAGCGATGTGAACTAGATTATTGACTATAGTAAACCCTTTGGGTGTTGGTCACATGATGATGTGAACTATGGGAGTCAATCACATGGTGATGTGAACTATTGATGTTGAATCACATGGGATGTGATCTAGATTATTGACTCTAGTGCAAGTGGGAGACAGAAGGAAATATGCCCTAGAGGCAATAATAAAGTTATTATTTATTTCCTTATTTCATGATAAATGTTTATTATTCATGCTAGAATTGTATTAACCGGAAACATAATACATGTGTGAATACATAGACAAACAGAGTGTCACTAGTACGCCTCTACTTGAATAGCTCGTTGATCAAAGATGGTTAAGTTTCCTAACCATAGACATGAGTTGTCATTTGATTAACGGGATCACATCATTAGGAGAATGATGTGATTGACTTGACCCATTCCGTTAGCTTAGCACTTGATCGTTTAGTATATTGCTATTGCTTTCTTCATGACTTACACATGTTCCTATGACTATGAGATTATGCAACTCCCGTTTACCGGAGGAACACTTTCTGTGCTACTAAACGTCACAACGTGGCGGGTGATTATAAAGGTGCTCTCTGGTGTCTCGAAGGTACTTGTTGGGTTGGCGTATTTCGAGATTAGGATTTCTCACTCCGATTGCTCTGGAGAGGTATCTCTGGGCCCACTCGGTAATGCACATCACTATAAGCTTTGCAAGCATTGTAACTAATGAGTTAGTTGCGGGATGATGTATTACGGAACGAGTAAAGAGACTTGCCGGTAACGAGATTGAACTAGGTATTGAGATACCGACGATCGAATCTCGGGGAAGTAACATACCGATGACAAAGGGAACAACGTATGTTGTTATGCGGTTTGACCGATAAAGATCTTCGTAGAATATGTGGGAGCCAATATGAGCATCCAGTTTTCGCTATTGGTTAGTGACCGGAGACGTGTCTCGATCATGTCTACATAGTTGTCGAACCCGTAGGGTCCGCACGCTTAGCGTTCGGTGACGATTTGTATTATGAGTTTATGTGATTTGATGTCCCGAAGGTAGTTCGGAGTCCCGGATGAGAGCGGGGACATGACGAGGAGTCTCGAAATGGTTGAGACGTAAAGATTGATATATTGAATGACTATATTCGAACATCGGAAAGGTTCCGAGTAGTTCGGGTATTTTTCGGAGTACCGAGGAGTTACGGGAATACGGGGGAAGAAGTGTATGGGCCTTATTGGGCCATACGGGAATAGAGGAAAGAGGCCATAAGGAAGGAGGCGTGCGCCCCCCCTCTGGTCCGAATTGGACAAGGGGTGCAGCCCCCTTTTCCTTCTCCCTCTCCCCCTCTTTCCTTCTCTCCTACTCCGGAAAGAAAAGGGGAATTCTACTAGGACTTGGGAGTCCTAGTAGGACTCCCCACACTTGGCGCGCCCCCTCTAGGGCCGGCCTCTCCGTCCCTCCTTTATATACGGGGGCAGGGGGGCACCTTGTAGACACAACAATTGATCTCTTGATCTCTTAGCCGTGCGTGGTGCCCCCCTCCATCATAATCCACCTCTAATATCGTAACGGTGCTTAGGCGAAGCCTTGCTTCGGTAGAACATCATCATCGTCACCACGCCCTCGTGCTGAGGGAACTCTCCCTCAAAGTTAGGCTGGATCGGAGTTCGAGGGACGTCATCGAGCTAAACGTGTGCTGAACTCGGAGGTGCCGTACGTTCGGTACTTGATCGGTCGGATCGTGAAGACATACAACTACATCAACCGCGTTGTGCTAACGCTTCCGCTTTCGGTCTACGAGGGTACGTGGACACACTCTCCCCTCTCGTTGCTATGCATCACCATGATCTTGTGTGTGCGTAGGATTTTTTTTGAAATTACTACGTTCCCCAACAGTTTTGTTTATCCATTTGCCAGATTTCAAAAAATCCGGCAATTACTAACATGATTCAGAAAGACTTAAGCATCGCTACAAGTGAGAAAATCTCATTGTAGTCAACACCTTGAACTTTGTCAAAACCCTTTTTCGACAAGTCTAGCTTTGTAAATAGTAACACTACTATCAGCGTCCGTCTTCATCTTGAAGATCCATTTATTTTCTATGGCTCATGGATCATCGGGGAAGTCAACCAAAGTCCACACTATGTTTTCATACATGGATCCCATCTTAGATTTGATGGCCTCAAGCCATTTTGCGGAATCTGGGCTCATCATCGCTTCCTCATAGTTCGTAGGTTCGTCATGGTCAAGTAACATGACCTCCAGAACAGGATTACCGTACCACTCTGGTGCGGATCTTACTCTGGTTTACCTACGAGGTTCGGTAGTAACTTGATCTGAAGTTTCATGATCATCATCATTAGCTTCCTCACTAATTGGTGTAGACATCACTGGAACTGATTTCTGTGATGAAATACTTTCCAATTCGGGAGAAGGTACAATTACCCCATCAAGTTCTACTTTCCTCCCACTCACTTCTTTCGAGAGAAACTCCTTCTCTAGAAAGGATCCATTCTTAGCAACGAATGTCTTGTCTTTCAGATCTGTGATAGAAGGTGTACCCAACATTTTCTTTTGGGTATCCTATGAAGACGCACTTCTCCGATTTGGGTTCGAGCTTATCAGGTTGAAACTTTTTCACATAAGCATTTGATGAGGACATCAATACCATTGTTACACCCACAGCCCCTACTGTTATATATACTGGACCAATTACTAGAGCTCGCACACGCCAATTAAATTACCAGGTACTTTCGTTTCTTGGTAATGATTCTAATATTCGTGAGAATATTATGCTGCCTAAATTGGATACATTTGTTTTGCTTACAAATGAAGGGCCTAGCTTGGAGAAGGATGAACATTGGAGCAAGAACACGCATGGAGTTGATGGCATGCGCAAGGGGATCAAGAACGGAGTTACAAGTGATGATTTCAGGACTTTGAAGCCACCATAAGGAGTGCAGGAAGCCTTGGACAAAATATACAAGATGCCACTTCATAAATTTCGTCTAGAGGCTATTCTAGGTGTTGCGTCACCTTATTATTGGGCCAGGCCCATGTATTTTCGAAATACATAAGTATAGGCTGTTTTTAGAGTCCGTATGTGTGGGGAAACAAGAGTTAGGGTTGGTTTCGGACCCCTCCTCCAAGGGCCACGAAATTCCCCCCTCTTTCTCCATATATACAGCCCTTAGGGCATCGTTTAGACTTTGGGTTTTGTTTAGATTAAAAGTTCGCCGTAGCTGCAACTTCGCGTACTTCGTTTGTGTTCAACGACCAGACAAAGGCGTCACAGAACCCCACCTTGATCAATAAAGCTTTCCTCTTATATTCGCAATATCCAGATTGCAATCTTAGTTTCTTGCTTGTTCTTCGTTTGCCTGCAGGAAACAGACCTTCGTGGTCAGGTTGATCATGCTCCGGCGTGGTCAATAACCTCTCGGAGTTGGTTTAGCGATTGCTAAGGCGCGACGTCCTCGCACGTTCGTAGTCGGATCGTCAAAGTCAACTTCATCCTAAACGATAGCCACCATCTCATCGAAAGACGGGACACCTTTGCCTCTATCAAGTGGTATCAGATTTCTAGGTTGCTCGGTGAGATTTTCTAGTTTTTCGTAGTTTAGATCGAGTCTGTCCTTCATACCTACAGTCCACGAAAAAGCCACAAAAAAATTAGGGTTAGTTCATCATATCCGAACCAGTCTGAGCCTTTGCATAGTCTTTTCGATTATTTTGCTTTGTTGAATTTGCGGTTGCATCGTCGTGTCTAGTTGCTGGTCTTAGAGTCTAATCTTTTAGAGTTTCGAGTTCTGGTCATAAGTTGTCACGCCGCCGCCGCACCATCATCATCGCCCCTGCCATCTACAACTGCCTCTTATTCGCCGCCGATCCATATCCATATACCACCACCAATCCGTATCCATATACCACCGCCAATCTGTATCCATATACCACCAGCAATCTGTATCCATATACCAGCACCGTTGCCATATCCTCCCACCATATATCCACCACCAATCCGAGTTACTTTCATATTAGGTTCGTTTACGAGGTCCGTTTAATTTCCGGTTCGTGTTTCCTTGCCTGAGTAGGTCTCGAAAAAAAAGAGTCCGGAGACCCCCGGGCAGTTTTTAGGCCAAAATTTTGGCAGCCGATTTTTTCCCTATCCTGTTTTTAGGCTTTTCTGAGTCTTTTGAGCCATGTGCCATCATAGTGATTTTTTGTCGCACTTTTTAAATGCCGCTGCCTGATTTCTGAAAAAAAGTCAAAAAAAAATTTCGTTGCCCATCTGTCGGTTTGACACAGGGAAGAGTTTTGAGACACTTGCCATTATAGTGATTTTTCGCAAAAAGGAGCGCAAAAAAGAGCGCAAAAAAATGAGCGAAAAAAATTTCCAGTGTGCTTTTCCCTTGTTTACGTGCAGCGCCGTGATTTTGTTAGTGTTCTAGGCTCGGCGTCTCTAGCACGGTCTAGCCTAGGACCAAAGACAAGACCGTCGTTGAGCGTTTATTCAACTTTGCATCTACGAATTGATTATTCTTGACCCTTTTGCTACCATATTATAAGCCTTCCCAGCTCCACATACATCTACGCCATGCGTTTGACTCTCCCTGGTAATCGCTCTATCCAAGCTTTGGGAGTTTTGACTACAACGGTTGCCGATCACCGCCTGTTGCTGGGTAAGAACTGGTAAGAATTTGAGATTTGCTTGACGGATTTGTGACACCCACCACCACTTCTTGTTAGTAGTCTGTAGGATCATATTCTTGTGTGTTTCTATTGCTACTAACCATGCCAGGATCACAAGCCGACGATACTGACTTGGAGAACATGACGAATAAGGAGTTGCATGATAAATTTTAGCAAATGATGAGTGGACAGGTGCAAGATGTGCTAAACAGATTTGAAGAGGCCATGTAGAAGATAGATGGCATGGAGAAGACGTTCGAAACAAAGCTCGATAACAAGTTTAATGAATTGCTCGCGCGTCTTCCACCACCACCGGCTGCACCTAACGCACCTCTACAACAACAACAACAACAACGACTACCTCCACGTCGCGAAACAGCCCTCCGTCGAGCGAGCCGTGTCCCTCTTGCGCTTGGCCAAACTGTTGGTGCTCTTGTTGATATACGTGGCTCCTGCTGCTGATGCGGAGGAGGATGATTATGTGGGAGATTACGAGGATGAAGTTGATCAAAATAAGAACTACGTGCAACCACCAGCACCACAACCACCAGGTCATCCACATGCAAATAAGGGCAATGTTAGGGCTCCCCCTCAGGTATGAGATCATGACCATCTCCCTAAACTGAAATTGAATATTCCACCATTTGAGGGTAGATATGTTCCTGATATATATCTTACTTGGGAGTTAGAAACTGAACAACGATTTACTTGTTTACAATATCCTGAGGAGAGACGTGTTGCTGCCGTTGTTTGTGCCTTCACTAGCTTTGCATGTGTTTGGTGGTCTGAACATTATAGATTATATCTTGTGTTGGATTTCGGGTTCCGGCATACCCTCTAGGTTTGAACACTGGGGTGCGCGCGGAGATCTCACCCTCTACCTACCTGCACCTCGCCGCCTCGCTAGGATCTAAACTATGAAAGGAACAACACAAGAGACACATGGTTTATACTGGTTCGGGCCACCATTGTGGTGTAACACCCTACTCCAAAGGTGTGGTGTGGTGGATTGCCTCTTGGGCTGATGATGAACAATACAAGGAAGAACAGCCTCGCGAGGGTCTGTTCTTGGCTGGTGCGATGAACTGCTAGGGGGAGTTCAGTCGCTCTCTCTCTGCTGATTCAGGATGCTGGATCCCCTCTCCTACCTTGTGGGTGGCTAGTCCTATTTATAGGCAAAGGCCCTGGGCCTCTTCCCAAATATTGAGCGGGAAGGGCGCCAACAATTGGCCATTTTGAAGGGGAACATCTAGTACACTTATCCTGACTAAAGTTGGTCCTCGCTTTGTCAAAGTCTCTGGTGGTGACGCCGGCTTGGGCTCCACGATGACTTCCTTCCTGCCGTTGCGACGGTCTTGGTCTTTTTGCACCGAAACGGATGCCTTTGCTTGATGCTCTTGCCTGTGCTTGCCTCCTTTTCACCAAAGGGGAAAGGAGGACACTGCGCGGGCAGGCGCCCGCCTGGCGCCCTTGGTCGTCATGCTTGCGTCATGGGCACCTCGTGAGGTACCCCACCTTGATCTCTCCACCTCCTCGCGAGCCCGGCTGATGAGGCGCTACCGAGGAAGCTCCTGTCGTCCGCCTCATGAGGCTTGGCCCTCACGAGGGTCTTGAGCTTGTCTTGATGAAGATGGTCCGTCTGGGCCACCCTTGAGCCACGCCTTGAGGCCGCAGCGAGCAAGTCTGGGTACCCCGTTCCCGAATGCCGACAAGAGCCCGGGCCCAAGGCACGCCTGGACTTGGCTGAGCGAGAAGCGAAGGGGCAAGTCTGAGCCATGGCCCTAACAGCCTATGGCCTTGGGCGCCGCATGGCGGTTGATTGGACGTGGGCGCCTTAGCAACTGCGCGAATCGACAAAAGAGCTACATCTGTCTAGGTTTGCCTTCCTTGCCTCCTCCGGTCATTGCCCAGATCCACTCTCTTGCGCCTTTCCTTCCCGCCTCTGAAATCTCCAGATCTACTTCGACCGCGTGCCCTAGCAAGACATGGCGCCTCGCCAGACCCCGGTCGGAGCTTGGTACTCAGCCGCCTTGGACTCGCCGAACGTGTCTGAGAAGGGCCTTTCTGGGTGCGCCGGATGGTGGCGGCTCAAGGCATCGACGGGGCAGAGGTGGTCAAGGCCGGCTCCGCCCTTACCGAGGGCCAAGGGAGCACCTTCTATCTGCTCTTCGTGGGTGCCATTGCTGCCGGTCTGGTGCCTCCCTTTTCTGAGTTCTTCTTCTCTGTCCTCCGCCATTACAAACTGCAAGCTCTGCATCTCCACCCCAACTCTGTTCTTCTTCTGGCGATCTTCGCCTACTATTGTGAGGCTCACGTCGGGGTGCAGCCCTCAGTGGCCTTGCTGCGCCACTACTTCTACCTCCGGACCTCTCGCGGTCCCATCTCCGCGTGCGCGAGCTTTGTCGCGTATGGCAGCTCCAACGCCATCTCGAAGCCCGGGAAGAGGATTGAGGGCTTCAGGAGCAAGTGGGTCATGGTAGATGCTGGGCGCATCCACCCTCGGCTGATTCTGCCCACAGAGCACCCCAAGTCCTCCGACGATTGGTCTCGCGCGGAACTCGTGGATCCCAGCGCGAAGCCGGTGCTGGAGAAGATGGACGCGGATCTGTGGCCGAGCAACATGGCGTGGCGGCGGCCGATCGGTGCGTCGCTCTGAGGGAGTTCTGGAGCATCAGGTGGCCCCGCTTCGTCGATTACTTCGCTTCCGTTGTGGAGGCCCTTGAGCCCCGCAGTCTTGGGCAGCGAAGATCTGGCGCGGTCCTCAAATCTTTTGTCTGGGAGACGTGGCGAGGCCGAGGGCGCCCCTGCACCCTGTTCCTTCGAGATGATTGGGAGCAGGCGGTGGACTCCATGCCCGTCTTCAATGGGGACGGGCCCGTGCCCACGGAGGTTCCCGAGGACCCGGCGGCCCTGGCGACGGTGAACGTGTCCTCCGGCGACTCCAGCGAAGAGGAGGAAGAAGAGGAGCGGGAAGCGGGGCCTGACTCCGAGGCGACCGACGGGGAGTCGAGAGCGCCCCTCCCCCGGTGCAGGTCCCGCGCTCTCCGCCTCTTGCCGAGCGATGACGACGAGGATGGTGACGAGCGGGGCGGCGAGAGCTTGCCCCTGATCCCAAAGAAGGACAGGACTGGGCTGGTCCCCCGCGGGTCTGTCCCGGCTCCGGGGCGATCCGCAGACGTGCCTCCTGCTCCCGGGCCTCTTGAGGCTGATCCCTGCAGCCGGCTCTCGGGCTTCAAGTATGGCCGGAGGTTGCTCGAGCTCGCGAGCGATGACCAGTAAGAGCTTGATTCCCGTTTTATTCCTTGCTTTGTCACTGAGGCTTGATATCTGTATCCCTTGGCTAGGCTGGCGCCTGCGGCAAAGAATCGGAAGGGAGCTCCTGAGGCTCCATCTGGGGCAGCGCCTCTGCCCGCGAAGGAAGGCGACGGCAAGACACGGGCCTCTCCTGCCCGGTCATCCTCGCGAGGCCTGGCGGAGCTGGCTGGGCGAGCCTCGATCCCCATGGCCCAAGCGACTCGAGGTGTCCTTGCACGATGCCACCGCCACACTGCCGGGCGCAGTGAGTCCCGCCTCAGATACTATGGTTACGCTGCCGTCCTCTCCTCCTACTCCACCAACTGCTGTCTCTCCGACTCCTCCCATCATCTGGATCGTGCTGCTGCTGAATTGGACCGGCTGCGGCAAGATCTTCTGGGCGCCGACCCTCGCTTGGTGGCCGGGCACTTGGAGCTGGCCTCTGGCTGGATCCGCTCTGACGCTTCGATTCGAGCGGCGCTGGTTCAGGTCTCGACGGCTTGCGACGAGGAGAAGCAGGCCGTCCTTGGGGCGAAGGCTGCTCGCGATGCCACCTTGGGGGAGGTAGCCGATGTCCAAGGTCGCTGCAAGGCGCTGGAGAGGGAGTTACAGGGCCTGCAGGACCATCTTGCCAAGGAGGCCCGCGTTCGCCAGGAGAAGGAGGAAGACATGAAGGCTCGCGAGGCGGCCGTCAAGGACCGGGACGCCAAGCTTAACAAGCGCCGTGACCGCCTGGGTGCATTGGAGCAGGAGTTGGAGGCGAAGAAGGTCGAGCTGGAGGGCAAGGCGCGGGTCCTCGCCGAGGACCGCGAGGCCTTCACGGAGATGGAGGTGAAGGCTCGCACCTTGCTGAGGTCGCTTTACGACAGCGGCCTGGAAAGCCCGCTGGCCGGCGCCGAGGACGGCCCCGCCAAGCTGCTTCCCTTCCTGATCCGCGCTCTTGAAGATGTCACCCTTGGCCTTGGCCCTACGGCTGAGGCCGAGGTGCGTGTCCTGTCTTCTGCAGCGCTGATGCGGGTCCTTACCCACGTCTACCTTCGCGATCCCGACGTCGACTGTCGGTGTCAAAACCGGCGGATCTCGGGTAGGGGATCCCGAACTGTGCGTCTAGGCGGATGGTAACAGGAGACATGGGACACGATGTTTTACCCAGGTTCGGGCCCTCTTGATGGACGTAAAACCCTACGTCCTGCTAGATTAATATTGATGATGTGTGTTACAAGAGTGGATCTACCACGAGATCAAAGAGGCTAAACCCTAGAAGCTAGCCTATGGTATGATTGTTGTTCCTCCTACGGACTAAAACCCTCGGTTTATATAGACACCGGATAGGGTTAGGGTTACACAGTCGGTTACAATGGTAGGAGATCTACATATCCGTATCGCCAAGCTTGCCTTCCACGCCAAGGAAAGTCCCATCCTGGACACGGACGAAGTCTTCAATCTTGTATCTTCATAGTCTTGGAGTCCGGCCGATGATGATAGTTCGCTATCCGGACACCCCTAGTCCGGAACTCCTCAAGAGCCCTTGAACCAGGCTTCAATGACGATGAGTCCGGCGCGTTGATTGTCTTGACATTGCGAGGCAGGTCCCCCCTCGAATACTTCATAGAAGGTTTTGAACACAAAGATAGTGTCCGCTCGCAAAACAAGTTCCACATAACACCGTAGAGAGAATAATTTTTGATGATCTGCCGACGTATTCCGCGGCGTGACATCACACCACGGCCGTGCCTTTATATGAATCGTTTTTTATTGTTCCACCTCAGCGTGTTTAGCGAGGCGGTTTCCTTGGCACGTCTTATCAAAGCGTAGATCGTGCCCCCTTATTCCGGGAATCTCATCAATACGGACGTGGGTAACCCAACCGTGCCTATTGGCACGCCTCCTCTATCAAAGGCGAGTCCTAGTCGACCACGGGGTGGGCTCTTGGTATTCAACCTCTTCATAACGAGACCAAGGCCCTCTCCTTTTTACACCCTCTATCGAGTTCGCCTCATGCTTCAAGTTCCAACACCCAAAGCTTCAGATTCAGGCGCCTCGGACTTTCGACGATGTCCGGCTCTGACCAGCACGGCCGATGGATGTCTTCCTCCGTCACAGAAGAAGATGTGCTAAAGCTGCGAGACGCTGGTATCTAACCGGCGAGATCTCGTGATAGGCTGCCTGCTTCCACGGCAGGTCACTCCCACTCGAGCCCGGCGAGAACGTGGTGTTCGTGTCCCACTTCCTTCAGGGTTTAGGCTTCCCGACGGACCCCTTTGTGCGGGGGCTCATGTTTTATTATGGGCTTGATTTCCATGACTTGAATCTGAAGTCCATCCTCCATATCTCGTCATTCATTGTTGTATGTGAGGCCTTCCTCCATATTACCCCCACTTTGGATTGTGGCTCAAAACCTTCAAGGTGGAGCCAAAGGCGATCAAGGGGCAGCAAGCAGAAAAGCGGAGGGGCGGTCATAAGCAAATGTGTTGATGCTCCATGGCCCGAGGGCTTTTTTCAAGAGGAGCTTGGTTTGTGGCAACGGGAGTGGTTTTATATCACCGCTCCCAGGGGCACCAAATGGGCGGCGCTCCATGCCTTCCGCTCAGGTCCACCACAGTGGCTGGCGTCATGGGTCAATAAGGGGCTCGACTGGGGGCCATCCAAGGATGTTCCCCTGCTGCAGGGCCGTATTCGAGATCTCCAGGAAAGAGGGATCAATCTGGTTGCAGTGGCGCGGGTTATGGTGATCCGGCGCCTTCAGCCCTGCAAACGTCGCCCCCTCCGCCTGTGGGAATTCAATCTGGAGGGACCACGAGCTCTCCAAAATTTTATGGGCACGACGCCCGTGGAGATGTATAAACTGTTCTTCGGATCACAAGAGAAGTGTCCGGACTTGACCGAGGACGCAGGACTAAGCTGCAATCGCCCAGATACTCAAGTAAGTAGTCCTGTAATCGGACAAGCTGTTCATTCATTTATTATATATATATATGCCCTTTAAAGGAGCCGTTTCTTGAATAGGAGTGGATAGCCAGGGCAAAGTTGATAAGGTGTCCGGCTCCCCTCCCAGAGACCACGTCGGATCCCATGTTGACCAAGATGTTGAAGGTCGCGCCTTTTGAAGAAGGCGAAGGAAGGAGCGGGGGAGCAACTGCCTCTGCGAAGGAGGCTATCAAGGAAGGAGGGATTAAGAGTCCCACCTTCCGAGGAGAGAAGAGGACCGCTAAGATCCGGAGGTCAAGGCCTCAAAGAAAGGAAGGGAATCTTGGAGGAGAGTCCGCTACCGGGAAGTAACCCAGCCGCATTATTTCCCCAAGGGGATCAGCCCTCCAAATGAGCCGTAAGTAGAGAAGGGGTCTTGTAAATAAGGAGCATCCTGTATTTATTTATGAAGATAACCGGAATTGTACCTTGTAGTTCGGACCTCGGCCCTTCTCGTGAGCTCGTCTTGAGGGGATCTTCTTAGGAGATGATGGAGAGCGAACGCCTCCACCTGTCGCACCCTCATGTGAAGCGGACGACCCGGAGGTGTCGTCGCGGAGGGTTCCCAAAGTCTGGCGGGCGGAAGGTCCGGCGCCAAGTGGTGTCTTGATCGGAGGAGCTGAAGGATCTGCCGAGGCGGCGGGTTATCTCAGAAGATCACCGTGCTCTGATGGGTACGGTGATTGAAAGAATTGCATCCGCAGAGAGCGGATTGCACGAAGCCGTCAGAAGCTTACAGACGGGGTTTGAGGTACGCAAAAAAAATAATGTACCTTCTGACAGTTATGCACATAAAATGCGCCATGTATAGATATTAGCCCCTGAGACTCGGTATGTTGTCAAAATTGACGACGTGCCGATGATCAAATTCTCAGTTTTAACATATCGCCGCTCCTAAACAGGTGGCGGGGCGTTCGGAGGCCAGCCCGACTGATGAATATGCCGAACTAAAGCGGCAGCTTGATGAGGCGGATGCGGACATCGCCTGGTCAATAAATGGTTTGATGAGTCACAAGGTATGCGACTTCTATGCGGACACCTGGTAAGGGAGCTTGACGCCCATGTCTTACTAATCGTATGCTTAATGCAGATGGTGCCGCTGCCGTGGAAGAGCTGCGGGCAGAACTCGCCTGAGCGAAAGAGCAAGTCAGAATTAGTAATGTCTGACGCTTTAAAAGGCGTAGAAGAGCTAGAAGCTGAACGGGCTGCTCACTGCCGAAGCAAAGAGGAGATGGCCGATATGGCCAAAAAGTTAAGGAATACTACCGATCGCTGCGAGTTTCTTGAAAAAGAGCGTCAAGCGAAATAAGAGGGCCTAAAAAAGGCCGCCGCCGAATCCAAGAATGCCCAGTCGGCCTTGAGAGCTGCCAAGGAGGAGCTGAGTCAAGCTGGGGCAATTGTGGCTGGAAAACCGTTTCTGCTGCGGAGGAAATATACGGATCCAAAGTATGCTCAGTTAGATAAGTTGTGGAGTTCAGAGGATGCTTATCTGGACTTGGCGGCGCAGCGCCAGGACGCTTGATTGAGCACTTCCGGGGCGGAAGGGGCCTGAAGGGAAGAGCTATATTGGTTGCAATTCCATAGTCCGGGCGTCCTCCGCCACGCCGACCGATCGGTTGGCGAATGGGCCGAGCTGAATCGATTGTCCGGATTTGCCATGAAGCATGTCTTGACTCACTTGTGGCCGGACGGACCCCACCAAGAGCTATTTTGGTTTAGTGCAGCGATTTCTTGAGCGGTGCAGCGTGTCGACGCGATGAAGCGATCGGCATGTATTGAGGGCGCGGATGGCTCTTGCCCGTGTCAAGACATACTGGCAGAGATGAAGGCCATCGACGTTGCATCCCGTGATTCGGACAGAGGCCGAGTACTGCCGAGCACTACTTTGAAGAAGTTCTGCGGGCGCTTCGTTTAATAGAGACGCAGTGCTCGAAGGATATTATGTTTAAATGACATGTATGATTTGTGAAAATGATGTTTCAATGTAGTATAAGTGCTTTTTATACTTGTGCGTTCAAGTAGTAAACTACTCCCTGTGCGGCCGTTTATGTATATGTGTATATAACCTGAAAGATGGCAGTCCTTGGCTTCAGCCCCCACGCACATAGTGCGGGGGTGTTTGTAAAAAAGCGCTTTTTCACACTTAATCCAACGTCTTAGTCCTGTTAAGGAGGTGATAGCGTAGCAAACCAGGCAACCGGACTATAATGCTTTATCACTTTCACTTAGCCATAGGAGTTCGAGGGTGGGGCTACTAGATAGCCTCGGGGCACCGCACTCTCCGGTCGGGTGCGTATGTGCTGACCGAAAACCGGTCTCTTCGTTAATGCGGAGGAATTCTAAACATTCTGTGAGTCATCGAGTGGTTGACCAGTCTCTCGCTATATCATGACGGTCAGTTTTGGCTTTCTCTCGAGGTGCTCGCCGGCCGAACCGGGCACAATCGCGATAGTTCTCCGGTGCCGCGTTAGCCGTGAAAGCGGAACGTAAGGCAGCAAGAGACATGTGGAGCCGCAACCCAACATTTGACCAAAGACATGATTCGGAGCTGATGCATATAAGGCCTAACTTTCGAGACGCCAATACTCCCTAAGGTATTCGGTCTTTATGAAAATGGGCAAAATAAGGCCCTAAGCCCTTTGTGTCCAGTGCATCGCATAAAAATTCTGGTGCGGCCAATGCCAAAGCACCAGCCTCCTCCTAAGTTATATTTAAGGAACTGGGGAATGTATATCAACAAGAGACAGTGAAAAAAGGTTTACGCAGGTCTTAATCTGAAAAGAATCCTTGCAACGGGTCCTGCTGCACGCGTCTGCGCTTGTGTCTCCGTTGTGCCGTATCCTGGACGGGTGTAGCACGTTGTTCATCTGTAAAAGAGAGGAACTTAGTTTGAAAGAAAAAGGAGCGTGCGAAAGATGTACTTAATATTAAATGAACAGAGTACGGTTCGAAGAAGTGAACAAAATTGAGCTTTATTGTCTCTTGCTATATATACATGCGGCCCCTCGTATGGGGGTATGCCGCTGGTAGGTGCCGGATTCGTCTAGCCGTGTCCGGGGTTTGAATGACCAATTCAGGTTCTTGGCCTAGCAGAGCCGGATAGCTGTGGGGCTGTCCAGGCAGTCTCCCGTTCTCCCGTGCTCGAGTAACACTTAATACTTCCTTTTAACGAGATGATGCCGCGTGGACCGGGCATTTTAAGTGTTAGAGATGCATAATGCGGTATTGCGTTAAAGCGGGCGAAAGCTTCGCGTCCCAATAGTGCTTGATGGCTACTTTTAAACGAGGCGACATGGAAGAGTAACCTTTCGCGGCGGAAGTTGTCGGATGAACCAAACACAACTTCTAGTAGTACGGAGCCCGTGCAGAGGGCGTATGGGCCGGGCAGTACTCCTTTAAAGGAGGTGTTGCTACGGCGAATTTTGGTTGGGTTTATCCCCATCCTGCGGATTGTGTCCTGATATATCAGGTTTATGTCATCGCCGCCATCCATGAGGACATGTGTAAATTGGAATCTGTCGATTATAGGATCCAATATCAAGGCAGTCCATCCTGCGTTTCGGATATTATCGGAATAGTCCTGATGGTCGAAGGTGATTGGTTTTGACAACCAGTGTGCGGTGCGCTTTTTAGGGGGCGCCGCTTTGTTTTTCCTTTTGATCATGTGAAGTGAGTTTACTGTTTTAACCTCCTGTGGGAAAGTTTTTTGTTTTCCGGGGTTCTGCTTGTGGTGCTCGTCATCATCTTTACTTGGTGTGTCAAGCCCCTTGTGTTCGGCGTTCAGTCTGCCGGACTGTTTGAAGACCCAACAATCTCTGTGGGTGTGGTTTGCAGGCTTCCCGGAGGTACCATGTATTTGACGGATCTGTCCGTAATCTTGTTTAGGTTGGATAGCTCATCCTTGTTATCCTTTAGGGGCGGTGTTTTGTTGTTCGGCCGAGAGCTTTTGAATCCGGCATTGACCGGGTACTATTTGGGCCATTTTCCTTATTCGGCCGATATTTTCTGCGTCGTGATTTCCCATTTCCATCCACGACTTGGATGTACTCGGTCATTGGTCTTGCATCTAGCCAGCCACTGTCCTCTCCAGCATAAAGAGGGTCATGAGGCTTGTTAATGCGGCCATTGTTCTTGGCTTTTCTTGGCGAGGTGTCTGGCGAGCCATTCGTCTTGGACGTTGTGTTTGAAAGCTGCTAAGGCTTCGGCGTCCGGACAGTCGACTATTTGGTTCTTTTTAGTAAGGAACCTGTTCCAGAATTTCCGGGCTGACTCTTCGGGCTCTTGAGTTATGTGACTTAGATCTTCTGCATCCGGAGGGTGGACATAAGTCCCGTGAAAATTTGCCCGAAATGCATCCTCGAGCTCTCCCCAGCTTCCAATGGTATTTTCGGGGAGACTTTTAAGCCAATGCCGAGCCGGCCCTTTGAGCTTAAGGGGTAAGTATTTTATGGCGTGGAGATCATCTCCTCTAGCCATGTGTATGTGGAGGATGTAATCCTCGATCCAGATTCTAGGGTCTGTTGTTCCGTCGTATGCCTCTATATTTACGGGTTTGAATCATTTGAAATTCATGATCCAACACCTCATCGGTGAAACATAGGGGGTGTGCGGCGCCCCTATATTTGGGTGTGCCGTGATCTTCGGAATTTTGGCGTATTGCGTTGCTTTGACGAGCCTGCTTTCTTGGCCCACAGATGGACCTAACTGGGCCATCCTCTTGATGTGAATCTTTATAGGGATCGCATTTTGGCTTGTGTGCGGCGCCATTCACCGCTCTCTTTTTGTCGTGGGGTCGTCCATCCGACCGGGTGGCCTTCTTACTTTTTAATTCGGGCAGTAGCTTTCTTTTCGGGTAGCTCTTTGTTCGGCGACTGTCGCCATACTTGTCTGCGGTGCTGAATACTTTGCTCCATCGATCCTGAGTGCATCTTCCACTTTGTTTTGAGCTTCCGCTTGCATTTTCAGGCTACGCGCAGCGGGCGAAAGCCTTTTCTGGAGGTTATTTTGCTCCAATGGTTTGTCCGGCGTGAGGTCGTCCGGACTATTGTCTTCACCGGGGACAGATTGTTTATCCAAGTTGTCTTGTTCGGACGATTGCTCGATAGCTCGTTCGTTGTCCGCCGGTTCGCCCCGCTCTATGGCTGTGTCTTTGTTGAGGCGGGACTTTGTTCGCGTTACGTTGCCGTTTGACTGCTTTTCGAGGGATTTATCTCTTCGTGGCGTCCCGTTGTTCCTCGTCTTCATTTCCTTTAGGTGTATCCACCATGTATACATCATGGGATGAGGTTGTCCGGCATCCTATAGGTGCTGGTTCATTGTTGTCTCCTACATCGTCGTCCATACCGTCGATGTTTTCGGAGTCGAAATCGAGCACGTCGTGTAAGCTTTCGACAGTGGCTATGAAGTGGGTGGTGGGTGGGCTTTGAATTTCTTCGTTGTCCGCATCCCCACCGTCCTGGCCGCAGTCCGACCAGGGCTCTCCGGATAAAGAGAGAGAATTTAGTGAATTCAGGATGTCGCCAAAGGGCGAGTGCTGAAAGATGTCCGCGGCCGTGAACTCCATAACAGGCGCCCAATCGGATTCGATTGGCAAGGGCGCGGAGGGTTCGGAGTCCGGAGAGGTGTCCGGCTCCCTGGAGTCGAGGTCTTCGCAAAGGACAGGGATGGAGTTCGGCTCGATCGCCGTAGACATTAAAGCCCCCGAGGCGGTGTCCAACCACTCGTCCTCGATCGGGGAATCCGGCTCCGGATTAAGGGTCGGAGCGGACTGTGCGGCCTCTGTGGCACTATTCAGTGCAGAGCTAGATCATGCCCATCGAGGGCGGGCGGCGTGCTTGGCTGCGGCTCGATCCGTCGAAGATCAAGTCTCGGCGGATACGGCCGTATAGTTTAAATCTTCGGATCTGGCACGACGGCGGGCGTAGCTCTTGATTCGCTTCCAGATGGCCAAGCGAATTGGCCCGTAGTGCAAAAGCAGGCGAACACGAAGATCTGTCGGGAGAAAAGTCTGCACTGGACCGCGTCGTTGTTGATGATCGAAGGAGCCATCGGGCCTATCGGTGACGACACGGAGGAACTCTCAATGAAAGCGCCAATGTCGGTGTCAAAACCGGCGGATCTCGGGTAGGGGGTCCCGAATCGTGCGTCTAGGCGGATGGTAACAGGAGACAAGGGACACGATGTTTTACCTGTGTTCGGGCCCTCTTGATGGAGGTAAAACCCTATGTCCTGCTAGATTAATATTGATGATGTGTGTTACAAGAGTGGATCTACCATGAGATCAAAGAGGCTGAACCCTAGAAGCTAGCCTATGGTATGATTGTTGTTCCTCCTACGGACTAAAATCCTCCGGTTTATATAGACACCGGATAGGGTTAGGGTTACACAGAGTTGGTTACAATGGTAGGAGATCTACATATTCGTATCGCCAAGCTTGCCTTCCACGCCAAGGAAAGTCCCATCCGGACACGGGACGAAGTCTTCAATCTTGTATCTTCATAGTCTTGGAGTCCGGCCGATGATGATAGTTCGGCTATCCGGACACCCCCTAGTCCGGAACTCCCTCATCGACCTCGACAGCCTGCTGGATCCAGCGAGCGGCGAGCTTGCCGCTGCCGCTGCTGAGGCCGTGAAGGGTCGAGTGGAGGCTCTGCTGTCGAAGTTCCGGGCCTTCAGCACCAGGCCGAAGCGAGGCACTGCCGGTCCTCAGGCTTCACGAGGCGAACCCGCTTGGCGCAGCTCCGTCGTCGACAAGTGACTCCGTTGTGGCTCCTGTTCTGCTTCCTGCAACATGCATCATGCCTCGGGGAGGCATTTAAACTTGCGTTTGGTGTTGTGATAACAGTTATGGACTGTAATGTTTGCTTTTAAATTCCTTGAGAGTTGCGCTTTTCCTTCCTACTTGCTTATGTTCTACGCTGGCAGAGCCCGGCCCCGTGCATACCTCAGCCGCTGTTAGCCCCGACCAGAAACCAGGACGGGACCAAGGAGTGAGGGGCTACGTGACAAGTTAGGCTCCTGAGTCGCGATGCTCAGGAGTCCCCCTTGGCACACGAACAACAAGTAGGGAGGTGAGATGTGTGGGTGAATCTACCATTCTATGTCTGCAGATCCCGGCCCCGGGCATACCTCAACCGCCATTAGCCTTTCGGAACTAAGGAGTGAGGGGCTACGTGACCAGTTAGGCTCCTGAGTCGCGATGCTCAGGAGTCCCCCTTGACGCTCAAATGGCCTTCGTACCTTGGCTCCGCTCGGGGAGAGACGTGCGACGAACCAAGCCCGAGGGGCTTGGCTGGGCGGCGTGCGTCTTGGCGTGAGGCGTAGCCCCCGTGCCCAGCCCCCTCGCGTGGCACTCCCGAGGGGAGGCGTTGCGATGAGGCCAGACATTGAGCTCTGGGCTCCCTGAGGTTGATGCGGCCGGGGGCCACCTCGATTGTTTATCACCGGTAGCAGAGCATAGCGCTTCCGTATGTGTACGGGCATAGCCAGCTCATCGGTAGTGTCGTCGCCCAAGGAGCATGGTGCTTCCACTAGTGCGTGGGAGGGGCTCCCCTCGGGAGGAGCCCGGGCGTGTACAGCCCATACGACACGTGGCTGGCACGGTAGGGCTGACGAGGTGTAACTGTGCACCCTTGAGCCAGCGCGGGACTCACGGGGCCCTACCTCAAGGCGGGTTGCGCCTGGCACTGGGCCTTAACTTGTGATGTGTTCCTGCAAATTTGGTTGGATGCCGATGCTCTACGTCCTCGGGTCCCGACCCTCGAGCGAGTCTCAGCCATCGCTTGTATGCCAGGTCGCGATGCCGTGGACAAGGCCAGAGGGTGAGGGCTGGAGTGCCAGTAGGAGCCCATGAGTCGCGATGCTCAGGTACCCCCCCTTTAACGTGCAAGCGGCCGACATGAAGGAAGAAGGGGTGCCACGGACAGGCATCAAATAACAATCATGATGGGTCGAGCATGACCGAAATAAACGCATAAAGAGGGGTACATGCCGGAGTGCAGCCCGAGCGACTTGGGGATGATGCAGCCCAAGGGGCGCCTCCGATAAAGTAAGCTAGGAAGATGAAGTAAAAGGGATACATGCCGCAGGGACGGACCCACGCGGCCTGGGAATGATGCAGCCCTGGGGGTTGCTCCCAGCTGGAAATGAAACTTGAAGGATGTCACCTGATAACGTTGAGGACGAAGGGATGTTGAAGTAGCGGACGTCGTGGGTTGCGGAAGCCGATCTTCATGAGCCCCCAGGCCCAGGAGCCTCGGGAGGCTCCTGAGGCGCTGGTGGCTCCTCGTGGACCATCTCCATCTCCGCCAGGACTGCGGAACGCCTGGCCTCTTGAGCCTCCAGGATGCTCCCCATGAGGTGCTGGTACGTGGCGGTCGCGTTCGGCACGCCGTAGGGCATGCAAACGTAGCTGTGGGGTGGGCCTTCGCAGCACCCCACGCGTGAGGGCCAGAAGCGCTCCTGAGAGGCGGCTCGGTTGAGCCCTGGATGTCGATGCAGACGCGCAGCCCACCATCCTCGCCTGGATGGGGAGCTGCGGCGGAGTGTGGCGGATGCCACTCATGACTCTTGAATCCTGCAGCTCCTGAATGATCTGGCTGACGAACTCCTGAGGGTTTGTCCCTCCTTGCCTTGCTCCTTCCTGAGGGAAACGTGCTTTGAAACACGCCTCCAAGTGGTGCCCAAGCGCCTCCCTCGTGACCTTAGCAAGGTCGGTGGCCCTCCAGGAGAGAGCCCCCGAGCCTTGCTTGAGGAGGGCACCGGGCGCACCTTCCTATGCGACAGAAGGAGGTGCCCCCTGAGCAGGCGCGGACCCTGAGGGGCCTGCCTCCTGAGGGGTCGGGCCTGGCGATGTCTTCTTCTTCTTGAGAGTGGCCTCGGGGAGCCTTACGCTCCTGCGATCTGGGTCTTCAAGTGATGCGGCTTGAAAGGCTCGCTCCAGGGAACACACTGCGTCTCTCTCTTCACAAGGCACCGTGATGACTCCGCCGCTTCCTGGCATCTTGAGGACATTGTAGCCGTGATGAGGCACGGACATGAACTTGGCCAGAGCTGGGTACCCGAGGATGGCGTTGTATGGCAGGCGAATGTGGGCGACATCGAAGTCGATGAGCTCGGTGCGGTAGTTGTCACGCGCCCCGAAGGTGACGGGGAGGCGGACCTGCCCAATCGGAACCGTGGAGCCATTAGTGACTCCAGAGAAAGGCTTGGTTGGCTGAAGCTAACTATAAGGCACTTGGAGATTGTTGAATGTCTCTACGGACAGGACATTGAGCCCTGCTCCACCGTCGATGAGGGTCCTGGTGACTTGCACGTTGCTGATGATTGGGTAACAAAGCATCGGGAGGACTCCGCCGTGGCTGCCAAGACTTGAGCTGATCCGCTGAGCTGAACGTGATGGCGCACGCTGATTACCTGAGAGGGCGCGTGGCTTCGAGCTTGGGGAGGACTGCATTCACTTTGCAGGCGAACTGCTTGAAGATGCGTTGAGAGGCTGGGGCTTGAGCTCCGCCCAGGATGCAAGCGATCGCGCGCGGCTCCTGGAAGCCCCCAACCCCCTCGTCCTGATGATGGTCCTCGTTTCTCCTTGGCTGTGGTGGCAGAGGATGGAGGCCTGCGTTTCCCTGTGGACGATCCTCGCGAGGCTGATCCCTCCAGTCTCCCTCGCGAGGCTGATCCTGCCAACGATCCTCGCGAGGTCGGTCGCACCACCCTTGGCGAGGGCCACGGTCTTCCCAGCGTCCTGCGTTCCTTCCTCCTCCTCGGCCGTAGCCTCGATCGTTGCGGTCGGGGCATCGGCCGATCCTCCCTTCTCGCACGGCTCGGAGCTCTTGACATTCGTTGGTGTTGTGGGTGTGGAGGTCGTGGTACACACAGTACCGGCTGCCCTTGGAAGACTCGGGCTGATCTCTGCCCCGCTTGGTGTGCAGTTACGCCATGAGCACGACAGCCCCCTTGCGCTTTACGTCCTTGGCCTTGGATTTCTTCTCTTCTAGGTCTGCGGCTGGCAGCTCGAGGTGGGAAAGGCGCCCTTCCTCAGCCCTGGTGCACTTGGTCGCCAAGTTGAACAGCTCCAAGGAAGTGCACAGATCTTCATGCATCGCCACTCCTCCTTCATCTTGACGTCCACGCACACCGTCGGAGAAGGCTGAGATGATGGCCTCCTCGGTCACCTTGGGAATCTTGAGGCGTGCGTTGTTGAAGCGCTGGATGTACTTGTGCAGGGTCTCCCCTGGCTGCTGCTTGATGCGGCGCATGTCGCTCATGGTAGGAGGCTGTCACGCCCAAGATGCGACCCTATCCTAAAGGAACTCGATGGTCCCACCAAGGATAGAAGTGCATCTTGAAGACTCTTTTGCAAGGTGGATATCATTACATCAACATTACATAATAGTGGGGATACAACCAAGACATACAATGTCACATGAATACAACAATACACCATATACAAGATCGACATCCGACTACGGATGAAACATAAACAGAAACTCAAACGACATCCACCCTGCTAGCCCAGACTGCCGACCTGGAACCTATCCCCTAATCGAAGAAGAAGCAGAAGGAGAACTCCAAAACAAGCAAACATCGCTCTCGCGTCATGATCATCGCATAACCTGTACCTGCAACTGTTGTTGTAGTAATCTGTGAGCCACGAGGACTCAGCAATCCCATTACCATGGGTATCAAGACTAGCAAAGCTTAATGGGAAAGGAAGGGGTAAGTGGTGAGTTTGTAGCAGCGACTAAGCATATATGGTGGTTAACTTACGCAAATAAGAGCGAGAAGAGAAGCAAAGCAAGCGGTCGTCAACTAGTAATGATCAAGAAGTGATCCTGAACTCCTACTTACGTCAAACACAACCCAAAAACCGTGTTCTCCTCTCGAACCACCCGAAAAGAGACAATCACAGTTATGCACGCAGTTGGTGTATTTTAGAAGAGTTTACTTCAAGTTTACTACAACCAGATATTAACAAATTCCCATCTGCCACATAACCGCGGCACGGCTTTCGAAAGTTCAAACCCTGCAGGGGTGTCCCAACTTAGCCCATGATAAGCTCTCGCGATCAACGAAGGATATTCCTTCTCCCGGGAAGACCCGATCAGTCTCGGAATCCCGGTTTACAAGACATTTCGACAATGGTAAAACAAGACCAGCAAAGCCGCCCGATGCGCCGACAATCCCGATAGGAGCTGCACATATCTCATTCTCAGGGCAACACCGGATGAGACATCCTACGAGTAAAACCAACCCTCAAGTTTCCCCAAGGTGGCCTCGCAGTCTGCTCGTTTCGGGCCAACACTTAGAGAAGCATTGGCCCGGGGGGGGGGCTAAAATAAAGATGACCCTTGGGTTAATTACTCCCAAGGGAAAAGGTATAGGTGGTAGGCAAATGGTAAAACCAAGGTTGGGCCTTGCTGGAGGAGTTTTATTCAAGGCGAACTGTCAAGGGGGTCCCATAAATCACCCAACCGCGTTAGGGACGCAAGATCCGGGAACATAATACCGATATGACGGAAACTAGGGCGGCAAGAGTGGAACAAAACACCAGGCATAAGGCCGAGCCTTCCACCCTTTACCAAATATATAGATGCATTAATTAAATAAGAGATATTGTGATATCCCAACATAAACATAATCCAACATGGAGCAATATTCATCTTCACCTCCAACTAGCAATGCTATAAGAGGGGCTGAGCAAAAGCGGTAACATAGCCAAACAACGATTTGCTAGGAAGGGTGACAACGGTAGGGGCTATCATGCAATTTGGGAGGCTTGAGCAGCAAGTGGTAGGTAACGCAGCATAGCGATAGAACGAAGCAACTAGCATAGCAATGATAGTAATGAGATCCAAGGTGACGGTCATCTTGCCTGAAATCCCGCTAGGAAGAAGAACGAGTCCATGAAGAAGATGAAGCCACGAAGGCAGACCAAGCGTGAGACGAATGAATCCTCACGATCATAGCAAACAGGAACTATCGAGAAGAAGCACACAACATGGTAAACACACCACACATATACATGACATGATGCTCAACCAAGTATGATCCAAGACAAGACTACATGAAGCTACTCATGGCCAGAGATGATGCATACAAGAACAACACATCAAAGCAAGGTTAAATGAGGCCGGAACCAACATAGAACAATTCCGGTAAGTCCTGATATGCAAATTTCAAAATTGGTCCAGATCTGAATAAACCTTATGTTCAAGTTGTTAAACAGCAAGTTAAGATGCACCAAGATGATCTACACGAGATTCTAGTCAAGTTACATATAAAGTTTATTTAATTGAGACTACGGCCTAGAAGATATGAGCAAAACAAGTTAAACATGGCATTGATGCAAAATGCATACAAACATCAAGCAAACACTCTCAAAACATGGATGCAACATGATAATATGAAACTACATGCAAAATCAAGCAAGTTTCATATAGGGCACATTCAAAACGGAGCTACGGTTCAACACATACTCCATACAAGTTTAAAGGACAAGCTGTCCAAAACAGCAACTAGGCATATAGTAAGCATCAAAACAATATGCTACAGCATCTCAACGTGAAAACAAAAGGCATGGGCATGATGTAAAGGTAAAGCATTACAAATCATGAACACTGAGATATCTCCATAAACTATTAGAACATGCTAAAAAGGTCATGGCAAGATTGCAAATAATAACAGGTTCACAGACTTAGCAGAATTCAGACATGACAGAAATAACATCAGGTTGCAATGTTTAGAGCTATCAAACAATACGCTACAGGAAATTATCATGGCAAACAAAAGCACGGCATGCTTGTCCTAAAGACAAAGAACAAAACTCCTTTACTGGACTAATTCTGAAGATCAACAGAAAAGATGGTATCATCCATGCAAACATGGCAAATGATACGACAGGTTCAGACAGGGCAGGAACAACGATAAGTAGGCATGTTGGTGATCTTGTACTACTCACCACAGAGCAATACATGGCATGTCAAGGTGACAAACAGTAAGACGAAATATTTGAGGAGCTAATAATGGCAAGAAAAATTTCATAGGGTACATGGATCACTAGGAAAGCACATGGCAAAACTGAACTTAATGTTAACAGGCTGACAGCAACATTATTTAGCAAGTTTGGAGCAAGATAAGGACACGTTACATCAGGATATAAATGCAACCAGGGACATGAATGGATAGAGCATGACATGTGTACCAAAAAATCCTTAGTGGACATCTCCAGATTATGCATATAATAACTTGTAGCAGCAGGTTTACATAGCCTCGTGATATAGCAGATTCAGCCTAGCAAAACAGTAACAACAAGTACCCTACGTCACGAGATCGATGCACTCACTACAAGACTCACAAAAATACATGGATTGCACCACTGTAAATATGGAATGATGTATCACAAAAGACATGTAGACATCAAGCTCATAGGATGCACACAAAAAATGCAATGAAAAAGACAAAACAGCAAGTTCTGCTAACAGACAGCAGTTAATATCATATAGCACTCTTGCAACGATGATTTGGGCATCAATATGGTCTCAAACAAGCATGACACAATAGAATGAAATGTAGAACATCTCCTGGTGAACATTTTGATATATTATACACGCAAAACGGAGCAGCACACATGAAGTTATGATGCAATGAACATGGGCACAAAATGTTATAATCTCTGGGGACTAGTTTTTAGGAAAAAAAAACAGTGGGCACGTTTTAGGTATATGACGCACAGAGCGGGACATAGGCGGGGCTCACCTAGCGGGCTTGGCCCAGGTCGCGAGGTGGTGCAGTTGGGCCGGGCGGGGAGGCTGCAATGGGCCGGGCGTCTTTGGGTGGGGCCCACGTGGCCCAGTGTGGGCGAGCCTTGGCCAGAGACGAGCCAGTTCATCTGCTTGTCCCCATGCGAGGTCATGGCGTGGCGCCGATTCTTGGCCAGTACTCGGCAAGGTGCGAAATCTGTGGGAGGCTGGGAACGGGCGGATCGGGCCTCCGGGCACCGGATCCGGCCGGTGGCGAGGCGGGGACGCCGACGGCAGCAAGCGGAGCCGGCGGTGGTTCCCTGCGGGAAAGAGAGGAGAGCCGGGTGAGGGAGAGGCGCGGGACGGTGAGGAGGGAGACGGCGGCGGGGCTCCGGCCTGGTCAGAAGCTTCGACGGCGGCGGGGTCAGCTCCGGCGAGGCGCTGGTCGCCGGCGGCGTAGACAGCGGCCAGAAGGCGGCGGGGTCACGGCGAGGGAGCTCGGGCAGAGGAGCCCCCAAGCCAGGCGTGTGCGGGCCTGCGGGATGTGGCGACCGGTTTTCCGGTTAATAAATTCCAGAAAATGGCCGTCGTGCTCACCAGCCCCAGGATTACTGTTAGCTGATGAGGCACCAACTTGATACAGAAATTCCAAGCAATATACAAAATATGTGGTACAAGACCATTCTGGTCTATGAGTACAACAAATGGTTTCTAATGGTTGATGGCGGAAGCGGTTTGTGGAAACATCAGTGTCTACGGGCCTCCATTTCCCACAGGAACAGTGACTGTGTTAACTCCTATCTTGGCAGGCTGCTATCGTCATTGCTTAGTCCCCGGCTGTAAATGCATAATGTTCCACCCCTTGAGAAATCTGTCCAAGACTATAGCCAGGGACAAGCCAGTGAGTACTTTTGAATGTACTCGCAAACATTAAGAACACATGTATAATTTATAACAACCAATAATCATGCCTTATATTCTATGATCACAACGTTAGCCATAGAAATGAAATTCTTGATGCATGCATGTAGGTTATTAATAAGTAACAACAAATATGTAATGACAGAGCAGAATGCAATGCCACAGTCGGGCGTCTGAGCAACACCTCATAAAGGGCTTATAAATAAAATGAAAGCAATGCCACAGTCGGGCGTCTGAGCGACACCACATAAAGGGCTTATAAATAAAATGAAAGCAATGCCACATTGAGGCGTCTGGCGACACCACATAAAGGGCTTATAAATAAAATGAAAGCAATGTTACGATCGAGCGTCGAGAGACACCACATAAAGGGCTTATAAATAATCACAGCGAATATCCAGGAGGTAGAACCATCCCAGGGATACTCGATAATTCATATAATATAACGGGTTAGTCCATGACAAATAATATTCATAAACATTTAATTTCTCAATTTGCGATCCAGTTCTGTTTTAGTAATAAGCCCTCCGAAGACCGACACTAAGACCGACACCTGACCCATCCCAGACTGAAATCCTTAATCAGGGACACGACTATTCAAATAGGTTTAATCTCTGCAGAGGGTGTACTCTTTACCCATGAGTAACGGATTTCTTTAGTCCATCGGGACTAATTCCGCCTACGGCCTTTTAATTGAAAACACCTGACTTGCACATACCAGCTCAACTTACGATTGTCCGGAATCACCCATGACACTTGTTAAGCAAAAATCTAAGTGGGAGGCTACAACCTCGCGTAGCATGGGATCAAATTTGTATCAAGGCTCTAAGGGGTGGCCTCCTCTCGATCTCAACCGGAAACATCCATGCCCCGGACCAGGTGGCATGCCTATAAACTTCAACCGATATCTTCCACCATGGCCTCTCAGACGGTGTGTGCTTGAAAGGGGTTGACAATCGATCGAACTGCACCCCCACGTATGGCAGGGACAAGTGGTAGTACGAAACAAGTATGGGGTTACTGGAACAAGACTCGATCTATGGTCGACTCAGGAGGTTTAAGCATTCCCTGTATGATTAGCATAACAAAAATATTTCAAACAACAGGATCACAGCTCATTATACCTTACTATGCCATACCGGACATAACCGTCCCAACGAAGACCGGCGACAAGCACACGCCTACCCAAGGCAGAGGCCTTCCCGGATTCCTTTCCGGTATGCATGTAAGGCACATGAGGATGATTACCATCATAAGTATATTCATTTCCAACAGCAAGGAAAATCACAAATATGCATTCATACAAATGATCATATCACATGAAATAATGAGTTCTTCGAAAGGAGGCGGTGTGATATACGTGTCGACTAACACACCAAAAGTATTATGCCGGGGTTCAGAATGCTTGCCTTCAAGGTGTGGAGAGGTGGGGGACTCTGCAAAACTTTTGAAAGTTTTCTCCTCTCTCCAAAATCCTATTTTTAAAATATTGGAATTAACACACAATTTCAAAACAGCAAAAAAAAGTTGTTTGAAATTTTTTCAAATAAATCTTAAAATAAACTAGATAGAATTTGAGAGGTGTAGGAAAAAGAATCAATTCATTTGGAGTTATATTTAAAAAGTTATAGCCAGTCAAAGATTTGATAAAAATCGCTTTTAAAATAAAAACAGAAAAGAAAGCGTTTGGCAGAATACGTCTTTGAAAAGGGAGACGTACTCAGGGTTTTGCGCTTCCACTTAAACATGTGGAGGCGGGGCTGGGTCTCGGCAGTGGGTCCAGGGGCCCACTGGTCGAGTTTGACCAGTCCATCCTCCCTCCTCTTCCTCTGCCCGAACGGCGGCGAGGCAGCAGCGATCAACGCCCGTGAGCAGTGGCTCTCCTTGGCTCGGAGGGTCGGGATGGATCCGCAAGACCGTGGCGGTCCTCCCGGTAGTCGTTGGGTCGGCGGGGACGGAGTGAGTTGCCGGCGGTGAGCTTCGCGGCGGAGGAGGCATTCGAGAGCAAAGTGGGTTTGGGGCTACGGTGGCTCCCGATCAAAATCGAGCAGGGGAATGGGCTTACGGGAGGAAGAGAGAGCTTTTGGTGTAGAGAGTGGAGAGGGGGAGGCCCTGGTGGTGGCGGAGTGGCTGGGGCAGTGGAGGCGGCAGGAGTTGCCGGAGACGGGGAAGAAGACCTCCCCGGGTCGATTGGCTGTCATGGGAGAGCTAGGGAGCATGCCGAGGCTCTGTGACTAACGAAACACGCTCGGGCCCTCCTTTTTATAGCGCGACGAGGTTGGTTCCGCGGCGGCCGGCGAACCGCCTCCCTGTAGCTTGGGCGACGTGGCGGCGACGGGAGCTAAAGGGCACGCTTGCGGATGAGCTCGCACTGCTCAAAGGGGCAGGTGGCGAGTGTTGGCGGCTTGGGCAGCGCCGACTTGGCCGAGACATGCTGCGGACGCCGGCGTGCCGCCAAGGGCTCTAACGGCGGTGCTGTAGGCTGCCAGGGCGGCTTGGCGCGTTGCGGGGAGAGGGTTAGTGAGTGGCGTGGCTCCGCAGGGCGGTGGCAAACCAAGGGCGCGACGCGTCAGCTCGGGCGCGACACGTGCAATATGCGTGCTCTGCTCGCGCCCAGAGCACGCACGGGACGTGCTCGACAAAATGCCAAGGCATGCTAGAGGTCGCGGGTGAGGCTGGCAAGAGACAGGGCTAGGGTAGGGTTAGTCGGAAGGTAAATGGGCATGGTGGTTAGGTCGGTGGCCAAGTTCACAAGGTAAACTTGAAACCATGCCAAATCTGGCTATGCACTCAGGGTGTTTGTCAAAATGCCAAAGGCATCTAAGCAATACTTGGGGTGGCCAAATTCTCCAGATCAGGGTCTCTGTGGATGGACAAGAGGGTGGTGGGGTTAGTTTGACAAAAGAAGAAACTTGTTAGTGCAAGTTTTGCAAAACCTCAGTTCTGGACAGAAAGCAAATGGCAATGTTGCAAGCACTTAGAATCATCCCATAGGTCCACTCTCCTGGACTTGAGGGTTTGGCAAGGAGGACTATCAGAAGAGAAAGGAATCATGGATCAAAGGGCAACTGAAAAGGTGGTTGCTGTACAAAACCTCCAGTTGGACCAGAATGGAAAAGAGGATGGTTTACTCAAATTTTCCAAAGAACATCATTAGGTTTTTGCACAAAGTTGATTAATATACTCCTGTTGACATCCCAAAATTTTGGTAGAAGTATTAAAGAAATATATGAATAGGTTGTAGTGCAAAAATGCTCTCTGGACCAGATTTGAAAATATGGTGTAGAGCTCAAATTAATTAATGGGCAGAAGATATTTTTGCACAAAAGTGATTTAAAAACATCACCTGATATCTCCAAATTTTGGTGGGATTTTTGAATGAATTTATAAAAGGGTTGTAGTACAAATGGAACCATGAAGCTATGGGAAACCTTTTTCAAGAAAATAAATATCAGGGAGAATATTATATAATTAATTCTCCTGATAAAAGAGAAGATTTTCTTGAGAGGGCAAACAAGTCCAACATCATAAGTGAAAGGTTTTCAATTTAGGGGATAACTCCAAGATAACCAAGAAAAGAATGGTTTTGAAATCAAGAGAAACCAAGAAAAAGGAAAGTTAAATTTCCTGGCAAGATTTTAATTAACAAAGCAAGGTTAAATTTTTTTGGGGTGTTACACGGGATCGGGCGGACGCCGGCGTGCACGGGCTCGAGCGGGCTTCCCAGGGCCCGATCTGGGTCCTGGCGGGCCCACGGCGAAGTGGGGCGCGGGAAGGACTCGTGGAGGCCTGGGAGAGGCTGGCTTCGACGGCTGGTGGTGGCGCGGCCAGTGGGGACGCGCCACTTGGCGGTGGAGGGTTGGGGCTCGCCGGAAAATGAGGAGAAGGAGGCTGGTGGCGGCGGCTGATGATTGGGGGGGGGGGGGGGATTCCGAGGAGGAGGAAGGAGAAGGCCAAAAATGTCATGAGGGGGTCTATATATAGCAAAAGCAGCTAGGGTTTGAGGGTTTTTTGGACCCTCCGATCACGATCGGACGGTTCCGGACGCGAGGGGAGGTAGGTTGGGCCTAGGAGGGATTAGTGGGCTGTGTTTAGAAGGCCTTGGGCTGAGAGGAGAGAGAATAGGTGCGGCCCTGTGTCAGTTTCGGAGACCGAAACGTCCGATGAATAAACTGGCAACGGTGCCGCTACGGATGACGGTTGGGCTATCAAACGGACTCCGAATGCGACGAAATTTGACAGGCGGCCTGTCTACACTATAATAAGACCACACGCCAAGTTTCATCCCATTCCGAGAACATTTTTATGCCACTTATAAAATAATATTTCGGAGGTGCCGCGGGCGCGTGCGAGTGTGTCCGGACTCGGAACGGACAACGGAGAGAACCGGCGGAACCCGAACGGATGCAAGTTTTGAAAACCATGCAGATGAAATGCAGATGATGACATGGCAAAATGCAACACGCAAGCAAATGACATGGCAATGACGGTGTTAGGTGGAAGACACCTGGCGCATCAAATCCGGGGCGTTACAGAGGCCGGTCGCGAGTACCTTGGAAGTTGGCGATGAAGCGGGTGCGCATCTCGTTCCAGGAGGAGATCGTGCCAGGAGCCAGGTGCGGGCTCCGTCCTTGAGTGCCATGGGAAACCAGTTCGCCATGACCTTCTCATCCCCGTTGGCGGCCTCGATGCCCAGCTCGTAGAGCTGGAGGAACTCCGCAGGGTCGGCCGTGCCGTCGTAGCGAGGAGGCAGGTCTGGCTTGAACTTGCCGCGCAGCTCGGTGGTGAAGGCGCGTCAGCCTGCTGTGGCCACGGGAGGCCTTTGGTGACGAAGAGCCTGATCTTGCGGGTCCCCATGCGCTGCAGCTGGGAGCAGCAGGGTCTTAGCGTCTTTGGAGCAGGGCGTGGTCGTGTGAGCCGGGAGGCGAGGGAGCACTCGGGCAGCTTCTTGGGGTGAGGACCTCTTGGCAGCTCTGCTCTTGCTTTGCTGGGCCGGAAGGAGTGGGTTCCGCCCGGGGCCACGCGCCTCGGGGCAGTGCCTTCTTGAGGGGAGGCGGCCGAGGCGCTCGAGCTTTCATCGCCCATGGCGGGCGCGGTGCAGCGAGAAGGACGGCGCGGGGGAGCCCCTGCGGCACGGACGAGCTCAACGACGCGGTCGAGCAATTCTTTATAGACATCGCCGACATGGCGGTAGCGCATGAGCTCGTTTGCCGCGATGAGCGCAGCTCGAGCCTCCATTGGCACGCGGAGCTCGCGAGACGAAGAACCAGCTGGGGTGAGTGAAGGAGTAGCAGTGCGGCCGTCTCGCCTCACGGACGGATGTTGGGACGATGCTTGCTGCTCGTTCCCTGCCGGGCAGTGGTGGCGTGGCATTGACTGACGAGGAACAACGGGGTGGCATAACGGGGCCGTCTGGGCGACGCGGGAAGCGAGAGCGGCTTGGCTCGGCGCGGGCCCGATGAGCGTCTGACATGGATGCGATGGTCGGCGAAGAACAGGGCGGCGGAAGACGAATTCCGGCGCACCCCTACCTGGCGTGCCAAATGTCGGATTTCGGGTTCCGGCAGACCCTCTAGGTTCGAACAATGGGGTGCGAGCGGAGATCTCACCCTCTACCTACCTGCACCTCGCCGCCTCGCTAGGATCTAAATTATGAAAGGAACAACACAAGAGACACAGGGTTTATACTGGTTCGGGCCACCATTGTGGTGTAACACCTACTCCAGTGTGTGGTGTGGTGGATTGCCTCTTGGGCTGATGATGAACAATACAAGGAAGAATAGCCTCGCGAGGGTCTGTTCTTGGCTGGTGCGATGAACTGCTAGGGGGAGTTCAGTCGCTCTCTCTCTACTGATTCAGGATGTTGGATCCCCTCTCCTACCTTGTGGGTGGCTAGTCCTATTTATAGGCAAAGGCCCTGGGCCTCTTCCCAAATATTGAGCGGGAAGGGCGCCAACAATTGGCCATTTTGAAGGGGAACATCTAGTACACTTATCCTCGACTAAAGTTGGTCCTCGCTTTGTCAAAGGCTCTGGTGGTGACGCCGGCTTGGGCTCCACGATGACTTCCTTCTGGCGTTGTGATGGTCTTGGTCTTGTTGCTTGAAGCGGATGCCTTTGCTTTATGCTCTTGCTGCGCTTGCCCCTTTGCACCAAAGAGGAAAGGAGGACCTCTGGCCGGGCGCCCGCCTGGCGCCCTTGGTAAATCATGGCTTGCGTCATGGGCACCTCGTGAGGTACCCGCCTTGATCTCTCCGCCTCCTCATGAGCCAACTGTGAGGCCGCGCCTGAGGAAGCTCCCTGTCGTCCGCCTCGCGAGCTTGGCCCCTCGCGAGGGTCTTGAGCTTGTGCTGATGAAGATGGGCCGTGCTGGGCCACCCCTTGAGCCACGCCGCAGGCCGCAGGCAGGCAAGTCTGGGTACCCCCGTTACCATAACGCCGACATCCTGTTCCAGCTACTTGGGCTGCTTTGAAAACTACTATGCGTACTCGTTGGGTTCCACCAAATTATCAACGTGAATTACTTCAAATATTTCAGCGCTTAAGACAAGGAAAAAATTCTGTAGAAGAATATTATCAGGAATTACAAACTGGCTTGATTAGATGTGGTATTGTTGAGGAAAATGAAGCTATGCTTGCACATTTTATGGGTGGATTAAATAGAGAGATTCAGACCATTCTAGAGTATAAGGATTATAATAATATCACTCGTTTATTCCATCTTGCTTGTAAAATTTGAACGTGAAGTCTTGAGGATCGACAGGCATTGGCGCGAACTAATTTTTCTGCAGGTCGACCTTCATCATGGACACCACGTGCATCATCTACTTCCACTGCACCATCACCTCCTTCAGGTGCCACCTCCAACCGTGATACAAGAAAGCAGGCACAACCACCACTATCTGCCAAGAGCACACCTGTCGGGCCTGCGCAGAGCTCTTCTTCTTCCATGGCGTCAACAGGGCACACAAGTGATATTATTTGTCGTCGTTGTAAGGGAAGAGGACATTTTGTGAGAGAATGCAAATCTCAGCGTGTGATGATTGCTACTGAGGATGGTGGGTATGAGTCCGCTAGTGACTATGATGAGGAGACTTTGGCTCTTATTACACATGAAGAACACGGTGGAGATGATTCTGATCATGAGATGCAATACATGGCTGCTGAAGATGCTGATAGGTATGAATGTTTAGTTGCTCAACATGTTTTGAGTGTGCAGGTTACACAAGCTGAGCAAAATCAGAGGCATAATTTGTTCCATACAAAGGGAGTTGTGAAGGAACGTTCTATTCACATCATCATAGATGGAGGGAGCTGCAACAACTTGGCTAGCATGGAGATGGTGGAGAAGCTATCTCTCTCCACAAGACCACATCCACATCCTTACTACATCCAATGGTTCAACAACAGCGACAAGGTTAAGGTAACACGTACTGTTCGGGTGCATTTTAATATCTCTACATATGCTAATTATGTTGATTGTGATGTGGTACCTATGCAAGCATGTTCCTTATTACTTGGTAGACCATGGTAATTTGATAAAAATTCTGTACACCATGGTAGAAACAATCAGTATACTCTTGTTCATAAGGATAAAAATATTACTTTGCTTCCTATGACTCCTGATTTCATTTTGAAAGATGATATTAATAGAGCTAATAAAGCAAAACAGGAGAAAAATAAGAGTGAAAATCGGATTGTGGCAAAAGAATTTGAGCAACAAATGAAGCCTAATAATAAACCATCTAGTGTTGCTTCTGAAATTAAATTGAAAAGTGCATGTTTACTTGCCACCAAATCTGATATTGATGAGCTAGATTTTAGCAAATCGTTTGCTATGATTTTGTGTGCAAAGAGGCATTATTTTCATTCAAGGACGTGCCTTCCTCTTTGCCCCTTGCTATCACTAACATTTTGCAGGAGTTTGCTGACGTCTTCCCACAAGACGTGCCACCGGGATTACCACCTATTCGAGGGATTGAGCATAAAATTGACTTAATTCCCGGTGCATCGCTACCCAACCATGCACCATACCGTACCAATCCAGAGGAGACGAAGGAGATTATGCGTCAAGTACAGGAGGTGCTCGACAAAGGTTATATACGCGAATCTCTTAGTCCTTGTGTTCTTCCTATTATACTAGTGCCTAAAAAGGATGGTACGTCGCGTATGTGTGTTGATTGTAGAGGCATTAATAATATTACTATTCGTTATCGTCATCCTATTCCTAGGCTAGATGATATGCTTGATGAATTGAGTGGCTCTACAATATTCTCCAAAGTTGATTTGCGTAGTGGATACCATCAAATTCGTATGAAATTGGGAGATGAATGGAAAACAGCATTTAAAACAAAGTTTGGTTTATATGAGTGGTTAGTCATGCCTTTTGGGTTAACTAATGCACCTAGTACTTTCATGAGACTAATGAGCGAAGTTTCGTGCTTTCATTGGACGATTTGTGGTAGTCTATTTTGATGATATCTTGATTTATAGCAAATCTTTGGAAGAACATTTGGAACATTTACGTGTTGTTTTTATTGCTCACGTGATGCATGTTTGTTTGGTAACCTTGGGAAGTGCACCTTTTGCACCGACCGAGTATCTTTTCTTGGCTATGTTGTTACTCCACAGGGAATTGAAGTTGATAAAGCCAAGATTGGAGCTATTGAGAGTTGGCCGCAGCCCAAAACGGTCACACAACTGAGGAGTTTCCTTGGCCTCGCTGGTTTCTATAGGCGTTTTGTGAGAGATTTCAGCACCATTGCTGCACCTCTCAACCAGCTTACAAAGAAGGATGTGCCTTTTGATTGGGGTACCGCACAGGAAGAAGCCTTCACGGTATTGAAAGATAAGTTGACACATGCTCCTTTACTCCAACTTCCTGATTTTAATAAGACTTTTGAGCTTGAATGTGATGGTAGTGGAATTGGATTAGGAGGTGTGTTATTACAAGATGGCAAACCTATTGCATACTTTTCTGAAAAATTGAGTGGGCCTAGTCTGAACTATTATACTTATGATGAAGAATTATATGCTCTTGTTCGGACTTTAGAGACATGGCAACATTATTTATGGCCCAAAGAATTTGTTATACATTCTGATCATGAATCTTTGAAACATACTAAAAGCCAAGCTAAACTGAATCGTAGACATGCTAAATGGGTGGAATTCATTGAGACTTTCCTTTATGTCATTAAACACAAGAAGGGTAAAGAAAATGTTATTGTTGATGCTTTGTCTCGTCGCTATACTATGCTTTCACAACTTGACTTCAAAATATTTGGTTTGGAGACCATCAAAGATCAATATGTGCATGATGCTGAATTTAAAGATGTATTGCAGAATTGTAAAGAAGGTAGAACATGGAACAAGTTCGTCGTTAACGATGGATTTGTGTTTCGTGCTAACAAGCTATGCATTCCAGCTAGCTCCATTTGTCTTTTGTTGTTGCAGGAGGCGCATGGAGGAGGACTAATGGGACACTTTGGCATGAAGAAGGCGGATGATATACTTGCTACACATTTCTTTTGGCCAAAGATGAGACGGGATGTTGAGCGCTTTGTTGCTCGCTGCACTACATGTCAAAAAGCTAAGTCACGACTCAATCCTCATGGTTTATATATGCCTTTGCCTGTACCTAGTGTTCCTTGGGAGGATATATCTATGGACTTTGTTTTAGGGTTACCTCGAACAAAGAAGGGGAGGGATAGCATATTTGTTGTCGTAGATAGATTTTCGAAAATGGCACACTTTATACCATGTCATAAAAGCGATGATGCTGTTAATGTTGCTGATTTGTTCTTTTGGGAAATTATTCGCTTGCATGGTGTGCCAAATACTATTGTTTCAGATCATGTTACTAAATTCCTTAGCCACTTTTGGAGATGTTTATGGTCTAAGTTGGGGACTAAATTGCTTTTTAGTACTACTTGTCACCCCCAAACTGATGGACCAACTGAAGTAGTCAATAGAACATTGTCTACTATGCTTAGGGCTGTTTTGAAGAATAATAAGAAAATGTGGGAATAATGCTTGCCTCATATTGAATTTTCTTATAATCGTTCATTGCATTCTACTACTAAGATGTGCCCTTTTGAAATTGTGTATGGTTTCCTACCTCGTGCACCTATTGATTTGTTGCCTCTTCCATCTTCGGAGAAGGTTAATTTTGATGCTAAAGAACGTGCTGAATTGATTTTAAAAATGCATGAGTTAACTAAGGAAAACATTGAGCGTATGAATGCTAAATATAAACTTGCTGGAGATAAGGGTAGAAAACATGTTGTGTTTGCACCTGGAGATCTTGTTTGGTTACATTTGCGTAAGGATAGATTTCCTAATTTGTGCAAATCAAAGAAAATGCCACGTGCTGATGGTCCTTTTGAGGTGTTAGAGAAAATAAATGATAATGCATATAAACTTGAGCTACCTGTAGATTTTGGGGTTAGTCCCACTTTTAACATTGGAGATTTGAAGCCTTATTTGGGTGAAGAAGATGAGATTCCGTCGAGGACGACTTCATTTCAAGAAGGGGAGGATGATGAGGACATCAATACCGTTGTTACACCCACAACCCCTACTGTTACATATACTGGACCAATTACTAGAGCTCACAAGACGCCAATTAAATTACCGTGTACTTTCGTTTCTTGGTAATGATTCTAATGTTCATGAGAATAAGATCTTGCCTAAATTGGATACATTTGTTTTGCTTACAAATGAAGGGCCTAGCTTGGAGAAGGATGAACATTGGAGCAAGAACACGCATGGAGTTGATGGAATGCAAGGGATCAAGAACGGAGTTACAAGTGATGATTTCAGGAATTTGAAGCCACCATAAGGAGTGCAGGAAGCCTTGGACGAAATATACAAGATGCCACTTCATAAATTTCGTCTAGGGGCTATTCTAGGTGCTGCGTCACCTTATTATTGGCCAGGCCTATGTATTTTCAAAATACTTAAGTATAGGCTGTTTTTAGAGTCCATATGTGTGGGGAAACAAGAGTTAGGGGTGGTTTCGGACCCCTCCTCCAAGGGAACGAAATTCCCCCCTCTTGCTCCATATATACAGCCCTTAGGGCATCGTTTAGACTTTGGGTTTTGTTTAGATTAAAAGTTCGCCATAGCTGCAACTTCGCGTACTTCGTTTGTGTTCAACGACCAGACAAAGGCGTCACAGAACCCCACCTTGATCAATAAAGCTTTCCTATTGTATTCGCAATATCCAGATTGCAATCTTAGTTTCTTGCTTGTTCTTCATTTGCCTGTAGGAAATAGACCTTCGTGGTCAGGTTGATCATGCTCCGGCGTGGTCAATAACCTCTCGGAGTTGGTTTAGCGATTGCTAAGGCGCGACGTCCTCGCACATTCGTAGTCGGATCGTCAAAGTCGACTTCATCCTAAACGATAGCCACCATCTCATCGAAATACGGGACACCTTTGCCTCTGTCAGCATTGTATCCCCAAACTTTAAGAAATGACAGCTTAGGTTTCTTGCTAAACCATACTTCATACGGTGTCATCTCAACGGATTAGATGGTGCCCTATTTAACGTGAATGCAGCTGCCTCTAATGCATAACCCCAAAATGATAGTGGCAAATCTGTAAGAGACATCATATATTGCACTATATCCAATAAAGTACGGTTATCACGTTCGGACACACCATTATCTTTGTGGTGTTCCAGGTGGCATGAGTTTGTGAAACTTATTCCACATTGTTTTAGTTGAAGACCAAACTCGTAACTCAAATATTCGTCTCCGCGATCAGATCATAGAAACTTTATTTTCTTGTTATGATGATTTTCCACTTCACTCTGAAATTCTTTGAACTTTTCAAATGTTTCAGACTTATGTTTCATCAAGTAGATATACCCATATCTGCTCAAATCATCTGTGAAGGTCGAAAATAATGATACCCGCCATGAGCCTCAACACCGATCGGATCGCATACATCGGTATGTATTATTTCCAATAAGTCGATTGCTTGCTCCATTGTTCCGGAGAACGGAGTCTTAGTCATCTTGCTCATGAGGCATGGTTACGCAAGCATCAAGTGATTCATAATCAAGTGATTCCAAAAGCCCATTAGCATGGAGTTTCTTCATGCGCTTTACACCAATATGACCTAAACGGCAGTGCCACAAATAAGTTGCACTATCATTATTAACTTTGCTCTTTTGGCTTCAATATTATGAATATGTGTATCACTACGATCGAGATCCAACAAACTATTTTCATTGGGTGTATGATCATCGAAATTTTTTATTCATGTAAACGGAACAACAATTATTCTCTGACTTAAATGAATAACTGTATTGCAATAAACATGATCAAATCATATTCATGCTCAACGCAAATGCCAAATAACATTTATTTAGGTTTAACACTAATCCTAAAAGTATAGGGAGTGTGCGATGATGATAACAATCTTGGAACCACTTCCAACACACATCGTCACTTCACCCTTAACTAGTCTTTGTTCATTCTGCAACTCCCATTTCGAGTTACTTCTCTTAGCAACTGAACCAGTATCAAATATCGAGGGGTTGCTATAAACACTAGTAAAGTACACATCAATAACATGTATATCAAATATAGCTTGTTCACTTTGCAATCCTTCTTATCCGCCAAATACTTGGGGTAGTTCCGCTTCTAGTGACCAGTCCCTTTGCAGTAGAAGCACTTAGTCTCAGGCTTAGGTCCAGACTTGGGCTTCTTCACTTGAGTAGCAACTTGCTTGCCGTTCTTCTTGAAGTTCCCCTTCTTCCCTTTGCCCTTTTCTTGAAACTGGTGGTCTTGTCAACCATCAACACTTGATGCTCTTTCTTGATTTCTACCTTTATCGATTTCAGCATTGCGAAGAGCTCGGAAATTACTTTCGTCATCCCTTGCATATTATAGTTCATCACGAAGTTCTAGTAATTGGTGACAGTGACTAGAGAATTCTGTCAATCACTATTTTATCTGGAAGATTAACTCCCACTTGATTCAAGCGATTGTAGTACTCAGACAATCTGAGCACATGCTCACTGGTTGAGCTATTCTCCTCCATCTTGTAGGCAAAGTACTGTCAGAGGTCTCATACCTCTTGACACGGGCATGGGTATGAAATACTAATTTCAACTATTGGAACATCTTATATGCTCCGTGGCGTTCAAAACATTTTTGAAGTCCCGGTTCTAAGCCGTAAAGCATGGTGCACTAAACTATCAAGTAGTCATCATACCGAGCTTGTCAAAACGTTCATAACGCCCGCATCCGCTCCTGCAATAGTTACGTAAGCCTAGCGGTGCATCAAGGACATAATTCTTCTGTGCAACAATGAGGATAATCCTCAGATCACGGATCTAATCCGCATCATTGCTACTAACATCTTTCAACTTAGTTTTCTCTAGGAACATATCAAAAATAAAATAGGGGAGCTAAACGCGAGCTATTGATCTACAACATAGATATGCTAATGCTACCAGGACTAAGTTCATGATAAATTAAAGTTCAGTTAATAATATTACTTAAGAACTCCCACTTAGATAGACATCCCTCTAATCATCTAAGTGATCAGGTGATCCATATCAACTAAACCATGTCCGATCATCACATGAGATGGAGTAGTTTTCAATGGTGAACATCACTATGTTGATCATATCTTCTATATGATTCAAGCTCGACCTTTCGGTCTCCAGTGTTCCGAGACCATATCTGCATATGCTAGGCTTGTCAAGTTTAACCCGAGTATTCTGCGTGTGTATAACTGTCTTACACCCGTTGTAGATGAACGTTGAGCTTATCACACCCGATCATCATGTGGTGTCTCGGCACGACGAACTTTGGCAACGGTGCATACTCAGGGAGAACACTTTTATCTTGAAATTTAGTGAGAGATCATCTTATAATGCTACCGTCAAACAAAGCAGAATAAGATGCATAAAGGATAAACATCACATGCAATCAATACAAGTGATATGATATGGCCATCATCATCTTGTGCCTTTGATCTCCATCTCCAAAGCACCGTCATGATCACCATCGTCACCGGCGCGACACCTTGATCTCCATCGTAGCATCGTTGTTGTCTCGCCAACTATTGCTTCTACGACTATCGCTACCGCTTAGTGATAAAGTAAAGCAATTACAGGGCGATTGCATTTCATACAATAAAGCGACAACCATATGGCTCCTGCCAGTTGTCGATAACTCCGTTACAAAACATGATCATCTCATGCAATAAAATATAGCATCATGTCTTGACCATATCACATCACAACATGCCCTGCAAAAACAAGTTAGACATCCTCTACTTTGTTGTTGCAAGTTTTACGTGGCTGCTATTGGATGATCAAGAACCGTTCTTACCTACGCATCAAAACCACAACGATAGTTCGTCAAGTTGTGCTGTTTTAACCTTCTCAAGGACCGGGCGTAGTCACACTCGGTTCAACTAAAGTTGGAGAAACTGACACTAAAGTTGGTGATGCATAGCAACGAGAGGGGAGAGTGTTGTCTACGTACCCTCGTAGACCGTAAGCGGAAGTGTTTTATCAACGCGGTTGATGTAGTCGTACACCTTCACGATCCGTCCCGATCAAGTACCGAACGTACGGCACCTCCGCGTTCAGCACACGTTCAGCTCGATGACGCCCTCGCCTTCTTGATCCAGCAAGAGGGGCGAAGTAGTAGATAAGTTCCGGCAGCACGACAGCATGGTGAAGGTGTTGGTGAAGAACAATCTCCGCAGGGCTTCGCCTAAGCACTACAAAAACTATGACGGAGGATAAACTAGAGGGGACGGGGTTGCCGGCACACGGCTTGGTGTTTCTTGATGTGTCTTTGGTGCTAGCCCTGCCCCTCTATTTATATGTTGAGCCCTGGGGTCAAAACTTGGAGCAAAAGCCTCCTCAAAGTCGGTTTTGCCCGAAAGGCAAGAGTCCCACTCGGACTCCAGGACCAAATGCCACAATCCTTGGCATCTGGCCCAGACGCCATGGGCCTCGACGTTTGGCCCAGGGCCAGACGCCAGGGTCTCCGGCGTTTGGCCCCTGGCCCCTGCAAAACTCCTTTTGCACCGACTTATAGCCATGTGGGCCTGACCCCTTGGCCTAACCATATCATCCAATATATGAATATTTACCTCCGGACCATTCCGGAGCTCCTTGTCATGTCCGTGATCTCATCCGGGACTCCAAACAACATTTGGTCACCAACATACATAACTCATATAATACTATATCGTCAACGAACGTTTAAGCGTGCGGACCTACGGGTTCGAGAACTATGTAGACATGACCGAGACACCTCTCTAGTCAACAACCAATAGAGGAACCTGGATGCCCATATTGGCTCGTACATATTCTACGCAGATCTTTATCGGTCGAACCGCATAACAACATACGTTGTTCCCTTTGTCATCGGTATGTTACTTGCCCGAGGTTATCGTCGGTTTCTCAATACCTAGTTCAATCTCGTTACCGGCAAGTCTCTTTAGTCGTTTCATAATACATCATCCTGCAACTAACTCATTAGTTACAATGCTTGCAAGGCTTATAGTGATGTGTATTACCGAGTGGGCCCAGACATACCTCTCCGACAATCGGAGTGACAAATCCTAATATCGAAATACGCCAACTCAACAAGTACCTTCGGAGACACCTGTAGAGCACCTTTATAATCACCCAGTTGTGTTGTGACGTTTGGTAGCACACAAAGTGTTCCTCCGGTAAACGGGAGTTGCATAATCTCATAGTCATAGGAACATGTATAAGTCATGAAGAAAGCAATAGCAACATACTAAACGATCAAGTGCTAAGCTAACGGAATGGGTCAAGTCAATCACATCATTCTCCTAATGATGTGATCCCGTTAATCAAATGAGAACTCAGGTCTATGGCTAGGAAACATAACCATCTTTGATCAACGAGCTAGACAAGTAGAGGCATACTAGTGACACTTTGTTTGTCTATGTATTCACACATGTATCATGTTTTTGGTTAATACAATTATAGCATGAATAATAAACATTTATCATGAAATAAGGAAATAAATAATAACTTTATTATTGCCTCTAGGGCATATTTCCTTCATTTAATCATGTCACGAGTATAATAAGCATGGACGAATGTGTGTCTCATAGCAATTTTTAAATCATCCCAAGTAGTAGGTACACTGGTACGCGTCGGTGCTATACAAACGGTTTTTAACCCCTTTCCGCGACGGCATTTGGAACAGTCGCCAAGTGAGTGTGGGCGATAGGGGGGTCCTTCCCACACGATCCAGAAATCATCGGGGATAGGCCCTCTTGGGACACAGGCTGGGGCCGTGTGCGATCGAGCGAGGCATCGAAACCCAATCATTTCCATTCGTATGTACGTCCCACATGGTGAATCCCAGAAAAACATTTCTCTTTGTATGTATATCACACACAGTCAATCCAAGGAATACGTTTCCGTTCTTATGTACATCCCACAAAGTCGAGCCAGGGAAAACGTTTCCGTTCATATGTACATCCCACACAGTTTTATATATACGCTCGTGTGTGAAAGGTGTAACTATCACACACGCTCTGCCTTGGTTAACTGTTTGCTTTTATGAACTATATCACACACGATTTGATGTAGAAAACTGTGTGGAATTTGGCTATCCATCACGAGCGCTTTTACTACCAGAACCGTTTGCAAAGTTCCATGACCGTCTATTCTCTTTTTACATTGCACACGCTGTTTTCTTTCTAACCGTGTGCACATTATTTTATTAGCTCCTGTATATATATATTTGCCTCTAATTTATTATTCGAATTGGAAATTTTGAAATATGAAACGTGCAATTCAAATTCTCAGCACAATGGTTCAACAACGAATCCACAAATAAAATTGCCAGTACAATATGTTCAGTAATTGCAGTATTAGGCATCAATTAACTATGATGAACCACAATATTTAAAGGCGGTAAAGGTGAAGAGACAATTGTAAATCATTTTGACTGCCGACGGTGTTGAAGAAGCAGAATGCCCATAATGTGCCTTCCTGCATGCCATAGGCACGAACTACTTTTGTCCAACCCCTTGTGACGACCGCCCGCTGATCCTTCACCACCTTCAGGAAGACTTCTAGAGCATTATCATGGTAGCATGAATTATATACTTTAACCTTAGTTGCCTCCACTTTGGCCTGTAGTTTGCAACATAATCATCAGTAAATAGCTTCGGAAACAACTGAAAAGAGAAAAATTTCAGATACTCAGGTCTAATAGAGTAACTTGTTGTGGGCAGGGGGAAAAGGCAACACATTACTTACCATCCTAAAGTTCACTGTTGTCTTTGACAAAGTGTAAATAAAGAGCTTAATTCCAATCACCCGTTTCTTTCGCCTAACAATCTTTCTTAGTTTCTTCACTTGACGCTTGTTTATGAATATCTCATTGCCCCATACACAAAAGGGATCGAAACGTGGATCAATAACGCTCATATATGTACCTACAAGCAACTAGTAAATGTTAGAAGCTAAACCGAGATTCCACAAATGATGTAAAATACAACTGCCTATGTTCCTAAGTACAAGTATTTTTTTGAGATTTCAATATGAACTACATACAGATGTATATATAATTATAGATATAGTTTAGATTACAATCTTGATTCACTCATTTTGCTCCTTATGTAGTCTATATTGGAATCTCTAAAAATACTTATATTTAGGAATAGATGGTGTACAAGACATGGGATGCAGCTAACCTCGACAGCAAACAACAACATCACCCATTATGGCCCTGTGTAAGTACATGGAAAGCCAATGTTAACTACAACAGGGTTAACATCCACCAAAAATAGCAAACGGTAATAAAACGACAACATATGTAGTGATATCTTCATTGTGAAAGAGTAGCATGGTAGCAAAGGGAAGGATTAAAAAAGGGATACAACTGTTAATTGCAATAGGCTTAACAACATCCTAATTCATGTTTTGTAAGTTTGTAGCCATTGAAATACAACTCTTTAAAAATGGATACAACTGTTAATTGCAACAGACTTAATGGCCATTGAAATCGGTACTGATAAAAATGCAATTGGCAGAGTTAAACATCACAGAGCAGGTGCTGCTAGAGCAGATAATGGCCCAGTTGTCTATAAAAAGGTAGGGAAAATAGCTAAAACGTGTTAGGCATGTTTACTACAACATGCTTAATACATCGACCGTACAAAACATAGCCATTAACTGCAACTGGTATTGGTAAGATTGAATTGGTGAGTACATACTTGGTAAGTCCTGAGAGGTGGTTGCTGGGGCACTTCATCTTGGCTAGAGCCCGCCCAAAGTCAGCGGCGGCGGAGGCGAGCTATTCCTCCGGGTCAAAGCGTGGATGAGTGCCACTGACATGTGTACCTAGAGGCAACCAGTAAATGGTAGAAGTTAAACTGCAATTGCACAAATGATGTGGAATACTGTAAGACATGGGATGCAGCTAACCTCGACGGCAAACAACATCATCGGCCATTATGACCCTGCATAAGTACATGGACATGCATGTTAAGTACAACAGGGTTAGCATCCACCAAAAATAGCAAATGGGCAGCATCTCTAGTATATCTTCATTGCGGAGAGTAACATGGTAGTAAATTGACAGATTAAAAAATGGATACAACTGTTAATTGCAACATGCTTAACACCATCCTAAGTCATGTTTTGTAAGTTTGTAGCCATTGAAATACAACTGTTTAAAAATGGATTAAACTGTTAATTGCAACAGGCTTAATAGACATTGAAACCGGTACTGATAAAAATGCGATTGGCATAGTTAAACATCACAAGGCAGGTGCTGCTAGAGCAGAGAATGGCCCAGATGTCTATAAAAAGGTAGGGAAAGTAGCAAAAACGTGTTAGGCATGTTTACTAGAACATGCTTAATACATCGACCATACAGAACATAGCCATTAACTGTAATTGGTATTGGTAAGATTGAACTGGTGAGTACATACTTGGTAAGTCCTGAGAGGTAGTTGCTGGGGCACTTCATCTTGGCTAGAGCCCGCCCAAAGTCAGCGACGGCGGAGGCAAGTTGTTCCTCGAATTGAGCGTGGATCGATGGCAGCGACATGTGTACCTACAGGCAACCAGTAAATGGTAGAAGTTAAACTGCAATTGCACAAATGATGTGAAACACTGTAGGACATGGGATGCTGCTAACCTCGACGGGAAACAACAACATCGGCTGATATGACCCTGCGTAAGTACATGGACAGGCATGTTAAGTACAACAGGGTTAGCATCCACTAAAAATAGCAAATGGGCAGCATCTCTAGTGATATCCTGAGTCATGTATTGTAAGTTTATTGCTGGTATTGGTGAAATTGAGCTGCACACGGTAATATTTGAACATCACACAGTGTGTAGTACTGAAATAAACAAGGCATGAACAAGCTTAATACATCAACCGTACAAATCATAACCATTGCAAGTGGTATTGGTAAGATTTAGCTGGTCAGATCTTACCTGTTAAGTCCTGGGGGGTAGTCGCTGGGGCACTTCATCTGGGCCAGAGCCTGCACCATGTCGGCGATGCCTGCGGAGGCGACGTGTTCCTCCGGGTCAACACGCACAGCAGCCATCGCGCCATGGGACGCCATCAGCTCCTGGCGGTGGGGATTTGGAGGCATGAGGATGTTTCGCAGGCGCCATTTAAGTAATCAGGTTGGGTCGTGATAGAGATCGGTGGGTACCTGACTGGATCCGAGCAGAACGTAGATGTGGTTGAAGCTGTGGTTGCAGCGGCAGCGATTTGAGATGCCGGTAGGGGGAGGCGCGAGGGGGGAGGATACTAAGGGTGGGGATGTGGTTGGAGGAATAAATTCTGAAATCATGCGCCTAATGAAAATTTCGACGCGGAACTTGAAACTGGGGCGAGAGAAACACACAACACAGACAAAGTGCGTAAAATACTCGTGTGCGAGAAAAAGAAAGTTGGCAGATCCCGTCTCCAAAAAAATGTACACGTGTAGTTGATTTTTTTTCGTCAATGGTACGCCTGGTTTACTAGGAAACATCGCACAGGTAACTGATTTATGGATCATTAACGCAAAAAAACGCAGACGCATACGGCATAGAAATCGTGTGTTTTGTGATCTTCTAATGATTAATGCAAAAAAAAACACACACGGGCACGCATGCTAATCAATGCTCAAAGCCCTCAAAGGATGCTCTTACCGACATTGTACGTAAATACTATAAACTTAAAGTATTACTGGTAATTTGCTCTAATACTACAAACTTAAACTACGCCGGCGTTCTCCTTCCCGGCCTTGTAGGCGGCAGCCCACCGTGTTTCGATCTCCGCTAAGCTCTCCTCACCACGGCGTGCGGTCTCTTTTTTCTTGCGGTGGTGGGACTCTCTTTTCTTGACTGCTTTCTGCCTTTTCCGCTCCTTCTGTGAGGCTTTGGCCGCCTCTAGATCCTCCACCCATTCTGATAGAGGCAAAGGTGTCCAGTCTTTTGATTAGATGGTGGCTATCGTTTTGGAGGAAGTTAACTTTGTCGATCCGACTACGAACGTGCGAGGACGTCGCGCCTTAGCAATCACTAAACCAACTCCGAGAGGTTATTGACCACGCCGGAGCACGATCAACCTGACCACGAAGGTCTGTTTCCTGCAGGCAAACGAAGAACAAGCAAGAAACTAAGATTGCAATCTGGATATTGTGAATATAAGAGGAAAGCTTTATTGATCAAAGGTGGGGTTCTGTGACGCCGTTGTCTGGTCATTGAACACAAACAAAGTACGCGAAGTTGCAGCTATGGCGAACTTTAATCTAAACAAAACCCAAAGGCTAAATGACGCCCTAAGGGCTGTATATATGGAGGAAGAGGGGGGAATTTCGTGGCCCTTGAGGGAGGGGTCCGAAACCAACCCTAACTCTTGTTTCCCCACACATACGGACTCTAAAAACTGCCTATACATGGGCCTGTCCCAATAATAAGGTGACGCAGCACCTAGAATAGCCTCTGGACAAAATTTATGAAGTGGCATCTTGTATATTTCGTCCAAGGCTTCATGCACTCCTTATGGTGGCTTCAAAGTCCTCAAATCATCACTTATAACTCCGTTCTTGTTCCCCTTGCGCATGCCATCATCTCCAGGCTTGGTCTTGCTCCAGTGTTCATCCGTCTTCTCCATGCCAGGCCCTTCATTTGTAAGCAAAACAAATGTATCCAATTTAGGCAGCATCATATTCTCATGAACATTAGAATCATTACCAAGAAACGAAAGTACCTGATAATTTAATTGGTGTGCGCGAGCTCTAGTAATTGGTCCAGTATATGTAGCAGTAGGGGCTGTGGGTGTAACAATGGTATTGATGTCCTCATCATCCTCCCCTTCTTGAAATGAAGTCGTCCTCATTTAAAGCTCATCTTCCTCACCCAAATAAGGCTTCAAATCTGCAATGTTAAAAGTGGGACTAACCCCAAAATCTGCAGGCAACTCAAGTTTATATGCATTATCATTTATTTTCTCTAACACCTTAAAAGGACCATTAACACGTGGCATTAGCTTTGATTTGCGCAAATTAGGAAATCTATCCTTACGCAAATGTAACCAAACAAGATCTCCAGGTGGAAACACAACATATTTTCTACCCTTATCTCCAGCAAGTTTATATTTAGCATTCATACGCTTAATGTTTTCCTTAGTTAACTCATGCATTTTAAAAATCAATTCAGCACATTCTTTAGCATCAAAATTAACCTTCTCCGAAGATGGAAGAGGCAACAAATCAATAGGTGCACGAGGTAGGAAACCATACACAATTTCAAAAGGGCACATCTTAGTAGTAGAATGCAATGAACGATTATAAGCAAATTCAATATGAGGCAAGCATTCTTCACACATTGTCTTCAAAACAGCCCTAAGCATAGTAGACAATGTTCTATTGACTACTTTAGTTTGTCCATCAGTTTGTTGGTGACATGTAGTACTAAAAAGCTGTTTAGTCCCCAACTTAGCCCATAAACATCTCCGAAAGTGGCTAAGGAATTTAGTGTCACGATCTGCAACAATAGTATTTGGCACACCATGCAATCGAATAATTTCCCGATAGAACAAATCAGCAACATTAACAACATCATCGCTTTTATGACATGGTATAAAGTGTGCCATTTTCGAAAACCTATCCACGACAACAAATATGCTATCCCTCCCCTTCTTTGTTCGAGGTAAACCTAAAACAAAGTCCAAAGATATATCCTCCCAAGGAACACTAGGTATAGGCAAAGGCATATATAAACCATGAGGATTGAATCGTGACTTAGCTTTTTGACATGTAGTGCAGTGAGCAACAAAACGCTCAACATCCCGTCTCGTCTTTGGCCAAAAGAATGTAGCAAGTACGTCCTACGTCTTCTTCACGCCAAAGTGACCCATTAATCCTCCTCCATGCGCCTCCTGCAACAACAAAAGACAAACAGAGCTAGCTGGAATGCATAGCTTGTTAGCACGGAACACAAAGCCATCATTAATAACGAACTTGTCCATGTTCTTCCTTCTTTACAATTCCACATTACATCTTTAAAATCAGCATCATGCACATATTGATCTTTGATGGTCTCCAAACCAAATATTTTGAAGTCAAGTTGTGAAAGCATAGTATAGCGACGAGACAATGCATCAGCAATAACATTTTCTTTACCCTTCTTGTGTTTAATGACATAAGGGAGAATCTCAATGAATTCAACCCATTTAGCATGTCTACGATTCAATTTAGCTTGACTTTTAATATGTTTCAAAGATTCATGATCAAAATGTATAACAAATTCTTTGGGCCATAAATAATGTTGCCATGTCTCTAAATTCCGTACAAGAGCATATAATTCTTTATCATAAGTAGAATAATTCAGCCTAGGCCCACTCAATTTTTCACAAAAGTATGCAACAGGTTTGCCATCTTGTAATAACACACCTCCTAATCCAATTCCACTAGCATCACATTCAAGCTCAAAAGTCTTATTAAAATCAGGAAGTTGGAGTAAAGGAGCATGTGCCAACTTATCTTTCAATACCGCAAAGGCTTCTTCACATGCGGTACCCCCAAACAAAAGGCACATCCTTCTTTGTAAGCTCATTGAGAGGTGCAGCAATGGTGCTAAAATCTCTCACAAAATGCCTATAGAAACCAGCGAGTCCAAGAAAACTCCTCACTTGTGTGACCGTTTTGGGCTGCGGCCAACTCTCAATAGCTCCAATCTTGGCTTTATCAACTTCAATTCCCTGTGGAGTAACAACATAGCCAAGAAAAGATACTCGGTCGGTGCAAAAGGTGCACTTCCCAAGGTTACCAAACAAACGTGCATCACGTAGAGCAATAAAAATAGCACGTAAATGTTCCAAATGTTCTTCCAAAGATTTGCTATAAATCAGTATATCATCAAAATAGACTACCACAAATCGTCCAACGAAAGCACGTAAAACTTCGTTCATTAGTCTCATGAAAGTACTAGGTGCATTAGTTAACCCAAAATGCATGACTAACCACTCGTATAAACCAAACTTTGTTAAATGCTGTTTTCCATTCATCTCCCAATTTCATACGAATTTGATGGTATCCACTACGCAAATCAACTTTGGAGAAAATTGTAGAGCCACTCAATTCATCACACATATCATCTAGCCTAGGAATAGGATGACGATAACGAATAGTAATATTATTAATGCCTCTACAATCAACACACATACGCGACGTACCATCCTTTTTAGGCACTAGTATAATAGGAACAACACAAGGACTAAGAGATTCGCGTATATAACCTTTGTTGAGCAGCTCCTGTACTTGACGCATAATCTCCTTCGTCTCCTATGGATTGGTATGGTATGGTGCAGGGTTGGGTAGCGATGCATCGGTAATTAAGTCAATTTGATGCTCAATCCCTCGAATAGGTGGTAATCCCGGTGGCACGTCTTGTGGGAAGACGTTAGCGAAATCCTGCAAAATGTTAGTGACAGCAGGGGGCAAAGAGGAAGGCACGTCCTCGAACGAAAATAATGCCTCTTTGCACACAAAAGCATAGCAAACAGATTTGCCAAAATCTAGCTCATCAATACCAGATTTGGTGGCAAGTAACCATGCACTTTTCAATTTAATTTCAGAAGTAACACTAGATGGTTTATTATTAGGCTTCATTTGTTGCTCAAATTCTTTTGCCACAATCTGATTTTCACTCTTATTTTTCTCCTGTTTTGCTTTATTAGCTCTATTAATATCATCTTTCAAAATGGAATCAGGAGTCATAGGAAGCAAAGTAATATTTTTATCCTTATGAACAAGAGTATACTGATTGTTTCTACCATGGTATACAGAATTTTTATCAAATTGCCATGGTCTACCAAGTAATAAGGAACATTCTTGCGTAGGTTCCACATCACAATCGATATAATCAGCATATGTAGAGATACTAAAATGCACACAAACAATACGTGTTACCTTAACCTTGCCGCTGTTGTTGAACTATTGGATGTAATAAGGATGTGGATGTGGTCTTGTGGTGAGAGATAGCTTCTCCACCATCTCCATGCTAGCCAAGTTGTTGCAGCTCCCTCCATCTATGATGACGCAAACAGAACGTTCCTTCACAACTCCCTTTGTATGGAACAAATTATGCCTCTGATTTTGCTCAGCTTGTGTAACCTGCACACTCAAAACACATTGAGCAACTAAACATTCGTACCTGTCAGCATCTTCAGGAGCCATGTATTGCGTCTCATGTTTAGAATAATCTCCACCATGTTCTTCACGTGTAATAAGAGCCAAAGTCTCCTCATCATAGTCACTAGCGGACTCATACCCACCATGCTCAGTAGCAATCATCACACGCTGAGGTTTGCATTCTCTCGCAAAATGTCCTCTTCCCTTACAACAACGACAAATAATACCACTTGTGTGGCCTGTTGATGCCATGGAAGAGGAAGAGCTCTGCGCAGCCCCGGCAGGTGTGCTCTTGGCAGATAGTGGTGGTTGTGCCTGATTTCTTGTATCACAGCTGGAGGTGGCACCTGATGGAGGTGATGGTGCTGTGGAAGTAGAGGATGCACATGGTGTCCATGATGAAGATCGACCTGCAAAAAAGTTAGTTCGCGCCAATGCGTGTCGATCCTGCACTTCACGTTCAGCTTTACAAGCAAGATGGAATAAACGAGTGATATTATTATACTCCTTATACTCTAGAATGGTTTGAATCTCTCTATTTAATACACCCATAAAACGCGCAAGCATAGCTTCATTCTCCTCAACAATACCACATCTAATCATGCCAGTTTGTAATTCCTGATAATATTCTTCTACATAATTTTTTCCTTGTCTTAAACACTGCAATTTTTGAATTAATTCATGTTGATAATATGGTGGAACCCAACGAGTACGCATAGTAGTTTTCAAAGCAGCCCAAGTAGCTGGAATAGGATATAATCTACAATGTTCAGACCATCAAACACATGCAAAGCTAGTGAAAGCACAAACGGCAGCAGGAACACGTCTCTCCTCAGGATATTGTAAACATGTAAATCGTTGTTCAGTTTCTAACTCCCAAGTAAGATATATATATATATATATATATATATATATATATATATATATATATATATATATATATCAGGAACATATCTACCCTCAAATGGTGGATTATTCAATTTCAGTTTAGGAAGATGGTCATGATATCGTACCTGAGGGAGAGCCCTACCATTGTGATTATTTGCATGTGGACGACCTGGTGGTTGTGGTGCTGGTGGTTGCACGTAGTTCTGATTTTGATCAAGCTCATCCTCGTAATCTCCCGCATAATCATCCTCTGCATCAGCAGCAGGAGCCATATAAGTATCAACAGCAGCACCAACAGTTTGGCCAGGCTTAAGAAGGACACGGCTCGCTCGGCGGAGGGCTGTTTCACGATGTGGAGGTGGTTGTTGTTGTTGGTGTTGTTGTTGTTGTTGTTGTGGTTGTCGTTGTGGTTGTTGTTGTTGTTGTTGTTGGTGGTGGTGGTGGTGGTGATGTTGTTGCTGTTGCTGTTGTTGCTGTTGCTGCTATTGCTGTTGCGGCTGCTGTTGCTGTTGTTGCTGTTGTTGCTGTTGCTGTTGTTGCTGCTGTTGCTGTTGTTGTTGTTGTTTGTTGTTGCTGTTGTTGTTGTTGTTGTTGTTGTTGTTGCCGGTGGTGGAAGACGCGCAAGCAGTTCATTAAATCTGTTATCGAGCTTTGTTTCGAACATCTTCTTAAGGCCAGTGATCTTCTCCATGGCCTCTTCAAAATTGTTCAGCACATCTTGCACCTGTTTAGTCATCATTTGCTGAAACTTATCATGTAGCTCCTTGTGATCCTGGCATGGTTAGCAGCAATAGAAACACACAAGAATATGATCCTACAGACTACTAACAAGTGGCGGTGGTGGTGGGTGTCACAAATCCGTCAAGCAAATCTCAAAAATCGTACCAGTTCTTACCCAGCAGCAGGCGGTGATCGGCAACCGAAATAGTCAAAACTCTCAAAGCTTGGATAGAGCGAATACCAGGAGAGTCAAACGCACGATGTAGATGTATGTGGAGCTGGGAAGGCTTATAATATGGTAGCAAAAAGGGTCAGCAATAATCAATTCAGAGATGCAAAGTTGAATAAACGCTCAACGACGGTACTGTGCTGGTCCTAGGCTAGACCATGCTAGAGACGCGAGCCTAGAACACTAACAAAATCACGGCGCTGCACGTAAACAAGGGAAAAGCACATTCTGGAACTTTTTTTCACTCTGTTTTTTTTTGCGCTTCTCTTTTTTTCTTTGCGAAAATCACTATAATGGCGAGTGTCTCAAAACTCTTCCGGGGTCAAACTGATAGGATGGGCATGAAATTTTGTTGACATTTTTTTTCGGAAATCAGGGCAGCGACGACGAAAAAGTGCGACAAAAAATCACTATGATGGCAAGTGTCTCAAAACGCTCCGTGGGACCTAAAAATTGGATAGGGAAAAATATTTTTGGTTGCCAAAATTTTGGCCTAAAAACTGCCCGGGGTCTCCAGACTTTTTTTTCTGAGACCTATCAGGAAAGGAAACACAAAACGAAAACTAGATGGATCTCGAAAACAAACCTAATATGAAAAGAACTCGGATTGGTGGTGAATATGTGGTGGTGGTATATGGCAGCGACGATGAAGTTGGTGCGGTGGTGGTATATAGCAGCTGCGATGATGATGATGCGGTGGTGATATATGGCAACGGCGACGTGACAACCAAAGGAATGTAACTTCGAAACTCTAAAGGACTAGACGCTAAGACCAGCAACTTGACACGACGATGCAACCGCAAATTCAACAAAGCAAAAACAGAAAAGATTATGCAAAGGCTCAGATTGGTTCTGATAGGATGAACTAACCCTATTTTTGTTGGCTTTTTCGTGGACTATAGGTATGAAGAACAAACTCGATCTAAACTATGAAAAACTGTAAACTCTCACCGAGCAACCTAGAAATCTGATACCACTTGATAGAGGCAAAGGTGTCCCGTCTTTCGATGAGATGATGGCTATCATTTTGGGGGAAGTCTACTTTGATGATCCGACTACGAACGTGCAAGGACGTCGCGCCTTAGCAATCAGTAAACCAACTCCGAGAGGTTATTGACCACGCCGGAGCACGATCAACCTGACCACGAAGGTCTGTTTCCTGCTGGCAAACGAAGAACAAGCAAGAAACTAAGATTGCAATCTGGATATTGCGAATATAAGAGGAAAGCTTTATTGATCAAAGGTGGGGTTCTGTGACGCCGTTGTCTGGTCGTTGAACACAAACAAAGTACGTGAAGTTGCAGCTATGGTGAACTTTAATCTAAACAAAACCCAAAGTCTAAACAACGCCCTAAGGGCTGTATATATGGAGGAAGAGGGGGGAATTTCGTGGCTCTTGAGGGAGGGGTCCGAAACCAACCCTAACTCTTGTTTCCCCACACATACGGACTCTAAAAACAGCCTATACTTAAGTATTTCGAAATTACATGGGCCTGGCCCAATAATAAGGTGACGTAGCACCTAGAATAGCCTCTGGATGAAATTTATGAAGTGGCATCTTGTATATTTCGTCCAAGGCTTCATGCACTCCTAATGGTGGCTTCAAAGTCCTCAAATCATCACTTATAACTCTGTTCTTGTTCCCCTTGCGCATGTCATCATCTCCAGGCTTGGTCTTGCTCCAGTGTTCATCCGTCTTCTCCATGCCAGGCCCTTCATTTGCAAGCAAAACAAATGTATCCAATTTAGGAAGCATCATATTCTCATGAACATTAGAATCATTACCAAGAAACGAAAGTACCTGATAATTTAATTGGCGTGCGCGAGCTCTAGTAATTGGTCCAGTATATGTAGCAGTAGGGGATGTGGGTGTAACAATGGTATTGATGTCCTCATCACTTTCGGCCATCGTAGCCTCAAAGTCCGCCCATGTAACTGTCTGGCCACCGTGGCGATGAACTCGGCGCGGCGAGATGCCATCGCTTCCTTATCATGTGTGCGGTCGCAGGCGGTGAGGAACGTGGCGCGGCGGGATGCCATCGCTTCCTTACCAGTTACTGTGCGTCGCAGTGTCATTGACAACGCCTAATGAGAGCTCTGGGACGGAGGGGCCGGGCAGCCGTACAGTGCGGTGGTATTCAAGAGCTCAACGACAAACGACAACATAAATTTGGCTTCCCTTACAATTTTGCTCGTTCATTGTCGCACATGGTTCATCTCCGTCGCTTCCGGAAATAGTGTGCACTGAGCCTATTGTGTGTTGCGTTATGACTGGCCGGAACCCCAGCCACGCGGATCGCGTGTGTGCACCGTAGGATGCGCCACGATCGAATGGCAATCCACGTACCTCACATCACACCCGTGCACCTGTAGCTGGATTGGATTTATATGCGCTAAATGCCTAGAAAATGCACATAATACCCTAAATATGGTAAATGAGCCCAGAAAAATGCCAAATTTGAACATGATGATTTGCAGCGTGTATGTTCGTCGTAGATAAAAACTCTAGGGCAAAGAACGAAGAAAATTTGGATTCCCCTTCAATCTTGGTGATTTCCCTCTCGAAAGCGTGGAACTTCCTCGGTGATGGTTCGATTTATGAAGGGCGTGCATGACGACATAAGCCAAACCTTCTCAAATTTTTACCAGGGCATGGTGAGGTCATACCATGGCACACCATGAGAGACGTCATGTTTTTCAAGCATTTATTTCATTTTTTCTATAGTTGAAAACCCAATAAACAAACGTTTGTGGTTGACTATTGCCACACATTTCATAGAAATATCTGTCCCTTCCTTGTAAAAGGCATGAGAATTTGCTAAATGACACGAGCATGGTTTTCCAGGCTGTTCTTGTGCAACCTTTCATGCACCGATTGTTTGAACTTGAATTATGTGCATTAATGCCTAGGAAATGCACATAATCCCCTAATTATGGCAAATGAACCCGGAAAAGTGCCAAATTTGAACACGGTGATTTGCAGGTTGTATGTTCAATGTAGAAAAAAAACTCATGGACAAAGGACAAAGGAAATTTGGATCTGAAGGAAATATGCCCTGGAGGCAATAATAAAGTTGTTATTTATATTTCCTTATATCATGATAGATGTTTATTATTCATGCTAGAATTGTATTAACCGGAAACTTAGTACATGTGTGAATACATAGACAAACAGAGTATCCCTAGTATGTCTTTACCTGACTAGCTCGTTGATCAAAGATGGTTAAGTTTCCTAGCCATAGACATGTGTTGTCATTTGATGAACGGGATCACATCATTAGAGAATGATGTGATGGACAAGACCCATCCATTAGCTTAGCATAATGATCGTTTAGTTTTATTGCTATTGCTTTCTTCATGACTTATACATGTTCCTCAGACTATGAGATTATGCAACTGTCGAATACCAGAGGAACACTTAATGTGCTATCAAATGTCACAACGTAACTGGGTGATTATAAAGATGCTCTACAGGTGTCTCCAATGCTGTTTGTTGAGTTGGCATAGATCGAGATTAGAATTTGTCACTCCGTATATAGGAGAGGTATCTTTGGGCCCTCTCGGTAATGCACATCACTATGAGCCTTGCAAGCAATGTGACTGATGAGTTAGTCACAGGATGATGCATTACGGAACGAGTAAAGAGACTTTCCGGTAACGAGATTGAACTAGGTATGATGATACCGACGATCGAATCTCGGGCAAGTAACATACCGATGACAAAGGGAACAATGTATGTTGTTATGCGGTTTGACCGATAAAGATCTTCATAGAATATGTAGGAGCCAATATGAGCATCCAGGTTCCGCTATTGGTTATTGACCGGAGATGTGTCTTGGTCATGTATACATAGTTCTCGAACCCGTAGGGTCCGCGCGCTTAACGTTCGATGACGATTGGTATTATGAGTTTATGTGATTTGATGTACCGAAGGTTGTTCGGAGTCCCGGGTGAGATCACGGACATGACGAGTAGTCTCAAAATGGTCGAGATGTAAAGATCGATATATTGGAAGGCTATATTCGGAAATCAAAAATGTCCCGAGTGATTCGGGTATTTTTCGGAGTACCGGAGAGTTACGGGAATTCGCTGGGGAAAGTAGTGGGCCTTAATGGGCTATACAGGAAAGGAGAGAAGGGCCTCAAGGGGTGGCCGCGCCCCCCCATGGGCTGGTCCGAATTGGACTAGGAGGGGGCGACGCCCCCCTCCTTCCTTCTCCCCTCCTCCTCCTTCCTTCCTTCTCCTACAAGGAATAGGAAAGAGGAGGGGAATCCTACTTGGACTGGGGAGTCCTAGTAGGATTCCCCACACCTGGCGCGCCCCCTAGGGCTGGCCACCTCTTCCCTCCCCTCCTTTATATACGTGGCCAGGGGGCACCCCATAGACACACAGGTTGATTTCTTAGCCGTGTGCGGTGCCCCCCTCCACAGATTTCCACCTCGGTCATATTGTCGTAGTTCTTAGGCGAAGCCCTGCGTCGGTAACTTCATCATCACAGTCACCACGCCGTCGTGCTGACGAAATTCTCCCTCGGCCTCAGCTGGATCTAGAGTTCGAGGGACGTCACCGAGCTGAACGTGTGCAGATCGCGGAGGTGTCGTGCGTTCGGTATTTGATCGGTTGGATCATCAAGACGTTTGACTACATCAACCGCGTTACTAAACGCTTCCGCTTTCGGTCTACGAGGTACGTGGACAACACTCTCCCCTCACGTTGCTATGCATCACCTAGATGGATCTTGCGTGTGCGTAGGATTTTTTTGAAATTACTGCGTTCCCCAACAGGACCCCCCTTCAATCTTGGTGATTTCCACCTCGAAACCATGAAACTTCCTCGGTGATGGTTTGATTTATGAAAGGCGTGCATCACGACATAAGGAAAACATTCTCTAATTTTTCCCAGGGCATGGTGAGGCCATACCATGGCACCACGCCAGGCGTCATGTTTTCCAACCATGTGTTTCATTTTTTGTATAGTTGTTAACCCAGTAAACGATGCGTTTATGGTTGACTATTGCCACACATTTCCTTGAAATATTTGCCCATTCCTTGTAAAAGGCATGAGAATGTACTAAATAACACGAGCATGGTTTTCCAGACCGTTGTTGTGCACCTTTTCATGCACCGATTGTTCGAATTTGAATTATGTCCATTAATGCCTAGAAAATGCACATAATCCCATAAATATGGTAAATGAGCCCGGAAAAATGTAAAATTTGAACACGTTGCATTTGAGACGGTATGTTGATCATTGGAAAAAACTGAATGACAAACTAGGACGAAAATTTGGATTCCCCTTCAATCATGGGGATTTCCCTCTCGAAAGTATGAAACTTTCTCGGTGATGATGCGATTTATGAAGGGCGTGCATAACGACATAAGCCAAACCTTCTCAATTTTTTACCAGGGCATGGTGAGGTCATACCATGGCACCATGCCAGGCATCATATTTTTCAAGCATTTTTTTTTTCATTTTTTCTATAGTTGAAAACCCAACAAACAAACATTTGTGGTTGACTATTGCCACACATTTCATCGAAATATATGTCCATTCCTTGTAAAAGGCATGAGAATTTACTAAATGGCACGAGCATGATTTTCTAGGCCGTTCTTGTGCACCCTTTCATGCAGCGATTGTTTGAACTTGAATTATGTGCATTAATGCCTAGGAAATGCACATAATCCCCTAAATATGGAAAATGAACCCGGAAAAGTGCCAAATTTGAACACGGTGATTTGCAGGTTGTATGTTCAATGTAGAAAAAAACTCATGGACAAAGGACAAATGAAATTTGGACCCCCCCCTTCAATCTTGGTGATTTCCCCCTCGAAACCATGAAACTTCCTTGGTGATGGTTCGATTTATGAAAGGCGTGCATGACAACATTTTTACCAGGGCACGGTGAGGCCATACCATGGCACCACACCAGGCATCATGTTTTCCAAGAATGTATTTCTTTTTTTGTATAGTTGTTTACCCAGTAATCGGTGCGTTTATGGTTGACTATTGCCACATATTTCCTTGGAATATCTGCCCATTCCCTCTAAAAGACATGAGAATGTACTAAATAGCACGAGCATGGTTTTTCAGACCGTTCTTGTGCACCTTTTCATGCACCGATTGTTCGAATTTGAATTATGTGCATAATTAATGCCTAGAAAATGCACATAATCCCCTAAATATGGTAAATGAGTTCGGAAAATGTCAAATTTGAACACATTGCATTTGAGGCGGTATGCTGATTGTTGGGAAAAAACTGAATGACAAACTAGGACGGAAATTTGGATTCCCCTTCAATCTTGGTGATTTCCCTCTCAAAAGCATTGAACTTCCTCGGTGATGGTTCGATTTATGAAGGGTGTGCATGACGACATAAATCAAACCTTCTCGACTTTAACGAGGCACGGTGAGGCCATACCATGGCACCATACTGTGTCATGTTTTTCAAGCACATATTTCATTGTTCTATAGTTGATAACCCAAAGAATGACGCGTTTGTGGTTGACTATTGCCACACATTCCATTGAAATCTCTGCCCATTCCTTGTAAAAGGCTTGAGAAATTACTAAATACCACGATTATGGTTTTTCCAGACCGTTCTTGTGCACCTTTTCAAGCACCAACTGTTTGAATATGAATTATGTGCATTAATGCCTGCAAAATGCACATAATCCCCTAAATATTGTAAATGAACCCGAGAAAGTGTCAAATTTGAACACGGTGATTGGCAGGGTTTATGTTCATCGTAGAAAAAACTCATGGATGAAGGACAAAGGAAATTTGGATTCCCATTCAATCTCGGTGATTTACTATCGCACACGATTCATCTCGGTCACCTCTGTGAACCGTGTGTGTTCACTCACACATGCAAAAGGAAAAAAGGAAACCCTCGCCCATTTCGTCCCCACTCACTTGTCGCGGACTCCTCCGCAACTCTGCACCCTAAGCTCGACGGCTGTTGGCGGCGGGCGTAGGTCGCGCTCCAAACGGCACATGATTTCACCCCTACCGCTTTCTGCCGCCTATCTGCACCGACATTCTAGACTCTGGACGACTGGGGTTTTCTGCGGGATTGGGCTGGGGATTTTTCTCATGGAGAAGGTAATCAACTTAGCGAAATATTCACTCATCTCTTATCGCAGTCCGTCCGTCGCTGTTAATCAACCGGCAGGAAACACCGTGGAATCATTTTTTTTCTAGCTGATTCATGGGTGTTCATTCATGTGTCCATAGTGCAAGCACAAATCGGGCAACTGTGGTCGTGGCCAGTTGGAAACGAAGTTCTATCTCACCATTCCGGATGACTTCAAGGAGCGCTCGGTGTTCAATCTCAACCTACCATGGTCGGCATGGCCTAAATTTGTGAACATATACCGTCTGTTGCTACATTATCTATATATTTGCATCAAATATTTGTTACATTATCTATTTTTAATTCTATATTTTTGTACTTTTCTTTCTTCTATATATTGATCTGTTCTATCAGTTTCTCCCATATTTGAATCTTTCTCTGTTATTTCAATATATCTAATTTACGATCTTAATTTTCATTTCAAGCAGTACATCCCTTGCTTTGCAAGAACAAGAGTAGAAGGAAATCTTGGGCTTTACTTTGTTGATAACTCCCAGGATGTCGTATTGACAATGGATTTACAATGCCGGTTAGCGTAAAACTTGATAAAGATGGTCACTCCTATTTTAATGCGGACCTTTGGAGAAAAATGTCTAAGTGTTATGAACTGAAAGCTGGCAATAAAATTGTAGTGTGTGCACCACAGCCTGGTCTAATTAACATGGATGTTTACTTCCCCAACGTCATCAACCAATCAAAGTCTGATCGAGGTTAGTGTCCTTTCAACTTTCTCCATGCTGTCATATTACTTAGCAAAATCGGGGTATTTGTTCTGACTAATTGATCTCTATTTAAGCAACCAATTGTGATATCATGTTCTGACTCCGTTCCTAGGCAGTAACAAATTCTATTTACCAATTTATACGCACTATATATTCTTCTGCCATGTTTTGAATAAATAATACCTTTCCACCTTTTAAGCAGGATATGTTGGATACATAGTGAACGATCTGTATGTTACTAAGCGTATCAAACTTCACTGGAAGGACTTGAAGCATGTCATAAAATTTGTTGATAATCTGACAGAGATAGCATAGCGTATGAACATTGGATTTTGGATATGATTAATTAGACCTATGGTGCACACACTAAACAAGACCAATTGTGTGCACAAAACGCTAGTAAAAAGTCTTATTTTAATGTTGATGCTCATAAACTATATATATCTTCAACGATATGTTACAATTGGTTTTTATTCTACATGTCAATGTAAATTGCCCGTAGCAGTTCCTGGATCGATTTCAACAGGATTAATTACACTTGTGCCTGCTAATAACGCCAAAGTGATTGCAAGGTACTGCATTTCCTGCAGAAATGGAAGCATTCAAATTAACAAGTTCTTGCTTCTCGTGGCAATGCATCCATATTGGAAAATTGGAGACACTGTTCTACTCATGCTCTACCGAGGCACAGGAGGGCTCTTCCTTTTCATTAACAAGATGCCGAGTCACCGTGATCAAGCTGCTTCCAGTGGATGGTTGTGGTTGTTGGTCCTCAGCTTCTTAAAATGTGCTAACTGTTACTATATATGTTAAGTATGTAGATATGGATCATATGGTTGTTGGCTCTTAGCCTCTTAAAATGTGATAGTTGTTACTATGTTAAGTATGTAGATATGGACCATATGGTTGTCAGAACCGTGTTACGAAGATCCTCCTTTTGTCGAATAGTGTAACCACTATATATATGTTACTCAAATGTTGTTACCCAAGTTCATAAATTTTCATGGAAAGTTTAGTATCATACACAGTTCATTGAGTTTAAGTGTGTGCACGATGTCCAGAAGGCATTTGCATATTAACTATCCATATTGCAAATTCACACACATGTTAACATAAGGACACGTATGTGTAACATACTAATCATCGCATACGAGTACTTGCAGACGCATCGTGTGCGATACTCCTAGCCACCGCAAGCAACTAGTTTGCATTTTTCAAAGTTTTTTGTACACACAGAATCGCACGCGAAGTAACTGTATTGACCGTCTATGTTGTAATTTCTCATCGCAAACAGTTCATCTGAGTCGGCTGTTTGCCACGTATCACACACATCTTGTTTATACGACTCGTTTCTGTTCTTTTGGCTCATCACAAACAGTTCATCCATGTGAACTGTATGCCGCATATCACATACATCTTGTTAAGTTGAACCGTTTCTCTTGTGTTCCCTAATCGAAAACAATTTGTCCGAGTGAACCGTATGCCGTATATCACACACACATTGATATGGCTGCCCGTTTCTGTTGTTCTACCTCATCGCAAACAGTTCTAATGAATTAACTGTGTGTCCTGCATCGCATACACATTGATATGGCTGCCTATTTCTGTTGTTCTGCCTCATCGCAAACAGTTGGAATAGATTAACCGTGTGCCCAGCATCGCACACGCAACTAAAATTTGAACCGTGTTTGATGGCTCCGTCGTCGCAAACGTTATGCACATTTTTTGACGGTTTTTTACACCACCATTTGAGATTATTGCATCGCACACAGTTTCGACAAAGGGTCTGTGATCGTAGTGCCGCGTTAGCAGTATCCTGCAGTAGTGGTATATAATCAGGGCGTAACTAACAATATTCGCTCCACTAAACAAAATCATAACCAGTGAATGAACCAACCGCGAGCTTAACTTTTTTACTTTCAGCAAATATATCATTTATGTCGAACTCCCATTCAATATATAAAGCTGGTCTAAAACAGTCATTAAATGGTGGTATAGAAACATTAACCTGATCATGTGCATTTGGATGTTTGCGCACCTCTCGTGACAGTTGTGGTATTTGCTTATGTGGTGGCACGTCTCCCATGATCAACAAAGCCCATGAATTGACTCTGGATCCTGTCATGATTAGTAGAAACAAAAAAACAAAATCAAAAAATAATGTTCCTATGAACTACTTGGATGTGGTGGTAAAACGCTCACAGCAAAACAAATATCGAAGTCTTATAAGTTATTACTATGCAGCAGGTGGTGACCGGCAACCGGCGATGTCAAATAACTTCAAAAGTTGGGTAAAATGATTAACAAGTGAACGTATGTATGCACGGTGCAGAAATATGTGAAGCATGATTGGCTTTATATATGTGAAACAAATGCTACGACCAAGTTAATTACTGCAAGCTGAAAATCCGTTTAAAGTGGTCGAGTGCTCGTCTTAGGCTAGACTGTATTAGATACGCGAGCCTAAGACATAGACAATTCACAACAAAAATGAACAAGGGTCGGCAATGGATAGAATGGTGACTGATGAAAAAAAATATCGAGAGAAACAAGTAGATAAATTTGATGAACTTGTGCACGCAATTCTGTCCAAGTAATAACAACCAATCAACCTTTGTCTTTATTGGACGTCACGGATGCACGCACGTATGATGTGCCCACTCTCATAATGCTTTTTTTGCCAGCAAATACACGTACGGATCAAGTATAATGATGGTAGAACAAATAAAAGGAATGTCCTTACAATCTGATCAACTCTTCCCTTTTCTCTATATCACTTTTCTTTCCTTTTTTCTCTGAATTAAATATGCATGGTGTGTGGATCTCAACAAATTTGACAATTTTGACTTGTAAATGAAATCATTTTACAAAATGAATAGTCCTTAAAAAAATTTCACTCAATTGACCTTTTTAAGTAGCGCCTTCGTGTCGGGCGCCACTCAAAAAGGTCAGCTGAATGAAACTTTTTAGGAACAATTCATTTTATGAAATGATTTCATTCGCGTGTCAACATTGTCAGCAGCGCCCGCCGGCGCCGCACCTCCTCCACATGCGCCCTAGCCGACCGCGGCGCCACCGGCACTGGGATCCTCTCTGGATCCAGATGCCAGTCGTGCGACAGGGTGCCGTCGGGGTAGAGAAAAGGCACGCGGTGCTGCCAGTGCCACACCACCTGGTGCACTGACACGTTCGCGCCCTGCCGTTGCCGGCAAGCCAGCGCCGGTCGAGGCGGGAGGAACTCCGAGGGGAAAAGGGTGGAGGGGGCCTTGCTGCTACTGGCGCCGGAGAAGAGCCCCATCTCACTGTGGTGGTGGTGGCTAGGGTATGCCGGCGATGGGGGAGCAGAGCTTGCTAGATGTGGACGGCGATTTGGATGAGGACGACCCGCCGCATGGTCGGCTTAAAAAAGGACGACCGCCGTCGCTGACGCATGGGCCCGAAGTCATAAATTAAGCTGACCAGATTGGCCGCGGGAAGTTGGACGACCGTCAGGTGGGGCCGTGGCGAACACCGAGGAGACGCGCGTGGCGTCCGTTCCGGGGCCGCAAATGCGTCGGCGCGGACGCAAAGCGGACGGGATTTGGATTTGAATCGATGCGTTGGACCATCATTTTGCCCGCGCCGATCCAAATAGACGCGGCTGGACGAAATGGATCACCCCATTAAAATTGCTCTTAGAACACAACCGAATCCCACCTTGTGTGTAACTTTTTTTTGGTTGCGGCTGATCCCTTCTTTCCTTAGCAACAGAACTTTCCAAATAGACTAGTACTCCTTTTGGACCTTCCTCACGCGACGCAATTCAGAAAAACGAATCCGATCGAACTCCCTGGCTCCTCAGCGACTTGGGCCTCCTGGCTGTTAGATTTGTTTGCTTGATGTGATTCCGGCCATCGGATCGAGCTGTGGGATGACCTGCGCAGTCGGATCGATTTGTTGCTCCTGTCGCACTCCTCTCGCAATGAAAGTCATCGCTGGTTTTCGCCATCTACCGCGTTTTGAGCGTATTTATTTGGCGTGTGGGGGTTTCCGGCAGGGCCGCTTTGTTCAAAGGACTGTGGCTATGTGTTTTGGCTGTGTGGCCCGTGGGCTGCGTGGCCTGGCAAATATCTTGTGCCACCGCAAGAAATAACGTGCCCCGGCAGAGGGTATTTTGGTGTTTTCACGTTTTGGCCTTGTGCGTGGTGGACGGTGGTTGGCCCGTGCGTGGATGAGGTGGGGGAGGGCACCGGCTTGCCCCTTCGTGGTCCCATTCGCCCTTTCTCTCTGGGTCCCCTACGATCCTCTCTCTCTCTTACCCAACTGCCGCCGTGACCATCGTAGCCTGGTACCGGCCAGTTCCGGTGAAGTCCGTCACCATCCAGCACATCCACGAGGTCATCTCGTGACGCTGCTCCTTCTCCACCGCGTTGATCCATCGCGCCGCTCCTCTACGTGCGGCCCCGGCTAACCCTAGCACCGCAGTCATCGGTGCACTACACGGCGTCGCCATGGACGCCGGCGCTGCGCCTGCGGCTCCGATGGTCCTCCCCGACACCGCCTAAGTCCTCCCGCACTGCATCGCCTCCCGGTCTGTGGCACTCCAAAATTTTTATTTTGGTTTTTAACAAAAACTTGGTTGGTTTTGAACGAGGTCATTTAAACCCTTCCAAAAATCTCTTTCTCTCAAGAATTTTCCCTTTGACAAAGGATTTTACTTTTGCATCTTCTTCAACTATGGTGTTGGTTATTTAAAAACCTTTCTTCTGATTCTCTCCTTCTCAAATTTATTTTTTTTGGATTTATTTTTTCTTTTAGAAGAAAACCCTAGGAGTTTTGGTTCTTCTATTATTTAAACAAACCACCCATGGTTTTATCTTGCCTCTTGTGGTAAATCTTCCCAAAACCCCTCCTTCCACTTTGAGGCAATCCAAATATTTTGACCAAACCAGTCCAACTCATTTTTGGATTCTTTATTTCATTTATTTCTTTGCCCAAAACAATTATGTCCATATTTTTGAGCCTAGGTGATTTGCAAAGCAAGTACCTTAATGCCTTTGAACTTTGATCTCAAATCAAATCCTCTGGATAGTCCCTAGCACCCACAACCTAGAACCATCAAGATCTACTCTCCTTCTTTTCAAAATTTTCAAATTTCAGCCTCTGCAAGTTTGGACCAGATTTGTCAAATTTCGTGAAATTCATATATACTCTTCTCCAAAAATTCCACCAAAATTCAGGCAACCTCCAGTTGCAATGAGAAGCCACTCCACCAAAGATCAGCTCAAGGAAAAATCCCCACATGCCAAAAACATTCTCGAACACCTAGCATGCAATTGTCACTTTGCACTTTCGTAAAAATTCAGAGATTCAGAGAAGTTCAAAGGTCGCTTTCTTCGCCGAGAGTTGTCACCGTCAATCGCGCCTGGCGCGTTCGCTGCTGACCCCTCCTCCTGGCGAGCACCGCACGCTCCCTTGGACGGGTGCAGGCGTCGGTGGCGGCGTCGCCGGCGTTAGCGATTCTGCGGTGGCCGAGCCACCGTGGCGGCCGAGGGCTCGAGCCAGCTCGCCCGCGCCGTCAGCGCCCAATGCTCTCGCTCACAGCGTGGCCTCATGCACGCCAACAAGACCTCAAGGCACCGCTGGCCGGCAAGCATGTGGCGCCCTCTGCCGACGGGCCCGCGCCACCCTGCTCCGGCCGAAACCCACTCAAAGCTCCTAATCCAAGTCCATGAAGCGTCGAATGGAACGGTGGGCCTCCACGATGACGCCAACCCCTAAACCTCCCGACCAAGCTCTGCGGCCGTAACCTTCACCGCAGAACTCCGTTCACGGCCACCGCCTCGGACCGCCTATAAAAAGGGGCCCTGAGCTCGCCCTCAAGCACGCACCACCTCTGCACCTCACCAACACCCCGCCAGGCCACTAGGAGGACCTCGAGGAGGTCTCCTCCCCCAACTCCGGCCGCCTGCTCCGCTGCCACCACCTCGCTTTCACTCCGGTGAGGCCGCCCCGACGCCCAAATCTCGTTGATAGCCTCCTCTAGCACCCAAGAAGCTAACCCCGCTTCAATTTGGCCTTCGCAGCCCTCCCCGACGAGATCACACTCCACCCGAGCCGCCGTCCGCCGGAGCAAGGGGCCGTCCGACGTGGTGCTTGCCGGCGACCACCACCACCACCCACCGACGCGAATGACGACCGAGCATGGAGGTACCACCCGATCCTCTTCCTCGCCGTGGATCGCTGGCGACCACTGACTCTCGGCGCCGACGAGCTTCGCCCCTCGTTTGAATTTTTAAACTCGACGGGTGGGACCCGCCTGTCGACCTCTTCGTTTCTTCCGAAAGCGTATTCGACAAATGCGCTTTCCAATCAATCGTTTTTCGAACTTTTACATTTCGCTTCGAGTATTTTCTCGTTTCATTACGAAAGGTCCTTGGACCAAAACACTTATAACGTTTAAACAGAAAAGGATTTTTGAGTGATTCTTCTTCTGTCCTCTTCAAAATTTTGTCTAGATTTTTATCAGATTTATTTGAAAAATATTTGGAATATTTTTGAGCACCCATTGGTATTTACGTTAGTGCGTATATTTTTGTATACCGTAGATACCGAAGGAGGTGACGGAACCGCGAACTTCACCGAGCTAGGCCCCGACTACTCCGAACCAGGCAAGCATGTTTGAACTTTTGATATGATGAGTGTTTGGGCATGTTTGCATTAATTAGTATCATGGCATGTTCATGAGCATCACGATGAAAGTTTTATCACATAAAAAGTTGAGGCAAGTGAGTTTCGGAAATCCATGAGTTGTTGGAAACGAGTTGCATGGCCATGAGTTGGCATGAGAATGTGTAAGATGGCAGTGTTGTAGCATGCCAGTCTTATGCCAGACCGTTGACCTAGTGTCAACATAAATCAGTCCAGTTCCCGTCCGTCTCCCCTTTCATACTACCACACGTTTTCCGCAAGGGATACGGCTTAGTAAGTTGCAAACCACTTTCTAGTACACACCAAATCGAGAGGCCGGGATGAGGGTTCCATGGCCCTGGATTAAAGCCTATCATCCGGTCGGGGGGCATGGGTGTTTCCGTTGGGACCGAGAGGGGCACCCTTAGAGCACACGTATATAAATTTGATCCCATGCTATTCGAGATTGTGATCTCCCCGTCTCAAAGTTTTTCTTGAACGCTGTCTAGGGTGATTCCTGGCAACGTGAGGTAGGATGGGTGTGTATTGGTTAGCTGTGTTTCCTCCGAAATACCGAAAACGGAACTAGTCCCCGTGACTATGGAAATCCGCTATCGTGGATAATTTAGTACAAACTCTGCAGAGTCAAAAATCCTTGAAATCATCTTATTCAGATCCAAGTGGTGTATTCATCTTATCTTGTCAAATGTCGGTCCGGAGGCGAAACTCACGAGAACCACATGAGTGTTAAAGGTTTATTTCGTGGATGGACTAACTCGTTCTTGTCTTGTGATGAATATTTTCCATGAGTACCATTTCTTGTAACATGAAGTATAAGCCCTTTCATGCGATGTCGCCAGACGTCCGATCGCGTGGCATTGTTATTCAATTGTTTCGATATAAGCCCTTTCTGCGATGTCGCTCAGACGTCCGACTGTGGCACTGTTATTTTCTTATTCTTGATATAAGCCTTTTCTGCGATGTCGACCAGACATCCGGCTGCGGCATTGTTATTCGTTTACTTTGATATAAGCCCTTTCTGCGATGTCGCTCAGACGTCCGACTGTGGCATTGTTATTTACTTATATCTGATACAAGCCCTTTCTGTGATGTCGCTCCGACGTCTGACTATGGCACGCATGTCTTTTCTTTCAGTATAAGCCCTTTATGAGGTGTCGCTTAGACGCCCGACTGTGGCATGATTTACTTATTTTTCGCCCTTCGAGGTGTCGCTTCAGACACCCGATCGGTTTTTAGTTTATTTTCTTTGGGTTTTCGAGCGGACAATCGCCGATTCCCTTTTTACTTACCTTGATATACTGATTTGATTGTGCATTGTCAAATTACTCATGACGCATTCGTGCATACATTTGTTATATCTTTTGTCCGAACTGTCTTGCGAGTACTTTCAAAGTACTCACCTGGCTTGTTGATTTGGCCAGATGCTGACGAAGGCGATCTCATGGATGAAGAGTTCGATAGGGAGTCCGACGCCTAGAGGAATCGATCGGCCTCGTCGCGACTCGGATTAGTCACTGTGTTATATTCGCTCCGCTACCCAAATAAATTCACCGAGCCTCACCTCGGCCCGATGAGCCGCCAAAGGCAGTGAGTCATATCACCCACTCCACTGTGTTATTCCACTACTTTACCTTGAGTCAGTAGTATGCCACCGCTCCACGGTGTCATATCCGCCACTATGTATAATTATTGGCGTGCTTGCAATAAATTGTTGAGCAAGATCAGCTCGACCCTGTATTATATTAAATGCTACTGGCTTATTGTATCAATGTTTTTTCTACCAGTGAGGAGGATTTTTCTCACACTGGAATTAATAGATCGGTTTCTCAATAAATATTTTTATTAGAAAACAGGTTGTGACAAGCTTGGTACCAGAGCCAGGCTGACTGTAGGAAGCCACTAGGTGCGATCACTAATCGGTTATTAGCATATAGAGCTATTTCTGAATTTTAAAAATGTAGTCAATTTCTGACAGTCAGCATAAATTTATGATTTGACCACTCAGGATTTTTGCCTACTTTTGTAGATGGCTGGCAACGACTGCGAGTCATAGATGTTCGCCAACATGCCCGATGGGTTCGTCAAGCTTCTCTCCTTCATTATCCAAGTCGCGATGGGGCCATATGTGCACCCCGTCTTCTCACTCTCTCAGCACAAGGTCAATGACCGTCTAACCACACACCAGGCCATAGTGCAATTCAAGGGATGGCGAGTTGAGCGTTTCCGGTTCTTGGGGAGAGCCATGCCCACGGAGAAGCATGCACTGCAGATGGCAGCCCGTGAGGCCATAGCTCGTCTCAGGGATATCCTTCCTTCGATGAAGACTCGTCGTTACCGCTACCTTCCATGTCACGTGCCATACACACCGCCACTACGCTGTTCTCTTGCCCAGAGGAGAATGAGACGAAGCTTTTGAGATGCTTATCGAGTATCTCCGGCTTTGGAGGCAGCCTTCGACAACCTGGTGGGCGACTTTGTAGCTGCCGCATGGACTCGGTCCATGGTCGTGCCGCCATCAGGAGGGAGCTCTCAAGACCGCACCGCCATCGACTTTCGCCTCATCATCAAGATCTTTGCTCCCATCGCTCTCGCCACTACTGCCGCCCGCCTACCACGGAGGAGTTCAACCATGTCATTGCGCCTTCTCCGGTTAGATTGCTCGCACCACCCCTTGCGCCCGCTCATGTTCGAAGTTGTCCCAAGATAGGGCACCTGCTCCACCAACTCAGCAAAGCACTTCACGTCTGGAGCCTATCTCCGAAGAGGAGGTTGAGTCCCCAAATTTCATGCGCCTCACCCTTGGCAGGCCAAGGGAAATCCTTACCATCTCCGACTGAGTACGCTTAGCCGCCATGCGAAGTACCGACTTGTGCGATATGTTTATATGTACATAGGCTGTGAGAAGTAGCTTGTTTGCGCATCGTGTAGGAACTGGAGGAGTGCACTAGCCTTAATAACATGTCAGGAATATGTACGCATATCCTGAGTGATGTATTGTATAATTACTGTTTGCGTGTAAGATATGTAATGAGCAGTCCTTCTCCGTGCGCAAACGTTTATTCTCTTGAAAAGTCTTGGAGCATTTGAGACTTCTTCCGTCTTCATGAATTTATTGACTTTTGCGACTCAAATTTCTTTTCTTATGAGTTTCACAAAATATGTCCCCAGAGTGAACTTGTCTCGTCCTTGGACGCGTTCCATGCCAACTCCGCCAGAGCAAAATTATGACACATAACCCAGCAACAATTTCACATAGGGGCAGTCAAGTCAACAGGACAGTGAAACATCACTTTCCCAAATGTGCAATCTTTATGAGCAAAGTCAAGAATAACATCGTGAAATGATGAACCAAGTCATCAATATGGGAAATCACCGTGGGCAGTTTCAGCAACAATCAAAGTTATCCGAGCTACAAAAGACGCGTCCCCAAACATTTTCTCACATCGACAAACCTCTTGAAGCCGAGGACCGGCTTGAGACATGGAAAGAAAATTAATTATTGCCCAGTGTTCAGATCTGGAGAAAGTACTGTATGCACTGCACTATCTCACTGGAGCAGCCGCATCGTGGTGGGAAAATTTCCTACATATGCACCCCAACGAAAATAATATAACATGGGAGGAGTTTAAAGAAGGTTTTCATGGGGCACACATTCCTAAGAGTCTTATGAAGATCAAAAGAGAGAATTTGATGACCTCAAGCAAAGGACAATGATGGTGTCGAGAATACAATAGTCGGTTTACTCTGTTGTCTCGCTTCACGCCAACGAGGAGCGTATGTCGAAAGCAAGAAGATGGAGAAATTCCTAGGCAGTCGGACGCTTGGCGCTTAAATGCCAACTGGTCGTGCACACCTTTCCAGATTTTAAGACGGCTGTGGATAAGGCCATTACCTTGAAAAATGAGAGACGCAGCTTAGAAGATTTCGCAAGCGGAAAAGGGACCAGACTAATCATGCCCGCAACCACCACAAAGCAGATGATGTTCGTAAAAGCTGGGCACCCAAACCCACGACAAGCGTCTCACGTCCAATCAAGAATTTTCATGCAAGGGACAAGGATTTCACATACCGCCCAGCGTTACTGTTACGCTTAGGAGAAGAAGGGCACTATGCCAAGCAAAGGCCCCAAGCCAAGGAACTTCGACCCCAAAGCCGAACAACGGAGGCAATAATTGGCGTAAAAGCGCAACAATTTCAACCCACATAACAACCACGGGAAGGGTCATCCGAACCACGTGACCAAAGAGGAAGCACATAATGCCCCGGATATCGTGACTCAGACGCTTTCGTCAACACAATACCGCCATGGTTTTGTTTGATTACGAGCTTCTCACTCTTTCATTTTGAAAAGTTTTGCCTCGCAAAATAATTTTTTGATGCTTCCTTTGGAAAAATCTATGATCGTCAAGTCCCCTGGGATTAAGCAAGTTACATAGAGTTATTGCCAGGGAGTAATTATTGAGTTTGAAGGGTTGAAGTTTCACGCAAATCTTATCGTGTTGGAAAATAAAGGGCTGGATGTCATCCTAGGGATGGATTGGTTAACCACCAACAAAGGTTTTATTGACCGCTTCAACCGGACCGTGATTCTCACCCACCACCATGGGAAGACCATAAAAGTTTCAGCCAAGGAAAGAAAAATATCCGGCAACCAAGATTGAACAAGGTGGATATTTCTGAATTGAGCAAGGTTCGATGGTGTGTGAGTTTCAGACGTATTTCGAAGAACTACGGGCATGCCACTGCACCGAGAGATAGAATTCAGCATTGAGCTAGCACCGGAACCGCCCCATATACAAGAAACCATACAAAATGGCACCATCCGAATTGGTAGAATCGAAGAAGCAAATAAAAGAATTCTTGGACAAAGGTTATATACGAGCCAACTCCTCACCACAGGGTTCACCAATTTTATTTGCCAAAAGAAGGATGGAACCACGAGATTGTGCATAGACTATCGAGCGCTTAACATGGTCACAATCAAGAACAAATATCCGATGCCACAGATAAATGATTTATTTGATCAGCTCGCTCAGGCCAAGGTATTCTCAAAAATTGACTTGAGGTTGGGATACCATCAATTAAAAATGCGAACCGAAGATATTCCCAAGACGGCTTTCACCTCCAGATACGGATTGTATGAGTTCACCGTAATGCCATTCGGACTAACAAACGCTTCGCATATTTTGTTCACCTCATGAACAAAGTATTTGTGAAGTTTATGGACAAGTTTGTTGTGGTATTTATCGATGATATTCCGTATACTCCAAGACACCAGAAGAGCACGCTGAACATCTCCGAATTGTACTAGGGGAACTCAGGAAACATCAATAGTACGCTAAATTCAGTAAGTGTGAATTTTGGCTAAGGCAAGTAGGTTTTCTGGGCCACATACTGACCCAAGAAGGTATTGCCGTAGACCCGGAAAAAGTCAAGGCCGTACTTGGAAGCCACCACCAGAACGGATTTACGTCTGAAGTTTCTTGGGAATGGCGGGATACTACCGAAGATTTATTGAAGGATTCTCCACCATAGCAAAGCCAATGACGCAACTACTCAAGAAAGACAAGAAGTTTGAATGGACGGAAGCTTGCGAGAAAAGTTTCCAAGAATTAAAAAGGAAATCAACCACATCACCAGTATTAATTGTGCCAGACATACACAAGAATTTTGAGGTGTATTGCGACGCATCCCGGAAAGGCCTCGGATGCGTGTTGATGCAAGAAGGCAAGGTAGTCGCATATGTCTCCAGACAACTTCGCAAGCATGAGGAAAATTATCCTACTCATGACCTAGAGTTAGCGGCGATTATTCGTGCACTCAAAGAATGGAGAAATTTTTACTTGGAAATCGCTAGAGATATACACGGACCATAAGAGCCTCAAGTATATTTTCACACAACCGAACTGAATTTAAGGCAACGACGCTGGTTGGAACTAGTGAAGGATTATGACGTTGAAATCCACTACCACCGGGAAAAGCAAATGTAGTGGCAGACGCTCTAAGTCGGAACCCTAGCCCAACGACGACGGCCCGCCAAACCCGAGACCTGAATTTCGGCAGGAGTTTGCTAAACTCAACTTGTCGGTAGTCACCGAAGGCAAGATATCAAATTTAGAAATATAGCCTACTCGATGGAAACAATTAAAGAGGCTCAAAGATGGACACCCCAAAGATTGAAGGCATTAAGCGGAAAGTGAGTTTGGGCAAGGCCCGTAATTAGATTATCGATAAGGGGGAATATTGTGGTACGGGATAGAATTTGCGTACCAAATATCAAGGATCTTAAACAACAGATCTTAGTCAAGGCCACACCGCCCGTATTCGATACATCCCGGAGGGACAAAATGTACAAGGATATTCAGGAAAAATATTGGTGGCACGGTCTAAAAGGGACATAGCCACGTTCATCGCATGTTGTGACTCTTGTCAACGCATCAAAGCCGAGCACCAGAAACCGGCCAGACTTTTACAGCCAAATAAAATACCCGAGTGGAAATGGGACGAGATTGGGATGGATTTTATTGTTGGGCTACCTCGGTCACGACGGAAATAATTCCATTTGGGTCATCACCGATAGATCGACTAAACTAGCACACTTCATCCCCGTGAAGACAACCCACACCACTCGTAAACTTGCTAGGCTTTATCTTTCCCGTATAAATGCCTCGCTTACATGGAGTCCCAAAGAAAATAATCTCGCACAGAGGCACTCAATTGCCTCCCGATTTTGGGATCACTTACGACAAGCTCGGGAACTCAAGCGGCATTCAAGACCGCATACCACCCCTGCATGATGGGCAAACCGAGCGCGTAAACCAGATTCTAGAAGATATCTTTGAGAGCATGTGTCCTCACCTATGGGACCAGCTTGGGAAGAGAGCTTACCATACGCAGAGTTCGCATATAACAACAGTTATTAGGCCAGCGCAAATGGCACCATTTGAGGCTCAGACGGCGAAGATGTCGTACCCCGCTAAATTGGTCGAAAGCAGGAAGCGACCATATCTTCGCCCGGACATGCTCAAGGAGGTGAAGATAAAGTCAAGGTGATTAGGATCGACTCAAGACAACCGAAAGTCGATGTAAGAGTTATTACGATCAAAAACATCGGGAATCAGCTTTGAACCGGTGAATTTGTGTACCTACGAGTATCCCCTATGAGAGGCCTGCATCGATTCAAGATTAAAGGGAAGGCGGCACCAAGATTCATCGGACCATTCTGCATAGTGGCACGGAGAGGCACGGTAGCCTACCAGCTAGACTTACTCAAGATTTATCCAACGTCCACGACAAGTTCCACGTCTCGCAATTGAGGAAGTGCGTGAGCAACCCAGGAGAAGCAAGTATCCCATGAAAACATTGACGTGCAGCGGACCTCACATATCGAGAGCATCCAATAAAAATCTTGGAGGAGTCTGAAAGGAGAACCCGATGTAAAACCATCAAGTTCTTCAAAGTTCAGTGGAGCAACCACACCGAGAGTGAAGCCACTTGGGAAAGAGAGGATTTTCTTCGAACAGAGCACCCACACTTATTTGAGAATCAGCTGAAATCTCGGGGACGAGATTTTTCCTAAGGGGGTAGGTGTTGTGGCAATCCAAAATTTTTGTTTTGTTTTTTAACAAAAACTTGGTTGGTTTTGAAGGAGGTCATTTAAACCCTTCCAAAAATCTCTTTCTCTCAAGAATTTTCCCTTTGACAAAGGATTTTACTTTGGCATCTTCTTCAACTATGGTGTCGGTTATTTAAAAACCTTTCTTCTGATTCTCTCCTTCTCAAAAAAATTTTTGGATTTATTTTTTCTTTTAGAAGAAAACCCTAGGAGTTTTGGTTCTTCTATCATTTAAAAAAACCCACCCATGGTTTTATCTTGCCTCTTGTGGTAAATCTTCCCAAAACCCCTCCTTCCACTTTGAGGCAATCCTAATATTTTGACCAAACCAGTCCAACTCATTTTTGGATTCTTTATTTCATTTATTTCTTTGCCCAAAACAATTCTGTCCATATTTTTGAGCCTATGTGATTTGCAAAGCAAGTACCTTAATGCCTTTGAACTTTGATCTCAAATCAACTCCTATGGATAGTCCCTAGCACCCACAACCTAGAACCATCAAGATCTACTCTCCTTCTTTTCAAAATTTTCAAATTTCAGCCTCTGCAAGTTTGGACCAGATTTGTCAAATTTGGTGAAATTCATATCTACTTTTCTCCAAAAATTCCACCAAAATTCAGGCAACCTCCAGTTGCAATGAGAAGCCACTCCACCAAAGATCAGCTCAAGGAAAAATCCCCACATGCCAAAAACATTCTGTCAACACACCTAGCATGCAATCGTCACTTTGCACTTTCGAAAAATTCAGAGATTCGAGAGAAGTTCAATGTCGTTTCTTCACGAGAGTTGTCACTGTCAATCAGGCGCCTGGCGCCAAGGCGCACGGCCCTCCTCCTGGCGAGCATCGCATGCTCCTTGACGGGTGCAGAGTCGCCGGTGTTGAAGTTCTGCGGGTGGCCGAGCCGCTGCGTGGCGGGCCGAGGGCTCGAGCCAGCTCGCCACGCCGTCCGGCCGCCTAACGCCTCGCCTTCGCGTGGCCTCATGCACGCCAACAAGACCTGCACCGTCGCCATGGCCGGGTAAGCATGGCGCCCTCTACCGCCGACGGGCCCGCGCCACCCCGTTCCGTCGAAACCCACTCAAAGCTCCTAATCCAAGTCCGTTTAGCGTCTGAATGGAACCAGTGGGCCTCCACGATGACGCTCAACCCCCTAAACCTCCCAGACCAAGCTCTGCGCACACAGTAACCTTCGCCGGAGAACTCCGTTCCACGGCCACCGCCTCGGACCGCCTATAAAGGGGCCCGGGCTCGCCCTCAAGCACGCACCACCTCGCACCTCACCAACACCCCGCCAGCCACTAGGAGGACCTCGAGGAGGTCTCCTCCCAACTCCGCCGCCTGCCCGCCTGCCACCACCTGCTTTCACTCCGGTGAGGCCGTCCCCGACGCCCAAATCTTGTCGATAGCCTCCTCTAGCACCCAAGAAGCTAACCCCGCTTCAATTTGGCCTTCAGAACCCTCCCCGACGAGATCACACTCCACCCGAGCCGTCCGCCGGAGCAAGGGTCATTGCCGACGTGGTGCTCGCGGTGACCACCACCACCACCCACCGACGCGGAATGACGATTGAGCACGGAGGTACCACCCGATCCTCTGCCTGCTGTGGATCGCCGGCCGGCGACCACTGCAGCTCTCGGCGCCGACGAGCTCCGTCCCCTCGTTTGAATTTTTAAACTCGACGGGTGGGACCTACCACGACCTCTCTGTTCTTTTTTCGAACCGTTTTCAAAGCGTATTCGACAAATGCGCTTTCCAATCTGAATCGTTTAACGCTTATTTCGCCTTCGAGTATTTTACGTTTCATTACGTAAAGGTCCTTGGACCAAAACACTTATAACTTTTAAATGTAAAAGGATTTTTGAGTGATTCTCTTTCTGTCCTCTTCAAAATTTTGTCTAGTTTTTATCAGATTTATTTGAAAAATATTTGGAATATTTTGAGCACCCTTGGTATTTACGTTAGTGCGTATATTTTTGTATACCGTAGATACCGAAGGAGGTGACGGAACCGCGAACTTCACCGAGCTAGGCCCTGACTACTCCGAACCAGGCAAGCATGTTTGAACTTTTGATATGATGAGTGTTTGGGCATGTTTGCATTAATTAGTATCATGGCATGTTCATGAGCATCACGATGAAAGTTTTATCACGTAAAAATTGAGGGAAGTGAGTTTCGGAAATCCATGAGTTGTTCGAAACCAGTTGCATGGCCATGAGTTGGCATGAGAATGGGTAAGATGGCAGTGTTGTAGCATGCTAGTCTTATGCGGCACCGTTGACCCAAAGGTCAACATAAATCAGCCCAGCCTCCCGTCTGCCTCCCCTTTCAGACTACCACACGCTTTTCCGCAAGGGATACGACTTAGTAAGTTGCAAACCACTTTACGGTACACACCAAATCGAGAGGCCGGGATGAGGGTTCCATGGTCCCGGATTCAAGCCTATCATCCGGTCGGGGCATGGGTGTTTCCGGTTGGGACCGAGAGGGGCACCCTTAGAGCACGCCAGATATAAATTTGATCCCATGCTATTCGAGATTGTGATCTCCCCGTGTCAAAGTTTTTCTTGAACGCTGTCTAGGGTGATTCCTGGCAACGTGAGGTAGGATGGGTGTGTACTGGTTAGCTGTGTTTCCTCCGAAATACCGGAAATGGAACTAGTCCCCCGTGACTACGGAAATCCGTTGGCTGTGGATAATTTAGTACAAACTCTGCAGAGTCAAAAATCCTTGAAATCATCTTATTCAGATCCAAGTGGTGTGTTTATCTTATCTTGTCAAATGTCAGTCCCGGAGACAGAAACTCCTGAGAACCACATGAGTGTTAAAGGTTTATTTCCTGTGGATGGACTAACTCGTTTACTGTCTTGTGATGAATATTTTCTGTGAGTACCATTTCTTGTAAAATGAAGTATAAGCCCTTTCTGCAATGTCGCTCAGACGTCCGACTGCGGCATTGTTATTTACTTGTTTCGATATAAGCCCTTTCTGTGATGTTGCTCAGACGTCCGACTGTGGCACTGTTATTTACTTATTCTTGATATAAGCCCTTTCTGCGATGTCGCTCAGACATCCGGCTGCGGCATTGTTATTCGCTTACTTTTGATATAAGCCCTTTCTGCGATGTCGCTCAGCGTCCGATCGTGGCATTGTTATTTACTTATCTACGATACAAGCCCTTTCTATGATGTCGCCCGACGTCCGGATCGTGGCACGCATGTCTTTTCTTTCAAAGATAAGCCTTTATGAGGTGTCGCTTAGACGCCTCGACCGTGGCATGCTTTACTTATTTGTTCGCCCTTCGAGGTGTCGCGGACACCCGATCGGTTTTTAGTTTATTTTCTTTGGGTTTTCGAGCGGACTACCGCCGATTCCCTTTGTACTTACCTTGTTATACTGATTTGATTGCGCATTGTTAAATTACCCATGACGCATTCGTGCATACATTTGTTATATCTTTTGTCCAAACTGTCTTGCGAGTACTTTCAAAGTACTCACCTGGCTTGTTGATTGGCCAGATGCTGACGAAGGCGATCTCATGGATGAAGAGTTCGATAGCGAGTCCGATGCCTAGAGGAATCCAGTCAGTCTCGTGCGACCCCTGGATTAGTCACTGTGTTATATTCGCTTCCGCTACCCAAATAAATTAACCGAGCCTCACCTCGGCCTTTCGATGAGCCGCCAAAGGCAGGAGTCATATCACCCACTCCACTGTGTTATTCCACTACTTTACCTCGAAGTCAAGAGTATGCCACCGCTCCATCATGTCATATCCGCCACTATGTATAATTATTGGCGTGCTTGTAACAAATTGTTGAGCAAGATCAGCTCGACCCTGTAATATATTAAATGCTACTGGCTTATTGTATCAAAGTTTTGTCTACCAGTGAGGAGAATTTTTCTCACACTGGAATTAATAGATCGGTTTCTCAATAAATATTTTTATTGGAAAACCGGTTGTGACACGGTCGTTGTTCCAGGCGCCTCCATCGACTGGAGGAACGATGGGCCCTCGTCCTTGTGCCAGTGCGCGTCCGTGAAGGAAACGAACCGAGATGTGCCGCCTCAGATCCACAGTGTGAAGGCAGCGGTGAGCGTTATCTCCACTTCCCCCATTTCCTCTCTCTCTCTCTCTCTCTCTCTCTCTCTATCTCTCTCTGTGTGTGTGTGTTCATCCGCTCGAGATTCAATTGGATATGTCAATTTGTTTTTTTTTGCAGGGGGATGGATCACAAGGGGAGAGGTGCAGTCCTCCAGAGCTGTTGGATCCCAAAATTGGAAGGTTTATTGATTTCCCATCTGGTTTATTTGTGCCTCAGTTGAGATCATGCATTTGAATTATCTTGTTGCTTGATGAAAAATTAGTAATGGACGACTGCAGTATAGTCCGTATCATGTCTTTCTTCCATTGTCTAGACACTAGATTAATTGTTGTTCAAGATAAAAATATCCTGTTGATTGTATGTATATGTATCAAATGAACCCGATGCTCCTGTACATATATCTTGGTGTTCTGCTAATTTATTCATGGTTGACCAGGATAGTTGAAATGCAGCTAGCTATAAAAAATGCATTGATAACGTTTTTTGAGATACTATCTCAGATGATGGTCAATTAGATAGTAGTTTATACCATTGTGGTAGGAAAATCTATATAAGTTCCGTTTTGGCTGGTGTAAAGTTTGTGTCAAGATTGTTGTAAGCACCACTTGTGTGCTGATTTTACTCTTTCAAGTCCTAATTTAGTAGCTTACTTATGATGCATGTGCTTACTATTTCCATTTTGTGCGTTCGTATTCTGTCTCAGATGATGGCGATATGTTGCGAGGATGAGTGCTTCTCCATTTTCTGTTCTGTATGTGGTGGTCGACGTTTGTACCTCGCTCGGGCTAATTTCTTTGGTAATTCACATATGAAATCATTAATTTCTTCCATATTTGTTAGCCTGAAATACTTTGTCAAATATTGATTTCCTTGTTTGATCAAACAACACATGAACTCCAATGTGTACATGATATTTCCGTGGTCACATTATTTTGTTCATGCCATGAGTTGACTAGAGAAAGATGGCGATGTTTTGCTTATCGTGGTTGTAAACCTGTATACCTAATGATGGTGTATTCTTATGTTAGCTAAAAGTGCTTCTGCTGTGTAGTTCGTCTAACCAAATTTGTAACAAATTTGGAGGGACCTAAAAACATAGATTGATATGTGATATTGTAATGAATACAAAGACAACATCAGCACGGCAGACTACCATATAAGATAGAGTATAAGATAAAAGGACAGTCTGTTACTTCTCTCCGATTGCACATGGATAGTTTGATCTTGCGGTGCACGTGTAGTTTATTCACGGGGATGTATATGCATAATTCAGTAATGGATTGTTTGTTTTCTCCCTGCGAATACTAACTGCTAGCATATGCATTTATTTGTTGATTCTAACAAGATGCATCGCTATATCGATAATACAGTAAGCACCTCCTGAAGTTCTGAACTGTCAGGTGGTGCCCTTGCATAGTTGGCTGGTTCTCTTAATTTTCTTTTTCCCTGCATTCTATTTTCCTGGTTTTCCGTCGCTCCAAATGTGTACTTCAAAATGAGTGTGCATGTATTCAGTATTTAGAGAGATGGGGTACTATGTAGACATTCAATGTATTCGTTATGTACCTGGTTACTTAATAATCATTATGCCAGTTACGGTTAGTTTGAAATCATTCTCTTAATAGTCATTATGTTCGACAGGTGCACGGGCTTTCATATCTAAGGTTCACCGGCACACAAGGTATATCCTAAGCCGTTAATCGGTCCTACTCTACTGCAGATCCCTGCTATTGTTGTTCAGTGTCTTGCTTGCAATACGAATGGGTACCTCCAGGTAGGAACATATGTAGTTTCTTGATTTACTGACATGTGTGTGGATACCAATGCGCATATTCTTGATGAAAACTATCCTTTAACCTTGTAGCGTCCTGTGGCTTTATCAAAGTCAGGCCATTATTTGGGTTTTTAACAAAACGCATTCCATTTGACTTACAAATATATCAGCAGTGACATACTATTATTAGTAGTCATCTAAATACTCTACAGTTCCAGTGATAGATGAGCTGGTCTATCAAATATGCATTGCTTTCTGTATTGCCTAGCCCCGCTTCGATTACATTGTTCTATTATACTAAATGTTTATTCGCCTGTTGCGATAGCATATCTGATTGTTGATATTGTTTGACATGTATTCCGTGCACAGAGTCACTTGGTTGTTTGATGCGTTCGTGCTCGTCGGCAGGACGGTGCAAGGCGCAACTCCGATGCGGTTCCTCACCGGTTGGACGGCGTTCAGGCACAACCCCGGTGCTCACTGAGTACTTCCTCGGCTACAACCTCCCACGGTGAGGTAAAAAACGTCTACGATCGGATTCCCTGGCTCCTCAGCGATTTGGGCCTCCTGGCCGTTCGATTCGTTTTCTTTTCTTGATGTGATTCCAGCCGTCGGATCGAGCAGTAGGATGACCTGCGCCGTCGGATCGATTCATTGATCATGTCACAATGAAAGTCACCGTTTCCCTAGGTTTTCGCTTACTTCGCCATTTTGAGCGTATTTCGCTGGCGTGTGGGGTTTCCGGCGTGTGGGCCGCCTTGTTTAGTGACCGTGGCTATGTGTTTTGGCTGTGTGGCCCGTGGGGCGCGTGGGCTAGCAAATATCTTGTGCCATCGCAAGAAATAACATGCCCCCACAAAGGGTATTTTGGTCTTTTCATGTTTTGGTCTTGTGCGTGGTGGACGGTGGTTGGCCCGTGCGTGGATGATGTTGGGGAGGGCACCGGCTTGCCCCGTCGTGCTCCCATTCACCCTTTCTCTCTGAATCCCCTCTTCTCTCCCACGACCCTCTCTCTCGTGCTGGGGCGATGATGATTAGCCGTGGCTGAAAAAAAGTGTGCCTTTGAGCAATCGAGGCACCTGTGGGTATCAAGTTGAATCCTCCCTCTTGTCTCTAGATTCCTTTTTGATCCTGTGATACTTGTTGCTCTGTCCTTGGATGGTCATTCTTGTTGAGTGATAACCAGGGCAGCTCCACTGTATAAACAGATTGATCTGGTGATAAGAGACGGGGGTTGGTTATATGATCGAGGCAAGTCAGATCTGAGCCCACTATGCAATGAACCCTGGACCCTTTTATTTGTATTTAAAGGTGTTGCTTATTTATGCTCCACTGTTTATAGTCGTCTTATGTAAAGATTTCTTCTCTCTCATACCTTTATTGCATACGAGTTGTTCTTGATCTTTTATTGTTTGTTGTTGGTCCTTGATTTAATCTGGTTAAGAGTAAGCTATACTTTGTTATACTAGAAAGACTCGCTCCCAACAAGTTATCGGAGCCGCTCTTGTTTCCTTGAGTTTGTATGGTAAAAATATGCCTTGGCACGAGGGTGCCGGTCCCAACGTTTTGGTCAGGCGAATACTAGAAAAACTCGCAGGTTCGGCCCTGGAGGTTATTAGATTCGACTCCGAGAGCTGCTCGCTTTCCGAGGAGCCCCTGGTGTGTCGCTGCCCGACCCCTTTTTTTGCTTCAATTTTTGTTGGGCTTCAGATTCGATCGTGGGTTGACATGGGTCTGGGTGTGCCTCCTTCTCTTTGTGTTTTTGCTACAGGCGAGGATTGTGCTCGGAGAGGACCCACACGACGATCTGCTCGCCGTCGTGGTGCACCCCTTTTGAAATTTCCCGAGATAGCTGATTGGTGCTACATGATACAGTGGTGAGTTCTCCAACATCTTCCATGTCCATAAACTATGGTTTATTTGTTGGTCTAATTATCTCTTGCTTATCAGTACGGAGACTACAATTTGTTCAGTCGTAAATAAGATGTCTAACTCCAAGTTGAAGTATTATCAGACTTTATTTTTTATAGTGTTTGATAAACCAGTGGTTTATAGTACCATGGGAATTTGTCTCATACGTAGTATGTGCTTCCTTATAAAAATATGCCAATCGTGTTGAAACAAGTAATTTATCTAGCTACACATGCCCTTTCTGATGCATTGCAGGTTCGCTATCAAACTCTCAAAAAGAAAGAACAACTTTATTTTGTTTTGTTGGGAAACCTCTCTGTAGTCACTACCTTGACAGAGACAACTATGTAATCGAGGATATATTTGGTTGGTTTTCAGGTAAAGCTTAGCGGATATTTTTATAGGTTCAGCGCTTGCTTTATGCTTTGATAACTTTAAATTCCTTTTGTTCTTTGGATTATCATAGCATACTCGTCTCTTCTAATCCTAGCAAGGGCATTCTTCATGTTTACAGATAGTTTGGCGCTCTCATGGTTCTTTTCGAGAGATTGTTCTTCCGAGCATTATTTGGTAACCATCTACTGTAGATCATCTACTGCCCTTATGGTGAGTCATTAATGGTGCATGTTTCACTGTTAGTTTCTCTGTGTGCCAATACCTGAATTTTAACCCTAACAATATACGGTACAATAGTCCCTTCTTTAGGTGATCTTCGGCTAGCTGCATGTTGTATATATCACTGCCAACTAATGTGCTCCGAGCTTTAGTGTTTTATAACATTAGGGGGAGTGACAACTCTTGGATAGTGTAACTTTTATGATCATCCAATCACGGAGGAATATGTAGCACTACTGCTCTTTCTTGACATGCTGAACCTGAATTCATGTAATCAAGTTACAGATGAATACACATCATACTTGCTCGCCAGACACTAAAAACCACATTTCTCATGGTGGCGTGTTCTTTGCCATACTGAACCTTAATCACATTTCACTTGGTGATGTGTTCTTTGTCATACTGAACCTGAATCAGATTTGTCTTGGCGTCTTGTTCTTTGGCATACTTGAGTCTGACGGTGTTGAAAATTGTGATGCATTTCAGACCTGAGCCCGCATGAATCGATGCTGCTGCGTGATGTGGAGCCCATGCCCGACCCCGACAACGGCGGTCGACCACAACATCCCTCTCCGGTGAGTGATCCCATCTCCTACCTCTGGCTCCCTCTCTTTCTCTTGTGCTGCTCTAGGTAGGTATACCATATGCTCTGTTATGTGCTTGCCTGTAGCTTTTTTTAGTTATTGAATAAACCATTGGAATAAACGCATCAAGAATTGAATAAACCATTGGAATAAAATACCTCTTTGTTCGCTTTAAATATTGTACAGTCAACATGCATGATACCTCTCTGTATAATGTTATGATTATATTACCCGCTCTGAAACTAAACTTTGTTTGGTGGTTCAGCTAGCTAAGGTTGGGATTTTGATTTCTAACATGCATATCTTGCTTTTCCTCTATCATATTATATGGTCCGTCCTTCCAGTCCTAATTCAGAGCTTCACCGTTGGTCGAGGTGGCCGTTGTTTGTTTGCTTTTGTTTCTGTATCATCTGACATATCACAGTTGCTACTTGCAAGTGTGACTACTATCCCTGAGCTGTAAGATGCAACCCAAAACTGTATTTGTGTTGTGGCGTGATCATTGGATGGTGGATTAGCATCAGTTCCTAACTATGTCCATAGGATGTATAATTTGGATTGCATAGTTCAGTTTGTATCTCAGTCTAAATTTGGATTGAAAATAATTCCTTGCAAAAACTGATGTGTTAGGAAACAAGCAAATGTATAAGATATGTAGATGCAAATATTTCCTTGCAAAAACCTACAGAGAACTCATTAATGGATAAGTTCTATGGTGCATAGGGAGTATATGTAGGAAGAATAAATGGCTTGATTAAATCGAGGAAACACTTCTACGGAACACCTGTACACTACTATGGACGGACTATTTGAAACATCACATAATCAACTGTTCTTTTTATCTTGAAAGAACTATGCACCGCACTTGAATGTTTGATCCTTTTGGGCGGTGATTCTATCCAAAGTCGCTGTTGTGACAACGGTGAGCAACCTCGGGCACCACACTAGCCAAAGCCCCTATCATCGATCTGATTGTTATACTACTGATTGGTTTGGTTTGCAATGCTGGTGATAGTAGATAGATTTCCTTATATTATTTTACTTTTTATAGACACCGACCTCAGAAATTATTGCTCTGTAATGATAATATTCTTAGATTATTTCAGTTTTATTGGTTCAGAAAAAATGTGGCACTTCTGTGTTTTTTTAAATTTGATGCCACTTCTATAATTAAAACAATGACATTCCAATGCGTATGCTACTTCTTTGCTTCAAACTATAGCATGTGTTTATAGTTTCACCGATTTTGCATTACGAAAGTCACCCACTCACCGATTCTGCTCGATCTCTTCCTCATTGGCGCTCGGCAGGAGAAGCTCAGGCTGCCACCACATAAAGGGAGAGGAGCCCAAGATGAATCTATCCCGCCTTACTGTCAATGATCCAACGACAGGGACAACTACTTCGAGCCTAGTTGAGTAGCCGCCAGCCCTGCATTTCGAGCCTAGGTAACCAAGTTTGTGTCTACTTCTATGATTAGTTGCTTATGCTTCATGTTCTTTGTGAAACACAACTTGATGCCTTGTTGGGTCCTGGGCAAGGCCTTTTGGGACCGATCTCTCTAGCGTTAAAGAAAGCAAGATTGATGCTCTGTTTTCTCTATTTTTGTTGGGTTGGAGCAGAGTGGGTTACTGATCCCATACGCCAGTATATAGGAAGAACAACAAAACTTTAGTTGATTTACCTTTTAACCTAAATTTATATAGGAAACTTATACTAACCTTTATCTCAGTTTGTTGCACCAGCTTGCATGTATTTCAGTTGTGGCTCCTTTATTCTAAGTTAGCTGCATCAGCTTGCGGTTATTAGTGTTCTTCCATGCTTACTTACATGAGTGTGTCACTTATATTGTTCATGGTGTATGCCACCTGATCATTGTACAACCATTGTTGCCTATCAATAAATTTTGGGGTAATGGAGACATTGATCGTCTTTCTCGGACAATATATGATTTGACTTCTTGTTGTTACATTTTTGTTTGCGTTAGAATTATAACATGTATTTGGTTATTGCAACAGGTAGCTTATTTACCCCCTAATTCCCTTTTATTTTGTTTGATACTGTGTACATATCAATGTTTAGTCACTTGAATTCAGAACAAAGATATGGTACACCGGACACGAAAGAAAGGAGTAGATAGATATACAGATTCAGATGATATAGTTTCTGTAGATGTGAAGCACGGAAGTTCTAGGTAAAAGTGAATCTGTTAGTTATTTTTTTATCATTGTCGGCACCTTATCTATCTGTAACATGTGTGACCTGTGTAACTGCAAAAGTATTGGGCAATAAAAATTCTGTGTAACACATGTTTTGTATGCACTCTGCCTATGCTTAGTATAGAAACTATGCATGGATGTTACTCTCTTTTTTGTGGCCTTGTGTAGATTGTAAATAAATTATCACGAACAATTGAGCCTTTCACTTTTTCTGTAGCATACTGAGCCTTTGCGGTATTGCTTTCATTGTATAAACGTATGAAATACAAAACATCTCATACCAGGTTGGATATGACTGGAGCGGGTGGGGTGCGGCAAGCCGCACTTCCTATCTAGTAGGAAGGTGCTATCGATCAAGTCCCAGTGCCATACAAAAAGGGCAGCGTTAGGCGCCGGCGCACCGGCCTAAATTGGGGCCGGTCGTACCCTGTAAGTCAGATTAAACACTTTTTATCCATCAGATTTAGAACTTTTTCATCACTATCATATACTTTCCTTTTTTTCTTTCACCTGCAAATCACGCAAGCACGCAAAGGGGCACTAGCGCCATGGATGAGTGACATGATCCATCGGATCTCCACCGCTCGCCGTCTCTCTCTGCTGCTTGAATCCACTATCGTCACACGCCCTCCTCATCTCGGAGTGGTGCCAGCATCATCCCTTGCAGGATGCAGCTTTGTCAAACGCGGGTCAGTCATTCGCGTCGCTCAACATAGCACGGAGTCAGCGCCCCTAGCTAGCCGCCGTGGTCGACCTGCACCACCGAATTCCAGTGAAAAAACACATCTCAATCAAAAAGAACTCCGGTGGTCAGTTGCAACAAAACCAAAAACTGGTTCCAGCAAAAAAAATATAGTGCTTCCAGCAAAAATGAACTACGGTTCCAGCAAAAACAAACGATGCAGCTCCCTCCTCGTGTTGTTCTCATCGATGGTTCCAGCAAAAAAATTTGCAGGTTGTAGCAAAATCGATACATGGTTCCAGCAAAAAATACCTCTCTCCTCGCCGCCCTCTGCTGGTCGTAGCACCGCAGACTACTGGTTGCAGCTATTCACAAAGCTGGTTGCAGCTTCCCGCATGCCGGTTTCAGCAAACCGCGGCGTGCCGTCGCAGTTCTGGAGCAGCCAGTTCCAGCTCCCCACAGTGATGGTTGTAGCACCGCATGATGCTGGTTGTAGTAACCCTCGGAGCTGGTTGCATCATCGGTGTCACTTGAGCTCGCCGTTTGCAGGGATGGTGGCTGGGCGCAGCATCTACCCATCCGCCCCTTGCAGCCTTCAACGGGAAAGAGAGGGTCGATGAGGTGGGAGGGGGGAGGAGAATGGAGGGTACGAGGTTATAGCGGCGGGGGAGCTCGCCGGAGAAGCAAGCCAGCGGATCGAGGAGAGGCGTGCCTATCAGGCAGTTGAGAAGAGAGATGGGAACAATGGGAGAGAGAAAAGAGGAAAGACGATGAAGGGATAAGAACGAACAGAGATAAGAATGGGAGCTGAAAGGATATGCGTGGCTGATTTGGACGTGGGTCCACATGGACGCGCGTCGTCAGCGCGCGACCGGGCCAAAACATAGCCGGTCGTCCGGCTGCAACGATTTCCCATACAAAAATATATTCTTCTCGCTCTTCTCCTTTGACTGCACCGAACTTACCTTTTTTGTTTACTTTATTTAGTCAACTCTCTCTCCAATCCAAACACAATTACGTTCATCTTTTTTGTCAAACTAACCAGATCAGAACTGTCCCACATAATCTCCTTATTAAATCTGCTGAACGAAAATCTTACCTTCCTTTTTATCACCAATCCAACGTGAGGTTAAATTTAAGGAAAAATGGATTCCTTTATTCTGATGGACAGAACATTCGCTGTTCTCCTTCTTATATGATTGATATGATCTATTTTTCTTCTTCAGATTTCTATCTCTCTCTCTCTTTGAGATGAATCAAGCAACAAGATGAACCGAGAAGATGATCACGACGAACGACAAAACTGGATGGATGGTGGTGACGGTGGTGAACAAAATAACTGGCAGCGGATGATGACAATGAAGTGGATGATGGTGGTTGCGGAGACAGCGTGAACAAAAAATGACTAGAACTCGAAACTCTAAAAGACTAGACACTAAAACCAGCAATTCGACACACGATGCAGCCGAGAATTCAACAAAAAAACTAAGTGGTAATGGTGAAAAGGCTCAGATTGTCTTGGACACGGATGAAAGGATCTAATTTTTTTGTGGCTTTTTCTTAGACTCTAGGTATGAAGAACAGATGCAATCTAGACTATGAAAAACTGTAAAATCTCACCGAGCAACCTGAAAACGGGTACCACTTGATAGAGGTGAGGGTGTCCCGATCTTTCGATGAGATGATAACTACCGATTTGGTGGAGACGACTTTGACGATCCGACTACAGACGTGCAACGATGTTGCGCCTTAGCATCTCTAAACCAACTCCGAGGGGTTATTGACCCTGTCGGAGCACGATCAACATGACCACGAAGGTCTATTCCTGCAAGGAATCGAGGAACAAGCAAGAATATGATTAAGGAATCTCAATATTGCGAATATGGATGAAGTATTGAGAAAAGTGGGGTTTCATAAGCGGTCTTGGTCTAGTCGTTAGACATAAACAAAGTACACGAAGTTGCAAGGATGGCTAACTTTTAACTAAATAAAACCAAGTCCAAACGGTGCCTTAAGGGTTGTATATATAACGGAAAAGAGAGGGAATCTCGTCCACCCTTGGCAAGGTGGGACTAAAACACCTCCGGAGTCGTTTTCCCTACAATACGGACTCTAAAAATAGCCTAATAAGAGGTATTTCGAAATTACATGGGCTCGCCCAAAAATAAGGTGGCGCAGCACCTATAATAAGCTATGGACGAATTTTATGAACGGGCATCTTATATATTTCGTCCATCTTCTTATATGCCATCACAGTGACTTCAAAGTGCGGAAATCTTCACTGGAAACTCCGTTCTTGTTCCCTTCGCGTGTGCCTTCATCTCCATGCTTGATCATGCTCCAGTGTCCATCCTTCTAGTCCATGCTAGGCCCTTCAACTATCATCAACACAAATGCATCCAAGTTAGGCAGCATCACATTCTCATGAACGTTAGAAACATTACCAAGAAACGAAAGTACCTGATAATTTAACTGGCGTGTGCGAGCTCTAGTAATTGGTCCAATAGGCATAGTAGCAGTGGTTGTGGGTGTAACTGTGGTAGCCATGTCCTCATCACATCCGCAACTACCAAAGATAATTAAGTAAAGCCCAACCATAGCATTAAGTATCAAGTCCTCTTTACTCCTATACGCAACAACCCACTTACTCGGGTTTGTGTTTTTGTCACTCACGCAACCCACTATAAACGAACCATGAACATATTGCAACATCCTACAGTGGGTATCCCTCACGCTTGCGCGGCATGGAGGGAACCATAGGACAGCACGAAAATAAAGCATACAACTCAAACCAATCACGACCATCAATCGACCCATAGAACAAAATGGATCTACTCAAACATCATAGGATAACCACATATCATTGGATAATAATATATAGTGTTGAGCACCATGTTTAAGTAGAGATTACAGCGGGGAGAAGAGGTGTTACACCACTGCATAGAGGGGGGAGAGTTGGTGATGACGGTGGCGAAGTTGTTGGTGTAGATCACCGTCGAGAGGGAGAGAGAGCCGCCCCTTCTTCTTCTTCTTCTTCTTCTTCTTCTTCTTCTTCTTCTTCTTCTTCTTCTTCTTCTTCCAAGATGGGAGGAGGGTTTCCCCTCTGGTCCATGGCCTCCATGGTAGCGGAGGGGTGAGAGCCCCTCCGAGATTGGATCTCTCTCTATTTCTCTTCTGTTTTGCGTTCCCGTTTTCTAGCCTTTCACCATTTCTTAAATTCCTGGATACCCGTAACTCCGATTGGGCTGAAATTTTAACACGATTTTATTCCTAATATTATCTTTATCGCGACAAAAGAAGGGTACCAACCGCCTTACAGGGGCCCCACAAAGCCTGCTGGCCGTGCCCAGGTTAGGAGGGCGCGCCCCTCGAGCTTGTGGGCCCCTCGGGCATCGTCTCATGTTGATTTTTTCTTCCAAAAATCACAAATATTCCAAAATAAATCTCCATAAATTTTTATCGCGTTTGGACTTCGTTTGGTATGGATATTTTGCAAAAAAAAAGACATGCAACAAACAGGAAATGGCACTGGGCACTGGATCAATATGTTAGTCCCAAAAATAATATAGAATGTTGCCAAAAGTATGTGAAAGTTGTAGAATATTGGCATGAAACAATCAAAATTATAGATACGTCGGAGACGTATCACCTCCTCGGTGGCGGAGGCGTCGTCCTCGCGTGCACCCGCATCTCCATCGGCGGGGGGAGCATAGGAACCGCCGGCCATCCCTTCTCCCTCACATGTAACAGCCCGAGACCGATGCTCCAGATGCCTTCTAGTCATTTCATTGTCGCCATGTGATTTATTTGTTTGTAGCATTCACCATCGCATGTTTCACACTACATCGACACTCTGTTGCCGTCATTTTTCAAAACTTGCATCCATTTGTAGTCGCCGCTTCTCTTCGTTGTCTTCGTGGTCTGTTCTAAGAGGAGGAGCGATGGTAACAATGCATTTGATGTCCGGGGCTTGAGGGCCCATTTTGAGCCCCTCTTCCTCAACCTCAAGTCCCTTCGCCTCCTCAACCTCAAACCCTGCTTGAGCCCCTGCCGCTATGGATTGGGAAGTCCCAGCCCCGGCAAGTTCAAGCCCGGTAGCCTCCTCCGTGTCTCGCTCTTCACTTCCCTCGTCGGAAGGGCCGACGCCCTCAGCTCCTTCCTCCTCCTCCTTCTCTCCGGGCCCTGTTCCCCCGGCAGCCCTAAGCTCCCTATCCTCTGCAATCCGATTCGCAATGAACGCTTGCTCGGCCTTGGTGGCGCGCTTGATGAGGTCGTCCTCTACCCTAGAAGCTCTTTCTTCCAAACGAGAGACCCAGTCCATCTCGACGTCCGTGGCAGGTAGTGCCCAATCGGCCTTGACCCCAAAGGCATTGCAATCAGGCATCCATTGCAGGATCTGCCCAAGGCAGAGTTGAGGTGCAGGGGAACAACCTTTGTGAAAGCACAAGTGCTCCCTAGGTCGTTTTGGTAATTAATGTCAACATATCTCTTGTAGGACTAACACTTTTACCTAGTATGTTTCAGATAAGTTCAACAATGAGGTGGCATGGACTAGAGGATGTGAAACCCCTTCAAGATGCTAAGGACAAAGGATTGGCTCAAGCTCAAAGTTCAAGACTCTACATTTTCTATTTTAGTGATCCAAGATCACATTGAGTCTATAGGAAAAGCCAATACTATCAAGGAGGGATGAGGTGTTGCTTAATGAGGCTCTTGCTCAAAGTGCTTAGTGATATGCTCCAAAGCCCTCAACTACATTCTCACATCCACATATGACCCAAACCAAAAGTCAAACTCGGCCCCACCGATTCTTTCTATCTGGCGCCACCGAGTTCAGATGTCATAGCCACTGCCACAAACCCTAGGCAAATCGGTCTCGCCGATAGGGTTCTCGGTCTCACCGAGATGGGGTTGTAATCTCTCTGTTTCCCTTCGTAACGTTTCGGTCCTACCGAGATGAGCGATCGGTCCCACCGAGATTGCAATGTAAACTCTCTGTTTCCCTTTTGTAACATTTCGGTCTCACCGAAATGAGCGAATCGGTCCCACCGAGTTTACCTGACCAACTCTCTGGTTAGCTTATTACCAAAATCGGTCTCACCGAGTTTGTGTAATCGGTCTCACCGAGATTACGTTATTCCCTAACCCTAACCATATCGGTCCCATCGAGTTGCATGTCGGTCCCACCGAAATCCTAACGGTCACTAGATTTGCTAAATCGGTCCGACCGAGTTTACCAATTCGGTCCCACCGAGTTTGGCAAGTTGTGTGTAACGGTTCGAGTTTGTGTGGAGGCTATAAATACCCTCCACCTCCTCTTCATTCGTGGAGAGAGCCATCAGAACGAACCTACACTTCCAACCTACATTTTTTGAGAGAGAACCACCTACACTTGTGTTGAGACCAAGATATTCCATTTCTACCATATGATTCTTGATCTCTAGCCTTCCCCAAGTTGCTTTCCACTCAAATCTTCTTTCCACCAAATCCAAATCCTGTGAGAGAGAGTTGAGTGTTGGGGAGACTATCATTTAAAGCACAAGAGCAAGGAGTTCATCATCAACACACCATTTGTTACTTCTTGGAGAGTGGTGTCTCCTAGATTGGCTAGGTGTCACTTGGGAGCCTCCGACAAGATTGTGGAGTTGAACCAAGGAGTTTGTAAGGGCAAGGAGATCGCCTACTTCGTGAAGATCTACCGCTATTGAGGCAAGTCCTTCGTGGGCGACGGCCATTGTGGGATAGACAAGGTTGCTTCTTCGTGGACCCTTCGTGGGTGGAGCCCTCTGTGGACTCGTGCAACCGTTACCCTTCGTGGGTTGAAGTCTCCATCAACATGGATGTACGATAGCACCACCTATCGGAACCACGACAAAAACATCAGTGTCTCCAATTGCGTTTGAATCTTCCAAACCCCGCCCTTTACATTCTTGCAAGTTGGTTATGGCATAGACGATTAGGTCATGTTGGTATGCGAAACCTTGACAAGCTTATTAAAGGTGATTATATCCTTGGAGTAAAAGATGTTGTATTTGACAAGGATAGACTTTGTAGTGCTTGTCAGGAAGGTAAACAAGTTGGAGGAAGTCATCGCGCGAAGAACATCATGACCACGAGAAGACCACTCGAGCTACTTCACATGGATCTCTTTGGTCCAAATGCCTACAAGAGTCTCGGTGGTAACTCATTTGGTCTAGTCATAGTTGATGATTTTTCAGGATTTACGTGGGCGTTCTTTCTTGATGACAAATCGCAGGTCCAAAAGATCTTCAAAAACTTCGCTAGGAAGGCCCAAAATCAATTTGACATGAAGATCAAGAAGGTTCGAAGCGACAATGGAACGGAGTTCAAGAACGCAAATGTGGATACCTTTCTTGACGATGTTTCCTTTCGTCCTTCTAAGGGCCCATTTATTCTTGGGCTCATTTCCAGCATTCGGTTACTTATGGTCCGTTAATGGCATGTTCCGCTTGTGGGCCAAATTCAGCTCATGGTTACAGTCGGCCCGTTTGTGGCCCATTAACCCGTTGGGCTGTTTTCATAGCGTCATCAAATACAACCCATTAATGACCCGTGATGCCTGTCGATAAAACTAAGCCTATTATACATTTCGGCCTATTAACAGCCCGTTATGGTCGGGCCATAAACACATGATTTCCACTCTAGCCCGTTTACGACTCATTTTGGGGACCGTTGTTGGACCATGAATAGTACGACCCATTTTTAACCAATCGATCATACAGCCTGTAGAAAGCCCATTGATTATACAACCCGTTGAGGGCCCATGGATCCTACGGCCCATAGGAGGCCCATGGTCACTACAACAGGTAGCAGGACCATGGTTACAATGGTCTGTATGTTGCCCATGGTTATTGTGGCCTAGTTATAAAAAATAGGTTATTGTGGCCACTAGAAAAATGCGGAAAAAGAACTGTGGTGACTACAAGAAAACAACTAAACAAGAAAATAAGGAAATAAATAAGGAAGCAACTAACGCTGGGCTATTACAGCTGAGTGAGTCCTGGACTAAGGGGTCCTAGGGCGTCCGGCCTGTTAGCCATGGGCCGGACTGATGGGCTGCGAGTATACGAAGACCGAAGACTGCACCCGTGTCCGGATGGGACTCTCCATGGCGTGGAAGGCAAGCTTGGCGGCCAAATATGTAGAATCCTTTATTTGTAACCGACCTTGTGTAACCCTAGATCCTCCCGGTGTCTATATAAACCGGAGGACTTAGTCCGGCGGGAGATACTCATTACCATAGTCATACATGCTAGGCTTTTAGGGTTTAGCTATTACGATCTCGTGGTAGATCAACTCTTGTAATACTGAAAGTGCGTTATATCGACTAGGGGGGGGGGGTCAATAGGCGATTTTTATGAAAGTGAAGAACTACTTGCAGCGGAATAAGTACTCAAAAGTAAACATAACAAAACACAAGCATGGTCATCATGATGAAATGAAGACAAGCAAAGAGTACAGAAAACGTAAACACAGGATAACACAGGATGAAGGCAAACAGATTGAAGAAATTGAACTGAGGAAATTGAGAAAGTCTTCAGTCAAAGTCTTCAAACACAGATGTGAACAAGTGCACAACACAATTATGAGGAAATGAAAGAGTTGAGGAAATAGAACCAGTAAGCTTGGTGAAGACAATGATTTGGTACCAGTTCCAACTGCTGTCTCAGTTGTACATCTAGTTGGAGCGGCTAGGTATTTAAACTTGAGGACACACAGTCCCGGACACACAGTCCTCATTGTATTCTCCTTGAGCTAAGGTCACACAGTCCTCGCCCAATCACTCGTGGTAAGTCTTCAAGTGACTTCCAAACCTTCACAAACTCGGTCACTCGGCGATCCACAATCCCTCTTGGATGCTCTAGACCATGAAGCCTAACCGTCTGGAAGAAGCACAGTCTTCAATGGTAACAAGCATCGGATCCACCTTGAGATCAATCTCTTGATGATGCTCAATCACTTTGGGTTAAATAGGTGTTTGGGTTTGGGTTTTCCTCACTTGATGATTTTCGCTCAAAGTCCTCGGAGGATGGGATGCTCTCAAATGACAAGTGTCGGTTTCTCTCGGAGCAGCCAACCGGCTAGTGGTTGTAGGAGGCGGCTATTTATAGCCTAGGGAGCAGCCCGACATGATAAGACATAAATGCCCTTCAATGATATGACCGTTAGGTGGGTAGATATTTTGGGACAGCTGGCACAAGGCACAACAACGGCCGGAAATTTGAGTATCAAATTCCTCAGGGCTATCATGTTCCTCCTTTGTGTAGGCAATCCGCCTTTGGCGAATTCCTAACTCCTCAGTCAGAACAAATTCCTCAGAGACCAGAAGAACTTCGTCTCTGTCACCGAAGAATATGACTGAACTGTATGAGATTTCCAATGGCTTCACTCGAAGGGATTGGTAGGTGTAGGATTTTGAGTTGAGCATCACATGGAAATTTTTCCTTAGTATTTCCTCGACCCCCTTTAACAGTACAGTGTTGCCTATGACTCAAGAAAGAGAAAACGAGACTACAAAAACAAAAGTCTTCACGCTTCATGTTCCTTGTATGAATACCAAGTCTTCAGGTCACACCAATTTCTTCACTTTCAAAGTCTTCAGAAAGTATTCAGAAAACCAAAATCTCCAGTCGAAGATATTCATTTTTAGGGGTCGACTTTCTCTGTAAGTATCAAACTCCTCATAGACTTACAGACCTGTGTACACTCAAAAACACATTAGTCCCTTAACCTATAAGTCTTGAATACACCAAAATCACTAAGGGGCATTAGATGCACTTACAATCTCCCCCTTTTCGGTGTTTGATGACAATATAGGTTAAATTTTCAACGGGGACAATCATATGAAGCGTAAATACTGATATTGAGGAATTTGATTGCAAGATATAGAAGAACTCCCCCTGTAGATGTGCATAGTGAGGAATTTGCTTTTGAAGCAATGCACACTTGAAGAGTAGAATCATGGAGATCTTCCCCTATATCTTGTAATTCATACACGCATTTGACATATAATATGAAGAATTTGAAATGCATGATGAAATATGGTGACTGATGTAATTCAGCATGCATGCATTAACATTAACGAGGAATAAGCATGCAGAAGAACACATCAAAAGTATCAGACCACCATAGAGTTTAAGTTTACAGCTCGATCCAGCAAAGTCTTCAAAAGAATGAGAGTTGTAACTTAAGAAAAAAACGCCCATATAAGATAGTCCCGCTTGAAGACTAACTCAAAGTTCTCCCCCTTTATCATCGAATGACCAAAAGGATAAAAAAATGAGGACTAACACCCTTGAAGAATATCATGTTGATCGAGGAGCGCCGGCGTTGTTGGGGTCGTTTGTTGTTGTAGGGCCTGCCGTAGTATCGTCCAAGTCTTCATACTCGTCGGTGTCACGTGATGAGGAACAAGAGCTAGCCACCAAGGAAGGAACCTTGACCTTTTTGTATTTCTTCGGTGGAGGAGCAGACCAGTCAAAATCCTCCTTGAGACCCATTTGCTTCAGATCTTCTTCACCATATAGATGTGATAGAATAGCCCAGGTGCGATTGAAGATTTCATGGAGGTAGTAATGGTTTTTCTTCACTGCATTATGTGTAGCAGTCATGTTGTGAAGAATAGAACCAAGCTGACGCTTAACCCATTTATTGTTTCGATCCACCTTCTAGTGAAGACTAAGAAGTAGCTCACGGTCAGTCATCACCCTTGGAGCTGTGGCTTGAGGAGTAGGCTTGGATGCATTGGCAGTAGTCATGAGTGACAGAGTCATCATTGGTGGAATAAGATGCAGCTTTGTGAAACTGACCATCCAATGGACGAATGCCTTCATTAATAATAGCTGGTGCCTTGCCCTTCTCATTAGCTGAGGAATATGTCTGCTTGAGGACTTCCATTGGGGGCAAGTAGCTGAGGTGATTATGAAAATCAGCCTTGTAGTTGAGTGAAGACCTTGTTTTGAGGAATCTCATAATCCAAGGAGCATAAGGCCTCAACTCAAACGGAGAGAGTGCAACATTTGCCAGAGTCCTCATGAATTAATCGTGATAGTTGACAGGAATGCCATGCATGATGTTGAATACCAGATTCTTCATGATGCCAACAATTTCCTCATCAGACGAGCCGTGGCCTTTGATCGGACTCATTATCTTCGTCAGAATGCGATAGACAGTTCTTGGCACATAGAGTAATTCCCTCACGAGGAATTTGGTCCTTGGGGCTTGACCAGGCTTCAGAGGCTTCATAAGAACTTGCATATAATGGGCAGTGAGTTCAGGCTCTTGGTACATGCAACGAGCTCCTTCAGGTGGAGGACTGATTGGCAGGGCATCAGGCAATTCAGAGGCCGGTGCTTTATAATGAGTGTTTTCGGTCATCCAGTCCAACACCCAAGTATTGATATCGTCAGCGTCACCTGTGACATGCAGTGTTGTGTAGAACCGAAGAATAATCTCTTTATTCCAATCTACAATGTCAGAGCAAAAGTTGAAGAGGCCTGCGTCATGAAACACACTGAGGACAGGAGAGAAGCACGTCAGGGATTCCATGTCCACATGAGGAATGTGCTCGTGGTCGAAGACTTTTTTAACGCCCCGGAGCCGATGCGCCAGGTGTCTTCCTATTATTCGCCGTTGTTGCCATGTCGTTTGCTTGCGTGTTGCATTTTGCCATGTCATCATGTGCATTGCATTGCATACGTGTTCGTCTCATGCATCCGAGCATTTTCCCCGTTGTCCGTTTTGCAATCCGACACTCCTATGTCCTCCGGCGCCCCCTTTTGCATCTTTTCGTGAGCGGGTGTTAAACATTCTCGGAATGGACCGAGATTTGCCAGCGGCCTTGGTACACCACCGGTAGAACCGCTGTCAAATTCGTGCCATTTGGAGTCCGTTGATACTCCAACGGTTAGCAAGAGGCCGTAAAGGCCTCGTATGTGTTGCAGCCCAACACCCCTCTAAAGTGGTCCAATAACCCATCCAAACCCCCTCCATCCTCTTGGCCGTTCGATCACGATCGCGTGGCCGAAAACCACTCCCCATTTGGACACTCCTAGCTCCCTGTACCTATAAATTAGCCCCTCCACCGAAATTCGCAGTCCAAACCCTACCATCTTCCTCCTCGCGCCGCCGGACGCATCCGTCCGTGCCGGACATGTCCGCCGTCCACGTCGCTCCGGCCAACCACAAGCCGCCACGTCACCCCGCTGCCGCTCCCCTCCACTCATGTCGCGCCACGTCATCCGCCCCCGCGCCCACATCGCCGCGCCGCCCGAATCCGGCTCGCCCGAGGCGCAGACCTCGCCCGAACCCGCTTCGCCGCCGCCCGCGCCCAGCGCCTCCACCGCCAGCGGCACCACCGCCTTTCAGCGCCGCCGCTTTAAGCCATAACCTCGCCGCCCGCCGCCGCTCGCCGCGCGCCGCCTCGCCCGCAACCACCACGCCGCCCTCGCCGCCGCTTGACGCGCCTCGCCCCGCCGCCCGTTGTGCCACCTCCGCCGGCCCTGCTGCTCGCCGGAGCACGCGCCACCACCACCCTCGCCGTGGATCCGGTCGGGCCGGACCGGATCCGGCCATCCCCGACCTCCCCGACACCGTCCCGCGCCCCCATCGGCCTCCTCCTCGCCGGAGCTCATCGTCGGAGCCGCCCCGCCGTTGCCGGAGCCAGGTTGGACGAGATCCACCACTCCCGGCATCCAAACGTGCCGCTCCTGTCCCGGATCTCCTCGTCCCGCTTCTCCTCGTCTAGTTTTCGCGAGGTGAAATTCCACAGTCCCCGGATCCGCAACATTTGCATGCCATGTACATTGCATCATATCTCCGTGACTATAGCTCCGTTTTGCGTGAATGATATATCAAAATGTTCATCATGATATTCTCTACATATTGTTATACTGTTGCATGCTAGTTTGAGTTCATCTTAATGCCGAAATCACCGTTGCAAGAGTGCTATGTAATGTTGTCTGCTGTAGTTTAACAGAACTTGCTCATTTGTCATTTTTATATCTTTTGTGTGATTTTCTTTTGAGCATGAAGTCTACATGTGTTATGAGCTACAACAAGCCATATTTTCTGTGGTGCAATCTACTCTTCATGATATACCATGTGTTGATTGATACAAGCTTGCAAAGTAGCCCATGCGATATTGCTGATTTCAGGGACTTAGGATTCTACCAAGTCTTTTCCCTGCTGTTATTTTTATGCCATGTAAACATGATGCTACAGTGACATCCATGCTTCTTTTGAGTTGCTTCAGTAAGGATGTTTTGGACTTATGGTTGTGCTCTATCCATCCATGCCCCTGTTTGCATTTATGGAATGCTCTAGCATGTCTTAATTGTGCTCAGTTTTGCTATAAAATGTTCCTGGCAGATTGTTTACATGTTGATCAATTTTGCCATGGTTGTTGTTAGTGATCCAAGCATGCTATGAACTTTCTCTTGCCATGGTTAGCCTCATGAACAAGTCATCTTGCTGTAGGTATGCTTGTTTTGTCATGCAATGCCTTGTGATGATTGATTTGAGCTCGCAAAGATGCCTTCATAATTCTGTTTATGCCATGCTCAGTTTTTCTGCTAAGTCTGAATCTGGTAATAAAACTTGCTATGTTTATATGGGTGCCATCATATCTTATGTGCCTTTTGGCTCCTGATCAGTAAGGGACTTTTGTTCTATGCAATTAGTAGATTCATGCCATGCCTTTGGTTGCCATGATAATTTCCTGTAGCATGTCGTTTGATAGCTCTAAACTTTGTAACCTGATGTTATTTCTGCCATGTCCAGTGATTTTCACAGTCTGTGAACTGTTATTATTTGCAATCTTGTAATGTCCTTTTGTGCATGTTCTTGTGATTTCTGGAGATAGCTCAGTGTTCATGTTTTGTTATGATTTACCTGTACATCATGTCCATGCCTTTTGTTTGCATGTTGTGGTGATGTAGCATGTTATTAGGGTGCTTGCAAGTTGCCTAGTTGCTGTTTTGGACAACTTGTCCTTTAAACTTGTTTCATGTGTATGTGTTGAACCATTGCTCCGTTTTGAGTGTGCTCTATATGATACTTGCTTAGTTTTGCATGTAGTTTCATGTTACCTTGTTGCATCCATGTTTTGAGTGTGTTTGCTTGATGTTTGAATGCATTTTGCTTGAATTTCTTGCTTAACTTGTTTTGTTCATATCTTCTAGGCCGTAGCTCCGAATTAAATGAACTTTATATGTAACTTGACTAGAATTTCGTGTAAATCATCGTGGTGCGTCTTAACTTGCTGTTTAACAACTTGAACATAAATTTTATTCAGATCTGGACCAATTTCGAAATTTGCATATGGGGACTTACCGGAATTGTTATATGTTTTTTCCGGCCTCATTTCAACTTGCTTTGATGTGTTGTTCTTGTATGCATCATCTCTTGCCATGAGTAGCTTCATATAGCCTTGTCATGCATCATACTTGGTTGAGCATCATGCCTTGTTCATGTGTGGTGTGTTTACCATGTTGTGTGCTTCTCCTCGATAGTTCCCGTTTCGGTGCGATCGTAAGGATTCGTTCGTCTATGCTTGGTTCGTCTTCATGGCTTCATTTTCTTCATGGACTCGTTCTTATTCCTAGCGGGATTTCAGGCAAGATGACCGTCACCTTGGATCTCACTACTATCATTGCTATGCTAGTTGCTTCGTTCTATCGGTATGCCGCGTTACCTACCACTTGCTTATGAAGCCTCCAAAATTGCCATGAACCTCAAACCTTTGGCACCCTTCCTAGCAAAACGTTGCTTGGCTATGTAACCACTTTTGCTCAGCCCCTCTTATAGCGTTGCTAGTTGCAGGTGAAGATGAAGATTGCTCCATGTTGGATTATGTTTATGCTGGGATATCACAATATCTCTTATATTATTAATGCATCTATATACTTGGTAAAGGGTGGAAGGATCGGCCTTATGCCAGGTGTTTTGTTCCACTCTTGCCGCCCTAGTTTCCGTCATATCGATATTATGTTCCCGGATTTTGCGTCCCTAACGCGGTTGGGTGTTATGGGAACCCCTTGACAGTTTGCCTTGAATAAGATTCCTCCAGCAAAGCCCAACATTGGTTTTACCATTTGCCTACCACCTATACATTTCCCTTGGGAGTAATTAACCCGAGGGTCATCTTTATTTTAGCCCCCCCGGGCCAATGCTTCTCTAAGTGTTGGTCCAAACTAGAGCCCCTTGCAGCGCCTCCTCGAGGAAACTCGAGGCCTAGTTTTAGTTGTACGGATGCTCATCCGGTCGTGGCCTGATACGAGATACGCACGGCTACTATCAGGGTGTCGGCACGCCAGGAGGTCTTGCTGGTCTTGTTTTACCATTGTCGAAATGTCTTGTAACCGGGATTCCGAGACTGATCGGGTCTTCTCGGGAGAAGGAATATCCTTCGTTGATCGTGAGAGCTTATCATGGGCTAAGTCGGGACACCCCTGCAGGGTTTGAACTTTCGAAAGCCGTGCCCGCGGTTATGTGGCAGATGGGAATTTGTTAATATTCGGTTGTAGTAAACTTGAAGTAAACTCTTCTAAAATACACCAACTGTGTGCGTAACCGTGATTGTCTCTTTTCGGGGTTGTTCGAGAGGAGAACACGGTTTTTGGGTTATGTTTGACGTAAGTAGGAGTTCAGGATCATTTCTTGATCATTACTAGTTGGCGACCGTTTGCTTAGCTCCTGTTCTCGCTCTTGTTTCGTAAGTTAGCTACCATACTTTGCTTAGCCGCTGCTGCAACCTCACCACTTTACCCCTTACTTACCCATTAAGCTTTGCTAGTCTTGATACCCATGGTAATGGGATTGCCGAGTCCTCGTGGCTCACAGATTACTACAACAACGATTCTTGCGAGTACGAGTTATGCGATGCTCATGACGCGAGAGCGATGTTTATTTGTGTTGGAGTTCTTCATCTTCTTCGTTGATCTTGGGTTAGGTTCCTGGTCGGCAGCCTGGGCTAGCAGGGAGGATCTTGTTTGAGTTTTTGTTTGTGTTTACTCCGTAGTCGGATGTTGTTCTTATGTATGATGTATTGATGTATTCTTGTGGCATTTGTATGCCTTGTATGTATCCCCATCTATTATGTAATGTTGATGCAATGATATCCACCTTGCAAAAGCGTGTCAATATGCGGTTCTATCCTTGGTGGGGCCTTCGAGTCTCTTTAGGATAGTATCACATATTGGGAGTATCAAGTTGGTATCAGAGCCTCGACCGACCTTAGGAGCCCCCTTGTTTGATCGTGTAGCTTGGCCGCTGTTGAGTCAAGAAGAAAACTTTTTTGGAGTCTAGTTATATCGGAGAGTAGGAATTCTTTTTACTCCTTAGCCCCCTTCGTCGCTCTGGTGAGAGATCTTGACGTAGGTGTTTCGACTACTCCTCTTCCCCTTCAATTTTTTCTCTAGGATCGCGCAGGTGTTCCTTTTTGTTCGTTGTCCCCTCTTTTTGTCCGGTGCATTTCTCGTCAAGATGATTCAATCCTCTTTGCCTTTTGCGAGATCAGCCCTCAGTTCTTACTCAACGTCGTTGTTCCCCGTGTGAAGTTGTCCTTATTTTTTTCCCACCCGCCCACCCTTCTTCTCGGAACCGGAGTCTGTAATCGAGTATCCATTCTACTCGTGCGAAGCATTTGCATTCTCTCCTCAATTATTTCAACCAGTGCTTTCTCTTCAAGTTATTCGTCGGTTCCCCGTTCCAAGTTGCCTTTGTTTTTCCCGTCCTCCCACCCCATTTATTCTGGAGTCTGAGCCTTTATTAGAGCAATCAATTTCATTCGTGCGGAGTATCTTCAGTCTTTCCTCAATTGTCTCAACCGGTGAATTCTCGCCTAGTTAATCATTGTTCGTCTCATTTCCTTTTGCGGTGGATCCAATTCAAGTTTTTCGTTGTCGATCGTATTCTTTCCCTCAACTCAAATATTTCCCTCTGATCGTTCGCCTCTTGCCATTTAATCCTTCTGGAGTGCTGAAGACATCTCAGAAGATTCGTGTTTGCATTCAATTATTTCGAGGTTGTCACCTCATTCAAATCTTTCAATCGTTCCAATGCATCATTTCTCATTCAAACAATCCTTTCCTACGGTGTTTCTTTTCAGTGGGCCCTAACCCACAGGTTTTTCCCAGGATCTTACCTGACTCTTCTGATTTTCCCGGAGGTATTCTCTAGTTCTTTTGAAATTTGACGTAAGTATGAATTTCATCAGCCAGATGCCTTCTCCAAGATAGCTTCCAAATTGTTTCATGTTCGGGTCATTCTTTCCTCTTTTCATTCTCCCGGAGTATCTCAACTAATTTTGATGTTGTTTCTCGTCGTCACTCTCAACATTTGAAGACCGAAGTAGAGTTTCTCTTAAATCTAGTTCGTTCTCCCGGAGATTCGCGGTGCTAGCTCGATGCCATCCTCTCAAATTGTTTCCAGTCGTGCAATTATTTTCAATCGTTTGGAGTATTTCAGGAGTTGATTTTCTCTCTCGATCTTCCGGAGGTCATCTTTTCGGAATATCTCTACGTTCTAAGTTTTCAGCTTCGTTCTCTCAATTATTCTATATCCGTGCTTTTTCATTCGTCTCAATATTCTTCCGGTGCTTCGTTCAAGCATTCTTCAATCAGTTCGTGATCCCTTCATTCTCTTGTCTCTAAATTCCCTCAAGCATCTTCGTGCTTTCTAATTCTTCCCGGTGATTCCATCCCCTTTCGTCAGTCAATTTTGAATTCTTCCGGTGGTTCGTTGAAGATTTCTTTTCTGTTGTTATCGTATCAATTCTTTTGTTTCTTTCCAATCCTACCGGTGGTTCATGAGGACCTTCCCAAATTTCGCGCTATATTCTCCCCTTTAATCTTTTTTTCGACGCGAATAAGTAGTATGCAAATCCATTGTTTCTCATCAATTTAATTGGTAGAGGATAAGCATAACATAATTCTTATTCTTCTTTCATCAAGTTGATTTATCCCTTCTTTTCGAGGATTGTTCATGATGAATAATCTGTTTGTTCTAAGTTGTTCATCTTTTCCCTCCCGGAGTTCCAAGTTTCTCGCTTGTCTCTACGCGAAGCCCCATCTAAATCATCGCAAGGCTTTAATCTTATTCCTTTCATCCTTCAATCATATCTCATCATCTATTTGTTACCGGAGTTCTTCATGGTGGTTCGTGAATATTTAATTTATTTTTCAAGTGTTCATCAAGATTCTTGTAGGCGAAGCTCAAGTATCTTTTCTTCTTGCATCTCGAAGTGCAATTAATTCTCCGTATTCTTTTGAAGTGGAGTTTTGCATTTCTTCATTCTTCTCAAATATACAATCATTTCCGTTTGTGGTCGGTTATCACCTCAAATTTTGAGATGTTATCCATAAGTCCACAACAAGATTATTCTTTTTGTTCTTGATTTTCTCAACAACTCCGTTCAATGCTTCCTTCTAAGGATGCTTTCTATTTCATTCGTGGTAGAAGTTGTCATCTTCTTCCCCGTTCTTCTCATTCCAATCTTTCAAGTATTCTGGAGTGGTTTCAGAGTCTACCTTATTCGTTGAGCTTTTGATTCTTGTCATATTCGCCTTTCCTCTTTTCTACTCGAGTTTTCTTGACTTTGTTAATTTTCCCTCTTGCGTTCTTATTTTCACCTCATCCTCTTTCACCCTGTCTCGTTCCTAAGATCTCGGGACGAGATCTCTTGTTAGTGGAGGAGATTTGTAACGCCCCGGAACCGATGCGCCAGGTGTCTTCCTGTTATTCTTCGTCGTTGCCATGTCGTTTGCTTGCGTGTTGCATTTTGCCATGTCATCATGTGCATTGCATTGCATACGTGTTCGTCTCATGCATCCGAGCATTTTCCCCGTTGTCAGTTTTGCAATCCGACACTCCTATGTCCTCCGGCGTCCCCCTTTTGTCTCTTGTTGTGAGAGGGTGTTAAACATTCTCGGAATGGACCGAGATTTGCCAAGCGGCCTTGGTACACCACCGGTAGACCGCCTGTCAAGTTTCGTGCCATTTGGAGTCCGTTTGATACTCCAACGGTTAACCAGGGAACCGTAAAGGCCTCGTGTGTGTTGCAGCCCAACACCCCTCTAAAGTGTCCCAATAACCCATCCAAACCAACTCCATCCTCTCGGCCGTTCGATCACGATCGCGTGGCCGAAAACCGCTCCCCATTTGGACACTCCTAGCTCCCTCTACCTATAAATTAGCCCCTCCCCCGAAATTTGCAGTCCAAACCCTACCATCTTCCTCCTCGTGCCACCGGACGCATCCGTCCGTGCCGGACATGGCCACCGGCCACGTCGCTCCGGCAAACCATAAGCCGCCATGTAACCCCACCGCCGCTCCCCTCCACTCGCGTCGCGCCACGTCATCCGCCCCCGCGACCACATCGCCGCCGCCGCCCGGGGCCCAGATCCGGCCCGCCCAGGCGAGCAGGCCTCGGCAGACCCTTCGCCGCTACCGCGCCCAGCGCACCTCCACCGTCTTCTTGCGCCCGCGCCGCCCTATGCCGCCACCTCGCCGCCCGGCCGCCGCTCCACCGCGCGCCGCCTCGCCGCCGTCCCGCAACCACCGCGCCACCCTCGCCGCCGCTTGCCGCGCCTACGCCCGTCGCCAGCATTGTACCACCTCCGCTGTCTGCTTTGCTTTCGCCGGAGCACGCGTTACCACCGTCCGCGCCGCGGATCCGGTCGGGCCGGACCGGATCCGGCCGTCCCCGACCTCCCCGGCACCGTCCCGCGCCCCCATCGGCCTCCTCCTCGCCGGAGCTCATCGCCGGAGCCGCCCCGCCATCGCCGGAGCCAGGGTGGACGATATCCACCACTCCCGGCATCCAAATGTGCCGCTCCCGTCCCGGATCTCCTCGTCCCACTTCTCCTCGTCCAGTTTTTCGCGAGGTGAAATTCCACTAAGTCCCCGGTTCTGCAACATTTGCATGCCATGTACATTGCATCATATCTGTGTGACTATAGCTCCGTTTTGCATGAATGATATATCAAAATGTTCATCATGAGTTGCTCTTCATATTGTTGTAGTGTTGTTTGAGTTCATCTTGATGCCCAAATCATCGTCGCAAGAGTGCTATGTACTGTTGTCTTCTGTAGTTTAATAGAACTTGCTCATTTGTCATTTTTATATCTTTTGTGTGATTTGAGCTTGCAAAGATGCCTTCATAATTCTGTTTATGCCATGCTCAGTTTTTCTGCTAACTCTGAACCTGGTAATAAAAGTTGCTATGTTTATATGGGTGCCATCATATCTTTTGTGCCTTTTGGCTCATGATCAGTAAGGGACTTTTGTTCTATGCAATTAGTAGATTCATGCCATGCCTTTGGTTGCCATGATAAGTTACTGTAGCATATTGTTTGATAGCTCTAAACTTTGTAACCTGATGTTATTTCTGCCATGTCCAGTGATTTCCACCAAGTCTGTGAACTGTTATTATTTGCAATCTTGTCATGTCCTTTTGAGCATGTTCTGGTGATTTCTGGAGATAGCTCAGTGTTCATGTTTTGTTATGCTTTACCTGTATATCATGTCCATGCCTTTTGTTTGATGTAGCATGTTGTTTTGGTGCTTGCAAGTTGCCTAGTTGTTGTTTTGGACAGCTTGTCCTTTAAACTTGTTTCATGTGTATGTTTTGAATCATTGCTCCGTTTTGAGTGTCCTCTATATGAAACTTGCTTAGTTTTACATGTAGTTTCATGTTACCTTGTTGCATCCATATTTTGAGTGTGTTTGCTTGATGTTTGAATGCATTTTGCTTCAATGTCATGCTTAACTAGTTTTGTTCATATATTCTAGGCCGTAGCTCTGAATTAAATGAACTTTATATGTAACTTGACTAGAATTTCATGTAGATCATCGTGGTGCATCTTAACTTGCTGTTTAACAACTTGAACATAAGGTTTATTCAGATCTGGACCAATTTCGGAATTTGCATATGGGGACTTACCGGAATTGTTATATGTTGTTTCCGCCTCATTTAAGCTTGCTTTGATGTGTTGTTCTTGTATGCATCATCTCTTGCCATGAGCAGCTTCATGTAGCCTTGTCATGCATCATACTTGGTTGAGCATCATGCCTTGTTCATGTGTGGTGTGTTTACCATGTTGTGTGCTTCTCCTTGATAGTTCTGTTCGCTATGATCGTGAGGATTCGTTCTTCTCGCTTGGTTACGTTTTCATTGGCTTCATCTTCTTCATGGACTCGTTCTTCTTCCTAGCGGGATTTCAGGCAAGATGACCGTCACCTTGGATCTCACTACTATCATTGCTATGCTAGTTGCTTCATTCTGTCGCTATGTTGCGTTACCTACCACTTTCTTATGAAGCCTCCAAAATTGCCATGAACCTCTAACCTTTGGTACCCTTCCTAGCAAAACGTTGTTTGGCTATGTTAACGCTTTTGCTCAGCCCCTCTTATAGCGTTGTTAGTTGCAGGTGAAGATGAAGATTGCTCCATGTTGGATTATGTTTATGCTAGGATATCACAATATCTCTTATATTATTAATGCATCTATATACTTGGTAAAGGGTGGAAGGCTCGCCCTTATGCCTGGTGTTTTGTTCCACTCTTGCCGCCCTAGTTTCTGTCATATCGGTATTATGTTCCCAGATTTTGCGTCCCTAACGCGGTTTGGTGTTATGGGAACCCCTTGACAGTTCGCCTTGAATAAAACTCCTCCAGCAAGTTCCAACATTGGTTTTACCATTTGCCTACCACCTATAATTTTCCCTTGGGAGTAATTAACCCGAGAGTCATCTTTATTTTAGCCCCCCCGGGCCAATGCTCACTACAAAAAAAGACACATCCGTGACATTTTGGGCCGAACGAAATTTTTTCTGTCATACATATGACACTTCTATGATGATAATTGTGACAAAACCCGGTATCATCATAGATGTGGTGGGCTCCTACTTCTATGAAAAAAAATCATGATAGAAAATGGGCTTTTCGTCCTGGGCGGGCCGGAGACGCAGCTGCATGACATTCTTTGGGCCGTCCATGAAGGAAAAAATCATGGTAGAAGAGAGGGCTAGGAAAATTTCGGCGAGTTCCCAGTTACGGTGGGAGGTCGGGGGCCGAGCGATGCGCGTTTCTCTCATTACTGCGTCTGTGGCGTGTGTGCGGCGTTAGCTCTTGAAAGCTGAAAGGCGAGGCGTTGGGCTCTAAGCGAACGGCGATTACCTTTGCGAACTCGTGTTACTAAACCCGAGCGATCGAGCGATGGATGTTAACTTGACCCGATCGAGCGATTCCTTCACTACTGCTGCTAACTGAAGCCGATCGATGCCGCCTCTGGGATGAACAGTGAGCGTTGCAGGGAGGTTTGGATGAACATTGAGCAGTGGCGTTGCCTCTAGATGAACAGGACCCCGTGGTGTGGTGGAGGGCTGGATTAACAGTAGACGGTGGAGGGGTGCCCATGGAGGGGTGGTTGAACAGGACCCCGTGGTGTGGAGGGCTGGATGAGCGATGAAGCGGTGGAGGGTGCCCGTGGAGGGGTGGTTGAACAATAGCCGGTGGAGTAGCGTGCGGTGGAAGCTGGATGAACATGAGCCCGTGGAGGCTGGAGGAGGTCGACGGTAGCCCGTGGAGGCTGGAGGAGGTCGACGGTGGAGATGAACAGTATCCCGTGGAGTCCCGTTTTGCGATCGCCACACCCTCCCGATCAACAGGACCCACGTTTCGACCGTAGGAGGTAAGTTTCGTCCGTCTTGCGGTACGCCACACCCCTCCCGATCAACAGGACCCCCGTTTCGACCGTAGGAGGTCCATTTCATCCGTTTTGCGGTACACCACACCCCTCCCGATCAATAGGACCCCCGTTTCGATCGTAGGAGGTCCGTTTCCTCCATTTTGCGGTACCCCAGACCCCTCCCGATGAATAGCATCCTGTTTTGAACGTGGCCGGTCGAACACAAGGCCGTTTCCTCCGTTTTGCGGTACGCCAGGCCTCGTTTCCATCGCCTGTTCCACCCAAGCCCTCCCGATGAACACGACCACGCATGCCGCTCCAACCCAGCCAGTTGGCTCCCACGCGTTCCGTTGCCTCCCGATGAACATGATGCATTCCATTGCCTCCCCATGAACACGACGCATTCCGTTGCCTCCCCATGAACACGACGACGACGCTGTTTCTCTGTTCCGACCCAGCCATGTAGACGAGCCCTGGCCGTACGTATGCGCAAGTAGGCGTTCGAGACCCTGCCCGTATGTACGTACGTGGCCGTATTTTCTTTCTTGCACCCTGACCGCTATACGTCCGTGTACATGCTACGTGCGCGCCTCTACTACGACACGTGCGCGCCTCTACATCGACTTTCAAAGATATATATGCATTACGTTCGCGACCCGAATGACAACGCCACGTGCACGCTTCGACCGAGGTGGGTCGGCCGCCGAGCACTTCCTTACTGCGAAGATGTAGCTGGTGGGTCCCAGCAGTCAGGGGGCGAATCGTTTTTTTGCCTGGACGCACTTCCTTGTGTGCGAAGGTGTAGCTCCTGGGTCCCAGCAGGCAGGGGGGAATCGGTTTTTTGCCCGGACGCACTTCCTTGCGTGCGAAGATGTAGCTGGTGGGTCCCAGCAGTCAGGGGGGAGAATCATTTTTTTCGGACGCACTTCCTTGCGTGCGAAATGTAGCTGGTGGGTCCCAGCAGTCAGGGGAGCGAATCAGTTTTTTTCGGACGCACTTCCTTGCGTGCGAAGATGTAGCTGGTGGGTCCCAGCAGTCAGGGGGGAATATTTTTTCGCGAAATACGGTGGCCCATCCGGTGGGTCCCCACTGTGAGGTGGAGGAATAATTATTTTGCGCGTAATAAGGAGGCACTTCCTTGCTGCGGCCGTAGACCCAGCTGTCAGTCTCTCCATGTACAGTCCACGTCCGATGGAAGCCATTCCTTGACCACGTTGACCATGCCGCGCCGAGAGCACCTGGGCGGTGGACGACGGCGAAGCCTAGGAAGGGGACGACGAATTTGAGGAAGACAGCGATGGATGCCCACGCATAGAGGAGCATGAGGGTTCACTCGTTCAAATTGCGGTGTGAGGCTGCCGTCGCCGCAGAATAATAGGGGGTGTGGGTCCGTAGAGGGATGGCCTGGCCAGCGGTGGGAGTAGTAGGGGCAGTGAGGCCTCCGCGGCATCACAGCTGGCCATGGGCGGCAGGAGCAGGCGGCACGACCGGCGTTGCTTTGGGCGGCTGGAGCAAGAAGACCAGAGGTTGAAGAAGCACTACGACCGTTGGATGGACATCGTATGGTCACTGGAGCTAGAATCGTTCATATATTGACTAAAGTTGACAAAGGCCTCCGTCCCAGTCAACTTAGTAGGCCCACAAGTCAGCCTCCCACCAAGGTGGGTCCCAGCTAGCGAAATACTGATGGCCTATCCGGTGGGTCCCTGCTGTCAGGTGGAGGAATAATTATTTTCCATGTAATAAGGAGGCACTTCCTTGCGGCTGCCGTGGACCCGGTATCGGCCTCTCCACATCTGATACTCTTCCGATGGAAGTCGGTCTTGACCACATTGACCACGCCGCCGAGAGCACCACGGCGGTGGGCGACGGCGTGGCCTAGGAAGGGGACGGCGTGGAGCCGGGAAAACGCGACAGTGGAAGCCAGCGGAGCGAATGAGTCTGAGGTTCACGGGTTCGGCTACGGTGTGAGGCTGCCATCGCCGTGAGAATAACAGGGGGTGTGGGTGAGTAGAGGGATGCCTGACAGCGGTGGGAGTAGTAGGCGCTGAGGCTGTGGCAGCAACTGACCCGGCCACGGGAGGCGGGAGTAGGTGGTCCTTGGCGCTGCTGGCAGTTTGGAGCAAGAAGATCAGAGATTGAAGAAACACGACGGCCGTTGGATTGACATCCAACTGTTACGTCCGCTAGAATCTTTTGTTGATGTATATAATAACTAAAAAAATCTTGCATACGCGTCAACTAAACAGGTCCACAAGTCAGACCACTCCCTCTTTTTTTTTAATAATTTATATATAGCTCATGGCAACTTCTTATGCAATTTATTGCGATGCGTTTTTAGTTGGCAGGGCCAATTTCGCATATTTCTGTGGGTTCCAAACTATTTTTAATACCGAAATGTCGAGCGAGATTTAAATTACTTTGAAGATATATTTAAATTAGGTTAATGCCCAGTGAAATAGGAATCTGAAAATGTGAAAACAATTTAGAAATTATAAAGTAATTGCCAATTTGTCATCTGTTTTTATATTTACAACCGATTTCATATTACTTTCAAGATTTGCAGGCGTCTTGAAAGAGTTGCAGCCCGTCAGGGCGTAGAAAAATAAGTAGGCCTTGATTGGGTATTCTTCAGAAAAAATAAACTGGGCTCATTGTCACAAAGAAAAAATAGCTGGGCTGGTCACATGGTGAACATAAAATATAAGCACAGGCTAGGCGAGTCCTGACCAGTTCAAACCTGCTCCGTCTCAACAATACCAAGCAGAAAAAATACTGCTCGAGTAGCTACGTCCCAGGTGTCAGCCGATCTTGTGTTGTTCTCTTGTCTATTGACTATATACGCTCACAATGTCGTGGGTCCCAGATGTCGGGAAAACACTAGGAGGAAGCATTTTATTTTTCTATACGCTGACGTGGTGGGCCCTTCTGTCATCCTCTCCACGTACTTCTGCCAATTCCTGTTGTTTGTTGACCATGTTGACAACGCGAGAGGGCGGCCTATTCGAAACATGGGTGGTCAATAAACAGGATTGTCGGGGCAGGCTGATCTGGCCCACGAACACCTATGGGACCGGCGGACCGAGCCCCTTTCGGTTCGGCGGAGAGCAGAGGTCGCACGAAGAGCAGATCGAGGCGAAGCACACGAGAGGTTTACCCAGCTTCAAAGCTCTCCGGAGAGATAATACTCCTACTGCTGCATGTCTAGGTGTATTGCGTTCTTGCTCAGGAGCGCTGAGTGCTCTGAAGACACACGAGCTGCTAACGAGGCTGAGCGTGGAGGGAATTGATCGACCAACCCTTTCTACGTTGCGCATGGGCCTCCTTTTATATGCTCAAGGGGCTCCGACAGGTGGCAACGTAGACGGGGGTACAAATGGAAAAATAGTGGTTGGTACACCTACTTATGCGATTAATACGGTGTACTATACCTAACCCCGACGGCGGGGACAAAGGCATTAAATGCTGTCTAGTTGCCCTAACGGTGCAAGCGAGGGACCGTTAGGGGCGCCACCGCTTGCCACGATGGCAAACTTGTCGGCTGCTTGCCACCTCGCACGCGGGCTGCCTGACCTCTGCCACGCGCAGCGCTGGAAAGGTCCCGGGCGACACGTTAGTGGATCTTGTTGGAGCGTGGAAATGCAGAGGTGGTCTGCCGCTGACAAGCGTCTTCTTGCCGCGGTTGTTGTCTTGTCGTGCGGGAGCTTGTCGCTCACGGGCCTTCCCCAAGCTCCTCTTGCCGGGCCTTGTCTTGTATGTGCCTTGGGTGGCCTTCCGGCAAGCTCCTCTTGACGAGGCCTTGTCTTCTAGGTGCCTTGGGTGGCCTTCCAGGCAAGCTCCTCTTGCCGTGGCCTCGTCTCCTTGGCTTGAATACTTTGGTCTTGAATGGCTCCAAAGGAACCACGGAGGATCTTGGGGGTCACCGGTAAGCCCTGCATGAGGGCTGCAACTGCCGTGCACAAGTTCGGGATACTAGGGTACCCCTACTCTAGTACACAGCAGAGCCCCGAACTGGGCCACCTGCAGTGAAGCGGCTGTTGGGCGAGCCCAAAAGCGAGGCACGGGCACACTGGCCCGGAGTCACGCCGTAACTCACCCGGACCCACCACGTCCTCCCACGAGCAGCGCGCGTCGAGCGTGGCATCGTGTGAGAGATCGTGGGCGAGATCATGGGGGTTTCTTTATTGAAATAATGGAACGTCCGCCTCCCTCTTTATAAGCGGGAAGCAGGGCAGGCCGCTCACCTTGCCGATTCTTTGTCCCATCGAAAAACCACCGCTGCTCCCTCTCCTCTTCAAGGCTGAAAGAGAGCAGCGCCCACTTCATCGCCACTCAGCACCCTCAACGCCGCCGATCTCCTCCACCGCCTCTGCCATGGGCACGAAGCCGACAAGGGAAGGCCGTGAAGTCGGCCGAGGCGGCGGCTTGTGGCGCTGCGAATGAGCAGACCATCTTCCCCCCTCATTTCGCGAGGGCCGAGGGAGAACTACTACCTCTTACAGTCGACGGAGACGAGGCGCATCCAGCGCGAAGGTACTCCCCGCCGCTGCTGCAAAACTGGCCCCGACGGGGTATCCCTTCTTCGCGCTTTTCTTCTACTGCGGGCTCTGCCCGCCTTTCTCTGAGTTCTTTTGCGACATCATGAACACCTATGGGTTCCGCCTCCTTGATTTCACCCCCAACGTGTTCTGACCATGGCGGTTTTCGCACATCTCTGCGAAAACTTTGTCGGAGTCCACCCAAATGTAGCCCTTTTCCGCCACTTCCTTTTACCCCGTGTTGAGAGAGGAACCCCTTCTTTGGAGGAATCGCTTGGATCTCTGTGGTCGGCAAGAAGGAAGCTTATCTGGAGGGAGAGCTCCGTAGCAAATGGGAGGAGTGGAGGCGGATTAGTGCTGGATTGTTGAGGAGAACCGCAGCCATTTACCGCCCAGCGCCAAACCCGATGGTCTGGCGGCGGCAATGATTGGAGCAATCTGGCCCCGGAGGGCCTTCAAGCTGAAGATCGCGATCACCGAATCCTCCGCCTCGAGACTTGCCGGACTGACCGTAAACCTTTGTTGGCGCGGACTTTCTTCGCCGCCAGACGCCCCTTGTAGGAGAGAAGGAGACCTGCACAGGAATTTGAACGCAGCAGATATCATGAGGCTGCGCCCAGGCCTCAACTTCAACTTCACCGTCTTGGAGCTTGACGCGATGCTCTTAGAGCTGTTCAAGCCCGATCCTGATCATCCAGAGATGTTTAGGTTGCCGAGGGGCGTCGTTCCGTTGTGCAACAATTCCGTGCTTGACCGCATCCGTGCAATGATGCCGTCGTGCGACTCACATGGAATTGTCCCAACTTGGCAAGAGCTGGCGAGATGGCGTCAGGCGGCAGTTCTTTGACAATCTGGTGGAAATGCGGTCCGCCCCTAACGGCAGAGGGGCCTCACCAGCGACACTGCGGCGATGAGATGCGGCGCGACGCCATACAGGTTGGAAGAGGCGGCGTGCCGCTGCTGGCGGTTTGGCTTCACTGTGGAGGAGGCGGAGGCAGCCGAGGCGGCAAGTCTTGTTGAGCGAAAGGAGTTTCTTTGGCGAGGAGGAGCTTGCCGAGCACGAAGCCGGTCGGCGAACCCGCTGGGCGCATCCTCCCCGCCTCCAAGCAGCTTGCCGCAAGCGGAGCCACCAGCTCCACCAAGAAGGCGTCTTCGCAAGGCTGGAGAGGCAGCGGGGCGGCAGATGGGCCAACAGCCGCAGCGCCCGGCCAGCTCTCATGACAAGCCTTTCTTGTTGCGAGGAGCACCTCACGCCGCAGCGACAGCTGGAAGCGAGGCCCTCGCGGGCCACCGGTCCCGCTCCGCCAAGCGTCCAAGGGAGCCCACTCCTCCGCTTCATCGCAGGGCGGGCGAGTCGACCTCTCCGGCGCTCGGCTCAAGCGAGGAAGAAGAAGAGTAAGATTCCCTTTGTGCTTGTAATTCTTCGATTTGTTTCCTTGTCTTGTATCTGATCTGCTTTACTCTGAACCCACTCCTTTTAGGGATGCTTTGGCCGGAAGAATGTCGAAGAGAGCCAAGACCCCGGTGGTTGTCATCGAGGACGAACCCACTGCGACAGCAGGAGGCGCGACCGAGACCACCCTGCCGGATGAGGCAACTCTTCTTCAAAGCAGCCCCCAGCGCAGCCCCCAGCGTAAGTATATGGTCTACTTCCTGCTGTTTGGCGTGTATGGGTGCTTTTCTCTTTGCTGATATCTGGCTGTTGATTTGTGTAGGAGTAGAGCAGCCTCCTTCTGCTTCGACTACGCCGCCAAGGGTGGATTCCCCGGCAAGGGAGCGTTCTCCGGCAAGGGAGCCTTCTCCGGCAGGGGGCAGCTCTTGACAAGGGGCGGCACCAGTGATCCCTTGGCGGCGGAGACCATGACCCTTGAGACCGGCGCAGTAACCTTCTTGCTGAGAACTTCCCTTGTGTTTTTCTTCTTCTGATTTTGTCTTTGAATATTTGCTTGACTTTCTTCATCCATCCGCCACAGAGCCAATGGAGACCGAGGTCGCCCGGTGAGGAGGACGTCTTGGCAACACCGATGAAGCCGCCGCCATGGAAGAAGAAGCGGTGACAGCGAGCCCGCCGGCAAAGAGGCCGCCGGTATCGCCGCAGAAAGTCGGGCGAGGGTGCAGCGATCGTGACCGACAACCCCGAGGCCGCAGGGCGCCAGGCACTACGCCGACCGCGGTCCCTCTGCGCTTCTGTTGCCAGACTCTGAAGAGCCCCAGCCCGCGCCTATTTGAAGGCCGGCGATGGCGTCTTCATCAAGCTCCCATGGGAGTCGAGCTCGAGCGCCCGGCGAAGGAGAAACCTTCGATGAAGAGCTGCTCGCCTCCGCTGAGGCTGGCCGTTGGTGGACGCGCCAAGCAGCAGCGGCGAACTGAGGAGGAGCAGGCTGCTGCGAAGGCTGCTTGTCGCTCTACGCGCCCGACAAGCCAAGCTGGAATCGTGAAGCGCTTGTCGCGAAGGCGGGAGCAGATATTGAGAAGCGCGCGGAGGAGCTCCGGGGCCGCAACCAGGAAGCTCTCCGGTCCTTGGCGGAGGAGCGGGAGCAACTCGCCGAGGAGCGCAAAGCCTTCATCCTCGAGAAGGCTGAAGCTGAGGAGGAACAGCGGCTTGCCGCTGAGAAATTTGTCTGCGCAGGAAAGTGAGTTGGCGCAGCGGAAGGTTAACCTTGACAGCCACGAGGAGGATCTTGCCATGCGCGCGAGCAAACATTTAGCGGGCTCTCAAGGAAGCAAAGGATGCTGCCGCTGCCGAGGCCGCCAAGAAGGAGCTGGAGACGAAGGTGGCGCAGTTGGAGGCCAGCCTCAAGAAGAGCGGCGAGGAGCTTGCTGCACTCAAGCACTGAGCGCGAGAAGGACGCCTTACACTCTTGGCGAGCTGCAGGCCGTCTCGCCGAGAGGAGCAAGGAGCTCAAGCGCCGCCAGGACTCAATGCAGATCTTGAGTTGAAGCTAACTACTTTGACTTCAGGTCTTTGGGCGGCGCCAGGGAGGCGATGGCGGCCTTGAAGGAGAAAGATCAAGGCCGACGAGGGGCTGTTTGGCGAAGTCTTGTTGCCGCCAAGAGTGCCTTGAGGGAGAACGTGAACCTTTGGACCGAGGGTCTCGTGGATATACTGCAGCCATTCACGGGAGCTGATGGAGCTGGGGATGGTGGATCTTGGATACTCCTCCGACGAGCACCTCCAACCCAGCGCCAAGCTTAGCTTGTTCTTCAAGGGCGTGGTGAAGGCCCTCCAGTGACTCGGGAGGAAGTCCCAAAGCGGTGGCCGAGGAGTCGCGCCAGATCTGCTGAGGGAGCTCTCGAGAAGGTCTTGATGAAGGTGGCCTTCCGCAATCCAGGCCTCAACCTCACCAACGCCCTCAAGTCTCTGCCACGGATCTGATGTGGAGACGCTCAAGACCCTTGTCGCACCCATTGTGGACAGGGTGAGCGGAATCAAGAGGGTTGAGGGCGATCGCGTAGATTAGGCCGCCCGTTTTTTTTTCTTTCTCTTGCCGCTGCTGGTCATGTCATAGGAACAATCCATTAGAGCCGCGGCAAGCTATCTTGTAATATAACTCTATTTTGGATATCAATTGCTATGTTATTTCCTTTACTTGATTCCTTCCTTTGTATGTTTTTGCCCTACCGTTTTAGGGAACATGTAGGCGCGGGCTACTGAGCCTTGGCCGGCTGAAGTCTTGAGACGTCGGTGACTTCTTTGGCGGTGCCGCTCCGACAAGCAACCTTGTTGCAACTAGTCACAGCTCACTTAAGTTGTTGAGCGGACTCGAAACAAAGTAAGGGCGCAACTAGCTACGAGTTGGTTCCTCTGCACAGTGTTTTCCATACAAAGTGCGGTCGTTCAAGGAAGATAACTTAAAAAAATTTAAAACTGATTGCTCAAACTTTGGCAACTTAGCTTTTCTGTTGTTAGCTTCCCGGTAAGGCTAGACTTCCTTGAGCGACTCTTGGTCCACACCATTATCTTCTCCCTTCCCCCCGACAAACTTGTGTGCGAGGGAACCTTCCTTTCTTTGAGAAAGAGAAAGAAGAGAAAATAAAGATATGGAGCCTTGTGGCTCGTTATCACTTACCGGGGGTAGGTGCTGCACAAAGTGTCAGATTACGCATGCAAATAGAAGTAAAAAGCATGAAATCGACAAGGTGTGCGAAGCACGCTAGCTTCTTGATCGATGCACGGGTCTGCCCGGCTTTGTACAAAGGATTACATGCAACAGCGGCAAGACTTGTACAAAGGTTGTTGCGAACAGGTTCCGGCAACCGCGCCTCACGGGTAAAACTTACGAAGATGCTCAATGTTCCAGAGTTGCTCACCGGAATCCCATCTTCGGTCTCAAAGCCGGAACGGCCTTGAGCCTAGTGACTCGTTTCACCCGGTAAGGGCCTTCCCACTTCAGCGTCAACTTGTTGGAATTCTTGGCGGACTGAACGCTACCGAAGAACAAGGTCGCCTTCCTCGAGACTTCGGCATTAACTTTGCGGCTATGGTAGCGGCGAAAGCTTCTTTGGTACCGAGCAGCTCATCTGACGACACGAAGACGATCCTCCTCAAGGAGCGGTAGCGTCATCTTGTCGCAATCGCTCTTGCCCAAGCTCATCATAAGCGAGCACTCGACGCGATCCGTATACGAGTTCCGTGGGGAGAACTGCCTCTGCTCCATAGACTAGAGCGAAGGTGACTGGCAAGTGGCTCGATTTGGCGTCGTCCTGATCGACCAAAGAACCACCAGCTGACTCCTCAATCCAGCTTTCTTCCGCACTTGTGCAGCACAGCCGAAAGTTACGGTCTTGAGCTGCGCAAGACTTCAAAGATTTGCCCTCTCCGCTTGACCGTTGCTTCTCGGATGAGCAACGAAGCGAAGCAGACCTTGGCGCCAAGATCTTGGACGCATCGCATGAAGGTGCGGCTTGTGAATTGCGTGCCGGTTGTCGGTGATGATCTGTTAGGGATTCAAAGCGGCAAACAATCGACTGAAGAACTTGATCACGACCGTGTCTTTGTCACCTTCCTCATCGCTTGCACTTCCGGCCACTTTGTGAACTTGTCGATTGCAGCGTACAAGTACTCAAAGCCCCGACCGCTTTCGGGGAAAGGGCCGAGGATGTCGAGCCCCGGACCGAAAATGGCCAGGATAAAGGGATCGCCCGGAGAGCTTGAGCTGGCCGGTGTATTCGCTTGGAATGGAACCGCACGCTTCACACTTGGTTACTTGTGCAGTTGCATCTGGAGGGCTGTCGGCCAAAAGAAACCTTGCCGTAACGCTTTGCGGCAAGTGCTCTGGCGCCAATGTGATGACCATATATGCCTCCATGTATCTTCGCCAACAGCTTTTGTCCGTCTTCCGGTGAATACACTTCAATTTCACACCGTTGAGTCTTCTTACATAAAGCAGTGTCGTCCGACAAACCGGTACATACTTGACCGCCGGGCTACTCTTTCCGCTTCTTCTTGCTCTTCGGGAAGTTCTCTGTCTCAAGGAAATGGACAATCTGCTGCGCCCATGCTTTGGAGCTTGCGGCTCGACAACAAGGACTAAAGGCACATCTGCTGCTGCGGGAACATCAGCTTCCTGGCGAGAGCACTGCGGCTCGGCCGAGCTTGAGCGTTCCCGGCAAGCTTGCCGAGCAAAACTTGTCGGGGCGCTCGCTTCAACGAAACAAACCACAGGGCTTGTCGGAGCGGCGCTCCTCAGGCTCGTTGGTGTCGATCTTGGGGACCTTCTTGACGGCGGCTTGGAAGCTCTGCCGGGAAAGTAGTCACCAGAGATCAACTTCCTCTTCTTGCTCTGTCAGTTGATGGTGTTATAGGCGGTTGAGTCAGGTTGAGCACAAAAATCCCTGGTTCCATTGGTAACTTAAGTGCGGCGCAGACTTTGGCGAACCATCGACAATGTCGTTACGAGCCCTTGGAATATATTCCATTTGTAGGCCGTCAAAGTGTTCTTCCAGCTTCCTCACTTCATCAACATAAGCTTCCATCAGCGGACTCACGATAATTCTTGTTCACTTGGCGGATAACAAGTCGTGAGTCACCCACGACAATGAGCTTCTTGATCCCAAGGTCTACTGCGATCTCGAGACCGGCAAGCAAACCTTCATACTCTGCGGTATTGTTTGTTGCTTGCTCCTTGGGAAAGTGCATCTGGACTACGTGCTTGAGGTGCTCTCCGGTGGGTGCGACAAGCGACGCCGGCACCGGCGCTTTGCAGCGAGAAGGCACCATCAAGGTACATCAGCCACTCTTTGCTTGCTTCCTTGGCGGGAATGCTCGTTTACTGGAATTTCTTAAATGGAGTTGGCGTCCATTCGCTATGAATTCTGCCAACGCTCGCTTTGCATAGTTGAAGTGCTCTCAAACTTGAGGCCAAAGCTTGACAGTTCGATTGCCCACTCGACAATCCTGCTGTTGCCTCTGGATTTTGCAAGATCCTCTTCAGCGGAAAAGCAGTGACAACTGTGATCTCATGTGCACGGAAGTAATGGCGCAGCTTTCTCGAGGCCATGAGGAGGCCGAAAAGCAATTTACGCACACCGAGTACCTTGACCTAGCCCCTGCAGAAGGGAACCGACAAAGTAAACTGGGCGCTGCACCATCCTTTTATGCATCTTCTCATGCGTCACGCAGATCCATCCTTGTCGGGAACGAGCTTGCCGGTGAAGCCCCGCTTGTCGCGGATGCACCTCGCCATGGTTGCTAGCTCATCATCCGCCTCCCTCTCCGCTACTAACACAGCACTAACCACTTGATTGGTTGCCGCTATATATAGCAGCAACTTCTCTTGTGGCTTAGGTGCGACAAGTGTTGGAGTGGAGGATGAGTATCTCTTCAAGTCTGCGGTATGACCTCCGCTTCGAGTCCATTGCATCGGACCTGCCTTCTTCAAAATTTTGAAGAATGGCGGTAGCCTTCAGCAGATCTAGAGATAAACCCTCACGAGAGCAGCTACATGGCTGGTAAGCCTTCAGACATCCTTGACGCGCTTTGGTGCTTCAATCTGCTCAATGGCCTTGATCTTGTCGGGATTTGCTTGGTTCCATGAGACACGAAGAACCCGAGAAGCTTGCCGGAAGGGACTCCAAACACACACTTCTCAGGGTTGAGCTTGAGGTTGATCTTGCGCAGATTTGCAAAGGTTTCGTCTAAATCTTGAATCAGAGTTGCCTTGTCTTGCTTTTGACCACTATATCATCCATGTATGCTTCCACATTTCTGTGCATTTGCGGCTCAAAAGCGTCATGAACTACTCTTGCAAATGTTGAACCGACATTCTTTAACCCGAAGGGCATCCGTACAAAACAGTATGTGCCACATGGGGTGATGAATGCGGTCTTCTCCTCATCCTCTTACGCCATGAAGATCTGATGATATCTCGAGTATGCATCCGTAAATGAAAGCAAATCACATCCGGTACGTGGAGTCAACAATCTGGTCGATGCGCGGCAAGGAAATGGGTCTTTGGGACAAGCTTTATTGACATCTATAAAGTCAATACAAAGCCTCCATTTCCGTTAGCCTTATGCATAACCACAGATTGGCCAACCATGTAGGATGGAGCACTCCTCGACAAGGCCTGCCGCTTCCAGTTTCTTGATTTCTTCTGCGATGAATTCTTGGCGCTCCATTGCTTGCTTCCTGACTTTCTGCTTGACGGGCCGCGCATGAGGACAAACGGCAAGATGGTGCTCAATTACTTTCCTGGGAACACCGGGGATGTCAGACGGTTGCCACGCAAACACGTCAACGTTAAGCCAGAAAGCAACGAGCGCCGCGCCTTCCTATTTAGGGTCGAGAGGCAGCGATGGTGAAGGTACCACCAATGCCGTCCTCCTTGGCGGACACCTTCTTGGTCTCTGGTGGAGCTGCCATCGTCTTTTTACACTTGCCGGTGGAGCTCGATGGTGTGTCCTCGACGGTAGCGCAGCACTCCGAAGAGGTGCGCTTGCCGGAGTGGGCATCAGAGCTCTTGCCGGACTTGGTCTTCTTCTTCCCCCCGGGAGCTTCAGCCGCAAGTGGCTTGCAATTTGTTGCGTACCGCTGCTTCGGTAGATCTTGTCGGCATAGATAAGAGCGTCCTTCTTGTCGCCAGGGACAGAGATGACACTTATCGGGCCTGGCATCTTCAGTATGTTGTAGGCATAGTGAGAGGCCGCCATGAATTTGGAGAGCGCTGGACGGCCAAGTATCCCATTGTAAGGCAATGGAAAATCAGCAACGTCAAAAGTGACCCTCTCAGTTCTGAAGTTCAACTCGCTGCCAAATGTCACCGGCAACGTGATCTTTCCCTTCGGCTTGCTCCTTCCCGGATTGATTCCTTGGAAAGTGCCGGTCTCTTCGAGCTCACCATCGGGGATCTGGAGTTTCTGGAGCACCGCGGAGGAGATCAGATTCAAGCCGGCCCCGCCGTCAACTAACATCTTGGTGACCTTGAGGTTGCGGATAGTTGGTGAGACCAACATCGGCAAGCACCCGACCGCGATTCTGCGATCGGGGTGGTCCTCAATATCAAAGATGATAGGCGTCTTTGGACCATTTCGAGAGGCTGCGTGACTCGATGGATGGTTCTGCTGCATTGACTTCCCGCATCCTTTGCTTGAGTTGGCGGTGTGAAGTATGCAGAAGCACCGCCGTCCAACGCAGGACCTCTGTGGCTTTCTGGAACTTCTTCTCATCGGTCTCGTCATCATCCATGTCTTCATCGTCGTCGTCGTCTTCATCCTGTCGCGGCCGCGAGGAGGTACATCTCCTTGCCGCTGCTTGGCCTTGCTGCCGCGTCCCCCTCGGCCGGGACGTTTCTTGTTAGCTCCTCCAGCACCCTCCTAGGCCTTCTCCTTGTCGCGTCGCTCGTATTCAGCCTTCTGCTGCTCGACAAGCTGCTCGACCTTCTTGCAGCTCTGGAGGTCATGACCCTTGGTGTGGTGGATCTTGCGATCGCTTGCGGAGCCGCCCCGCTTGTCGGCGACCGCCACAGATCGGCGATTGGTGCCGGCGACCTCCTTGCCGGAGCTACCAGCCTTGGCTTTCTTGTCGCCACCTCTGTTGCGGACTGCTCAACAACTAGCACATCTACGCCTTTCTTTTCCTGTTGCCCGCCGCCACGGCTCTTCTTCTTGTCGGGCGGTCTCTTCACTATCGATCCTCCTGCTTCAAGATTCTCTCCGGAGTCTCCTTCCCTTCAAAGACGCGCACACTTGTCGGCCAGGGCATATAGCTCATCGACGTCTTCGATCTTGCACATCGCCATCTCCTCCGCATCCAGCGGTTTCGCGACGTTCGATGGAACGCGCTGACATGGCGGTGGTGGACATCTGGGATGTTGTGTTGTACACGGCTGAATCTTTGAATATACTTGCGCAGGGGCTCTCCTTCCTTTTGGGCGAGCAGATGAAGATCACTTTCTTGGCCATGGGGCTTGTGGCCGCGTGTAAAGGCGCCGACAAACTGATGGCATAGATCTGCCCAAGAAGATATGGAGTTGTCCGGCAAGTGCATGAGCCAGGATCTGACATTGGGCTTGAGCACCAGAGGGAAGTAGTTGGCAAGGATCTTGTCGTCTCGCCCCCTGGCAGCTTGCACCGCGATGGTGTAGATGCTGAGGAACTCCGACGGATGCGTCTTGCCGTCGCATTTCTCCGATACGTCGGCTTCAAGTTTTTCTTCTTTGGGCCCTTGGACTTGCCGCAGCTCACGAGTGAACGCAGGGCAACCTACCGCGTCTGACAAGTCGCTGGTTCCTCTTGCGGCGTGCATGTCAATAGAGGGCCCATCGCGCTTGTCGGATTGACGCCTTGGCGCTTCTCTTCGGGCGCTTCGATGCGAGTTCGAGCGTCTTCTTCTTTGTCGTCGATCGTAGAACTTGGCGCTGATCGCGACGAGCTCGTGGATCCGGCGACGCGTGGAGTCGCTGCCGAGGTGGATCCGGCGAGTCGGCGATCTTGGCCTTCGGGCGGAGAGTGCATGGTGGTTGCACCTCAGCGGTCTTGTCGCCACCGGCTCGTGTTTAGCGATTCGCGGCGGCAGCGATGCACTCGGTTGCCGCAGAGCGTCGCCGTTAAGCGGCCGATGAGACTCTGAATGGTGGCCCTCCACTCATCGACCTTGTCGGCCGTTGGAAGGTAATCCAGGAGCAGCTGTGCTCTCGCCAAAGCTTCTGCTGGAGTGGTGGGTGGCAGTGGCGAATGGCGCGAGGAGCGGGATATGCCCGGACTTCTAACTATGTTAGAAGGAGCAGTATCCCGTCCGGGCGACCGTGCCTCGCTCGCGCCAGCATGTTGGCGTGCATGCTGGTCTTGAGCATCCCGAGATCCTCCAGCTCGATCTTGGTCCAACGAACGTATGGCATTGTGAATGCCATGACGCTGTCGGTCTCGCGCCTCCTGAGACGGGCGCGGTGCATGTACGGACGCCGAGGTCTGCGCAGCCTTGTCCTTGGACTTGGCAGCACCGTGAGCTCCCCCGGCGCCGTCCATTCTTCCGCCGGCGTCTACCCCACCACCTGTTTGCTCCGGTGGCGGTGGGTTCGACGCGGACGGGGCTTCTGCCGCCGAAGCCTTCTTCTTCGGTGGCATGTCGATGAAGATGATGAAGATCTAGCTCGCGTGGACGTCAGATCTGGCCCACGAACACCTATGAAATTGGGCTTCACACAACCTCGACGCCCCCTACCTGGCGCGCCAAAGATGTCGGGGCAGGCTGATCTGGCCCACGAACACCTATGGACCGGCGGACCGAGCCCCTTTCGGTTCGGCAGGGAGCGGAGGTCGCACGAAGAGCAGATCGAGGCGGCACACACGAGAGGTTTACCCAGCTTCGGAGCTCTCCGGAGAGATAATACTCCTACTGCTGCATGTCTAGGTGTATTGCGTTCTTGCTCAGGAGCGGTGAGTGCTACAGTACACACGAGCTGCTAACGAGGCTGAGCATGGAGGGAATTGATCGACCAACCCTTTCTACGTTGCGCATGGGCCTCCTTTTATATGCTCAAGGGGCTCCGACAGGTGGCAACGTAGACGGGGGTACAAATGGAAAAATAGTGGTTGGTACACCTACTTGTACAAAGGTACGATGTACTATACCTAACCCCGACGGCGGGGGGACAAAGGCATTAAATGCCCGTCTAGTCGCCCTAACGGTGCAAACAGGGACCGCTGGGCGCCACTTTGCTTGCCACGATGGCAAACTTGTCGGTATTGCTTGCCACCTCAAGACCGGCGGCTGCCTGACCTCTTGCCATGCAGCGCTGGAAAGGTCCCAGGCGACACGTTAGTGGATCTTGTTGGAGCGTGGAAGTGCAAGAGATGCGCGCTGCAAGCGTCTTGCCGCGGTTGTTGTCTTGTCGCGCCCGGGAGCTTGTCGCTCACCGGGCCTTCCCGGCAAGCTCCTCTTGCCGGGGCCTTGTCTTGTATGTGCCTAGGGTGGCCTTCCCGGCAGGCTCCTCTTGCCGGGGCCTTGTCTTCTAGGTGCCTTGGGTGGCCTTCCCGGCAAGCTCCTCTTGTTGGGGCCTCGTCTCCTTGGCTTGAATACTTTGTTCTTGAATGGCTCCAAAGGAACCACGGAGGATCTTGGCGGTCACCCGGTAAGCCCTGCCGCGGAGGGCTGCAACTGCCCGTGCACAAGTTCGGGATACTAGGGTACCCCTACTCTAGTACACCGACAAGGATATTCACTTTAGAGCCATGGAAAAGCATGAACATAATCTTCTGTCCTATTCTCCAAGATGGACGGGCCTTCATTATTTGAGACCACCCATGAATAAGTATCTTTTCACCTCCAAGGGGAATTGAGTAGGTCGGCATAAACATCATGTTGTGACCAAGCGCAAGTCTGACCCGACCATGGTCAGGCATATGTATAGGAACAATAGAACCCGGCAGTTCCTGTTTCAAGTAGATCACAATTTGTAAAGCGTGTATAAGCAATAGTTTATGAACAACATATATAATGTAAAACTTCGTACCATAAGTTTCTAAACCGCAGTTGGACCTGTTTAACGAGTGCAGCGATGGCACACATATCCCACATGGCCTTCCACCATTGAAACACTCCATAAGGACCTCAAGGCGATCAATAAAGTGTAGGAACTTGTGGATGTCGATCGATCAACTTGATTGCCATTAGTAACAGCGAGTTATTACGAGAGTAACAAGCGACCGCATCGCTTAACTACGAAAAAAACCTACACGTGCCACCAATTATAAGAAAATATTAGTTAGAAGTAGCATCTTCGTGAGAGATTCGTTGCTACTTCTAAAGTTAAATTGTGATTAGCTAGACAGAATAGGTGGATTAAGAAGTAATCGAGGCAACAAGCAAGAACCAGATACAAAACTAACATGGATGAACAATTGGAATGACATCGGGGTGGAAGATCGCAGTGAAGATGAGACCAGGTTCTGCTATTTCCATCAACATTCGTGTGCCAACTTTCAGTCCGTAACACTTGAGAAAGTTTATCCAAGTTGACCATAAAAAGCGGCGATCTTCTTGGTTCATGAACCCAACTCGGAACTTATATCCATGGCTTGTCTTCACTGTGACCATTAAACTAGTGTATTTAGTTATGGCAAGGCCGAGCATCTTGAGTACATGCGTTCTGGCAGAGCAAATAATACACTGCAGGAAAAATAATATGAGAACACATCATGTTCAAAAAACCCCCACCCTCCCGGATAGAAAAGAGGATTCTAGGAACATACTGTGCGCGTTTCAAAATGCTGTGTTAGGATGAGATGGAACAAGTGTGGCGTCTCGCCGAGGGAGCAGAAACCTGTAGGGTACTCGCACTTTGGGCACTTCAAATGAAACACACTAGATTCAGTAGGAAGAAAAATGCATCAACTGCGGTGGCTGCCATCCTAGGATTACCTGCGACCAAGGGACTTGGATTTATCGGGGATGGATGAAGAATTCGTACCTGGTTCTCCATGAGAAAGCCTATGCAATCGCCGAGAGGGGGTTTTCTCTGAACAAGCAGATGAGGGAGAAGGGGATTCAGGCCCAGTGAAATATTGCCGCTTCGTCCGTCCGACTTCATCGCTAAAGGAAAGCGGGGGGTTGTGATTTGACGGCTCAGTGGGCATTACTTCTTGATTGCTCTGAAAGGGTGTGTCTACCGTAAAGTTGTGCACTCTAATTTGTGGATATGGCACATGGACCCCGTTGCCAGTTGCCCCACATATCGACGAAAGGAAGTAGAAAGACAGGAGTAACTAGTTACACAGAAATATATTTTTTGACAGAGAGATACTCCCTCTGCAAAAAAATATACAAATCTTTTATATCACAGGCTCACCATGCCGAGAAATAGACTCCCTCTGCAACGCAGGGGCATTATGTGGGTTCAACTGTTTTATGGGGGTTCAGTTGAGAATATAATACTCAGATAGGCTCACAGTTCTGGACTTTGGGCCGCAGGCCGACCCTGCATGTTTGGGGGCCCATGTGTTCTATCTTAGCGCTTTTCATATTGCAAGCGATTGGTACGGCGCTGGTTTTAGATGTCGTCATAAGGCTTAATACACAAAATTGAATAAAGCACGGCAGCGGTTGGAATGAAATCGAACGACAGTTCCTAACCACCAAACAGAGTTGAAATTCTAACAACGATAAACCAAGTCATAAATAATACTCCCGTACTACTAATACACACAAGACACTTGTTTCACCATGCCGATTATTACATCAAAATTTCTCGGAGGATAGATCAGTTGGCGGTATGCGTCTTTGCTCTTGAAGAATTTCAAATTTGATTTGGACTAGTTCTCCTTCTTTGAGAAAGTTCGATTTTGACATCATCCCCTACCGCAAGATATGATTTAGATTTGAACCTTGACCATCCTTTAGCATCAATCATCATGCCACCATCCTTTGTACTTACAGTATCTTGAGCAGGTTCATCCACACCAAGGCTGCGCATGGTAAGAGAAACTTGGCCGCGGTCGACCGGATTGTTGAACGACTCCCTTGTTGCTCTAGGAATTCTCTGTTTGCAAACAAGAAGACATACCCAAACAGTTAGATCAACACAGTGAATCATGTGAAACAACATGGAAAGAAAAAAGAACAAAGCACTTGGGCGGCCAATGCTTACCAAGAAGGTGGACATGTCGGTTTTTGTAAGGACTTTGGTATATGGAGTGCAAACTGCAGCCCAGTCTGTTGCCGGTGCAACTGCACGGGCCGGAGCAGATGCAAGTGCAAGTGTTGATGCAGGTGCCGAAGCCGCTGCTACTGCCGGAGATGGTGCTCCTAGTAGAGCTGGTGCCGGTGTCGGAGCAGGTGCCGGTGTCGATGCCCGATCCTCCGGTAGATCAGACTGATCCGCTGACGCGGTCGGTGCCCAACCCTCAGCTGGATCAAACTGAGTTGTTGCCGCTGTCAGTGCTAGAGCAACTGCCGGTGCTCGATCTGTGCGAGACAGCGGCGATCGTGTCTGGTCTGCTATGATCAGCTTTCTAACTTGACTAGGATCCGTGACCGTGATCCAGTTTTTTTTCTTCATTTCTTTTAAACGCGAGAAGGACTAATTGTGGCGTTTTTGTTAAACCAAACTGCAGTTCATCATAGGGATTCAGCTTGTACTCGCAATGAGACTGATCTAATTTTTCCGATAATATAAGTGATGGACATTGCCTTCGTATCTTGACACGGCATAAGAAGTGAAACCTGCAAAAATAGCCATCATAGAGCAAACCAAGCGGTTTATTACGTGATGAATGTCACATGGCAAAACCTGCATCGTAAAATTGCGGGAAAAGAAAGAAAACATGACATTAAATCAATAAGATTTAGACAAGAAATCAATAAGATTTACTTGATGTGACACGAGTGAATCCTTACCGGAAATCACTATGTTGAAGTACTAAATGGAAGATTGGTCGTCCAACTAAGCGTGGCATCTTTGGGGCCCGGCTACTCCCACAAGCGAGACGGTCCAAAGGTCGTGACAAATCGTATGGACCCGAACATCCATGGAATGGAAATCCTGGTGGGTGCGATAAACCCTGCAATGCATACGAGATATTGGGCGTAACCATAATTGATAAACCGTCCTCACAAAAATATGATCTGGATACTCAGAATATATAGACTGAATTGAGTGGATGACATTAACATAGACCGTTCTCGGGGTGACCACACACCAAAAGCGGCAGTACTAATAAACAATACATGGTTCACAAACAAAAATCAAGTACTGAACAATAGTACTTACTGCAGACAAGCAAAGTTGCACTAACTAAACTCCGCAGACTATTTCTTGCCATCGACCTACGGGATGAACCCCGCATAACTGACTAGGCCATGGACTTCGTGTGAGATGTGTACATGCACCATCACCATCTCGTCAACCTTGGAGAACCTAACAGAGTGGTCTTTCCACTCATAAACATGATGATGAAGACATGCCACATCACATTTGTTGGGAAGCTTTACAAGAACCACACCCTTCGTAATCAAAGGCACAACCAGGAAATTGTTGTGGTTAAGTACAGCCTCGAGAACACGCCTGACAACAATGCTACAGGAAAACACTAGTTCAGGACACATGGCAACAAGGACACTGCAGCTGGATAGTTCAACAGTAGAACTCATCATCAGATCTTCCAGTTCACACGGCATGACTTTGAGAACTTCATCTCCACCACGGACCTGGTTCTAATTCAAACAGAAACCATATTTTATTACTACCTCCGTTCAGAAATATAAGATGGTTTTCGATATTATACTCCATATATGACTACATATACGCACGAAATGAGTGAACAAAGACACTAGAACATGTCTTCAAAGGCATGAGAGCGGAGGGATTACATGCAATATCCATAACACAAGTTCTTGAGGCAAATATACCCTCTTAAAAGGTAGCATTGATGTTCATAAAGTACTCCCTCCGTCCCAAAATTCTTGTCTTAGATTTTTCTAGATACGGATGTATCAAGTCACATTTTAGTATTAAATACATCCGTATCTAGACAAATCTAAGACAAGAAATTTGGGACAGAGGAAGTAGTTGAAAGTAATTTATAAGAAATCAATGTCAACCTCTCGCATGTTTTGGTCAAAAGAGGAATTTAAAACCGTCATTTGGCACACTAAAATCACATGCAAGATGACCCAGAAAGTTGTACTACGAGTACTAGTACTGCGTGTTAGATGAAAAAAACATGATCAAGATCGAGAAAAAGATCGTCAACAAGAGACATTACTTGGACTTGCTTAATGAGGGATCCCGGAGAGGGGGGCTTGGACAAGGCGATGGCTTTGAGCTTGTCTGCGGTAGTCTCGGCGGGGTGCTTGCGCTTCTTCGTACCATGAGCCTCGGCCAGTTACGGCGAGCCATAGACATCACGTCGGCGGTGCTCAAGCGTCCATCCAAGAGAGGAAGAGAGAGAGAAGAGAGAAAGGAGGAATGAGATGAGGGAGAAGCGAAGCGAGTGGGGGTTTTCTTCAAGAGAGGAAGCTGAGAGAGAAGAGTGAAATGATGGTTGCTTCGTCTGTCCAACTTCTTCTTTGGAAAGGAGGGGGTTTTGTGATTTGACGGCTCATTGGGCATTACTGCGGCGGTTCGATCGGGGTAGTCTACCGTCACTCTACTACGGAGTAATAGTGCATGGCTGGTGGACCCAGGTGCTGGCTGTTCCACATGTCGGAGAAAGTGAGTAATTTAGTGCATGGCTGGAGGAGGATCCGCACAGTAGAGCGTGTCCACTGTTTTTCTGAAGAAAAAAATTTATTACAGCAAGCATTACCACTCTTACGACGGAGGAGTGCGAAACACGGTAGCCACTTGAACATACACAATGCTCCTACTACTAGGCATGTGCAGTGGTTCATACGTAAGTACTACACAATCTTGTTGCTAGTGTAGTAAGATATGACGATAACAAATGATGTTGTACGCATGTCAACTACTCCTATATGTAACATAGTACCGCTTCGATTTGTCCGTCGCGAATGAGCAGTGAGATCAATGTTAACAGAACTAGGTCCACGAGCACGGAGAGTGCGGTGCTCTGATACTCCACGAAACATGAACCATATGAAGCACGAATAGTGTTAGGCAGGGTGTATGAAGGGTGCACGGGGTGGGAGCAAAAGTTCCCTTCTCGACCCACTTTTGGGTGTTTGGCAGAGTGCATGAAGGGTGCATGAGTCCACACTAGTAGGTTGAAAAAAATACACGAAGAGGAAACAAATAACTATATTGAGATGAGAATGCAACCAAACACACCCACACGCTTTGTGCTACAGTGACTGATCTGCACCGTCTGAGTTTGATCCAACTGTCATGTTGCGCCGAGACATGGGCATGCCCATGCAGAGGGCGCCTAAACACCACCAAGTCCCTCTGCTTCTCGAGGCGCACGACGTTGGTGATGCAGGGTGCAACCGCCATGAGCCCGCTCCCGGTCGACGGAGCCAGCTCGTCAAAGACGGCCTCAATGGCACGAATGGATTCCGGTGGCGGAGCCACGAAAGGATTCGCCAAGAACGGCGACGGCAGCCCGCAACCCCTCCTTGTCCAGCTCAGCCCCCACCATCGCGCGGAGACGACTCAGATCCTCGGAGATATAGGTGAAGAAGGAGACCAGTTCAGGAAGCCGCAGCTCGTTGAAGTCAACCGGGTGGTCGAACGGGTTTAGCCCGACGGCCGGCATCATCACGCTGGCACGACGGTAGGCATCAGCAGCAAGAACACGTGTGTGGCAACTTGGTTCACCAAGTGGCCGAGGCGATCTGGACCTCGCCACGATCGGCCCGCTTCGGCGCTCGGCCGGCTCCTGACGGCCTATCGTATCTCCCACTTTCTGCAGCAACGCCGCTGACGCCTCGAGCATCTTTGTGGTGGACGCCTGCCGCTTTTGAAGCTCCGTGAACTCCCGCACATAACGGAGGAGCATGGCACTCCTCTCCTCCTTGAGCTCATGGAGCTCCACGTCCTTGGCCCTGAGCTCCGCATCCTTGGCATGGAGCTCCTGTGTCAGGCGCTTCACCTCGGACTCCGTGATCTGCTGCGCCGCCATGGCATCAGGTAGAAGCAATGGGGAGAGGAAGCAAAGGGGGAGAAACGGTTGAAAGGCAATGCAATCTACGGGAAGCCGGAGGGAGCGGGGAATCTTTTGGTTTTCACCACGGTAAACACCAGTCGACGACTTCTCACATCAGGGAGCAGTGGGTTTTTACAGGCGGAGTCATCGTGACTAATTGCTGCCGCGCTTGCTCCCGTCAATCAAAAAATTAAAAATCCTACCGCACCCAAACACCAGAGCAACACCGCAGTGGATATTTAAATTTACTTGCCGGCAAGTAGATATAAAAAGGGGTGAAAAAACAAATGTGGCGGCAGCCTAGCTAATCGGTCGAACTAGCCCAACTAGCTAGCCACCGTGCTTCACTCATGTACTCAGCGAGAAAGGTGGTCTTTCGTGATTTGACGACTCATTTACTTGCTTTGGCGCTACGACCGAGGAGGACCAAGAAAACGCGCGGTAGGGCATCCACGTCAGGAAGAATATATGCGTGCACCATTCGGGAGGACCCCAAAACCGCGCAGTAGGGTGTGCCACGTCTCGACACGAAGGAAAAATGTGCGTGTAAAAATATACGGTATCATACGTAGTACCTATGGTTCGACCTCGGGACCCAGCCAGTCGGTCGAAAACACCCCACTAGCCAAACAGCTTCATCATGCAAACGTGGCACGGAGGATAGATGTGGTTAGCTCCGTCTCGACCAGCCACAACGTCTCTTGTTCTAGGCGATTCTTCTATTTCCAAGCTTTTTTTTAGTTGTAATAACACCACGGCAAGCTAGCGCCACTCTTCGTGTGTACCCATGCAAAGGTTAGACGATGGAGAGAAGAGAGATTGAGATCGCAAACCTGGGACCCACCAGTAAGTGAGACAATGGTCATGCACGTGTTGACGAGGCACTCCCTCTACTCTACTCAACGCACGTACTGTATAAAAATCAAGTTATGGGACAAAGCCAACAACCGTTCGTTTTTTCAGGCTATCGACTTACGCTTTGTAGTCCAGGTTGCCAGTTCGAATCTCGTCTTTCAGATTTGTTAGTTTTAGGTCCAAATTTGATTAATGACAAGTGGTACCCCTGTGTGTTGTTCCGATATTTCAGTGTAGGATGTTTTTTTTGAACAAACACTTTGCGCGGTTAGACAAGTAACGGCAAGAGTTACACGTATTTTGCAAGTTTACGAACAAAAATGACAGCGGCATAGAATATCACATCCACCCCAGACTTAGATACTATGGTGATACGAAGTTTTACACGTTGGAAGTGAGATCCAATGGCTTGGGAGTAGTCTTTGTAATTATGCGCAATTTCCAAACTCTCCAAAGGTTTTTTTGCAAATAAAACATTCAGGCCTCGTGTGTGCCGCTACATCCTCGATCCAACGGCTCCCCGGTGCTCATATTAGGTGCTCCCCATAGCTTAATTACCCGCTACGATGATATGAGCATCTAGGTCGTATGATCAGTGATCAGATGTCACATGCGTAGTACTTGTACTTTCTGCGCATTTTCCAAACTCTGTCAGTCGTATATTGCAAAAACATTCAAACCTCCTACTGTGGGCTGTTAGATCTCAGTGAACTCGTATCACCATATAATCTACGGTGCGGGAGCACCTCATACTCTCCCGTGCGAGAAAACTTAAGGTGCTATCGCAGCTTGGATGCTACGGTGATACGAGCTTGGAGGTCGTTTGATCTGAGATCCAATGGCATTTGAGCAGTCTTTGTGCTTGTAAGCAAAGGGTCGAACTCTTTTGGGGCTTTTACGCAAAAACCATTGAACCACCGAGGAGGTGTTGGGTCACAACTCAATGCCTCCGAAGAGCTTGTATCGCCAAAGCATCTAAGGTGTGGTAGCACATGATATTCTTACATACGAGGAGAATATGATGTCCTCCTTCATCTTAGATGCTACGGTGATCTGAGCTTGAGGTTGTTGGATATGGGATCAAAGGGCATCTAAGTAGTTTTTGTACAAATTGTGTGCAATTCTCAAACTCATCAAGGTTTCTGCAAAAATATTAAGACACATCATGTGAGCTGCTATATCTCAGATCTACAAGCTCCAAGCAACTCAGATTGGCATATAGCATCTAAGGTATGGGGGCACATGATATTCTCCGGGAGGAGGAGGGTGGGGGTGCACAACCCGGTCGGTGGTTGGGAGGGTGGGGACAAATATAATCTAAACAACCCTAAACAGAGCTCCACAATTTTATCTAAGGTCGAGGGGTTGACCCCCGACAATCATAGCTCCGCCTAAACACAACATTTGCATGTACTGTAGTACTAGACTTAATATTCATGTTCATTTTAAATATTGAACTGAGGACCATGGATGTCTTACATTTTACTCCCTTCGTTCCTAAATAATAGTCTTTTTAGAGGCTTCAAATGGACTGCACATCTGAGATGTATATAGACATATTTTAGAGTCTAGATTCACTCATTTTGCTCCGTATGTAGTCACTTGTTGAACTCTCTAAAAGACTAATGTTTAGGAATAGAAGGAGTATTTTGAATTCGTGTCATACATGCATGGTTTGGAAAAATAGATGCACTATACTTATTGGATTGTTGTTGTGTTCGTGCGTGTGTGTCTCTGTGTGTGTGTGTGGTCATATGCTTGATACATACAAAGTTTTCTCACCTCCATATTGTTCATCTTTTAAATTTGAATTTGCATTGGAAAACTTACTAGGGATACCATGAAATGTGAAATCCACGTTGAGATCACTATATCACAAACTCACTCTAATTCAACAACTCGTCATAAATCAATTACCATGTTGAGATTAGTATTTGCAAGGAAAATATGGGTATTGTAATACACATAGATTCGTTCGGCAATTTAAAAGGTTCCTTTCGTATTCTCGAATGGTAGGACCCAACGGCGTACCAGCCAGACCTTGGCTCGTGGTGATCCTAAAAAAAACCGGGCTCGTGTCCTTCGGTGGCGTGTGTGGTACGCACATTAGGCAACCCCAACGAGTCGAGCCTCAGCGTTTCAAGTCGAAATATCTGGCGGCCAGAATTCCAGCCCTAGGAAATTCCCCTTATGTCCCCGGTCCATAATGACTACCTATGAACAACGGAGGGATGCTTTAGTAGCTAGACAACATTACCTACTGTGCCGAGCACGGTTCAATTCCCTCGGTCGCCGCTCGTCAAGGTCACCCGTCAACTGCATTGCCTAGTACTACTACTACTACTACTACTACTACTACTACTACTACTACTACTACTACTACTACTACTACTACTACTACTACTACTACTACTACTACTACTACTACTACTACTACTACTACTACTACTACTACTACTACTACTGCTACTAGTACACCAGATGAGCACGTAATTGAGCCCGTTTGTTCATGCCTAGTACTTGAGTTAATATATCGAGGCAATGCCTTTAATGCAGACGGATTATCCTTTTACTCTGCATATATAACTTGTCTGAAGTCTAACTAAGCAAAATGTTTGACCAAATCCTTTCTTAAGAAATACAACAGGACAGATGTACGGCTTGTATTGCATGATGCAGGTTATGACATTGTTTCGAATCCTGGATCTTAAATTTTAGAAAATCCAAAAGTGAGCATAAATTCTTGAAACTAAGCATGGTCACGTGATATGGCACAAATATTACTTCATAAGTTTTTTCTTCAATTTGAGACAAGCTGCTTATGACAAGTTGCACAAATGAAGAGCCAAGGTATTTTGGAACAAAGACACATCACGTTAAAGCTTAACGCTTTCACTATTGAAACCGTGGCGTTCACGTGCCGCCACGAGTCCCCGCTTCACAACGGCAGGTGCCGTCCAAGCAAGCGTGTGAGTCGGCCAGGGAGGCGTCTTGGCGAGCCGCTGCGAGGCTGTCGAGGCGTCTTGAACCGGCATTGTCTGAGCTCACCGGGAGGCGAGCCCTTTGACTAGGCTCCGCCGCCCATCGTCGTCCCAACTGCTCCCACTTTTAATGTCGCCGGCGCCGCAGTTTAAAATCAACCCCGCACTACCCGGTATCGCTACAATCCTCTCTCTTCCTCTCCGATTCTCCTATCGTCTACCTCCAACTAGCTTGACCTAAACGTATGCCATGCCACATCACGATGGTCTGCCCTTAGTGTTCCAGTTTCCTGAGGAAGACACCCAGCCGGAGTCTCAAGAACATAAGGCGCTTTGGGACGAGCTTGAACTGGCCTTGCGGGAAGACGCCGCACCTGTCCCCGCTCCCGTTCCGGCTCCCGTCGCCCCGACTGCGCCAGCGCCCATCCCCGTGGCATTGATGGGCTGGGAGCCGCACATTGTCGCCGAGCTTGATCCCACGGGGTTCCACGAGGTCCCCGCCGACTTTCACACGCCCGTGCACCTGCCAGCGCATGCGCCTGCGCGTGCACTGACGCGCACGCCCGTGCCGGTGCCCGTGCACCTGCCAGCGCATGCCTGCGCTGCGCATGCTGGCAGCGTCGGCGCCCGTGCGGTGCCGTGCAGCGAGAATGTCTCCGCGCCGTTAGCGGCGCTTTGTCCCGACGGTGCCGTGCCCCCTCGGCGGCATGGATGGCCGCCGTCGACCGCTTCCTTGCACTAACGCGATCGCCTCCTCCCGCCAATTGACTTCGCTCCGAAGTCGAGAACATTTTTCCTTCCTTGAAGCTAGGCTAACGTCCAGAGTACGCCAACAACGGGCGCAAGACGCCGCCGTCATTGTCGGTCGATGGCCCGACGACACGAAAGCACGGCAGAGGAGCCGCTTACCACCGCGAGACGCCCCCGCCGCCGCCGCGTAATCTAAATTTGCCATGAAAAACGTTTGGATTGCCATGCTTAAAATCCGAACATTTATCATTTCCGTTTATTTTATATCGATCGTCGTATAATTTAAAGTCGGAGTCAGACTGAACGAAATGTATGGTTTGATTGATTGAATGTTCTGCTAGAGCCGTATCAAATTAAATATAGAATGTTATCAAGCCACATGTATTCCTTGTCATCCAACGACCTAGACTACTTCAATGTCGAGCGCTCAACACGTTTAGCGTGGAGTTAATTTCATGCCAAAAATAGTCCTAATCACATGACAACATGCAAATAATATGCTAGTAGTTAATATCCGCATGCAATTAATATACTTCCAAATTAACGTGCATTGCACGTACACACTGACTAGTGCTGCTAGTACGTGAAACTGGTGCCGTGACTTGTGAACGCGTCCAGATATGGTCAACGACAACATTGCCCGCGAGTTCTTCCTGTTTGCCCGTGCGTCTAAACGCAGAAGGGGAGGAGAGAGAGAGAGAGCACACATGGAACCCACCAGTAAGTGAAGGCGAATAATACTAAAAATATTATTACCTGTTATCCTTTAATTAGGCTGTGGTAATATAAAAACATTATGTGAACACAGGGGGTACAACAAACATTGCTATTCTACTTATGTTGCCTATTAACGTGCGGCTTGAAGGCCCGGTCGCATGTTCGATCCTCGTCCTTTATTTTTTAATTTGTATATGGGTCCAAATTTGTTTCATGACATGTGGGCCCCTCGGTGTGTAGTTTTTAGCACTTTAATTTGTGGGTCGAAGTTTGTTCCATTCCAAGTGGACTATCGGTGTGTAGTTTTGTAGCTTATTCATAATAATTAAAGAGAACAACATAGTTTTTTCAGTAATACCATGGTGCGACGTTGAAGGCGAGAAAGGACGTGCGAGAGAGCGATGACCGAGCCAGAGGGAAATCTACTAGGGGAGTTGCGTGTGTTGCAACGGTGTTTGGAGTAGTTGTGGGCCGAATGCTACGAAAATATAATCTGAACCGACCAGAATAAATGCCTACACAAATTAATCCAAGGTTGGAGTGCCCCTCGCAATGTAAATAGCTCCGACTTTGCGAGAGATGGAGAGGTAGTAGCTTCAACGCGTGGAAGATACGGTGTGAGAAAGCGAGGTCAATCGAGAGACATATAGATAGAGAGACAAAGTGAGTGTGGTCCGACATTCATTGAACAAATATATATGCTCTGGAGAGATATTGTCCGATTGAGCTTTTTGGCAAGGTTCAGGACTGTAAGATAGAGCTTGTGAGATGATCCAGTCACAGACGTGTAGATATATTTTGTGCGTGGGAGGAAGCAAGGTCAACCGATCACATAGGGTCGCCGTGTGATCGAAAGAGTGAGACGGGTTGGAGAGAGTGACCTAGATAGACGATGTGCGTGAGAGAGTATACAATGTGAATAGGTCGATTTGGGCTCAAACTTGGTGATATATAGTTTTTGTCCGAGATAGAGCGAGCTCACTCGAGACATACTGAGAGAGAGAGAGAGAGAGAGAGAGAGAGAGAGAAATTGAGTGAGCGTGGCCCACCATGAGGTCGAAAGATTGGCGGCGGCTTGGATGGACTGACCTAGATAGAGAACCTGTGTGAGAGAGTATAGAGTGTGTCGATCGAGGCCCGAACAGGGAGATATATCATTTATGTGTGAAAGAAAACGAGGTTAAACGAGACTCAGAAAAAGAGAGCAAGATTGAGCGAGTGTGGCCCGCCGTGCGGAAGAAAGGGTTAGACAGTCTTGAGGGAGTGACCTAGATATACAACGTGCGTGCATGCGCATGAGAGGTTGGGGGGGGGGCTAGATAGGCAATGCATGTATTTAGCGCGAGAGGGTGAGAGGGAGAGGGGGGAGAGAGAGAGAGCTCGGCATGGGGTGCAATGGCGGGTGTGTGAGGTAAATACATTTGGTAACAGAGTTGAAAAAGGGGTTGTGTAGTTGAGAGACTTAGAGATCGAAACATGGAGAGAAAGAATGAACGTGTGATGGAAACCGATAGCTTCCTAAGGTGGTTAGGAGAGGAAGATTGACCGATACAGGAAGTATGTAGCGTTTGTGCAGGGGGGGGGGGCTAAAAACAACATTTGAATGTACATAGTACGAGACATAATACCAATGTTTCAATTCAGTGTACATTGTAAGATTTGAACCGAGGACCAGGCATATGGGTAATTATTTCGAATTCGTGCCATACTAAGTTTCAAAAAGTTGACATTGACTCAGTTTGTTGTGCTATTTTGTAGGCCATATGTTTGAATCCATCCAAAAGTTTTCTCACTACCATGGTGTTCATCATATACATATGAATTTGTATTAAAAAAGTAGAGTGGATACAGTGAAATGAGAAATCCACGTTAGAATTGGAGATCGCTACATGACACACACTCTAATTCAAATTACTAACTACGTGACACACACTCTAATTCAAATAACTAATTATGTGACGACACTCTAATCCACGTTAGCGTGGGTAAAGTTTCGATTTTTTTTCAAATAACTCCTCATTAATTAATTTATAGTACTCCCTCTGTTCACTTTTATAAGACCTTGAAGAATTTCAGACAATGTGCAAAATAGTTCATTTTAAGTTGTCTGAAACGACTTACAAAAGTGAACGGATGGAGTATCTTGCTTCGAATGACTAATTATTGCAAGGAAAACATGGGCATGATAATACATACAGATTCGTTTGCAAATGAAAGAAGATTCGTTTGCATTCTCAAATGTTGGCGCACCAGGCAGACTAGGGTCGGTATTAGGGGTGGGCCATTTGCCAGTGCCTTAAAAGGCAAGCGCCTTTGGAGTCATCGACATGTGGGCCAGCCAACTGTTGGGCCCACATGTCAAGGACACAAAGGCAGGTGGCTTAAGGCACCGAAGCATAGTCCTGCCGGGGTGGCCGCGTGTGTCGGACGGACGCGTAGCACCCAGCCACCCCCTCCCCCCCCCCCAAAAAGGACAACAACAATATAAGTTCGCGCTTCCACGTTTCGGATTGAAATATCTGGCGGCCCCAATTCCAGCCCTGCAAAATCTCTCTTCTCCACCGTCCCCTTCCGCGCCAGATTGCTCAAATCCCTAATTCGCCGCCATCCCTCGAATCACCCTCGTCTCGTCTCTTTCCCCACCGTTCCCCACCTGTGTGCCAGACGACGACGACGGTCGCGCTTCACCACCGCACCGAAGCTACCTCATCTATGCCCTCGTCCACCGCACCGGGTGGTCCACCGAGAATGTCGGCCGCCGCAACCGACGTGCCTCACAGACACCGAGTTCCACTGCATCAGGTGCGCTTCACTGACGCCGTCTCCCAGCTCACCGGGGCTACTTCACCGAGCACATCGTCGCACCTCTGCCCCCGAGGCCGTTGGGGCTTCACCAACGGTCTCGTCCACCGCATCGTAGCGCTCCACTGCCACTCAAGAACTGCATCCATGCGCGGCCAGCCCACGCCAGCGCATCACCCTCAACGGCTCTCAAGTGACCCGCACTCTAGCTAGGCGAGCATGCCCAAACGCCGGCCCGAACTAGGTATCCACACATCACTCCCTTGTGCACTGTTCCAACGATGTTTGGGTATCCTTTCACTGCTCTCTTAGCTTACATGCCTATGCAACTCTAACTTTAACTCTTATTACTTCTGTAGATATCATCTGAAATAAGCAAATCCATTTTTTAGCGAAGCATGACGGCGCTACGGGATCTGGTACACATCTTGCACACCCGAATAACCTTGTAAGTATCTGTCCTCCGGTACAACATCAAGGTCGATTCCTCTTATTTGATCAACCATTCGCCGTGTCAAAAATGCAGAGGGGGATGCAAGGAGCACAAGGCCTGCACATCCAAGCAAGTGGTAGCATGGACTTGTACATGGAACGTCCCAAGCGCAAGGAGAGCTGCAGTGAGCCTGTACAACGAGCTAGCGTAAGTCCCTGCATTTCATTTAATTCGTACTGGCATTCGTGTATGATTTGTGTGCAGTGGTTGATCCACGAATTCAAGTTACCAAGGGCGAACATTTTACTTAAAAAATACGAAGGCACTTGCACTCCGGAAATCAACATAACTTGAGAAATATGAAGCTACATGCACTTTGAAAACCAGCTAATGATCCAAAGTAGTTCAGATAATAAACACTAAATGATGCAAGCACCAAAAAACAAAATGCAACATGGTGTACAAGGACTACAAACATGGTGCATGCACTGCTTGAATTATTCGTTCTACGGCTGAAAATATCGAAGTGTAATTGCACGTATAACCAAGGTCATAAACTGCATATCAATATATCTATCCTGCACAAGTATGCCAATAATTTCAAACAATAGATTAGAAAAGTATTTATGCTATGTTTTCATGATACGGGGACTTTCTGGTAGATGGCCTCGACGTTTCCTCAAGCTATGAAAATGCACTATAATTTGCTTGTCATCAATGCCTCCAGATCTCTGTCTCTCTCAACATAGTAGATCATCATTAGACACTAAATCCTTCAATGAGCTTGCAAAATGCTTGCATTAGATCCCTCATTAGAAACTATATGTTCATCACCAGGAGCATGTAAAATGTTTGCATCAAATCCTTCATTAGCAGTCTGTTCATTAGACACTTCAGGCTCAATAACAACATGAGCTTGTATGTTTGCACCGGAAACTTGATTAGATACATCAGATTGATCGATTCAGTATTGATTGGGGAGTTATAAAATAAGTAGAAATTGGTTTCATTTTCTCATATATTCCCTACATACAAGCACTTTTACAACATCGTCAGTTTAACTATTGGCCAGAAATTGAAGAGTTGAATTAGATATAATCAGGGATGTGATGTACCTTTCGTTGCGCATGCCACTCTTGCAAGCTTTGATCCGTCTGCTTATAAGCTCGATGCCATGCCCGTGCTGCCGCCGCTGCCTCCCACGCAGGCTACACCCAGGGTTGGATCTTCATCTTCTTGTCCTTCCGTTCGCTTGAAGCCCAGCGACCGCCCTCCAACTAGGGTGTGAGGAAGTGCCGTGTCGGTCTGTCCAGCGGCGACTAGGTTACGAGCGAACCAGACTGGAGGCTGGAGTGAATGAATTGGGATTTTTCCTGCTGTCGATCGATATGGGAGGCGCTCGTTTGGGCCGCGAGCCTGCTATAGGGCCTGCCTTGCACTTATGTTATTGGCCCATCCAAATTGAAAAAAATTTCTTCATTTTTTACATTGCCTGCTCGTGCGTTGGGACGAACAAAACTAGCTTGGGCCAACCTAGACGACTCAAACTAGGTGCACACTTTCCAGCCACCTGAGGCAGCCGCCCATACCAGGCCCTATGGTGGCGTCGCCCCTTTTTGCGTGTATGATTGGATAGTGAAACATATTCCAATGGCGCTGTCACATCCCAGTTAGACCATGCATTAGGGTGTGCATCATGTTTAAATTTCATTTGAATTTGAAATGGGGAAGACAGGAAACCCCCAGAACACCCCCCCCCTTAATTCAACTAGGGTTTACTAAAAATTATTTCAATGAACCTGAAATGCCCTTCAAAATGCTCATCATCTTTGCTTTGGTTCAGAGCCTATGTCAAAGGTGTTGCATCATTTTCTAGGTCATCCAAAGGTCCTTGGATTAATTCATAAGTTTTTAAACTTGAGCATTTCAAATTATATAAAATATTTTAAATGTCCAAAAATTACCAAACCAAAATGTTTCATGTTGGAAATATTCCAACAAGGGACCAGGAGCATTTTGGTGATTTTTAAAACTGTTTTGGTATTTTAGAAAACCCCACAAAGTTGCAGGAAATTAGAAAAGATTAAAAAAACAGAAAACTTACTCGAGCGCACCCACCGGCCCACTGCCCAGACCATGGCCATGAGCTGCTTGGCTCGGCCAGCAGGCAACCAGTGCTTTCGGCGGCACCGCATGGGTGCCACGCACGACTGTCGCCTCGCCGCTCCCTCCGCCACTGCCGACGAGGACTGACCTCCCCTCTCTCCGAACCCCTGGACACTCCCTCTCCTCCCGGCTCGCTTCTCTCGCTCTCCCCATCTTGGCAGCCGACGCTGCCGCCCTTTCCACCGCCGTGGTCGTGCTCCCCGCCGTCCATGCTCCTCCTCATCATGTCCAGAGCTCCGCCAAGACTCCACTACCCCTAGCCGGCCGAGTCCCGCTCGTTCTAGTGCAGAATCCATCCCACGGACCTCAACCGAGCTCGCCGTCGCGGAGATCCTTTAAATGCGCCGCCGTCGCTCCGGTTCATCCCCGACCTCGACGAGGGCTTCTACGTCGCCGCCTGTGAGCCTACCTAACTCCCCTTCCCTCTCTCTCGCGCCCTCGAGCAACTTAGCAACCGAGCCACGTTCACCGCACTCGCCGTGGAGCTTCGTCGCCGACGTGCTCCGGTCACTCTCCGCCACCCATGGTGTCCGTTGCACTCCACCGCACTCAGGGGTCTACCATGTACTCCCGCACCTCACCGAGCCCTCTAACCCCTAGCTCATTGTTGGCGAACCCGGCGGCCGCCTGGCTCGTCGCCGACGCCAACTCCGCCACCCCGACCCCAACCGACTCCACCAAGAGTCGCGGGTTGCTCCTAGCTACCGTAGCTACCTTCCGCGACTTCGTTTGGTCGCGGAATCGCCAAACACACTCCCTCCGCTTGGCGTCGGGCTCGCGGCTGACTAGCCTTGATGCGGCCGACATGGACGTTGACCACTTTGTGGGCCCTCGTTGACCCCGACAGTCATCGGCAGATGGGGCCCAGCCACCGCTAACTAAATAGGTTAGTTTTAATTAAACTTTAATTAAGTTAATTACTCGACATGCGGGACCCACTGTCAGGTTTGACCTGGACGTCCCTGTTGACTCACGGCGTCATCTTTGGACGACGGTGACGCATTAATCTAATTTTTGGATTTATTCTAATTCAGTAAATTCCAGAATATAATTCAAATTTCAAATGCTTATAACTTTTAATCTGTAACTCCAAATGCAAAGATTTATATATGAAAAATTATCAGAAAAATCCACTCTATCCATTGGTACAGGTTTCATGCATGTTAAAACAAGTTAACCTTGCTGTTTAACCAGAATAAGATAATGCACCTTTAGGGCTATTTCAAATGAGCTATCATTTGAATCTTTGATTCAAATGAGTTCATCCCCTATTATTTCAGCTTACATTAGGCCAACACACATCCATATTGCCATGTCATAGCATGCATCATATTGTTGCATATTGTCATGTGTGTTTACTTTCGGTGTGCTTTCATGATAGGTTACGCCTCGAGGATAACCTCGACTATCCATCTGAAGGCGATTTCTACCCCAGTTCCATCGGGCAAGCAACTCATTGATCATTCCGATACAAACCCATGTTCTTGCTTCGCTCTCGTTTCTTGCATTAAGACAACGCGATTCAAACTGTTGTGTCATGCGGTAGTTGAACCCACTTCCTTTGCATGACCTATCATTGCCACAAAGTAACTCAGATGAAACCCACTAGTATGTGTAGGAGTTGATTGAGCCATGTTTGTGTTTCCTACCATGCTATGCTTGCTATGCTTAGAGTTGTGTCAGTGTCCGGCTCATCGGGATGATGAACCGGAGTGAAATGTTGTGTTGGTTCGAGAGTGAAAGTGTTGAACACGTTTTGGTAAAGGTATCGATGAGAGGCCATGTAGGAGTACATGGTGGGTTGTTTCATTGAAGCCGATCCTAAGAACTGAGATCTGTGTTTGTGATCCATGAAACAGTTACTACCACGCATTGGGATCCTTAATTGACCCTCTCGGCTTCTTAACCACTCTTGTCCTCATCCGGGAGTTGCAAGTAGTTTACGGTGTTTGTAGCATCTTTGGGGGCAGCCGCAACGCTGACCATAGGGGTGGGTTGTGTTGCGGTAGGCACCGTGGCCCGGTGTACCGATTCGCCTGCTTGGTGTCTCGGGAACCTGTACACATCGTTCGGGGCCGTATGGGAAACCTCGGCGGACTCCCTGGATGGAACCCGAATAGGCGATCAACTTTGGACTTGGGACTTGTGTGTTTAGGTAGGTGGCCGACACCCACGTTGGGCTTCCGCTTGAAGGTTGCCGAGTACATGTCGTGGTAAACGGGCGGTAAGTGGTGGGAGCGTGTGAAGAAGTATACCCTGCAGGGTTTAATATGATCTATTCGAATAGCCGTGTCCACGGAGAAGGACTTCGGGTTACCTATATCGGTTCATAGACAAGTAAATGGATACTACTAAAAGCCTCAAGATAAGTGTGAGTATCGTGGATGGCCCTCTCGTGGGATGACGAGAGAGGATCCACGGTGGAGTATTGTGATGGTGATTAGTGGACTCGTGCGACAAATGCTTTTCAAGTGGTGTCACGTGGGATAGCTTAGCCAAGAGTCAAAGGTGGCTTCTTTGCAAATAACTCCACCACCTTCTTGAGATTGTGCATGTATGATAGGATTACGTGGTAAGACTTGCCGAGTACCTCCGTACTCATGTTTGCTTAATTAATGTTTTTCAGACGACAACACTGCCCTTTCCGATGGGTTCTCGTAGACCTTGACATCGATTTAGTGAATTAGCCACCCGGTGGCGATCTAAGACTTGTGAAGGGCCATTGTAGATAGAAAGGCTCCAACAAGCTTTCTTTCTTTCTAGAGTCTATACTCGAGACTAGTTTGCTTCCGCATGTGCTTGTATGATTGTATGACTTGAGTGTTGGGTCATGTGACCCCTACCTGTATGACTATGTTATGTATGGCTCCTGAGCCTTTTAAATAAAGTACTTGAGTTGTAGAGTTTTGTTGTGATGCCTTGTTGTATTTACTCATATCAGGCATATTGCATGTATGATTGAAATGCTTGGTATGAGTGGGATCCGACAAACTAGTTGTTTATCCTTGGCAGCCTCTCATATGGGGAAATGTAAGTCTCGTGCTTCTGAGCGATAGTAGTCCGCTACAGCCCGGTTCACCGGAGTCCTGCTAGCCCAAAGCACTACTGCTTGGACACTTGATCGGCCAGCATGTGATTCACTTGCCTATATGTCCATCCCTTCGGGAAATGTCACGCGGTGGTATTCGAGTCTGCCTAGCCTGCTACAGCCGGTATACCGGAGTCTCATAGCAGTGCTACAGCCCGAATATATACGTTGATGACCGACATGCTCGATGTGATTCATGTATGCTGTCCCCATAGGTTAGTGCCGCTTTGGGTTCACGACTAGCCATGTCGGCCCGGTTCCTTGTCATGTGGATGCTAGCGACACTATCATATACGTGAGCCAAAAGACGCAAAAGCGGTCCCGGCCATGGTAAGGCGACACCCGTGGGAATACCGTGCGTGAGGCCACAAAGTGATATGAGGTGTTACCGGCTAGGTCGATGTGACTTGGAATCGGGTCCCGACAGCGTTGGCATCGAAAGGGGCTGCTGTAGGTTCGCTAAGCCAAACTGGTCGATGTTGAGTCTAGAAATGCTTTAGTTATATGTAGGGAATTGATTGTGGGAGGAAGCGTAAGGCTCTTTTTACTCCTTTACCTTATGCCCTCTGATCCGAGTCATCCTCTTCTCATTCGACGTGGGTATAGGACTAGGCTCTCTTCTCTCTATCAGGTTCACGTGTTACTAATCCGTAGTAACTTATAGGATTGTTGGTTACATCCTCAGTTCAGTTCCTATTATTTTTGGTATGTTACCAGTTGAACCAGAACCTTGATATGATGTTATTGAGTGGTTTTGCAATCTGTTTTTGAATGTCTCAAATCTGATTTTGAGCATTCTGAGATGTTATGCTGCCCGATTTTCCCTAGAAATTCTAATGCCTTTGCATTGTGGCTGTGCTTTCAGATGGCCACCCGTCCCTAGAACCAAGTGGTTCGTCTGACCCGTTGCATTGGTGTGTGTGGTCACACGGCAATGATTGGTTCGGGTGATGATTGAGTCTGGTTACCGATGGTATCCTGAATATACCGTCGAGGAGCAGTTTAGGGATTTCAACCAAAGCCAATATCTGTGCACGGTCAGGATTTATCCATCCTATCCCGGAGCTCTTGAACCGCTCCTTTGTTCTTATGGACTTGGGATCACTATTGGGATGTCTGTGCAAGATGCAGCCTATTCCATGATGACTATTATTCGAGCGAGTAACGCCTTCTTTGGGTCAGCGGTGATTTCCGCCACGTGCGGCATCCCTCCCCGGGCGCATGGCTACCTTCGTGGTTTGTACAACGATGCATCCCATGAGGACTCACTTCTTCGCACCACCACGGAGATCTTTGGAAGACAAGGACCGTGAAAACCGGGCCTTGCGTATGGAGTTCTTTAATGCCCGTGCTGATCACTTTGGGCTACTCGACTAGGTTTGCACCTGCCGTGCAAGCCGGATACATGGATATGAGGGACTTGTACCCAGTGCGGGCTGGTCTGGCAGACTTTATGGAGTGGCGTGAGGTAGGAGGCATCACTCCTCCTCGTGGGCCTCGTCTGCCACCGTTTGTTGGACCACGGCCACATCCGAGTCCCTATGGTCCACGAGCTCCACAGGATTGTCTGCTTCCGGATGATCATGTTCCACTTCCGAGCTTGGGTGGTGGCGTTTATGAGGACTACTATGGAGCTATGCGAGTAGTAGTAGTATCCCTAGTATTGTAATAGTCGTATTTCCGCCGTCTGCGTGACTTGTGGAATATGACTTAGTGCGTATCATTAGGAAGTGTAGAAAAATAATGTATAGGAGTTGGAATGCTTCCGATGAGATGTAACGCCGTTCACTATAGTTGTACCCGTCGGGCTTGTACTAAACTATGAATGGTGTGTATGACCGTTGGTATATATATATGGCAGCTTTATATTACCATGTCATACGGATGAACATCTTTGCATTCCATGCTATCCATTACCTTCCGCACTTCCTTGTTAAATTCTGCCATCCTGGTTTAAACCTTTGCTTTGTCTCCTAGGATGGTCAACACCGCAACACTCCTGCTGCTCCGGGCAGGGAGAAGCTAGTGCAGCCAGAAATGTGAATCTGCCGCAACCGCCATCTTAGGCCGAGGTTATGCTGGAAGCAGAACGCAATAAGCGTGAAACCAATCGCTTACTGGAGCGGATTGAACAAAACACCGCACGCCAGCCAAGAAATGATGTGGTTTCACTCAACGACTTCGTCAAGCTGTATCCACCGAAGTTCAAATATTCCGTTGAGCCTCTCGACGCGGATGATTGGCTTCTGACATCAACCACAAGCTGCGTTACGCTAACGTGGCTGAAGTCGACAAGGTTACTTTTGTCGCTTATCATCCGGAAGGCCCCGCTAGTCTACGGTGGGAGAATTATGAGGCTATGCGTCCGGTTGGACAAGTTACAACTTGGGATGAATTCAGTGCCGCCTTCCGTGAGCATCATATCCCAGAAGGTCTTATGGATCGCAAAAGGGAGGAATTCTGTAGTTTCACTCAGGGTAGGCTGACAGTGGATGCCTACAAACCGTGAATTTGGGAGGTTAGCACGCTATGCTCCGAAGAAGTTTCTACCGATGCCAAGAAGGTGCAAGGTTCCGCAAGGGACTTAGCCACTGAGCTACGCCGAGACAAATGCCTGCATGAGTGTACCTCTTTTCGAAGCTAGTCAACAAGGCTATCGGCAAACTTGGCGGACTGATTTTGAGGCTTCACGCAAGCACATCCATGACTCGATCTTCATCCGGCTCTGGATCCCGAAGCGCCGGGTTTGGATTCCAAATACTGCTCTACCACCCAGTTCACCCCGAGGCCATCTTTTGAGGCGCCTCGCCCCAACCAAAGCAGTATGTTCCGCCTAAGACTTATGGAGGCCTTGCTAGTGCTGCTCCACGCCCCAATATGATAACTTGCTTCAAATGTGGAGAGGCGGGCCACTATATCCGTGAGTGCCCCCAAAACAACCTCGCCAAGTTGGAAAGTCTCATTGGCCGTGGCAAGCCACAGGGAAAGGTGCCCTATGCTAAACCAGTTGCCACCGCTTCGTGGCCATGTCAACTATGTTTCTGCTGAAGAAACCTATGAGGATCCCAACGCCGCCCTCGCACGCTCCTTGTTAATTGTCATCCGCAACTGTTCTTTTTTTTGATACTGGAGCATCTCATTCATTTATTTACGAGAGCTATGCTCGATTGCACAACACCACATTCTGTGACATGCACACTTCCATGGAAATTCAGACCCTGGTTCTAGGTGGCAAACCTCTAGAATAAGTCATGGGAATGAAATTCTTGTCGACAGACTAGTCTTTCTTGCTTCCTTAATAGCTCTCAAGTCCTCGGACATAAATATCATCTTGGGTATGGACTGGATGTCAGCCCATTATGCTAAGATTGATTGCTCTACTAGAACTGTTCAGCTCACCCATCCCTCGGGCAAGACAATGAATGTTCTAACCCGAGTGTCTAAGCGCCAGCTTTACTCCTTAAACGCCAATCCCCTTCCAGACCTCGAAGATATTCCGATAGTCCGTGATTTTCCGGATGTCTTTCCAGAGGAACTGCCAGGTGTTCCACCTGACAGGGATGTTGAGTTCGTGATAGATCTTGTTCCCTAACCGTCCCAATCTCTAGAAGACCTTATAAGATGGCACCCCTAGAACTAGCTGAACTTAAAAAACAACTCGATGAGTCCTTGCAAAAGGGTTTCATCCGTCCTAGTTCGTCTCCATGGGCTTGCCCCGTCCTCTTCGTCAAGAAGAAGGATGGTACGGATCGGATGGTTGTGGATTATCGACCTGTCAATTTGGTCACTATCAAGAACAAGTATCCGCTCCCCAGGATCAACGACCTGTATGATCAGCTCGTTGGATCCTCAGTCTTTTCCAAGATGGATTTGAGGTTAGGCTACCATCAAATCAAAATCAAGAAAGGGGACATTCCTAAAACGGCCTTTGTTACTCGTTATGGCCAATACGAGTACACCGTCATGTCCTTCGGATTAACCAATGCTCCAGCCACCTTCTCTCGGTTAATGAACTCAATCTTCATGGAGTATTTGGATAAATTCGTGGTATACCTCGATGATATACTCATCTACTCCAAGAATGAGGAAGAACATGCGAACATCTAAGGCTAGTATTGATGAAACTTCGAGAGCACCGCCTTTATGCCAAATTCTCTAAGTGTGAATTCTGGTTACCGTAAGTGACCTACCTAGGCCATGTAATCTACGGTAAGGGCATTGCGTCAATCCCGAAGCGATTTCAAGCCGTCCTTGATGGACTCCACCTGAATCGGTTAAGCAAGTTCGGAGTTTTCTCGGTTTAGCGAACTATTGCCGCCGCTTCGTCGAGAATTTCTCTAAAGTTGCCAAACCCTAACCGAACTCCTCAAGAAAGATAAGAAGTTCGAATGGACACCACGGGCGAGTTCAGCTTTCAGAACCCGAAAAGACGCGCGACATCTGCTCCCGTGCTTGTTCCACCAGATTTTTCTAAGGACTTTATTATCTATTACACGCCTCGCGACAAGGACTAGGTTGCATACTCATGCAAGATCGTCATGTGATTGCCTACGCTTCTCGACAGTTCGTCCACATGAGGATAACTATCCCACACACGATCTAGAGCTTGCGAGTGGTTCACGCACTCAAAACCTGGGCGACATTACCTTCTTGGTAATCGTTGCGAAATCTACACCGATCACCAAAGTCTGAAATATATCTTCACCCAACCGGATTTGAATCTCGAGGCAAAGACGTTGGGTCGAGTTGATTACAGATTACGACTTAGGAATATCTTACACCCTGTGCAAAGCCAATGTCATGGCCGACGCCCTAAGTCGGAAATCTTATTGTAACAACCTGATGTTACAACAAAGTCAACCATTTCTCCACGAGGAATTTCGTAAGCTTAATCTCCACATTGTTCCTCGAGGATTCCTTTCTACCCCGGTGGCGAAACCTAACCTTACGGATCGAATCATAGCTGCTCGGCGGTATGATAGAGGAATATCTCGGATCAAGGAGAACATTGCTAGCGGAGCTGCTAAGTGTTTCTCCATAGATGAACGAGGTGTTGTTTTCTTTGAGAACCGTTTGGTGGTTCCCAAGAAACAACAGCTGCGGCAATTGATCCTTAAGGAAGCTCATGACTCTCCTCTCACCATTCATCCCGGTAGTACTAAAATGTATCAAGACCTGCGCCAGAGGTTTTGGTGGACTAGGATGAAGAGAGAAATCGCTCAATACATTGCTAACTGCGACGTCTGTCGTCGAGTTAAGCGAGCATCAACGACCCATTGGTACCCTTCAACCTTTGGAAATTCCTGAATGGAAATGGGATAAAATCGGTATGGATTTCATTACCGGGTTTCCCAGGACCAAGAGAGGGAATAACGCTATCTTCGTTGTCGTTGATTGTCTTTCCAAAGTGGCCCACTTCCTACCCGTTCGTGAGAGTATAACCGCTAGCCAGCTAGCTGATTTGTACATCTCTCGAATAGTGTCTCTTCATGGTGTTCCATTAGAGATTAACTCAGACCGTGGAAGTCTCTTCACCTCTCGATTTTGGGAAAGTTTCCAAAAGCGCTATGGGAACTTCGTCTCTCCTTTAGCACCGCTTTCCATCCTCAATCAAGTGGTCAAGTAGAACGAGTCAATCAAATTCTAGAGGATATGCTTCGAGCTTACATCATCTCTTTCGGCATGAATTGGGAGAAATGCCTTCCATTCGCCGAGTTCGCTTATAACAATAGTTATCAAGCCACCTGGCAAAGCCCTTTCAAGTTCTTTATGGACGGAAATGTCGAACGCCTCTTAATCGGGTCGAAACCGGGAGAGACAACTCTTTGGCGGACATGATTCAGGAAGCGGAAGAGCAGGTTCGCGTTGTTCGTGAGAAATTGAAAACAGCCCAATCTCGTCAAAAGAGCCAATATGACCGCAAGCATAAGCCTATGACTTATGAAATTGGCGAGCGTGCTTACCTTCGGGTTACTCCTTTGAAGGAACCCATCGATTCGGTATCAAAGGCAAGTTGGCTCCTCGTTACATTGGACCCTTTCGCATTCTTGCCAAACGGGGAGAAGTTGCCTACCAATTGGAACTACCTCCGCATCTTTCAGAGTCCATGATGTCTTCCACGTTTCCCAACTCAGGCGTTGCTTCTCGGATCCTATCCGTGGAGTAGACCACGTAAACGCTTGATCTCCAAGATAACTTCACCTATCGAGAATATCCCATTCAGATCCTCGATCAAGCCGAGCGTACCACTCGACGTCCGGAATATCAAGTTTCTAAAGGTTCAATGGTCAAACCATTCCGAGCAAGAAGCAACTTGGGAAAGGGAGGATCGTCTTCGACTTGAGTATCCCACCTTTTTCAACAGATCCTAAATCTCGGACGAGATTCTTTTGAGTGGGGTGAGTTGTCACATCCCGGTTAGACCATGCATTAGGGCGTGCATCATGTTTAAATTTCATTTGAATTTGAAATGGGAAGACAGAAACCCCGAACACCCCCTTAATTCAACTAGGGTTTACTAAAAATTATTTCAATGAACCTGAAATGCCCTTCAAAATGCTCATCATCTTTGCTTTGGTTGAGCCTATGTCAAAGGTGTTGCTTCATTTTCTAGGTCCTCCATAGGTCCTTGGTTTAATTCATAAGTTTTTAAACTTGAGCATTTCAAATTATATAAAATATTTTTAATGTCCAAAAATTACCAAACCAAAATGTTTCATGTTGGAAATATTCCAACAAGGGACCAGGAGCATTTTGGTGATTTTTAAAACTGTTTTGGTATTTTAGAAAACCCCACAAAGTTGCAGGAAATTAGAAAAGATTAAAAAAACAGAAAACTTACAGCGCACCCACTGCCCACTGCCAGCCCAGCAATGGCCAGCTGCTTGGCTCAACGAGCGAGCAACCAATCTTTCGGCGGGCACCGCATGGGTGCCACGCACCTGGTCGCCGCCTCGCCGCTCCCTCCGCCATGCCGAAGCGAGGACCGACCTCCCTCTCTCCCGAACCCCTGGACACTCCCTCTCCTCCCGGCTCGCTTCTCGCTCTCCCCATCTTGGCAGCCGTGCGCCGCACCACCGCCGTAGTCGTGCTCCCCGCCGTCCATGCTCCTCCTCATCATGTCCAGGAGCTCCGCCGCACTCCACTACCCCTAGCCAACCGAGTCCCACTCGTTCTAGTGCACTGAATCCATCCCACCGACCTCAACCGAGCTCGCCGTCGCCGGAGATCCCTTTCGTCGCCGCCGTCGCTCCGGTTCATCCCCGACCTCGACGAGGGCTTCTACACGTCGCCCGTGAGCCTACTCTAACTCCCTTCCCTCTCTCTCGCGCCTCGAGCAACTTAGCAACCGAGCCACGTTCACCAAGCACCTTGGCCGTGGAGCTCGTCACGACGTGCTCCGGTCACTCTCCGGCCACCCCATGGTGTCCGTTGCACTCACCACACTCCGAGGGGTCTACCATGTACTCCCCGCACCTCACCGAGCCCTCTAACCCCTAGCTCATTGTTGGCCGAACCCCGACGGCCGCCTAGCTCGTCGCCGGCGCCAACTCCGGCCACCCCGACCCCAACTGACTCCACCAGTAGTCGCGGGTTGCTCCTAGCTACCCGTAGCTACCTTCCGCGACTCGTTTCATCGCCGGAATCGCTTAAACACACTCCCTCCGCGCGTCGGGCTGCGGCGGCTAGCCGCCAGTGCAGCCGACATGGGCGTTGACCCTTTGTGGGCCCTCGTTGACCCGGCGGTCACTAACAGATGGGGCCCAGCCACGCTAACTAAATAGGTTAGTTTTAATTAAACTTTAATTAAGTTAATTACCACGACATGCGGGACCCATCGTCAGGTTTGACCTGGACGTCCCTGTTGACTCGGCGTCATCTTTGGCCTACGGTGACGCATTAATCTAATTTCTGGATTTATTCTAATTCATTAAATTCCATAATATAATTCAAATTTCAAATGCTTATAACTTTTAATCTGTAACTCCAAATGCAAAGATTTATATATGAAAAATTATCAGAAAAATCCACTCTATCCATTGGTACAGGTTTCATGCATGTTAAAACAAGTTAACCTTGCTGTTTAACCAGAATAAGATAATGCACCTTTAGGGCTATTTCAAATGAGCTATCATTTGAATCTTTGATTCAAATGAGTTCATCCCCTATTATTTCAGCTTACATTAGGCCAACACACATCCATATTGCCATGTCATAGCATGCATCATATTGTTGCATATTGTCATGTGTGTTTACTTTCGTGTGCTTTCATGATAGGTTCTCGCCTCGAGGATAACCTCGACTATCCATCCAAGGGCGATTACTCTACCCCAGCCCATCAGCAAGCAACTCATTGATCATTCCGATACAAACCCATGTTCTCGCTTACGCTCTTGTTTACTGCATTAAGACAACGCGATTCAAACTGTTGTGTGCTGCGGTAGTTGAACCCACTTCCTTTGCATGACCTATCATTGCCACAGTAACTAGATGAAACCCACTAGTATGTGTAGGAGTTGATTGAGCCATGTTTGTGTTTCCTACCATGCTATGCTTGCTATGCTTAGAGTTGTGTCAGTGCGGCTCATCGGGATGATGAACTGGAGTGAAAGGTTGTGTTGGTTCGAGAGTGAAAGTGTTGAACACGTTTTGGTAAAGGTATCGATGAGAGGCCATGTAGGAGTACATGGTGGGTTGTTTCATTGAAGCCGATCCTAAGAACTGAGATCTGTGTTTGTGATCCATGAAACAGTTACTACCACGCATTGGGATCCTTAATTGACCCTCTCGGCTTCTTAACCACTCTTGTCCTCGGTCCGGAGTTGCAAGTAGTTTCGGTGTTTGTAGCATCTTTGGGGCCGACGCAACGCCGACCATAGGGGTGGGTTGTGTTGCGGTAGGCACCGTGGCCCGGTGTACCGATTCGCCCGTTTGGTGTCTCGGGAACCCTGTACACATCGTTCGGGGCCGTATGGGAAACCTCGGCCGGACTCCCTGCGGATGGAACCCGAATAGACGATCAACCTGGACTTGGGACTTGTGTGTTTAGGTAGGCTGTGGCCGACACCCACGTTGGGCTTCCGCTTGAAGGTTGCCGAGTACATGTCGTGTAAACGGCGGTAAGTGGTGGGGCGTGTGTGAAGAAGTATACCCTGCAGGGTTTAATATGATCTATTCGAATAGCCGTGTCCACGGAGAAGGACTTCTGGGTTACCTATATCGGTTCATAGACAAGTAAATGGATACTACTAAAAGCCTCAAGATAAGTGTGAGTATCGTGGATGGCCCTCTCGTGGGATGACGAGAGAGGATCCACAGTGGAGTATTGTGATGGTGATTAGTGGACTCGTAATGCGACAAATGCTTTTCAAGTGGTGTCACGTGGGATAGCTTAGCCAAGAGTCAAAGGTGGCTTCTTTGCAAATAACTCCACCACCTTCTTGAGATTGTGCATGTATGATAGGATTACGTGGTAAGACTTGCTGAGTACCTCCGTACTCATGTTTGCTTAATTAATGTTTTTCGAGACGACAACACCGCCCTTTCCGATGGGTTCTACGAGACCTTGACATCGACGAGTGAATTAGCCACCCGGTGGCGATCTAAGACTTGTGAAGGGCCATTGTAGATAGAAAGGCTCCAACAAGCTTTCTTTCTCTCTAGAGTGCGTACTCAGACTAGTTTGCTTCCGCATGTGCTTGTATGATTGTATGACTTGAGTGTTGGGTCATGTGACCCCTACCTGTATGACTATGTTATGTATGGCTCCTGAGCCTTTTAAATAAAGTACTTGAGTTGTAGAGTTTTGTTGTGATGCCTTGTTGTATTTACTCATATCGGGCATATTATGTGTATGATTGAAATGCTTGGTATGAGTGGGATCCGACAAACTAGTTGTTTATCCTTGGCAGCCTCTCATATGGGGAAATGTAAGTCTCGTGCTTACGGCGATAGTAGTCCGCTTCTGACCCGGTTCACCGGAGTCCTGCTAGCCCAGCACTACTGCTTGGACACTTGACTGGCGACATGTGATTCACCGTTCCTATATACATCGCCTTCGGGAAATGTCACGCGGTGGTATTCGAGTCCTGCCTAGCCTGCTACAGCCCGGTATACCGGAGTCCTCATAGCCAGTGCTACAGCCCGAATATATACGTTGATGACCGACATGCTCGATGTGATTCATGTATGCCTGTCCCCATAGGTTAGTGCCGCTTTGGGTTCACGACTAGCCATGTCGGCCCGGGTTCCTTGTCATGTGGATGCTAGCGACACTATCATATACGTGAGCCAAAAGACATAAACGGTCCTGTGCCATGGTAAGGCGACACCCGTGGGAATACCGTGCGTGAGGCCACAAAGTGATATGAGGTGTTACCGGCTAGGTCGATGTGACTTGGAATCGGGGTCCTGACAGGCGCTTTTCATTTACCCATAGAATGGTTGAATTGCTTGTTTCTATGAACTGAGTTTGCCAATAATGTGAAGGATGCCAGTTTTTTCATCCTATTGTAGATTGCTTAGATCTCGATATGCCAAAAGTGATCGCATGAAATATACAGTAAAATCCAGTGTGATGTGTTTGGCTACAACTAGTCTGACTACACGTCCTCATATAACATATCAAGGATGCACCATCTTACCAGATTAACCATTCGACTTACCCATGCGATTGTGGGAAGAAAGAAGTATTGGGACTGCGTATCCAAGCAATTGATGCCATGGACTCCTTCGTACAACCTTGTAAGCGAAAAAGAAGTTGCAGTGTGCCTGTACAAAGAACTAGCGTAAGTTCAGTTACTTGCTTCTCGGAATTTTAGTTAGCCACTTATTGCAAAATTGTTCAATTACGTTGCTTGGCTTAATTTAGTTTGCTACTGATTACATAATGGCATAGCCTGTTAATCATATTGTAGACTGCGCCTATCTATGTGTTTGATACTTACCGTTAAGAATTACCTGTTTGCCTTAACTTAAATATCTACTTGTTTGTTTAACTGCTTTGCTGCTGCAACAGCGGGTTACAATGATGTTAATAACTACTTTTATGCATCCAATTGAAACTCTTTAATTCCTTGTTTGTTTATCTGGTTTGCTTTTATAACTCCCAGTTGAGATGTTTTGCTAACTTCAACTTTTTCCAATCGGAACTTTAATGGCAAAACAAGTTAGCCCAAGATCAAAGAGCGAGGTCCCCATGGACGTTGCATCATCCCACAAAGATGGCACCGCCCAATCGTGCATTATGAATTGCCAATCGATGCTCTAGAGGCTAAACTAGTGGTAGAAAGAGATTACCTTACGCACTTAGAGATGAAGTTGACATGTTGAGGAAGCAAACAACACAATCACAAGCAGTACTCAAGATAACCATTAATTATTTGGTGGATTTCAAAAGCGAAGCAAGTCGAGACCCACCAGATTGTTAAGGTCACGAAGGAAAAAGGAAATTAAATTCCTACTTGGTAAATCATAGGTGAAATGTTCTTTCCATAGTTGAATAACCTTTGTGTTGTCTGTTCATGTAATCAATCAAACCATTTGTTTTAGAGATCATGTAATAATTGTTTTTTTGTTTTTTGGTTTGTAATTTTATTTGAGCACAAGTCTGTATTAATTGATAAGACTCGGAGACATTTCATTTGGATTGCTGTGGCAGACCTACAAATATGCCAATCGGACTGAATGTACATTCAGCAATAGTAGTAGTATAGATGGACCATAAGTGGCACGCGTCGGAAAGGGCCAAGTTGCTAGCTAGAAAAAGGATACTGTTGTAGCCAAAAAAGTACAGCGGCCTGGCTTATGTATGTTAGTTGATATTATTGATCCATATACTCTATAAGTGTTTATATGTCTGTTAGTTCTGTAAATTCTTGGTTGATTGACTCGGTATTTGAATCTTGATACATCGCTTGTGTACATATCTAAATGGGAGTACACATTATGCTGCGTGTGACATTTGAGTTGGACATGAAGTGTTCCAAATATTTGAATTCACCTTAAAGCTGGATTCTAGTTTACGAATTTGGGTATCGGCATTTGTAAACCATATTCATATATGACGATGGAATACATCTTTGTCGTCCTTTTGAAGATATATAAAAACACATAGAATGATTTATAAAGATTCATATAGGAATACAAAATGGATTCAATTTAGTTGCTGTGGTAAACGTGGATGCTTATTGTCCCAAAATTCGAAAGAAGCAGCAAAATGTCCACTCCCACGTCGGCTGCCCAAAGCCAAGTGTTTGGGAGATGGAAATTACTGTCTACCCATTACACGGACAATCCATCGGCTCGATTTCCACTGCTCTAAATAGGTGTAGGTTAGTAACATCAATTAAACGTGACACGACGGCCTCTGAGCCCATTCCGACACGGTGGGCGTAAAACATGGGTGGCAAAACTCATTTGATTCAAGCTCGTCCGAAAGACCTCTGTTTCTCCCTCCATTTCCCATTCATACACGGTGGGCGGCAAAACAAACTCGACTCGGCCGAAATCGATGTAGGCAAATATTTTCAATAGGGGCAGGTTTGTAATTTCACTCAGACGTGACACAACCACCCTACCTGTCAGCCCCGTTCTTACACCGTGGGTGCCAACCACCCTCTCCTCGCCCGAAATCGCTCTGGGCAAATATTGGCGAGATGCGCGATTACCATCCTATCCCCAACCGACGAGACGTCCAAATTTTAAACGGGGGCTAAGTTCGTAACTTTCCCATATTTCAGACATGTGCATCCCAAAAACATGGTTCCCCGTACCTCTCCCTCCATTTTCCCATTCATACACCGTCCGCGCTAGAACACCCCATCCCCACACTAGCCTCCGTCCGCCACCCCATCCATCGCCACCGTCCTCCACCACATCGGTCGCCACCGTCCTCCACCATGCCGGAGCGCCTACCAAGACCGCGTCGTCCACTGCTAGAGATGGACGTTTCTCATCCACGGTGACGAACCAATAGCCTTGCATCGCGTCCTCTCGCTTCATCAGCGCAGTCATCCTCTTTGCCGGGGCCGCTCACACGACCTTCTCTTCCACCGCAACGGGACTTACCCCCCGATGCACCCGTCTACTATCGCAGATCTGCTTCAACGCCACCGACAGCCATCGCACCCCCGATGCCTACACGGCGCCGCAAGAGAGGTGGTACTTCATATCTCCTCAACTTTTTGATCTCAACCAGAAAATAGATCTTAACTTGGTTACTCTACCTTTTTTGAGAATGGTTACTCTACTTTCTTTTCAGCTCTTAGAATTTAGTTAATTTAGTTCTTAGTTGAAGCAAACAATGGATGCTAAATATCATTTCTCCGGTTTGCGACTTCAAATATGCCATGGCACGACCATAATACGGTTTAATTGATCATGCTTAGGGTTTAATTGATCATGTTGGTTCCATGGTGGTTTCTTTAATAGAAATCGGAGGAAACCCTCTTTTGCTAAAAAATATGCTTAGAGTTTCCCCCTTTTATGATCACTATACGATCAGAATACGTGCTTCGTGTCATAATAACACTGCTCCACCCATCAAGCTAAATAAGCTTAGTTGTTCAAATACGAATCTGATATTATTAAAACAAAGTTGTTTAATTGGTCAGCTAAATGATCCTAAATTAGTTTCGAAAATGCATGTTCGCCGCTCGGGTGTGTATCTCTGAGGTGCCCACGGTGGGCCGCCCACCACAGGATTTTGGGTCGTCCCAGGCCCCGATTCCCCTCTGTTCTGCTACGTGCTTCCGATCTCTACTCGCCCCCAGCCGCCTGCCTCGCCGGCGACTTGCCGTCCCCGGACGGCATGACTCTAGGAGGAGACGCCAGACTAACAGGAGGCTAGGAGCCGCTCGCCCAACAGCGTCACGGCTGCCCGGGCGCGCCGCCGTGCCTACCTTCCCAGTCTGTTCGAGGCTGGGCGTGCGGCACCCACCAAGCCAACCCGATTTATCATGAGATACGTCCTCAACACTCAGCAACCACTCCTCATCACCCATTTTCTAATTGATTCATTACTCATTAGGCAGGACTGTCATTAGGGTTTGTTGTGTGCTCAGTGCTACCTACACTTAATGGTTCAGATGTATTTCGGTAATCTTTAGTACCTCTAAAGTTCACAGGGTTTTCAAAATTCCGTCCCTCGGAACAGAAACTAGTCATTTTGGATTGTTGGTCGTAGTGACATTGACCCAGATTACTACTGCAAGCCAGGTTTGTTGACAATTTTACTTGTCTTTCTTACTCATTCGATATAAAATCCAATTATTCACGTCGATTAGTTGCAAACAATAAGTGCTAGACAAACTTCTTCATTCAGATTTTGGACGGTCTCTTACTGCAGTTACAATTATGCGTACTCGTCCTAGTAAGCTCACAAGTAAATTATTGATTCACTACATCTATGCTTGCCTTGTCATATTTGTTGTCAATATTCTTTTAGGGTGGACCACCCTGTTTCTAAATACTGGAACCGTAGACATGAGTGAATAGTATTTCTCTATGTGATCTCTTCCATCATGTATGGGTAACGAATACTGCATTGTATAGAAAGAAAGTGTCATTTCCAGCTTTTACATAGGTTTCGATCTTTTACATGGAATACAATCTGCCTACTTGCTTTGTGCCACACTACCAACACTCCACCCTTGAAGCTAAAGATTACGCCACTCATAATTGCTTAGTTTATTTGTTCAAATACGAATTTCATATGATTCTAATGTTCCTACTTCAGTTTTGAAATGTGTGCCTGCCTGTTATAGAGACATAAGGGGTTTGTGTCGGCGTTCTGGGAACGAGGGTCCCCAGACTTGCCTGCCTGCGGCCTGCGGCGTGGCTCAAAGGAGGCCCAGGACAGCCCATTGTCATCAACACAAGCTCAAGACCCTCGCGAGGGGCCAAGCCTCATGAGGCGACGACGAAGCTTCCTCGAGCACGCGGCCTCGTCAGGTGGCTCATGAGGAGGCGGAGAGTTCAAGGTAGGGTACCTCGCGAGGTGCCCGTGGACGCAAGCCATGGCGACCAAGGGAAGGCGCCAGCCAGCGCTGGCGTCCTCCTTTCCTTTTTGGTGCAAAGGGAGCAAGCGTAGGCGAGAGCATCAAGCAAAGGCATCCGTTTTGGTGCAACAAGACCAAGACCAGCCCCAACGGCTGGAAGGGACTCATCATGGAGCCCAAGCAGGCGTCATCACCAGAGCCTTTGGCAGGCGAGGACCAACTTTAGTCAGGATAAGTGTACCCGCTGTTCCCCTTCAAAATGGCCAATTGTTGGCGCCCTTCCCGCTCAATATTTGGGAAGAGGCCCAGGGCCTTCGCCTATAAATAGGACTAGCCACCATAGTAGAGAGAGACGAGAGATCAAGACGATCGGCATCCAGAGAGAGATAGAGACCCGATCCTCAAGCTAGAGCGACGGAACACCACCTAGCAGTTCATCACACCCACCAAGAACAGACCCTTGCGAGGCTGTTCTTCCTGACTTATTCCTCATCAGCCCAAGAGGCAATCCACCACACCACAAACTAGAGTAGGGTATTACACCACAACGGTGGCCCGAACTAGTATAAATCTCGTGTCTCTTGTGTTGTTCTTTCTAGTAGTTTAGGTCTCTGCGATTCGGCGAGGTACGAGACGGTGGAGGGTTGGATCTCCGCGCGCACCACAGAGTTCGAACCTTAAGGGTCTGCCGGAACCCGAAATCCCACAATTTGTATTTCTGTGTGTGGTCTGGTCAGCACGGTTGGGGAGGTGAACTTTGCATATGTAGGGGTTTATAGGGAGACACTCTCCGAGTTGAATCCGCAATGCATTCCATAGATAATCTGACTACTTTTTATGTTTTCATGAATCTCAGATTTTGAACAACATCATAATGATTATGAGCTTGCGCACATGAAAAGAATAAAGCAAAACAATGCCATGGCTGTCAAACTTGGCATTAAGGGACTGAAATCAAGTCTGGATGCAATGCAATGCAAACGCTCTCCACCTACAGATTCATGCTCAGAATATGATCCTAATAGTGATTCTGAGCTAGAGGGAGACCCAATTCAATGTAGCTCCCTAGTGGAGGAGTCATAGGAAGATGCCCTATCTTATTCACCCATCAAGGTTACATTGCTCACACATATCTTGCAACTGATGCTTTTCATTGCTTCGACTTTGTTGAACTGCAATTAGCTTAGTTTACACATCGTGTATGTGAATACGCCGTCCCTATCCATTTTCAGTACATATTCCATCTGTCATCATACCATATTTATCCATTCAAATGTTGTTCTTGTGTATCAGACGTTCAAAAGGAAGAGGGCGATTGCTGATCGTGGAGGAGCACAAGGAAAGTATTTGGAAAAGGTAGTGGCACCTGATAAATCAAATAGCCCATTAGGTGTAGTTCCAATATCACCTGAACCACAAAATACCCCAACTCTAGCAGACTCTAGCCCTACTACACTGGTCATTTCTGATGCCCCAACTCGTGAGACCCCAAGCTGCAGCAAACAATATGATTATGCCGGTTGACATAGCACCGGTATGCGATGCAAAACCCCCATTCCAGCAAAGAGTACACCAAATCCAGTTGCCAAATCCCTTTTCGAACCAGAGAGAGCCCCAATTGCAGCAAATAGGACCCTTGTTCCATTTCTTCCCAGCGTGGAAGACAAAGCTTATGTTGTTGTCAGGAACTTTGTGCGTATCTTTCCTTCATGGAAAGATTATACCGCAGACACAGAACAATTTCCAGTCTTCCTCCGCAACTTACGCGTAAGTAATGTACTAATGTTATTCATGGTCATTACTGCATATGTTTCTGACGAAGACACAAGATTTCGTTCTTTTAAATAGGCGAGGAGCAAACCGGATTGTGATGACGAGCAAGGGTTGGTTGCGCTTTTCAAGCACTCGTTGATGAAGTATCGTTCCTACCTGAGGCAAGCGCACTTCGATGGCAAGCCTCTGAACGAAATTTCTGTGAAGTCTCCGGTGCTACATTTATCCGACGGTGACTGGAATAATCTTGTTACACATTGGTCTTGGCTACAGCGTAAGGTACTATCTATGATATCACATCACAATTTGAACTACATTTCTCATTTTCCTTAATGTCTCACTTGTACAAAAACTGTTAGCAGATGAACATTCGTTCTCAAGGGACCACAAAATCTCGCAACTATACTGCACACTGCATTGCTCTTGTGAGTACCTCTTGTGAGTAGCATCACTGCACATGTTAGCCTCGTAATCGTCCATTTGGTGGACATTATAAGATCCGTATGGACTCTTACACAAATGTAGAATCAAGCCAATGCTTTTGAAGAGGTTTAGCTCTGCAGTCCTCTTGTAAGGACTGAAAGTGGTCTATCACTGTACTTACATTAACAGCTACTCCCTCCGTCCCATAATATAAGAACGTTTTGTACAAAGACACCAGTGTTCAAAACACTCTTGTATTATGGGAAGAGGGATTGGTTCATTTTGTAGCATTACGCATCATATCTCCCTCGCCCACCATTTACTTAAAAAGATCAGATCTATATTTAATCTTACCAACAAGTAGAATACCTGAGACAATGCCGGTCTGAAGTGTAGCCCATTGCTCTTGTCAAGACATTTTGTCTGTAACGCTTGTACTTCCGAGGATTGGTAGTTGATTATGTAGCATCAATCTGCATCTTATCTTCATTATCCTCTATCCCTTCTAGTATTATCATATCTATAATTACTCTCTACAAAATGTAGAGTACATGCAATGCTTATGAAGAAGATTATGTGCTGAAATTCTTGAGTTATCCTTCCCTTGACATGGAGAAGGGCATTATAAAGCTGGTGTTAACTGTTAATTTAAGCCAGTCCTTCTAAAGCCTTTATCCTCAACTGCTGTTTAATTTGCTCATACTCCCTATCGTTATCGCTGTTTAGTTTGCTGTTTCTACCAAAATGCATGTTCGTAAGAACCGTAAGTTCTAAGTTTTACTTGTAAAACCAAATTCCTTATACATACGATGCACATTACTTAATACTCCCTATATGTATGCTTGTTTATGTGGATCTATAATCCAGTGTGTGGTGAAGCAGCCCACATTTGCACCTTGTCATCTCCTGTTTTATCTTACTGATGTGGCTGATGATATGAACAACATGCCATGCACATTATCCAAAATAGATACAATGATTTTCTTTGCCCTTCATCTATGCTTGTTATGTTGACATGGTAATCCAAAGAGTGTGGTGAAGCTCCCCACATTATGAACAATGCCAAATTATGCTATTGATAGTTTGAACTTACTCTTTATTTTCTAATTTGAAATTGGATAGAATTGACAGAATAGTTATCATGTTTGTTTATACACGTGCAAAACCTGTCATCTCTCTGCTTTGTGTCAGAGTGATATACCTGATGGCATGCACAAGTATGCTGAAGGCTGTGAGACAAACCCAACATATATTGCAGCAAAGAAGGCAAAACATCTTGAAGATAGCGAGACAACCCCAATGTTTGGTCTTGATGCAGTGTTCAAGTTAATTGAGACTAACGATCGAGACAAGCTCACGTAATTCGTTATGCGAATAAGTTCGACTTCTTCAGTCCCAAGTTCTAGCAGAAAGGCATTCTGCAACTCAACTTCGACTTGAAGTCCTATCTCTAAGAAACATTGCGGAGAACACCAATGAGAACCTCATCGCTAAACAGCTACACCTGGAAGCTATGACCGACATGCTAGGCCGGTCTCGCAGCCTTGCTTTCAAGAGCATGCAGTTCCCCATAAGGCTAACCTTTCTTGAACTGTCTTGGAAGTGGTCTCGGTTCAAGATTATTTTGTTACTGCAATGGTGCCCGCTTTTTGTAATCTGCTTCTTCGTTGCGCTTTATGATCACTGGAGGCGAACTTCGATGCCCAGTGGATGAAATATACCTTAAATCCTTTATTGTATAGTGTAGTTTTATTCTTAGTTACTATGTCATAATTTCTTTATTGTATAGAGTAGGTTTGTTCTTAATTCCTACTAGTTACTGCCATCATTCGCTATCTGAAAAAAATCAGATGTAGTCGACCGGACCGAAACATTCGACTCTAACGGGCCAGGTTTTTAGCGGGCCACAATTGGGCCGGCCTGCGTCTTTCTTGGGCCCGAATGATTGGGAACTTCACATATTGCGCCAGGCCCAAACTTACACCGGCCTATATTTTAGTTGGGCCTTTTGTCAACCCAGCACTTAGTTTGGCCCAGGTAGCGTTGGGCCATTAACAGGCTGAATATTGTCTTGGCTTTATTACGGCCGAGATGAAACCACGGGCCTTTAGCGTGCCAAAATGCATGTTGGGCCTCAATTTTCACTAGTCGTCGACGGGCCTTGACGAGGCGAAATGTAGACCGGGCCGTTTTGGGCCCAGTTAGCTCACGGGCCGTTACCAAGCCGAAACATATCTCGGGCCTTGGTTGGCCCACTGATATCATGGGCCTTTAAGAGGCCGAAAGCTTAGCACAGGCATCAACGGGCCGAATTACACGACATGCCTTTAACAGGCCCAAAGTCACATTGGGCTTAACTGTTGCCACCTTTAGCACGGGCCGTTAGTGGGCGCGATGTCCTGTCGGACCATATATGGCCCATGGGCAGCACAGGCCATTCCCAGGCCGAAAGTCACACCGGGCTGAAATGGGACCATGTCTACATCAGGCCTCTAACAGGCCGAAAGTCACTGGGCTGTAGTTGGGCCCAAATATTCGACGAAGATTTAACGGGCCAGATCTGGCTTCGGGCCGCAAATGGGCCCAAATATTGGGCGAACAATTAACGGGCCAGATCTGGCTTCGGGCCGTAAATGGGCCCAAATATTGGGCGAACAATTAACATGCCAGATCTGGTTCGGGCCGTAAATGGGCCTTTATTAAGCAGGCCGTTATTGGGATGGCCCACTAGTACCTGATTAAGTTCTACGGGCCTTTGACTAGGCCGGCCTTTTTAACCTATATGGGCCTCTGATGGGCCCAGCCACGTGTCGACGTATCATAGGCATGCCTCCTCCAATGGACGGGTGACATCTGGCCCACTGACGAGCTGACAGGTGTTCCCTACGGCCAATCAGAATTTTACACATGGAAATTTCCCATTGGTCAGGGCTGTTAACGGGTTATCGGATCCAAAATCCGTCCCGAAAGCTTAACGGCGTTCCGTTACGGTGGATGCCACGTGTCGGTCACCCTTGACGAAAGCACTTCTGTGACACGCGATTTATCGTCATGGAAGTGGACACTTCCGTCATGATAATTTTGGTAATGTCATGGACCACTTCTACGACGACGGTATGACTATCTTGATTCTGTCATAAATTTGTCATGGATGTACATGCATGACAAAAAAGGCGACCTACTATGACAAACACGTATCATCACAGAAGTGCATCTTTTTTTAAGTGGCTTCTCTAAGTGTTCGTCCGAACTAGAGCCCCTTGCAACGCCTCCTCGGGAAAACTCGAGGCCTGGTTTTAGTTGTACGGGCTGCTCATCCCGTCATGGCCTGAGACGAGATACGCGCGGCTACCATCAGGGTGTCGACATGCCGGGAGGTCTTGCTGGTCTTGTTTTACCATTGTCGAAATGTCTTGTAACCGGGATTTCGAGACTGATCGGGTCTTCCCGGGCTAAGTTGGGACACCCCTACAGGGTTTGATCTTTCGAAAGCCGTGCCTGCGGTTATGTCGCAGATGGGAATTTGTTAATATCCGGTTGTAGTAAACTTGAAGTAAACTCTTCTACAATACACCAACTGTGTGCGTAACCGTGATTGTCTCTTTTCGGGGTTGTTCGAGAGGAGAACACGGTTTTTGGGTTATGTTTGACGTAAGTAGGAGTTCAGGATCACTTCTTGATCATTATTAGTTGGCGACCGTTTGCTTAGCTCCTCTTCTCGCTCTTGTTTCGTAAGTTAGCCACCATACTTTTCTTAGCCGCTGCTGCAACCTCACCACTTTACCCCTTACTTACCCATTAAGCTTTGCTGGTCTTGATACCCATGGTAATGGGATTGCTGAGTCCTCGTGGCTCACAGATTACTATAACAACAATTGAAGGTACAGGTTATGCGATGCTCATGACGCGAGAGCGATGTTTATTTGTGTTGGAGTTCTTCTTCTTCTTCGTTGATCTTGGATTAGGTTCCTGGTCGGCAGCCTGAGCTAGTAGGGTGGATATTGTTTGAGTTTCTGTTTGTGTTTCATCCATAGTCGGATGTTGTTCTTATGTATGATGTATTGATGTATTCTTGTGGCATTTGTATGCCTTGTATGTATCCCCATCTATTGTGTAATGTTGATGCAATGATATCCACCTTGCAAAATCGTGTCAATATGCGGTTCTATCCTTGGTGGGGCCTTCGAGTCTCTTTAGGATACTATCGCATATTGGGCGTGTCAAGTTGGTATCAGAGCCTCGACTGACCTTAGGAGCCCCCTTGTTTGATTGTGTAGCTTGGCCGTTGTCGAGTCTAGAAGAAAACTTTTTCGGAGTCTTGTTATATCGGAGAGTAGGAATTCTTTTTACTCCTTAGCCCCCTTCGTCGCTCTGGTGAAAAATCTTGACGTAGGTGTTTCGACTACTCCTCTTCCCCTTCAATTTTTTCTCTAGGATCGCGCAGGTGTTTCTTTTCGTTCATTGTCCGCTCGTTTCATCCTGTGCATTTCTCGTCAAGATGATTCAATCCTCTTTGTCTTATGTGAGATCAGTCCTCAGTTCTTACTCAACGAAGTTGTTCCTCGTGTGAAGTTGTCCTTGTTTTTTTCCCGCCCGCCCACCCTTCTTCTTGGAACCGGAGTCTATAATCAAGTATCCATTCTACTTGTGCGAAGCCTTTGCATTCTCTCCTCAATTATTTCAACCGGTGCTTTCTCTTCAATTTATTCGTCGGTTCCCTGTTCCAAGTTGCCTTTGTTTTTCCCGCCCTCCCACCCCTTTTATTCCGGAGTCTAAGCCTTTATTCGAGCAATCAATTTCATTCATGCGGAGTATCTTCAGTCTTTCCTCAATTGTCTCAACCGGTGAATTCTCGCCTAGTTAATCATTGTTCATCTCATTTCCTTTTCCGGTGGATACAATTCAAGTTTTTCGTTGTTGATCGTATTCTTTCCCTCAGCTCAAACATTTCCCTCTGATCGTTCGCCTCTCGCCATTTAATCCTTCTGGAGTGCTGAAGACATCTCGGAAGATTCGTGTTTGCATTCAATTATTTCGAGGTTGTCACCTCATTCTAATCTTTCAATCGTTCCGATGCATCATTTCTCATTCAAACAATCCTTTCCTACGGTGTTTGTTTTCAGTGGGCCCTAAACCATAGTTTTTTCCCAGGATCTTACCTGAGTCTTCCGATTTTCCCGGAGGTCTTCTCTAGTTCTTTTGAAATTTGACGTAAGTATGAATTTTATCAGTCATATGCCTTCTCCAAGATAGCTTCCAAATTATTTCATGTTCGGGTCAATCTTTCATCTTTTAATTCTCCCGGAGTATCTCCACAAATTTTGATGGTGTTTCTCGTCGTCACTCTCAACAATTGAAGACCGAAGTAGAGTTTCTCTTAAATCTGGTTCGTTCTCTCGGAGATTCACGGTGCTAGCTCGATGCCATCCTGTCAAACTGTTTCCAGTCGTGCAATTCTTTTCAATCGTCCAGAGTATTTCCGGAGTTGCTTTTCTCTCTCGATCTTTCGGAGGTCATCTTTTCGGAATATCTCTAAATTATAAGTTTACAGCTTCGTTCTCTCAATTATTCTATATCTGTGCTTTTTCGTTCGTCTCAATATTCTTCCCGTGCTTCATTCAAGCATTCTTCAATCATTTCGCGATCTCTTCGTTCTCTTGTCTCTAAATTCCCTCAAGCATCTTCGTGCTTTTCTAATTCTTCCCGTTGATTCCATCCCCTTTTGTCAGTCAATTTTGAATTCTTCCGGTGGTTCGTTGAAGATTTCTTTTCTATTTTTATCGTATCAATTCTTTTGTTTCTTTCCAATCCTACCGGTGGTTCGTGAGGACCTTGCCAAATTTCGCGCTATATTCTCCCTATAATCTTTTTTTTCAACGTGAATAAGTAGTATGCAAATCCATTGTTTCTCATCAACTTAATTGGTGGAGGATAAGCATAACATAATTCTTATTCTTCTTTCATCAAGTTGATTTATCCCTTCTTTTCGGGGATTGTTCATGATGAATAATCTCTTGGTTCTAAGTTGTTCATATTTTCCCTCCCGGAGTTCCAAGCTTCTCGCTTGTCTCGACGGGAAGCCCCATCTAAATCATCCCAAGGATTTAATCTTATTCCTTTCATCCTTCAATCATATCTCATCATCTATTTGTTACCGGAGTTCTTCACGGTGGTTCGTTAGTATTTAATTCATTTTCAAGTGTTCATCAAGATTCTTGTAGGCGAAGCTCAAGTATCTTTTATTCTTGCATCTCGAAGTGCCATTAATTCTCCGTATTCTTTTGAAGTGGAGTTTTGCATTTCTTCATTCTTCTCAACTATACAATCATTTCCGTTTGTGGTCAGTTATCACCTCAAATTTTGAGATGTTATCCATAAGTCCACAACAAGATTATTATTTTCATTGTTGATTTTCTCAACAACTCCGTTCAATGCTTCCTTCTAAGGATGCTTTCTATTTCATTCGTGGTAGAAGTTGTCATCTTCTTCCCCGTTCTTCTCATTCCAATCTTTCAAGTATTCTGGAGTGGTGTCAGAGTCCACCTTATTCCTTGAGCTTTTGATTCTTGTCATATTCTCCTTTCCTCTTTTCTACTCGAGTTTTCTCGACTTTGTTCATTTTCCCTCTTGCGTTCTTGTTTTCACATCATCCTCTTTCCCCCCCCCCCGTCTCGTTCCTAAGATCTCGGGACGAGATCTCTTGTTAGTGGAGGAGAGTTGTAACTCCCCAGAACCGATGCACCAGGTGTCTTACGGTTATTCGCCGTCGTTGCCATTTCGTTTGCTTGCCTGTTGCATTTTGCCATGTCATCATGTGCATTGCATTGCATACGTGTTCGTCTCATGCATCCCAGCATTTTCCCCGTTGTTCGTTTTGCAATCAGACACTCCTATGTCCTCCGGCGTCCCCATTTTGTCTCTTGTTGTGAGCGGGTGTTAAACATTCTCGGAATGGACCGAGATTTGCCAAGCAGCCTTGGTACACCACCGGTAGACCGCCTGTCAAGTTTCGTGCCATTTGGAGTCCGTTTGATACTCCAACGATTAACCGGGGAACCGTAAAGGCCTCGTGTGTGTTGCAGCCCAACACCCCTCTGAAGTTGCCCAATAACCCATCCAAACCCCTCCATCCTCTCGGCCGTTCCATCACGATCGCGTGGCCGAAAACCGCTCCCCATTTGGACACTCCTAGCTCCCTCTACCTATAAATTAGCCCCCTCCCCCGAAATTCGCAGTCCAAACCCTACCATCTTCCTCCTCGCGCAGCCGAACGCATCCGTCCGTGCTGGACATGTACGCCGGCCATGTCGCTCCGGCCAACCACAAGCCGCCACGTCACCCCGCCGCCGCTCCCCTCCACTCGTGTCGCGCCACGTCATCCGCCCCCGCGCCCACATCGCCGCCGCCGCGGGGCCAGATCCGGCCCGCCCGGGGCGAACCGAACCTCACGGGCCCTTCGCCGCCGCCCGCACCCGCGTGCCTCCACCGCCACCGCACCACCGCCTTGCCGCACCGCCGCTACGCCGCCACCTTGCTGCCCGCCGCGCTCGCCACCCGCGCCGCCTCCGGCCGCCCCGCAACCACTACGCCGCCCACGCCGCCGCTTACCGCGCCTCGCCCCGCCGCCTACTGTGCCACCTCGGCCGGCGCTTCTTCTCGCCGGAGCACGTGCCACCACCGCCCTCGCCGCGGATCCGGTCGGGCCGGACTGGATCCGGCCGTCCCCGACCTCCCCGCACCGTCCCACGCCCCTATCGGCCTCCTCCTCGCCGGAGCTCATCGCTGGAGCCGCGCCGCCGTCGCCGGAGCCAGGGTGGACGAAATCCACTACTCTCGGCTTCTAAATGTGCCGCTCCCGTCCCGGATCTCCTCGTCCCGCTTCTCCTCGTCCAGTTTTTCGCGAGGTGAAATTCCACAGTCCCCGGTTCTGTAACATTTGCATGCCATGTACATTGCATCATATCTCTGTGACTATAGCTCCATTTTGCATGAATGATATATCAAAATGTTCATCATGAGATGCTCTTCATATTGTAGTACTGTTGCATGCTAGTTTGAGTTCATCTTGATGCCCAAATCATCGTTGCAAGAGTGCTATGTAATGTTGTCTGCTGTAGTTTAACAGAACTTGCTCATTTGTCATTTTTATATCTTTTGTGTGATTTTCTTTTGAGCATGAAGTCTATATGTGTTATGAGCTACAACATGCCATATTTGCTGTGGTGCAATATACTCTTCATGATATACCATGTGTTGATTGATACAAGCTTGCAAAGTAGCTCCCGTGATATTGCTGATTTCAGGGACTTGTGATTCTACTGAGTCTTTTCCCTGCTGTTATTTTTATGCCATGTAAACATGATGCTATAGTGAGATCCATCCTTTTTTTGAGTTCCTTCAGTAAGGATGTTTTGGACTTATGGTTGTGTTCTATCCATCCATGCCCCTGTTTGAATTTATGGAATGCTCTAGAATGTCTTAATCATGCTGTACTTTGGCTATAAAATGTTCCTGGCAGATTGTTTACATGTTAATAAATTTTGTTATGGTTGTGGTTAGTGATCCAAGCATGCTATGAACTTCCTCTTGCCATAGTTAGGTTCATGAACATGTCATCTTGCTGTAGGTATGCTTGTTTTGTCATGCAATGCCTTGCGGTGAGTGATTTGAGATCGCAAAGATGCCTTCATAATTCTGTTTATGCCATGCTTAGTTTTTCTGCTAAGTCTGAACCTGGTAATAAAACTTGCTATGTTTATATGGGTGCCATCATATCTTCTGTGCCTTTTGGCTCATGATCAGTAAGGGACTCTTGTTCTATGAAATTAGTAGATTCATGCCATGCCTTTGGTTGCCATGATAAGTTCCTGTAGCATGTTGTTTGATAGCTCTAAACTTTGTAACCTGATGTTATTTCTGTCATGTCCAGCGATTTCCACAGTTTGTGAACTGTTATTATTTGCAATATTTTCATGTCCTTTTGAGCATGTTCTTGTGATTTCTGGAGACAACTCAGTGTTCATGTTTTCTTATGCTTTACCTATACATCATGTCTATGCCATTTATTTTCATTTTGTGGTGCTGTAGCATGTTGTTTTGGTTCTTGCAAGTTGCCTAGTTGCTGTTTTGGACAGCTTGTCCTTTAAACTTGTTTCATGTGTATGTGTTGAACCATTGCTCCGTTTTGAGTGTGCTCTATATGAAACTTGCTTAATTTTGCATGTAGTTTCATGTTACCTTGTTGCATACATGTTTTGAATGTGTTTGCTTGATGTTTGAACACATTTTGCTTCAATGCCATGCTTAACTTGTTTTGTTCATATCTTCTAGGCCGTAGCTCCGAATTAAATGAACTTTATATGTAACTTGACGAGAATTTTGTGTAGATCATCGTGGTGCATCATAAATTTCTGTTTAACAACTTGAACATAAGGTTTATTCAAATCTGGACCAATTTCGAAATTTGCATATGGGGACTTACCGGAATTGTTATATGTTGTTTCCGGCCTCATTTAAACTTGCTTTGATGTGTTGTTCTTGTATGCATCATCTCATGCCATGAGTAGCTTCATGTAGCCATGTCATGCATCATACTTGGTTGAGCATCATGCCTTGTTCATGTGTGGTGTGTTTACCATGTTGTCTGCTTCTCCTCGATAGTTCCCGTTTCGTTGCGATCGTGAGGATTCGTTCGTCTACGCTTGGTTCGCCTTCGTGGCTTCATCTTCTTCATCGAATCGTTCTTCTTCCTAGCGGGATTTCAGGCAAGATGACCGTCACCTTGGATCTCACTACTATCATTGCTATGCTAGTTGCTTCGTTCTATCGCTATGCCGCGGCATGGACCACTTGCTTATCAAGCCTCCCAAATTGCCATGAACCTCTAACCTTTGGCACCCTTCCTAGCAAAACGTTGTTTGGCTATGTATCCGCTTTTGCTCAGCCCCTCTTATAGCATTGCTAGTTGCAGGTGAAGATGAAGATTGCTCCATGTTGGATTATGTTTATGCTGGGATATCACAATATCTCTTATATTATTAATGCATCTATATACTTGGTAAAGGGTGGAAGGCTCGGCCTTATGCCTGGTGTTTTGTTCCACTCTTGCCGCCCTAGTTTCCGTCATATCGGTATTATGTTCCCGTATTTTGCATCCCTAACGCGGTTGAGTGTTATGGGAAACCCTTGACAGTTCGCCTTGAATAAAACGCCTCCAGCAAGGCCCAACATTGGTTTTACCATTTTCCTACCACCTATACTTTTCCCTTGGGAGTAATTAACCCGAGGGTCATCTTTATTTTAGCCCCCTCCTGGGCCAATGCTTCTCTAAGTGTTGTTCCAAACTAGAGCCCCTTGCAGCGCCTCCTCGGGGAAACTCGAGGCCTGGTCTTAGTTGTACGGACTGCTCATCCGGTCGTGGCCTGAGACGAGATACGCGCGGCTACTATCAGGGTGTCGGCACGCCGGGAGGTCTTACTGGTCTTGTTTTACCATTGTCGAAATTTCTTGTAACCGGGATTCCGAGAATGATCGGGTCTTCCCGGGAGAAGGAATATCCTTCGTTGATCATGAGAGCTTATCATGGGCTAAGTTGGGACACCCCTACAGGGTTTGAACTTTCGAAAGCCGTGCCTGCGGTTATGTGGCAGATGGGAACTTTTTAATATCCGGTTGTAGTAAACTTGAAGTAAACTCTTCTAAAACACACCAACTGTGTGCGTAACCGTGATTGTCTCTTTTCGGGGTTGTTCGAGAGGAGAACACGGTTTTTGGGTTATGTTTGACGTAAGTAGGAGTTCAGGATCACTTCTTGATCATTACTAGTTGGCAGCCATTTGCTTAGCTCCTCTTCTCGCTCTTGTTTTCTAACTTAGCACCATACTTTGCTTAGCCGCTGCTGCAACCTCACCACTTTACCCCTTCCTTACCCATTAAGCTTTTCTGGTCTTGATACCCATGGTAATGGGATTGCTGAGTCCTCGTGGCTCACAGATTACTACTACAACAGTTGCAGGTACAGGTTATGCGATGCTCATGACGCGAGAGCGATGTTTATTTGTGTTGGAGTTCTTCTTCTTCTTCTTCGTCGATCTTGTGTTAGGTTCCTGGTCGGCAGCTTGGGCTAGCAGGGTGGATATTGTTTGAGTTTCTGTTTGTGTTTCATCCGTAGTCGGATGTTGTTCTTATGTATGATGTATTGATGTATTCTTGTGGCATTTGTATGCTTTGTATGTATCCCCATCTATTATGTAATGTTGATGCAATGATATCCACCTTGCAAAAGCGTGTCAATATGCGGTTCTATCCTTGGTGGGGCCTTCGAGTCTCTTTAGGATAGTATCACATATTGGGCATGTCAAGTTGGTATCAGAGCCTCGACCGAACTTAGGAGCCCCCTTGTTTGATCGTGTAGCTTGGTCGCTGTCGAGTCTAGAAGAAAACTTTTTCGGAGTCTAGTTATATCGGAGAGTTGGAATTATTTTTACTCCTTAGCCCCCTTCGTCGCTCTGGTGAGAAATATTGAAGTAGGTGTTTCGACTACTCCTCTTCCCCTTCAATTTATTCTCTGGGATCGCGCAGGTGTTTCTTTTCGTTCGTTTTCCCCTCTTTTCATCCGGTGCATTTCTCGTCAAGATGATCCAATCCTCTTTGTCTTTTGCGAGATCAGTCCTCAGTTCTTACTCAACGATGTTGTTCCCCCTGTGAAGTTGTCCTTGTTTTTTCCCACCCGCCCACCCTTCTTCTCGGAACCGGAGTCTGTAATCGAGTATCCATTCTACTCGTGCGAAGCCTTTGCATTCTCTCCTCAATTATTTCAACCGGTGCTTTCTCTTCAATTTATTCGTTGGTTCCCCGTTCCAAGTTGCCTTTGTTTTTCCCGCCCTCCCACCCCTTTTATTCCGGAGTCTGAGCCTTTATTCGAGAAATCAATATCATTCGTGCAGAGTATCTTCAGTCTTTCCTCAATTGTCTCAACCGGTGAATTCTCGCCTAGTTAATCATTGTTCGTCTCATCCTTTTCTGGTGGATCCAATTCAAGTTTTTCGTTGTCGATCGTATTCTTTCCCTCAGCTCAAATATTTCCCAGAGGCGTTCGCCTCTCGCCATTTAATCCTTCCGCAGTGGTGAAGACATCTCGGAAGATTCGTGTTTGCATTCAATTATTTCGAGTTTGTCACCTCATTAAAATCTTTCAATCGTTCTGATGCATCATTTCTCATTCAAACAATCCTTTCCTACGGTGTTTCTTTTCAGTGGGCCCTAACCCACAGGTTTTTCCCAGGATCTTAGCTGACTCTTCTGATTTTCCTGGAGGTATTCTCTAGTTCTTTTGAAATTTGACGTAAGTATGAATTTCATCAAGTCAGATGCCTTCTCCAAGATAGCGTCCAAATTCTTTCATGTTCGGGTCAATCTTTCCCCTTTTCATTCTCCCGGAGTATCTCAACAAATTTTGATGGTGTTTCTCGTCGTCACTCTCAACATTTGAAGACCGAAGTAGAGTTTCTCTTAAATCTGGTTCGTTTTCCCGGAGATTCGCGGTGCTAGCTCGATGCCATCCTGTCAAATTGTTTCCAGTCGTGCAATTATTTTCAATCGTCCGGAGTATTTCAGGAGTTGCTTTTCTCTCTCGATCTTTCGGCGGTCATCATTTCGGAATATCTCTACATTATAAGTTTTCAGCTACGTTCTATCAATTATTCTATATCCGTGCTTTTTCGTTCGTCTCAATATTCTTCCGGTGATTCATTCAAGCATTCTTGAATCATTTCTCGATCTCTTCGTTCTCTTGTCTTTAAATTCCCTCAAGCATCTTCGTGCTTTTCTAATTCTTCCCGGTAATTCCATCCCCTTTTGCCAGTCAATTTTGAATTCTTCCGGTGGTTCGTTGAAGATTTCTTTTCTGTTGTTATCGTATCAATTCTTTTGTTTCTTTCCAATCCTACTGGTGGTTCATGAGGACCTTCCCAAATTTCGCGCTATATTCTCCCTTTAATCTTTTTTTCAACGCGAATAAGTAGTATGAAAATCCATTCTTTCTCATCAATTTAATTGGTGGAGGATAATGATAACATAATTCTTATTCTTCTTTCATCAAGTTGATTTATCCCTTCTTTTCGGGGATTGTTCATGATGAATAATCTTTTGGTTCTAAGTTGTTCATGTTTTCCCTCCCGGAGTTCCAAGATTCTCGCTTGTCTCGACGCGAAGCCCCATCGAAATCATCGCAAGGCTTTAATCTTATTCCTTTCATCCTTCAATCATATCTCATCATCTATTTGTTACCGGAGTTCTTCACGGTGGTTCGTCAATACTTAATTCATTTTTCAAGTGTTCATCAAGATTCTTGTAGGCGAAGCTCAAGTATCTTTTCTTCTTTCATATCGAAGTGATATTAATTCTCCGTAATCTTTTGAAGTGGAGTTTTGCATTTCTTCATTCTTCTCAACTATACAATCATTTCCGTTTGTGGTCGGTTATCACCTCAAATTTTGAGAGGTTATCCATATGTCCACAACAAGATTATTCTTTTTGTTCTTGATTTTCTCAACAACTCCGTTCAGTGCTTCCTTCTAAGGATGCTTTCTATTTCATTCGTGGTAGAAGTTGTCATCTTCTTCCCCGTTCTTCTCATTCCAATCTTTCAAGTATTCTGGAGTGGTTTCAGAGTCTACCTTATTCCTTGAGCTTTTGATTCTTGTCATATTCGCCTTTCCTCTTTTCTACTCGAGTTTTCTCGGCTTTGTTCATTTTCGCTCTTGCGTTCTTGTTTTCACCTCATCCTCTTTGGCCCAGCTCATTCCTAAGATCTCGGGGCGAGATCTCTTGTTAGTGGAGGAGAGTTGTAACGCCGCGGAACCGATGCGCCAGGTGTCTTCTTGTTATTCTCCGTCGTTGCCATGTCGTTTAATTGCGTGTTGCATTTTGCCATGTCATCATGTGCATTGCATTGCATACGTGTTCGTCTCATGCATCCGAGCATTTTCCCCGTTGTCCGTTTTGCAATCCGACACTCCTATGTCCTCCGGCGTCCCCCTTTTGTCTCTTATTGTCATCCGGTGTTAAACATTCTCGGAATGGACCGAGATTTGCCAAGCGGCCTTGGTACACCACCAGTAGACCGCCTGTCAAGTTTCGTGCCATTTGGAGTCCCTTTGGTACTCCAACGGTTAACTGGGGAACTGTAATGGCCTCGTGTGTGTTGCAGCCCAACACCCCTCTAAATTGGCCCAATAAGCCATCCAAACCCCCTCCATCCTCTTGGCCGTTCGATCACGATCGCGTGGCCAAAAACCGCTCCCCATTTGGACACTCCTAGCTCCCTCTACCTATAAGTTAGCCTCCTACCGCGAAATTCGCAGTCAAAACCCTACCATCTTCCTTCTTGCGCCGCCGGACGCATCCGTCCTTGCCGGACATGTCCGCCGGCCACGTCGCTCCGGCCAACCACAAGCCGCCACGTCACCCCGCCGCCGCTCCCCTCCACTCGCTTCGCGCCACGTCATCCGCCCCCGCGCCCACATCGCCGCCGCCGCACGGGGCCCAGATCCGGCCCGAGGGGCGAACCGAACCTCGCCGCCCTTCGCCGCCACCAGCGCCCTAGTGCGCCTCCACGCCGCCGCTGCACCGCCTTGCTGCGCCGCCGCCCTACGCCGCCACCGCGCCGCCGCCGCCGCCCGCAACCACCGCATCGCCCTCGCCGCCGCTTGTCGCGCCTCGCCCGCCGCCCGTTGTGCCACCTCCGCTGGCGCTGCTGCCGCCGAGCACGCGCCACCACCGCCCTCGCCGCGGATCCGGTCGGGCCGGACCGGATCTGGCCGTCCCCGACCTCCCCGGCACCGTCCCACGCCCCCATCGGCCTCCTCCTCACTGGAGCTCATCGCCGGAGCCGCCCCGCCGTCGCCGGAGACAGGGTGGACGAGATCCACCACTCCCGGCATCCAAACATGCCGCTCCCATCCCGGATCTCCTCGTCCCGCTTCTCCTCATCCAGTTTTTCGCGAGGTGAAATTCCACCAAGTCCCCGGTTCTGCAACATTTGCATGCCATGTACATTGCATCATATCTCCGTGACTATAGCTCCGTTTTGCGTGAATGATATATAAAAGTGTTCATCATGAGATGCTCTTCATATTGTAGTACTGTTGCATTCTAGTTTGAGTTCATATTGATGCCCAAATCATCGTTACAAGAGTGTTATGTAATGTTGTCTGCTGTAGTTTAACAGAACTTGCTCATTTGTCATTTTTATATCTTTGGTGTGATTTTTCTTTTGAGCATGAAGTCTACATGTGTTATGAGCTACAACATGCCATCTTTGCTGTGGTGCAATCTAATCTTCATGATATACCATGTGTTGGTTGATACAAGCTTGCAAAGTAGCCCCCGTGATATTGCTGATTTCAGGGACTTAGGATTCTACTCAGTCTTTTCCTTGCTGTTATTTTTATGCCATGTAAACATGATGCTTCAGTGAGATCCATGCTTCTTTTGAGTTGCTTCACTAAGGATATTTTGGACTTATGGTTGTTCTCTATCCATCCATGCCCCTGTTTGCATTTATGGAATGCTCTAGCATGTCTTAATCATGCTGTACTTTGGCTATAAAATGTTCCTGGCAGATTGTTTACATGTTAATCAATTTTGCCATGCTTGTTGTTAGTGATCCAAGCATGCTATGAACTTCCTCTTGCCATAGTTAGGTTCATGAACATGTCATCTTGCTGTAGGTATGCTTGTTTTGTCATGCAATGCCTTGTGGTGAGTGATTTGAGCTTGCAAAGATGCCTTCATAATTCTGTTTATGCCATGCTCAGTTTTTTTGCCAAGTCTGAACCTGGTAATAAAATTTTCTATGTTTATATGGGTGCCATCATAGCTTCTGTGCCTTTTGGATCATGATCAGTAAGGGACTTTTGTTCTATGCAGTTAGTAGATTCATACCTTGCCTTTGGTTCCATGATAAGTTCCTGTAGCATGTTGTTTGATAGCTCTAAACTTTGTATCCTGATGTTATTTCTGCCATGTCCAGTGATTTCCACCAAGTCTGTGAACTGTTATTATTTGCAATCTTGTCATGTCCTTTTGAGCATGTTCTAGTGATTTATGGAGATAGCTCAGTGTTCATGTTTTGTTATGCTTTACCTGTACATCATGTCCATGCCTTCTGTTGGGTATATTACTACTGAGCGTAAACCGGCCAGGACATGCCGGGTTAACTTCATCAGTAGTTGAGTATGCTAGAAGCCCATGAAGGCATATAGGAATGTTAGATAGGGGCCCGAGGCCCAGAACCGGTTTAAGGCCTGCAACCGTGAACTGGTATTGGTATGTAACTTGTATGGTAAGATAGAAAGAGCAGAGACCGAACCGGACACGCTTATGAGCCGGTCTCGGGACTCTGTAAACCGACGGGTGTCACCCATGTATATAAGGGGATAACCCGGCGGCGGATCAGGACAACAGACAACAACTTGAGACTCAGGCAAAGCGTATTCGCTCCCTGGTCATCGAAACCCCATCAATTCTATCACAACTAGACGTAGGCTTTTACCTTCATCATAAGGGGCCGAACTAGTATAAACTCTCTTGCGTCCCTTGTCGCTTTAACCCCTTTAAGCTAACCCGTAGCGGTGGCTCCACGACTAAGTCCTTTCACAAGGACATCTGACGTGACAAAACCACGACAGTTGGCGCCCACCGTGGGGCTATCGCACGACGGTTTCATGTTCTTGGAGGGCAACTTCGAAGGACTCAAGGGTTACGCTGTGGGCCGGATGACCAAGAGTCGTCGCGGCAAGCTCTACATCGATGATGCAGGATGGGGCCCCGAGGCCGGCTCAATTGAGTACGGGTACCGGGTCCCCTTTGGTGGCATACACGTTTTCATTGGCAAGATCGGTGAACTGGGCCCTGAGCCGGACATCTGCACCGACCTTGTCAAAACGGCTCAGCGTGCGCGATCTGCACGGGTCAAGCCTGCCATGAAGCGTGCCTTCGTGGGAGTCATCCATGAAGGGGAGTACGAGGACAGATCGGAATCTGGTGGTGAGACTGTTGGGGATATAACTATTTGTGTAAGCCGCTCAGGAGGGGCCGGGTTACGTAAAGAGATTACCAGACAGAAGCCCAAGTCCGAGCATGAGGATGGCGTCTCAACAAAGGGCCTAAGGCCCACAGGCGACTTAAGGCCCGTTGTAGTAAACCGCCATAATGGCATGACTTGTATCATAAGGTAGACTTAACTAGTCACTGAGCCGGGCATTGTTTATAAGCCGGCCGGGACACTGTAGGCCACAGGGGGTCAACCCGTGTATATAAGGGGACGACCTGTTGGCGGCTTAGGGCAAGAAACAACCCATCGAGAACCGGGCATAGCGTATCTCGCTCCCTGGTCATCGAAACCTCAAGCAATACCAACCCAACTAGACGCAGGCTTTACCTTCACCGTAAGGGGCCGAACTAGTATAAAACCTCTCGTGTCCTTTGTCCCGATAACCCCTTTAAGCTTCCTAGTTGCAATGGCTCCACGACTAAGTCCTTGCAAGAGGACATCTGCCGTGACAATTCCACAACAGAGACCGTCGTTTATTCCGATGAAGAGTCATCGACCGAAGAGACCGAGTCGTTATATCAGCTACAAGATGGCTGGATTGGAGGCTGTTCCAATGGCGACAGTATTCCGGACCCCTCTGATCTGCCACACCGGGTTGGAATCTTCATGGCCGGTACACAGCCGGCGCTCCACTCTTCGACCGCAGCAGCAGCAACGGCCGGGGCAGGAGGCCCTGTGTGGCCGATGGCTCAGGTCTTATCTGATATATTTGATGCGTTGGCAACACTAATGGCGGAGGCTAACCTGGCGGATCAGGATGCGCACAATGCGGAAGTCGCGAAGGTAAGAGATCAGATCACCCATGCCAAGGCTGATTTGGCAGCTGAGGATGCCAGGATGGCCGCAGAGCGGGCCGCTTTAGATGCACAGGCTTACCGGCTTATGCTAGATCAGAATGCATCGCACGAAGTCCTGAAGAGAAGACACCGGTCTCGCCTGCCTCCGGTTTATGATGCTAGGAACCTCTTTAACACCCCAGGTGCAGGGACCAGTAACCCGCCAGTAGTAAACCGGGCGGAGGCACGTGGAGCGGGGGCGCCGGTTCAGCCCCGTTTGATGGGCCCGCCTCGACAGAACAACAATGTGATGCAGCCTGTTCCAATACCACCGGATCATTACTCTACTCCAATAGATAGTCTTGTTGCTGCCGCTTCACGGCTGGAAGCTATCCCAACTGAAGGCGATTCTCCTGCAACGATCGAGACGCGTCGGGTTAAAGAACTTCTTTGGACAGCCTTGGAGCAACATGAGGCTTATTCATACAGCCGTGATCGGATTCATTCCACCCCCGTCCAAGCCGGAGTTATAGCAGACGTATGGATGAACCGGCCATGTCAAGCAATGCGGGGAACTGCGAACCGCCCCGTGGCCACAACTCGGCAGGAGCTGCCGGTGATGCTCAGAAAGTGGTGGACAGGGCTCGCGCGCGCAGAGAGGCCGAGTTAGCAGCGCAGTATGAAGCCCGACAACCTACTCCGGTTCGTTCAACCACGGTGAGAGAGCCATGAGTTACCTCTAGCTCTTTGGGGGTGCCGTGTCTCGTCCCGGCGTTACGCAATGTACGCCTGCCCAAGGATTTCAAGGGCCTGCGCAGGTGCCAAATTACACTGCCAATTTACCCCCGGAGACATGGGTTGAAAGCTATGAGATGACCATGGAGATGCTGGATGTGGATGATGCAGCCTGTGCGAAGTACTTCACCATGATGCTAGAAGGGACGGCTCGTACTTGGTTAAACGGTCTACCTGCTAATTCTATCAGATCATGGGCCGAGTTGAGAACCCGGTTTATCCAGCATTTTAAAGATACATGCAAGTAGCCCATGTCGATTGTGGACTTAGCTGCCTGTGTATAGGAGGAAGGAGAATCAACAACCCAGTGGGTGCGCCGGGTCTCGGAAATTTTGCATTCATCGGACGCATCAACGCTGACACCGCAGTTCTGACCTTGGAAGGTAATTGCTGGTTTAAGCCTCTGAAGTTGAAGTTGGGATGGATAAAACGCTATTGCACTGACATGGGAACCCTCAAGGCCGCTTTAGTAAAGTATGCTGCATCTGATAGTACCAAGGATCCCGAGTCGGATGATGATAAGGCAAGGAAGGGAAAGAAGAGCAGCAACGCCAAGGGGCACCACCACAGCCTAGCGGGTCATGGAAACGGCGGTAAATGTAAAGAAGACCACAACATGGACTTTGTGGCCAATGCCAGTGCACAGGATAAGGGCCAACAGCGCAACGTTAAACCGCCCCGGCGCAATGGGGCACCTAACGCTAACCCGGACCGTCTGTCTTACCTATTGAACCAGCCCTGCCCGAAACATGGGACGAAGGAGATGCCGGCCACACTCCTCTTGAAGGACTGCTATATCATGCAAGAGTTCAAAAATTCTACTGACTTCCAGTATGATCACGGATCGGGTGATGGTTCAGGCCCCGGGTCTCATGGGCCGAGTTACGGCGGAGGAAATTCCGGTTCAGGCTTCCTTGGTAATCAGGGCGGACATACAAATCAATGAAATCAGAGCAACCAAGGTGGTTACAATAGTCGTCAGCAGCAGTCGGGTTACCAGAGCAATCCAAAGCAGTTGAATAGTGGGCAATATCACGTCTTTACCACTAGTTTGGACAAAAGTGACCAGAAGCTTCATAGGAGAGCGGTAAGCTCCGTTGAACCGGCAGTGCCCCGTTACTTATGGTGGTCTAAGCAGCCGATTGTGTGGAGCAGGGAGGATCATCCACCCCGGGTTGACAATCCGGGTCAGTTGGCGTTGGTGGTGGCACCTCAGGTAGGAGGTTACAAGTTCACAAAGGTACTCATGGACGGAGGGAGCAGTATCAATATCCTGTATTATGAAACTTTCCGTCGCATGGGGTTAACAGATAAAAATCTTAGACCGTCCAGTACGGTATTCCATGTGTGGTGCCTGGTAAATCAGCCTATCCCGTTGAAGATATCTCTGGAGGTGGCTTTTGGGGACGAGCATGACTCAAAATCAGAAACCTTAACCTTTGAAGTGGTGAAGATCAAAAGTCCCTATCACGCCCTGTTTGGACGGCCGAGTTATGCTAAGTTTATGGCACGACCTTGTTATGTCTATCTTCAGCTCAAGATGCCGGGTCACAAGGGAACTATAACTGTCCATGGGAGCCGCAAGATCGCTCTGGAGTGTGAAGAAGGTGATGCAGCTTATGCTGAGTCAGTTTGTGCCGCGGAGGAGTTGAAGTTTTACAAGGATAATGTTGATCCGGCAGATATGACTCCGTTGAAGAAGCCAACTACCGAGCACGACCCGAACCTGAAGTTTAAATCGCTGCTGAGACTAAGCTTGTTGACTTTGTACCTGGCAATTCGTCTAAGCAGTTCAGCATTAGCGCAAACTTGGATCTGAAATAGGAAAGTGCGCTCATTGAGTTCATCCGTGAGAATCGGGACATCTTTGCGTGGAAGCCTTCGGACATGCCAGGTGCATCGAGAGAACTCGCTGAGCACACTCTTAATGTAGATCCTAAGTACAAACCGGTGAAGCAGTTTCTCCGCCGGTTCAATGAAGAAAGACGCAAAGCTATTGGAGAAGGAGTAGCCAGGCTCTTGGCGGCTGGATTTGTCGTTGAAGTTTTTCATACTGAATGGTTGGCTAATCCGGTGTTGGTCCTTAAGAAAAATGGCACATGGCGTATGTGTGTGGATCACACAGATCTCAACAAAGCTTGCCCAGCAGATCCTTTTGCCGTTCCCCGTATTGATCAAATTATTGATGCTACGGCGGGTTGAGAGCATTTAAGCTTTTTGGATGCGTATTCCGGTTATCATCAGATCAAGATGGCAGTTAAGGACGAGGAGAAGACGGCCTTTATAACCCCCTTTGGAGCCTTCTGCTATGTATCTATGCCCTTTGGGCTCAAGAGTGCCCAGGCTACTTATCAACGGTGTGTGTAGAATTGTCTTCATAAGCAAATCGGCTGTAACGTTCATGCCTATGTGGATGATATTGTGGTCAATTCAAGGAAGAAGGAGACTCTGGTTGATGATTTGAAGGAAACCTTTGATAACCTGCGGACAAACAAGATGATGATCAATCCGGCCAATTGCGTTTTTGGTGTACCGGCAGGCAAGTTATTAGGTTTTCTGGTATCTAACAGGGGCATTGAGGCTAATCCGAAAACGATCGTAGCTATCACCTCCTTGGCTAAACCAAAGTGTATCAATGATGTTCAACGGTTGGCAGGCCAGATTGCCGCTTAGAACCGGTTTATCAGCCGCCTCGGTGAGAAGGCGATTCCTTTGTATCGAATCTTTGAAGAAAGCGGATAACCGTCTCGAGTTACGCCACGATGAAGCATTTGAGGACTTAAAGCGGCAGCTAGCTAATCCGCATGTTCTCGCTGCTCCGATTGACAAGGAACCATTACTGTTATATGTGGAAGCTAATGCTCGGGCAGTCAGCATGGCTATTGTGGTGGAGCGCAAGGAGGCAGGCAAGGAATATCCGGTTCAACGTCCGGTTTACTATATCAGCGAGGTACTTATTGAGTTCAAGCAAAGGTACCCGCATTGGCAGAAGCTGGTGTATGGAGTTTTCATGGCAAGCCGGAAGCTTAAACAGTATTTCCAAGGTCATCCCATCACGGTGGTCAGCTCTACTCCCTTGGGAGATATAATCCACAACAGGGAAGCAACTGGCCGGATTGCCAAGTGGGCTATAGAGCTTGGGCCTCATGGCTTGAAATACATGCCTCAGACAGCGGTCAAATCTCGAGAACTTGTGGATTTCATCAATGATTGGACAGAACTGCAAGCACCTGAGGAGAAGCCGGATAACACCTATTGAACTATTCACTTTGATGGGTCCAGGCAATTGGAAGGCTCGGGGGCTGGAGTCGTATTAACTTCCCCACGAGGTGATAAGCTCTGTTATGTTCTCCGCTTAATGTTCCCGTGTACTAACAATGCAGCTGAGTACGAAGCTTTACTCCATGGTCTTCGGATGGCTAAGGAGATGAATCTAAGCCTTGTTAAGTGCTTCGGTGATTCGGACCTGGTGGCTCAACAAGTGTCTGGCACTTGGGATTCTAAGGATTCGCTCATGGCAGCATATCGTCGTGAGGTGGATATTGTTGCAGGTCACTTTAAAGGTTATCAGGTGGATCACGTGGACCGACGAAAGAACGAAGCGGTGGACGCTTTAAGCCTACTGGGTTCTCAACGTAAACCGGTCCCGCCTAATGTCTTCTTGGATGTTTTGCATAATCCGTCCGTCAAGCTCCCTGGTGAAGAGGATTTGGCTATTCCTGATCCGGAAGCTCAATTGGTGGCGGCTCTTCATGTCATCCTGGATTGGACGATTCCTTATCTCGCGTACATGAACCGGGGCGAGTTACCGGAGGATGAGACTCTAGCCAGGCAGATCATCCGGCGGTCCAAGTCCATGACTATTATCAATGGAGAGTTGCATCACTGTAGTGTGTCAGGGGCATTTCAATGCTGTGTGTCTCCTGAGGAAGGCTGTGAAATTTTACGTGAAATCCACGAAGGAGATTGTGGTCATCACGCCGGTTCAAAATCTTTGGTGGCCAAGGCGTTTCGTCACGGTTTCTATTGGTTAACTGCTCATGTTGATGCAGAGGACTTGGTCAAACGATGTGATGGCTGTCAGAAGTTCTCAAGACGTGCTCATGTACCGGCTCAAGAATTGAGGATGATTCCAATTACTTGGCCGTTTGCAACTTGGGGGCTGGATATTATTGGGCCTTTCAAGAGATCCAAAGACAAGAAGACCCACCTTCTGGTGGCGGTTGACAAGTTCCCAAAGTGGGTAGAGGCCGAGCCCGTTAGCAAGTGTGATGCGGCCACGGCGGTTCAATTCATCAAAAAGGTGATTTTTCGGTTTGGCTTTCCACATAGCATTATCACTGACAATAGTACCAATCTGTCCAAGGGTGCCATGAAGGAATTCTGTCAACGTGAGCACATCCGCGGCGTATCATCGATGGCTCACCCACAATCCAATGGTCAAGCGGAGAGGGCCAATCAAGAAATTTTGAGAGGCATCAAACCTCGGCTTATGGTTCCCCTGCAGCGGACGCCGGGTTGTTGGGTGGAAGAGCTACCTTTAGTATTATGGAGCATCAACACCACGCCCAATAGGTCGACAGGATACACACCGTTCTTCATGGTTTATGGAGAGGAGGTGGTTCTTCCTAGTGACATCCGTCATGACTCGCCTCGTGTGGCGGCATATGTTGAAGCGGACAACGAGAAGGCACGGCAAGAAGCTTTCGACCTGTTAGATGAAGAGCGTGACATAGCGGCCGCCCGTTCGGTGATTTATCAGCAAGATCTGCGTCACTATCATAGTCGCCGGGTTAGGACCAGAACCTTTCAAGAAGGAGATTTGGTGCTTCGGCTCATCCAGGATCAGACGGATATGCACAAGTTATCCCCACCTTGGGAAGGACCTTTTGTGGTCAGCAAGAATCTACACAACGGGTCATACTACCTGATCGATGTTCGAGAGCGCAAAGACTCACGTAAATCGGAGGAGGAGACCAACCGGGCGTGGAATATTGCTCATTTTTGGCCTTACTATACTTGAGCTATAGGCTCTGCTTTTGTACATATTATGCCTATGTATATATTATGATTAATATAATAAACTGGAACCTCAGCTAAAGTGGGGTATCTGTTGTTTTCTTACATCATGTGTGGTTACATGGAGCTTTCGTTGATAAAGCGGCGTCTGGTTTACCCCTTGGTTTTGGCCTCTCAAAGGCGTTATATTATATCAATTGGGGGCTTGGTCATATCCGAACCATAGCCACACCTTTTGATAGGCGTATTGCCATAGCATCACTTGGGGGCTTGGTCGTATCCGAACCATAGCCACGCCTGTTGATCGGTGCAATGTCGTAGCATCACTTGGGAACTTGGTCACGTCTGAACCATAGTTACGCCTCTTGATCGGCCTAGTGCCACATCATCACTTGGGGGCTTGGTCGAACCAGAACCATAGCTACACCTCTTGATCGGCGTAATGCCAAAGCATCATTTGGGGACCTGACTCACTCGAACCATAGCTGCGCCTTTTTGGGGGCCGTGTTAGACCATGGTAATGCCTCTTGATCGGCTTAAAGCCTCATTTGCAATGGTTTTATCTTTTCCTTTGCTTGAATTCTGTTTTTCTTTTTTGATAAACATTACTTTTGTTGTGTTTTCAAACTGACATTGTTAGTCCGGTTCGACTGTCAATTATAAATTGACGAAACACGGTCAAATCTTAATCCAGAGACTATTTGCCCGGTTTGATTTTCTGTTACCATCCTATTATGGAGTAAACCGGTGTTTATCATAACCCGGAACGGTTTACATTGTAAATCAATCTTATATTAACAGGAGCTGTTTTCTCCTCCACAGTTTGGGTTATCAGCCCAGCTATAAGGTTGGTCAGCCAACATCGTGCCCGATGGTGGCAGGTATGGCATATTTCCATATTTGGTTATATATTCCAACTTAAGTTGTCACCCTTGTTTTTGTACATGTGGGTATCATGACCCGCCCGGCGGTAAACTGCTAGGGCATTTTTAAACTTTTTTGACTGCAGAAAGAGTTGGGATAAATATGAATCAAACAAGCATCAGTTGAAGATAAATATGCACGAAGGCATACCAGACAAAGTATATCAACTAGCTTGTTACAAGGTGTTCCAGTGCCTAAAAAGATCATTGTTTTTTTATCAACTACATGTCACCGCATGCAGTGGTTTAAACCGGCCTCCAGTTCACGATTGGTCGCCGGCTTGACCTGACGGTTGCGGATCATCTCGCGCCGGTTAAGCTTCTTCCTCCCTACCCAGTGGCTGGAAATCAACAGTTGCCCAGTCGATTCCAGTTAACGCTTGAAACACAGCTTCATCATTATTCAGCAGCGACGGTTCAATATCAAGAGCGTAAGTATGCTTACGGATTGGTGGTATAAGGTTCTCAACCTCATGAATTGGTGCAGCAACTCGCTTGTTTTGATTGTCATATTGGGCTTGATAGTGGGACAGATCCGCCTCTTCAACCAGTTGACATGCCAGAGGGTGCACTTCCCGGTTTATGGCTCGAAGATCCTCTTCATCAAATTCTATCCCGTCTTCTTTCAAGCTGGGATAGCCTTGGGCTGCTTCAATGGGATCAAAGTCAGGCACTCATGCTTTGGCCCAGATTAGGGCGGTCAAAGCACCCGTTCTAGCAGCAGATTTCTTCAGCTCTTCAACCCGGGCAGGGAGCATAGACAACCTTTTAATGGTATCTTGGATCAAGGTGGGCGGCGGATTGTTGTGGGAAGCAGTGTAAATGATCCGTTGTGCACCAGTGTACTGTTGCTATATCAAAGTATAGGCAGCTTTTAACTTCTTCCGCACATCCGCTCCCAAGTGGCCGATACGAGTTCCTGTATCATTGCAAGGGTTAGTAAACCGGCAGTTACATAACAAGATCTGTTCAACTCAGAGAACAAGGATACTTACCAAATACAGCTGCAGTCACGGCATGAACCTGATGCTTCACACTGGTCAATTCATCAACCACCGGTTTAAGAGCGGCTTCTGCTTTTTCAGCTCTTTGTGCAAAAGCGGCTTTCTCAATCGCCCAATCCGCCCGCTCTTTGTTGAAGCCCTCTCTAAGTTTTTCCATAGCGCTCAAAGCGCTAATCAATTCTTCCTTTGCCTTGGAGGTTTCTGCCTGTTGCGACTTAAGATTCTCCTGCAGATCGGTGGTTTGACTTTCTCTCTTGCTCAGCTCAGCCTGTACAGAGATAGATACATGATGAAATGATAGTACAAATTTGAAGTACCAATCACATAACAAGTTATGCCCTTGGTACTTGGGGGCTAATGCATATTTGCTCTTCATCATATAGTTTCTACAAAGTACCAAGCTCACTACAAGTATTCAACTTGGCACTTGGGGGCTAATGGTTGTTTATTCAAAGACTATTGTTATAGGAATTTTTCTTCTATAAAAGTCCCGGTTTAACTTCATAAAGTTGAACCGGCCCTTGGGGGCTATGGCAGCAAAGTTCAGATGAACTAAGGATCACATTGAAAACTAACTAAAGTCCCGATTTAAGTTGATATCTTAAACCGTCAATTGGGGGCTATTGGAGTTAATAAAGCTACCAAATAATACAAGAAGTGAAGCATATAGGAAGTTGCCTCGTATTTTTCCTTCATCATTTTTACTAGACCGGCTTCATAGTCGCGGCTGGTGTACAGCCGGTTCAGATAGCCGGAATGGAGATCTTCAGCATCCAGAGCGGCGTATGTTGATAAATCAGCACTCCATTTGCCTTTTCCAACCGCAGAGAATTCCTGTTTTGCAGTATGTTTTGACAAAGCAACAGGATTACTCGGTTCAGAATGGCCAACGCCAGTAATAAGGACATCATCATCTTTTTCTTCATCAATTTGTACTGGGGTCGCCGGTTTGTTAGTAGTTTTTGTTGGACTAGCCGGTTTATCAGTCCGGATAGAGCTGGTCGGCTGATCAACAAGACTTCTGGTGTCAACCTCTGTCTGTTCAGCAACAAAGTCATGGTCTTGTGGTGGTGGGTCATTCAGCACATCATCAAGGTTGGCCTCTTCAGGGTCTGGTATTTTGTCCGGTTCAGCAGCGGTATTTTCCTCTGCCGTTTTGTTCAGGCGAGCTTTGTTGCTTGGTATGGGCTTGGCTCTGAGAGATATTAAGAAGTATCAGTAGAACATATGTTAAAATAATATGTTAAAGATATAAGACGGAATATGATTTACCCAAGCACGGTTTTGAGGGGTGGAAGCTTGGTGGCAGATGACTCACCAGAGGATGAATGAGAAGTGCCCTGATAATTCGAATCAGACGGATTAAGAGGTTGACGAAGACAACCCGCTTTAGGGCATGAGGTGGCAAGAGAATTAGAGACCTCTGAACGGCGTTTCCGAACCGGACTGTTCGGTAAACTAGCGGAGGTAACTACCTGGCCGCTATGCCGAGTTGTGCGGCGAGCCTCGTGCTGTTGTGTCTTCACAAGAAAGTTTGGGTCCAAATAAGCTAGAGGATGAGAAAATTAACTTTCCGGTTTGCTCGACGGATTTTTAGTGAAGGCAAAGGGTTTGAATCGGAGGAAAGAACGATTACCTCTGCAGCATCAGCGTGACTGAATACATCGTCTTCCTGGCAATAATCATCATCAATAAGGCGCATGAAAAATAAACCAAGTGAGTCAATTTCTACCTCAAGATCCGGGTTACCCACATCATCGTCAGCCGGTGGATCGGAGGATGCTGTGGTTCTCTTCCTGTTAGCAGGTTTCTTCACAACTCTGGTTTTTTGCCGGGTTGGCTTCACCGGTTTATCTTGTGGAGGTTTCTTATTCCAGAATGGATCATCACCCTGTCAAAAATAATAATGTTTTCAGATACTATTTGGACAGAAGCAATCTCAGATATACAGATGATATGATTTTTACCGCTGGCGGTTTGTTGATGGCGCAAAAGGGAAGTAGGCCGGTTTGAGCACAAGTCTCTTCCGGTTCATTCAACATCTTTTTGACAGCTTGATAACGTCGTTCTGCCGGGCTTGGATATCAATGTGCCGCAGAACATCCTTTGCATCACATGTATACTCGCACATCAAACCGGGGCGTTGGCTTAAGGGCAGTATACTCCAAGAGATCCAGCAGTGGGCAAAATCAACTCATGTCAACCCATTTGCCATGAAGGCCCTAAGCTTGGATAGTTGAGGAGCATATTTGAGTCTCTCCTTGGCAGTCAGCCTTTGAGGAAAAGGGTGTGTATTGCTCAGACGTTCCGGACGGTAACCCGACAGGGGATTTTCTTCAGAAGGAGAGGTGTCCTTGCAGTAAAACCATGTCTGGTTCCATTCTTTGGGGTGGATGTGAAGATTGGCATGAGGGAAGGTCACTTCTTTCCTTTTTTGATTCGCCATACCGCCCAGTTCTGTGTTGTGTCCGTCTTTGAACTCTGTGCGACGGTTCAGGTGAAAGCAGTCCCTGAATAGCTCTATTGAAGGTTCCTCCTGAAGATAAGCCTCACTGAAGACTTGGAAGTGGTAGATATTGGTTATGGAGTTAGGGCCGATATCTTGTGGGTGCAGTTGAAAATTGGCTAAGACATCCAGGAAAAGCTTTGAACCGGGAGGGTTGAAGCCCCGGCTTAAATGATCAGCAAAAACAATGACTTCTCCTTCTTTGGGAGTAGGAGGACATTCTATGCCAGGGACCCTCCAGTGAATGGCATTTTTCTCGCTTAAAGCGCCTGTTTTGACCAAATTGTCCAACTGGTCCTGAGTCACTCGAGAATGGACCCAGTTGCATTCATACGCTTGTTTGGCCATGGCAGGATCTACAATACAACATTTGCCTGTTCAAGAATAAGTTGGATAGATCTATAATGACGTATATTTGCTAAAACCGGGTCCGTTATCTACAAACCAGAATTCAACAATACAGTAATGCCCTAGTAAAGGGTTTGGCGGTTCAACAAGGGGACTAATGGTATATACCGGATTGTCAACTTTTCTGTATAGTTAAACCGCCTAGTCTAAGCATCGAAGAGTCAAGATTACAGATGAGTAAGTGAACGAAAACAGGTTTCACAAGATTATGTTGTGGTTTTGGATCTGAGGCATGTCATAAAAGGGAAATATATTCAAAACCTAAGTAGCAGTACCGGACCAATGAGCGAAGGTTCGGATAAGATCTACTTGTTTGAGATGCATAAATGGAAATAGAGGCTAAAGGCTACCACTATACAGACCAGATATTCAGGAGTTTATCAAAATTATCATATGAACAAAGATCTCCATTGATGAACACGAAGAACTTGGGAAACCTAGAACAGATCTGTGGCGGAAAGGGCAGAGAACTTACCAGAGCCGAGGAAGAAGCGGAAGAGCGCCGCAGTGTTCTGATGCGTTCAGGGTGATGCAGCGGCCGAGGTTGGAGCAGAGATGACGGTCGGCGGTCGATGGTGGCGGCGGAGCTCCAGAAGCTGAGCGGCGCAAGGAGGACGAAGCGAAGAGGCACGAGGGGGATAAAGAAAATGGCCCTTCGGTCCTGTTTATAAAGGCAGGAGATAAGTGGCAGGTGCAAAAATCAAGGGGCCGCGAATTTGGAAGTGAGGCGCAGTTGTCGCCTCGATTGTTGGAGACCTATTAATGAGGATATATCATATACAGTTTCTTTATAACAGATGACGTCACGACGGTTTGCACAGATCAAAAAAGATGACGTCATGGCGGTTTACCAAATTATGAGAAGATGTTGAAGACGAAGTTTCTGTTAAGGATTGACATGAACCTGTTCAAATCAATCTGAGGCCTAATTTTGGGGATATTACTACTGAGCATAAACCGGCCAGGACAGGCCGGGTTAACTTCATCAGTAGTTGAGTATGCTAGAAGCCCATGAAGACAGATAGGAATGTTAGACAGGGGCCCAAGGCCCGGAACCGGTTTCAGGCTTGCAACCGTGAACCGGTATTGGTATGTAACTTGTATGGTAAGATAGGAACAACAAAGACCGAACCGGACACGCTTATGAGCCGGTCTCGGGACTTTGTAAACCGACGGGTGTCACCCATGTATATAAGGGGACAACCCGGCGGCGGATCATGACAACAGACAACAACTCGATACTCAGGCAAAGCGTATTCGCTCCCTGGTCATCGAAACCCCATCAATTCCATCACAACTAGACGTAGGCTTTTACCTTCATCATAAGGGGCCAAACTAGTATAAAACTCTCTTGCGTCCCGTGTCCGCTTTAACCCCTTTGAGCTAACCCGTAGCGATGGCTCCACGACTAAGTCCTTTCACAAGGACATCTGCCGTGACAAAACCACGACACCTTTTGTTTTCATTTTGTGGTGCTGTAGCATGTTGTTTTGGTGCTTGCAAGTTGCCTAGTTGCTGTTTTGGACAGCTTGTCCTTTAAACCTGTTTCATGTGTATGTGTTGAACCATTGCTCCGTTTTGAGTGTGCTCTATATGAAACTTGCTTAATTTTGCATGCAGTTTCATGTTACCTTGTTGCATCCATGTTTTGAGTGTGTTTGCTTGATATTTGAATGCATTTTGCTTCAATGCCATGCTTAACTTGTTTTGTTCATATCTTCTAGGCCGTATCTCCGAATTAAATGAACTTTATATGTAACTTGACTAGAATTTCGTGTAGATCGTCGTGGTGCATCTTAACTTGATGTTTAACAAATTGAACACAATATTTATTCAGATCTGGACCAATTTCGAAATTTGCATATGGGGACTTACCGGAATTGTTATATGTTGTTTCCGGCCTAATTTAAATTTGCTTTGATGTGTTGTTCTTGTATGCATCATCTCTTGCCATGAGTAGCTTCATGTAGCCTTGTCATGCATCATAATTGGTTGAGCATCATGCCTTGTTCATGTGTGGTGTGTTTACCATGTTGTGTGCTTCTCCTCGATAGTTCCCGTTTCGTTGCGACCGTGAGGATTCGTTCGTCTACGCTTGGTTCGTCTTCGTGGCTTCATCTTCTTCATGGAATCATTCTTCTTCCTAGCGGGATTTCAGGCAAGATGACCGTCACCTTGGATCTCACTACTATCATTGCTATGCTAGTTGCTTCGTTCTATCGCTATGCCGCGTTACCGACCACTCGCTTATTGTCGGGGATATACCCCGCGGAATGACCCGGCCGGAGTCGTAAACCGGACGGGACTTGATAAACCGGCGGATGTTAAACCGGCGGAGAGTCAAGACAGATGGCTCAGACAGACGGTAAACCGGCTGGTGGTAAACCGGCAGACAATGTTAAACCGACATACAATGTTAAACCGGCAGACAATGTTAAACCGGCAGACAATGTTAAACCGGCAGACAATGTTAAACCGGCAAACAATGATAACTGGGTTGTCAGGGGTTATGAAGCCCAAGACGTTATGAAGCCCAAGATGTTAAGAAGCCCATGGCTATAAGTTAGAATAGTTTAAGTTAAAGTCCGAGTTGGACTCTACATGTAACCCGCCTCTTCAACATATATAAGGAGAGGTAGGGCTCCCCAAAGAGGGACAAGCTACAAGCAAGAAGAAACAATCTCTAGGACTAGACACAACTAGAGGAGAGCCGGTTTACGGCGACTCCCTCGTGATGATAATGAGATCTAGCCTCAAACAGCATGTAGGGTTTTTACCGGATGATGTTTCCCGGGGCCTGAAGCTGTCTAAACCCTTGTCTTGTGTTGCGTCTCTCGATTCCGCTCAACCCCTCTCAAGCTACCACATAGATGCGTTGGCCTCGCGACTAAGTCCTCACACTAAGGACATCTGACGTGTTAATTCCACGACAGTTGGCGCCCACCGTGGGGCACGCGCACGGTGGTGTTGAGTTCTTGGAGGGATATCTCCTAAGGATCGAGGAGTTCACAATTTCTCGGATGAAGAGCTGGTTTGAGAGAATTTACATCAGTATCAAGTTCATCAATCCAGATTTGAAGATTTGGGAGATTTAAGGCGCGTCAAGGTCCAATCGGTTTAAGTACTGGTTCAGATTTATTTCGTTGGCGGTTCAAGATGTTTTCGCCAAAGTCAAACACAACCCGGAAGAATCAATGCTGCCTGTCACGACTTCGCCTCGTTTTCCCCTTGCGACAGCTCCACTTCAGCCACAGACCTCCTTCAACCTCTGCTAAAGCTGTTCATCCGTCACCTGCGGGTCAATGGATCTTGTTTTCCTAATCAGTGCCGTGATGCATAGGTTGATTCGAATATGAGTTGGACTTGGTCTATGTGTACCAGCCAATTGATTGGTCAGTCAAAGACTAGTAGTCCGGGTCAACACCAAAATCCATCTGAAAGATGCCTCCCTGGAATAGGAGTACGGGCAGATTACGGGGTAAAGCAAATCATGGCCTCGCTGTTGAATGGAGCCACTGTTTACTACGACCTCCGACCATCAAATCACCTATACACTACTCGCCATAAACCAGCTCGCATCAATCGCATGGCGACAAGACGCGCTGCTGCGCCAGAGCTCGGGGCTTGATGACCCGCCATTGCCGTTTCGCCCGCTGGCTCCAACCGCTGAATCGCCAAGTTGCCATCGACCCGGCTTTGCCGCTGCCGTTTTGCCCGGCGCTCCCAAGTCGCCTGGTCGACCCGCTTCCGTCGTGGTACAACCAAGACGCATCTCACCCGGGCTGCTCGACGCGCCAAGCCACGCTGGAGCAGACCTGCCACAACCGCTGCTCCAAAGAAACCGGAGTGGTTCAAATCGCGCGGTCACCGCAAACCAAGTCGCCCGTGGTCGCCGTGGTCGCTTCCGGTTTACCACGCTACCTCATCCATCGTGGCCTTGAACCGGCCTCACGCTTTGACTGCGCACGTCGAGTTGGGATTTCCTTCTCCGTTGTTAAATCATCAACCTCGAGCTGCTAAATCGCCCGACCCCACCACCGGATTACCTTTGCCGGTCTCACTTCAAACACGGCCTCAAGACCGAAGTCTTCGCGCCGCAGACGTCCTCCACTTTGCCGCCGTAATCTACCACCGCTGCCCACCTCCGCACCAAGCTGCAACCTGCATCAGGCCGCCTCTACACGCGCCATCATTGAACCGCTTCAAAGCGTACCAGTTTTTTGTTCATGTTGACTCGGGAAGATCCCCTCAAGCTTGACTGGACTCCGCGTTCGGTTCGAGTCATCTGCATATACAAACCCGGATACACCACGGTAAACCGCCACCGCGGCCTTGCCCTATCTCGGTTCAGTTCAAGGGTCGTCCCGGTTTCCGTTTGCCTCAGCAGCAAGTCGCGCGTCTCTGCCGGATTACACCGAACCGAAGATCTCCAAACGCCGCCTCCACCACAGTGCCTTGTCCGGTGCTCCTCCGCCGCACCTCCACGGCCGGACCTTACACGACATCGCCTGCAGGGTGAACCGGCGCATCTCTGCGAAAATTGACACCCACAAGTTCGCCTCCACCCTCGCGGTAGCGCCAAGCCGCGTCGCGTTGGCATCTCTCAGCCATCAGGCCTCCGCAGCCTCCGCCTCCGCCAGTTCACAGCCATCAGGCCATAAGTCGCCGTGGCCTCAAACGTCGTCGCCTCCACCGGTTCACAGCGATCAGGCCTCCACAACCTTGTCGCGCCCGGCGTCACCTTCCACTGCCACCTCCATATCCAGCCCTACATCCGAGCCGCCACAGGCTGCGGCCGCTGTCGCCTCGAGTTGCCGCTCCCGCGAATTTCATCTCCGTCACCGGCTTCAGATTATTCCACCAAGAACTACAGCGACCCGCCATCATCTCTGTGATTCATCGCGACCGCCTTGCTCCTCGCTTAATCGCTCGAGCCACCGTCCCCGGCCGTGCGTCGAGCTGCCGGCGACCGTCGTCGCCGCTTCGCACAAGCTCGGCCGCCATCGAGCCGCCTTGCTTACGCCACCACTGCGTGGCCATGGCTCGCGACCTCGCTCCAAGTCACCACATGTTCGCTCACGAGACGGCCCGGCACCCGCCTCACTTCACGGGCTCTCCGTCCGGTTGCCCTGTCCGCAATAGCACGAGTCACCGGTTCACGAAGTCGCCGCGGCAGAGCCACCGTCTGCCGGTTCACAAGTCACCCGCGGGCAGAGCCGCCATCGCCCAAATCACCATCACACGGCTGGAAGTCGCCATCGTATTCCGCCACGGCCGCAAGTCGCCGTGGTGCCTCCTCATCTTCGTCCCGGTGAACCGCCGCACGTAGCTCTGGTCCTTTGCTCCGGGTCACTGCAAGACACCGTGCTCCGTGTCAAGTTGCTCCAACCTCTGATTCCAACCTGCCCAACGCCGTGAGCTGCTGAGTTGTCGTGATCCGGCCCACTACCGTGTCCTTGTCGCTTCCCTTCACCTAAAGTCGCCGATCTCGGCCATAGCACCTTCAATTTTCTCTATAGCGATTTCGCAAAAGCTGTCGTAAGCCGTTGCGTGGGCCGCTGTACGCTGCTCTTCCAGGCGCCCATTTTGAAAGCAAAAGCCCACACGAGAGCCGCCTCGATCCGGCCTCGCCGAGTCACCGACCTCATTGACGCGCCCCATTGTGGTCTCCCTCACTGCTGCGGCCTTGAGTGGCCGCCTTCACCGAGTCGCTGCCTCATCCTCAATTTGCACGACTACAGTCTTGACCCGGCCCCGCTTCACGGTGCTTCCATGTCACCCCTGCCTCGCTGGTTCAGAAGGAAAATGCCCGGTTTGACCATCAAATTGTGGCTACAACCAAAAAAAAGGGGATTATCTCCCCACGGAAAGACCATCAAATCACACTGGGTGCCAAAAGCATTACGATGCATTACCAGCGTCTCTGTACATATGATGAAAATATCAGGTGCTATCTGCCTTATCTACTTTCCAGTATATATATATATATATATATATATATATATATATATATATATATATATATATATAATTCCTTGAAAACATTTACTCTCGCATTGCCTTTTATGCAGAAAAATTCTTCTATATAGAAGAGACCATTATGCTACGGGTATAAAAATCCTGTATGCATCATCTAGCGGTCCAGTCTACATCGACTCGCCGGGACTGCGCCTACGGTTGACTCGCCCATCTGCGCGGCTTACCGCGCCTGCGATTGATCCGCTCGTCTGCACCGGTTTACAACACCGCGGCCGACTTGGTCGTCATTAATTTCAGCTTTACCATGGTGATCATCAACTCCACGGTGAATAACCTCTGGCATGATATATCAGGTGAAATCCATCCAATATATTTTATATTGTTTATTTTTAAAAGTGCAATTACTTTGGCCTGCAAAGTTGTCTAATGCAGGACCCGAAACCGCCATATTGGTGCAAATTTAAAGGCCATCAGAAAATTTCCTGCTTAAAAAGAGGGATTCCGGTTTAAAATCCGGCTCAAGGGGAAGATATCTCCCACAAAGCTTTGAAGCTCTCAAATCCGGTTCAAAATCCTGGTTCAAGAAGGATTTATCTCTTGCAAAAAGTTAAAGGGTGCCAAAGAGGACTGCTGCCATGATCTTGTGATTCGAGACATGGGTATCATGCCTTATTGGCTTATCATATTATTGATCACTTGGGGGCTTGGTCATGTTTGAACCATAGTCACACCTTCGACCGGCGCAATGCCACAAGATCACTTGGGGGCTTTGGTCGGTCTCGAACCAACGCATAACACCTTTTGATAGGCGAAAGCCACCGGATCACTTGGGGACATGGTCAAGTCTCGAACCAACACGCCTCTTGATCGGCCTAAGGCCATAGAGTCACTTGGGGCTTGGTCGAACCCGAACCATTGCCACGCCACTTGATCGGCATAATGCCGCGGTTTGATTGGGGACCTGGCTGACTTGAACCATAGCTACACCTTATTGGGAGCTTGGTCGTGTCCGACCATGGTAACACCATCCGATCGGCTCAAGAAAGCCTCTTTTTGCAAATGGTTTTATCTTTGCCTTTGCTTCTGTTTTTCTTTTGATAAAATATTTTTATGTTGTGTTTTCACCCAACATTATTAAATCCGGTCCAACTGTCAATTACAGATTGACGGAACACGATTAAATCATAATCCGGAGACTATCAGCCCGGTTTGGTTTCGACTATAAGTCGCCAATATATATTTGGATTGCGCCATTGGGATCATGCGCTCATAAATCATTGGACTATATTATTCAAATCTTCAAATAGCCAACATGGCTGGATTTTATTATGGTTATCAAGAAGATTACTATGATTAAGGTTTTCAAAGTCGCTTTAGCGCAATGGCTATTATATTATCAATGGATTTGATTTATTTTATAATTGAAGGAATAGTCCCGAGTTGCTGCAGGCTTACGACCCGGCATTTGGGGGCTACATTATTCAATTTGAGATTACATCAAATATGCAAGTCTCATGTCGCTGCAAGCATGCACCATGACACTTGGGGGCTAATGCAAAGTCATTGTTTGCTCACCTTGTTGAAGACCCGACTCATCATATTATAATGAGCCGACCCTTGGGGGCTACCATTTGCTCCTGTCAACTATTCAAGGTACAAAGCTTTTTATCCATTATATTGAAGGGTCCTTTGCCTGGTTGGTAAAGCACAAAGCTCTCAACCTTGTGAACGTGGGTTCAAGCCCCATGATGGGAGTTACATAATATAATGTTATTCTCAATGAAGTATATATAAAGTCACTGCTCATTATGTGCATAATGACCCGCCCTTGGGGGCTACACTGGTAGAAGTTTTTATGAGCATCAGGAAATTACAAGTCCCAAGTTGCTGCAAGCATGACAACCCGGCACTTGGGGGCTACATATGTGGAATACTCAATTCTGACTAGTGATTGAGATGAACAACCTAGATTTCTTCAAGTTTGTGACGTTCATACTGAAGCAAATCTTAAGCTGTTACTACGTTACCTTCTTAAGAGTTGAGGGCTACAAGTGATAGGCATATAAGAGGTATATTTTCAAAAGCTGATGTTAACAAACAGTTATGATCCGGTGCCATCAATATTTGTAAACCGGCAAAGTTCTACATTCTTAAACCGGTGAAGATCGATGAGTATTTCAAAGACCAATATTTTTGTTAAGCATTGGGAGCTGAGTCAAGAAAGTTATTCTTCACAATATTTCTCTGTGACAAACCAATGTCAACAAATTGATTATGAAGCTGGCCTATTAAACCGGATTTTCTAGAAGAAGGGAGTGGCAAGGACTTAAGGATGATCAGGATCAGTTTAACATGGATAAATCCAAATTAAACTGGGGGCTAATGTCGGGGATATACCTCATGGAATGACCCGCCGGAGTAAAACCGGCCGGACTTGATAAACCGGCGGATGTTAAACCGCGGACGGTCAAGACAGAGATGGCTCGAGACAGACGGTAAACCGGCAGACAATGTTAAACTGGCAGACAATGTTAAACCAGCAGACAATGTTAAACCGGCAGACAATGTTAAACCGGCAGACAATGTTAAACCGGCAGACAATGTTAAACCGGCAAACAATGATAACTGGGTTGTCAGGGGTTATGAAGCCCAAGACATTATGAAGCCCAAGATGTTAAGAAGCCCATGGCGGTAAGTTAGAATAGTTTAAGTTAAAGTCCGAGTTGGACTCTACATGTAACCCGCCTCTTCAACATATATAAGGAGAGGTAGGGCTCCCCAAAGAGGGACAAGCTACAAACAAGAAGAAACAATCTCTAGGACTAGACACAACTAGAGGAGAGCCGGTTTACGGCGACTCCCTCGTGATGATAATGAGATCTAGCCTCCAACAACATGTAGGGTTTTTATCGGATGATGTTTCCCGGGGCCCGAAGCTGTCTAAAACCCTTGTCTTGTGTTGCGTCTCTCGATTCCGCTCAACCCCTCTCAAGCTACCACATAGATGCGTTGGCCTCGCGACTAAGTCCTCACACTAAGGACATCTGACGTGTTAATTCCACGACACTTATCAAGCCTCCCAAATTGCGATGAACCTCTAACCTTTGTCACCCTTCCTAGCAAAACGTTGTTTGGCTATGTTACCGCTTTTGTTCAGCCCTCTTATAGCGTTGCTAGTTGCAGGTGAAGATGAAGATTGCTCCATGTTGGATTATGTTTATGCTGGGATATCACAATATCTCTTATATTATTAATGCATCTATATTTAAAACAAAACAGAAGCTAGCCAACTCGCTCCCACGGTGATCCCTCGATGTCATGCATTCGCGACCGCCGGATCGTCCTTGTTTTGAGCACAGGTCACGATCTTTACCTGTGGTAAATCTAATATTCACCTGTTGGTAAGTTTCTTTAGAGTATGACTGGTGGGCTCATTTCTGGCATCTACCGACTGGGTGAAATGTCGTGCAGTGCGAAAGGATTTTGACCAATCCTCTCCTCGCGTGCGGCGTGCTTCTAGTGGGTCGTGGAACCCTAGACCCCTTTCCCCAATCCCATGCCGCCTCCATCCTCCCGTGCTCCACCCCGAGCGTGCCCGGGCTCCGCCTCCTCCTCCTCAGCCGCCTCCTCTTCTCCCACAGAACCCCGCTCCTTCTCACAGCCGCCTCACCATTCCTCCCTTCTGCCCCCTCCTCCTTCTCGGATCCCCACCATGGCGCCGACCTGCAGGCAAATGACGACAGCGGCGGCGCTCTCCTCATCCCCTCCACTCCCTCGACAACGGTGGTGGCGGCGCCCTCTGGTGGCGGAGGGGGGAGATGGTGGAGCGGCGGCGACCTTCCCCTCACGCACCCCATACCCCCTCGTCATCCCGGATCCCACCGGACCCGAGGCGTGCGGGTGCTGTAGCAACCTGCAAGGGAAGGGCGATGCTCGAATCGATCCAGTGCCATGGATCGGTCCCTGCGGGAGAAAGAGAAGATGAGGGAGAGAGAAGGAAGGAGAGGAAGGATAAGGAGAGAGGAAAGAGGAGAGGTAGGTGCAGCGTTGACCGACGGCTCACGCGATGGTGCGGCAGACGACCATTTCGATGAGATCCACCACCTCGCGAGGTTCTCATTTGCCCCAGGTTGCGAGGAAGCCACAGGAGGTGGAGAGAACTCGGTGCGAGCAAGGTACGCAGGAGGAGCTCAACCAGCGTGTCTTCAGCCGGAGGAGGGAAGCAGCGGATGCAAGCTAGGAGGCGGATCGGCTCGGCCCAGCCATGGAGCTGCCGCTGCGGACTCCCCGCCGGCCTCCTTCGTCTTCATGTGGATTTGCATGGCAAGTGATGTTGCGTTGCCAATGACACATCTGGAATTGCCATTCGTGACTCCTGTAGGTATTTTTTTGTCACCCCCATATCTCTTTCTTACCCTCTCTTCATGTATTCTATCTTATTCCACTGCTCTATGTGGCACAGATGTTCCTAAATTTTTCTTTGTAGTGGTTAGGTGCTGCCATAAAACCTGTAACAGCAGCAAGATGCAGTTCTCCGCAAATCACTTTAGGTTCTCTCTTTTTACTTTTTTATTTCTTGTCTTTGGTCTTGATTTCTTGGTATACAATTTATCTAAAGACCACAATATTCCAGATCTGAGAAAGAAGATGAACAGGAGAATCCAAAAGAAGAATTTGGTGAAGAACAAGGTGACTAACTCTCTCTCCTATGAGTGTTCATCTACATTTTGTAGAAAATTGGTAGGTGACCTCATATTTGTGTTACGAGTTACTTGCTTTCTTCTTTCTACCTAGGTGACATCATATCTTAAAGCTAAACACAACCTAGGTGTTATTTAGCTTGTCTTTGTAGGGTCGGAGGAACAATATGTGGGTCGTTGAGTTCACTGCTTTATGATTGTTGTTCTCATTCGTGAGACGAATAGTTAATGTGTCCAGGTTTTGGTGCATTGACCAAATAAATTGGGGAAGCTACTGGTCCTTTTAAACTGCACAAATGCATTATGCATTTAGTTCAGATTGTCATGTTTACGATCATATACGGCAGCCTTTTATTTTAGATATAAAACTCCTTTTATGTAGAAGCTTATTTGATCGCTGGAAAGCTAAATGATGTTTGCTCATCTCTATGTCATGACAGTCCTTGTTAAGATGCAACAATGCCTTGTGCGTGTGTAGGATGCATTGTTTCTGTATAGGGGGCGCATATCAGGATGTGCTTCCCCAATCCTTCTTTCCCCTCCACTCATGATCTCTTTCTCTCTCTCCCCTACCCATCTATGCAAGAATTGTTTAGCCTAAACGCTTCTATATGTTGTATGTATTCTTAGATGTACTTTGTGAAGGAAATATGCCCTAGAGGCAATAATAAAGTTATTATTTATTTCCTTATATCATGATAAATGTTTATTATTCATGCTAGAATTGTATTAACCTGAAACATAATACATGTGTGAATATATAGACAAACAGTATGTCACTAGTATGCCTCTACTTGACTAGCTTGTTAATCAAAGATGGTTATGTTTCCTAACCATGAACAAGGAGTTGTTATTTGATTAACAAGGTCACATCATTAGTTGAATGATCTGATTGACATGACCCTTTCCGTTAGCTTATCTGTTGATCGTTTAGTATGTTAATGCTTTCTTCATGACCCATTCATGTTCCTATAACTATGAGATTTTGCAACTCCGTTTACGGAGGAACACTTTGGTACTACCAAACGTCACAACGTAATCGGGTGATTATAAAGGAGTACTACAGGTGTCTCCAAAGGTACTTGTTGGGTTGGCGTATTTCGAGATTAGGTTTTGTCACTCCGATTGTCGGAGAGGTATCTCCAGCCTTCTCGGTAATGCACATCACTTAAGCCTTGCAAGCATTACAACTAATGAGTTAGTTGTGAGATGATGTATTACGAACGAGTAAAGAGACTTACCAAAGAACGAGATTGAACTAGGTATTGGATACCGACGATCGAATCTCGGGTAAGTAACATACCGATGACAAAGGGAACAAAGTATGTCGTTATGCGGTTTGACCGATAAAGATCTTAAGAGAATATGTAGGAACCAATATGGGCATCCAGGTTCCGCTATTGGTTATTGACCGAGAATGGTTCTAGGTCATGTCTACATAGTTCTCGAACCCGTAGGGTCCGTGACGCTTAACGCTTCGATGACAGTTCATAATGAGTTTATAAGTATTGATGCAATCAAGGTTGTTCGAGTCCCGGATGTGATCACGGACATGACGAGGAGTCTCGAAATGGTCGAGACATAAAGATTGATATATTGGAAGCCTATGTTTGGACTTGGAATGGTTCAGTGAAAACAGGATGTTCTGGAACACCGGGGTTACCGGAACCCCGGGGGTATATGGGCCCTCATGGGCCTTGAGGGAGAAGGAGAAGGGCCGGCCGGGTGGGCTGCGCCCCCTCCCCTTCCAGTCCGAATAGGACAAGGAGAGGCGGCGCCCTTCCCTTTCCCCTCCCCAATCCTACTCCAACTAGGAGAGGGAGTCCTACTCGGTGGGAGTAGGACTCCTCCTTGGTGCGCCTCCTCTAGGGCCGGCCACCTCCCCTTGTCTCCTTTATATCTCTGAGGCAGGGGCACCCCAAGACACGAAGTTGATCTACGGATCTTTCCTTAGCCGTGTGCGGTGCCCCTTCCACCATATTCCACTTCGTCATATCGTCATGGAGCTTAGGCGAAGCCCTGCGCCGGAGAAGTCATATCGTCATGGAGCTTAGGCGAAGCCCTCGTCGGTGGAGCATCAACATCGTCACCACACCGTCGTCTTGTGGAACTCATCCCGACACTTTCTTTGGATCGGAGTCCGGGATCGTCATCGAGCTGAACGTGTGCAGAACTTCGGAGGTGCCGTGCGTTCGGTGCTTGGATCGGTCGGATCGTGAAGACGCATTTCGACTACATCAACAGCGTTGTTATAACGCTTCCGCTTTCGGTCTCACGAGTGCGTGGACGGACACTCTCCCCTCTCGTTGCTATGCCATCACCATGGTCTTGCGTGATCGTAGGAAAATTTTGAAATTACTACGTTACCCAACACTTTGATCTATTGTGAATCTTGTGATCACAGAACTTTCTGAATCCGACGCTGTCAATCGGGACGCAGAGAGGAAGTGTGGTGGAGATGAGATGGGGACAGAGGATCCTGCAGCGATGTTGTTTCTTTGTTCTCCTGCTCAAGGTTTGCTCTTTCCTACGTACTGTCATGGTGGTTCAGTTTTTCATCTCTAAATTGGGATTACACAAAACTATTGATGTTTTAGTTACGTAATTTGTGTACCAGCATCTTGTAAAGGGCTAATGTCGGAACCAATTGTGTATACAGTCCTTGCGCCTGTGATCATGAAAAGATCGAAAGTAAATACTCTGCTTACCATATAGTGAGGCGCCGAACATTACGAATTGTAAATTCAGGTCACGTTTATTCAACTATTTATTTTGGAGATTTGATCTGCTTGATCTGTTGATAATTTCACCCTTCAATCATGTTTACTTAATAGAGCCTCATACATGTAAGTCGGTGCTTCATCTATCGATATTTCACCCTTCAATCATGTTTACTTAATAGAGCCTCATACATGTAAGTTGGTGCTTGTATAGTCTGGTAATAATCTGTCCTATTGTCAAATACTAAGTACTAGCTGGGAACTTCAATGGCTGGGTACTTCGCAATGTTTACTCCACGAAAATGGAATGAGCAAGCTTCTTTCTTGATTAGCTACTTGCTTTTCCTCAAAGACATTGCCCATCTATGTCCCATGTTTTCTTTTTGTATGAATTTCATATTCCCTGGAATATGAGAATACACCCTCCTGATAGACCAGCAGACCAACACATTTCCATGGGTTTTTTTAAAATATATGTGAATTTGCATACATTTTCTATTTTTTTCTTTTCTTATCCATGCTCTCCCGTAGATAAATAGTAGTGTTAACTGAAATGAATGTTCACTTGTGTTCAAATTTCAAGGAAGTGTGCATCACGCTCGCTTTTTGCAATATGTTTTAGAGTATATGATTTAATTTTCCTACTTCCCCGATTATAAATTTATTAGCATCAAAGTAGAGCTTCAGGTTTATGGTTCAATATATCATTGCAAAGTAGTTTATTGCTCAGTATATCACTGCAGGTTCCTTACACCATCAAATTTCAATGTTTTTTATTTTCGTCGATGGAGGTATGTTCTTCGACCATAAAATAGCAGGGATTTCTTTTCTTATCAATTCTAATCCCTTTTTGATGCATTGCAGGTTTGCTATCAAGCTCTCAAAAAGGAAAAACAACTTTACTCTGTTTTCTGGAGAACCTTCCCATAGAGTCACTACCTCAATGAGACAAATATGCGATCAAGAATATATTCGATGGATTTTCAAGCAAAACTTGGAGGCTATTTTTGCAGGTTCATCACTTGCTTTATTGTTTTCTTACCTTCCTTTCTTCAAGACAATATCTTCCTAGCATTGCTCTATAAATTTAAATCCCATCTTTTTGTTTTGATTATCATATTACTCGCCCCATCTAATCCAAGCAAGGGCCTTCATGTTTGTAGATAGTTTGGTGCTCTCATGGTTATTTTGTAGAGATTGTCCCTCTGTTCATTTCTTGGTAACCGTCTACTGCAGCTCGACTCATCGTGATGACCTTATGGTGAGTTATTGATGGTGCATGTTTTCCTATTAGTTCTCTGTATGCCAATGTCTGAATTTTATCTTGACTTTTTACATTTCTCCAGGCCTTCCATTCTCACTATGATTCCCCGAGATGTCCTATCAGTAGGCATGCACTTTCTAATAAAAATTTGGCAGTCTACTTGAAGTGAGTAATTTATCTAGCTACAGTAACCTTCCTTGCTTTTGCAAATAATACTTTATGGTTGGCACCATTGTCTATATCTGCCAAATAACGTTAGTATAACCAGAAATTCAGATGCCACACGTTAGTGATGGTTTGTTATTCTGCTATCATTCCATGTTGGTTAGCCATGATAAATTTGATTTCTAGAGTAGCAGATGATTCATGTCAGGTTTCTTTTAGAGATCGAAATATATGTTGACTCTGAAATAAGTAGTACACCGTCCAGTTCTACATAGGTGAAGGCATACTGATCCCATTTAGATACTATGCAAAACTGGACGGCCTTCTAAATCTCCGAAACTACTATTTTTTGTGTAATCTGTATCACCTCTTCATACTCTGTATATGCTTTCTACTTACCACATCGACTTTTATAGTCAGTTTACCGTGTCATCTATTCAGAATCAGGCAAATTTGGGCCTCTAAAATACAATTAGGTCGACACAGTAATTTTGGCAAAATGAGAGGCTGATTTTCCTCTCTTTAATTTTGAATTACCTTTAACTGGAAAATGTTTCCTGTTTTTTGGTCTAACCTGTACTAATTTGGTCTCATCGGTCCATCTATATGAGAACCTTCTAAGTGGAAGTCACAAGGTGGATCCTTTGACAGGAAAATGTTTCCTGTCTTTTGGTCTAACCTGTCGTAATTTTTTTCTCGTCGGTCCATCTATATGAGAACCTTCTACGTGGAAGTCACATGGTGGAGTCTGAGTATGTTTTTATTTAAGTTAAGATGAGAAGTTTTTACATGATATTTGAACTGAAACTTAACTATATCATGACTGGTACTTCATTTGAGACTCCTGGCTGATACTATGACCAGATCTTCTCCATCTTGATTCTTAATGCCTTCTTCATTTTAGTCTGCATCTACATGTGCAATCAATATTTTGCTAGAGATGTCTATATAGTTGTATTGCACATTGTTTTTCTGCTATCTAAATAACACTGGCGTTGGCTTTGGCGGTGGTGGTGCAGGATTCGCTGGAAGCCACACAGGGCACCCGAGAAGGAAAGGAGAATGCTCTGAAGAGAGGAAATGATAAGTTTCATTGTTTTGTTTTAAGAGCAAGGGAGTTGATATGTAGTCCCCGGGCTTATTTGTATTCTACTATGTGTATGGCCAAAGAAATCATGATTTTATACACACATACATTTTTAAACAAAACCTATGTATTTTTTGCTCAAACAGTCACCCGGAAGTGCACATATTTTCAATGTGTACATGATTTTGAATGGGTTTTTGTGAAGATGGTAGCAAATATTTTGTGCTATCAAATTAAAATGTGTATATATGCATCTCATTGTAGACAACAATCGACCATGTTTCCTATTAAAGGTGATTGAACCATGGATAATTTTTTCCTTGTGCATAGGGATTTAGGGTGCCTCTGTGCCATTTGGCGCAACAGGTCCCCGTTATCCCTAACTAAGAGAGATTAAATTTCTTGTCATATGTGCTCGCCCGTACCAAAATCAACTAAACCATGGATTTATTTTTGTTGCTAACTTAGAATCATCAGCATGATAACCATATTTTCAGTGTAGCATTCTACTACAAATATCGAACAAGTCTTCGCAAAATGGAACTATTTTCATCGACAACATGGCTTTAGCGGATCTTTGCGCCGATTGGCATAAAATCGCATACCGGTCGGCCCGACGAAATGCCTCATCACCCATCTGAGGAACCGAGAAAGAAAGGAAGGGGAAAGACAATATTCGCTCAGCTCCTCACGGGCCACATGCATCGCTCTACGTGGACTGCGCTAAATAACATATGGGCTATCCTAATACCTCCTGATCCCTATATCTCCATATATGCATACCAAAGACATGTTTTTTTCCTTAGGTTTCTTATCTTTTTCCCTCTTTTTTTGCAGGAAGAATATGCATGGCCAGGTTTCTCATCATGATAACTAGGTTTTCAAACTTGCTAAAAAAATACAACCATGCCAACTTTACTCTCTCATCATGGTGGCCATACTTTCAAACTGAACATATTCATATTATGCAAAGTTTCCCTTTTCCCAGACAATTATTTAACAACGTAATAAACATGTTTTTAAAAATAGCATGATTTAGTTCAAGGTTCTTGCAGCATGAAACTAGTTTCATCGACAACATGTCCTCAGCAGGTTTCTGCTGCATTTGGCACAACGGGTCAACTAGTACTTGGTAAAGGGTGGAAGGCTCGGCCTTATGCCTGGTGTTTTGTTCCACTCTTGCCGCCCTAGTTTCTGTCATATCGGTATTATGTTCCCGGATTTTGTGTCCCTAACGCGGTTGGGTGTTATGGGAACCCCTTGACAGTTCGCCTTGAATAAAACTCCTCCGGCAAGGCCCAACATTGGTTTTACCATTTTCCTACCACCTATACTTTTCCCTTGGGAGTAATTAACCCGAGGGTCATCTTTATTTTAACCCCCCCGGGGCAAATGCTTCTCTAAGTGTTGGTCCGAACTAGAGCCCCTTGCAGCGCCTCCTCGGGGAAACTCGAGGCCTGGTTTTAGTTGTACGGATTGCTCATCCGGTTGTGGCCTGAGACGAGATACGCGTGGCTACTATCAGGGTGTCGGCACACCGGGAGGTCTTGCTGGTCTTGTTTTACCATTGTCGAAATTCTTGTAACCAGGACTCCGAGACTGATCGGGTCTTCCCGGGAGAAGGAATATCCTTCTTTGATCGTGAGAGCTTATCATGGGCTAAGTTGGGACACCCCTACAGGGTTTGAACGTTTGAAAGCCGTGCCCGCGGTTATGTGGCAGATGGGAATTTGTTAATATCCGGTTGTAGTAAACTTGAAGTAAACTCTTCTAAAATACACCAAGCGTAATGCGAATCGTGATTGTCTCTTTTCGGGGTTGTTCGAGAGGAGAACACGGGTTTTGGGTTATGTTTGACGTAAGAAGGAGTTCAGGATCACTTCTTGATCATTACTAGTTGGCGACCGTTTGCTTAGCTCCTCTTCTCGCTCTTGTTTCGTAAGTTAGCCACCCTACTTTTCTTAGCCGCTGCTGCAACCTCACCACTTTACCCCTTACTTACCCATTAAGCTTTGCTGGTCTTGATACCCATGTTAATGGGATTGCTGAGTCCTCGTGGCTCATAGATTACTACAACAACAATTGCAGGTACAGGTTATGCGATGCTCATGACGTGAGAGTGATGTTTATTTGTGTTGGAGTTCTTCTTCTTCTTCGTTGATCTTGGGTTAGGTTCCTGGTCGGCAGCCTGGGCTAGTAGGGTGGATATTATTTGAGTTTCTGTTTGTGTTTCATCCCTAGTCGGATGTTGTTCTTATGTATGATGTATTGATGTATTCTTGTGGCATTTGTATGCCTTGTATGTATCCCCATCTATTGTGTAATGTTGATGCAATGATATCCACCTTGCAAAAGCGTGTCAATATGCGGTTCTATCCTTGGTGGGGCCTTCGAGTCTCTTTAGGATAATATCGCATATTGGGCATGTCAAGTTGGTATCAGAGCCTCGACCGACCTTAGGAGCCCCCTTGTTTGATCGTGTAGCTTGGCCGTTGTCGAGTCTAGAAGAAAACTTTTTCTGAGTCTAGTTATATCGGAGAGTAGGAATTCTTTTTACTCCTTAGCCCCCTTCGTCGCTCTGGTGAGAAATCTTGACGTAGGTGTTTCGACTACTCCTCTTCCCCTTCAATTTTTTCTCTAGGATCGAGCAGGTGTTTCTTTTCGTTCGTTTTCCCCTCTTTTCATTCGGTGCATTTCTCGTCAAGATGATTCAATCCTCTTTGTCTTCTGCGAGATCAGTCCTCAGTTTTTACTCAATGATGTTGTTCCCCATGTGAAGTTGTCCTTGTTCTTTTCCCACCCGCCCACCCTTCTTCTCGGAACTGGAGTCTGTAATCGAGTATCCATTCTACTCGTGCTAAGCCTTTGCATTCTCTCCTCAATTATTTCAACCGGTGCTTTCTCTTCAAGTTATTCGTCGGTTCCTCGTTCCAAGTTGCCTTTGTTTTCCCGCCCTCCCACCCCTTTTTTTCCGGAGTCTGAGCCTTTATTCGAGCAATCAATTTCATTCGTGCGGAGTATCTTTAGTCTTTCCTCGATTGTCTCAACCGGTGAATTCTCGCCTAGTTAATCATTGTTCGTCTCATTTCCTTTTCCGGTGGATCCAGTTCAAGTTTTTCGTTGTCGATCGTATTCTTTCCCCCAGCTCAAATATTTCCCTCTGGTCGTTCGCCTCTCGCCATTTAATCCTTCCGGAGAGCTGAAGACATCTCAGAAGATTCGTGTTTGCATTCAATTATTTCGAGGTTGTCACCTCATTAAAATCTTTCAATCGTTCCGATGCATCATTTCACATTCAAACAATCCTTTCCTACGGTGTTTCTTTTTAGTGGGCCCTAGCCCACAGGTTTTTCCCAGGATCTTACCTGACTCTTCTGATTTTCCCGGAGGTATTCTCTAGTTCTTTTGAAATTTGATGTAAGTATGAATTTCATCAGTCAGATGCCTTCTCCAAGATAGCTTCCAAATTCTTTCATGTTCGGGTCAATCTTTCCTCTTCTTATTCTCCCGGAGTATCTCAACAAATTTTGATGGTGTTTCTCGTCGTCACTCTCAACATTTGAAGACCGACGTAGAGTTTCTCTTAAATCTGGTTCGTTCTCCCAGAGATTCGCAGTGCTAGCTCAATGCCATCCTGCCAAATTGTTTCCAATCATGCAATTCTTTTCAATCGTCCGGAGTATTTCAGGAGTTGTTTTTCTCTCTCTCGATCTTTCAGAGGTCATCATTTCGGAATATCTCTACATTCTAAGTTTTTAGCTTCGTTCACTCAATTATTCTATACCCGTGCTTTTTCGTTCGCCTCAGTATTCTTCCGGTGCTTCATTCAAGCATTCTTCAATCAGTTCGCGATCTCTTCGTTCTCTTGTCTCTAAATTCCCTCAAGCATCTTCGTGCTTTTCTAATTCTTCCCGGTGATTCCATCCCCTTTCGTCAGTCAATTTTGAATTCTTCCGGTGGTTCGTTGAAGATTTCTTTTCTGTTGTTATCATATTAATTCTTTTATTTCTTTCCAATCCTACTGGTGGTTCATGAGGACCTTCCCAAATTTCACGCTATATTCTCCCTTTAATCTTTTTTTCAACGCAAATAAGTAGTATGAAATCCATTGTTTCTCATCAATTTAATTGGTGGAGGATAAGCATAACATAATTCTTATTCTTCTTTCATCAAGTTGATTTATCCCTTCTTTTCGGGGATCTTTTCCTTCCCGGAGTTCCAAGCTTCTCGCTTGTCTTGACGCGTAGCCCCATCTAAATCATCGCAAGGCTTTAATCTTATTCCTTTCATCCTTCAATCATATCTCATCATCTATTTGTCACCGGAGTTCTTCACGGTGGTTCGTCACTATTTAATTCATTTTTCAAGTGTTCATCAAGATTCTTGTAGGCGAAGCTCAAGTATCTTTTCTTCTTGCATCTCAAAGTGCAATTAATTCTCCGTATTCTTTTGAAGTGGAGTTTTGCATTTCTTCATTCTTCTCAACTATACAATCATTTCCGTTTGTGGTCGGTTAGCACCTCAAATCTCGAGATGTTATCCATAAGTCCACAACAAGATTATTCTTTTCGTTGTTGATTTTCTCATCAACTCCGTTCAATTCTTCCTTCTAAGGATGCTTTCTATTTCATTCGTGGTAGAAGTTGTCATCTTCTTCCCCGTTCTTCTCATTCCAATCTTTCAATTATTCTGTAGTGGATTCAAAGTCTACCTTATTCCTTGAGCTTTTGATTCTTGTCATATTCGCCTTTCCTCTTTTCTACTCGAGTTTTCTCGACTTTGTTCATTTTCCCTCTTGCGTTCTTGTTTTCACCTCATCCTCTTTCGCCCCGTCTCGTTCCTAAGATCTCGGGACGAGATCTCTTGTTAGTGGAGGAGAGTTGTAACGCCCCGGAACCGATGCGCCAGGTGTCTTCCCGTCATTCGCCGTCGTTGCCATGTCGTTTGCTTGCGTGTTGCATTTTGCCATGTCATCATGTGCATTGCATTGCATACGTGTTCGTCTCATGCATCCGAGCATTTTCCCCGTTGTCCGTTTTGCAATCCGACACTCCTATGTCCTCCGGTGTCCCCCTTTTGTCTCTTGTTGTGAGCGGGTGCTAAACATTCTCGGAATGGACCGAGATTTGCCAAGAGGCCTTGGTACACCACCGTTAGACCGCCTGTCAAGTTTCGTGCCATTTGGAGTCCGTTTGATACTCCAACGGTTAACCGGGGAACCGTAAAGGCCTCGTGTGTTTTGCAGCCCAACACCCCACTAAAGTGGCCCAATAACCCATCCAAACCCCCTCCATCCTCTTGGCCGTTCGATCCCGATCGCGTGGCCGAAAACCGCTCCCCATTTGGACACTCCTAGCTCCCTCTACCTATAAATTAGCCCCCTCCCCCGAAATTCGCAGTCCAAACCCTACCATCTTCCTTCTCGCGCCGCCGGATGCATCCGTCCGTGCCGGACATGTCCGCCGGCCACGTCGCTCCGGCCAACCACAAGCCGCCACATCACCCCGCCGCCGCTCCCCTCCACTCGCACCGCGCCAAGTCATCCGCCCCCGCGCCCACATCGCCGCCACCGCCCGAGGCCTAGATCCGGCCCGCCCGAGGCGAACCGAGACCTCGTTGAACCCCTTCGCCGCCACCGCGCCCAGCGCCTCCACCGCCGCCCTTTGCACCGCCTTGCAGCGCGCCGCCCTCGCCGCCACCTCGCCGCCCGGCCGCCCGCTCCGCCACCAGCGCCGCCTCAGCTGTCGCCCGCAACCACCGCGCCTCCCTCGCGGCCGCTTGCCAGCGCCTCGCCCGCCGCCCATTGCCACCTCCGCCCGTATTGCTGCTACGCCGAACCGCAGCGCCACCACCGCTTCGTCGCGGATCCGGTCGGGCGGACGGATCCGCCGTCCCGACCTCCCCGGCACCGTCCCGCGCCCCCATCGGCCTCCTCCTCGCCAGAGCTCATCGCCGGAGCCGCCCCGCCGTCGCTAGAGCCAGGGTGGACGAGATCCACCACTCCCGTCATCCAAACGTGCCGCTCCCACCCCGGATCTCCTCGTCCCGAGTAAATTGCATAAAACCACCACTTTGAAGGCAAGGTTTGCGAAAAACACCACAATACATTTTTTTGCAGAAAACACCATGTCTTCGGTAATCTTTTTTCAGAAAACACTGATCGGCGGATCGGGCTCAGATAAGTGAGTTTATGACAGAGGGGACCCGCCAGTCAGGCTGATGTGGCACCGCTTAACATCTCGCATGTAACGGCAACGTCTGGTAACGTTATCATCCTTATGTGGGTCCACCTGTCATTGGAAGAAAAAAGAAAAAAAACTGGTTCATCTTATCTTCACCAGGTCCACCGTCGCTGTTGCCTCGCCAGGCTCGTCGCCGTCGTTGCCTCGCTAGGCCCGCCGCCGCCGTTCCCTCGCACAGGCCCACCGCCGCCGTTGCCTTGCCCAGGCCGGACGCGTCATCCTCGTCGTTACGCGGCGGTGGGCGAGGAGCCCGACTCCCGAGGAGGCAAGACGAGCAGCAGCTGGTGGTTCCCGTCTCCTCCCGGCTAGGCACCATCACCGTCACCAGCGGCGCTGGCAGGCGATGGATTAGCGCCAGCCAGCGACGGGATCTCGAGGTTTGTGGTGTGCTCGAGCCGCTGGTCCTCCCCAGCTCGGGCGGTCCTCGCCCGGCGGTGGCGGCGGCGGACCCATCGGGAACCGCCTCGCCGCCCTCCAGTTCGTCCAGATCCCGTCGGGATCGGGTCATCTCCACCGGATCCACGCTTTCGCGCCTCCATTGCATCGCCAGAGACCGCCTCGGGGAACCTCCTACGCCCTGCAACACCTGCACGGCCGCGGTGAGCTGCACCTTTCGATAAAATGGTGAGTGGCACGACACGAGTGTTTCAGCGGCGGCGGGTCCCCTGTCAAGCAAAATGATTCGATGTAACGGTGTGAGAGATTGGTGCCACGTCAGCCTGACCGACGGGCCCCAACTGTCATAATCTCACTTAATTGAGCCCGATCCGCCGATCAGTGCTTTCTGCAAAAAGATTACCGGAGACACGGTGTTTTCTGCAAAAAAAAATGTATTGTAGTGTTTTTCGCAAACCTGGCCTTCAAAGTGGTGGTTTTGTGCAATTTACTCCCTCGTCCCGCTTCTCCTCGTCTAGTTTTTCGCGAGGTGAAATTCCACTAAGTCCCCGGTTCTGCAACATTTGCATGCCATGTACATTGCATCATATCTTCGTGACTATAGCTCCATTTTGCGTGAATGATATATCAAAATGTTCATCATGAGATGTTCTTCATATTATTTCATTGTTGCATGCTAGTTTGTGTTCATCTTGATGCCCAAATCATCGTTGCAACAGTGCTATGTAATGTTGTCTGCTGTAGTTTAACAGAACTTGCTCATTTGTCATTTTTATATCTTCTTTGTGATTTTCATTTGAGCATGAATTCTACATATGTTATGAGCTAAAACATGCCATCTTTGCTGTGGTGCAATATACTCTTCATGATATACCATGTGTTGATTGATACAAGCTTGCAAAGTAGCCCCCGTGATATTGCTGATTTCAGGGACTTAGGATTCTACTGTCTTTTCCCTGCTGTTATTTTTATGCCATGTAAACATGATGCTACAATGAGATCCATGCTTTTTTTGAGTTGCTTCAGTAAGGATGTTTTGGACTTATGGTTGTGCTTTATCCATCCATGCCCCTTTTTGCATTTATGGAATGCTCTAGCATTTCTTAATCATGCTCTACTTTTGCTATAAAATGTTCCTGGCAGATTGTTTACATAATCAATTTTGCCATGGTTGTTTTTAGTGATCCAAGCATACTATGAACTTCTTCTTGCCATAGTTAGCTTCATGAACATGTCATCATGCTGTACGTATACTTGTTTTGTCATGCAATGCCTTGTGGTGAGTGATTTGAGCTCGCAAAGATGCCTTCATAATTCTGTTTATGCCATGCTCAGTTTTTCTGCTGTCTGAACCTGGTAATAAAACTTGCTATGTTTATATGGGTGCCATCATATCTTTTGTGCCTTTTGGCTCATTATCAGTAAGGGAGTTTTGTTCTATGCAATTAGTAGATTAATGCCATGCCTTTGGTTGCCATGATAATTTCCTGTAGCATGTCGTTTGATAGCTCTAAACTTTGTAACCTGATGTTATTTCTGCCATGTCCAGTGATTTCCAGTGTCTGTGAACTGTTATTATTTCCAATTTTGTCATGTCCTTTTGGGCATGTTGTATTGATTTCTGGAGATAGCTCAATGTTAATGTTTTGTTACGTTTTACCTGTACATCGTGTCCATGCCTTTTGTTTTTATTTTGTGGTGCTGTAGCATGTTGTTTTGGTGCTTGCAAGTTGCCTAGTTGCTGTTTTTGACAGCTTGTCCTTTAAACGTGTTTCATGTGTATGTGTTGAACCATTGCTCCGTTTTGAGTGTGCTCTATATGAAAATTGCTTAGTTTTGCATGGAGTTTCATGTTACCTTGTTGCATCCATGTTTTGAGTGTGTTTGCTTGATGTTTGAATGCATTTTGCTTCAATGTCATGCTTAACTTGTTTTGTTCATATCTTCTAGGCCGTAGCTCCGAATTAAATGAACTTTATATGTAACTTGACTAGAATTTCGTGTATATCATCGTGGTGCATATTAACTTGATGTTTAACAACTTTAACACAATATTTATTCAGATCTAGACCAATTTCGAAATTTGCATATGGGGACTTACCGGAATGGTTATATGTTGTTTCCATCCTCATTTAAATTTGCTTTGATTTGTTGTTCTTGTATGCATCATCTCTTGCCATGAGTAGCTTCATGTAGCCTTGTCATGCATCATACTTGGTTGATCATCATGCCTTGTTCATGTGTGGTGTGTTTACCATGTTGTGTGCTTCTCCTCGATAGTTCCCGTTTCGTTGCGACCGTGAGGATTCGTTCGTCTACGCTTGGTTCATCTTCGTGGCTTCATCTTCTTCATGGAATCATTCTTCTTCCTAGCGGGATTTCAGGCGAGATGACCGTCACCTTGGATCTCACTACTATCATTGCTATGCTAGTTGCTTCGTTCTATCGCTATGCCGCGTTACCGACCACTTGCTTATCAAGCCTCCCAAACTGCCATGAACCTCTAACCTTTGTCACCCTTCCTAGCAAAACGTTGTTTGGCTATGTTACCGCTTTTGCTCAACCCCTCCTATAGCGTTGCTAGTTGCACGTGAAGATGAAGATTGCTCCATGTTGGATTATGTTTATGCTGGGATACCACAATATCTCTTATATTATTAATGCATCTATGTACTTGGTAAAGGGTGGAAGGCTCGACCTTATGCCTGGTGTTTTGTTCCAGTCTTGCCGCCCTAGTTTTCGTCATATCGGTATTATGTTCCCGGATTCTGCGTCCCTAACGCGGTTGGGTGTTATGGGAACCCCTTGACAGTTCGCCTTGAATAAAACTCCACCAGCAAGGAGAACATTGGTTTTACCATTTGCCTACCACCTATACTTTTCCCTTGGGAGTAACTAACCCGAGGGTCATCTTTATTTTAGCCCCCCCGGGCCAATGCTTCTCTAAGTGTTGGTCCGAAGTAGATCCCCTTGCAGCGTCTCCTCGGGGAAACTCGAGGCCTAGTTTTAGTTGTATGGACTGCTCATCCGGTCGTGGCCTGAGACGAGATACGTGCGGCCTATATCAGGGTGTCGGCACGCCAGGAGGTCTTGCTGGTCTTGTTTTACCATTGTCGAAATGTCTTGTAACCGAGATTCCGAGACTGATCGGGTCTTCCTGGGAGAAGGAATATCCTTCGTTGATCGTGAGAGCTTATCATGGGCTAAGTTGGGACACCCCTACAGGGTTTGAACTTTCGAAAGCCGTGCCCGCGGTTATGTGGCAGATGGGAATTTGTTAATATGCGGTTATAGTAAACTTAAAGTAAACTCTTCTAAAATACACCAACTGTGTGCGTAACCGTGATTGTCTCTTTTCGGGGTTGTTCGAGAGGAGAACACTGTTTTTGGGTTATGTTTGACGTAAGTAGGAGTTCAGGATCACTTCTTGATCATTAGTAGTTGGCGACCGTTTGCTTAGCTCCTCTTCTCGCTCTTGTTTCGTAAGTTAGCCACCATACTTTGCTTAGCCGCACCTCACCACTTTACCCCTTCCTTACCCATTAAGCTTTGCTAGTCTTGATACCCATGGTAATGCGATTGCTGAGTCCTCGTGGCTCACAGGTTACTACAACAACAATTGCAGGTACAGGTTATGCGATGCTCATGACGCGAGAGCGATGTTTATTTGTGTTGGAGTTCTTCTTCTTCTTCGTCGATCTTGGGTTAGGTTCCTGGTCGGCAGCCTGGGCTAGCAGGGTGGATATTGTTTGTGTTTCATCCGTAGTTGGATGTTGTTCTTATGTATGATGTATTGATGTATTCTTGTGGCATTTGTATGCCTTGTATGTATCCCCATCTATTATGTAATGTTGATGCAATGATATCCACCTTGCAAAAGCGTGGCAATATGCGGTTCTATCCTAGGTGGGGCCTTCGAGTCTCTTTAGGATAGTATCACATATTGGGCGTGACAAGTTTATCCTTGTTGAAGAGCAGTGAAGAATAGAAGTTGGCCTGGCTGGCAGTCCAGAAGTGCTTCCTTCTAAGATGAGCAGAGTCATAAGGATTATAATCAGTGAAGAACACGTGCTTGCCGAAGAAAGTCATCAGCCTTGAATTTCTGCTTCTTCGAGAATGGATCCTTTGGCTTGGGCTGAGGAGTATCAGTTAATTGCATTACTACCTCAGGAATTGCAATCTCAGGTTCAGCTTCTACTTCAGTGGCAGCCTAGGTCTTCAGTTCTTCATTTACATTTTCTTCAGCACTAGAGGCTGGAATCTCTTCATGTACAGAAGGAGTTGCACGAGGTTCTTCAGATCCCATTTGTACTTCAGTGTTGACAGGGGACTGAGGAATTTGTTGAAGTGGTGTGAACAGAGGAGAGTTGGGGTGCTTACTTTCCCAAAAATCGTCATTCAGCACTGGTGTTGTACACCCAATGTACACATCTTCATCTTCTTCTTTTTCTTCAACGCCGGCCTCTTCAGCAGTGAACTGAGGCATTGGCTATGAGACTTGTGGGGTTCAAGGGATTGTATCCGCTTCAATTTCTTCATCCAACTGCTCTGACAAAGCAGCAGAAGGAATGTCATCATCCGATTCACTTGGAATCACATATTCTTCATCAAAAGGAACAAGGTCCTTTGATGACATGGATGAGACGGGAACAACATCAATTGGATTTGCAAAAGAGCTGGTCAAAGGCTTCATCTTCTTCGGAGCTGAAGAATCAGATGAGTTGATGCCTTCCTTTTCTTCACTGCTGCATGCTCTGCAGCCTTGGTTTTCTTCACATCTGTTGCAGATGGAAGGATCGGAGTTGGTGTAGGCACAGGAGGAGCAGAGGAATTTGGTTCAAATTCTTCAGGCACAACTGATGCAGTTGCCCTGACTTCTTCAGTTTCTTCAGGCACAACACTAGTGGTTGCCCTGACAATTTCTTCAGCGGCTGGAATGCATTCATCAACCCTGGTACTCTGAGTTTCTTTAGCAGCTTGAATATCATCAGCGGTGTTGGCATTTTCTTCAGTCGGCTGAGCAGACACTTCAGCCTGAGGATTTTCTTGTTGCGTTGGGGCTGAAACATTGGAAGTGAACTTTTTAGTCAAATTCACAAACTTGACTTTGGCTCCAAGCCAGTCAGCACGGTATATGTCAAATTCATCACTGAGTTTCTTGATCTCAGATTGAATAGTGACAAGTTCTTCAATTTTCATAGAGATAACGTTTTTCTTCAGGAAGCGCTCCTTCCTATACTGCGCTTTCTTGATCTGCCTGGCCTTTTCAAATTTCCATTTTTCTTCTTGGATGTAGGCAGTCGACTTGGACCAGGAGTCAGTTTGAAATCAGGCATAGGAGTATTTGGATCCTTGTGCCAGAGATCAATGTAATCAAGGATCAACTTGGGATCCAAAAGAAGAGGCACATTTGTGCCTTTGGCTCTAGAGGCCTTGAGCTGCCTGTCTCTGTTGATTTCGGCAAGTTCCTCATCATCAACCGTCTTCATCGACGACACTTGGAAAGCGACACGCTTCTTGTGAGGACTTGGGCGGCCTCGTCCAAAGATGGCCTTTGTCTTCAGAGAGGGGCGATTGAAGAATTTGGTGCAGCTAAGGAACTAGCGAAGCTCTGAGGCAATAGAGATGCTGTTGTCCTTTGCACGTGGCGAGATGCACAGTCTTGAGGATTTGGATAGATGGCGAGGACTTTGGCGGAGGAGCGGGAGCAGTTTGAGGAGTTGGCCGTGAGGGCTTTGAAGAATCTGGCCGTGAGGGCATTGCTGAGGAACTTGGCCATGAGGGCATTGAGGGTGAAGCACTCGGCTTATGAGCAGGCTTCGCCATGGCCTTCTTCGGCTTGCTTGCAGAGGCCTTAACAGTGGCAGCAGCAACAACAGAGTCTTCATTAAATTTCCTCACTACTTGTCTTGCCTGTTTGGCCAGTTTGGCCTGGCGCGTGGCCCATTCATCAGGATAGTCCTCACCGCGCTTGAGGCTGGTGGGATCTGCTACTTGGCCAGGTGCCAATGGAGGTCTTGGGCATGGAGGATTTAGAGCGAATTTCTTCATATACTTGGGAGTAACATACATGTACTCCCTCCACTCACTTGCCCATCTCCTCTCTATTCTTTGAATGCGCACCTTGCGCTGATTTTTGTCCTCCTTGCCAAACTTGGCCTCATCAGGAGTGCAATACTCCTTGTATATGTCATCAGGGATCTCAAAGGCAGTATTGACCTCATGCCTCTTTCCTCCTTTCTGTGGCTTCTTTCCATCAGCCATTTTCTTCACTTGAGGAATATGAGCAACTGAATTTTCTGAAGATGTGTGCAACTTTTCTTCGAGGAATGCTGCAAATGAGTTAAGTTGATGAGAACCTAGTGATTCAGCAGCGGACATGAGTACCTGTGAATAGAGTATAGTTGCGAGGAATTTGGAGAGGTCATATGCGTTCTTTGTCTTAGGTTCTAGAGTTGTATAGATCAAAAAAAATCCACACAATTGAGGAATCATGAAGAACAGTATTGCTTAGAGAAACGAATCAAGAACAGATGACATGTGAGGTGTTTTAGTGTGTGAGGGTTTGAAGAAAAACACCTTTGAAGATTTTGTAGAAATCATTTGAATCAAAGAGGGAAGTAAAAGTAACTTTTAATTATCCTGGACGAAGAACACGATGAACTGGGAAGTGTAGATGTGAAGTTCGTCAGGTCAGATCTTCCACGCCCTAACTCAGCTGAGGAAGACAACTATGGCGGCGGCGGAGTGAAGAAATCCGCAGTCGGCGCGAGTACAATGGTGGCGAGGTCGAGGCAGTGAAGCTCTTCCTCACCGGTGACGATGAAGTAGCGGCGGCGCTAGGGTTTGAGAAGCTCGAGCTGGAGTGAGGTCGAGCGGAGTAAAAAAAAGAAGTGAGGAAGGGGAGGGGTATTTGTAGCCATGGTGAAAAAACTGTTCGCCCGAAGAAATTGGACGAACGTGCCCCTGCCTTTCTCATTCGCTTGACATGTGTCACCCACGTACTGAGAGGTGGCGATTGTGTGAGATCGTGGGTGAATAGATAAGTGTTATCGTGGTATGCGGAACGGTTTGAGCGGCAGAACCAAAAATTTAGATAAGATAAGTTAAATGTTCCGTTCGCAAATTCTTCAGCGGACAAGGACACAGTGAAGATTTTGAACGAGTTTCAAATAGAATGCACATGAAGAATTTGTGAATAGATTGGGTTGAGTATAGCATAGAGGGGGAAGGGTCCGATCACATTCACTTAGCAGAAAAAGCAACTTGAAGAAATAGCAATAAGTGAATGATGTAGAGGACATAAACTCATATATATATATATATATATATATATATATATATATATATATATATATATATATATATATATATATATATAAACACTAATACGATCACGGGATCGAATAATATTCGATCACAACCTGAACTTCCGTGTAACGCTTTGAACTTCCACGTATACGAACCCGAACCCGGCTATCTTACATGATGGCTTCCCAGTGAATTATTCCGATCAGTAGTGTTGTCTGGGATGTGACTGTAATCCAGATACTCATGCCTGCATCTAAATGCTCGTTTTGATTCATAATTTTGCATTTTGGCAGATTCACTCTCGGGGCAGATGAACTTGTGTCTGTTTATAAGTTTAATGCATTCACTGGATGTTCTAGAACCTCCAACATGATGGGAATTTGGTGTAAGTACGAGTTTCGTGGACAATTTGTCGTTAATTTCAACGGATTTTATTTCGGGCTCTGTGTTCTTCGTCATGAGGAGTGGTTCCATGCTTCGTGGATTTGTTATTTTTATTTGAATATAGAGGGCGGATTTGATTGCAGTAGTGAGATTGGACCGTTCATGCGTTGTTAATTTTATCGGGCAGGCGAATACACCCCTGAAATCGGGCGATTGGATCTCGTGTCGGCCCGTGCTGGTTTCGGTTCTTCAATGAGACAGCTTGGTTGATTTATCGTTTTGATGTCAGGGCGCAATAGGATATCGTTCGAGGTCATGAATCGAGAAGGTGTAGTCACCCAAGTGATTAAATCTGAAAAGCAAATTTGATAATGCGTATTTTCGGTGATTCTCACATGCGTATTCTGAGTTGGACTTCTGCACCTTTTGTGCTTGAACTTCCCTCGTTTTAATGCATGTTTTTTGGGTGATGCTGCAATACAACCTGTTCGGTTGGTGTTGTTATAAAAATTTTGTGTACGTTTTTTTTTGTTTTTCAGAGTACTCGTATATTTAAATGTGGAGCTGGTCCATAGATACACAAATCATCCTTTTTATACTTATTCTGTCTTTAGGACTAGTTTTTTGGATCATCCACATTCTGTGGTAGTAGTTGGACTTCTGTGGTACAAGTGATTGAACTTCTTGATTTCCACATTGCAAGGTGGTGCAACATCACACTCTATTTTTTCTTTTTTCTTTTTGTTTTTTTGTAATTTTCAATTTTCTAATTTGGTTTTTAGTTTGTTCCGTGGCAACTACGGGATTATTCCCAAATATGCATGCATACCTTACTTACTTTTTTGTAACATGTTTGCATACTTCAAACAGTGGTAGAACTTCAATATGTGTTTAACGTGAACTTACAAGATTTTTTATACGTGTAATTTGTCTTTCTACATGTTCATTTGATGTTTTTCAAAACACCGAACTTCTGTGTTTTTACAACTTGAACTTACCTTTATTTAGAACATTTGATTAGTTAACTTACGCCTTGTGCATTTTGTTTCTTCGACACTAAACATTATTATTCCTAAGGTGCTTCTTTCTTGGTTTTTTATGTCACAGCAAAACTTTTCATGAATGCAGGTCCATCTTTTTGACATTGATATTCCAGGACAGATTACATTCCATAAATCAAAAACCCTTACTAGATTTCTTCTGCAATTTGTTGTAACTAGTGTGTAAGTGTGGAGCTGGACCACAGGCACATGCATCCTCTTTTCCCTTAGTCTATGTTTTGGTATAGTTTTTTGATCATCCACTATCTTCAATAGGATCTGGAATTCTTTTTTATTAATGGTTGAACTTCTGGTTTTGGAGATTGCCCTCCACATTTGCAAGGCGAAGGTGCATGATGCTCTATATTTTCTTTGTTTGGTTTTCTTTGTAATTTTAATTCTCCAGATGTTTTTTAGACTTTTGTCTCGTGAGCAATCATGGTATTAGCCCAAGTATGGGCCGAGACAGGAACGAGCCGGAGCAGGCGACGACGCGGTGTGCCGCGTCGTCGCATGCGGAGGCGAGTCCGTCACATTCTTGACCCCACTATCTATCTTAGGGTTTTTAGGGTTTAGGGTGTGTGCGGTGGGGGTGGAAACAGAATAACCACATTGCGTCCTGCCAAATCCTAGCGCGCAGCAATGCGGTAGTTGAGCCGGCAGGGGGAGGGGTCGGGACCCCCCTCCCATCCCCCTGCGAGGCTGAGACAGGAATGAGCGGGAGCAGGCGAAGCTGCATCGTTGCATGCCGAGGCGAGTCCGTCACATCCGTGACCCCACTATCTATCTTAGGGTTTAGGGTGTGTGCGCTGGGGGTGGAAACAGAATAACCGCATTGCGTCCTGTCAAATCCTAGCGCGCAGCAATGCGGTAGCGAGGCGAGGGGGAGGAGGAGGGACCCTCCCTCCCCTGCGAGGCCAAGACATGAACGAGCCGGGAGGCGACGACGCGGGCGTGCAGCGTCGTCGCATCTTGAGGCAGTCCATCACATCCGTGACCCCACTATCTATCTTAGGGTTTTTAGGGTTAGATATGAACTTCATCTGTTTTTATACTTGAACTTCTTCTTTTTGTTTCTTTAGGGTTTATTTATTCTTATTCCTTTACTTCTTTTATTAGAGTACTTGAACTTCTGTTCTTTATTTTTTGAACTTCTTTTCTCTTGTTTTTTAGGGGCATATTTATGTATGTATGTTTCTTCCTTTAGTAGTGTATTTTCCATCTATTTTTGGTTTTGAGGGTATCAGCTGTGCTGTTTTGTGATCTTATCTCAGTATAATAGATGCATTTATTTATCTACACATGTATTTACTATTTTAGCTGTTGGGGGGTAAAACTGTAAATTCAGTGGTGCTGCAATTCCATCGAGAGAGATGCATTAAGTGAGCATTTACCATCGCCACCATCTATTAGAAAACCCCTCTCCCCCTCCCCGTGTCGCTCGCACTCTCCCCCCTCTCCGTTGCTCCGCTGTCTTCCTTGCCTCCAACTCCCCCCGATTTCTCCGCCCCTATCCCCTGCCCTCGTGCTGGAGTAACCGACGCACGCCCCCGCTCCTATTTCTCCCCCACGCCCCGCTCTCTCTCGCCCAGCCCGCTCTCTTCTTCTCTGAAGCGATGGCGGCAACTGCCTGCGCTGTTGCAAGGTGCGCGTGGTGTCGTGGGGAGTGGAAGAACCGGCGTGGACTCGTGCGTGCGGGGGTCGTCTGGAGAGGTACAAGTGCTGCCCCCCCTCCTAATGCTTGCTTCTAGTTTCGGCAGATCTATTGAGTCCGCCTCCTGTGTGCTCTCGCGTCCGTGTCCTACCCCCTTCTTCTGATGGTTTGGTGGGAGATTAGGTAGGGTTCTTGTGCGTGTGGTGGGTGGATTCCATTCCCACAATAATTGATTTGTCTATGATATGCTTGTGTGTGCTATTTTATCCGTTGAGAGATGAGTGGATTTCATTTCCCCTTTGGTGATTTCAGCATTCAGATGCATGTAAGAGAGGGTGTGGTGTGATGGTTGATGACAAATCTGATGTATATAATTGTCTTAGTATTGTTGATTTCGAAGTCTAGATTGCGTCTGTCACATGCTATTTAGTTTATGGATTCTTTTTTTGTTTGTGCTTGCCTATATGTGCTACTGTTCATGTTTTCATACTTGTTGATATGTTCTAGTTGTTTCATCCTAGGGTTTCATTTAGTTGTTTTTTGTATTAGTTGTATTATTTTCTACCTGCTAACTATATGCAATCAATCCCCTGTTTTTAGCAGGTTGTTCTAGTGTTTGGAGTAGCATTCATCAAGGTGGTTGTGTTGTCATGGCTTCAAATCCTTCTCCAGGTATCTTAATGTAGTTGTATCTTGTATTTTAAATAGCATTATTCTCATTTATGTCTGCCCATATCTTCACTTAGTATTCATGTTGGACTGCCATTCTTAATAGTGTGAACTTCTAGGAATGGTTATGTGTATGCTTTTTACCATTAGTTTGAGTTAGTAGAGTGTTTCTTTGTAGTTGATGATTTTTGCAGGTGAAACTTTGTCACCAAGTGTTGTTGGACTTCCTAGATGTTTCATTTTTGTAGTGTATATCTTTGTTTTTTTGTTATCATGTTGATGGTATTGATATTTAGTTTGCGTGTGAAATACTGTTTGTGCTCATGCTACGTCATTTTTATGTGCTACTTGCTTGGGTCACATAGTTGAACTTCTGGTTTTAGTTATTGTTTGATTGTAATGAAATTTGGTTGAACTTCGGTTATGCACATTTTGTTTTAGTGCTTTGTTATGTATCGTTGAACTTCTGGACATTCATGATATATGTAGTAGCCCCTCTGGTGTAGATTGTTTTTATATTTAGTTTGTAGATTTTTAGTTTGTTTTTTGTGTTTACTGCTTTGTTAGGTATTGTTGAACTTCTGGGTATTGTAGTAGAAGTCCCTTTGGTGTAGGATTGCGGATTAGAACTCAGTTGCCTTTTTACTTGCATTTTTTGTAGTTGGTGATGAGCTGAATAGTTCTGAAAAAAGTGCCTGCGGTCAAGATGGAGCTTCAGAGGTTAATACCGATGCTCCAATATCTGATGCAGCTAAATCACCCATTATCCCTTTGACTGTGATTGCCGAGGTTGCTTCGAGCCTTGAGAATTTTTCAAGCCTCGAGGATCTTGCTTCTGCAGCTCTTGCTTCACCTAGTATGTGAAACCCCTTTTCTTTTCATTTTAAAGTTTTGAGCCATGTTTTCTTAGCTTGTTCATGTCGTTTGTTTTTGTTTTTGTTCCTGACTTTTTTATTTTTTGCTTTGATTTTTTGTGTTCTTTGTAGATGTGTCCACAGAGGAGGAAGCTGTGAACACCATCAATGATGTTTTATCTGAGTTGGGTTTATCAGAAACCCCTGCTGCTGCAGAGGAGGGGGCTCCGTCAGTCAAAGGTCGTGATTCCGTTCTGGATCCTTTGTGCTCTCTTCAGATGTCAGAGACGCAGTCGCAATCTGTTGATGGCACTGAACCTGTTACGCAACCCGAGGATGTGCCTCTTCAGCTTCTCCTGGAGGACCAACGTATGAAGATTTTGACAAGAAGAGGGCGGCCCGCCTTGAGAAAGGTTCTGATGTTCCTGGATCTATTCATGCGGCTGAGCTCACTCTTGAGGAAGACGTGCCGTGTGGCAGTGATGGCACGGTTGTCCCTGCTAAGAAGAAAATCAAGAAGACTGCTGCGAGGAAGCTAGTAGTTGGTGAAGTTAGTCCTCGGAGGAGCCCATGTGTTTCAAGGCCTGCAGAAGTTGTTGAAGATGAAGGGTTAGGCCTTGGTGGTACGCCACACCGTAGTCCTCGTGTGCTTGCCACTGCCGCGCCTACACCTTCTCCGCTTGGTGCTGGTGCATCTGGTAAGGGGAAGAAATGCTGCATGAAGCGCAAGGTTCCACCTGCAAGGGTCAACAAGGGTGTGAAGAAGTGTTCTCGTGTTAATCCAGAGGACAAGGATGATGCTGATTTCAATGCTGGTGATGCGGAGGACGACGATGATGATGCTGCCGCTAATCAGGTATAAAATGTCTCACGTTTACTATTTTTTAGAGCATTTGTCGCTATTGTTGTAGTTTTATTGTTTTTAGCACTGCCTTGGCGTAAATAGCTGACCTTCTGCTCAATATAGACGAATAAATTAGCCGACATGCTTTTCTTTTATGGTATTACTGCCTTTGTGTACATAGTTGGACTTCTGGGTATATACATGAAGAAATTAGCTTAACTTGTTGGCATACATGTTTGATTACTGCCTTAGTGTATATGGTTGAACTTCTGCTTTTTAAATTTCCAACATTTTTGAAAGCATGTTAACTTGTGTTCGTACATGGTTGTACTGCCTATGTAGACATAGTTGGAATTTTGAGATACATGTTTGATTACTGCCTTGGTATACATGGTTGAACTTCTGCTTTGTAAATTTCCAACAATTTGAAAGCATGTTAACTTCTGGTCATACATGGTTGTACTGCCTATGTAGACATTGTTGGACTTATCATATGTAGTGCGTATGTAGTCATTAGTGGAATTTTGGTGAAGGTTGTGTGTCTCATTGTTCTTCCCCTTTTCCTTGTCAATGTATTTTTTTTTCAGTATCAGCTTGTGCAGCGGCCTGAGAGGAGGAATAGAGGAGGCAAAGCCCCCGAAGAAGGTGGCCAAGGAGGAGGTGAGGCGAAACGTTTTAACAAGACGGTTCGCTGTTCACTGAAAGAGGTCAAGACGTGTGCGGAAATTCTACAACTTAGGCACAAGACGAGGGTTATCAATGCTGGTTTTGGTTGTGTGTCTGACTTGAAGGTTGATCCAACATTTCTCGTCCTTTGATGGGCAACATCTACATGAGGATTGACCCTTCAACCATGATTTTGGACATGGGTGAGGTGAACAAGGTTATACGTATTACAAGTGATGCTATTCACCATCTCTTTGGGCTCCCTCAAGGTAATCGTACCCCCCTAGGCCCTCGAATGATGGTTTCGATGATCTTGTTATGAGGTTGAAGGGCAAGCTTGGGTATGCTAGGAGTGGCGACATCAAGACAAAGGATTTGCGGAATGTCCTCATTGAACTTGTGAAGGATGAGACGAAGGATGATCTTGCTCTGCGGTGTTTTACCTTATTGTTTTCATGAAGGTGGTTATCCTGGAGCGTCTACCACGAGTGTCGGGGAGGCGAGAATGGCCGAGAACCTTGTTTTGAGGACATGGCGGACATGGACTCTTGCCGGTTGGTTGTTGACGATATTCGAGTCTTTGTTGTTAGGTATCAACAAGGTACTAGCAGAGAAAACATCACGAGGTTGTGCCATCGCTACCGCTTCTTATGTATCTAGGCGCCTTATCATTGGCAAGACGCCTAATATTGACTTGAGGACCCCTCGCATCAATTTCATGGATCAGGCCAAGCTTCTTGAGCTTGCTGCGGCTGACTTGGTCACGAAGGGTGATGATGACCCGACCAACTGGGTGTTTGGGAGACTACCTGTGAGTGTTTCTATGCATTATTCTTTCCTGTGTAGTTTAACTTGAACTTCTTGTATTGTCTTGTATATTTTTTGTTCCCATGTTCCTTCATTTGTTTTCTGACGCATTGACTTTTGTTTTTGTATGCAGTGGAAGACACAGGCTGAGGTTGTGTTCTTTAGGGTTATTGAACGTCATGTTCTAACTATGCTTCGTTCTGCCGGCCTAGGGAGTGGAACTTCCCCAAGATTTGAATTCTCCCGGGATGTTAATACCGGTGCCCCCCTATAGATCCAGGAGGTTCTTCTGCCCGTGTGAGTGCTGCAGGTGGCATTTCTTCTAAGAATTTGTTTGAAGCTGCCAATGTTTCTCTGGTTAGGATTGACAGTCTTCTTGAAACTATTTGTGGGGAGTTGGCTCGTGTTCCTTCAACTGTTGAGCGTCTTAGTCGCATTGATGGGATTCTTCTTCCCGGACACGGATTTGATGCTGAGTCTTCGAAGGGGGTCTTATCTATTAAAGCTAAATTTCTTGAAGAGCTTCGTCAGAGCACTTCCCACCTCCGGACTAGCGTTGGGCTATTCAAGGAAATGCATGATGCTCGTTGCAAGCCTTTTGAAGATGAGGCAAGTGTTGTTGTGAGACAGATTCAGAGGCAGGATTCTGTTCGTTCGGGTCGTGAAGGAGGCCACGTGGAGCGTACCAAAGAGGTTTGTTTATGTTGGATTTTGATATTTCTTTGCAGTAATGTTCAATGTTAGCTTTCAGTTATTACTGTTTGTAGTCATAGGCGACCGTTATTGATTTCATGTGTCGTAAACCGTTTCTTTTTAGCACTAGTGTTCCTAGGTGACCTTCTCTGTTTATAGAACCTAAACTTCAACTGCTACAACACCTGAACTTCCATGACTGGCCCTTTTTTGTTCCCTTTTGTATCTTAGAGTAGTTTGATATCTGACCTGCTATGTTTACTGTATTTGGACTTCCATTATATGTCAGTTGTGATAGCTGACTTCTCTGATTATGCAATCTGAACTTCTGCTCATTACGTATTTGTTTTCTACATGATTTTTTTGTAGGCTGTTGATGATGATGCTAGGGTTGAGGAGGATGTTTTACCTGCGCATGAAGCTGCTCCTGTGCATGAGGCTGCCCCTGTGCATGAACCTTCTCCTGCTAGTGGCGTAATAGTTGATGAGGTTCATGGTAGTGAAAATAAGGTACCATTTTTTCTTGTCCATTTGTCTTGTTTCCCCTGAGACGGACTTGCTGCCAATATGCATGAGGTTCAGTCAGCCATTTGTAATGACTTTCTGTTTCTTTTTGCAGCAGCAGAATGATGATGTGAGTGTTCCTCTAGAGAAGGTTGCAGACATGTCCGTCTCAGGCACCGGCTGCTCCGACGGGGTGGTCCTGACTGAACCTCAGTCGTCCATTGGCGCTGAGGTTTCTGATGCTGAGCAGGGCAAGACAACTGGAGACATCATTTTGGAGAAAGATCATGTTGAGTCTGCTGTTGAAACTGGTGGTAGTGTTCTTTGCAAGCGGAGAAGTCTCCCGCAGCAGTGAGCCATCGAGTTGATGTTGATCTTGTCTGAGCACAACCAAATGTTTTTCTTGTTTCAGATTCTCCAGTTGCTCCAGCTGCTGCTGGTGTCCTTCCCGACGACGCTGCAACGTCTACTGGAGACGACGATGAAGATACCAAAAGCGATAGCTATTGAGAGGAGGTTGATCATTCCAGTGCTACCACTGGTCTAGGCAAGGATCCATGAAGATAGGAGCATGCTTCTCTCTTCTTTCCCCATCCCCTTCCCTCTTTGTTGTTTTGTTTAGTCCATGATATCCCTTGTGAACTGCCTATGTGGTCTAAGTTGAACTTCTGGTTTTGTTGTTTGTCGTGTGGGTTGTAAAGAATGTTAAGTGAACCTGTTTTCTATGTGGGTGGAGGTTTGTAATGCATGGGTTGTGATGTCTATGATGCTTGTGGTTTTATCTTTTCCGATGTAGCGGTGAGATGTGCTTATGGTTTGAATGTTTGTGCTTGAATGTTGGTCTTAATTGAAACTGTCGTGAATCTATGTGCTTTGAGTGTTGCTGTTAATTGTTATTTTCTTTTTGGTGAGAATATAGCGGCCTTGCTGTCGTCCGAAAGAAGGTTGATGACTTTTATTACAGTGTAACTAGGCTTAGGAATGATCGTTCCAAGAGGTGAGTGCAGCTGCCCAATATTTACATCATCCATGTACCCCCTGCGAACTTCCTGTGGTTTCTTACCTGAACTTCTCAACTCTATGTACCTGAACTTCCTATTTTTACTTCTCTGGTGCTGAACTTCTGGCCTCTTTTGTACTGTACTGCCTGTTCTGATATAGCTGAACTTCTGTACTAACATGCGTTATGAACTTCACGAGTTCTATTTCTTGAACTTGTTTTACTTTCTATTCGCTTGTTTTAGAGAAATGATTATGTTCCGAAACAAGGAGTGTGAAGCTTCTGTTCAAGAAGTCGCAATATCTTTTGGTCCTCGCGGAATGCTTACATCTAATGTGGCTGAGTGTGCACTCTACTGTCTATGTGCGAAGTGCCAGGGATCAGATAAACTCATCCTGCCGTATTGGGTTTGTGTAGGTCAACCATAGAGTGATTTCTTTTCTGTTTTGTTCCTTACCATTTTAGTTAAAACTTGTTTGTCTCATTTTTGTATTTTTTATATGTTGGTGTTGTCTGCATTATTTTAGGACAAGATTTTCAGAGGTCAATTTGATTCCCGTGTGAGGAAGTACTTCATGGAGAGTGGTCCAGATAGCATGGATGCACATGATTCGGTATGCAATATCTTGTTCTTTGCCTCTGTATTAGTTTTGCAGTGCGATCCACTGCGTTAATATTTGTTTTATTTTTCTTTTGTATCGTTCTGATATTAATTCTCAGTTTTTAATGATTCGTGTGTTTATGATGCTTCATGTTGTTTTCCCTACTTTTGACCCGCCTGATATTCCTGCTTCCATGGGTGGTGTCGGTCATTGGGTTTCAATATTTATTGACCTAAAGAATTCAAGGTTCCAGCTTCTCGACTCCTACAATGGACCAGGAGATGAATGTGCGGTACGCCTGTTTTGGCGGATGACCGACAACATCAAGAGGCTTTGGAAGGATGCCAGCAACGACAGGGAGACACCCTTCAGTCCTCTTACCATCGACAATTTCCCTCTGGATTGGATTGATGTCCCCCAGCAGCAAAACAAGTATGAGTTCCACTTTTCTCTTTATCACATACATTTAGCGTAGTTGTACTAAAGTTGCGACGTGTTTAATTCGTTCGCTTTCTTTTTCAGTTCTAACACTATTCTTTTACTTCATTTGATGGCAGTATCGACTGCGGATTCTTCATGCTTACGAATGTTAATGCGTGTCATGACGGTCTTCTTGAAAATTATCCCCATGAGAATATCGGGGATATCAGGAAGACGTGGTTGTACTCAATCGCTTCTTCTAACCTATTTGAGACAGACTTCCAAGCTCTGTTTGGCTGCTACACATGTAAGTATTTGGAACTTGGACTGCTTACCTGCACTGCATCTTTTATTCTACCTGAACTTCATATTTTTCTTTGAACTTGGACTTCTGCTTGAGGTCTGGCTGGGCTGCTGGTTTCGGAAGGAGAGGAGCATTTTCTTTGTACATGAACTTCATTTCTATCTTTTTTAATTTTGCTTGTGTGTTTTGTTTCAGTAATTTCTGTCCTTCCATTGCTTATATGGACATGAGCATTTTCTTTTCTAATTGAACTTGGAGATGATGCCTTTCTATGGTTTTGTTAGCTGTAGTTGAATGATTTCCGACTCATCGGTTTATCTTGAGCTGTGCCTCTGGTTGTGCACGAACTTCATTTAGTTTTTTACTGCAACTAATTTTTTTAGGTCAGCTTGAGTAGTAACCATGTCATCTTTATTAGTTGGACTGCACATTGTGATGTTCCTGAACTTCAGTTGTATTTAATGGTGATGTTTTCTCTTCCTTTTTTCTTCGACAGTGGAACCGTTGGAGTTGACCGATTACCACTACTCATTCCTCGGGTCATAGGAATACCCGCCTAGGGAGGAACCGATGAGTATAGCTTCGATAGAAGATGATAGACCTCGGACCCTTATTCCTTCCAAGTTGGGGAAGCAGGCTGGTGGTATCGTGGTACTCCAAAAACCTTACTCTGGGAAGAAGGTGATCACGGTCGAAGCGGTAAAGCGAAGTGATTTCGTCCGATGATGATTTTGAGAAGATTGCTTACTCGAAGAATGCTAAATGTGCTGCTGGTACTGTTGCTGGTAGAGGTGGGAAGAATGTTGTGATCACCAGGAGGAAACCGGCGATTGAGTCTGGAACATAACTTCCTCCAAGAGAGCATCAAGATTGCCTTTGAAGTGGCGTTCTCCTGTCGCTCCCTGAAAAAATCTGATTACCCTCATCTATCCGAGGGCCGGAAGTTGAAACAGTATGTCTTTGAGTAAAGATGGTGCGGAGAAGTATTCTAAGTGAGTTTTCTTCTTCTTTAACTTTGTTGCCGGAGATGCTACTACGTATGCAAACTTACATTGTTGTAGTATGTGGGCTTCTGTTCATTTCTCCCTTGTCTTGGAGTTATAGTGTCTGAACTTCCGTTGTTGTATTGTCTGAACTGACGTTGTTGTAGTATCTGAACTTCTGTTTTGTGTCTCCTCTGGCCTTTTGAGTTATAGTGTCTGAACTTCTATTTGTTGTTGTATCTGAACTTCTAATATTTTTTACCATCCTTTTGTATTCTGCAGGACAAGCTACTGCATGTTTACCATCCCTGCGAATGTGATTGACCTCACAGGACGTGTCCTTGATACACTTTTCGGTGAAGGGCGTGAGATGGAAGGAGACATAATGGATTATCTCATAAATTTGTGGAAGGATAAGCGGAGACCTCCGAGATATTCACTAGTCTTGTGAGGTTGTACTTAGTCCCTACTTCATATAGGTTTTAGTTCTTTGCAACCCTATCTCCTTCTTTTTGCCTTAGTTTTGTTGTAGTAGCATTTGGGAGGTGTTTTAATTGTGTTTTTGTGAATGCACAAGATCGCTCGGAGTATGATTTCTTGATTACGGTGCAGTTCCAAAGTTTGATGCAAAAAAATCTGCTGGTCTCCTCTCAATGCTTGTTCGCAAGGAAGAAGACCTTCTTAGCATAAAAGCTGGTTTGGTTTTCATAACTCTTGCTTTTTTAATTTCATGTGCATCCTTTTGCTGAGTTTGTCAATAAGTTTTTGTTCATGCCGGTTCTTTAGTACATATGCTTTATAGTTTGTGTTCACCGGTCCTTTCATTCTTGGCAGGTTTTCTTGATTCTATTCAAGCCAATTGGCACAATGGCGCACTACAGTGTGTACATGGTGAATAGATATCGTGGGAGCATTGACATCCTTGATTCACTTTCTTACGCTAATATGGAAACGTCGCGAATGAGTTTCCACGGGGACTGCCAAAATATCGTGAGTGTTTCTTAGCCTAAACCTCCTTTCACATTCTCTTGTTTGACACGAATTTTATTATGCCTTGTGTTGAAAAAATATGCTGATGTCCCTGTTTTGGTAATACTGCTTGAACTGACTATCATTAAGTTGAACTTCTGCTATTTTGTTTAGGCGGATCTTATGCAAGTGTGGCTTTTTTATGTACTTGAACTTAACTATTTTGGTTAACATGTTTTTGACTTCATCTAATTTTGTTATTTCCGGCAGATCAAGAGATTTGTTGGGTTGCTCGAGGAGGTGTACGGCAAGGCTGCGTACAAGGCGAGCAAGCAGCCTAACTGGGTGAATATTGCAAAGAGGCCGACTTTCATTGATGTTCCGAAGAAGAAGAGTAATGATTGTGGTTTCTTTGCCGTGAAGTTCAGCTCTTCGTATGATGGCGGTGAGATTTTTGAAGATTTTGTTGATGTGGAAGTATGTTCTGTCTTTGTTCTTGTCTCATCATCCTTTGATTTTTCTTGTGTGTTTTTGCTGAGACGCTCCTGCTGTGGTTTTAGATATCCCTTACTAAACCATCATTTCACCTCTCTTTGTTTGCAGGCTGCTGCAGATGAATGTAAGGCTGAGTTCATGCACACTCTGATTTTTAGCGAGAAGAATGAAGTCATGCGTTCAGAGCTCCCTAAAGAGATCCAGTCCTTTGGCCCGTGAATTTGAAGCATTAGTTTCATTGTAGATTTGACTTCGTACAGATTTTTAGGTTTGATAATGATTGGAACAATTCCGTAAAGATTTGGTAGTAAGAATGTTTTAGTGATTTGTGTATCTATAGGTGCAGCACTATTAGTTATGATATTGTGGACAAATGTATTTGGTGTGAAGAATGATTTGGCTTTGTGAATTTCAATGTACTGCGTCGTTTTTCAGTATCCATGTGTTGAATGTTTTTGCCCCAACAGATGTACTGAACTTACGCCTCGGTTTTGGTTGAACTACTTGATTTTTTGTGTTGTTTATTTTTGGGCCCCCAACATATGATCGTAGACTTGAACTTCTGCTTTGAGATGTGGCTGGACTGCTGGTTTCATATGGAGAGGATATTCTGTGTTGTGTAATGTATTGGTAATTTTCAACCCAACCAGTATGTATGCTATTGGCTGTGCTGTGTATAATCTAAATTTGTTTTTTTGTGCTTTTTCAAGTGCGAATGTATTTCATATGTAACTTTGTGCAGAAATATTGTTGACGTTTCTTTATCTTTTGTCGGCATTGTACATGAACTTCTGCACGTATCCAAGCAGAACTTCACATTTGAACGCGTTGTCTTAGGCTTGCTAACCTTAGTTTATGCGGCGAAACTTTATTATTTAAGCATATTCTTTTCCTACATCGATTTTACATACCAGAACTTCTTCTGTAAGCTGTCATGAACTTCAAAACTGTATGATTATTTGCTGGTTGCTCTTTTATGGAATATAACACGAGCACCTCCTGCCATAACATACCAGGACTTCTGCAGTAATATTACTTGAACTTCACAATGTATGTTTTTCATGTTTGTTCTTGCTTGAACTTTCATGCAATACATCACCAGCACATCACTTCCTGCCATAACATACCAGAACTTCTGCAGTAATCTTACTTGAACTTCACAGTGTATGTTTTTCAATTTATTACTGCTTGCACTTTCATGCAATACAACACCAGCACATCACTTCCTCTCATAACATACCAGGACTTCTGCAGTAATATTACTTGAACTTCACAGTGTATGTTTTTCAATTTATTACTGCTTGCACTTTCATGCAATACAACACCAGCACATCACTTCCTCTCATAACATACCAGGACTTCTGAAGTAATATTACTTGAACTTCACAGTGTATATTACCAGGGGATGACATAATGTTCTGCACATTGACATGACATAAGTTTGCATTGTGTTAATTGACCTATTCTAACTGTTCATGAGCCTTGCGCTCCTCCTAGGCTTTGGTGGTAGAGGTTTTTGCTTGACATGTACCTCTTCCTCTTCATCGTCCTCTTCCTCTTCATCGTCGTCTTCCTCTTCATCGTCGCATTCCACTTCCTCTTCCTCTTCGTCTTCCTCTTCTTCGACGGTGTCTTCATCTTCGTCTTCCTCTTCATCTTCCACCACTTTCTTGTTGTTGGCTCTAGGTCTTGCTTTCTGTTTCTTCTCTGGCATTTTGCTTGTCTTTTCAGCATCTGCTTGGCCGGGCATGTTCTTGCATTCTGTGGTTCATACTCCTTGCATATGCTACAAAGTCTGCTACTTGCTTTCTTTGGGTGTGGTCCCTTTTTTTGTTCCATAACTTTGGGCTGCTGTTTTTGAGATTTGGGTTGCTTGACCTCCTCAACATTGTTTCTTTCCAAGAGTGTTGGACAGGTCAGCTTGTTGTGTCTCGCAACCTAGTTGCACACACTGCATTTCCTGTGTCCAAGTGGCACTCCGTTCTCATCGAGCACGACGACTCTTCCTGTAGGTGGTGCCTTTATTTCAGCTCTCTTGTCACTTTTCTTTGCTGCAATAATTTTCTTCCTACCCTTTGTTTCAGAATACAGCGGCAATTTCATCGTCTCTTGCTGTCGTGGCTCCATTGATTAGCCATCACCCTGCTTGCATTGGTTGGCTTCAGCGGCGGCGTTGAGCATTTCAGCTGCATAATAATGAAGGTCATCTTCAATTTCAGCGTCCTCTTCAGCCATCCTTTCGTCAGCATCATCTTGATTTGCTGAATGTATTGCATCAAGCTCTTCCACAAGCCTCTTGAGAACATAGTAGGCTCTATGATATTGCTGGTCACATCTCATCGCTTTCTTGTTAACCATCAAATTCAGCCGCATCAAGATGTCTTGCTTCGATAGCCTTGAGCTACCATCCGAAGCGGTTGTGTTGTAGTCCCTTGTATGAAAGGTTGGTTGTGATCTTGCAGTCTTTGTGTACCGTTTGAGGATATACTTGTTTGGAAATTTGTTAGGCTTGAGGTAGTCCAGTATGTTCATGATGTGAAGGCAGAACAGTCCTGCATTTTGTGATGAATGCAGAATACATAGTTTGTGAGCCAGCAATGAGTTTCATAAATTTGATATGATACTACTAGTCTAGCTATTTAATGAGTTTGTTTTTTCGCTCACTGTGTGTGTCGAGCTTGCATTCACACTCGTATATTTCATTCTCTGGGTCAACTACAACCTGGAATTCATGCTTTGACCAGGAAAATCTTTCTTCATCATCATGGCTAGGCTTGTTGTGGTAGTACACAAGGTACTTAGTGGGCTCTGTTTACGCTTTCCGCGAAATAGCATGGCCTTTCTCATCCTATTCCTCATCCCGGTGTACACGGCTCTCGTGTACTTGATAGACATGTCTTCCTCGTAGCCGTAAGTTGTTTTTGTCACAGGATTGGTCTGCACATGTCAAAAAGTGAGATATTAGTCGAAGTAGAGTCATGGGTTTCATTTTTTAAAATTCAAAGTGCACATGTTGAAGGTAAAACAGAACATGATGGGGGTGTTTCGTACTTGTCATCATACCATGCTGGTCATTGTTTGCTCATTCTCCTTCTGCATCCGAGTTTGTATGCAAGCATTCACCCGTCTAGCAAACTTGTGTAGGTTCTGGGTCCGCTTGACAAATCCTTTCTTTAGCACGTGGTTCATGCACTCGCTTCGTTGTGTGGAAGTCATTCTAGCACAGAAATGTTCTTGTAATATGCTGAAATCCACATCTTCCTATCACTCCAGAGCTGCATCATCATCCGGTCGTTCTCCAGGTAGTTTAGCCCAGACATCTTCAAACTTCGTTGGCATCAGCGGCCAGTTTAAAATAGCTGTGAACTCCTCTTTGAATGTTTTATACTTTTTGTACAACAACGCGAGGTATTCCCTGTACTTCTTCATGATGTGCCAACGGCATAGCTTGTGGACGGTGTTTGGAAATGATTGTGGTATAGCTTTCGCCATCGATGGGCATTGGTGCGCATGAATTAAAAAATGAAACTTGATTCTTTTTTGTCTGATGGTGAACTTATGTTGTACAAGTACTTGAACTACACATCTTGGCGATATGGTATCTAAGAATGTCACATGTATGTTTTCTTTCTGGCGGTGTTCTTTGAACTTACGTAGTACGGTGCTTGAACATCACAGTTAGTAGTAGGACAAACTAGTAGTGTCGCAATCAAAAATTTTCTTAAAGCATTTTTGTTGAACTTCTATGGTGGCAGTGCTTGAACTTCACATAAATAACTATATTTTTCTGAACATGCTACATATATTTATCTTACAGATTTGTCCTTGAACTTCTATGATTCATGTATTTGAACTTCACATTCATAACTAATTTTTTCTAAACATGTGACAGATAATTTTGCTTTCTTGTACTGCTAGTTGGACTTCTGTGCTAACAGTGGTTGAACTGCATTCTTTACATTATTTTCAGACAAAACCAATGTACCCAACATAGACCCATAGACTGAAAACATGATGAAACTTGAAGAGTTTTTTTTTGAACTCACCTGTTAGAATGCAAGTTGGGTGCTTGTTGTTCATGCACCGAAGAAATGTATCGAACAGCCACTTGAATGAATTTGCATCTTCGTCTCTTATCAGGGCAACAGCAAATATCGTTGACTGCAAGTGATGGTTTGTTCCAACAAACACTCGAGGGCATATGAAATCTGTTGGTCTTGTAAGTTGTGTCGAATGTTATGCAATCGCCAAAATCTTGATAGGCTCCTCGGCAGCTTGCATTGGACCAGAAAATGTTTCTAATTGACTTGTCCTTGTCCACTTGGATGTCATAGAAAAACTCATCATTTATTGCCTTCATGTCTTTGAAGAATGAAACAAGTTTCAATACATCATCCAAATCATCTTTCCTTGCATTCATGGCTTTCCTGCAAATCACATGCAAACATGCATTTGTTTATTTTTTCTAGCAAAGCGTTGTGAGCTATGATGCTATTTTACATTGCAGTATGTGGGTGTTTGAATACTTACTGGTTTAGAAGGTCTCGTCCGGTCATGCTTAGGAAGTAGCTTCCATCTTCATTTTCAGATAGCATGGACATGATTGTTGTGTGCTTGACATCATGGTACTGCAGGAGCTTTACGTACTCCAAAATAGTGGGGTCATAATTCTTGTGTGAGTGCAAAAATACCAGCATGTCATCAGTTTGCATGAGCTGGTGATTATGATTGTACTCAATGTCCACTGCCACACATGTGCCATCCTCCTGCACCTTCACCCTCATTCTTGCATTGCAGCCCATCCTCTGCGATGTTTTGTTAGGCTTCCTGTTGGCCTCTAAAACAGAAGATGTGTGTATCCCTTGGAAGGCGCAAACAAAATACTTGTTGTCATTTCCACCCGTCTTCCTGATTCCAAAACCAGCGTGTCTAGCGTATCTGTTATAAAATTCCCTTGCTTTCTCTACATCTTTGAATCACATCTTTAGTCTTGGTATTAGATAATCCGGTAGATCTGACATCTGCAGAAAAATAAAATTAATAATCCAAATAGAACCTTAAAATGATGTTTATGAACTTGTTATCCTGGAGGGAGCAGAAAATTTGCAGATAATACAAGATGCATATATTAATCTTTTTTGTTTCACTTACGTGTGTGTATGATCGCAACTCCGCCGGTGTCGGCTGTTGTCCCTCTGGGATTGGGCATGTCGGAGTAATCATAGCAAGATGCAACAGTGGATCACGAGGAGGAAGGAGGGCTAAAGATGGCCTCTCTCTTGTTTGCGTCCTTTTTGCTTGAGGTGGTTGTGGAGGTATTGCGATCCTGGTCTTGGTTTGCTCTTTTGTTTTGTGAAGCAATCCATCTACCTTATTCCCCGTACAATTCTGACTTGTAGCAGCAGCAGCAGGATCCAACGGTGGTAGTGTGCAGAGCCGTGTGTGTGTTGCTGTTGGATTTGTCCTGGGATCCGGTTTAGTTGCTTCGCTTTGGCATTGATGAGGCACACCAGGATAACCTCCATAGTTACACGCAGGACTTGAGCTAACCCCCTACTCCATCGGCATTCTTGGGAGTCTGCTGGTGGATACAAAGAATCCGCGGGGGATTTCCGGCGTCACCCAATTAGGTGGAGGCGCAAACTTGTCCAGATAGGGCTGTGACCCAGCATCTTGGAAGTATCCGTGTGTTTCGGGTGTCATCCATTTTTGGTCTGGAGCAGGTTGGTAATGTTGTTGGTGCGTTTGAGGTGTGACCCATTGAGGGGGTGGTGCAACGCGTACAGGCTTTGGATTGTGTACTTGCTGCTGGGAACTTCTAAGCTTCTTCATGCGTCTCTCGTCTTGCTGACATAAAAGAAAAAAATGTCTATTAGCACACAAGTTATATCTGCCTATACCATTGTAACTTAACTTAGCATTATTCACAGCCTGAACTTCTCATATAAAAGTGGTGAGAGCCATCACACTATGCACTGAGCTGAGCATCTGCCAATGCCTTTGTACCTGAACCGAGCACCTTCACAGAATGAACTTCACATCCTGTTTTTTAATTCTACAATATTTCATTACTTATATGTACCTGAACTGAGCACTCTCCACAACCTGAACTTCTTGTTTTGCAAAGGGGAAATCATCTCTGAGTTAAAAACACGAACCTTCATGAGTTTGAATGGTTGGACTGCTAGTGCATACCAACCTGACCTTCATGTCATATCACATGCATGTTCTATTTTCCTTTTTTTTGCACAGAACCAGATACATACCAATCTGAACTCTAGCACACTTACTAAATGAACTTCACATGGCTTTTCCACATGTGAATGTGAATGCAGGCAGATTTTATAGTGTTTGTAGCCTGGACTGAGGCTCACACACTACTAGAACTTCACATGGCTGTAAGCATGCAGATTTTAAAAAAGCTTTTGTAGCCTAGACTGATGCTCACACACCACAGAACTTCACATAGGCTGTAAGCAAATAACAAACCAAAGGAAGGAAGAAGTTCAACCATACCACGGCTAGAAGTTCGCCAACCTTTTTCCAAAGAAATGATAGGCCACCTTGAGAAAAATTCGTCGTGGAGGTAGGAGAGGAACCGCATGTCAATCCATGTCTTGCAGGGGGCGCGAAGTTCATCTGCACGAAGCAAGAAGGTCAGAGAAGGCAAGATTGAAGAAGAAGGCAAGATCAAGGAGGAGATTCATATACCGTTCTTAGATTTGAAGGCGCCGCCGATGCGGCCTCCGCCGCCGAGATGCTTCCTTGGGTGCGTTGTTCGCCGTAGGTTGCGCCTTGGCCGTCACGAGCACTGCCAAGCTGTCTGGCGGTCATGATGGACCGAGGATGAGGCTTCCGGAAGTCCATGGCGGCTGTTCGTCGCAGAAATCCGGTGGCTTCGCTGGCTCCGCCGGATCCAGGCGACGCGGGCTCCCTCGCGCCAGCGTCTGCCATCGTTCGCTTGCCCGCGCCGACGGTCGGGCAGAAGGTGGAGTCGGAGGGGGCGGAGCTCGATCCGGTCGGCCAGGATCTGGAGACGGAAGGGAGGCGCTGGATCCGACGGATTTTCGGCGCCGAATCATGGCGTAGATCGAGGGGAGGAGCGACGAGGAGGGGGTTGGGGAGGGGCGGCTCGATCAGGATAGGGGTCCAGGTGGGATTCTTTCGGGATCGGGGTCCAGGTGGAATTCTGTCGGGGCGGGCCGGCAGTCCAGGGAAGTTCGGGAACCTGTCTTCGGGCCCTATATAGGGCTGCTGTGATCCAAATAACTATTCTAATCCTGGGCCCTATATCGGGCCAATGAAGAAAAACGACGGAGATAGTGAAGACAATGCGAAGTTGAAGAAATTGAACAACTGAGGAATTTCGAAACTGAGGAAAAACTCAAATTTAAGATTTTCAACTTTTGGTGGTGGCGTGACCCACCGTATAAGAATGATGATTTCAGACACCGCGTACAATTTTTGTAGGTCTCTGAGAATCAAATTCTTCGTTAATTTCTTCACATTTAGAGTGTTATTCTTCATTGATTGAAGAAAAATGTTTCTTCATGTGTTGCACATCTAAGTCATCAATTTTGCATAAGTGTTAGAATGAGTGTTTTTTTCAAAGAACATTCGAAGATTCTCGAATATTTATCTCACACCTCAACTCGCTAAATCTCTTCTCATCCAAGGGCTTAGTGAAGATATCGGCAAGCTGGTCTTCAGTCCGTACATGCTCAATAGAGATATCGCCCTTCCACACATGATCACGAAGAAAATGTTGACGAATTTGAATGTGCTTAGTCTTCGAGTGCTGAACTGGGTTGTGAGCAATCTTGATTGCACTCTCATTGAAACAGTAGAGAGGCACATTCTTCATGTTGATGTCGTAGTCCTTGAGAGTTTGCTTCATACACAACAATTGAGCAGAGCAAGAACCAGCAGCAATATACTCAGCTTCAAAGATGAAGCGGTGACAGGGAGTTCTGCTTTCTTCGAGGACCAATGGACCAAAGATCGTGACGAGGAAATGGCATGTGCACGATGTTGACTTATGCCCGGATGATCACCCGGCATAGTCAGAGTCTGAATATCCAATGAGATCAAAAGCCGAGCCCTTGGGGGTACCATAATCCAAGTGTTGGTGTGTGAGCTAGATATCGAAGAATATGCTTCACAGCCTTATGTTGTGATTCCTTCGGTGTAGCTTGAAATTGGGCACACATGCAAACACTAAGCATAATATCTGGCCTAGATGCACATAAATACAATAGAGAACCAATCATGGAGCGGTATACCTTTTGATTGAAGTCAATACCAGTGTCATCAGTGCATAGATGGCCATTTGTGGGCATTGGAATTTTGACCCTTTGCAATCTTGCATGCCGAATTTCCTCAGCACATCATTGAGGTATTTCTCCTGAGATATGAATATGCCATTGCTCTGTTGACGAATTTGAAGACCTAAGAAGAATTTCAATTCTCCCATCATAGACATTTGATATTCTTCACTCATCATATAGGCAAATTCATCACTATAATGTTGGTCAGCACCGCCAATGATAATATCATCAACATAAATTTGGCACACAAACAATTCACCATCATAAGATTTAGTGAAAAGAGTAGGGTCAAGTGAACCGGGTTTGAAGCCTTTCTTCATGAGGAATTCCTTCAAAGTATCATACCACGCCCGAGGGGCCTGCTTGTGGCCATAGAGGGCCTTATTGAGTCTGAAGACTTTGTCAAGATGCTTTGGATCTTCAAAACCTGGGGGTTGAGCAACATATACTTCTTTCTCAAGCTTACCATTGAGGAATGCACTTTTCACATCCATTTGATATAAAGTGATATCATGATGGTTAGCATAAGCAAGTAATATGCGGATAGCCTTAGTCAAGCAACAGGTGCAAAAGTTTCATCGAAATCAATTCCTTCAACCTGTGTGTAGCCTTGAGCTACAAGCCATGCCTTATTCCTCACCACAAGGCCATTTTCATCTTGCTTGTTGCGGTAGATCCACTTTGTGCCAATGATATTGTGCTTGCGAGGATCTGGATGATTAACCAGTTCCCAGACGTTGTTCAGCTTGAACTGATGTAATTCTTCTTGCATAGCTTGAATCCACTCAGGCTCCAGAAATGCTTCATCTACCTTAGTGGGCTCTATGATGGAGATGAAAGCAAAGTGCCCAAAAAAGTTAGACAAATGTGAAGCTTTTGAGCGTGTGAGAGGACCTGGTGCTTCAATGTCATCAATGATTTTCTCAATTTGCACTTCATTTGCAATGCGAGGATGAGCTGGTTGTCGTCGAGGAATTTGATCAGCATTTTCTTCAGCACCATTTTCTTCAGGTGCATTAGCTCGACGTTCTTCATGTTCTGGAATGAATTCTTCAGCAGATTCTTCGGTCAGAATAACATCCTCAGTGGCCTTGAACTTGATAGTTTCCTCAGGCGCTAGTTTATCTATCATAGAAGGTAGGTCCTCTCTTTCCGAGCGTGTTCAGATTCCTCATGCCAACATGACCAAGTCGTCGATGCCATAGCCAGCCTTCTGAAGCTTTTGCAAGTAGGCATACAGCTGGTTGAGGTCCTTTAGAGAAATCAACAATATACAAGTCTCCTCTCCTAAAGCCTTCGAAGAATTTGGAATTGTCAGCTTCCATGATCACAACACAATGATACTTTCCAAAGACAACAACCATATCAAGATCACAAAGCATTGAGACAGACATGAGGTTGTATCCTAAGGACTCGACAAGCATGACTTTGTCCATGTGTCAATCCTTTGAGATCGCAACCTTACCTAGACCCAATACCTGACATTTGCCTTTGTCAGAAAAGATGATATGCTTCAGATGTGATGGAGATAAGGGAACATCCATCAATAGATTCTTGTCACCAGTCATGTGATTTGTACATCCACTATCGAGGACCCACTCATTTGCTTTGGGTTGATCATCCTGCAGATGAATTAGTGCATCTTACGAACTCATATACTTCATCAGTGAAGAATATGACATCAATTCATCAGATCAATTTCATCAACCAATAGAACAGATAAAGCAGTATGAGGACATGAGAAATGAGGTTTCATTTCCTCATGATTAGCCTGCATCCTTTCAAGCAATCTCAGGTCTCTAGCAAATTCTTCAGACGTTTACGCATGTCTGGAGACCTGACCCTGCAGAAGAAATTAGTTTTGTTTCTTCACCACCCACATCTGAAGGGGTGGCAAAGAGTTCATCACTCTGCGAGCTCCATATGAGAAAGGTGGCATAGAAGCCAGTCCATTTCATTTCACATAAGAGGAGTTAGGATAAGCATATGAATAAGCAGAGAAATTCTTCGAGGACTTATGAACATAATGGTTTGAAGAATAATGCACATATTCATAGCCCTTAACTCTTCCCTGCGAAACAGAGGTGCTAGCATGATGATGTTCATATGAGGACTTTGATCCTTTTGAGGAATTTGATCCACGTGAGGAATTTGGTCCGTATGAGGACTTGGATCCATATGAGGAATTTTGGTCCATATGAAGAATTTGATCTGGGGTTCCTATTCTTCACTGGTGGTGTCATGATGACATTCACCTGAAGATTTTCAAGCCACCTTTTGGGAACCCAGATTTTCTTCATAGGGGAACCGTTCCTGCAGTTAGTGCCGACATATCTAGCAAATACTTCACCATTCTGATTTTTGAATAGTTTATAGTTGGAGTCAAATGACTCCTCAGAAGAATGAGGAGATTCACATGTAAAACCAGATAAATTGGATGGATCAACTGGAGGTCCCTTTGCAGCAACCCATGAGGTTTTGGGGTACTTCTCAGGCTTCCAATATGTTCCATCAGCATTGATTTTCCTCTCAAAGGCAATACCCCCTTTCCTAGGGTTCCTGTTGAGGATCTGCTTTTTAGCACATCATAAAGAGTCTGATGCCCTTTGAGGCTTTTGTACATGCCTGTCATGTACAATTCCTTCAGCCCTGCATCATCAGTGATACTAGCAATATACTCAGATGAGGAATTAGTGATAGCAGATACAATTGAAGAATTTGTAGCATTAGAAGCATTTGAACATTCAGGTGAAGAATTAGCAGATTCACGTTCAATGCACTTCAAACATGGAGGAACAAATTTTTCCTGAGCAGCACTAATTTGGTGAGCAAGTAATGAATCGCGCTCCTTCTGAAGATCTTCATAACTCACCCTTGGCTTTTCAAGATCTTGCTTTCTTTGAAGAAATTAATAAGAAAGCTTCTCATGATCAGATAAGAGAGTGTTATGATGACCTTGAAGGTTGTCAAACCTAGACTGAAGTCTCTGAAGACTTTCAGCCAGAGCTTTTGACTGATCCATTTCTTCACCCAACATATCATCGCCCTTATTTAGCATGTATTAAACCTTTTCCAAAGCTCTTTGTTGTTTAATGGCAAGGGAAGCAAGTTTGACATATATAGCCGGGTCCAAATTCATCACCAGATTCATCATCACTGGACTCGGATAGGTAGCATTCAGTTACCTTGGCATTTTTTGCTATAAGGCATGGTGCAGAAGATGATGATTCTGGTTTGAATGTCATCGCTTTGAGTCATTCCTTGAAATCCTCAAACCAAGGATCATGACGGGTTCGAAGACCTTCATAGACGTTAGAGAGACGGTCCCAGATAAGCTTTGCATGATTGAGATGCATGATATTCCTGAACTGATTTTGAGACAGAAAGGAACATATGACGTCCTTCGCTGTGAGGTTGAGAAGGGTGTACTTGCGAATGTCATCAGTTTCCGCCATCTTGCGCAGATTGGTAAGACCAATCTCAGTGATGGTCCGCAGCTCGCTGTTCATAGCCATGAACAACTTATTCATCATGGCCTTCCACTTGGGATATTCGTGACCGTCAAAGATGGTGCATGACACGGTCTTCATACCTGCGATCGACATAACTAAAACTCTAGGCGGTTAAACCAAAATCACACAGAACAAGGGAGTACCTTGCTTTGATACCAATTGAAAGTGCGTTATATCGACTAGAGGGGGGTGAATAGGCGATTTTTATGAATTCTTCACTGAGGAATTTGCGGGTGAGGAAATTCCTTAGCGAAGAACTACTTGCAGCGGAATAAGTACTCAAAAGTAAACATAACAGAACACAAGCATGGTCATAATGATGAAATGAAGACAAGAACGGAGTACAAAAAGCATAAACACAGGATAACACAGGATGAAGACAAACAGACTGAAGAAATTGAACTGAGGATATTGAGAAAGTCTTCAGTCAAAGTCTTCAAACACAGATATGAACAAGTGCACAACACAATTATGAGGAAATGAAAGAGTTGAGGCAATAGAACCAGTAAGCTTGGTGAAGATAATGATTTGGTAGACCAGTTCCAACTGCTGTCTCAGTTGTACGTCTGGTTGGAGGGGCTAGATATTTAAACCTGAGGACACACAGCCCCGGACACACATTCCTCATAGTATTCTCCTTGAGCTAAGGTCACACAGACCTCGCCCAATCACTCGTGGTAAGTCTTCAGGTGACTTCCAAACCTTCACAAACTCGGTCACTCGGTGATCCACAATTCCTCTTGGATGCTCTAGACCAAGACGCCTAACCGTTTGGAAGAAGCACAATCTTCAGAGGTAAAAAGCGTCGGATCCACGCAGGATCAATCTCTTCAGTGATGCTCAATCACTTTGGGTTTGTAGGTGTTTGGTTTTGGGTTTTCCTCACTTGATGATTTTCGCTCAAAGTCCTCGGAGGATGGGATGCTCTCAAATGACAAGTGTCGGTTTCTCGGAGCAGCCAACCAGCTAGTGGTTGTAGGGGGCGGCTATTTATAGCCTAGGGAGCAGCCCGACATGATAAGACATAAATGCCCTTCAATGATATGACCGTTAGGTGGGTAGATATTTTGGGACAGCTGGCACAAGGCACAACAACGGTCAGAAATTTGAGTATCAAATTCCTCAGGGCTATCATGTTCCTCACTGTGTAGGCAATCCGCACTGGCAAATTCCTAACTCCTCAGTCAGAACAAATTCCTCAGAGACCAGAAGAACTTCATCTCTGTCACTGAAGAATATGACTGGACTGTATGAGATTTCCAATGGCTTCACTCGAAGGGATTGGTAGGTGTAGGATTTTGAGTTGAGCATCACATGGAAATTTTTCCTTAGTATTTCCTCGACCCCCTTTAACAAGATCACGGTGTTTCCTATGACTCAAGAAAGACAAAACGAAACTACAAAAACAAAAGTCTTCACGCTTCATGTTCCTCGTATGAATACCAAGTCTTCAGGTCACACCAATTTCCTCACTTTCAAAGTCTTCAGAAAACCAAAATATTCAGTCCAAGATAATCATTTTAGGGGTCGACTTTCTCTGTAAATATCAAACTCCTCATAGACTTATAGACCTGTGTACACTCAAAAACACATTAGTCCCTTAACCTATAAGTCTTCAATACACCAAAATCACTAAGGGGCACTAGATGCACTTACAAATACTCATATTCATGAAGATCAATCAAGAAGGAAGTAGGGTATTACCTCCATAGAGAGGGCCCGAACCATGGTAAACATCGTGTTACCTGTCTCCTGTTACCATCAACATTAGACGCACAGTTTGGGACCCCCTACCCGAGATCCGCCGGTTTTGACCCCGACATTGGTGCTTTCATTGAGAGTTCCACTATGCCGTCCTCAAAAGGTTCGATGGCCCCATCGATCGTCAACGACAATGCTGTCCAAGAGGAAACCTTCCTCCCCAGACAGATCTTCGTGTTCGGCGACTTCGTATTACGGGCCAACTCGCTTGGCCACCTGGAGCAGATCGAACACTACGCCCCTGGCCATCAGGTCAGATTCGGGAGCTTGAATTACATTGCAAACATCCGTGGAGATTAGATCTTCGCCGGATTCGACACCGCGGCAACCGCTCCCAGCCACCCCGATGAACATGACCTAAATCTGTCATTGGGCCGCATCCAGGAGATTGCTCCTATAGCTGCTCTGGCCGTAGATCCGGAACATACTGCACCGTCCGAGGATGGGAGGCTCAACCCCACCGCGAAGGCCGCAGACTCCACAGTGTTGGAGCCGAACATAGACCTAAATTCACACGACGTCTCTGTCACCGGAACTCCGGACTCGTCTCTGGTCATAAATTATGAGCCATGTGCATCCGTGGACTCCGAATGGGATCGTTTATCTATCTTTGAGTTTAGCGCCGCAGACATCTTCCAGCATTTGCCCTTGGGCGATGTGCTAAACTCATTAAGAAACTTGTCCTTGGGAGGGGACTCACAGCCGAATTACATCCGGTTTGAACTGGAGGCTGATGAGGAAGGAGAACTTCGCTTCCCACCCACCACCCACTTCATAGCCACTGTCGAAGACTTAACCGACGCGCTTGACTATGAATCCGAAGACATCGACGGTATGGACGATGATGCCGGAGATGAGGAGGCCCAAAACCCGCCATTCACTGGACGATGGACGACCACTTCCTCATATGACGTCTACATGGTAGATACAACGAAAAATAATAGCGGCGATGACAAGGAAAACCCAGCAAAGGAGAGCCCTCCTAAAACACAGCCAAAGTGTCGGCATCAGTGGTGCTGCTGTAAATCCCGCCGCAGCAGGGACAGCAACACGATGACAACACTTCGGATGGTGCCGAAGACACAGAAGAACCAAATGAACAAACTGCCGAGCAGGACAATCGGGAATCAGGGCATGCCAGCCCTGACGAACAGGCCATAGAAGAAGACTTGGAGGACGGTAGTTACTGTCCGCCCTCCGAGGAGGAGGTGAACCTCGGTGACGAAGACTTCATCGTGCCTAAGGAGCCACTGCAGCAGGAGCGCTTTATGCTTCAGCAAATAGCCACTGCGAGCAGCCTGAAAGAGAAGCAGCAACAACTTCAAGCTAATCAAGACCTGCTCAATGACAGATGGACCGATGTCCTGGCAGCCGAGGAATACGGCCTTAAACGCCCAGCCAAAAGTTACTCGATGCGCCGATTACTACCTCAGTTTGACGATGAGGCGCCAGATCCCGCACCAGCATCACGCAACGCGGCTGATCGGCCGCAGCGCGGTCGGGGCAAAACTGACCCGAGCCGAAAACCAGACTGTCCCACCTCACCGTAAAGGCAAGGATAAGACAGCTCGGGACTATACATACGACCTTCGTCAAGTCCTGGACAGTATAGCAGGACATACAAGACCGATCTACGGATCGCGAGGACGTGCATTGACACACGACAACGGCTACCTATTTGGACGTAATAAACCCAATCACGCCCGGGCCGAATGCCGCAGACGGACTCCATCATAGCTACGTCGCGATGTGGCCCGACATAGAGGTGCCGCACACCCTCTTTGCTTCACTGACGAAGTAATGGATCATGAATTCCCAGAAGGGTTCAAACCCGTAAACATCGAATCATACGATGGAGCAACCGATCCTGCGGTATGGATCGAGGACTTTATCCTCCACATCCACATGGCCCGCGGGGATGATCTTCACGGTATCAAATACCTCCCACTAAAACTAAAAGGGCCAGCTCGGCACTAGTTAGACAGCCTGCCTGAAAATTCCATCGGCAGCTGGGAGGGCTTGGAAGAAGCCTTCCTCGACAACTTCCAAGGTACGTATTTCCGGCCGCCAGACGCCGATGACTTAAGTCACATAGTTCAATAGCCCGGGGAGTCAGCCAGGAAGTTCTGGACCAGGTTCCTAACTAAAAAGAACCAGATCGTCGACTGTCCGGATGCCGAAGCCTTAGCGGCATTTAAACATAACATCCGCGATGAATGGCTCGCCTGCCACCTCGGCCAAGAAAATCCAAAATCTATGGCAGCCCTCACGGCACTCAACCCGCTTTTGCGCTGGTGAAGATAGTTGGTTGGCTCGCAGCAAAAACACGACTAGCGAGGCAGGCCCCTCCGAAGTTAAGAAGAACAATGACAAGCTTCAACATAACAGAGACACATGCCGAAGCAATGGTGATAATACCGACGACACCATAGTCAATGCCGGATTCAATGGCCCCAAGTCCAACCAGCCGAAGAAGCCATACCAGAGAAACAATCAGGGACCATCCAGCCTGGATCGCATACTCGATAGCCCATGCCAGATACATGGCACCCCGGAAAAACCAGCTAACCATACCAACAGAGACTGTTGGGTTTTTAAATAGGCCGGCAAATTAAACGCCGAGAACACAGGGGGACAGAACAAGTTTCCACCTCAAGTGAAAACAGTAGACATGATATATGTTATACACATCCCCAAAAGGGAGCACAAACGCGCATTAAGGGACGTCTACGGAATAGAGCCAGTCGCCCCAAAATTCAATCCATGGTCGTCATTTCCGATCACTTTTGATCGTCGGGATCATCCGACTAGTATCCGTCATGGCGGTTCAGCCACACTATTCATGGACCCAATCATTGACGGATTCCACCTCACGCGAGTCCTCATGGACGGTGGTAGCAGCCTCAATCTGCTCTATCAAGACATAGTGCGCAAAATGGGCATTATTCCATCACGGATCAAGCCCACGAAGACTACCTTCAAAGGAGTCATACCAGGTGTAGAGGCCCGCTGCACGGGCTCAATCACACTAGAGGTTGTCTTCGGATCCCCCGACAACTTCTGAAGCGAAGAGTTAATCTTTGGCATCGTCCCATTCCGTAGTGGTTATCACGCACTACTCAGACGGACTGCATTTGCTCGGTTCAACGTGGTGCCGCACTATGCTTACCTTAAGCTCAAGATGCCCACCCACGCAAAGGTCATAACGGTCAGCGTAAACACGGCGATCCCTCCGCATGAGGGAGCACACTGCCGCCCTAGCAGCAGAAGTACAGAGCGGCCTTCTCAAGCAGAACCGTAATCCGGCTACCGAGCCCCTGGACATCATAAAGAAGGTCCGGACTACGCTGCAACAGGCCAGCTCGGCTCATCAAGAGCTCGATTAGCAATTTGGCCTCCGTCCCAGCCCCGATCAGGTAGTGGCATTCGTACCACGCGTGCATAATTACACACTTTAAATCCCATGGGCATCGACGGAGGCACAACTAGTTGGTGATCCGCAATACGGCTCGACCGCTCCCGGACACATATACTTTCACTATTTCTTTTCCGCTTTTCAGGTTTCTTTTCCAGAGACCTTCCCAGATGACTTGGTCGCGGATCCTTTCAAAGGACAAATACACCAAGCCGGCAGTCAGCTCGGACGCAGAGGGAAATTTCTAAGTGGTTTCTTAAACAACCACTCTACCTATTGTCAGGTCCCACACGCAGCTCGCCTCCGGTCATGGCATGTTAAATGGCCGGTTGCTTATCGCACTATTTGTATTAATGCGCTTTGACACATTAACCCAATTATAATGGAAACAGTTCGCACCTCAAGTTTAAAGGGCCCAAGATACCCCTCTGCTTTCTGTCTGTTTTTCGTTAATAATTCATTTTCTAGCACCCGTACACTTTGGCATGTTTCATATTTGCCAGGGGCTCCCATGCGCCCCACCATACGGCAACAAAGTCCGAACACTTTTTATAGTATAGTTCGACACCCCGAATTTACCATTATATGCATTCGCTCCGAATCATGTCTTTGGTCAATAGTTGGGTTGCCCGGCTCCTGTGCTTACTACCTTACGTTCCGCTATGTCGGCTAGGGTAGTAAAGGGAGAACTACTGCAATTGTGCCCTGGTTTATCCAAAGGAGCACCTCAGTAGAGAAAGCTGAAAACTGACTGTCATGATGTAGCGAGAGCCGGTCATCTTTTCGGAGGTTGAGAATCGTTGGAGTTTCTTCCGCGTTGTGTGAAGGATCGATACTTCCCGATCAGACGCTTGTGGCACCCTAGTTCGGAAAACTAGGGGCTGCGTCCATGTTTTTATTGTCGAGCTCCTATGGCTAAGTGAGGGCGTTAAAGCCGAATAGTCTGATTGCCTGGTTCGTTGCACTAAACAACTCCTTCAAGGACCATACAATTGGATCAAGATTGTTTAGATTCCATCCCGAACACCTCCGTACTACCTACGTGAGGGCAGAAGCCGACGACTGGCCAACCCTTAAATTTCATATAACACAGCCGCGCAGGAGATAAAATTAAAAACATTACAATCATTATATTACAAACCCACTTTGTTTTACCATACGAGGCAAAGACAAAACAAATGTATTCATTCAAAAATAATATCATGCCCACACTGCGCTGCTACAATGCGAGACCCCTCCAGGACATCCACGAAATAGCGCTCAGGTGTGGGTGCTCCTTTCCCTCGGGCGGCCCTCGGGCCAGATCGACTACTTTCATCTTCGCCCACCACATCTTGCAACGGGCAAAGGCCATACCAGCACCCTCAATACAGGCCGATCGCTTGACGATATCCAGCCGAGGACATGCGTCCACCATCCGCCTCATGAGTCCGAAGTAGCTGCCGGGCATAGCTTCGGCTGGCCATAGCCGGATTATCAAATTCTTCATGGCTAGTTCGGCCACCCTATGCAGCTCCACCGGCTATTTTAGCTGATCGGTGAAGGGCACGGGATGCTCTGGCACAAGATATTCCGACCAGAATAGCTTCTCGGTGGAGCTCCCTTCTTCGGTTCGGAAGAACTCCACGGTGTCGGACACACTTCGCGGCAAATCAACAAAAGCCCCTGGAGAACTACGAATCCGGGTCAGTAAAAGATACTTTATCTTTGCATATTTGCTCGGCATACCGAATGCCTTAACCGCCGCGATCTTCCTCGCCTCTTGGATCTCTTGGAGGGCGCCCTGAGCCTTGTTCCGGGCCGTCTCCTCGCTCTGGCGAGCCTTGGAGAGTTCGGCCTCTTTAGCCGACACATCACGCTCCAAGGTCTCACACTTCTTCACCGCGTCATGGAGCTCTTGTTGGACCTCGTTGACCCGGGACTTGAGCTTCTTACGGTCAGCCTGCTCCTTGACGGCCTTCCCCTCGGCTTCGCCCAGGGCCTTTTTTAGGGCCTCGACCTCAGTCGTCGCTCCTATACATATCATGACACTTTGGTCAATATATATTTTACTCCATTCGAATATTTTCCCGGGTTATCTCATACCTTGATTCTCCTGGAGCCGCCTCCTCACCTGGTCGAGCACTTCCTCGGCCTGCTCCAGCCTCCGCTATAGATCGGAGACTTCGGTAGCACGCGAGGCCGCGGCCAGCAGCGACGCCTGCATATTTATTCCAGAAAAATTTAGTTAGTTTGCAGCCAACACTACAAAAAAAAGACACATCCGTGACATTTTGGGCCGAACGGATTTTTTTTATGTCATACATATGACACTTCTATGACGATAATAATGACAAAACCCGGTATCATCATAGATGTGGTGGGCTCCTACTTCTATGACAAAAAATCATGACAGAAAATGGGCTTTTCGTCCTGGGCGGGCCGGAGACGCAGCTGTATGACATTCTTTGGGCCGTCCATGATGGAAAAAACCATGGTAGAAGCGAGCGCGAGGAAAATTTCAGCGAGTTCCCGGTTACGGTGGGAGGTCGGGGGCCGAGCGATGCGCGTTTCTCTCATACATGTACGCGCGTGTGTGCGAGGCGTTGGCTCTAACTGAACTCGAGCGATTGCATTGCAGGCTATGCGTTACTGAACCGGAGCGACCGATCGATGGCTGTTAACTGAACCCGATCGAGCGATTCCTTCGCTACTGCTGCTAACTGAAGTCGATCGATGCTGCCTCTAGGATGAACAGTGAGCGTTGCAGGGGGGTTTGCATGAACAGTGAGCGGTGGCGTTCCCTCTGGATGAACAGGACCCCATGGTGTGGTGGAGGGCTGGATGAATAGTAGACAGTGGAGGGGTGCCCGTGGAGGGGTGGTTGAACAGGACCCCGTGGTGTGGATGGCTGGATGAACAGTAGACGGTGGAGGGGTGCCCGTGGAGGGGTGGTTGAACAGGACCCCGTGGTGTGGAGGGTTGGATGAACAGTAGATGGTGGAGGGGTAGTTGAACAGTAGCCGGTGGAGTAGCGCGCGGTGGAGGCTGGATGAACAGGAGCCCGTGGAGGCTGGAGGAGGTCGATGGTAGCCCGTTGTGGCTGGAGGAGGTCGACGGTGGAGATGAACAAGATCCTGTGGAGTCCGTTTTGCGCACGCCACACCCCTCGTAATGAACAGGACCCCTGCTTTGATCGTGGCGCCGAATACAAGTCCGTTTAAATCCGTTTTCTTGATGCGCCACACCCCTCCCGATCAACAGGACCCCCGTTTCGACCGTATCCGTTTCGTCCGGTTTGTGGTACGCCACACCCCTCCTGATCAACAGGACCCCCGTTTCGACCGTAGGAGGTCCGTTTCCTCCGTTTTGCGGTATGCCACACCCCTCCCGATCAACAGGACCCCTGTTTCGACTGTAGGAGGTCCGTTTCCTCCGCTTTTGGCGCGATCGCCACACTCCTCCAGATCAACAGGACCCCCGTTTCGACCGTAGGAGGTCCGTTTCCTTCGTTTTGCGGTACGCCACACCCCTCCCCATGAACACGACGCATTCCATTGCCTCCCCATGAACACGACGCATTCTGTTGCCTCCCCATGAACATGACGACGACGCCGTTTCTCCGTTCCAACCCAGCCATGTACATGAGCCCTCGCCGTACGTATGCGCGAGTAGGCGTTCGAGACCCTGCCCGTATGTACGTGACGTGGTCAGATTTTCTTTCTTGCACCACGGCGTGACGTGCGTGTACATGCTACGTGCGGCGCATCTACTACGACGACGTCTGGCGTCTCTACTACGACACGCGGCGCGCCTCTACATCGACCATTATATATGTAATGCATACATTCGCGACCAGAATGACAACGCTACGTACGCTTCGACCAGGTGGGTCCTGACTGCCAGGCACTTCCTTGCCTGCGAAGATGTAGCTGGTTGGTCCCAGCAGTGAGGGGGCGAATCATTTTTGTTTTTTGCCCAGACGCACTTCCTTCCGTGCGAAGATGTAGCTGGTGGGTCCCAGCAGTCAGGGGGGCGAATCGTTTTTTTTTTGCCCGGACGCACTTCCTTGCGTGCGAAGGTGTAGCTCGTGGGTCCCCAGCAGTGGGGAAACGCGTTTTCGCGAAATACGGTGGCCCATCCGGTGGGTCCCTATTTGTCGTGGAGGAATCATTAATTTCAGCGTAATAAGGAGGCACTTCCTTGCTGCCGCCGTGGACCCATTGTCACCTCTCCACGTCTGATCCCACGTCCGATGGAAGTCGTTCCTTGACCACGTTGACCACGCCACGCCGAGAGCACCAGGGCGGTGGACGGCGGCGAGGCCTAGGAAGGGGACGACGCGGAGCCGGTAAAGACGCGACAGTGGATGCCCACGTGGAGAGGAGTATGAGGGTTCACTCGTTCAACTGCGGTGTGAGGCTGTCGTCGCCGCAGGGCCTGGCCAGCGGTGGGAATAGTAGGGGGCGGTGAGTCCTTCATGCCAGCACAGCCGGCCATGGGAGGCAGGAGCAGGCGGCACGACCGGCGCTGCTTTGGGCGCCTGGAGTAAGAAGACCAGAGGTTGAAGAAGCACTACGACAGTTGGATGGACATCATACGTTCACTTGAGCTAGAATCGTTCATATTGACTAAGTTGACAAAGCCCTCCGTCCCCGTCAACTTAGTAGGCCCAAAAGTCAGCCTCCCACCAAGGTGGGTCCCAGCTAGCAGGGGGAGTATTCATTTTTTGTGCGTAATAACGAGACACTTCCGGTGGGTCTGAGCTGACCGCGGGGGGAACATTTTTATTCACGAAATACGGTGGCCCGTCCGGTGGATCCCAGCAGTCAGGGGGGAAACGTTTTTTCGCGAAATAAGGTGGCCCGTCCGATGGGTCCCCGCTGTCAGGTGGAGGAATAATTATTTTGCGCGTAACAAGGAGGCACTTCCTTGTGGCCGCCGTGGACCCAGCTGTTAGCCTCTCCATCGCACAAGATTTCTTCCGATGGAAGTCGGTCGTTGACCATGTTGACCACGCCACGCCGAGAGCACCGGGCGGTGGACGACGGCGAGGCCTAGGAAGGGACGACGCGAGCCGGGAAGATGCAGCAGTGGAAGCCAGCGAGAGGAGAGAATCTGAGGTTCACTGGTTCTGGTGAGGTGTGAGGCTGCGATCACCGCAGAATAACAGGGGTGTGGGTGAGTGGAGGGATGGCCTGCCAGCGGTGGGAGTAGTATGGGGCGGTGAGGCCTCATGGCAAAGACAACAGTCACGGAGGCAGGAGCAAGTGGCACGACTGGGCGCTGCTTTGGGCGGCCGACCAAGAAGACCAGAGGTTGAAGAAGCACTACGGCCGTTGGATGGACATCGACGGTCCTCAAGCTAGAATCGTTTATATTGACTAAGTTGACAAAGCCCTTGGTACGCTCCAACTTAGTAGGCCCACAGTGTCGACCTCCGAAGCAGTGCGCCCAGGATGTCGGGGAGGAATCATTTTTTGGGCGGCCGAAGCTAAGAATATCCGAGATTGAAGAAGAAGCACGACATCCTTTGGATAGACATCCAACGGCCACTGCTGCTAGAACCGTGTGTTGACTATAATAAGTTGACAAAGCCTTGCATACGCATCAACTTATTTTTTAGGGGACGCGTCACTTAGTAGGCCCACAAGTGTATGGCAGAGAACTTATAGCCCATTTGCATTTTGTAAGAATGTACAACCCATTTTTGAATTCTAATGGAATTTACAACAACCCATTTACAGTTTGTTAAAAGTACAACCCATTTTCTAGCTAGGACAACGATTAATAATTTCAACCAACTGTTGAAGACAGAATTCAATAAAATTTCCCACATCTTGATGGGATCCGAAATATTTTTATCCTAAAATTTCTAGTCAGATTAAATATAAATTTGCATTACATAAAAATCCAACGAAACATTACGCGCGCAACAATGAAAATTTTAGATTTTCAAAATCCATAAATAATATTTTATAAACTAATTTCGTGTTTGGTGCATTTTTTATAGTTACAACCCAGTTTTTATAATTACATCCCATTTATTATTTTTTAAAGCCCATTTTCCTGTTAAGCCTAATGCATCCCTCCTAGGAAAGATTTGCAGCCCAGCGATGTGGAGAATAACAAGTTGACCTTGCCTGGGTATTCCTCAAAAAGACGTATAGCTGGGCTAGCCATTTTCATCTTGAAAAAATTAGTATCTGGGCTGGATATCTGGCATGGGCTAGACGGTCCACAACCCGCCCAGTTAATACCCTTCTCTCCTCTGAACAACAACGAAATCATCGCCAAGAAAAACTCTACAGTGCTCATGCCTCAAAAACACAAATACTGCTCGAGCTGCTTGGTCCCAGCTGTCGGCCGCACCTTGTGCAATTCTCTCGTTTATATTGACTACATAGGTTGACAATGGTGTGGGACCGTGATGTCAGGAAACCAGGAGAAAGCAAAAAAAATATAGTTGTACATAATAAGGAGGCACTTGCGTACGTACGGCTATGGCCCTAGTGGGTCCCTAGTGTCATGCAGTCAAAATAAAGTCATCTCTTGAATCCTCATGTTCGTCGACGATGTTAACAATGCTCGGCGCCACGGCGAGCGCAATAACTCGAAGGACAACGGAGAGGGCCTCGCGGGCCCTACGGATGGTCTGATACAGCGCCCGCTGCTCATTCAGGAAGCCAGGATCATCGGACACCTATGAGCACCTTCGAGAAACTGAGATGGCATGAAACGATAAGGCCGCACTTGGGAGCTCTGGTTTATTTCTAACCTGTATTAACATACAAGTGTAATTTACTCATCATTGGAAACAACGCATAAAATATAGGTGTAATGAAACCGAGGGCCCGAGGTCTGTAAGTAAAACCGGCGGGTTACGCGTGTAATTTGAGAGACCAGTGTATATTTTACGAGCACTGCTATATGGACGACATTACCAGACGACACATGCACGACGTGCGTATCATGCCATCCATGGGCAAGGTTGAAACAGCAGCTAACGGCTGGATTAGCAATCGACCGAGTGTCGTTCAGCGTTTTTATTGTGTGTGAAGTAGTTCCTATATTTTACTAGTTGAAATCGACCAACCAAGCGCCTTCGCCCGAGACCATCTGCTTTAATTTACAAGCGTCAGTTTTACAAGCGGTTTTGGTTGGAAAACGACGATCCAATCACGGCCTAATATCATGAGTTGGTCGGAAGATCATATTGTTTCACATCTAACCTACCCAACTTGTCGTATAGGCTATGAATGATACATCAGACGATGAATTTCTTAAGCATGGAAACAACAGATGAGGATGATCTTCTTAACAAGCAAATCACTGGCATTAGATCGACATGCAAAACAATATGAACCATTATTCTCAGGAGGCACGGTGAACAGCTTGTGATGCCGCATGCCACAACATTCCAAGCTCAACTTTGCAATCAAACACAAGGCTTGGCATTACATAGACAATATTCAGAACAAACTCTTAACACGGGAATATCTCAGCAGAGTAACTATTTACTTCTAAATAGAACACAAGAATAGGAAAAAACACTCGACGCTGCTCACAGCAAGGGCATCCCACTAAAAAAATATCAAATGCATGTCTTCTGGCTAACATCAATGAGCAAATTTTCACAAGGTTTTCAAATTCCAATATATTAAACTAATGTCTTCTTGCTAACATCAATGATTAAACTTTGACAAGCTTTTCCCATTCAAAATATGTAATGCCTATGATCGTGGGCACTCCACGTATTTTGCCCAGGGCACTCCACGTGTTGTTAAATTGCCAATGGTCTCTGTAGACTAGTCATGTCACCGGTGTCTAATAATACTCTGTAAAGCTTCTCGGTCATTCCTTCTGTAATGTAGCGCAAACAGTGACTGCTTCTTTCTGCAAAGTGGAACGACCAATTTGGACCGATAATGCAGCAGTTTGCCTTGGACACATTGGCTCCTTTTGTGCAGTTCAACTAAATTCGAAGTCGGAATAAAACCGAGCTTTAATTTTGATATCCCTATAAGCAACAATAGGTATAAGGGAAACAATTACTGAAAAATAACGGTTGATGACTTGTACTCCCAAAAGAAAAGCATCTACTGATCTACTTTATCTTAATGGGAAACAAAGCAGGAGAGTAGCAATTCTCCATCAGTGTGATTCATTCATATTGACTGAGACATTATCTTAACAATGCCTTGTTTCAACATGTATAAAGAACGACAAAGCAGAAAAGTACCATTCCTAAAACAATGCAATTGATTCATTTTAATAGAGACATTATCTTGACAATACCTTGGTTAAACATGTAGAAAGAACTACAAAGCAGGATAGTACCATTCCTAACAAGTGTTGCAGTTTTGAACTAAGATTCAGTAGTTAATTAATTCTGAGAGTGGCATTGCTTAATTTTACCTGCGGCATTAGATTAACGAAAAGCATAAAAAGTTCCAGGGGGAGTGGGCGCAACAACAGTATGTGCATCCATCTACTTATAAAGGGGATGATGCAGAGTTTGTTGTAACAAAGCAACAAGCATCATGTCTGGGTTGGTCCCATTTTTGTTCACTACTTAATGGGAAAAGACAGCAATACAATAGCTTCAATTCAACATCTATTTAAAATAGTACCAATACAAGTAGCACAACATCTCAAAGCACACTGCACAATCATGTGGATGAAGGCCTGTATTGACCTTTCATGAGACGGCCATGATAAAATACGAATCTGCCAACACGAATAGGAAATCCAATCTCGTTTTGTGCGGTTACTGCTGAAAATCAAGCAAAGTGTTTCACGTGGCGAAGCAAAATGTCGGAATAGCAACAAGTTGAATAGATATCCCTGTTTAAACCGAGGCAAAAAGGAATCAATTCTTGGCTAATAAAGGAGGATGAAACATGCGGCCACAAAATGGTAATCCCGCCAATCCTTAACAAGTGTTGCAGTTTTGAAATAAGATTCATTAGTTAATTACGAGTGGCATCAATTCTCGGCTTATAAAGGGGTGATGCTGAATTTGTTGTAACAAAGCAACAAGCATCATGTCTGGGTTGGTCCCATTTTTGTTCACTACTTAATGGGAAAAGACAAAAATACAATAGCTTCAATCCAACATTTATTTAAAATAGTACCAAAACAAGTAGGACAACATCTCGAAGCATACTGCACATCATGTGGTTGAGAACAAGATTTGAAAAAACTTGCCATGAAGACTGGAAACAAATCTCGATCTCCTTTTGTGCAGTTCCACCAAAATTAAGCAAAGTCACCGGTGTGACATTCAAGTTGAACTGCACAAAACACTCTTAAAACATAAGTGTTTCGAGTAGCGAAGCAAAATGTCATAATAGTAACAAGTTGAATCGATACCCCTGTTTTAACAGAGGCAAAAAAGGAAACAATTACTTGCCGATAAAGGAGGATGAAACAAACGGTGATAGAAAGAAGCATCTAACTTATCTTGGATGGAAAACAAAGTAGGACAATAGCATTTCTAAAACGGTTGCATTGATTCATATTAACAGAGACATTCTCTTGAAACAACATTCGTTAAAAAATGTAATTTACTTTTAACAATGGCATTGCTTCAATTTTCCGGCAGCATTCTTTGATTAACAACAGCAAAATAGTTGTATGGGACATGCCAAAGACCATGTAATAAGGCCCACACGTATAAATGGGTGATGCAGAGTATCTAGCCAAGCAGCATATATGCACTGGTCCCATATTTGTTCTCTTTAAACCTTCTTCCTATGTGAGGGCAGCAAATCTAGTCCTGCACAAACTACCCGACCCCCCAGTTTCTTTCCCTTTTCAAGAAAGAGATCGCTTCCTTACATATGTGTGTACTAGGTTACCCCCCTTTTCCCTTTTCGACCTACAAAGCGGCTGGATAGCCAGTCTATACTACTTTCTGCCCCTCCTTTCCTCATTGAACCACGTCCTAGATTCTTGCTCCAGCCCACCGCACCCTTCTTTCCTCTTTGAAACAAGACCTAGATTCGACTACAGATCGAAAAAGATCCACATGCAACTAGAGCAACGACGGTTTCAAAGAAACTTATACCTTAGGGTCGTCGGGATGTGGCAAGGCGTGCGGAGGGACGCCGGATCTGCCCACTCTGCGTACGGCAGGAAGGAAGTAGGGGTCGGTGGCCCTCCCGCACAGGCGCTTGGTGAAAGAGAACAGCGCAGCTGACAGTGGATTGCCTCCCTCGCCGAAGGCAATAGAGTGAACGCTGCACCTCCTCCCCTTCCCGGTGTGAGTGGGATACGGACGCCTCCTTCACCAGCTGTGAGGGGGAAGAGAGAGACAAGAGGCCAAAGCAGTCTTGTTTAGATCTGGTGAAGAGAGGGTGAGACATTGTGAATATAGGAAACCCTAGCAAACGAACGCTGAGCCTCAAGCGTGTAACATATATGTAGTGTGGCGAGCGTGTGGAAAGTGCAAGCCCTAGCGAACAAGCGCTGAGGCTCGCGCTTATATATATACTACTGTAGTATTGACTGAGCTCTGGTGCCTTCACTGCACCTCTTTATTTAATGTACACTTAAGAAAAATAGTACTCCGATGAACTAACGATCCACGCCCACGCGTCCTGGTCGCACTTCCTATCTTTCAGATGTGGTACACTACCCTCCCTTAAGTGAACAACCACACATGCGCCAAATTATCGGAAACGTGTGAGAGTATGTACAAATAAAGAATTTTAATTTCAATTATTGGAAAGGTTTGAGAGTATTACAAAGTTTGACTTCAGCCAAATCTAATATGCGGAGTAAATAAAAATGGAGGGCTACTACGTCCATTCGGGTTTTTAGTCCACACCGTTTTCAAAATCAAAGTTAATAGCTGGACAAATAAAATTACAGGGGAGATGGAGACAAAGTTGTGAGAAGGCTTAGAAATCAATACAAAACTTATGCTCTTAGTACCAACGTCGATCCTTCTTCTAGGAAACATTTGGTTCATAGCCAATTGTGTGATAAAATTGCACCAACGTGAAAGACGACTGCGTCTCCAACGCAAGGTGAACTGACGAAGGATATCATCTTTGTGCGTAACAAGCAAAGAGCACTGATGGAAGACAGCTTGTTTTTCATTGAAAATCGATCATCTTCACCAGCAGACGCAACCATGAGGCGCAACCATGAGCATCGATAGGTCATCGTGGTGATGCATCATCCATTTGGCATCAAGTTTGGGTGAGGCACCTAAGAAGTTCGACAAATCCTCACTGTGGTCTGTTTCTTCTCACTAATCAAGCTCGAGGAAGGAAGAACCACGTGGCGAGGAGGATAGCGAGGCGTAACAACAATGGCCATCCAATTTTGTGCAGTTCCACTAAAATTGAGGAAGACATGCCCGGGTATGGAGACACGCATCGCTGTTTCCAAAAAATATAAAAAGGGTTAGCAATGACATCTCAATTGTCAATAAGAATTAATGAAAAGTACACCAACAAAAGCGAAGCATCATAATTATCTTGATGGGAACTAAACCAGGATACCCAAGAAAAAAAGCATTTCTTCATTTAACCAGTGATAGTACTACCACCATATGGACAATGACCGCACAACCACCATGTACTTTTTGTCGAAACAACATGTATACCTCCACCGAGGCATAAATGAGGACAACTTTTCGAGTGGCATTTCCTCTATAATAGTACTAGTAGGTGATGTTGGACCAGCCGACGAACCCTAGCTACTATGCATGGGGAGCTGGGGACTAGTCGCATAGAAAAAAACCCGCACGCAGCGACCTGGGGAGCTGGACCAGTACAAGAAGTTATACCATAGGTGGGCGAGATGTCGTTTAGGCGGGCAGGCGGGATTTGCCCACACGACGACAGCGAAAAAGGGCGCGGAGGATCTTCGTCCGTGCCAGCGCCGGCTCCAAGAGGACGGTGCAAATCGGCTTCCTCCGTCGCCGACGGCGACAACGTCAACGCTGCACCTCCTCACCTCCCTGGCCAGACGGGATTGGCCGGATCTATGACCACCGGTGAGGAGAGAGATAGAGTGGACACTGTCATCTTGTTTTGATATGGAGAGGGTGAGAGAGCGAGACGCGAGAAACTCTATCAAACAAGAGGCTATAATGGAGAAAAAAAATCTCTCCATAGCAGTGGTTTTAAATAGAATACGCGCGTTCCCGGAAAAAACAAACGAAAACTAGCGGACAATTTTTAAGGGTCTGTCTAGGACACATCTAGATGTGACATAGTTATGTCACATCTAAGTTGATGTTCACTCTGTTTGTGGTCTATTTTTTCCCTAGTTTTTTTGTTTCTTGTTGCTACATTATATACTTGTGGGAGCTTAGATGTGATATCCTTAAATAACATCTAGATGTGAATTAGACAAACTGATTTTCTAACGTACCAACAAAGAAAACTCGATCAAAAATACGCCCCCGCTTCCAGGTCACGAGAGTCGTCGCGCACACACACATAGACATAGACATGCATATCCGTGTTTACGTAATAGTCCATTTCCATCTCCATCTCCAATCATATCTGTCCAACTGGCACATTATTTACGTTGTTAATTATATACACAGCAATATTAACGTACAACATCTCTTGTTTGCGCATGTCCGGACCGCTGCCACGGCCGGTCCTGACCAACTCGAACCCTCTTCATCACCTGTCACATCCCAGTTAGACCATGCATTAGGGTGTGCATCATGTTTAAATTTCATTTGAATTTGAAATGGGGAAGACAGGAAACCCCCAGAACACCCCCTTAATTCAACTAGGGTTTACTAAAATTATTTCAATGAACACGAAATGCCCTTCAAAATGCTCATCATCTTTGCTTTGGTTCAGAGCCTATGTCAAAGGTGTTGCATCATTTTCTAGGTCATCCAAAGGTCCTTGGATTAATTCATAAGTTTTTGAACTTGAGCATTTCAAATTATATAAAATATTTTAAATGTCCAAAATTACCAAACCAAAATGTTTCATGTTGGAAATATTCCAACAAGGGACCGAGAGCATTTTGGTGATTTTTAAAACTGTTTTGGTATTTTAGAAAACCCCACAAAGTTGCAGGAAATTAGAAAAGATTAAAAAACAGAAACTTACAGACGCACCCGGCCCACTGCCCAGCCCAGCAGCCGGTGAGCTGCTTGGCGCTTGACGAGCAGCCAGTGCTTTCGGCGGGCACCGCATGGGTGCCACGACCTGGTCGCCGCCTCGCTCCCTCCCGCCGACGAGGACCGACCTCCCTCTCTCCCGAACTCCTGGACACTCCCTCTCCTCCCGGCTCGCTTCTCTCGCTCTCCCCATCTTGGCCCGGCCTTGCGCCCTTTCCCGCCGTAGTCGTGCTCCCCGCCGTCCATGATCCTCCTCATCATGTCCAGGAGCTCCACCGCACTCCACTACCCCTAGCCAGCCGAGTCCCGCTCGTTCTAGTGCACCGAATCCATCCCACCGACTTCAACCGAGCTCGCCATCGCCGGAGATCCCTTTCGTCGCCGCCGTCGCTCCGGTTCATCCCCGACCTCGACGAGGGCTTCTACACGTTGCCCGTGAGCCTACCTAACTCCCCTTCCCTCTCTCTCGCGCCCTCGAGCAACTTAGCAACCGAGCCACGTTCACCCGCACCCGCCGCCGTGGAGCTCGTCGCCGACGTGCTCCCGGTCACTCTCCGGCCACCCCATGGTGTCCGTTGCACTCACCGCACTCCGAGGGGTCTACCATGTACTCCCCGCACCTCACCGAGCCCTCTAACCCAGAGCCCGTCGTTGGCCGAACCCGGCTGCCTAGCTCGTCGCCGCTTAACTCCGCCACCGACCCCAACCGACTCCACCAAGAGTCGCGGGTTGCTCCTAGCTACCCGTAGCTACCCTCCGCGACTTCGTTTGGTCGCTGAATCGTAAACACACTCCTCCGCCGTGTCGGGCTCGCGGCTGACTAGTCGCTGGTGCAGCCGACGTGGGACGTTGACCGCTGCGGGCCCTCGTTGACCCCGACAGTCATCGGCAGATGGGGCCCAGCCACGCTAACTAAATAGGTTAGTTTTAATTAAACTTTAATTAAGTTAATTACCACGACATGCGGGACCCGGCTGTCAGTTTGACTGGACGCCGATTGACTCGGCGTCATGTTGACGCATGGTCGACGTATTAATTCAATTTACGGATTTATCCTAATATAGTAAATTCGAATATAATTCAAATTTCAAATGCTTATAACTTTTAATCTATAACTCCAAATGTAAAGATTTATATATGAAAAATTATCAGAAAAATCCACTCTATCCATTGGTACAGGTTTCATGCATGTTAAAACAAGTTAACCTTGCTGTTTAACCAGAATAAGATAATGCACCTTTAGGGCTATTTCAAATGAGCTATCATTTGAATCTTTGATTCAAATGAGTTCATCCCCTATTATTTCAGCTTACATTAGGCCAACACACATCCATATTGCCATGTCATAGCATGCATCATATTGTTGCATATTGTCATGTGTGTTTACTTTCGGTGTGCTTTCATGATAGGTTACGCTTGAGGATAACCTCGACTATCCATCTGAAGGCGTTACTCTACCCAGTTCCACCGGGCAAGCAACTCATTGATCATTCCGATACAAACCCATGTTCTCGCTTCGCTCTCGTTTATCGCATTAAGACAACGCGATTCAAACTGTTGTGTCTTGCGGTAGTTGAACCCACTTCCTTTGCATGACTGTCATTGCCACAAGAACTAGATGAAACCCACTAGTATGTGTAGGAGTTGGTGAGCCATGTTTGAGTTTCCTACCATGCTATGCTTGCTATGCTTAGAGTTGTGTCGTGTCCGGCTCATCGGGATGATGAACTGGAGTGAAAGGTTGTGTTGGTTCGAGAGTGAAAGTGTTGAACACGTTTTGGTAAAGTTATCGATGAGAGGCCATGTAGGAGTACATGGTGGGTTGTTTCATTGAAGCCGATCCTAAGAACTGAGATCTGTGTTTGTGATCCATGAAACAGTTACTACCACGCATTGGGATCCTTAATTGACCCTCTCGGCTTCTTAACCACTCTTGTCCTCGGTCCGGGAGTTGCAAGTAGTTTACGGTGTTTGTAGCATCTTTGGGGCATACGCAACGCGACCATAGGGGTGGGTTGTGTTGCGGTAGGCACCGTGGCCAGTGTACCGATTCGCCTGCTTTGGTGTCTCGGGAACCCTGTACACATCGTTCGGGGCCGTATGGGAAACCTCGGCCGGACTCCCTGCGGATGGAACCCGAATAGGCGATCAACCTGGACTTGGGACTTGTGTTTAGGTAGGCTGTGGCCGACACCCACGTTGGGCTTCCGCTTGAAGGTTGTCGAGTACATGTCGTGTAAACGGCGGTAAGTGGTGGGAGCGTGTGTGAAGAAGTATACCCCTGCAGGGTTTAATATGATCTATTCGAATAGCCGTGTCCACAGAGAAGGACTTCTGGGTTACCTATATCAGTTCATAGACAAGTAAATGGATACTACTAAAAGTCTCAAGATAAGTGTGAGTACCGCGGATGGCCCTCTCGTGGGATGACGAGAGAGGATCCACGGTGGAGTATTTTGATGGTGATTAGTGGACTCGTGTGCGACAAATGCTTTTCAAGTGGTGTCACGTAGGATAGCTTAGCCAAGAGTCAAAGCTGGCTTGTCGCAAATAACTCCACCACCTTCTTGAGATTGTGCATGTATGATAGGATTACGTGGTAAGACTTCTTTGAGTACCTCCGTACTCATGTTTGCTTAATTAATGTTTTTCGACGACAACACCGCCCTTTCCGATGGGTTCTCGAGACCTTGACATCAACGAGTGAATTAGCCACCGGTGGCGATCTAAGACTTGTGAAGGGCCATTGTAGATAGAAAGGATCCAACAAGCTTTCTTTCTTTCTAGAGTGCGTACTCAGACTAGTTTGCTTCCGCATGTGCTTGTATGATTGTATGACTTGAGTGTTGGGTCATGTGACCCCTATCTGTATGACTATGTTATGTATGGCTCCTCGGAGCCCTTTAAATAAAGTACTTGAGTTATAGAGTTTTGTTGTGATGCCTTGTTGTATTTACTCATATCGGGCATATTGCGTGTATGATTGAAATGCTTGGTATGAGTGGGATCCGACAAACTAGTTGTTTATCCTTGGCAGCCTCTCATATGGGGAAATGTAGTCTCGTGCTTACGGCGATAGTAGTCCGCTACAGCCCGGTTCACCGAGTCCTGCTAGCCCAAAGACTACCGCTTGGACACTTGACTGGCGGCATGTGTTTCACTGCCTTATGTCCTGTTCCTTCGGGAAATGTCACGCGGTGGTATTCGGAGTCCTGCCTAGCCTACAGCAGCCCGGGATACCGGAGTCTGTTAGCCCAAAGGTTACAGCCCGAATATATACGTTGATGACCGACATGCTCGATGTGATTCATGTATGCCTGTCCCCATAGGTTAGCGCCGCTTTGGGTTCACGACTAGCCATGTCGGCCGGGTTCTTTGTCATGTGGATGCTAGCGACACTATCATATACGTGAGCCAAAAAGACTTAAACGGTCCCGGGCCATGGTAAGGCGACACCGTGGGAATACCGTCGTGAGGCCACAAAGTGATATGAGGTGTTACCGGCTAGGTCGATGTGACTTGGAATCGGGGTCTGACAGCGTTGGCATTAGAGCAGGGCTGCACATGGGTTCGCTAAGCCAAACTGGTCGATGTTGAGTCTAGAAATGCTTTAGTTATATGTAGGGAATTGATTGTGGGAGGAACGTAAGGCTCTTTTTACTCCTTTACCTTATGCCCTCTCGATCCGAGTCATCCTCTTCTCATTCGGCGTGGGTATAGGACTAGGCTCTCTTCTCTCTATCAGTTCACATGTTACTAATCCGTAGTAACTTATAGGATTGTTGGTTACATCCTCGATTCAGTTCCTATTATTTTTGGTATGTTACAGTTGAACCGGAACCTTGATATGATGTTATTGAGTGGTTTTGCAATCTGTTTTGAATGTCTCAAATCTGATTTTGAGCATTTACAGATGTTATGCTGCCCGATTTTCCCTAGAAATTCTAATGCCTTTGCATTGTGGCTGTGCTTTCAGATGGCCACCCGTCCCCAGAACCAAGTGGTTCGTCTGACCCGTTGCATTGGTGTGTGTGGTCACACGGCAATGATTGGTTCGGGTGATGATTGAGTCTGGTTACCGATGGTATCCTGAATATACCGTCGAGGAGTAGTTTAGGGATTTCAACCAAAGCCAATATCTGTGCACGGTCAGGATTTATCCATCCTATCCAGAGCTCTTGAACCGCTCCTTGTTCTTATGGACTTGGGATCACTATTGGGATGTACGTGCAAGATGCAGCCTATTCCATGATGACTATTATTCGAGCGGAACTGCCTTCTTTGGTCAACGGTGATTTCCGCTACATGCCACATCCCTCCACAGGGCGCATGGCTACCTTCGTGGTTTGTACAGCGATGCATCCCATGAGGACTCACTTCTTCGCACCACCACGGAGATCTTTGGAAGACATGGACCGTGAAAACCGGGCCTTGCGTATGGAGCTCTTTAATGCCCGTCTTGATCACCTGGGCTACTCGACTAGGTTTGCACACGCCGTGCAAGCGGATACATGGATATGAGGGACTTGTACCCGGTGCGGGCTGGTCTGCCGGACTTTATGGAGTGGCGTGAGGTAGGAGGCATCACTCCTCCTCGTGGGCCTCGTGCGCCACCGTTTGTTGGACCACGGCCACATCCGAGTCCCTATGGTCCATGTGCTCCACAGATTGTCTGTTTCCGGATGATCATGTTCCACTTCCAGGCTTGGGTGGTGACGTTTATGAGGACTACTACGGAGCTGTCTGAGTAGTAGTAGTATCCCTAGTATTGTAATAGTCGTATTTCCGCCGTCCTGCGTGACTTGTGGAATATGACTTAGTGCGTATCATTAGGAAGTGTAGAAAAATAATGTATAGGAGTTGGAATGCTTCCGATGAGATGTAACGCCGTTCACTATAGTTGTACCCGTCGGGCTTGTACTAAACTATGAATGGTGTGTATGACCGTTGGTATATATATATGGCAGCTTTATATTACCATGTCATACGGATGAACATCTTTGCATTCCATGCTATCCATTACCTTCCGCACTTCCTTGTTAAATTCTGCCATCCTGGTTTAAACCTTTGCTTTGTCTCCTAGGATGGTCAACACCATAACACTCCTGCTGCTCCAGAGGCGAGGAGAAGCTAGTGCAGCCAGAAATGTGAATCTGCCGCAACCGCCATCTTTGGCCGAGGTTATGCTGGAAGCAGAACGCAATAAGCGTGAAACCAATCGCCTACTGGAGCGGATTGAACAAAACACCGCACGCCAGCCAAGAAATGATGTGGTTTCACTCAACGACTTTGTCAAGCTGTATCCACCGAAGTTCAAATATTCCGTTGAGCCTCTCGGCGGATGATTAACCCAGCGGCATCAACCACAAGCTGTGTTACGCTAACGTGGCTGAAGGTGACAAGGTTACTTTGCCGCTTATCATCTGGAAGGCCCGCTAGTCTCGGTGGGAGAATTATGAGGCTATGCGTCCGGTTGGACAAGTTACAACTTGGGATGAATTCAGTGCCGCCTTAGTAAGCATCATATCCCGAGAAGGTCTTATGGATCGCAAAAGGGAGGAATTCTGTAGTTTCACTCGGGGTAGGTGACGGTGGATGCCTACACCGTGAATTTGGGAGGTTAGCACGCTATGCTCGAAGAAGTTTCTACCGATGCCAAGAAGGTGCAAGGTTCCGCAAGGGACTTAGCCTCGAAGCACGCCGAGACCTTCGGCTGCATGAGTGTACCTCTTTTCGAAGCTAGTCAACAAGGCTATCGGCCAAACTGGGCAGTGATTTTGAGGCTTCACGCAAGCACATCCGTGACTCTGGATCTTCATCCGGCTCTGGATCCCGTAAGCGCGGGTTTGGATTCCAAATCTTGCTCTACCACCCAGGTTCACCCCGAGGCCATCTTTTGAGGCGCCTCGCCCCAACCAAAGAAAGATGTTCCGCCCAAGACTTATGGAGGCCTCGCTGCTAGTGCTGCTCCACGCCCCAATATGATAACTTGCTTCAAATGTGGAGAGACGGGCCACTATATCCGTGAGTGCCCCCAAAACAACCCAGTCAAGTTGGAAAGTGCATTGGCCGTGGCAAGCCAGCAGAAAGGTGCCCTATGCTAAACCAGTTGCCACCGCTCGTGGCCATGTCAACTATGTTTACTTGAAGAAACCTATGAGGATCCCAACGCCGCCCTCAGACGCTCCTTGTTAATTGTCATCCGCAATCGTTCTTTTTGATCTCGGAGCATCTCATTCATTTATTTCGAGAGCTATGCTCGATTGCACAACACCACATTCTCGTGACATGCACACTTCCATGGAAATTCAGACCCTGGTTCTAGGTGGCAAACCTCTAGAATAAGTCATGGGAATGAAATTCTTGTCGACAGAACTAGTCTTTCTTGCTTCCTTAATAGCTCTCAAGTCCTCGGACATAAACATCATCTTGGGTATGGACCGGATGTCAGCCCATTATGCTAAGATTGATTGCTCTACTAGAACTGTTCAGCTCACTCCATCCCTCGCAAGACAAAGGAATGTTCTAACCCGAGTGTCTAAGCGCCACTTTACTCCTTAAACGCCAATCCCTTCCGGACCTCGAAGATATTCCGATAGTCCGTGATTTTCCGGATGTCTTTCAGAGGAACTGCCAGTGTTCCACCGACAGGGATGTCGAGTTCGTGATAGATCTTGTTCCGGAACCGTCCCAATCTCTAGAAGACCTTATAAGATGGCACCCTAGAACTAGCTGAACTCAAGAAACAACTCGATGAGTCCTTGCAAAAAGGTTTCATCCGTCCTAGTTCATCTCCATGGGCTTGCCCCGTCCTCTTCGTCAAGAAGAAGGATGGTACGGATCGGATGGTTGTGGATTATCGACCTGTCAATTTGGTCACTATCAAGAACAAGTATCCGCTCCCAGGATCAACGACTGTATGATCAGCTCATTGGATCCTCGATCTTTCCAAGATGGATTTGAGGTTAGGCTACCATCAAATCAAAATCAACAACGGGACATTCCTAAACGGCCTTTGTTACTCGTTATGGCCAATACGAGTACACCGTCATGTCCTTCGGATTAACCAATGCTCCACCACCTTCTCTCGGTTAATGAACTCAATCTTCATGGAGTATTTGGATAAATTCATCGTGGTATACCTCGATGATATACTCATCTACTCCAAGAATGAGGAAGAACATGCCGAACATCTAAGGCTAGTATTGATGAAACTTCGAGAGCACCGCCTTTATGCCAAATTCTCTAAGTGTGAATTCGGTTACCGAAGTGACCTACCTAGGCCATGTAATCTCCGGTAAGGGCATTGCTTTGTCAATCCCGAAGCGAGTTCAAGCCGTCCTTGACTGGACTCCACCTGAATCGGTTAAGCAAGTTCGGAGTTTTCTCGGTTTAGCGAACTATTGCCGCCGCTTCGCCGAGAATTTCTAAAGTTGCCAAACCACTAACCGAACTCCTCAAGAAAGATAAGAATTTCGAATGGACACCACAAAGGCGAAGTTCAGCTTTTCGTGAACCGAAAAGACGCTCGACATCTGCTCCCGTGCTTATTCCACCAGATTTTTCTAAGGACTTTATTATCTATTGCGACGCCTCGCGACAAGGACTAGGTTGCATACTCATGCAAGATCGTCATGTGATTGCCTACGCCTCTCGGCAGTTGCGTCCCCATGAGGATAACTATCCCACACACGATCTAGAGCTTGCAGAAGTGGTTCATGCATTCAAAACTTGGCGACATTACCTTCTTGGTAATCGTTGCGAAATCTACACATATCACCAAAGTCTGAAATATATCTTCACCCAACCGGATTTGAATCTCAGGCAAAGACGTTGGGTCGAGTTGATTACAGATTACGACTTAGGAATATCTTACACCCTGTGCAAAGCCAATGTCATGGTACGACGCTGCTAAAGTCGCAAATCTTATTGTAACAACCTGATGTTACAACAAAGTCAACCATTTCTCCACGAGGAATTCCGTAAGCTTAATCTTCACATTGTTCCTCGAGGATTCCTTTCTACCCTGGTGGCGAAAGCTACCCTTACGGATCAGATCATCAAAGCACAGAAGGTAGATCCGGGAATCTCCCGTATCAGGAGAAACATCAAGAAAGGAGTCGCAGATTGTTTCTCCATTGATGAACAAGGTGTCGTGTTCTTTGGAGACCGTCTAGTGGTTCCCGAGGTGCGCAACTTTGAGGCGATTGATCCTTAAGGAAGCTCATGACTCTCCTCTCACCATTCATCTGGTAGTACTAAAATGTATCAAGACCTATGCGAGAGGTTTTGGTGGACTAGGATGAAGAGAGAAATCGCTCAATACATTGCTAATTGCGGCGTCATCGAGTTAAAGCAGAGCATCAACGGCCTGCTGGTACCCTTCAACCTTTGGAAATTCCTGAATGGAAATGGGATAAAATCGGTATGGATTTCATTACCGGGTTTCCCAGGACCAAGAGAGGGAATAATGCTATCTTCGTTGTCGTTGATCGTCTTTCCAAAGTAGCCCACTTCCTACCCGTTCGTGAGAGTATAACCGCTAGCCAGCTAGCTGATTTGTACATCTCACGAATAGTGTCTCTTCATGGTGTTCCATTAGAGATTAACTCAGACCGTGGCAGTCTCTTCACCTCTCGATTTTGGGAAAGTTTCCAAAACGCTATGGGAACTCGTCTCTCCTTTAGCACCGCTTTCCATCCTCAATCAAGTGGTCAAGTAGAACGAGTCAATCAAATCCTAGAGGATATGCTTCGAGCTTGTCATCTCTTCGGCATGAATTGGGAGAAATGCCTTCCATTCGCCGAAGTTCGCTTATAACAACAGTTATCAAGCCACCGGCAAAGCCCTTTCGAAGTTCTTGATGGACGGAAATGTCGAACGCCTCTTAATCGGTCGAAACCGGGAGAGACAACTCTTTGGCGGACATGATTCAGGAAGCGAAGAGCAGGTTCGCGTTGTTCGTGAGAAATTGAAAACAGCCCAATCTCGTCAAAAGAGCCAATATGACCGCAAGCATAAGCCTATGACTTATGAAATTGGCGGCGAGCTTACCTTCGGGTTACTCCTTTGAAGGGAACCCATCGATTCGGTATCAAAGGCAAGTTGGCTCCTCGTTACATTGGACCCTTTCGCATTCTTGCCAAGCGAGGAGAAGTTGCCTACCAATTGGAACTACCTCCGCATCTTTCCGTAGTCCATGATGTCTTCCACGTTTCCCAACTCAGGCGTTGCTTCTCGGATCCTATCCGTGGAGTAGAACCACAAACGCTTGATCTCCAAGATAACTTCACCTATCGAGAATATCCCATTCGTATCCTCGATCAAGCCGAGCGTACCACTCGACGTCGGAATATCATGTTTCTAAAGGTTCAATGGTCAAACCATTCCGAGCAAGAAGCAACTTGGGCAGGGAGGATCGTCTTCGACTTGAGTATCCCACCTTTTTCGCAACAGATCCTAAATCTCGGGACGAGATTCTTTTGAGTGGGGGTGAGTTGTCACATCCCAGTTAGACCATGCATTAGGGTGTGCATCATGTTTAAATTTCATTTGAATTTGAAATGGGGAAGACAGGAAACCCCCAGAACACCCCCCCCCTTAATTCAACTAGGGTTTACTAAAAATTATTTCAATGAACCTAAAATGCCCTTCAAAATGCTCATCATCTTTGCTTTGATTCAGAGCCTATGTCAAAGGTGTTGCATCACTTTCTAGGTCATCCAAAGGTCCTTGGATTAATTCATAAGTTTTTAAACTTGAGCATTTCAAATTATATAAAATATTTTAAATGTCCAAAAATTACCAAACCAAAATGTTACATGTTGGAAATATTCCAACAAGGGACCAGGAGCATTTTGGTGATTTTTAGAACTGTTTTGGTATTTTAGAAAACCCCACAAAGTTGCAGGATTTTAGAAAAGATTAAAAAAAACAGAAACTTACAGACGCACCCACGCCCACTGCTGCCCAAATAAGCAGCATGGCCATGTAGCTGCTTGGCTCGCCAACAGGCAGCCAGTGCTTTCGGCGGCGGGCACCGCATGGGTGCCACGCACTGGTCGCCGCCTCGCCGCTCCCTCCGCCACCGCCGACGAGGACCGACCTCCCTCTCTCCCGAACCCCTGGACACTCCCTCTCCTCCCGGCTCGCTTCTCTCGCTCTCCCCATCTTGGCCGGCCTTGTGCCGTCGCCCACCGCCAGAAGTCGTGCTCCCCGCCGTCCATGCTCCTCCTCATCATGTCCAGGAGCTCCGCGCCTCCACTACCCCTAGCCACCGAGTCCCGCTCGTTCTAGTGCAAGAATCCATCCCACCGACCTCAACCGAGCTCGACGTCGCCGGAGATCCCTTTCGTCGCCGCCGTCGCTCCGGTTCATCCCCGACCTCGACGAGGGCTTCTACACGTCGCCCGTGAGCCTACCTAACTCCCCTTCCCTATCTCTCGCGCCCTCGAGCAACTTAGCAACCGAGCCACGTTCACTCGCACCCGCCGCCGTGGAGCTCGTCGCCGACGTGCTCCCGGTCACTCTCCGGCCACCCCATGGTGTCCGTTGCACTCCACCGCACTCCGAGGGTCTACCATGTACTCCCGCACCTCACCGAGCCCTCTAACCCCAAGCCCGTCGTTGGCCGAACCCCGGCGGCCGCCTAGCTCGTCGCCGGCGCCAACTCCGGCCACCCCGACCCCAACTGACTCCACCAGTAGTCGCGGGTTGCTCCTAGCTACCCGTAGCTACCCTCCACGACTCGTTTGGTTGCCGGAATCGCCAAACACACTCCCTCCGCCGTGTCGGGCTCGCCGTGACTAGTCGCCGATGCAGCCGGCGTGGGCGTTGACCACTGCGGGCCCTCGTTGACCCCGACAGTCAGCGGCAGAGATGGGGCCCAGCCACCGCTAACTAAATAGGTTAGTTTTAATTAAACTTTAATTAAGTTAATTACCACGACATGCGGGACCCACTGTCAGGTTTGACCTGGACGTCCCGATTGACTCGACGTCATCTTGCCGACGCATGGTCGACGTATTAATTCAATTTACGGATTTATCCTAATATAGTAAATTCAGTAATATAATTCAAATTTCAAATGCTTATAACTTTTAATCTATAACTCCAAATGTAAAGATTTATATATGAAAATTATCAGAAAAATCCACTCTATCCATTGGTACAGGTTTCATGCATGTTAAAACAAGTTAACCTTGCTGTTTAACCAGAATAAGATAATGCACCTTTAGGGCTATTTCAAATGAGCTATCTTTTGATTCTTTGATTCTAATTAGTTCATCCTATATTATTTCATCTTGCATTAGGCAAACACTAATCGATATTGCCATTTCATATATTGCATCATATTGTTGAATATTGTCATGTGTGTTTACTTTCGTGTGCTTTCATGATAGGTTACGCTTTGAGGATAACCTCGACTATCCATCTGAAGGCGTTACTCTACCCCGATTCCATCGGGCAAGCAACTCATTGATCATTCCGATACAAACCCATGTTCTCGCTTACGCTGCGTTTACTGCATTAAGACAACGCGATTCAAACTGTTGTGTCATGCGGTAGTTGAACCCACTTCCTTTGCATGACTGTCATTGCCACATTAACTAGATGAAACCCACTAGTATGTGTAGGAGTTGATTGAGCCATGTTTGTGTTTCCTACCATGCTATGCTTGCTATGCTTAGAGTTGTGTCAGTCCGGCTCATCGGGATGATGAACTGGAGTGAAAGGTTGTGTTGGTTCGAGAGTGAAAGTGTTGAACACGTTTTGGTAAAGGTATCGATGAGAGGCCATGTAGGAGTACATGGTGGGTTGTTTCATTGAAGCCGATCCTAAGAACTGAGATCTGTGTTTGTGATCCATGAAACAGTTACTACCACGCATTGGGATCCTTAATTGACCCTCTCGGCTTCTTAACCACTCTTGTCCTCGGTCCGGGAGTTGCAAGTAGTTTCGGTGTTTGTAGCATCTTTGGGGCCGCATAACGCTGACCATAGGGGTGGGTTGTGTTGCGGTAGGCACCGTGTCTGATGTACCGATTCGCCCGTTTGGTGTCTCGGGAACCCTGTACACATCGTTCGGGCCGTGTGGGAAACCTCGGCGGACTCAGCGGATGGAACCCGAATAGGCGATCAACCTGGACTTGGGACTTGTGTGTTTAGGTAGGCTGTGGCCGACACCCACGTTGGGCTTCCGCTTGAAGGTTGTCGAGTACATGTCGTGTAAACGGCGGTAAGTGGTGGGAGCGTGTGTGAAGAAGTATACCCCTGCAGGGTTTAATATGATCTATTCGAATAGCCGTGTCCACGGAGAATGACTTCGGGTTACCTATATCGGTTCATAGACAAGTAAATGGATACTACTAAAAGCCTCAAGATAAGTGTGAGTATCGTGGATGGCCCTCTCGTGGGATGACGAGAGAGGATCCACGGTGGAGTATTGTGATGGTGATTAGTGGACTCGTGTGCGACAAATGCTTTTCAAGTGGTGTCACGTAGGATAGCTTAGCCAAGAGTCAAAGCTGGCTTCCTGCAATTAACTCCACCACCTTCTTGAGAATGTGCATGTATGATAGGATTCTGTGGTAAGACTTGCTGAGTACCTCCGTACTCATGTTTGCTTAATTAATATTTTTCAGACGACAACGCTGCCCTTTCCGATGGGTTCTACGTAGACCTTGACATCGACGAGTGAATTAGCCACCCAGGTGGCGATCTAAGACTTGTGAAGGGCCATTGTAGATAGAAAGGCTCCAACAAGCTTTCTTTCTTTCTAGAGTACGTACTCGAGACTAGTTTGCTTCCGCATGTGCTTGTATGATTGTATGACTTGAGTGTTGGGTCATGTGACCCCTATCTGTATGACTATGTTATGTATGGCTCCTGGGAGCCCTTTAAATAAAGTACTTGAGTTGTAGAGTTTTGTTGTGATGCCTTGTTGTATTTACTCATATAGGGCATATTGCGTGTATGATGGAAATGCTTGGTATGAGTGGGATCCGACAAACTAGTTGTTTATCCTTGGCAGCCTCTCATATGGGGAAATGTAGTCTCGTGCTTCTGAGCGATAGTAGTCCGCTATAGCCCGGTTCACCGGAGTCCTGCTAGCCCAAAGACTACCGCTTGGACACTTGATTTGGCCGGCATGTGTTTCACTTCGTTCCTTATGTCTGTTCCCTTCGGGAAATGTCACGCGGTGGTATTCGAGTCTGCCTAGCCTGCTACAGCCGGGATACCGGAGAGTCCTCATAGCCAGTGCTTACAGCTCAATATATACGTTGATGACCGACATGCTCGATGTGATTCATGTATGCCTGTCCCCATAGGTTAGCGCCGCTTTGGGTTCACGACTAGCCATGTCGGCCCGGGTTCTTTGTCATGTGGATGCTAGCGACACTATCATATCGTCGACCAAAAAGACGCAAACGGTCCCGGGCCATGGTAAGGCGACACCCGTGGGAATACCGTGCGTGAGGCCACAAAGTGATAAGAGGTGTTACCGGCTAGGTCGATGTGACTTGGAATCGGGGTCCTGACATCACCCGCGCGTGCTTCCCGCCCGAAACGGTCAGTGCCGCATTCATACCCGGCCAGAGCAGAAGCGACCTCTCACCGGTGCCGACATTCAAGCGGCGCGCCGGCCGAGAGAGCGTCTCCCGCGCCGCTTCTGGGTTCACGCGGCTGCTCCGCATTCAAAGGTCGCAATAGCCGGCTACAATATGCATGTAAAAAGTTCATGGGAGTCCGTTCTACAGCTAGCTGCCCTCCCCCAACTCGTCAATCTCTTCCAGTAGTGCTAGTACTCCATGGCGCGATCCATCGACAAGCAGGCGAGAAAAATATCGTATACTCGGTTTGCGGTGAGTGGCATGCCGAGCGACCGTGTGGGGTCAAGCCATGGAGGAGGGTGAGACATGAACACGACACATTTGATTTAAACTTTGGTTTTGCTCGATGGCGCGATCCAACGAAACGAAACATTGGTTTCTCTCCGTTTCCATTTTTTCTCTGGAAAACGGAAACTTTGCACTCCATTTTCATTCCTATTCCAAGGTTGCCCCATTACAACATTCCATCAAATACAAAGGAAAACTAACACGCATGCTGATGCATCTCAATGATTCACATATCATAGCCAATATTTACTTCACAACTAAAGAAAAAAGTTGTGAGATCGTGTACGAAAGAAAAACTACTGATGGGGTCACTACGACTAAAACCCTAAACCCTAAACATGATTTAATTTCCTGGCCAGGTAGAACCTATCGAAGCAAAGACGGCTGGCACCCTCGGATCATACGATGCTTTTGTGCAGTTCCACTAAAATCGACCTAAGCATCCCTGATGGCAAAGATATTGAAGAAGTGTGATTAGAATAATAGTTTTGGAACTAGTTCATGAGACATAAACTCATCACAAGTAGAAGCCGGTAGAAGTAGAGAAAGATCGACATGGAGATGGAGCTACGGCAGTGGAGCAAGCCGGCTCCAAAAGGAAGATGGACTACCAGGGACGTCGGGCTGTATCTAGAAGGGCGGTTGGGACGCAACATCGGCCCATACCACGGTGACCCCCGATTGGGATGCACCGACTATGGGTTTTCTCCCTCGCCGATGTCGACCGCGTCTACGCAGAACATTGTTCCCTTCCCCCAGCTGCGGGATCAGGCCCGTCGTTCTATGCTTGTGAAGAGAGCAACCTAAGCAAGAAGGCTTGTAGCTTAGGCTCCTGCTAGTGTATATATAGTGGTTTTCTTTTTCTCTCCCTATCAACCATTTTATATTGCGTACGTGTCATTCAAGAGTGAAATGATGGTTGCTTCTTCTGACTAACTTACTGAGTGATTTCACTGCTCCTTAGTGGCCCCTACACGTACTCCCCCTACGTGTATGCAGCGATCCTGCGTACACATGGACGCAAAAACGCGCGCGACACCCTAATTCATGCATGTCCGAGCACACAATAGAACACACACGGTCACGTTCAAGTGCTCAACCTACACGTGCATGCTCACACATACTCAGTCAGGGTGAGCTAGTGACCGTATAAACACCGAAAAATATATATATTGAGCGCAATTAGCGTATTATGAAGTCGACTGACCATATTTTTACAAATATACAGTGACAGGCAGTGTATTTATCTTGTTTGAAATTAAGCCATATTAACCGGAGAGGAGGCAGTATGGACTGGCATTACTTTGTTGTTTCCCGTCAACTTGCCAAACGAGGAGAAGGTTGCAGGACGGGAGAAGCTTGCGCGCGGTGGCTCGCAAGACAAGGAGAAACTTTGACTAATTCAAGCTCTCCCTTGCTCAAAGCGGTGGGCGTGCAACGATTAATTCGGTGTCGATTGCGAAGCATACACTATACTACTAGTGCTATTATTGTTCGACTTCCCCAATAGGCGAACAGCCAAGCGAAAAAGTTTACTAGTACTACTACTATAGTCTATAAAGGCACGCATTACTATACTAGTACTAGGAACCGGATGGAGGAGCGTCCGCACTCTTATTATAATTTTAAAATGTGATAAAGCAATCTTCAACACATTTGGTTCTCTTCGAGGGTTCTCGCATGTGATAATGGAAGTTGATTGCATGGAACACTCGCCACAATTCTCGCTAATTCGGCTCATATCCTGTTACAAATAGTAGTGCTCGGTAATATTTCCTCTCTTTTTGTTATTCAACATGTAAATAGGTCAAGAAACCTTGGGCGCATCTTCGATGCGAACCGTGCTTGCTACACTTTGAATGTGGCCGAGAGCTGGCTTGATGAAACACCTCGCTTCCTACTTCTTTTTTGCGGGTACCTCGCTTCCTAGTGACCAGTGTCTTGGCTAATCGTCCTAAGAATGCTTATATATGAATAAAGCTCTCTCATTTACCCGCAAAAAAAATTAAGCCATATTAACCGGAAAGGAGGGAGTATGGACTAGCACTACTTTTGGGTGTGTCCCATCAACTCGTAGAACGAGGAGAAGCTTGCAGGACAAGGTGAAGCTCGCTTACGCCTTTTGACTAATGCAACCTACCCTCGGTGGACATGCATCAGTCCATTCGGTGTCAGTTATCGAGGCATACACTGTAGTACCCAACATGCGGAGTACCATCATTGTTCGACTTCACGAAGAGGCGAAGAGCCAAGCGCAGTAGTACGAGTAGTACTACTACTAGAACCGCATGAGCGTCTGTACTTTTATTTTTTTATCTCTGATAAAGTACACGTTTATTCCGGAGAAGGGTAGAAAACGGCAGCCCAACATGTAATGAATGATATCGATCAACCAACCATGCTCGAATATATCTTGGCCTCCGTGCGAGCCTGTCTGTGTGTTCTCTCTCCTCGTCTCTCTCAAGGAACAGCGGGTTGGCTTTTTGCCGTCAATTGAGATCGGTTTGCTCACGCTCCTGTCCCACATGTCAGTGATATGCCAAGAGGAGGTGCGTTGACCGACTGTCCATAAGCGTACTTGGTTTTGCACCTTCATACTACTCCTCCCTCCATCACAGTTTACAGGGCGCGCTTCATTATGATGCATTTCTCTCAATGCATTTCCACCACCAGAGAGACTTTAGACGCGTTTGGTTTAATGCTCAATTAATTAGGGCGTGGTAACCGCAATCAAGTCCACAATTTTCTCTCCATGTACTGTACTACTACGGAGTGGAGTAAGTGCATGCATGTGTGTACCCGGGGTGGAAGCACTGCATGCATGTGTATACACATTATTCCCTCTAGTAATAGACGCCGTGCTATAACTACCAATGCTATTTTTCAGTCCGATCGCTAGTCGCCTTGGTCCCACAGATTTTTTTGTTTTTTACAAGCGCTTTGTATAAGCAAAGTGATTTGATGGAGTAGTATGAGCGGATTCAAAGAAGAGCGTATTGATGGTTGCTTCTTGAGCAACTTACGATTAGGAAAAGGTGGGGCTTATGATTTGACTGCTCATTACTCACTATTAATGCGGTGCAACGACCGGGCTAAGTCTCCCATGCGGTTGTATACTACCCCCCCGGTTCTTAAATATACTAAGGAGTATTTGTCTTTCTAGAGATTTCAATGAGTGACTACTCAAATATTTGTCTTTTTAGAGATTTCAAATGGACTGGCACATACGGATGTATATAGACATTTTTTAGAGTGTAGATTCACTCATTTTGCTCCGTATGTAGTCACTTGTTGAAATATCTAGAAAGACAAATAGAATATTTAGGAATAGAGGGAGTACACATACGAAGCAAAATGAGTGAATCTACACCCTAAAATATGCCCGTTTGAAATTTGTAAAAAGACAAATATTTAGGAACGAAGGAGTATAATTTTGTGCATGGCACATGGACCCGGATGATGAAGAGGCTTCTGGCAATGCTATCAAGCTTCCATCATTCGTTTACATAATTGACGTACTATACAAATAATTTTCGAGCGACATGAAATTGTACAATGGTGTGAGCTTTCAGCTTTTGTTCCACGTGTCTTGCCATCGATGCTCTTTCAGAAACAATAAAAAACTAACTTCCTTGCTAATGCATGTCAATTATTAGCAGATCAGAGCTAATAATTACATCACAACTGAAGACAAAGTTGTGAGAAGGTGTTAAATTAAAATTGATCCATGCTTTCATTGGCAGCAACATCCCCCAACTCTGTATAAATCAACAAGGCATGTTGGGAAAAAAGTAGTTGTCTGGAGCATGCAACATTCTGATCATTTTGTGCAGTTCCACTAAAATAGAGCTGAGCATCCCTGTTCCAAAGATATTAAGTGTGATTATGATAATAGAGGACTGTTGATGAAACAATAAACACACAAATAGAAAGCGGTCACCTTTGCAGTCTCTCTTAAGACTAACTAGTTGGAGAAGATTAGGCTCGGAGTTGGATGAGGAGGATAGAGCAAAACCAATCTCCCTTTGTGCGATCGCCTTTGAAATGTAGAGACGTTGCCCAGTGACATTTTAGTACAAGCGCACAAAACACTCTTAAGAAAAAATTGATTTGTGCAGTTCACCAAAAGGTCGCAATAGCAACGAGGTGAAATGGATAGCCCTGTTGCAAAAAAGAGGTAGAAAGGAAACAATTCTCGGCCAATAACAGTTGATGACACATGCGACGACAAAAAGAAGCATATTCCTTGTCCTAAGGGAAGATAACAACACGGTTGTGTTTGTCTAAAATGGTGTGAGAACGAGAATGCAATATGGAAAGTACGCCGGACGAGCCACGCTTTTGGGCAAAGAACTATGGAAGATCCACATGCGGCGACATGGGAAGGCAGGCGATGGAGCAAGGCCGGAGCGGATACACGGAGGTCGTCGGGATGTAACTAGGTGAGCCGGCGGGCGGAATCTCTGACGGTGGCGTGAAGCCTGCCGCCGGAGCTTGGTCGGAGAGAACGGCGTGTACCGCAGATCGGGACGTCTTTGCCTCGGCGCCGTCGAACGGAGAAATGATGCACTTCCTCCCTTTCCCCCGGCGAACGGGATGCGGCCGGATCAGTGACCACCGGTGAGAGAGAGAGAGGCCACCGCACTCCCTTTCCCCCGGCGGACGGGATGCGGCCGGATCACTGACCAATGGTGAGAGAGAGACAGGCCACCGCAGCCTTGTGTGAGATACTCTGAAGAGCGACAAACCAGGCAGGCAGGCTCCATTGTATATAGTGAGTGGACTACCTTTTTCTCCATAAACATCATTTTATATTCTGTGTACGTGCCATTGAGCACTATAAATTTATTTAAAAATAACACGACAACGCGTCAAGTCGAACTTTGTTTCGTGCACGCGTGGTACACGACCTCCCTAGGTAAACAACCGCTACATGCGTTCAAATTAGCACGTGGGTTGCCATTTTGTAAAGAAATGAGCTCCACCGTGTACCCGTCTTGAGTGTGGCTGGGCATGAAGCGTGAGTGCGTGCGGTGCACCTATTCTCTTCTTGTATACGTACACCACCTACGTGGGGTTGTGTGAGAGAGATACAAACCTAGAGAGATATAGTGTGTCGGTTCTTGAGAGTTTTTTGGGGGGGGGGGGGTTAATTAAAAAATGTAACATATGCAATGTGTGTGAAATAGAGTCCTGGATATAACATATATATAGAGGGGGCGATCCACGAGAAGAGAGTGGAGGTACAACCGGCTTGAGGTGTCCATAGAATAGAAGAGAGGGATGATGTGTGTGTGTGTGTGTGCACGCGCGATCAATAAAGAGTGCCATTGAATTTGTGTGTGCCCACGTCAAAGATATAGAGTGGCTGGCCCTCTTTGGAGCGTGAGATGGGACATGTGCAGTTTGTCTACGTGGCATGGATACCTACTGCAGTAGCTCAACTATCGGTGTGTGGTGGGGGAAGAGGGAGGCCCAATTAACTATAGAGGTACAATGGCTGGTATATGTGTGGAGGAGAGAGGCCTACCTCATGTATTAAGGAGATCGATCTGCCTCATGTATTAAGGGAGATCGATCGGCATCCATGCATATGTGCAGGGGAGGAGTAGGTTGGGAGAGAGACAGAGCTAGAGTGTTGGAGGGGGTGGTAGTGGAGTTGCTTCTAACAAATGGTGGGATAGGCTTGCTAGACAAACGGAGGGCACACCGGCAATATCAATAAGAGAGGAGATGGCTGCTTGTGCGTACTGCGTGCGTGTGAGAGGCGGGTCGGGAGGCATGCACGAATGATGAGGGGGACGATGTGGCTGTGGTAAGCAGGGCGTAACTACATAGGAAGATCAATCGCCCTTTGTAAGAGAAAGGAGAGACATAACTTGTGAGGTACGTCGATCGATGGGGGGTAGTTAAAGTTGATCTAGGTATATGTTGGGAGATCAATCGGTATACATGCATCTGTGTGTTAGAAGCAAATGAGGCACGAGGAGAAGGATAGAGAGAGAGAGAGGGATGCATGTAGGAGGTGGTACGAGAGGCATACTATATAAAGGGGGGAGGAGTGTGCGAGTACGAGAACGATGAAAAGAGTGGTGGGAGTGAGGCATGGACGGTGACAAGAGAAGAGGGCAAGCTTGTGTTTGTGCTAGGCACACCTGGCTAGAGAGGCATATCGATTGATGTGTGCCGTAAAGAAGGAGCTGGGGGGCTACACACACCATGGGTGAACAACCTAAAGTGAAAAGACGAAATTGCGTGATGGAGCTAGAGAATGCTGAGGGAGGGTGAGAGGGATGCGGGCGTTTGCATGCACAAGAGAAAGTTAGCGCTAGCTACAAAGATAAGAGGGTTGTGTGGGTGTAAAGATGAATAGAGATCATATATACTTCATTATAAAAAGCGAATTCGGATATTTGAAGAATTTATCATAGTGTTTCAAACCGACGCATGTGTGAATATATATAACGGTGATACACATGGTGTGGTTATGAACATGTTATACTACATTTAATATATTTTATCTCTACTCTTATAAAAAACGGAGTTGTTGATGATGGTGTGCCTGCCATCCTGCATTATAGGCCGTCTGATTTATATCTGGCGGATAGCAAGGAAACTATGATGGTTGAAGTTGGCAACAATCATGATTGTAGATTCTTATTGAAATAGAGAAACGAATTCAAATTTAGTTCGAATTGCAGCGGTAGTATAGACATTTGGAATGCACTAAAATGTTGGTATGAGTAGGTTACATGCATTATACAGCAAGCGAAAAAATTTAATCGGACATAACATGGATTCATACTCCCTCCTTCCATCTATATAGAGCGTAATGAGATTTTTAAGACCGCCTTTGACTATTGACAAGATTAATAGTCCATGACATGCACAATGTGAAAATAATATCATTGAAAGAACCTTTCACAGACGAATTTAACGGTGTGCTTTGTGTAAGTTGCATGTCATATATCATTGCTCTAATATTTGGTCAAAGTTAGCATCAAAAACGTATTAGGCCCTATATAGATGGAAGGAGGGAGTAGCTTTGAAAAGCATTTGTATAGTAAAATGGGGCAAGACTCTCTGTTTGTGTGGTGTGAATAGTTTTATTTTTTTCGTTTTCTTTTTCGTTGAGGGAAGTGTGAATTGATTTGGTACGTACAAGTACAATATTACTACATGTTAGGCTTGTCCCTAAAATTCAACCCGCGTCTTGTTATATCCCGAAAATTCAGATATCGTGCTCCCAAAACTAGTGCCTTCACAACCCGCGCCTTGCTATCCCGAAATTACAATGCGCGCGAAAACTCCCTCCTGCTGCCAAATCCCGACACGTGAAATCCCCCTTCTAACCCTGAGACGAAAGGGCCGCTAGTTCAAATCGGTGGGGGGTACTTTTGTAACACACCCTACATTTTGGACAAGCGCGTCCCTAAGTCATGCTTCACCCCCTCCCATCGCCCCCTTTTCGCCATTCGAAATCCCAGGCTGCCATAACCTCTCCGTTCCAGCCGCAAAACCCCACCCTCCTCCGTCTGCCACGTAACCGCTGCCCAGCCGGAGCCTCTTCCTCGACGACGTCGTCCACTGCAACAGCTCGACATCCCTCGTCCACCTCTCCGGATGAGGATCCATCATCCATCTCACCGTCCCGCCGGTTCAGCCGCCTCGTCCTCCACCTCCAAGGAGCTGCTCCGACGATCGCCTTGTCTATCGCGGCTGCTCCATCCCCACAGCACCGCCTTAACCTGCTCCACCGGAACCGCAACATCCTCACCGACTCCTCGGACAAAGCCAAGGCCTACTCGGCGCCACCAAAGAGGTTGTACACTCATCGCATCGCACCTTCTCCTTAACTCGACCTCCCGGTGCCGACGGTGCTCCATCCCGCACCCCCATGGAGCGGCTACCTTGAAGCCGGCGCCGCGGGAAACATCTCCACGGCGGCTCTCCCTCAGTGCGAGGCCCCTTTGGCGGCGGCGTCCATACCAGCCGGATCTACTGCGGCTGCTCCGGCTCTCGCTCGCTCGCTTTCGCGCTTCTTTATTCTTCTTGCTCCGGCTCTCGCCGATCACTTTCGCTTTCGCCCATTCTGCTGCTGCTCTCCCCTCGCTCGTCTTTGCTGCTTTCTGCTCGATTAAGCCACACTTGATCATTGAATCAACTTTTGGGTCGATCGATTTTCGAAGGTTGTGGGGGCTCGCGGAGTTAAGGAAGAACCACCTTGGCGGGGATGGGGGCTCTCAGGAGGTACCCCACTATCTATCTTAGGGTTCAGGGTGGGGGGGCTAGAGGGCTGGCCGGGGCGGCGGTGGCGAGTTGTTTCGGGGCGGCGAGGCGGCACTGGGGCCGGCGGTTCGGCCGGTGGTGGCTGGCGGCTCAGGGGGGTGCAGGTTGAAGATGAAATGCAGGCCCTCCCTAAACTACTTTTCAAGTGCCTCTCTGCTACCATTGTGTTCAGTTTCGACGGTAGCATTCAGATTCCACAGTAAATTTCAGTTTCGACAGTTAAGTTCAAAGTCAGCAGTTCTTACCTCATCTGTTGTAGTCAGGTGGTTTTTGGTGATGTTAATTTTACATCCATTTTACATCATCTATTAGAGATGCTATTAGAATCCCACTTGAGATTGACGATGTATGTCATGTGCTGCTTCAGCCTTGACGTCTTACGGCTCATCGGAGCTGCTCCAACGACAGAACGATCCATCACAACAGAGCAGTGCCCTGGACGCTGTCTACAGATTCCTCAAATCTTCCTCCACACCTCCGACATCCAACTCTGCCTCAACTGCTTCAGCGACCAACCCAATGATCTTTGAGGTCGACCAGCTCTGACAAAGAGGTTGTACACTTGTTGCATCACTTATTACTATACCTTCACGTCGATCCATTAGGGATATTTTGGTTCAACGGAAAAACATCGATCCACTGGTTGTTACCATAACTCTAAATTTTTGCATGCTCTCCTTACATAATCTCACCATATTTTTTTCGTATGCATGTCAGATATTGTACACAGCCATGTTGAACATGTAGAGAAAAATAGAAGAGTTTTGCGCGGCAATACAATGTCATGCAGACATCTCTCCATGGTGGGTTCAATGGCAAACCCTCCCCACCCCTCTCCAGATTGTAATCTAGAGGAAGATATCTGTTCTGAGGCGGATTCAGATGCCGCTGACCACTCCTATTTACCCCCCAAGGTGTTTGCTCTACCTTAGCATGATGATGTTAGTCTTATCATGCATATGTTGCCTTGCAGTGCCTACTTTTGACATCATATATGTCATCTACTTAGTTTAGACATGTTCTGTAATGCCACCTGTTTAGTTTCTATATCATATATGGGAATTATGCAGTCTCATGTCTAGTAGCCAGCCATAATATATGTGAAATGTGCAATGCCATCCTGTTTAACCAGGCATCATGTATTTGAATGATATCTTGCCCATCCTTTTCTTCATTACATTTCCATTTGTCGACAATGTTTGTACATTAAACTACTCTTCCTGTGAATCAGCCATTTGGGTGGGAGATGGAAAAATCTGGAGTGAAAATATAACATCCCAAAATTCTAAATTTTGGAAAGTTATAAACAAATAGATAGTTTTGATTGTTGTTTGATTGATTGAGAGAAGTTGAGTGAAATTTGAAACTTTTTGAAAGTTAAATGAGAGGGAATAAAAGAACTTTCCCAAACTTTCATTTTTGCTTTTATGATCTTCGGGAATTCAAATTCTTTTCATCACGAAACCCTGGAGAGAAGATGACATGACTTCTTCCATTTATTTAAATGACAAGGGGTGTTGAAAATATTTGAATTTCGTTTGAGAATATTTCCAATTCTGAAACTTTATGCAACTCAATGATTTTCACGAGCGAAGATAAAATGACTTCTTCAAAACATATGAAATATGAGTTGGGAGTTTCAAATAATCAAATTCAAAGTTCTTTTGAATTTATTTTCAATTTGGAGTTATTTGAGTTTTATTCAAATTATTTTTCTCCAAAAATAAAATATATGGAAAATTGGAGAGAAATTAATTTGAAATCATTTTGGTATTTTTAAAATGATTTTCAGTGGATTTTATTAGGGCAGTAGCACTGTTTGAATTATTTGAATTTTTGTGTATTTTATTTGAAGGTAGAATAATGTTCAGGTTGTTGGAAATCTTCTTCTGAAAATTTTGATATATTATATGCCCATATATTATTTTAGTATTTTTTTGGTTTTTGTTATTTTGTTGTTTGTGAAAAATGTTTAAAAAAAACTTTGCGCACCGAATGGGCCGAAGCCTAGCCGGCCCAGCGCCGCGCCGGCCCACCCCGAGTCATCCCCGATCTCAAGCGGGAGACCGAACCCCGCACGACCGCTGTCGCCGTCGTCTCCTCCCCGGAGTCCGCCTCCGCGCCGCCTTCCCTTGCCCCTCCTCCACGTCTCCTCCGCCCCCTCCCCTATAAATCCCGGGCCACCCGGCCCTCTCTCTCCTCGGCCTACGCCGCCCACGGATCTCATGATCGCCCGCTTGCCTCTGCATTGTCGCCGCCGCCGCAAGCCGCCGTTCCATGCGCCCATTGCCGCGCCGCCCTCGCGCTGCCTCTGCTGGTCTGCGCCGCCCCGGAGCCGCCGTCTTGCCTCGTCCCGCCTCGCCGTCGCCATCGCCGGAGAACGCCACCGCCGCCGCCGTTGGTTTTCCTCGCCACGGTTTGATCCGCGAGAACCGGTACAAAACCCCTCGGTTTTCCTACGGTTTTTCTTCGGTTTTTAGAATAGAGCGGTTTATTATTCTATTAGTTTATTTAACGAACGATTTCTTTTTAGGTAGTTCTAGTGAACAGATTCATTAGATTAGTTCTGTTAGCTAGCGTTCGCTCGATAGATTTTTCCCTTTTTCTTTTTAATTTCGGCCAGGGACCTATTCGTCATAATTTTCTTCACAGATTAGTCCCTGTACTTCAAACGACCACAACTTTTCACTCGTTAGTCCAAATCCAACAAAACCAACGCCCACTTCTGCGTTATGATCCCCTCTATCCAGTAATCCAACTCAAACATGTTTTTGAAAGTTTAAAAATTTGAATTAGATCAGATTTGAATTCAAACTTCGTTTGATCATAACTTGAGTTTCGTAACTCCAATTTAGCTGATTCTTTTTGCAAATCGAAGCTCTTGACCTAAACTTTCTGATAAGGCCAAATCCATATAATTTTGGTACTGTTAGAAACTTTTTTATGTTGCAAGAGTTATTTGCTTGGTTTTGATGTTTTCTGAATCGTTTTCTTCGTTCTTCCCGATCTTTAGAGTGATTGCTTATGTGTGGTTACTATTGCTTGATTACGATAGATTGACCGGAGTGTGACGAGTAGGACTATCAAGAGTTTTGAGTGCGAATCATCTTCATCAATATTGCAGGCAAGTAACATTTTGATCATATCTTTCTCATACCCAGTTTTATTGCATTAGATCAATCCTCAAACATTGCATGATTAGGATCTAATTAAATTGTGGGTTATGGGAAGTAGTTGAGGTAGTAACTATTACCTGTTTTATTATAAAACCTTTGGGAGTTACTTCTACGTTTGATTATTATGCTATGCTATGCTAGTAGACGTGGATTGGGTGAGTGTATCCATGACAGATGTGAGATTGTTATTTAATGGTTTATTTAAGGTGGCAACTTAAACACACATCTGGGTGGATTGAGGCACCTGGTTTCTATCAGGACTTGCATGTATTTCTTCGGACCGCCACCCAGGCTCAAAGGGATCATGAGATTATTCAAACTAGAAACTTCCGTGTGCAGCCACAAGCCATTATGGGCTCTGGCATAGTTGATTAAGTTGTGCGAACTCTTACGGGTAGACTAGCAGATGTAGGGGAAAGTAGGTGTACGGTCTACCCACAAGTAAGGTGCTAGTGCTTACGAAAGACTATGTCTCGGTCATCCGTCTCTCAAACACCATGTAGTGCGAGAAACCAAACGGAGGCGATCGAGTCTTGTGGGGAAAAGTGCGCAAACCTCTGCAGAGTGTATAAACTAATCATGGTTAGACGTGTCCCCGATTATGGACAATCTTGAGTATCTAGTACTTGGATTATCATGTGAATCACATCATGTTACTTTAATTAATATTGTCGGGTTGTTAATGAGTACTTTTAATTGGGATTGAGAATGCTGTCAACCATTCTCAATGTTTCACAACCACCATGATAGTTAAATAAATTTATTCCTTTGTAGTAGGGAAAAATTGGCTTTTCGCAAAAAATGTAACCATAGAGCTTTCCACCAGCCATATATGCATATAGTATAGCTTATTCTTTCATTACTCTCTATGTGCTACATTGCCAGCATATTCCATGTGCTGACCCGTTTTCGGGCTGCTACTTTTCATGTTGGAGACTTATCAGACGACGAGTAAGTGATACGTTAGGGTTACGATTTCTACACTCAACTTTGCCGTTGGTGTTGATGGGAATCCAGAACCTTGTTGTTTCCGCTATATTTTGGATTGAGGTAATAGTATTTATGTTATTTATACATGTGATTTACCTCTGTTATAAATCCTCGAATCTTGTGTGTGTCGACATACCGATCGAGGATGACACTTAAGCCACGAGACTTATTTGTTCGAGGTCGAGTCGCTACAAGATGGTATCAGAGCACATGTTGACTGTAGGACGTGACCCTAGAAACTGACAAGCCCATAGGAAAGATTTTTTCTCTACAACTTCATTTTCAAAAAGATCTTTTACCTCTCTTCTCTTCTGAGCTTATTCAAATATTCCCTTTTAGTGAGACTATACCCCTTTTCCCTTTTGACCACTCGAAGATTCGACCGATGAGACCACTCCAAGGAGACAAGATATCGAACAACTAAGACCATTTGGAATGAAGAGGATTTTACCGTGTAAATGGAAACTACAACTGTTCAAGACTCCGAAGACTTGGAGAATTTGAAGGCTTGAAGAATTTCCATATTTGTATGACCTAGGAAGGCTACCCTTATGGAACTTGGTAGAATATGGAAGCTGCCAATACCCGAGATCAAGGTGTATCGGATAAAGACCGGAACATGGAGAGTTAGAAACTCAAAGTTTTGTCAAGGAAAACCCTAAGGCAGAAGATATCAACTATGGGGAGATAGCTCATGGAAATGACAAGAGCAGAAACATGGCAATCCATGAGGTTATCACCCGCATATGCTATTGCCACTGTGCTGAGTTAAGCATGCATTTCCTCAGAAGGATTGGATGGTAGAAGGCTGAAGGAGCATCTGTCAGTGAAGGATGCAGTTTTAACATTACTGGTGTATCACCAGGATCTGGAGTGTTACATCAAGAAGTTAAGATGGACCTACAAGAAGCAGTATTTGATAAGGAAGCTGTTCGTGAAGAACTCGGGACCCGAAGCTGAAAGTAGACAAGTGAAGGAGCAAAACATTGAGATACCGGAGATTAAATCGAGGCCCGAAGGATGAGGATCATGGTTCATGTCAAGGAAGTTGAAACCAGAAGTTTGGAATGCAACTCCAGAAATATTAAAGGACGTCGCGAGAGACTTCGCGTCAACTGAGATGATTTGGCAAAAGAACTTGAGAAGGACAAGCATGATCAGAAGAAGTCATCGGAGACACGAACAAGACTTGAAGAGTTTGGTGACATTGAAGATTCATTGACCTTTAGAAGACCAAACCCCAGTTATATACCTACGTTAGATGCGACGTTTGTGAGCTGTCATTTGTTTGTTGTTTTTCCGACAGCCACAATAAAACCTGTCTTTTCAAAATTATTGTTTGTCTTGTGTGTATCCCTCTCAATATCTCTTATCCCACCCCCAAACCCATGGACCCAATAGAGGATGAATGGAGATGAGCTCGTATTATCTGGACCGATGAGTCAATTGGAGACAGACCGATGGATTCAGAACATGGAGGATCACATGAAGAATAAACCTGTAGTCAGAAAGGATATGGCATGCCCTTCAGTGCTTTGAAAGAGATGCTGCTACTTGGTGGAGGATGTACCAAACCATAAATGGATGGCCAGGAGTAACCACTTGGAAAGAATTTAAGTTGACTTTGCTAAAGTCTCGTCTTGTGTCCCAGAAATTGAGGCCTTATGGAAAAGGATATGAAGAAAACTTGTGCATACAAGCTTTGTGGAGAAATAGGACGAATACCCTCATAAGCAGAGGATTACCAAAGGAGTTAGCCGAGGATTTTCAGGGAACTTCGATTGGAGATTGTTCCCAAAAGGTTTTTTGCGATCTTTGGAAGTTCAGTCTACATTGTTGGAAGAGATCAGTGAAGCTCAGAAGGATGACAAAGAGATTGCTGAGGTAAAATAGAGGATGAGCAAAGGAAATGCCAAAGGTTTTCGTACGGATGAGCACTACACCTTATGGTTTGAGGATAGTGTACATGTACCCAATAATGCAAAGATCGCGAAGTTAATACTTCAGGAGGCTCATGACTCACCATACTCGATTCACCCTGGAAACACCAAGATGTATTTGGATTTGAAGGAGTGTTTTCTGGTGGACTGGTATGAAGAAGGATATTATGGAGTATGTAGTCATAGGTGATGTATGCCATAGAGAGTAAAGCGAGCATCATAAGCGGTCGGATTACTACAGCTTATGCGGATACCCGAATGGAAGTGGGATAAGCTTGGCATGAATTTCATTACCGGATTTCCCAGAACCCGATTGGGATATGATTCTATCTGGGCAGTAGTTGATTAGCTTGACCAAAGTGGCTCACTTTATCCCAGTGAAAATCGCCTATACAAGTGCGAAGTTGGCCAAGATATATTTGACCAGGATCGTATGTCTGCATGGAGTTCCGAGGACCATCGTATCAGATAGAGGAACACAGTTTACCTCAAAGTTTTGGAATCAGCTGCACCAGACTTTGGGTACTAGGCTAGAGTTCAGTACAGCCTTTCATCCACAGACAGATGGATAAATCGAGAGAGTCAATCAGATTCTGGAGGACATGTTGAGAGCGTGTGCGCTAGATTATGGATCTAGTAGTGATGATAATCTACCTTACGCGGAGTTCTCATACAACAACAGTTACCAAGCCAGTTTAAAGATGGCCCCTTTTAAAGCTTTGTATGGGAGAAGGAGCCAGATACCGATGATGTGGAACAAAGTTGGAGACCGTCAATTGATTGGATCAAATGTGATCAAGGATGCAGAAGAGAATGTTATGTTGCTTCGAGATAGACTGAAGGTAGCTCAGTCCAGGCAGAAGAGTTATGCAGACTCGAAAATGCAAGGAGGTAGTCTATGAAATTGGAGACAGAGCATGTATTCGTGTGTCCCCTCTGCGAGGAGTTAAACGATTTGGAGTTAAGGGAAATTTATCCCCGAGAATTGTAGGACCATACCGAGTTTTGGAGCGTATGGGAGAAGTGGCCAACAAGTTGGAATCACCCGAAGGACTGTCAGGAGTTCATGAGGTGTTTCACGTTTCCCAGTTGAAGAAGTGTCATGCAGAAATGGCCAATATTCCCCTGTAAGGACGCTTGACCCTGGAAAGGATAATGATCTTCCACGAAGTGGAGTATGGACTTCATAAGTATAAGTTTTTATCTCGGTAGGTGGGATATCCCACGAGGATGAAGAGATGAACTACTATTGGATATAAAGGAGGTATGATGTTGGAAATATGGATCAAGGTAAATTCCATGATGAGTCTGAGTAATCATGTCCTAGTTTGGTGCAATTGGATGGATTTTAAGTATGCTTGGAAGCTGGAAGTTGGATGTTGGAGTAATGATCAGTTGCCCCGAGGATGTGTTCAAGGATTATAAGTGATGAGATGGGCCATAACCCACAGGCCCCAGGACTTGCCAAGAAGCAAGCACACTCTTGCTGAAGGAGAAACCCTAGAAGAGGATATGCCTTTATCAACCGACGATTCTATAGGAGTTTACGCAAAACCTGAGAGTTGTTAAGGAACGATAGTTGTTTGTTTGGCTTGCAGAATCAATGGATTTTCCGAACTTGGTTCGTCGACAAGAGAAATTCTGCCATGCTTGTGAGGATGATCGAGTGTTAGAATGTGAGATTCGCTAAACCATGTACAAGGTAATGATTTGGGTGAGGGATGGATTGATCACCATACCGACTTACTCTTATTATTCGCTTTGCTATATGGGATGGTAAATCTGAGTGACTTACCTATAGTAGAGAGACGACGATCAAAATATTGTTTGAACCTTAGAATGGTATAAGTATTTTCCCTTGTACAAGGCAGCTTTTGCCAATCCGTAGGATATACGGTGAGGTTCAACCCACACCCGTTTTCTGCAGGAGAAACCATAAATCGTTGACCACCATGAGATACCGATAGTTGTTTAGAATTGGCGCCAGACCCGTCGGCTAAGAAGACCCAATCTCGTAATAACCTTACCAAGATAAAAGGACAGAAGTATTGAGGAAAAGGTTATGCCGTTACAAGAAGAGCCCGGAGAAGGAATTATCCTGAAGATTTGAGAAGACCGACACTGTCAACAATAAGGATGGAGTATATAAGTTTTGATGAAACTGAAACAATGCTTCTAAGGGTGGTAGCACCCCATACCCCCTGTGATGATCGATGGATTTTGAGAAGACCCCCAAACCCTAACCTATTTCTTTCTAGCCTCTCCGAATCTCGGGGACGAGATTCATTTTAAAGGTGGTAGTTTTGTAACATTCCAAAATTCTAAATTTTGGGATGTTATAAACAAATAGATAGTTTTGATTGTTGTTTGATTGATTGAGTGAAGTTGAGTGAAATTTGAAACTTTTTGAAATTTAAATGGGAGGGAATAAGAGGACTTTCCCAAACTTTCATTTTTCCTTTTATGATCTTCGGGAATTCAAATTATTTTCATCACGAAACCCTGGAGAGAAGATGACATGACTTCTTCCATTTATTTAAATGACAAGGGGTGTTGAAAATATTTGAATTTCATTTGAGAATATTTCCAATTCTGAAACTTTATGCAACTCAATGATTTTCACGGCGAAGATAAAATGACTTCTTCAAAACATATGAAATATGAGTTGGGAGTTTCAAATAATCAAATTCAAAGTTCTTTTGAATTTATTTTCAATTTGGAGTTATTTGAGTTTTATTCAAATTATTTTTCTCCAAAAATATAATATATGGAAAATAGGGTAACATGATTCCCTACATCAGAAAATTGGAGAGAAATTAATTTGAAATCATTTTGGTATTTTTAAAATGATTTTCAGTGGATTTTATTAGGGTAGTAGCACTGTTTGAATTATTTGAATTTTTGTGTATTTTATTTGAAGCTAGAATAATGTTCAGGTTGTTGGAAATCTTTTTCTAAAATTTTCGATATATTATATGCCCATATATTATTTTAGTTTTTTTTGTTATTTTGTTGTCTGTGAAAAATGTTTAAAAAAAAACTTTGCGCACCGAATGGGCCGAAGCCCAGCCGGCCCAGCGCCGCGCCGGCCCACCCCGGGTCGTCCCCGATCTCCAGCGGGAGACCGAACCCCGCATGACCGCTGTCGCCGTCGTCTCCTCCCCGGAGTCCGCCTCCGCGCCGCCTTCCCTTGCCCCTCCTCCACGTCTCCTCCGCCCCCTCCCCTATAAATCCCGGGCCACCCCGGCCCCTCTCTCTCCTCCCCGCTGACGTGCTGCGCGGCCCACGGATCTCGCCGTCGCCGCCGCCGCCGCAAGCCGCCGTTTCCGCCGCCGCCGCCCGCCCTCGTTGCCTCTGCTGATGCATGCCGCCCCGGAGCCGCCGTCTTGCCTCGTCCCGCCTCGCCGTCGCCATCGCCGGAGAACGCCACCGCCGCCGCCGTTGGTTTTCCTCGCCACGGTTTTATCCGCGAGAACCGGTACAAAACCCCTCGGTTTTCCTACGTTTTTTCTTCGGTTTTTAGAATAGAGCGGTTTATTATTCTGTTAGTTTATGTAACGAACATTTTCTGTTTAGGTAGTTCTAGTGAACAGATTCATTAGATTAGTTCTGTTAGCGAGCGTTCGCTCGATAGATTTTTTTTCCTTTTTCTTTTTAATTTCAGCCAGGGACCTATTCGTGATAATTTTCTTCACAGATTAGTCCCTGTACTTCAAACGACCACAACTTTTCACTCGTTAGTCCAAATCCAACGAAATCAACGCCCACTTCTTCGTTATGATCTCCTCTATCCAGTAATCCAACTCAAACATGTTTTTGAAAGTTTTAAAATTTGAATTAGATCAGATTTTAATTCAAACTTCGTTTGATCATAACTTGAGTTTCGTAACTCCGATTAGCTGATTCTTTTTGCAAATCGAAGCTCTTGACCTAAACTTTTTGATAAGGCCAAATCCATATAATTTTGGTACTGTTAGAAATTGTTTTATGTTGCAAGAGTTATTTGCTTGGTTTTGATGTTTTACTAGTTGTTTTCTTCGTTCTTCCCGATCTTTTGAGTGATTGCTTATGTGTGGTTACTATTGCTTGATTATGATAGATTGAACGGAGTGTGACGAGTAGGACTATCAAGAGTTTTGAGTGCGAATCATCTTCATCAACATTGCAGGCAAGTAACACTTTGATCATATCTTTCTCATACCCAGTTTTATTGCATTAGATCAATCATCAAACATTGCATGATTAGGATCTAATTAAATTGTGGGTTATGGGAAGTAGTTGAGTTAGTAACTATTACCTGTTTTATTATCAAACCTTTGGGAGTTACTTCTACGTTTGATTATTATGCTATGCTATGCTAGTAGACGTGGATTGGGTGAGTGTATCCATGAAAGATGTGAGATTGTTATTTAATGGTTTATTTAAGGTGGCAACTTAAACACACATCTGGGTGGATTGAGGCACCTGGTTTCTATCGAGGACTTGCTGTATTTCTTCGGACCGCCACCCAGGCTCAAAGGGATCATGAGATTATTCAAACTAGAAACTTCCGTGTGCAGCCACAAGCCATTATGGGCTCTGGCATAGTTGATTAAGTTGTGCGAAGTCTTACGGATAGACTAGCAGATGTAGGGGAAAGTAGGTGTACCGGTCTACCCACAAGTAAGGTGCTAGTGCTTCTGAAAGACTATGTCTCGGTCATCCGTCTCTCAAACACCATGTAGTGCGAGAAACCAAACGGAGGCGGTCGAGTCTTGTGGGGAAAAGTGCGCAAAACTCTGCAGAGTGTATAAACTAATCATGGTTAGTCGTGTCCCCGGTTATAGACAATCTTGAGTATCTAGTACTTGGATTATCATGTGAATCTCATCATACTTTAATTAATATTGTTGGGTTGTTAATGAGTACTTTTAATTGGGATTGAGAATGCTGTCAACCATTCTCAATGTTTCACAACCACCATGATAGTTAAATAAATTTATTCCTTTGCGGTAGGGAAAAATTGGCTTTTCGCAAAAACTGTAACCATAGAGCTTTCCACCAGCCATATATGCATGTAGTATAGCTTATTCTTTCATTACTTTCTATGTGTTACATTGCCGCATATTCCATGTCTTGACCCATTTTCGGGCTGCAACTTTTCATGTTGCGAGACTTCTCGAACGACAGTAAGTGATACGTTAGGGTTCTGATTTCTACACTCAACTTTGCCGTTGGTGTTGATGGGAATCCACAACCTTGTTGCTTCCGCTATATTTTGGATTGAGGTAATAGTATTTACGTTATTTATACATGTGATTTACCTCTGTTATAAATCCTCGAGTACTGTGTGTGTCAGCATACCGATCCAGGGATGACACTTAAGCACAGAGACTTAACCGTCTGAGGTCGGGTCGCTACAGAAAACAAGGCCTTCAGAGCAGACAGTGCTACCTGTCGAAGCAAATCTCTTGTTGGGCCCCGATAGCTCCTCAGAGATGGATTCAGAGACAGGTGACCAGTCCTATTCCCCCACTGAGGTGTATGCTCTAACTTGGCACGGTTGTACTGCTCATATCATGCATACGGTGTCTTGCATTGCATAGTTTAGACATCATATACGATATTCAACACCATGTTCTTAGTTCGGACATCATATCGAATGCCTTTGTTTAGCATATAAATCACATATGTTAATTAAATGATGCAATCCACGATTACTTATATAACATGTAGGTGAATTATGTCATGCGATCATTTTTAGTTATTCATCATATCTTTGAATTATGTTATGCTATGCTATCCAGTTTAGATAGACATCATATATGTGAAATTATATCATGCTATCCGTTTTAGTTAAACAATATACATGTCAACTATTTCATGCCCTGTTTTTTCCACACTATCTATTGCATATGTCTCTCATACAATGTATGTACATTCAACTATGTTTCATGTTTATCAGCCATTTGAATTGGAGCGGGTGATGCCAGTATCTAGCAGACTAAAAACACGGTCTTCAAATAAAACAGTGCTACCTCTTGGTGGAGATAGCACCCCGGTTGTACATGCACAAGAACCAGCCCTACCACACATAACCCAAACTCTCGCAGATTGTACCCCTACTGCGATGGACAGAGAACCAGCTTCACCCAATCTAACCCCAACCCCAGCCGATAGTAACCCAGTTCTTGTTGACATAGCACCATCTCCACCACAGAGCTCCCAAACAAGAGCAGTTAGTAAGGCAGCTCCAGTGCCCAAAGGGCTAGTACTATCACGGCGAACCCCAACTCCACCAGTTAGTACGCCTATTGCTGTGGAGGAAGCACAACCACCTAGTCGTAGTTTAGCATCTATCGTATTTGATGTTGTTAAATCATATGTGCGTATCTCCCCATCTTGGAAATATTATCTTTGAAGATGAAGGAAAATGCGATTGGTGTGTTTGTCTAGGAGTTATGTGTAAGTAATGTTATTCATGGAAATTACTTTGCTTCGTCCCATATATCCTACCTCCATGATGGTTATAATACATCAAAATTTCCCATTTTTCTCCATAGAGAAGGAGCGATTTGGAAACTCAGGATGAGGTAACCTGTGCTAATACCTCTGCTATCTTCAAGAATGCTTGGTGGCGATGTCGGAATTACACGAAGAAAGCGTGCTTCACCAGCAAAGGAACTCATCAAATTCCCTTATGTTCTCCACGAGACACATTCTTTGGGCGATATTTGGGAATGCCTTGTTACATCTTGGTCCCGAACCAAGAATGTGGTAAGGTCTATGAGCTCTTTTTCTATTCTTAAGTATTATATTCTTGCGTCTTGTTTTACTCTGTTCATGTAGAACAAGTGCCTAAACCTGAAGAACAACTGTTCTAATTTAAGTTTCCATTGCTATCATAGTTTCTAAAAAGCGCTAGGCGTTAATTGTGCGTTTTGCCATCGCCTTCTCTTTACTGACCAAAGCGCATGCTTATGCGCAGTTATGCACAAATTATGCGTAGTTATGCGCAATGCGTTTTGCCAACGCCTAGAGCCTAGGTGCGCTTAAGCGCTCGCTTAGGCGCGCCTTTTTTAACTATGATTGCTTTGCTCTTGTATCACTGTATTTACTCATACAAACTTATTTTTAAATTGAAGGATCCAATCGAAACTCCAATGACACAGCAGGTATGTTCATGCATGTTTCTTTAACAGGTTTGCTCTTATCAATAGCTCTGTTGATTTCAATTTCAATTGTGTATACAGTTGACTTTCATATCATGCAAATTACTAGCATCACAACAGAGCCAATAGTGTTGTTGTACATGTAGACCCGTGGTACCCATCTGAAATCTTGTTGTGCCGTGTAGTTTCCCACGCTTTGTATTCTTTCACTGATGCTTTGTCCTAAACTGATATTATTTGAACCGTTTCTCTATTTTGATTTGGCAAGACAATGCAGTGACCATAGGACATAGATATATGTTTATTTGATGCTTTTATTATGTACTAGTACTTGGCAATAGAAGACTTTGTAGTTTAATCCTGTCCACCTTACTAATGAACTGGTTCACAGAAATGAGTTTCATATACTAGTACATGCTAAACTTGTTATGTGTCTGCTTGTTTCTTCTTTTAGAATCTTGTGAATATTGGGGAAGAGTGCCTTATTAAGCAATGGTAAAGGAAGTAATGCAGATAAGGTTCAGGATAGTGACACATCCTTGTTGGTCTCCAACAAAGCTGATAAAACAGCTAAGGAAGACTATCTTGAAGACAACGAGACAACCCCAAAGTCCTGTCTTGGTTTAGTGCTCGAGTTACTGGCCACTACCGCTTGCACAAGCTATTCAAACTCATCGTCTGAATTAGTTCGGTTTCTTTAGTCTCAACTACAAGCTGAAAGACATCGATCAGCTGTGCTACGACAAGAAGCGGAAGGACTACGGAAGTCCCTGGAGCATTCGGATGCATACCTTTCCGTGCAACGACAAGCGTTGGAGGATTTTAGCGCCAAACAGGACAAAGCTAATCAGCTTGCTAAGCTTATTGCCAGCATGGTGGATACCCAGGATAACGTTTCTTGAGCTCTTTTGAAGTTGTTTCAGTTATGCTCTTGTTTCCCTGCCGCGTTTATTTACCTTTGGTGGCCAATATTGACGACGATGTATGTAATGTCTGCTTTGTTCCCTATATTTGCAATCGGTGGCGAACTTTGATGCCTAGTGGATGTAATATGTGTAATAAGCGGTAATAGGCTAGCGTTAATTGCTTGCTTATTTATTTCCTTATTGTCTTGTTTAGTTGTTTGCTTGTAGACACTGCAGTTCTTTTTTTGTTTTTTTTTCTAGTGGCCACAATAGCCTATTTTTGGTAACTAGGCCAAAATAATCATGGCAACACACGGACTGTTGTAACCTTGGGCCTCCTGCAGGCCGTATGATCCATGGGCCTTCGTCCGGCCGTAGGATCCATCGGCCTTATATACGGGCCTTAGGGTCCATGGGCCTTCTACGGGCCATAGGATCCATGGGCCTTCTACGGGCCGTACGATCCATGGGCCTTCTACGGGCCATACTATCCATGGGCCTCATACGGGCCATAGGATCCATGGGCCTTCTACAGGGCATATCATCATTTCGCCAATCATGGGCCATACTGTAACGACGGGCTGAATTTGGCCCACAAGCAGAAAATGACAGTAACGGGTCGTATGTAACCAAATGCTGCAAATGAGCCCAAGAATCAATGGGCCCTGAGAAGGCCGAAAGATAACTTGGGCTGGAAACGACCCAATGGAATAACGGGCCGTTAATGGGTATAAATTGGTACACTGTTCATTACGGGCCTGTTTCACCACGGGCTGTTAATGGGCCAAGAGTTACAAAAGGTCCTCATATGGGCCGAAAGAAGTCATGGGCTGCACATGGGCCGGAAGTTAAAACGGGCTGAATCATATTGGACAGCCTAGATGATGCTACTGGGCCTAATTCGGATAGGGCGTAACGGGCCCTGGGTTAGCGGGTTGTAAATGGGCTATATGCGAACATGTCGTTAACAGGCTTTCCGTGGGCCGTCCCGCCACCTATTGACCAAGTCAAACGGGCCGGCCTTTTCACAGGAATGGGCCTCTGTTGGGCCGTGCCACGTGTCGCCGTATCATAGGCGCCTTCGGTCCAATGAGCGGATGACATCTGTCCCAACTATGAGCCGACACGTGTTTCCTCCAGCCAATGATGATTTTACACGTGGAAAATCCCCATTGGTCGGGGCTGTTAACGGGTTATAGGATCCAAAACCTGACCCGATAGCTTAACGGTGTTTCGTTACGTTGGATGCCACGTGTCGGTCACCCTTGATGAAAGCACTTCTGTGACACGCGATTTATCGTCATGGAAGTGGACACTTCCGTGATGATAATTTTGGCAATGTCATGGAACACTTCGACGACAGCACAGGTATGACTATCTTGATTCTATCATAAATTTGTCATGGATGTACATGCATGACAGAAAACGCGACCTACTATGACAAACACGTATCATCACGGAAGTGTATTTTTTTGTAGTGCAATAAAAGGATTGACCCTCTGTCCGGCTTTTCTTTCCGAACACCGGACAGTGCTTTAGGGGCTACTGTCTATATTGGGATTTTATCCTTTTCCATCGCCTACCTCAAAACCTGTCAGTCACCGTGCTCTTAACGGGCTGAGCCCTTTCAATCACCGTGCTCATAAGAACACGGTGCTCATCAGCAGATCAGCTTCTAGTAGATCAGCTGGTGCCCCTGGTTGGACAGGGGTAACCGGTGGAATAGGCATACCCCCTTCTTTCGAAGGAGGCTGCGTGCCGGATTCCGGAGCCGTATCGGTCTCCGGAATCAAGTCTGGTTGAGGGCCGAACTGAGTACGGCCCTCCTCCCCAGTCTCCCAGTGAATTGGTTCCCCCTAGTGTTTGGCGACAGGGGCTTCGCCTTCGGGCGCCTCTTGATACTCTCCCCGGCCTGGGAAGGTCTGTTGGGATAGCACCTCGTCGTCTCCTTTGGCCTTGGGAGAGTAGGCGGCTTGCGGTGTCTCGCTGGCCATCTCCTTTGAGTCCAACGAACCTCTTGATGAGGATCGCTGGGAGCTGTTGTGGGCCGGACTGCAATAGCGTAATTAACCATGTCAATACATTGAAATAGAAAGGCTGGACATACGGGTATGCGGGAGTCATGGCACTTACGAAGCAGCTTGAGGCTTGGTGCGAGGGTGTCTCTCTGGACTGCTTTTGACGTCCCACGCGGATTTGTCCGCAAAACAGCCCTTCCCCTTTTTTGTTCCTGATATCTGATACCTATGTTTGCTCCTTATTTTATTAATAATTGATCCAATTTATATGAAAAATACATAGGTTTAAGAAGTTATCCAGAAAAATGATTGGGATCTTTCAATATGCTATTCTTGATGGGGCGTCCCCGCCTCCAGGTTTGTGGAGGCTGCCCTCTTCTTCCTTCCCTCGTTAGGGGGAGGTTTGTCCTCCTCCTTCTCCTCCTCGTCGTCATCATCTTCACTGGCGGAGGAGCGGGTCTTGTCTTCGGACGTCGCGTCTGAATAGCACTTGCGACGGGGGCCACTCCGGACCCCCTTGGCCTTCTTCTTGGCCTTCTTCTCCGGAGCTTTATAGGACGCTGGCACCAGCATCTTCGCTAAACGCGGGATGACTGGTTCTTCAGGCAGCGGAGCCGGACACTGGATCCGCTTCGCCCTCTTCATCCATTCCTGGAAAAGCAATGATGGTAAAAGTTCGGATATCTTCCTCAGAGCAGACAAGTAGAGGACCTGTTGGAAACTCACCTCACTGGCGGGGTGGTTAATGTCGTGTCCACGGTCTGAATCCGTGGTTGGCGGTATCTCGTTGCCCTTGAAGAGCAATTTCCAGGCATCTTCGTGAGTGGTCTCGAAGAGCCTCTTCAAGGTATGGTGCTTCTTCGGATTGAACTTCCATAGCAGGAGGATTCGGCTCTGGCATGGGAGAATCCAGCGAATTAGCATCACCTGGATTACATCGACAAGTTTGACATTCTTGTCCAGCATGCTTTGAACGCGCGTCTGCAGCGCTATCAGCTCATCTTGCGAACACCAGTTAGGGCTCTTCTCGACCCAGGAGGTGAGTTGCATGGGAGTGCCAGAGTTAAATTCGGCAGCCGCGGCCCAGTTTGTGCCGCAGGGTTCTGTGATGTAGAACCATTGTTTTTTCCATTCCTTGATAGTCTCCACGAAAGTGCCTTTTGGCCAGGAGACATTGGCCAGCTTACTCACCATGGCTCCTCCGCACTCCACGTGCTGACCATCCACTACCTTCGGCTTCACATTGAATACTTTGAGCCCCAGCCTGAAGTGGGGTTGGATGCGGAGGAAGGCCTCACACACGATGATGAACGCCGAGAGGAAATAGTTCGGGGATAGATCACGGAAGTCTATCCCATAATAATACATCAGCCCGCGGACAAAAGGGTGGAGTGGAAACCCTAGCCCGCGGAATAAATGAGGGATGAATACCACCCTCTCGTTAGGCTTCGGTGTAGGGATGACTTGCCCCTGGGTTGGACGACGATGGGTAATTTCCTTCGCCAAATACCCGGCCTCCCGGAGCTCGGCAATGTCTTTCTCCTTGACGAAGGAGACCATCCATTTTCCTTGACCTTCGGATCCGGACATGGTCGGATGCTTTTCAGAGATGGAGAAAGATGAGGACTTGGGTGCTGGAGCTCGAGTATGGAAAGACAGAGGAAGAGAGAAGGCGTGGGAGAAGAAGGGGGAATCCTTATCCCCTTATAAAGGCAGTAAATAATAAAATGCTTCCCCACTCGCCTCGAAACTCGCCTATTCCCAAGGACTGTGTGAATGGCACGGTTGGGTTACCCATGCCCGCATTGATGAGAATCCCGCAATAAGGGTACACGATCTCTGCTTCGACACGACGTGCCAATGGCAGCCGCGTCTCGAAACCTAGAGCGACAGACGAAAAACGGTTCGAAATCACGACCGGGTAGATATGATGTCATGATACGAAAAGCTGTCAACAGATTAGATTCGTGCAAAATTATATACTCTGCGGTTGTGTATGGTGTATGTGTTACAGGTCCGGACACGTCGACAATGCCGAAGACTATCTTGGAGTTCAGAAGGAGGAACCGGCCTTGCAATGCCGAACACAGATCTACACGCCGGATACCTTGTCATTGAAGCCAGGTTCACGGGCTACTGAGGGAGTCCTGGACTAAGGGGTCCTCGGGTGTCCGGCCTGTTAGCCATGGGCCGGACTGATGGCCTGCGATAATACGAAGACCGAAACTACACCCGTGTCCGGATGGGACTCTCCATGGCGTAGAAGGCAAGCTTGGCGGTTGAACATGTGGATTCCTTTATTTGTAACCGACCTTGTGTAACCCTAGGTCCTCCCGATGTCTATATAAACTGGAGGACTTAATCCGGCAGGAGATACTCATTACCATAGTCATACAGGCTAGGCTTCTAGGGTTTAGCTATTACGATCTCGTGGTAGATCAACTCTTGTAATACTCATATTCATCAAGATCAATCAAGCAGGAAGTAGGGTATTACCTCCATAGAGAGGGACCGAACCTGGGTAAACATCGTGTTCCCTGTCTCCTATTACCATCGACCTTAGACGCATAGTTCGGGACCCCCTACCAGAGATCCGCCGGTTTTGACACCGACAACAGCCACTACACATATTACATCCAATGGGCATCAAAGTTCACCACCAGTGCAAATATAGGGAACAAAGTAGCATATCACATACACTAGTTGTCAAAGTTGGCGACCAGTGCAAATAAATGCCGTAGCAAAGCAGGTCCAGAACTGAAACCGCTTCAGAAGAGCTCAAGAAACAATATCCTGGGTACCCAGCATGCTAGCAAGATGCTTAGCAAGCTTATTAACTCTCTCTTGTTTGGCACTTAAATCCTCCAACGCTTGTTGTTGCACCAGAAAGTATGCATCTGAATTCTGCAGGAACTTTCTCAGTCCTTCGGCTTCGTGTTGTTGCACCAGAAAGCATGCATCTGAATTCTGCAGGAACTTTCTCAGTCCTTCGCCTTCGTGTCGCACTACATCTGATCGATGTCTTTCAACTTGAAGTTGAGACTCCCGAAGATGAACTGATTCAGGCAGCAAGTTCGAAGAGCTTGTGCCAGCAGTAGTGGCCAGTAACTCGAACACTACATCAAAGCAGGACTTTGGGGTTGTCTCACTGTCATTAAGATAGTTTTTATCAGCTTTCTTGGAGACCAACAGGGATGTCTCACTATCTTGAACCTTATCTGCATTACTTCCTTTACCATTGCATAACGGGGGTACTCATCTCCAATATTTTGTCCGCATTCTAAAAGAGAAACAAGCAGACACATCACAGGTTTACCATGTTGTATATGAAACTACTTTTGGTAAATCAGTTCAGTAGTTAAGTGGACATGATAACAGCATGAAAGAAACATATATCTATGTACCATGGTCACTGTATGGTCTATATCATTCTAGTTTTTGTTGCTAAATCTAGATAGAGACACGGTTCAAATAATATCTATTTAAGACAAAGCAGCATAGGCAGAATATAAGTGCGGGAATCTACAAAGCAATAACAACACTTGTAATGTGCATTACATGAGAACATAATTGTTTATTCAATATAAACTGAAATCAACATAGAGCAAGTTACAACACCAACCAGTTAAAGAAATAGGTTTAGAACATACATGTTGTGCAATTGGAGTTTCAATTCCATCCTTCAAATTTGAAAATAGTAGGTATGAGTAAATACAGTGATGCAAGAGCAAAGGAGTATGAACCATAGCTACAGAACCTGACCTGAGAAGAATTCTTCTTCTCCTTTAAGCATTGAGTTGGGGTTCAGAGTAGTGGTCCTCATGCTTTGGGCACTGTAGTTGCCTTACTAACTGCTCGTGTTTGGGTGCTCTGTGGTGGAGACAGTGTTGTGTCAACTGGAACTGGTTTACTATCTGATGGGGTTGGGGTTAGAAGAGGTGTAGTTGGTTCTCTGTCCAACTGGGTAGGGGTACAATCTGTGAGAGTGTGCGTTCTGTGTGGTGGGGCTGGTTCTTGGGCAAGTACAACCGTGGTTTTATCTGCATCAACTTAGCACTATCTTTTCTGAAGTCCATGTTGTTACTCCCTTAGATACTGCCATCACCCCCTCCAATTCAAATGGCTGATAAACAAGGAAGTAATTGAATGTACAGACATTGTATGATAGACAGGTCCAATGGATAGTGCTGAATAAACGAGGGCATGAAATAATTCACATTTATGTTGTCTAACCAAACAGGATAGCATGACACAATTTCACATATATGATGGCTAACTAAACAGGATCGCATGACAAAATTTCACATATATGATGGCTAACTAAACATGATAGAAAGACATAATTCAAAATATGATGACTATGTAAACAGAATGACATGATATAACTATATTATGTGTTTATTAAATAGGTTGGCATGTCATAATTCACATACAGGACGCCTATGGAAACATGATAATGATGTAATTCACGGATAGAATGACATAATTCAAGATATGATGACTGTGAAAACTAAACAGGATGAGATGATATAACTATATGATGTCTTTACTAAATGGGTTGGCATGCCATGATTCAGATAGATGCTATCTATGTAAACATGATGGCACGATATAATTCAAATATCTATATATATATATATATACATATATATATATATATATATATATATGACGGTCTATTCTGCTAATATTAGCAGAATAACTATTCTGCACACCGCTTCCGCCTTTGAATCTGAGCGAAAGTGCACTTTGCATCTTCTTTATGTTGAAACCTTTGCAATGCTTCACGGAGAAGCTGCTTCATTTTCCGGATTCCGCATGCGTTCTATGTGGAATCGGGTGTCGCGGGATGATTCAGTTTGTATGTCGCATCTCATTTTAGCTTTATTCTTTACGATTTACAGGAAAATTTACTAGAGTGCTTGCAAATCGATGGATTTGGCGACGAGCTTTCTCTCGTTACGTTCGTGTTCGCGTCGAATCACGATTTTTGTGTGCTCGGATATTGTTATTTAGCAGGAATTCTTTGATTGTGTTCGTTTTAATCGGTCCGTTCACTCTATAATTCGTTAATTTTTAGGAGTTAGTTTTCAATTCTTGATATGTTGGTTGTGCGGGCTGGTGAGCTTCGTCCGCTCCTCTGTTCTTGTTGATTTTTCTCGATTTTGCCCGTCCACAGCGTGTTTGAATATTGTACTTCTTGTTCTTTGTAGGTTTGAATTCATTGTATTGCGGGTATAATTGTCATTTTTTGAATCGCGTTTTTTAAATGAAAGGTGATGCTGTTCGTCAAGTTGCCATATCTTCCATGTAAATTTTTGCGGGTGTATTTTTTGATGGTTTAGTGGCTGTAGAATTTTTAGGCGAGTTATGGAAGTGCTGTTGAAATTGACACCTCTATGAGTCTATCACATTGTCTGTAGTTTCTTCGCTTTAATTTTATTTGTTGTAGTCGCGGCATACGTTGTAGTGCCTTGCATTTTCTTTAGTAGCGTGCTTCGTTGTAGTTTTATTACGTGGTTATGGCTGTTTATGAGATTTCTCCTTTTCGTAAACTACATTCTGTGTTTACTACATTCTGTGTTCTAGATGACTGCATAATATGCATTTCTGTACTGCATTAGCATTGTTGTTAATGTTCTATTCTGCTATTAGAAGGGATGGTCCATGATACGCTTGTGTGAGCTGAATAGTTATTATAAGAATTCTTTTGAACTACATACTATGAGAATTGTTTTTGAGCATCATATGTTAACTGCAAAGTTTCGACCATTTGCATTTCCTTGTTACTGTTCGGAGGGCTGCCTTTTGTTATTATTAGTACCACACTATGTGTTCGAGAGAACTGACATCGCCAACAAAGAACTTTGTCTAAAAGGATGATAAAATGGCGTAGTTGAGGTTGCATACTTTAAATAGGCATTGTTCAATTTGTCTCGATTGACATAATTTTAAAAGCATACAACATAAGCAAAGCATTAGAAATATTGGTTGTTTCATATTAGGCAGGTAGAGTGCAAATATTGTAAACTTGATGGAGTCTTCTTCTTTGTAGAAAAGACCATGGCCACTTCTCCGACCTCAAAGCCATTGTGGGAGACAAAATCTTTCCAACCAGTAGTTATGTTGATGCAGTCTTCAGAGTCGATGTGGTAGTCAGCTTCCATGTCTCCATAGCCATTTTTGTGTTCTGTCTCCTAAGTAAGCTTCCCTGAACTCGGAGCATGATTTTTTATTGCGGATGGCAGTTTCTGCATATTGTAATGGGTGGATAAAGAATTTGTAAGTAAATAGCAAATGTTTTTGTTTTATACTTAGTATGATTTGTTTATGTTTACTTAAATAGTTACATTCATATGATTATATTTTGTAAAGTAGTTGCAATGCACGAACAAACTTATGTACGCAATTGATTCCTAGTTTTACTGTGATATATATTATCTTGCAACATGTGTGCCTTTGCAATGTCGATAAAGTGTACTTCGCCATCATGTTAATATAAGCGCAACGCTTATCTCTTGACCCTTTTTTGTACATATGTCGATACATGGTGTGGTACTGAAGAAAGATAGGTGGAAGCATCTAGTCTTAATAGCTAATAGATCTGAACAACAATACAAATTTTGTTTTGTAATTTTTGTTGATATTACTTAACAAATTGATTGAACTATATATTCAGATGTGTATTTGCAGTCTAGATTATGTCCAAAAATTGTGAGTGGAAAACATACCCAACTTTCACGTAGATCTGTGGTTGTGAGGCGATGAAGAAATGGCGCACGAAACCCCTGTTGGGTATCATCAGGACCGAGCATCTTTGCGCCACTTTCGGTGTTGGTGATTTGTAGGCCTTCTGCGTAAGACGCATGTGTCCGCTTCTGGCGCCATCCTTGCCAAGCACCGCACTTGCAGTCCATGGCGGGTTAGGTGGAATTCGAGAGAAGAGGCGTGGATGTGATGAACCCTAGATCTACGTTTTGAGGAAAATGAGGAGCGGGGAGGAGTTGTGTTAGTCTCATGTACGAATGGATAAGTTTTTATGCAACCAATCGAGCAATGGAAGTAATAAATGTTGTGGTTGGCGTTAGGTGGTGGATTGGGTGCGATTCGGTGAACACGAATGCATTCAAGAAGGAACGATCGCTTACTTGAGAATAGCGAACTGCATTGTCATATCAATGACGAGCTATGAGCAGCGTGGTTGGGCTGTGTTTGTGTATGGTATGTGGCATTTTTTAAATTTTCGGTGGCCTCTCTTTTTTTTTGTTGGCCCTGTGTTACGGTAGTGAAGACGCATAATTGGGCCTGTGTCGGTCTGTGAGCACACTACGGCTGGTTCTGTTTATTGTGTGAGTCCTAATGTTTAGTCCCACCTCGCCCATGAAGCGCGCGGACCTGTTTATAAGCGTTGGCGAGGCATCTTGGTCGAACTCCTCTGTATAATTATCTGGCGCTTATACACGCTCGCTGCTATATGCTCTATGACTGTGGGCCCATGTGCAACCGGCCCCATACCTTTGTGACTTCGAGCGACTCATATACGTAGGCGTAGACCTATTCTGAGGCCGGCTGGGGCGGTGCCACTGGTGGTCAATTTTTTCTTTTTTTATTTCTGCCCTGTGTGTTTTTTTTCAATGTTGGAGTGTACCTTTGCATTGATCGTTGTTACATCTTGCATTGTATACGCCTTTGCGTCTTTGCATGTCTGATTGTCATTTTTTTGTTTCCGTCTTTTTGCTATCAGTTAATCTTTTTTCTCAATGTATGGGAGTTCACTGCTTTTTAAATCATACCTGTACTTCACTCATTATGGTTCTGTGCTGTACTTTCATGTACTTCCATACTGTATTGAATTATTTTACGTGTTTTGCATTTTTCTATTTGTGTTTTTGCTCTTATGTATTCCTTTTTTCAAATTTATGTTCGTGCACTGGTTTGTTGGGTATGTTAAGACTTCATTCGACAAATTCAGTGTACTGCATTCGTGCGCAACTTGCACTGCATGCGTCACCTTTTTATATTCGAACGGGCATTTTGTCATGTTTTATAGATGTATACTGCGTGACAACATAAGTGCATTGTTTACAATTACGCACTGCGTCGCGTACAAATCAGAACTGCAACATTGTATACATGTGTGTACTTCATCGTTTTTGCGTGTCTTTGCTATATGCTTCGGGCGGTGCATTGCGACCTTTGGAATGCACTGCATACTTCTACCGACCCGTACTGCATCTTGTTTTTGCCGGTACTTACTGCAGTCCCTGGCACGGGACGAATAGGACATGGGAGGGGGGTGGGGGGCCCCCCCACTTTTTTCGAACTTATTGTTTTTTCTTGGTCGGTTTTGTTGGGCTGTGTTCGGGTATTTGAGACGCATGTACGTTGTCAATTTTGGGTGTCCGGTGGCGGTATCATTTGGGTGATCAGTTTTATTCTTTGTATGTTTTTCTATGACGTGGAGTGCCTTTGCTTTTGGTAAATCATCGGTGCGATTGCATTGATCATGGTTATGTCTTTGGTGTGAACTTCATTCCTTCTTGCATGTACAGTTCTCATTTTTGATCCCGTGTTTTACTTTTTTGTAATTTTCGAATGTATGGGACTGCCTTGGTTAGCAAAATCTGTTGTACTACATTGTTTGTGATCTTTATCGCAAGTTCGTGTACTTCCGCCTTTGCGTTAACTTATTCAGCGTTTGCGTTTTCTTCACCGAAAAGAAATGCATAATGGCGTCTTGCATCCCGTATAGAAATGCGATTGCATTTTTCGATAGTGCGTCTTGCATTTGTTTTTACTGTGCTTACTTCACTTTGCACGGGAGGTTAAAGGGGAGAGCGGAGGGGCACATTTTTTGTGTGGCACTTAATTGAAGGTAGACTTTTTATGGATGTATTCTCTTAACATGCGTTTTGTTTTCATTTTAACTTTTTTCTGGCTGTATGTATTTTATTTGTTGTTTTACCGTTTTGAAATTTCATGATTCTTCACGAGAATCTGCATCATGTGTTTTTTGTTGTTTTTTAGTAATATGTGCGTTTTGATGTAGACTGGTTTATTGTCCGGGCTGTTTTTGGGCCGGCCCGTTATTTGTGACGCTTTTTGCGAAACGCGGGTCTCCAGCGTGTCGTTTCCACGCTATTCCACCGCTCCGGTGTCAGAGAAAGAGACCGAGAACAATCCCCTCTCCTCTCTTGCAGTTTCTCCCGAGGCATCTCTCCCTCGAGCAAAACTGCCGTCCGCGCGTAGCAACCGCCGTCGATCGGAGAACCGCCGCCCTCAAGAGGTCCTTATTCCTGCATTCTGCGTCGCTGTCCGCTCCGTGAGCCCTTGCCGCTGCGCTCCCGCCGCCCGTTCCCCGCCCCGCCTTCCCCCTTCCTTCCGCTGCCGCCAAGATACTTTCCTTGATGCGTTCCACTTGGCTCGGTGTTGATTGTCCCTCGCCTTGTTTTTGTTATTCTTGTAGTTCTTTGTAGCTCTTTATTCTTGTGTAATTTTTGTAGGCGATCGATTTTATCTCGTTTTGAGGTCGATAGTTGTGTGTAGCAATGCGGATCTAGGGTTTCGTGAGATTTTCGCCGATTTTGTTGCTTATATGTCATCATCGCCGTCCTTTGTGTTGCAGGGAAACTCTATGTCTTCGCCGAGCAGGCAGGGAGAAGGAATTCAGGGTATGTGGAGTGCTTATTCCTTAGGCTTTGTTTATTTTGTTTGGTGTTTATCTAGTTTCCTAGTTCATCCTGCATATTTGGTTATGCTCGTTAGTTGTCGCTGCTTCGTTTGCATTATTTTGTCATGTGATGTTTTTGTAATTTCTTTTTCTTGTTTTTTAATCCAGCAGGTGATTGCAGTGCTCATAATGATACACCAATTGTCTCTCCTTGTCCTGGTGGTAAGGATCATGGTGTCGAGGGAGGACATCAAGTGAATTCGCCGATTGACACTTCTCCTATAAGTGTGGCCCCTCCTTCTGGTATGTGATTAATTTGTTTATTTTTGTGTATGCTTTGTTTTATCTAGTTCGAAATTCTTGTTGCGAACAACAGTGGATTTAGCATGTGCAGCACTGCATTTATTTTTGTATGTGAACTCCACTGTATGTATGTGTGAACTGCATTGTTGTTTTATTCAAGTTTTTTGTGCAATGCATTATTTTTTATTTTGAGTTTATGGTTGGCACCTTTGCATTTATATGTATAACTGTCTTGCATTTGTTCTTTTTACGCAATTTTAACGAGGATAGTCAAACTTTATTTTGACGCGGTGTCACATTTTTCCATCTTTGGGGCGCACGGTTTGAGGAGGTTACTCAATTGATTGACCATTATTTTGCGAGGGTAATGTTGGTGTGAGCTTTGATCGAGACGTCTTGTCTTATACGAAACACGATCGCGATCTGTTGATGGTACAGAGGAAGTTACGAGATTGGATGGTCCCGAACAGGTTCGTCAATATGAGTTGAAGCAAAGCAAGAAGAAGTTGAGGTTTGAAATTGAGTCGAAGAGTTTGTTGAGAAGGAGAAGCGGAGGAGATCTGGAGATGGTGGCAATGGTGGTAAATTTGGCAAGATGAAGAAGAGGTTGAAATCTTATTCTTTGAGGAAGGTGGTACACCTTGGCGGAGTCCACGTGTTCTTTGGAATGAAGAAGAATCTTGGCAAGAGAAATCACCGTATTTGGCGGAAGTGATGATCCTCGGTATAAGCGACTACATGTCATTGAAGGTCCCAATTACGATGGCGACAACTTTTTGCTTCTTGATTATGTGAAGGGTGTTCATCCTTCTAGACGCAAAGACTGTGGTTCATCTAAGACTGTACCCAAGCGTGCCCATGATGATGTCGACGAAGATGTTGGTGGTGATTCTGGCGAGGAGGTGGATTCTGCTCCAAAGGTTTGTTGAAGTGCACTGCATTTGTTTCCTTCATTTTGTTATTCTTTCTGTATTTTCTTTTTTTAATGCCTAATCTTCTAATGTGGACTGCATTTCCCTTTACACAGAGGAAGATGTCTAGTAAGAGAAATGCAACTGAAGATGATGGTGAGGGAGATGATTCTCGATTTAACAAGACCGTGCGTTTGTCACTTCCCACTGTTTGCAAGGCTGCTTCTTTGTTGAAAGAGGCGCATTGCAGACGTGTTAGGGATCTTTGGATTTGGTGTTGTCTTTGATCCGACAAAGAAGAAAATGTGTCGCACATTCTTATGTGCTATTTCATGGGAGTGATTGACCACGCCACTATGTTAATGGACTTTGGGAATGGCGGGGTTCTTGAATCAATCGTGATGCGATTCATCACATTTTTGATTTACCTATGGGAAGTCACACTTGCACCCATGCTCGCTTCCAGCCGGGTCTTGATGAATCGTTGACTGCCCTGAAGGATGAGCTTGGATTTGTCCGTTCAAAAGGTATAGGTGTCTTGGACTTGCCTGAGAAGGTGAAGGTGTTCGTGGAGGCAGAGGAGTGTGTGAGTGTTGACCTTCTTTGTGAAGGTGATCTTCCTTATACTTTACGAATTTGTTGTGCCGGGGCTGCAGTTCGTTTGGGTAGAGTTGCCGCGATGGTAGAGAACATGGATTATGCGGCTATGGCTCGGATGGACTTTTGTCGACTTGTTGTTGATGAGTTGCGAGGCAATTTGTGGTTAGATGGCAATCAAAAGGCAGCAAGCAGAATTGTCTGAGAGGGTTGTGCCATTGTCCCTCGATTATTTATCTTGATCGCTTGAAGCCGCAAATTTTCAGTCATGCACACGCGTTGACGCACGTCGTCATACCTAATGACCAAGGACCTGATGAAGTTGTACAATGAGGATGTGCTTGTGAAGGGAAAGATTTACTTGGAAAGTTACAAATTTGGGAAGCTACCGGTTAGTGCACCTGATTTTTTAATATCAGATTTTTTTAAATGTACAGTCATTATTAATGTTAACTATTCTAGTACTCACATGTGTACTTCTCTTTGTGTGTTCTCTTTTTTTGCAGTGGAAGGCGTCAGGTGATATTGTGTACAACCGTCCTGTTGCAGTTGTACACGGCAGCTCTGATGCGGGGCCTAGCACTCATGATAGGTTTTATGAGCCTATCTGTAGTCAGCTTCCTGGCTGTGATGATGAGGTGCCGCATACTCGTGGTTTCATGCCTCGACAGATGTTTGATAATACAAGCTCTTATAAACAGACATTTGTTGGCGGCAAAAAGCATGAGGAGATTGATGAGCTTCTTCTGAAGGTTTTGAAGCTGACTGAAGATTTGCCAACCTCTGGTGATAGGTTGAGGACAATTGCTGGTTTTTTCCCTGTTGGCCATGGCCCACGAGATGAAGATATTGTTGCTGCTCACAATTTTGATTGTGGTGTGATCGAAAGCCTGAAGATTGCAGTGACAAATGTTCGTTCTTCGTATGCTCAAGATATTCACAAGAAGAAAAATGCGGTCGGTATGAGAAGGATGTTGTGCATATTGTGGATGAAATGATCCGTCAGGACGCTGGCGTTGGTGCTGATAATGTATGTTCTATGTTTTTTGTGGCTTTGGACCTCTTTATTGTGTATTATGTTGACTGCTCCTCACTTTTTTTTGTTATAGGCTGGAGTGGAATCTTCTGGTGTCGATGGAACTAGAGACGATGGGGTTGGTCAGGTATAAATCCTCATGCCATGTCTGTTCTGCCATGCTTCCCTTTTTCTTTGAACTTACATTTGTTTGGTTCCCATATTTTTCTTGTGTACTTCTCTGTTGTGAAGTGTGTACTACTTGTGCATGGTTGGAGTTTTTTCCTTTTTTTGGTACCATCTTATTTCTCTTTTTGGTTTGTTCTATGCCCGTAGGTGGTGTTCTGCTTTCGTGATGTGCACAAAGAGACTTCTGATGGCTCTGGGAAGGATGAGGTCTTGGGTGATGCAGCGTCCCCTCTTGATGTTGTGGTGATAAGGTATAATTGTATTACTTGTTACATTAGTGGGTTATTATCTAATTTTTGTTGTTATGCATTATAAACTTGATGTACAGTTATGTTCATCCATATGCATTTTCATTTGCGTATGTTAGCTGCAATAGTTTTACATGTATGATCTTCACTTTGTTTGACATAAGTGAACTGCAGTTCTTTTTGGCATGCGTGATCCATACTTATTTACATAAGTGACCTTGATAATTAACATAAGCGAACTGCGGCGTTTGTCAAATGGAACTGCATTTCTTTTTTATGTATCGTGGGTTGCGATTGTAGTTGTGTATGACACACGTGTGTTGGTGTTGTTTTGTATATGTGGACTGTAGTTGTTATGTGTATGTTGCGGCAGTCTTTTGACATAAGTGTGTTGTGTGTTGTTGTGTTAGTTATTCCCATGCTTATTTTTGTGTTCTTGGGTGTTTTTAAACTTTCCATGTGTTGGAGAACCAAACGTGGAAGTCCACGTTAATCTGAATCAGAGGCGGTTGTCTTTGTTGATGGTTGTGCGATGTTGATATACATGTCGGTTGCCGTTGAGTGTGCGAGATCATACGTAGCTCAAGGATCCCATGATCTTTGTTCCACCGATCGGCATGAAGATTACGTTGTTGGCATTGAAAAGCCACTGGAGAATGTTGCCCTATTTGCTAGTGTTGTTTCTTCCTGTGTCTCTGGTGTCCAATGATGTTAGGAAGTATAGATAGTGGAGCCTCATGTAGTTGAAGTATCTAAGGAAGCTGCTGTTGACGGACTGTTGTAAATCAAGAGAATCTTGATGTTGCTGCAGAAGGAAAGTCCAAAGGAGGTTGTGGTGGATTAAATGCAACTCACGCAAAGAAAATATTTTGCTTTCGCTCAAGAACAATGACATCAAGACTCGACACTAAAGGCAAGAGTTTTTTTTTAAAACGGTGCAGTTTGATGTTTTTCTCATTCATGTTGTTTAATTACTATGGTATATGTATTAGATGTTAAGTGATAAGTGAAACTTTGATCTTTTGTCTATGATTTTCAAAATAGCTAGCAGAATTCCCTTATCTTAATATTTAAACTTCATTGTTTGGATAAGTGAACTTCATTTTTTTTATTGCAGATGATGAACTCCCTGTTGTGACACCGTCGAGCATTGATCCAGCTCTTCTGAAAAGATACAATGAGTTGTACGCTGCTGTTACAAGGGCTCGGAAGGACAAGAAGAAGAAGTATGGTTTTTTAGAAATTGTTTTGTTCATATGTATTATCTAATTTTTGTATTTACCCGTTTTTATTTGTTGTTATTTTTTATAGTATCTTATGTTTGAGTTTTTCATGAAAAATCCAGGGACATGATTGCTTTTAAAACTGAGATGGGTGACATTAGCATTGGCGAAGTTGGTCAATCCTTTTGGGATAAAGGGATGCTCACTACAAGGCTTGTAGATCTTGGGGTTTCTTTGCTGGTAGATAAGTTTAAGAGATCTTCGACAATGGTTGTCCCGTACCATATTTGTGTAAGAATACAGAAATTTTTGTTTTATTTTTTTCATTTTCTTTTCTGATTTTGTGCGACGACTTGTTTTGCTTATTTGATTTTTGGTTTTGATTTGGCAGACAAATATTTGGAATGGTGGTACTGTAGGCAGGAGTGTTAAATTGATGTTCTCTTCAAAAGCCGAGGAGCGTGTTGATAAAAAGGATATGGTGAGAGACTTTTTTATGTGTATTTTACTGCTTTTGTTTTTATAGTGTTATGTTTTTCTTGTTATAATAATTTTATTTATTTATTCATGTTTCCAACAGGTCCTTTTGCAACTTTTGATCCGCTTGAATCTGAGGGATGGTGTTGGTCATTATTGTGTAGTTGCGTTAAATGTGAAAGAAAGGCGGTTTGAATTTCTTGACTCGCTCAACAAACTCGGCAGCCCTCGATGCGGTCGGGGTTTTTAGGAGGATGGTTAAAATATTAAGCGTGCATGGAAAGAAGGTAGCTTGAGTTCTGATGAGCCGCTAAATCCTCCCACACTTGATGGATTTGTGTTGAAACATGTCATTGTCCCAATGCAGCCAAATGGGTGCGTTCTTTACAGCCCTTCTGTGTCATACCGTTCAAGTTTTTTTTCACTTAATTTTTGTGAAACTGATGTTTTTTATTCTTTTTATTGCAGGCATGATTGTGGATTCTATATGTTTCAATTCTTGCAGACATGGGATGGTGTTCGAGTTGCTAAGTTTGGGGTGGAGCACATTGGCTACATTAGAAAGGCCATGCTCTATAGCTGGCTAACATCGAGGAAGTGTTGCCTTGATTTAACATCACTTCTAATTTTTGCAGATAAGGGTTGTTTTATTGAACTTCTTCATCCTCGCTTTATTTTATTTTTGACTCTTTGCTTGGTTCCGCTTCTTTATGGGCAAGTGGGCTGCATTGTTATTTTTATATGTGGGCTGCATTCTTTGTATACAAGTGCGGGCTGCATTCTTGTCAGAGAGGAGTGGGCTGCATTGTTATTTTATATGTGGGTTGCATTGCTTTTATACAAGTGTGAGCTCCATTGATGTAGATAAGTGGGCTGCATTGTTATTTTATATGTGGGCTGCATTGATGTAGATAAGTGGGCTGCATTGTTATTTTATATGTGGGCTGCATTGCTTTTATACAAGTGTGTGCTGCATTGATGTAGATAAGTGGGCTGCATTGTTATTTTATATGTGGGCTGCATTGCTTTTATACAAGTGCGTCTTTGCATTGATGTAGATAAGTGGGCTGCATTGTTATTTATATGTGGGCTGCATTCTTTGTAGATATGTGGGCTGCATTGATGTATACAACAGTGGGCTGCATTCTATTTTTTTCTCTATACATGTTTTTAGGTTCTTGTGTTTTGTACTGAGTGCTTCCATGTTTTTTCTGCACGTTTTTAGGTTTTGATTAGGGACTACATGAAGGCTGTACGTCATTGTTTGAGTCCCAGGGTTCTGATGTGGTTATGGAGGATTGTGTCATTGAAATCTCTCCAGATAATTCTGGTTTGAACACAAATGTGGCGTCTGGACCTGATGGTGGAAGTGTCTCTCGACCTAGCTCTCCACATGATGTATATGATGTTGATGATGATGATTTTGTTACACCGTGTGCACGTGTAACTAGGACTAGGAGTGCAGCAATTAATCGTCCTCATTTGGATGAGGTTGAAGTATTTTTGAACAAGAGGGCAGGTGAGAGGGCTTTTAAGTTGAGATGCTCTATAGAGAAATTGAAGCCTCCGAGGTTTAGATATATGGATGAGGCGATTAAACTAAAGGATCTTGTTCTCAGCAAAGATTTTGTAACCAAACACCGCGAGTAAGTTTTTTATGTGATGCGTGTGCCCTTTCATGCTTTTTGTGTGTTTTGATTTTAGTTCTAATTTTATTGATCCCATCTATGTATGTTTACTGCAGGAACGCGTTCTTTATGGTGCATGGTCCTTTTGTTGATGATGTCGATACTTACAATTTCGACTATATCTATGATACATTTTGCAAAGGAGCTTTAATGGATTCGTATATCATGGATTTTGTTATCAAGTACTGGAAGCAAGACCACGAATTGGGTTTAGCTTATCAATCCGTGAACGTTTGCTACTTTCACCTTTATTTATCACGATAAACGTTCTTTGTCATTCTTTCCATCTTGACCTGGCTTTTTCATGTCCATACCGCTTGCATTGTTTATTCTTTTTTCATGTCCTTGTTTTTGTTCTTTTTTGTGTACAGACGTTCTTCAAATGGAAACCTACGTGGCGAGAGATAATGACGGAAATCTGTGTTGCCAGTTGTTGCATAGCTCGTTTGTTTTAGAAGATGCGATTAATCAGTTCAAATTTTTTTGTGAGCATGCGCCAAGAAACCTGTTGGATACAAAACTGGTAAATTCATTGTTTTTTGTCATTTATTCTTCCTGGTTTGTTGCATTTCTTTTTATAGTTATTTTTGGAACAGTGGTCCTGGTGGTACGTGTTGAAAGAACTTTTGATTTCATTTTTTTATGCGAACAGATTATGATGCCGCGATTCAAGCATGGTCATTATTCCTTATACACGATGAACCAGCATCGCCAGACCCTTGATATCCACGACAGTAGGAAGTACAATGGCCATCCTGATGTCACAACAAGGTGGCGCAGGACTGACTACCACGCATATTGCACTGAAGTGGTATGTTATTTTTTCTTTGCCAACCGTAAAGCTTTCTTTGTGTTTCTCCCACTGTATTTTTTTATAAACTGCAATAGTTTATGTAGTGAACTTCAACATATGCGCGACAGGACTGCATTTTTCTCACGTGCACTTAAAAGAGGGATTGTTTAGATGTTTGAGAGCAACTTTTTTTTGGGTTCGTTTGAATATCAACTTTTGATCCGTGATGTGTTATTCTTACCTTGTGCTTCTTTTTTTGCGGATGAGGAGGATGACTCAAATTTCTTTGAAAGGCGATTTATGGTGAAAAATGTATAAATCGAAGAACCTTCTGATGGGTTAAATTGGCGAGAAGCCATCTTACCGGTCGTGCAAATGAGGGAGCAAATGAGTGTGGGATCTATGTTACGAGGATGGCGCGGTTGTATGACGGCCAACGTCTAGTTGAGAAAATTTTGAAATCCGGCGTAACAGACTTCTTTGTTTTCTTTTTACTTTTTGTTCTTTATGACAACCTTTTTTAATCACTTGTTTGCATTTGTTTTCTTTTTTCAGCTTTTCTTTGAAGATTGGAAGGCGGAGTACATGTTCCAGCTGCTGTTCATTCCTTTGAACATGTTGTGTTATGAAGACTTGCCTCTTGAGTTACGTGAACTGATTGCGGACCTCAGGCTCACTTCCCTGTCGCAATCGCGGACGCAGCCTTGCAGACGCAAGAATCATTTGGGGCACTGTTTTTCTACTGGGTGCAAAAGGTTGTGCGTGGACAATAGCTAGGTTTTGATGTTGTGTTTGTGTGTGCTGACTATGTATGAAAAAGACTTTTTTGTCGTTGTGTTTTCTTCTTGTTCGTTTATGCGGCAGTGCATCTGGATGAATTTGTATATGTATGTGTATTTTTATATCAATAACTGATACAATATATATAAGTGTATAATTTTATTTTTTGTTGACTACCACGGTCTATGCGAACTGGCATTTTTGTCACGCTTATATGTATGATATGTGTTCGATGAACTGTATCGCATTTGATGCCGAACTTCTTTGTCCAATATAAGAGAACTGCATTTTTCTTGGCATTCAAGCAAAGTGCTGCACGTGTGTGCATGCCGAAACTGCATTGCTTTTATGACACAGAACTGCTTTTTTTTTGTCAGAACAAAAAACGCATTACTTATTGCCTATAGTTGCGGTTTGTAGTTGGATTTTTATTTGTTTATGCGTTAAGGTACATGGTGGGTGGGGTGTTTGGGGGGGTCCCCAAATTTTTTAGTTGTCTATATATTTTTATGTATTGTTCTTGTACGCCTTTGCGTGCGTTAGTGCGACGCCGAAAGGTGGTGGGAGGGGGGTCGTGACTTCTCCACATCCTCTCGCGAGGCCGAGCTCGAACGAAGCCGGAGCAGCGGCGACGCTGCTTGCCGCCATGGCGCGAGGGCGAAGTCCGGCTATACCTGCCGCCTCGCTCTCTTAGGGTGTGGGGGGTAGTTTTGCAGCGTCCCTTTGATGGAAAAAGAATGTCCGCGATCATACTGCCAAGCGCCTTTGCAAGAGCGAGGCCGGCAAAGAGGTGGGGAGGGGGTCGTGACCTCCCTCCACATCCCCTGCTCGGCCGAGCTCGAACGAGCCGAGCAGCGGCGACGCTTGCCGCGGCGCCGCATGCGTGAGGCGAGTCCGTCTATACCTCGCCGCCTGTCTATCTTAGGGTGTGGGGGTGGTTTCTTGCGCCCCTTTGATGGAAAACAGAATGTCCGCTGACTGGCGTGTCAACTAAGCGCATCGCTGCGCAGAGCGAGGCCGAGCAGGGGGTGGGTAGGGGGGGTCGTGACCCCCCTCCACATCCCCCTGCTCGGTCGAGCCTGGAATGAGCCGGAGCAGGCGGCGACGCGGCTTGCCGCGGCGCCACATGCGTAGGCGAGTCCGTCATACCCCGTCGCCCCCCTGTCTATCTTAGGGTGTGGGGGGTGGTTTTGCGCGCGTCCCCTTTGATGGAAAAAACAGAATGTCCGCACTGCGCCTGTCAACCAAGCGCACTGCGTGCGTTAGCGCGAGGCCGAGCAGGGGGTGGGGAGGGGGGGTCGTGACCCCCCTCCACATCCCCCTGCGAGGCCGAGCCTGGAACGAGCCGGAGCAGGCGGCGACGCGGCTTGCATGGCGCCGCATGCGAGGGCGAGTCCGTCATACCCGTCGCCGCCTGTCTATCTTAGGGTGTGGGGGTGGTTTTCTTGGCGTCCTTTGATGGAAAAAATAGAATGTCCGCCTGCTTTGTCAACCAAGCGCCTTTGCATGCTTTAAGCGAGGCCGAGCAGGTGGGGAGGGGTCGTGACCCCTCCACATCCTCGCTCGGCCGAGCCTGAACGAGCTTGAACGAGGCAGCGGCGGCGGCTTGCTGCATGCATAGCGTGGCGAGTCCGTCTATACCCGTCGCCACTTTGTCTATCTTAGGGTGTGGGGGGTGGTTTTGCGCGTCCCCTTTAATGGAAAAACCGAATGTCCAGATCGCTACCACAACCAAGCGCCTTTGCATGCGTTAGCGCGAGGCCGAGCAGGGGGTGGGGAGGGGGGGTCGTGACCCCCCCCCCACATCCCCCTACTCGGCCGAGCCTGGAACGAGCCGGAGCAGGCGGCGACACGGCTTGCCGCGGCGCCGCATGAGTAGGCGAGTCCTATACCCGTAGCCCTCTGCTATCTTAGGGTGTGTGGGGGGTGGTTTGCGCTGGCCCCTTTGATGGAAAAAGCAGAATGTCCGCACCGCTCGGCCAACCAAGCGCACTGCGTGCGTTAGCGCGAGGCCGAGCAGGATGGTGGGAGGGGGGTCGTGGCCCCCCTCCACATCCCCCTGCTCGGTCGAGCCTGGAATGAGCCGGAGCAGGCGGCGACGCGGCTTGCCGCGGCGCCACATGCGAGGGCGCAGTCCTTCATACCTGCCGCCTACCTGTCTATCTTAGGGTGTGGGGGTGGTTTTGTCTTGGCGTCCCCTTTGATGGAAAAAGCAGAATGTCCACACTGCAGGCTCACAACCAAGCGCCTTGCATGCGTTAGCGAGGCCGAGCAGGGGTGGGGAGGGGGTCGTGCCCCCCTCCACATCCTCCGCTTTCGGCCGAGCTGAAACAGCCGAACAGCGGCGGCGGCTTGCCGAGGCGCCGCATGCGAGGCGAGTCCGTCATACCCGTCGCCCCTGTCTATCTTAGGGGTGTGGGGTGGTTTTGCGCGCCCCTTTGATGGAAAAACAGAATGTCCGTGACCCTTTTGTCCAACCAAGCGCCTTGCATGCGTTAGCGTGAGGCCCAAAGCAGGGGTGGGGAGGGGGTCGTGACCCCCTCCATATCCCCCGCCACCGAGCCTGAACGAGCCGGGAGCAGCGGCTTGCCGTGGCGCCCGCATGCGTAGGCGAGTCCGTCATACCCGTCGCCCCTGTCTATCTTAGGGTGTGGTGGGGGGTTGCGTCGTCCCCTTTGATGGAAAAACAGAATGTCCGCTGCGCCTCTCAACCAAGCGCCTGCGTGCGTTAAGCGCAAGGCGGCGAGCAGGTGGGGAGGGGTCGTGACCCTCCTCCACATCCCCCGCCGCCGAGCATGGAACGAGCCGAGCGGCGGCGACGCTGCTTGCAGCGGCGCCGCATGCGTAGGGCAATCCGGCTATACCCGTCGGCCCCTTTCTATCTTAGGGTGTGGGGGTGTGGTTTTGCGCGCGTCCTTTGATGGAAAAACCAGAATGTCCGCCTGCGCTTTGTCAACCAAGCGCACTGCATGCGTTAGCGCGAGGCCGAGCAGGGGGTGGGGAGGGGGTCGTGACCCCCCTCCACATCCCCCTGCAAGGCCGAGCCTGGAACGAGCCGGAGCAGGCGGCGACGCGGCTTGCCGCGGCGCCGCATGCGTAGGCGAGTCCGTCATACCCCGTCGCCCCCTGTCTATCTTAGGGTGTGGGGGGGTGGTTTTTGCGCGCGTCCCCTTTGATGGAAAAAACAGAATGTCCGCACTGCGCCTGTCAACCAAGCGCACTGCGTGCGTTAGCGCGAGGCCGAGCAGGGGGTGGGGAGGGGGGTCGTGACCCCCTCCCCATCCCCTGCCGGCCGAAAGCATGGAACGAGCAAGCGGCGGCAGCGGCTGGCCGCGGCGCCGCATGCGTTGGCGATTCCGTCAAAACCCGTCGCCCCCCTGTCTATCTTAGGGTGTGGGGGGGGGTTGTTTTGTCTTGGCGTCCTTTGATGGAAAAACAGAATGTCCGCACTCCGCCTGTCAACCAAGCGCACTGCGTGCGTTAGCGCGAGGCCGAGCAGGGGGTGGGGAGGGGGGGTCGTGACCCCCCCTCCACATCCCCTGCGAGGCCGAGCCTGGAACGAGCCGGAGCAGGCGGCGACGCGGCTTGCCGCGGCGCCGCATGCGTAGGCGAGTCCGTCATACCCCGTAGCCCCCCTGTCTATCTTAGGGTGTGTGTGGGGGGGGTGGTTTTCTTGGCGTCCTTTGATGGAAAAAGCAGAATGTCCGCCTGCGCTTTGTCAACCAAAGCGCTGCTGCGTGTGTTAGCGAGGCCGGCAGGGTGGGGAGGGGGTCGTGACCCTCCACATCTCCTGCCGGCCGAGCTCGAACGAGCCGGCGTAGCGGCGACGCTGCTTGCGCGCCGCATTCAGGCGAGTCCGTCATACCCGTCGCCCCTGTCTATCTTAGGGTGTGTGGGGGGTGGTTTCTTGGCGTCCTTTGATGGAAAAAAGCAGAATGTCCGTGACTGCGCTTTGTCAACCAAGCGCCGCTGCGTGCGTTAGCGAGGCCGGCAGGGGTGGGGCTCTTATCGTTCTTCATTTATGTGTTGGGGCCCTTGATATTTGTCTTGCTTTCACCAACGTTGAGTACTTTGCACTTCGTGTACCAAGTGTTTGTGTTGGGGCCCTTGTAAATCGTTCTTCATTTATGCATGTACTGCACTTCACGGATACACTTGTCGAACTGCCTTATGTTGGTTTTGTGAACTGTATTGACGTTTGTTTAGAAATGTACATGGATTATATTTTTTTAGATATATCAATATTAATTTTTATTTTTATATAATTACTATTTTTTGTGGACTGTTATGTTTTGTATGTGCATACTATGTTTTGGTGTCACTCATTAAATTTTTCAAAGTTGTGTATATACTTGTTCTAATGCAAACTAATTTCTGCGAAAGAAATTGATCACAAGCAAACTTACATTGTTTTTATAATAGAAATATTCGATATGAAGCAACGGACATTATAAAAATCTTGCATACATGAAACAAAGAACACCACAACGCTTAAAGTAAACTGAGACTAAACACAGCTCTGATTTTTTCTAGTTCTTTGTCTTTGGATTACTGATCTTGTTCTTCTTCTTCTTTTCTTCTTTGTCTCTTTTTTCCTTGTCCAGTCCCATTATGACAACATAGATGATTCTCCATGACTCATATGTTGCGAATGCATCTATTGCTGCATACTTGATAAGCTTGTTTGGCAGCGGGCAAAATCCCCACAGAGTATGATCCTCCTTGCGGTTAATTTTTTTCTTCATGTCATTGTAGTGAATGTCTATCATCCTGCCAGCAACATCAGCCAAAGAGTCAAACTTCTTTTTATTGTATGGGTCTCTCCATTCAACCTGAATATCAATGTAGTTGTTGGAGTTGATCTCCAAACCAGATACCTTCAGCTTGCTTTTGTCTCCTTCAATAGCGAATCCGACGAAGGTGTACTCATCATTCATCAGGAATTTGTCTAGTTCCATTGGCCTGCAATATATTTGAATAGAGTGAATATATTTTATTTCTTTAGAACTAGCAATGTTTCTTTTGTGTTTTTCTGAAACTGAACTGCAATATGGATATCTCAATACATTTGCATTGAGCAGTTGCTAATACTTTGTTCAGCATAACTATTAAATCTGATAATAGATTGCATAAACAATGCATGTTTTGTGTATGCTTGTATTCCTGGACCTAATTTCATACATGTTTTGTATGGTAATGTTGCAGTGAAGAAACTATAATTAAACTACGTGTATTGCTAGATAATATCATTCAAGAATTGAACACATGAGTGACATACATGGAGCCAGATCAAAACTGTCAATAAATTCATATGCCACGCTTTTTCAAGAATGAGAACCAAAGGTTAAATATTATGGCAATTGCAGTGAAGAAAATTTAAAATCAATATTGGCAAGCAACAGTTATTCTTACCTGTCTTTAGCTGCAGATATGTGGTAGACAAGGCATTCTTTTTCTACTCATAGCTGTAGTACCGCTGCACGTTGTGGCTTCTCGTAGTGTGTGTACTCGACGTTAATGCTGACTAGTTTGACGGGCATTCCGCCGAGCTTCCTCCTGAACGTGGACAGCATCTTGTCCACGTCTTTGCCCTTGCTTGTGCAAAGGACGTGGAGCTTGTGATTGCCGTGGAGGTGGACGTCGTGGAGCTCCCTGGTGTACTTGCGGCGCTGCTTGTACAGAGGTGCATCCGCCATGATTCTCGTGTGTTCTCTGGTGTTTGTTATGGAGAGAGAGGTTAGTGAAAGGAAGAGCGGAGAAGAAGATGCAATTGGGTTTTTTGGGGGGACGAAGCACTTGTGTTTTCTCCTCTGCTCTCCTTGACAGGATGTGGGAGAGGTGGAGCGGGGCGGTAGCATGGTGGGGCTCTGTTTTAAGTTTACGTGGCAACTGCCGAGAGGTTCTGCTATGAGGAGGCTCTTGCTAGTCGTGAGGAAATCCGAACGTCGTCGCCTCTTTTTCGTGATTAAATCAATGTATTGGCGAATCAGAAAAATGTGATGATTGTGTTTTCGGTCAATTGTCCAAGTCAGTGCACTTCTTTTCTATCAGAAACGAACTGCTCATGTCCACGTAGTGTACTGCAGTTTGATTCACACAAATGTACTTTTTTTCTTATCTTGATGGCGTTCTTTCTTTTCTTTTCTTGATCTTTGTGGTAATACAGCGTTTGTGTGGATGGAGGGTAATGTGGCTAGGGGTTGTCGGAGTGTTTTGGTTAAGTAATGAGGCTGCATTCTTTTTCAGCCATACTGCATTGCAGAGAGAAGATAACTGCAATCAGAAAAAAAAATAGTTTGTGCTTCCACGTGGAGAACTGCGTTGTTGTACGTCGCTGACTGCATCTGTACGTTGACATTGGGCTTCCTGCATTTTATTTATTAATATTCTTACAGTGCCGACGCACATTTTATTTTTTTTGTTGTTATTCATTTAAGAAATATTTGTCATTTTTTCTTTTTAATGTTTTATTTTTGAACGTATTGTTTTTTCTTAGTTGGCTTTGTTGGCCCTGTGTTCTGGTAGTGAAGACGCAATTGGGCCAGGTCGGCCTGTGAGCACACGGTTGGTTCTTGTTTTGCTGTGTGTGAGTCCTAATGTTTAGTCCCACCTCACCCGCGGAAGGCGCGCCGGACCTGTTTATAAGCGTTGGCGAGGCATACTAGTCGAACTCCTCTGTATACTTATCTGGGCGCTTATACACGGCGCATTGCTATATGCTCTATGACTGTGGGGCCCATGTGCAACCGGCCCCATGCACTGTGACTTCGTAACCACTCGCCTTCTATGGGCGTAGACCTGTCTGAGGCTGGTGGGGCGGTGCCACTGGTGGTCAATTTTTTCTTTTTATATTTCTCCTGTGTGTTTTTTTTTCAATGTTGGAGTGTACCTTTGCATTGATCGTTGTTCTATCTTGCATTGTATACGCCTGCGTGCTACATGTACTGATTGTCATTTTTTCCATCTTTTGCTATCGGCTAATCTTTTTCCCAATGTATGGGAGTTCAACTTTGCTTTGCAAATCATACACATACTTCACTCATTATGGTTCTGTCTTTGTACTTTCGTGTATTTCCATCTTGTATTGAATTATTTTACGTGTTTTGCGTTTTCTATTTGTGTTTTTGCTCTTATGTATTCCTTTTTTCAAATTTATGTTCGTGCACTGCTTTGTTGGGTATGTTAAGACTTCATTCGACAAATTCGATTGTCTTGCATTAAATCATAAATTACCTTTGCGTAAATCTGTTTGCATTCTCACGACAATTTCATCACCAGCAAGCTAAGTTGAGCGAAAGCAAACTAACATAATCTGAGTTCATCATTACAGGCGATTGTGCATGGCAAGCAAACTAGGTTCAGCACACAAGCAAACTAACGATACATATGCAAACAACACAAAGCAAATTTGATGATGATTCTAAAAGAACGCTGGCAAACTTGGCTTCTTGCCGGCACCATCTTCTTCTTCACCAGTCAGGCTCTCCCCATCCCAGCTGCTCCTGGCGTGCTTCTTGGGTGGCTCCTCCTTCTCCTGCTTTGCACGGCGAAGGCCGTCCTGGGTGAGGGTGATGCGGTTCCATATCTCGTACGATGCGTAGGCGTCCATTGCCACGTACTCGATGTGCCTCCTAGACAGAGGCAGGATGGCCCAGCACTGGTGCTCGGTGTCGGTGATCTTCTTCTTCATGTTGTTGTAGTAGTCGTCGATGAGCACGCCGGAGACGTCTCCGAGGGAGTCCAACGGCTTGGTTGCGTCGGGCACCCTCCACTCCTTCTGGATGTCGACGAAGTTGGCAACCTCCAGTTTGACGCGCTCGAGCCTGGTTTTGTCGCCGTCGATGGAGAAGCCTGCAAAGGTGTACCTGGGGTCGGCGAGGAAGTTGTCGAAGACGGTGCACCTTTCAGTGTCGCTCATTTGGAAGAGCAGCACCGGGTGATTCTTGCCGATGGAGAGCTGGGCAGAGGGCGGGTTTCGTGTCGCCTGTGGTCGTTGTCGCATTTCGAGATCAACGCCGACGATCTTGTGGCGCTGGAGGCTGAGGTGGTGCTCGTATTGCGCGAGGGTGATCGCCATCTGCTTCTTGTCGTTGGTGTGGATGACGTGCAACTTGGTGTTGCCGTGCGCCTCCACGGCGTTGTCGCCCTTGTACTCGTCGGTGAACGTCATCGCCGGTTGTGGGAGCACAATGTATACTTGTGTTGTTGTGGATGAGAAGGCCTTTGGCAGGGGTCTGAATTTAAGGGGAGGGCGCGGGGTGGGATGGCCTCGTCGGATGAACTGCACGATCGCGCTGATGATGCGGTTGTGCGGATCGTGGGTTGGTTTTGCATCTGTGATCGTGGGCTTGTGGTGATGGAACTGCTCCGATCGGGTGGTTGTATGCGAACGTGGTTTTTTTTAAGGTGTGTTTGTTTTATTTCTGATCAGCACATTTTTTTAACCACCATTTTTTTCTATGCGAACAGGCATTTTTTTACGTTTTGTAGATGCATCTTGTGCGATAATGAACTGCATTAGTATATAGTCGTGCACTACATCTTCTAGGATTCAGTACTGCACTTGTGTATACATGTGCGTACTTCACTGTTTTTTGAGTTTATTTATTCGTGTAGGGGTAATCGGGAACTAGATTGCCATACCGCACTGCATCGTGTAACGTAGTGCACTGTATTGTTTACAGCTACGTACTTCATCTTGTTTTTTCTTGTACCTACTGCAATCACTGGTACGGGAGGGGTAGGGAAAGGGGGGGTGGGGGGCCCCCATTTTTTTTAACTTATTGTTTTTTCTTAGTCGGCCTTGTTGGGCCTTTGTTCGGCTAGTTTAGAGACATACTTGGGCCGAGGTCGGCCTGTGAGCACGGCTTGGTTCCCGTTTCGCTGTGTGTGCGTCCTAATGTTTAGTCCCACCTCGCTTCGCGGAAGGCGCTTGACCTGTTTATAAGCGTTGCGAGGCATACCGGTCGAACTCCTCCGTATACTTATCTCTGGGCGCTTATACGCATGGCCGCATGACTATATGCTCTATGACCTGTGGGCCCATGTCCAACCGGCCCCATGCACTGTGGCTCAGAACGACTCCCCTTCTGTGGGTGCAGACCTATTAAGAGACTAGCTGGGGCTGGTAGTGTTAGAGTTATAATATAAGTCATGTACCCCTTTGTATTTATCCCGTTGTATAAGGGGTTTCCTGCATATGTTCCACACCTGTACATGTATATATATCGGCCTATGGCCTCATGGGAATACAAGTTGCATATTCCTAACATGGTATTAGAGCTAGGTCAATTTTTGCACGCCGCAACTCGTGCGTTTAATCTATCTCCCGATCGAAGCCGCCGGCCTCGATCTCCCGAGTCTCCCGATCGGATCGATCTCGTCCGGCTCGTCTTGTCTTGTGGGATCAGATCGAAGCCCCAGCCGGCCGCTCGTCCTAGTCCCGCTCGAAGCCCCCTTCCTCGCTCTCCCGATCGGATCGAAGCCCCAGCCGGCCTCGCTCCCCAGCCGGTCGCTCCTCCTCGTCCCGCTCGCAGTGGATCGACGCCCCAGCCGGCCTTGCTCCCCAGCCGGTCGCTCCTCCTAGTCCCGCTCGCAGTGGATCGAAGCCCCAGCCGTCTCGTTCCCAGCCGGCCCCAAGTGACGCAGGCCCGATCAATTCCCTCCAGCCGGCCCTGCCTGCTCTGGACTCCCGCAAGTCCTGTTCTCTCGTCAGATTCTGTTGAAAAAAAAAACATGTCTGCTGCATCGGGCTATGTTGCTGTCCCTCGCTGTCCGGTGATCTTTGATGGTACTAACTACACCGAAGTTCATCGGCTTTATGCGCATTCACATGCGTGGCATCCGTCTTCGGGGTGTTCTCTCTGGCGAGGTCTGCTGTCCGCCACGTCCGGTTCCTCCGGTTGCCCCTACTCCGCCGACTCCTTGGTTCTTCCCACGGATGCTAATCGGGCCGCCAAGGATGCGGCTAAGCTTCTTGATGAGACCGCTGATCGTGCTTATGATGAGAGGGTTTTGGCTTATGAGGAGGCTCTTGGGGCGTATCATGGTGCTCTGTCTGTTTACACCCGGTGGCTTGATGATGATGCTCGTCTGCGGTTGTTCTCCCGCTAGTGTTACGCCTCGGTTTGCTTACGAGTTTACGGGTCTTCCCTCATCTTTGAGATATGGACCCGTCTTCGTCGGCGCTATGAGCCCTCTGGTGATGCCTTATACCTTTACGTGGTCCGCCAGAGCATGCTCTTCAGCAGGGTGACTCTCTTGTTGATGACTTCTATGCACGAGTTACGCTATCTGGCGCCCGACTTGATTCTCTCCGCAAAGGATCTTTGGTTGTCGTATTGCCCCTGTTGCCGAGCTGTCCAGCCAATTTGGAGTTTCATCGCGTCTATGAGTTCTGTCTCGGCTCCGTAAGGAGTTTGAGCCCAGCGTGCTCAGTTGTTTGCGTCGTGGCCGTATTTCTCTCATGGAGGCGCTTTACGAGATTCGTGCGAGGAGACTTCGCTTACGTGGTGCCGGTTTCTGGAGGTTCATACGTGCTCGCTACTCGGGCTTCTTCCACACCAACTTTGCAGACCCCTTCTCGCTTGAGTGCTCCGCGCTTTTGCCCACTCCTACGGAGGCTCGAGTCGCCCGTCCACATTGCGGCTCTTGCAACAATGATGGTCATATTGAGTCCGATGCTACGAAGAGGAAACACTGCGCAAGGCGCGATCATCATCTTCGGGGACTTCGTCATCTACCTCGGCAGCTTCAGCCATTGCTTTGTTGGCAGGATATTACGAGACTTAAGCGTCGCTTTCGCGGCTTGAGTTCTTCCTCGATGGAATGCTGCTGGTTACGTGGTGATGCTTCCCGACCTTGAGCAACCGCCCTCTACACGGTCAGTACATCCCCATGGGTTACGGACTCTGGAGCTTCTTTTCATATGTCTTCTCATTCTTCCACTTTGTCCACTCTTCGATTGCTTTGGATTCTCCTGTTCATGTCTTCACTTCGATGGTACTCCACTTTACATTTGCTAGTAGAGGCAATCTTTCCACTCCTTCTTATTACATTCTGATGTTGCTCATGTTCCTCGACTTACCATGAATCTGTTTTTACGCGGTCAACTTATCGATTACGGTTGTCGCGTCATCCTTGACGTTGACTCTTGTTCTGTCGGGACCGTCGCACACACACTCTGGTTGGGGCTGGCCCTCGCCGCCCGTGATTCTCGTGGTCTTTGGGAGTTGGACTGGCTTCATGTTCCTTCCGCTGCCACCACCATCGCCAGTTCCTCCGCTTCAGTCGCCTCCATTACTGGTTCCTTCCAGCAGTGGCATCATCGGCTTGGTCATCTGTGTGGTTCTCGGTTGTCGTCTTTGGTTCGTCGAGGTCTTCTGGGGTCTGTCTCAGGAGATGTCTCTTTAGAGTGTCAGGGTTGTCGTCTTGGCAAGCGATTCGATTACCATATTCACATAGTGAGTCGGTGTCTAAGCGTCCTTTCGATTTAGTCCATTACGATGTATGGGGTCCGGCTCCTTTAAGGCGAAGGTGGTCATAAATATTATATTATTTTCATAGATGATTTCTCTCGTTACACATGGCTTTATTTCATGACTTCTCGTAGTGAGGTGTTGTCTATTTATAAGCGTTTTGCTGCCATGGTTCATACTCGATTCTCTTCACCCATTCGTGTTTTTCTTTGACTCATTTGGCGAGTATATCTCTAAGATGTTGCGTGGTGTTCTTCTTGAGCAAGGAACTCTCTCTCAATTCTCTTGTCACGGTGCTCATGCTCGAGAATGGTGTGGCTGAGCGAAAGCATCGACATCTTCTTGAGACGGCTCGTGCATTGATGATTGCTGCCTCTCTCCGCCTCATTTTTGGGCTGAGGCTGTCTCCACCTCCACCTATCTTATCAACACTCTGACCTTCCGCTGCTCTACAGTGGTGGTGTTCCTTTCGGCGTCTTTTTGATCGTTCTCCTGATTATTCGATGCTTCGCTTGTTTGGTTGTGTTTGCTATGTTCTACGTGCCCTCGCGAACGCACCAAACCGACCTTCGATCTGTTGAGTGTGTCTTCTTAGGCTACTGATGATGAGCATAAGGGCTATCGTTGTTGGGATCCTATCGGTGCGTCGGATGCGTATCTCTCGAGGCGTGACTTTTGACGAGTCTCGTCCCTTCTACCCCGCCCATCCTCCTCGGCTGTTTGAGTGGAGGATATCTCTTTCCTCACTTTTCTGACTCACCTATTACCCCTATCGAGCACTGTGCCTAGTCGTTCCACTCCCTCCGCTTCTCCACCTCTAGTCGATTTGCAGCCACCATCTTTCCCGGTCTCCTCGCCTAGCATGTCACCGGATTCTACACCTTCATCTCCGGTGACTTCTTCGTCGCCACCCCCCGATTCTACCTTGGCGATTCCTCCTTCTATTGTTCCATCTTTTCCTCAGCATTACACTCGTCGTTCACGACCTGTGGATGCCTCTGTGGATGAGTCGTCATCTTCCTCTCAGCCTACTTATGGCTTGCGTTCTCGTCCTCGTCCGCCTGTTGATCGCTTTGGATTTCCCACCGCTGGTGCTGTTCTTGAGCCGACTTCTTATCATCAGTGTTGTTCATCTGAATGGCAGTTTGCGATGGCGAGAGGAGATTGCCGCTCTTGAACGCCTTGGTACACAGGATCTTGTTTCTCTTCCTCCCGGAGTCCGTCCGATCACTTGTAAGTGGGTCTACAAGGTTAAGACTTCGCTCGATGGTTCTCTTGAGCGTCCACAAAGCTCGTCTTGTGGCTCGTGGTTTTCAGCGAGCACGGTCGTGATTATGACGAGACTTTTGCTCCTGTGGCCCATATGACCACCTTTGTTCGTACACTTCTTGCCGTTGCCTCTGCATGCTACCGGGTCTATATCTCGACTTGATGTTAAGAATGCCTTTCTTAATGGTGAGCTGCGTGAGGAGGTCTACATGCAGCCACCACCGGGTATTCTGTTCACGATGGCATGGTATGTCTTCTTCGTCGCTCTCTATGGCCTTAAGCAAGCCCCCGCTTTGGTTTGAGCGCTTTGCCTCTGTGATCACTTCTTGCTGGTTTTTCCGCAAGTGCTCATGATCCAGCCTTTGTTTATTCACCTTTCTCCTCGTGGTCGGACTCTTCTTCTTCTCTATGTTGATGACATGATCATCACGGGGATGACCCGAGTATATTGCCTTTGTAAAGGCCCGTCTTAGTGAGCGATTTCTTATGTGCGATGTTGGACCTCTTCGCTACTTTCTTGGGATTGAAGTCTCTTCTACCTCGATGGCTTTTTATATCCCGGGAAAAGTATATCCAGGATCTTCTTGCTCGTGCTGCTCTTCATCGACGGCGCGTTGTTGAGACTCCTATGGAGCTCAATGTTCACCTTCGATGCTCTTGATGGTGATCCTCTCCACGACCCGACGCGATATCATCATCTTGTTGGCAGTCTTGTCTATCTATTTGTCACTCGTCCGGACATCTCTTATCCGGTTCATATTCTCGAGTCGGTTTGTCTCTACTCCCACCTCGGTTCACTATAGTCATCTCCTTCGTGTTCTTCGATATCTTGAGGCACGATCTCTCACCGTCTATTCTTTCCTCGCTCCGATTCTTTCTGACTTGAGCCTATTCGGATGCTACGTGGGCTAGTGATCCTTCGGATCGCCGTTCACTTTACGCTTCTTGTGTTTTCTTGGTGGTTCTCTCATTGCACGGAAGGCGAAGAAACAGCTTGCAGTTTCCGTTCGAGTGTCGAGGCTGAGTTGCGAGCAATGGCCCTTTTGACGGCAGCAGAGGTGACTTGGTTACGGTGGTTACTTCAGATTTTGGTGTTTACATCACTACACCGACTACTGCTCTTATCGTGATGACAGTGCTATCGGCATTGCAGCGATCCTGTGAAGCATGAGCTCACCAAGCATATTGGTGTTGATGCTTTCTATGTCTTGTGGTGTGCGAGATCGAGTTATTGCTCTTGATATGTGCCTTCCGAATTCTGATTGGCGGATTTCTGGCGAAGGCCAGACTAGAGCACAACATGGCTTTTATCTCTCCAAACTTAGTGTTGTTCATCCACCATGAGTTTGAGGGGGTGTTAGAGTTATAATATAAGTCATGTACCCCTTTGTATTTATCCCGTTGTATAAGGGGTTTCCTGCATATGTTCCACACCTGTACATGTATATATATCGGCCTATGGCCTCATGGGAATACAAGTTGCATATTCCTAACAGGTAGCACCTGGGTGGTCAATTTTTTTTGTTTGTTACTTTTTCAACGTTGGGGCGTGCACTGCTTTTTTTAGTAAATCATGCGTGCACTGATTTTTTTAGTAAATCATGCGTGCACTGGTTTTTTTAGTAAATCATGCGTGCCTTTGCATTGATTTAGTTTCGATCTTGCATGTGCACGCATCTTGTCTTGCACATTTTCTGAGCTACATTTTTGTACCTTTGCATTGGTATCATTTTTCTTTATTGTTTTTCCTCTTTCGTATCCTTTTTCTTTGTGTACGGGTGTGCCTTGCTTTTGTGCTCCTATCGCCTTTGCATTTGTCATAGTTACATCTTTGCAGGTGTACACATTTTACCTCAGTGCATCCTTCTTTAATGCCAAAAAGTTGTATTTGGCTATGCCAATCTTTGCTAAAGTGCTTCTCTTTTGCTTTTTTTATCATGTCTTGCACTTCATGCACACATATAGTGAACTTCTGATGCAATTTGGAGAAGCGCACACATAAAATGGTGTGTGGATTATAATTTTCGAGTATTATTTTTTAACGATCTGCGGTTTTGTTCGTGGGAATTGCTGCGATCAAAAGTACACCTTCTTTTTTCGTTCCTTTTTCTTTGGTAACATAAGCCTTTATTGATTGTCCTTTATTCTTGGGAACATAATTTCCATTAAGTCCCCTTTAGTTTTCAGTTTTGACCTTATTGCATTCCTCTTGTATAAATGAAGGCTAACTTATACCCTTGCTTTGCATTTCATTTCTCCGCTAGTTGCACGTTCTCTCCTTTCTCCAGCCTATTATTATTTTTTTGCTTTTCTAGATTTCTGTTGCGATGGCTCCAGGCCCCTGTGCGTATCTCTTTTGATGCGGCCATGGTTGTGGTGTCTTAAGCCTTGCTGCAATTGTTCAGCTTGCTCATGAGCCCGTCGTGCTTTCGTCGTGGTGGGAAGGTGTTGTGCCGAATCGGGCGAGCCGAGCAGCTTGCATATGGTACAATATTCACGGAAGGATTGGATATGGGCGGATCAACGTTTACGTGTTCTATTACGCCTTGATTCGGCGTGGCCTTGGCTGCACGAGTCCTTTTGTCCATCGACTTACGCCAACAGATGTGGAGACTCACTACAAGATGGTATGTTTACGTTAGATATGATTTTTTCTTTGTGTTTTTTGTATAATTCCATTGCATTACGAACTTGCGGTATTTTAGGAACGCACTTTTTTCTTTGTTTTTGAAGTGTCTTGCAATGTGTTCTTATTTCTTGTTTTTATTTTTATGCTTGTGTGCATGTAGCTTATGTTTTAGTTTACATGGTTACAATATGTGAACTGCTTATATATTAGCTGAGCACTACATATTTCTACATTTTTCCCAATTTTTTTGGTGTGTACTACATGTATCTAGTCTATAGTACTGCATGATAGTTCAAAGCGTACTGCATATTTGCAAGTTCCATACTGCATATTGAAATGCGTTTTATATGTACTACTCGTTGGACTGTTGTGCACTTCATCTATCTCTCGTGCAGTATGAGAATTGTCTTTGCTAGTTTCGTTCTCAAAGCAGTTTTATTATTTTTTACAGAAAATTCCTAAACGAGCTATTAGGTATGTCGGCTCAAGAAGAAAGGAATTCTTCAAGTTGTTCTTGGTAATGGATACCTTCAACCGGTCAAGTACACCGTAGGCGTTGACGGGCGGTAATGGTTACGCACAAAGGGTGGAAGGAATTTGTCATTGATAGTGGCACGAAGTCTGAGCAAGTTGTTGTCCTCAACTTCTTTGAACTCGAGGATCGTACGGTTAGAATCACGTTTGATGTGATTGGCTAAGGTTATGAGGTTGATTTGTAATAAGTACTTTTGCGTGTTGAACGCTTCATCTTTTTTGATGTCTTTTGTAACAAGCACTTTTGTGATCTGAACCACTTCAATTATTATTCAGTGGGAAATTTGTGTTTACATGGTTACAATATGTCATTGCTTATATGTTATTTGAGCACTACATGTTTCCACATTTTTCCCAATTTGCATGGTGTGTACTACATGTAGTTAGTCTATAATCTTTGCATGATAGTTGAAGCGTCTTGCATTTTTGCAAGTTTCATACTGCATATTGAAATGCTTTTTATATGTACTACTTGTTGGACTGCAATGAGCTAATGACATTTTTACATGGTTTTTGAATCAAAATGTGTCAATGTTTTACTCAAGACTGCTATATATATGGTATACTCTATATACCATTTTCTCTTTTACATGGTTTAGTTGAATAAGTCATAGTCAACGAGAAATTTGTGTTTACACAAAATTTAAACTGATACATAAGTCATAGAGATAAGCAAACTGCTATGCATACGATTAATTTATTTTCTGATCATCTATTTGGTCGTTAACTTTCTGCTTCATGGCGATTATGCAGCGTGTCTAATGTCGCACTTTCTTTTTGTTTTCCATGGCGGTGCTGCTGGTTCTTGTCTCTGCACCTTTGTGTTTGTAGCCCCCCGCGTGCTGGTTGATGGCTGCTTTGGTTTTCCAGCGCTGTGGACTGCATCCTTCTTTGCTCCCCGCGTGCTGGTTGATGGCTGCTTTGGTTTTCCAATGCTGTGAACTGCACCCTTCTTTGATCTCCGTGTGCTGGTTGATGGTGGTTTTCATTTTCCAGTGTTGTGAACTGCATCCTTCTTTGATCCTACCTTGTTTTTTGAAAGTGGTGTTGTTGTCGGTTTTTTCTGTACAGCAGTATTTCCTTGAGGTGGTCTTGTTGACACTGTTTCTTCATGTTCTTCGTCCTCTTCACTCTCTTCAGTCTCTTCACTCTCTTCTTCCTCTTCATCATCTTCATCATATGTTTCTTCATACGCCACTGTTTCTTGCTTTCTTCACATTCTTCGTCCTCTTCACTCTCTTCTTCTTCCTCCTCTTCTCCATCTGTTTCTTCATAAGCCATTTCTTCTTCAGTTCTGTCATCATCTTCTTCTTTGATCTCACCTTCTTCGTCTTCCTCATTTTCTGATCTTTTTCTTTTTCTTTTGGGGCAGGTTCTTGAATTGTGTCTCTTCCTCTTTTTGCAGATGCTACAACGTCTCGGTTTCGTCCATTTCTTAGTGTTGTGAGTGGAATTTCTGTTTTGCTGTGCATCTCCATGTCCTTGTTTTTCTTGTTCATCTCTTTTTGTACACGTCCTGGAATTGTGGCCGCTGATTTCATTACATGTCTTGCACCTTCTTATTCCCAGTGGGTGACCATCAATGTCCAACTCAGGCTGTGGCTTACTGTTTTTGTCATCATTTTTCTCCTTGCATGCCACCTTTTTCTGGGTTGCATCTCCCCCTTTCTTCCTTCCTCTTGTGTTTGAAACAGGAGGTGGAAGAATTGTTTCTTTGATAGCACCGGTTCCGATGTGTTCAAGATTTTCTACTTGCTCGGCATTATTGTCATGCTGGGATTTCTCTGCTTGCTTTAGTTTTGCTGCTTCTTCTTCTTCTTCGTTGAGCACGTCAACTTCCTCTATCAGTGCCCTCATACCAGACAACGCTCTGTGGCACCCAGCGTCGGACCTTGTCGCTCTGTTTGCAAGGTCCATTGCTGTTTCTGTCAGCAATTTTCTACGGCAAAAAAGCGAGGTTCCATCTGGTGTTGTTTGTTCGTAGTCTCTTCTGTCAAACATTGCATCTGATCTTGCGTTACGGGTGTATCTTTTCATGATGTACACCTCAGGAATGTTGAGTACTCTCAAATGAGAAAGCATGCATAAGACATGGACGCAGAAGAGGCCTGCAGACAAACACATGATTTTTTTGTTCTGTAAGTGAACTGCATGAAATTAGTAAACATATTTTTTTTTCATTATTTGTTCATTTTTTTAAAGAAGTGAACTTCATTTGGTTTTTTGAATTACACATGCATATGTACTTTTAAAGTTCGGTAAAGTTAGCTTTTGTCCATGACTATGAGAATCTAGAATTTTTTTTGTTAGGAGTCTCACCTGTGTGTGTCCAGAGTTTGCACTCACGTTCGTAGACACCTTTATCTTCATCGGCGACCACTTGGAAATTTTGCCTTGCCCAGTCAAATGCATCCGATCTGTTGTAGTGGTGTACGAGATACTTTGTCGGGTTCTCAGGGCACCGTTCTGCTCTGAATGCAGTGCTACGGTAGAGTGTTTCTTTGAAATCTACAAACACTGCCCTTTGTATACACTTTTGATAGCTGAACTTCGAAGCCAAACTTTGTTGTTGTTTTTACCTCTGACTGCATGATCACAAATGCACTGTTACGATCCAGAGAAATGAAAAAAATGTTTGTTTTTGTAGTCATATTTTTAAGCAGTTTTTGATTGAAATTTTGTTTACCTCATTTGCTCTTGTCTCCAGCGTGCTCGGCGGCCTTCCCCGGTGCAGAATGCACTTGTCCACCTGCTGAGCAAACAGATGGAGATCATGCTTCTCCCTGACAAAATTTTTCTTCAGTATGCGGTTCATGCTCTCGCTTCTCTGTGTGGAAGTCATCCGAGCACAGAAAATTTCCTTGTAGTAAGCTGAGACCCACTCGTGCCTGTCATCCCACAGTGAATTCATCACTTCGTCGTCTTGCAAGTTGTACCTCTGAATGAGGTTCTTCCATGCTCGTTCAAATTACAGCGGCATTAGTGGGTGGTTCGACTGCATTGAGTTCGCCCTTGAGCTTCTCGTCGCCTTATACTGACAAGGCGAGGTGGTCCTTGTACTTCTTCATGATATGCCACCGACACACGGCTTATGCGAGTTTGTGGGAGGATAGTTTTTAATGCTGCCTTCATCGAAGAACACTGGTGCGAGAAGAGACAAACAATGTTTTTTATTAAGTTGTTTGTGTGTTTGCAAGATAGATGGAAGAAATATAAGTGCACAAAACAAAACAAAAGCGTAAGTATGCAGGTGTTTTTATTTTTTGTACTGTGAGCATGCAGATTGGCGGCTTGTTGTTCATACACCTCGGAAAGGTTTTGAAAACCCACTCAAATGATGGTATTGTTTCATCTACTTACGAGTGCAACAGCAAATATGGTGCTTTGTAGATGATGGTTCACCCCCACAAACACTCCCAGAGGTATGTGGAATTTGTTAGTTTTATAAGTCGTGTCAAATGTAACGCAGTCTCCAAAATCTTCATACGATCCTCTGCAACTTGCGTTCGCCCAAAAGACGTTTCTTACACGGTTATCTGCATCAACGTCATAATCATAGAAGAACTCTGGGTTTATCTTTTGCATTTTCTCGAAGAAATTCAGAAGTTTCTTGACATCATCTTCAGACTCTTCTCTGGCAAACTTCTGTTTCCTGCATTCTCAGAGACAATGCAAACTTATCTCACCAAACAGGGAATAATTACAGACAGAATGCTCAAGAGATATGCTCTGTTACGTGCTTACCTATTTACCCAGTCGTGGCTAGTATGTCACATGTACTGCAGACCACTGGACATACGGGACAGCGTCGACATCATCTGAGCATGTGTGTGGTTGTCCAGTTGCATGTCTTTCACTAACTGGTCTATCAAAGGATCGTCTTTTTTGTGCGATCGCATGTGCAGAAGCATCCCGGGGCTTTCCAGCATCTTGTGATTGTGGTTGAGTTGAACCATTTCTATCACAAATTTGCCATCCTTCCTTTTTTAACTCTAATCTTTGCATTGCAGCCAATCCTTTTTGATGTCTTCTGACGTACCCGGTGATAATCTGACACAGCCTGCTTGTGGACCCCTTCTCTTGAGCAGACAATGTAGGCATTTGTCCTGTGTTTTGCCCTCTTGCGTATACCAAACCCTGCACATCTTGAATAATTGTTATAAAAGTCCCATGCCTTTTAAATGCGTGGTGAACTTCATTCCAGCAGCAGGTACGAGGTTGAGCGGCATGTTTTTATCCTGCATTAATTGAAATGCTATATGAGAAAATTTGTTCTGTTATGTTTTTTGAATACGAGGAGTGCATACGAGTTTAATAAAGCATTTTCAATGTTCCTAGCCAAAGCTCACAAGAAATATCGATGTGCCTTTGCAATGTTATCTGTATGGATTTGTAACTATTTTTTGGACCATAAACTTACATGTGTAGAGTCGTTACCGATGGTGTTTGCATTTCGCCGGGTTGTATTGGACATGGCGGGGTTATAGCAGATGTGTGTAGTTGAGGATCTCATGGCGGTATGATAAAGGAGGATTTGTACCTGCTGTTTACTTTTGGTCGAGGCACCGTTGGTGGTCCTTGTTGTCGAAGTTGATGCAGTGCAGTTGGAGCTCTGTTTTTCGGTGCAGCAGGTGGACGCTGAGCTCTGTTTTGGGGTGCGGCAGGTGGACGTGGTGGTAATCCAGTGTTGTGACGATGTCTCGGTGGATTGGTTTTAAAATTTTGGAGCAGTGGCACATCATCATAGACATAATCATCATCTGCTGCAACATCGTGTTCAACTGCGTCATCATTATCTGTTCGGACATGTTGTCCAAACGTAGTGAACTCGTGCTTATACTCTGGGTTGAGAACTGTTATTGGCTCATCTTCATCGTCATCGTCTTCATCATCGCGTTGGTGAGTGCCTTCCTGCATTTAATGTGACATCATCGTCATCTTCAACTACATCTTCTTCTGGGAAAAATCTTCTTGTGGAGAGTAATCGCACCGCTTTGTCGTCGTGAAGAATCCATGAGGAATCTCGGGGATAACCCGGCCGATATCTCTGTCGGAAGAATATCCACTCTTCCGAAAGTTGTTGTTCTCGGTCTTTATCAATTATGCGCGGCATTTTGTATCTGTGAGCGTCATCTCCTGCACACAAAATGATCGAGCTGCATTGTCGGGTTAAATGAACTGAATCATCTGAATCGCAATGTGTTCAAAATGAATGCTGCCGAAGCAATGCACGATGATGCATCACCCTCAAGGTGAACTGAAGCAACCGCACTGCATCGTTGTACGTAATGAACCTATACAAGCGTACTGCATTTTCCCCCACAACGAACTGAAGCAACCGCACTGCATAAGTTTTGTACTGCATAATCACGCGATGTACTGCTTGTACTGATTTGTCTACGATAACTACACTGAGATGGTTTAGGAAGTGTCTTTGCTTACCTCGTGATGCAGTGATTTCTTGCGTTCTGGAGGAAGTTCCTTCTCGTCCTCTGCACAACTTTCACGTTCGCCCGTGCAGTCCACTTGCCCTTCGAAGTTCATGGGCGGATGCGGGCGTTGCTCAATGTGAACGGGAAGGAGGATTTGCTCACGAAGGTTGATGCAGACTTATTCCAAGAAGCTACGATGGATGAAGCAACCTTGCGCACACTCCTCCTTGCTCGAATTGGTTTGCTGTCGAGGCAGCACCAATCCACATCTACTGAAGTACAGCTAATTGTAGGCCCGGAGGAGTTCGGTGGCGGCGCGACCGAACTGCTGCCGTGGAAGAAGGCCGATAGGCTGGTGTTGCTTTCGGTGCTCGCCGCGGAAGAAGGCCGAGGCGACGGGCGGCGGCTGCTGCACGCCGCCATGGAAGAAGGCCGGGAGGGAGGCGGCACACCGCCGGCCGCCACGGAAGAAGGCCCGGAGGGAGGGCGGCGTCGCTCCCAAGGCCGCCGCCAAGGGAGAAAGCGGGAGGAGGGCGGCATCTCTCCCGAGCCGCCATGAAGAAGGCCGGGAGGAGGAGGCGGCGGCTAGCCAAAGGCCGCCATGTAGAAGGTCGGGAGGGAGGCGTGGCGCGATCTGTTGGTGGTGTGCGAGAATAAGGTGTTTTGGTGTGCGAGAATAAGGTCTTAAGGGTGTTATCATAATAGACCCACCTATATATATATATATATATATATATATATATATATATATATATATATATATATATATATATATATATATATATATATATATAGGCATGCTAAAGTAAGCCTGAGCGTAGAATTAGATTTTGTACGCTCCAGCCAGGCCGCATGAGGCAAAGAGAAACTCCTCCCACGCTAGCGCCCTCTAAGCAATATATTTTGAACGTAAATTTCCTTTGATTGGTCGTAACTATGGAAACCACCATTACGAGTACTAATCTGGTTCCAGTTGATAGTAAAGTTTTGCATTGTATATAGTAAAAATTAATTATGGTAGTAATTGTACGTGACCGATGGCAGATTCTTATTACTAGAAATATAGTCTTTTACTACTTCGCTCTTGTGCTATACTACTAAAACATATACTCCCTCCGTCCGAAAATACTTGCCTTCAAAATGGACAAAAAAGGATGTATCTAGAACTAAAATACATCTAGATGCATCCACTTTTAATCATTTTGATGACAAGTATTTCCGGACGGAGGGAGTAGTAATGAATGATTTTACCATTAAATTTACCAAGTAATATTCTCAAACATTTACTATGAGCAATGTTTAATTTTCTGAAGCATTAGTATTTCATAAATTATTTACATTCTAATAAAAATTGTCTTATACCAAATGGTAATGCTATTACTACCTATAGTACACATAGTACACCTAATAGCAATTTGCTCCATACCTCATCGTAATGCAATTACCATGAAATACCTGTGTTGACTAGTCATAAGGTGGTAATGGTTTTAATCCCGTTACTATATTTTGTTAGAACATTTACCGAGGTTAGTGATTAGACTAGTTGGCATGGGAGCTGGTAAAAGCTTTAATCATGTTACCATATAAACTAGCTTTTTTACCATGCCAGCCAACGGAGCCACGGGGCGGAGGAGGCACGCCTTACAGCCGGTACCGGAAATTAATTCTATTAATATATATATATATATATATATATATACACACACACACACTAAGCAAGTAAGCAGATGACAATCACATATATGATGTAAAAACTAAGTAATGCAAGACAACATATGCATGATATGAGTAATATAACCGTGCCTAGTTTGAGCATAGACCTCAGGAGGGAAATAGGACTGGTCATTTGTCTCTGAATCTTCCTCTGAGGAGCCATCTTTAACCAACAAGATGTCTGCTTCCGCAGGTAGCATTGTCTGCTCTGAAGACCTTGTTTTCTCTCCAGATACTTCCATCACCGCTTCAAATGGCTGATGCACATGAAGAGTAGTTGAATATGTAAACGTTGACTACAAATGGAATACATAATACAAAAAAGGGTAGCATGATATAATTCACGTATATGATGATTGGCTAAACAGCATGGCATTGCATAATTCACATATATAATGCCCTGCAACAAGATAGCATTGCATAATTCACATATATAATGTCTTGCAACAAGATGGCATTGCATAGTTCACTTATATGGTAACTAGACACTAAACAGGTGGCATTCACACAAACTATGTCTAAACTAAGCAAAGGACATAGCAATGCAAGACACCATACGCACAATATGAGCAACATAACCCTGCCAAGTTAGAGCATACACCTTGAGGGGGGGGATAGGACTGGTCATCTGTCTCTGAATCCTCCTTTGAGGAGCTATCCGTAACCAGCGAGATATGCTCTTCATAGGATAGCATTGTCTGCTCTGAAGACCTTGTTTTCACTCTAGATTTTTCCATCACTGTGTCAAATGGCTGATGCACACGAAGAGTAGTTGAATGTACTAACATTGTTGACAAATGTAATACATAATGAAAAAAAGGATGGTGTGATATAATTCACATATAAGATGACTGGCTAAGCAGGACGACATTGCAAAATTCACATATATGATGTCTAGCTAAACAAGATGGCGTTGCATAATTCACATATACGATATAGAAACTAAACAGATGGCATTCACACAAAGCATGTCTAAATTAAGCAAATGACATATTTGATGTATAAAGTGACCAGTGCAAGGCATCATATGGATGATATGACCAACATCAGCATGCCAAGTTAGAGAAAAGACCTCAGGGGGTAAATAGGAGTGGTCTCCTTTCGAATCCCCCTCGGAACAATTATCGTCCTCTTGATTACAATCTGAAATGGGTGGAGGGGGGGACTGCCTTTGCGCCCACGATGGAGCGATGTCTGCATGAAATTTTATTGGCACGCAAGGCTCTTCTCCTTTGCTCTACATGTTCAGTTCCATTGTGTAAAATAACCAACATGCATAGGAATAAAACATAGTGAGATTTTGTAAGGAGTCCATGCAGAAATCCAGAGTGATGGTAGCAACCTGTGGATAGACCCAGAACCAATGATAGCAGGCAGATAATGGCTTCAGTTAAAAAATACAGATAATGGCTTATTTACTATTTGTTTTCCACCCAACATGAAACTCATAGTAGACACCAGATATTAACCAGATAGTAGATATATACTATTGATTGTGGCCCCGATATGTACCACGTAACTGTAACATCCCAAATTTTCAATTTGGAATGTTATACATAGGTCATCCATGCATACCATATTTTATTGCATCTTCGTTCCGAAATCCTCGAAATCCTAAGCAACTCAAGGACCCTTGGAGAGAGTTGGAGATTTCCAGTTTTCATATTTTGATTTTTATCAAATACTGAGAACGAGGATTTTTTATTTTCATTATTTTTCTCTCCGGAAAAATATTTCATATTAAAATATATGAGAGGAGATAATATGACTTCTCCAAAATAATTGAAATATTGGAGGAAAAATGTTAGAATCATTATTTGGATTTTATTTGAGTTTATTTTGAATTTTATTTGCATTAGAAAAATTTGCACGCTTTTTGAAAATTGCATTTTAGGGCCAAGGAAATGTTCAACTCGTTCTAAATATTTCATTTAGACGGTGAAAATTTGTTTTGGCATTTTTAGATTTTTATTTTATTTTATAGGAATTTTTTGGTCGTGGAACTATTTAAAAAAAAATTTGCAGCCACTTGCAATTTGGGCAGAAGCCAGGCGAGCGAGCCGGCCCAAGCCGCCGCCGCCGCCTTCCTCCAGCGCCCGCCGCCCGCCCGCCTGATCCGGCTCGGACTCTGCCGCCGCCTGCCCCTCCCCATGGCACCGCACCCCTCCTTTAAATACCATCGCCTCTAGCCACCACCACCGCCATCGCCGCCTTCCGCCGCCGGGAGTCGAGCCCGAGCCGCCGCCGCCGCTGAGCCAGCCAAGCCACCGCCGCCGTCGCCGCCCGTAGCCGCCGCCGCCGCCTCCCTCTGCCAACCCGCCGTCGAGCCCGAGCCCCGCCGGAGACGAGCGAAGTAGCCGCCCGCCGCCCGGTTTTCCGAAGAATACCGTTTAGGTTTTTTTTTAAAACCCTAGTTTTCGTTTTTTTAATAGATCGGTTTTTCCCCAGTTTATTTATTTATCGAGCGTTCGCTCGTTCGTTCGTTTTAACGAACGCGTTCTTCGTTTAGGTTCAGATAACGAACCTTCGTTCGTTAAGCTGTTTGTAGCTTTTCTTTTCCCGGATTTATGCCGTGATTTTTCTTATCGCGATTCCTGACCCGATCTTAGTTTCTGTTTATCTTTTCGCTCGTTTATTGGAATCAGGCGATTCAAGCGCCTAGAGTTTCGTCTTAAAACCCTCTTTCCGAATAATCAACTCAAACAAGTTTTTGCCTCTGTAAAAATTGACCTTAGTTCAGATTAGTAAACGGATCTTATTTCTTTTGCCGTTTGTGTTTTGTTGCTTCGTTTGGTTTGATTCTTTTTGCGAACCGGAGTTCTTAAGTTGAACTTTCTGGTCAACCTCTTTTAGTTGAGTTTTACGTGTGCATCTTTGCTTGTTGCTTATGTATGTTATTGTTTGCTTGTGATAGAATTCCCGGAGTGCGAAGCGTGTTACTACGAGTCTCTAGGATTCACAGATCGTCAGCACGGCAAGTAACACATTGATCATACTCTTCGTCCCGTGTCCGGATGGGACTTTCCTTGGCGTGGAAGGCAAGCTTGGCGATACGGATATGTAGATTTCCTACCATTGTAACCGACTCTGTGTAACCCTAACCCTATTCGATGTTTATATAAACCGGAGGGTTTTAGTCCATAGGACGAACAACAATCATACCATAGGCTAGCTTCTGGGGTTTATCCTCTCTGATCTCGTGGTAAATCTACTATTGTACTACCCTTATCATCAATATTAATCAAGCAGGAGTAGGGTTTTACCTCCATCGAGAGGGCCCGAACCTAGGTAAAAACATCGTGTCCCTTGTATCCTGTTACCACCGCCTAGACGCACAGTTCGGGACCCCCTACCCGAGATCCGCCGGTTTTGACACTGACATTGGTGCTTTAATTGAGAGTTCCTTTTGTCGTCGCCGTCAGGAAGGATGCCTCATCCTGTCTTTAAAGACGACACTGTTGCTAAAGAAGCTTTGGCTGTCGGCCAAACTCTCCAGCTAGGCGGTTTTCTTATGACCGCTGTCTCGCCTTGGCAAGCGATGACTTCTCGGGTCATTGAAAGCAATCTTCATGTTAACTCGGAGCTCGCCGAGCAGTTAGATCCGATGGAGCTCTCTTCCTTAAACGAGCTCTTGGATCGCATCGCCGCCCTGGGAGTCACTACAGACTATGATCAGATTTGGCCTAAACCCGATCTGAGAGAGAATAACTCTCCCCAGGTTACCCACCACGTTGCTGTGGTGGAGGGACAATACGGCGACCCTTCTTCTATCTTATGGACTAGCTACGTCCGGATTCCCAATCCCTTCATGCCGGATTCCCGCGGAGGAGAGGATGTCACTCAAGCCCTGAACCTAAAGTCAGGCAGCGGGCTAGATTCGTTGGACAACATCCAAGAATCCAAGCTTCCAAGTTCGGAAGCTCCTTGGCCCTTAAGTCTCGGATTGGGCGCGGTTCCGGATTTAATTCCACCCGCCCACCCAAACATAAGCGACCTATCTCAAATTTGGCAAGAGCCCGCAGAAACAGTACACCATTACTGGGCCAGATTCCTCCTGGTTATGGACAGGATAAAGGACTGTCGCGAGGAGGACGCAATCTCATTATTCTGCAACAATTGCACGGACAACGGGATCCTAAACGCTATAAGTCACCGTGACATCACTCGCTTTACCGACTTGGCGTCCATTGTACGAAAGTACTGTGCGATGGAAAGCGCCTGGAAAACCGAAGCAAGATTTTGGGACAATCCGGCCTTGAATACAACCCCAGTCCGAAATAAAAGGGTGCATCATCGCCAGCACTGGGTTAAATACCAAAAGGAAAAACCCTCTATAGGGCATAGAACCGTCTTTGGAGGGATGGCTCAATGGACCCTGTAAAATTCATAGTACAGAGGGCGCCACTCCAACTCATAGCCTTAGAGCATGTTGGATACTACGACAGGTGGCCAAAAGTGGCGAAGAGCTTCTAGCTCTAGTGCACCAACCCAGGGATACCAGTACGGTATTAACAGTCTTCGAGACTTTCGAATCAAATAATATGCGGAAACGAACACTCCGTAGCCTCGCCGAAGTCTACCAAGTAGCAACAATAAACCCATGGAGTGACACGGCTATTATATTCAATGCCAGTGATGAACCTAAATTCCGAACAGCCCGAGCACCAGCTGCATTGGTCCTCAGTCCGATAGTGGACGGCTTTCGCCTTACCAAGGTACTCATGGACGGTGGCAGCGGATTGAACCTCATTTACGAGGAAACCCTCCGAAAAATGGAGATAGACTGGAGCCGCATTGAGCGAAGAAGCACAACCTTTAGAGGAATAATCCCCAGTCGGGAAGCACGCTGTACAGGAAAAATCACACTGGATGTGGTGTTGGGCACGCCGGACAATTACAGGTCCGAGGAGGTCACGTTCCAAGTGGCCCCGTTCAGCAACGGATACCACGCTCTATTAGGGCGAGAGGCATTCACAATTTTCCAAGCTATACCCCATTATGGGTACATGAAGCTTAAAATGCCCGGGCCCAACGGAATCATCACTCTTGCTAGTGACGCGGACATAGCACTCCGCGCCGAAAATAAGACAGCTGCACTGGCCCTTGAGGGACTATCTGAAGCCCTAGCGGCCGAGGAACTCACTACGCTGAGCTCCATGGTGAATAGAGACGATGTGATACTCGATAAGAGATCCAAATCCACTTCCTTCAAACCAGCGGACGAAATAGTCAAATTCCAAGTCCATCCAATGGACCCTACAAAAACGGCCTCCATCGGGGCACAATTAAATCCTGATGTAGACGCCGCACTAAGAGAATTCCTACGCAAAAATTGGGACATTTTTGCCTGGCACCCTTCAGACATGCCAGGAATCCCACGCCGGCTGGCCGAGCACAGCCTAAACATCCTAAAAGGATTCAAGCCAGTCAAATAGGCTCTTCGGCGTTTCTCCGAACCCAAGAGACAGGCCATGGGAGAGGAGCTAGCCAAACTATTGGAGGCCGGATTCATTAGAGATATAAAACATCCGGACTGGCTAGCAAACCTGGTGATGGTACCAAAGAAGGACAAATCCTGGCGCCTGTGCGTCGATTTCAAGGACCTCAACAAGGCTTGCCCAAAGGATCCCTTCCCCCTCCCCCGCATTGATCAAATCATCGACGCTACCGCAGGACACGATTCATTGTGTTTCCTCGATGCATACTCCGGCTACCACCAAATTAAGATGGCAGAGCCTGACCAAGCCGCAACGGCATTCATCACTCCATACGGCCCATTCTGCTTCAACACAATGCCCTTCGGGCTCAAAAACGTCGGCGCAACATATCAGTGCATTATTCAGACATGTCTGGCAAACCAGATCAGCAAAACAGTGGAGGCATACGTAGACAATGTGGTCTTCAAAAGCAAGCACGTTGAAACTCTAGTAGACGACTTGAGGCTCACATTCGATAATCTCCAAACATATGACATTAAGCTCAACCCGGAAAAATGCGTTTTCGGCGTACCAGCTGGAAAGCTCTTGGGCTTCATTGTATCCGGTAGAGGAATTGAAGCAAATCCAGCCAAGATCCGAGCTCTGTCACAATTGGATATCCCAATAGACCTCAAACAAATACAAAAATTGACTGGATGCGTGGCGGCTCTAAGCCGCTTCATCTCCCGTCTGGGAGAAAAGGCATTACCCATTTATCGCCTCCTCCGGCGCACCGAACACTTCGAGTGGACGGATGCCGCCACAGCCGGACTCGAAGAAATAAAAGCCATATTGGCAACAAACCCGGTCCTGGCCGCGCCCAACATGGGCGAACCAATGCTATTATACATCGCGGCAACTCATCAAGTTTTAAGCGCGGTGCTCGTTGTAGAACGAGAAACGGACGGACACAAGTTCCCCCTTCAGAAACCAGTTTACTACGTGTCCACTGTCCTAACTCCATGCAAGTCATGGTACCCGCATTATCAAAAGATAGCGTACGCGGTGTTTATGGCATCCCGGAAGCTGCGACACTACTTTCAAGAGTGTTCAATAACAGTAGCCTCCGAAGTACCCCTTAACGACATTATAAACAACCGTGACGCGACGGGCCGGATTGCCAAATGGGCCATTGAGCTCCTCCCGTTCGACATAATCTATATGCCACGGAGAGCTATTAAGTCACAAGTTTTGGCCGACTTCGTCGCCGAATGGACCGAAGCCGAACTCCCTAAAGAGTATGGCGCATATTCCAACTGGATAATGCACTTCGATGGCTCCAAAATGTTGGCTGGCCTGGGAGCTGGCGTCGTTCTGACATCCCCAACCGGAGATACAGTTCAATACGTACTCCAGATAATGTATACGGACTCCAACAACACAGCCGAATATGAGGCCCTTCTACATGGTCTCCGGATGGCAGTCTCCATGGGCATTCAACGCCTAGAGGTGCGCGATTGAACCTCGCGATATCACAAATAAATGGAGACTTTGATGCCAAGGATCCGAAAATGGCAGCCTATCGCAATGCCGTCCTAAAAATGTCAGCTCGGTTTGAGGGGCTCAAATTTCACCATATAGCCCGGGACAAGAACCAGGCAGCAGACGTGTTGGCACGCATCGGCGCAAAGCGCGATGCTGCCCCCCCCCCCCAACATCTTCCTAGAGAGGTTGTTCAAGCCATCCATATTATGGGAGGGAGAGTCCGGAAATAACAACCCGGACCCAACCGCACTGCCCCACACCGAACATTCTGACACAATTGGTGATTCTACCAACGAAATAACATCCTCAGACCACGTAATAATGGCAGTTATTGCCCCGTGGACAGAACCATTCCTAGCCTACCTAACCAGGCAGGAACTTCCCGAGGACCAAAATGAGGCCCGCAGCATAGTGCGGCGATCTAAAGCCTATAAAGTCCATGAGGGAGAGCTTTATAAGAAAAGCATAACCGGAGTCCTTCAAAGGTGTATCTCCGAAGAGGAAGGGCAGAATCTTCTGGCTGAAATACATGCTGGACTCGGCGGGCACCACGCCGCAGCCCGGGCCCTTGTAGGCAAGGCCTTCCGTACATGATTTTATTGGCCGACGGCCCGGGCAGATGCTCAGGACTTAGTCCAACGATGCGTTGGATGCCAGCTCTTTGCAAATCAAAGCCACATGCCACCCACCGCCCTCAAAACTATACCCATCACCTGGCCCTTCGTGGTCTGGGGCTTGACATGGTCGGACCCCTTAAAGGGGGAACCCACAAGCAAAAATACCTACTGGTCATGGTGGATAAATTCACCAAATGGATAGAGGCCAAGCCTGTCAAGACGGCCGAATCCGGACCGTGATAGACTTCATATCGTGGGTCGTACACCGTTACGGTGTCCCCACGGCATCATCATCGATAACGGCACGAACTTTACGGCCAACGAGGTCAAACTCTGGTGCAAAAACATGGGCATTAAGCTCGACTACGCTTCAGTCTATCACCCTCAAACTAACGGTCAAGTTGAGCGAGCAAATGGTCTAATTATGAGCGACATCAAACCCAGATTAGTGCGGTCCATCAAGTAATCTAACACGCATTGGGTAGAGGAGCTCGACTCCGTACTCTGGGGGCTGCGGACCACTCCGAACTGCACCACCGGATTCACACCATTCTTTATGGTATACGGCGCAGAGGCAGTTCTGCCCTGCGACATAATTCATGACTCACCTTGCGTGCGCATGTACGAAGAAAGAGAAGCCAAGCTCGATCGGCAGGACAGTTTGGACGCCTTGGAGGAGGAGCGTGACGTAGCAAAAGCCCGTTCCGCATTCTATCAACAGCAGGCTCGAAGATATCAAAGCAGAGAAGTACGGGCCAAAACTTACAATGTTGGCGAGCTAGTTCTACGCCTGCCGGACAAGAAAAAGGACAAACTGAAGTCCAAATGGGAAGGTCCCTTTATCATTGACCAAGTCCTGACCGGTGGAGCGTACCGTCTACGAGATGCATCGGATAACCGAATCGAGCCGAACCCACGGAACGCAGCACGTCTCCGAAGATTCTACGCCTAACGCTGGATTCTGAGTTCGTCTCCTTCCTCTGAACATATTTTACATTTTAGCTGTCTTCTATTTTTTCTCCTTCTCCCTCTTTTTTCTTTCAAGCCTTGAAAGGCTCGTTAGCGCATTGTTTACAAACTTGACGCGCTATCAGCGCTCTTTGTACCTGGGGGCTTCTTTCACAGAAGCTTTATTGTAAGGGCTTCAGGCCCAATACATGTGTCACACTTCCGCATGTACCTTTTATTCACCATTATATGCATCGATATGACTTAAAGTTTTGGCCAACCTAGGTTGCCTGGCTCCTGTGCTTACCCCTACGTTCCCGATTGTTCGGCTAGGTGGTAAAAGGAGCACCGCTGCGATTGTTACTACCGGGTCAGCCGGATGTGTACCTCAGACTGGGTGAAGCCGAAAGCTAGCGTTCTTCAGAGAATATTCGGTCGGTGAACTAAAAGAAGATTTCTTACCTATTTATTTATCTGCCCCGGATGTTTTTCTCGCTTTTTTCACAGTCAGGACATGCACTTTAGGGCATGCCTCCGAGGAAAGGAACCCCTAACGGAACTATTCTCCTGGAAGATGTTTCTTACTAACCATGTAATATAACATAACTAGTTGGGCACTTATGCGATAAAGCACTAATGACCCCTACGCCTGGTCTCCACGCATGCCCCGGTTTTTATATAACCACGAGGGTATTTGGACACACTCTGGACTATCGGGTCCCGAGGTTGAAGCGAAAAGGTCCGCTAAGACAAACGATCAACAATCCGGCTAGAAGGCATTTTATATGTCACCTTAAATTACATAGTCAATTTGACTGATTGTATTCCTCTTCAATGCCATCTAACAGGCTGTCTAGTTTGATCCCACTGGGAATACTTTGCGGCCAATTCTACCTTGCCGTACACTAAGCTCACGGTATCTCCTTCCCATCTGGCCCCATGTGTCCGACCTCGGCCATGTGGTTTGGGTCAACCTTCATGTACCGCGTCTTCACCATGGCCCAGTGCCTCCACGGCACCTTGACGGTAGGCCGATATCTTCCATAATCGAAGCGCCTCCGGGCTCCTGGAGCCTCTCTGCAAGCTCCCAAGGCCTTGGGCAGGGGAGATAGATGGCCACAAGGCCTGGGCGACGCCTTTCATCACTGCCGAACTTGTTCGTGCAGTTGTAAGAGCTCGAAGAAGGTCACCCAGAGAACCGGCATTTCCTCTGCAGGACGGCCTGTGAGCATACCTACAGACATAACTCTGTTAGTCGACTTCCTCGCTGAACTCTTTTTTTCAAAAGTTCGTTTAAGCACTTACTAAAAATGCCGCGTCGAAACCGCCGGTTCTCCTTAATGGAGTCAGAAAGTTGGGCACGAACATCTTTTAGTTCCTCACCCAGCTGGGTTTTGGCATCTTGGAGATTATTTTTCTCCTGCCTCACCCTCGTAAGAACGTTCTCACCGGCCTTTAACCGGCGCAAGAGTTGTTGCTTGTCCGGATCTACCCCGGCGCCATCCGCAATGTTATTATCAGATCTATATAAACGTCGCACTTCATCACATACTTATCTTTTAAAAGCGTATTGTCAGGACCCCGATTCCAAGTCACATCGATCTAGCCGGTAACACATCATATCACTTTGCGGCCTCACGCACGATATTCCCACGGGTGTCGCCTTACCATGGCCCGGGACCGTTTGCGCCTTTTGGCTCACGTATATGATGGTGTCGTTAGCATCCATATGACAGAGAACCCGGGCCGACATGGCTAGTCGTGAACCCAAAGCGGCACTAACCCATGGGGACAGGCATACATGAATCAATTTCGAGCATGTCGGTCAGCAGCGTGTGAATCCGGGCTGTAGCACTGGGCTAACAGGACTCCGGGAACCCGGGCTGTAGCAGGCTAGGCAGGACTCCGGAGTCACCGCGTGACATTTCCCCGAAGGGACAGACACAGGAACGAAGTGAAAGACATGCCCGGCGATCAAGCGCCCCGAGCGGTAGTCTTTGGGCTAGCAGGACTCCGGTGAACCGGGCTGTTGCGGACTACTATGGCTCATGGGAGCACTAGACTACATTTCCCCATAAGAGAGGCTGCCAAAGATAAACAACTAGATTGTCGGATCCCACACATACCAAGCATTTCAAACATACACACAATATGCTCGATATGTGTAAATACAACATGGCATCACAATATAACTCTACGACTCAAGAATTTATTCATTAGGCTCCGAGGAGCGAGATATTACAAGCATGGGTCTCATGACCCAAGATTCAGAGCATACAAAGCAAAGCACACGCGGAAGCTTAACATGTCTGAGTACAGACATCTACAAATGAAATAGGCTGAGAAGCCTGACTATCTACCAGATCTTGCCGAGGGCACAAGATCGTAGCTGAGGTATCAAGCTAAACTACGAAGTCCACACGGAACTACTAGCGAGACTGACGTCTCTCTGCAAAACATAAAATAAGCAAACGTGAGTACAAATGTACCCAGCAAGACTTACATCAGAACTATCTACATATGCATCATTATCAACAAAGGGGGTGATGGAGTTTGAATGCAGCAAGCCAGCTTTGACTCGGTGGCTATCCTACACTACGACTGCAAGTAACTCTTTTGAGGTGGCGCACACGAGTCCACATATTCACCATATCAATACACCACTATGGATCCGCTCCCGTCTTCCTACGAGAACGCCATCCATAGCACTCACGCTTATCTTGCGCGTTTTAGAGTATCCACTTTCACTTGTCTGTGAACTATACAGGCAACCCAGAAGTCATTTACCGCGGACACGGCTATTCGAATAGATCATATTAACCCTGTAGGGGTGTACTTCTTCACACACGCTCTCGCCACTTACCGCCATGTACACCTCGTGTATCTCGGCAACCTTCAAGAGGAAGCCTGGCGAGGGAGACTCCCACGACATGACTAACCACACAAGTCTCTCGTCTGTGTTTATCACCTATTCGGGTTCCATCCGCAAGGAGATCCGCCAGGGTGTTCTCACGGCCCCAAACGATGTGTACAGGTTCCAAGCCCACCAAGCAGGCGACGCTTGGCATACCCGCCCACGGTGCCTAGTCTGTCCCAAGCCCACATGCAGGGTGCCACTTGGTAGACTACTAACACTACCTACAAACACCAGAAACTAATTGCAACTCCTGGACAGAGATCAAGTTGATTAATAAAGTCGAGAGAGCTTGGAGCGCCCGGAGCCCAATGTGTGGTAGTAACTGTTCATGGATCACAATCACAGAACTCAGTTCCTGAGGACGGCTGCAATGAGACAACCCACCATGTACTCCTACATGGCCTCTCACCGCTACCTTTACCAAATCATATTCACACACTTAGCTCTCACACAGTAGGACATGTTCACACACCTCCAATTCATCCCCGATGAATCAGACCCGACACAACTCTAAGCAATAGCAGGCATGACAAACAAGCATGAATGAGTAGGCACATCAGGGCTCAAACAACTCCTACTCATGCTAGTGGGTTTCATCTATTTACTGTGGCAATGACAGGTCATGTAGAGGAAAGGGGTTCAACTACCGCAGCATGTAACAGTTGAATTGTTGTTGTCCTAATGCAATAAAAGAGAGCAGGAGCGAAAGAGTGGGATTGTATCGGAATGAACACGGGGGTTTTGCTTGCCTGGCACTTCCGAAGATAATATAGCTCTTCATCAGTGTCATCGATCTCATCGTCGGAACCACGTCTATCGAGAGGGGACAAATACCGGCAATAGAGAAGAAACACAATCAATGCAATGCACAATATGATGCATGATCATGACATGGTAAAATGAGTGTGTTGGGCTAATGCAACTACAACCAGATGGGTTTGAGCTATTTTGAACCAAAGATTCAAAGTTCAAACACATTTGTGATCTTAAATAGTGTTTTATCATGTTTTGTACTAAACAGCAAGTTAACTTGTTTAAACATGCATGAGACTAGTACAGATGGGTAGATTGGATTTTTCTGACCATTTTTCATATATAATTTGTTTGATTTGGAGCTACGGTTGATTTTCTATGATTTTTAGAAGTTTTGGCTATTTTCTGGAATTTCCTGTAAAAGAATAAATCCGGAAAAAAGAGTTATCGTGTCACCGACATCATCATGACGTCAGCAGGTCAACGGGGCACGGTCCAGGTCAAACCTGACCAGTTGGGCCCGCTGGTCAGTGACCCGGTGCCAGTTTGTCTCACAGCATGTGTGGGGCGATCAGCGGTGACGTCGGTGGGTCGGCCCGGCGTGTGGGGCCCACTGTGTTTAGGCTAAAACTTAACAGGAAATAACTGTGGTAAATTTATGTCACGGGGCCCACTTGTAAGTGGGTCAGGGTTTTAAATTAGAGGCGTCATTAGCAGCTAATGATATAGCCACGTCAGCCCGCCGGCGTTTAGCCGCCGGTGACACAAACCGCGGCGGAGACGCGTCGGGTTCGCGATAGAGGGCACCGTTTAGGGCGCGGTTGGATTCTACGGCGAGATGGAAGTGCGCCGCATCCAGTGGTGCAGGCGGTTGGGTGCGGGGAGGCCGGGAACGACGGCGACGAGCATTTCTGCGGCGGCCGGAGTTCGGGCACCTGCGGTTTGGCGTTGTGGTGCGCGGGAGGGGGAGCTGGTGTGTGTGTTGGGCTCCTGGGGGCTTTCTGAGCACGGTGAGGCGCTCCGTTGTGAGCGTGCGCGGCTATGGCCACGGCTACGCCATGGCTGGTGGCGAGAAGCTTTCGGACGTCATGGGAAATGGAGCTAGGGTATGGGAACGGAGGGGGCGAGCATAGGAGAAGCAGCAGGGGCTCAGAGCGGATCCATCCGAGGCGGAGGCGAGGCCGGGGGAGCGTCGGACGAAGCGCAGGGTCGCCGGAGATCTGGGCGGCCGAAGGTTGAAGATGACGACTTGGACGATGAAGAAGGGCCTCCGGCGTCGTGTAGCTTGGTGGAGAAGGCCGAGGAAGATGCAGCGGAGCTTCTGGACTGCTCGAGGGGACGAGGGAGAGGTGGTGGCCGCGGTGGTGTTCGTCGGCGGCGATGATAGTGCTCGGTGGTTGCGTGCGAGAGAGCCAGAGGAGGAGAGGAGCTCGGGGAGAGAGTGAGAGGGCCTGGGGGGTGCATGGCCGTCTCCGTGGCGCTGGAAGGGCCTCGAGGGCGTGAGGCAGGCATGGAGGAGGCCACGGCGATCGCGCGTGTGTCGACACGCCTCTGCCTACTGGCAGAGGTGGAAGAAGACCAAGGCCCCCCTGGTGGGCAGGGCCGATTCTGCTGGGCCACCAGGTAAGTGCGCCTCAGGTAAGCGCCAGGTAAGTGGACCAGGTTGGTTCTTTCTCTCTCTTTTCTATTTTATGTTTTTCTAATTTTTGCAGATTTGTTTTAATTTGGTTTGCTAACCAAATTATTTTTGCAGCTCTCTGGAAATTATTGTGGATGCAATAAGGTTTATCCTAGAGCTCCACAAAACATTCCAGGATCATTGGAGCAATAAAAATATTTATAGAATTTATTTGCTCCAACTCAAATACAATTATGATTTAATTCAAAAGGCCCAAAATAAATATTACAGTCACTCCAAAAATATTGGTTTGCATTTTACCTCATGCCAATATTTTCATAGAATAACAGGAACATTTTCTTGGACTCATTTGATGAGATTTAAATGTTGGTTATTTTTAGAGGTCTTCTGAGGCTTTTGAAAATTCCTCAATTCAAATTTCATTAGAATTTAAACATGATGCTCACATGAAGGGCTAGCCTAGTGCATACTAGAACTAGGGATGTGACACGTATATTACCAGAGGGGGTCTCTTTTGGTTCCCCTGTCACGGCCTCAAGTTGGGCTTTGCACTCTTCAAGCTCCTGGGATAGTTGGGTATTCTTTTCTGTAAGATCCTGCACAATAATTGATCCTTAAATCAGTTATTCTAACTATTTCATATCTCGGGGGCTACTGGCATATATAACCGTTATATTTCCTCACTCGTATGTCTTTCACATACTGCTCCGTGGCTCTGGCTAGACCATTTTGAGCAGCACGGAGGTGCGCATCTCCCGAATTGAAGGCGTTCAACGCCTCTTGGGAGAAACATGTGTCACGAAGAATTGTCCAGCGGCGCCTGTGATTCATGGCACTCTCCACCTCGGAGTTGGTGGCGGACAATCTATCGGCATCCTCTGTCGGAGGAGCATCCGACGCACGCCTAGTGTTCGCCTCCGCTTCTGGGCCTGGCTTTGAAGCTTTGGCCGGCGGAGGCTCGATTGGCAACCTCTCCGGATATAGTTCGGCGCTCTTTTTCTGAAAAGAGCACGGCGTTAGTATGCCTTCCGGAATAAAACACGGGAATAAGGCAACACGCCATACCGTTGCGCCGGCGCTTCAGTCCGGACCGCACTTCTTTTCAGCCTGCTGGGCCTTGCTGCGCCTTGTTGGCTAGCCACCGCAGGTTCGGCCTTCCGCCTCAAGGGTTCCCCCTGCAAAATACCATTGATATACGGTGGTCAAAAATAAGCACGGAGGGATCATTTCTAAAGCATTGGGACTTCGATCTCAATTACCTGTGAGGCTGGAAATATTCCGGGGTAATCGGCCGTAATGGCAACCAAGGCATTGTCGATGCTCAGTTGGTAAAATACCCCATCGATCAGCTCCACAGATATGTCCGGATCCTCTTGGGAGGCCGGATCGAGGGACCGTTCCGGATCCTCAGGTTGTGGAGGTGGGCTGTTTATATCCTTTATGGCCCGGCGCAATTCCTGCGTCAAAATCACAAGATAAGGTACTTAACTATGGGAATATGGAATGGATGGGCATAAAGAAATGTCCGCTTACCCAGCTTGGAGGGTTGTTCATAGAAAACCCGTCCTGAGGATTGACGCGAAGAAATTCTTCCTCTTCTCCCTTGTACAATGCGGATAAGATCTTCATCAGATCGGCGACCGATCCTGGCCCCTTACGGCCATGGCGGGTGGCATCATCCTCCCCGTTGAAATCCCACATGGGGTGGCCCCTATCTTTGGGCGGCTGCACTCCCCGCATAATGCATGTGGCCATGACCCCGATCATGGTCAGTCCAGAATGAGCCAACAACCTTATTCGGCTCATCAGGTAGAGGACGTCCCTGTCATTTTCCCTCTGAGGGCTCCGTGGACGCCAGCTTAGGCGTTTCTTCAAAGAAGCATTACTGAACTCCGGGAGGCCGATCCGAACAGGGTCCGGCAGGGGGACATCTTCTATATAAAACCATTCCGAAGGCCAGTCTTCGGACGCCTTCTTTGGGGTTCTGGATAGATATTCGGTCCCGGCGATGCACCACAGTTCGGCTCCGCCCACTTGATATATCGACCCCTCCTGAGAACGGGGTACGAGGCAGAACAACCTCTTCCATAGCGCGAAATGAGCCTCGATGCCCAAAACAGCTACAAGAAGGGCCACGAAGCCCGCAATATGTAGAATGGAGGCAGGCGTAAGGTTGTGCAACTGGAGGCCATAGAACTCCAGGAGCCCCCGGAGAAACGGATGAATTGGAAATCCAAGCCCTCTTATCAAATAAGGGACAAGGCATACCCGCTCTCCTCGGGAGGGACTGGGGACGCTCTCCGCTTGTTTTCCGCCCTTATAGGTGGCGAGTCCGGCTCGAACCGGAACCATGAAGGCTGGGGTAGAAACCCCTTGGTTTGGGCGTCACTAACTTTCATTGTCTTGGACGGAGCATCTCTCCCAATCTCCAGGCTGAGGACTAGGAGGGCGAGAGGAGGAGCCGCGTCGACTGTCCATGATGGAATGGGTTTCTGTCAGATGCGCTCCGATGAAAGCTCGCGAAGGGAAGGTGGTGTGATTCAGATCTATATCCTCATCTCTCATATAGGCAGCTCATTTGCGCAGCTAGGGGGGCAAATGTAAAAATACCCTGGCTTTTCGCATTCATTCAACGCGTGGAAGATGGCCATTATTGGGTGTGGAAGCCAAGGAGCGCGATATTTACAAGAAGCCGGACACCATTCAACAAGTACACAGGACTTGGAGAAGAACCCGCCTTGCAATACCGAAGACAATCTACGCGCCGGACTCGTCGTCATTGCAGCCTGGTTCAGGGGCTACTGAGGGAGTCCTGGATAAGGGGGTGTCCGGATAGCCGGACTATGACCTTTGGCCGGACTCCTAGACTATGAAGATACAAGATTGAAGACTTCGTCCCGTGTCCGTATGGGACTTTCCTTGGCGTGGAAGGCAAGCTTGGCGATACGGATATGTAGATCTCCTACCATTGTAAAAGACTCTGTGTAACCCTAACCCTATTTGGTGTCTATATAAACCGGAGGGTTTTAGTGCAGAGGGACGAACAACAATCATACCATAGGCTAGCTTATAGGGTTTAGCCTCTATGATCTCGTGGTAGATCTACTCTTGTACTACCCATATTATCAATATTAATCAAGCAGGAGTAGGGTTTTACCTCCATCGAGAGGGCCCGAACCTGGGTAAAAACATCGTGTCCCTTGTCTCCTGTTACCATCCGCCTAGACGCACAGTTCGGGACCCCCTACCCGAGATCCTCCGGTTTTGACACTGACAACCGCCACACAGGCTCAAAGGGAACTGAGATCATTCATGCTAGAAACTTCTGTGTGCAGCCACAAGCTATTATGGGCTCTAGCATAGTTGAGTAAGTTACATGAAGCTCTTGAAGAGGTAGATGAGCAGGTAGTGGGTTTTGTAGGTTTGGTATGGTCTACCCAGAGTAGAGAGTTAATGTTTCTGAAAGACTATGTCTTGGTCATCCGTTTCTCAAACACCATGTAGTGCGAGAAATCAACGGAGGCGATCGAGTCTTGTGGGGAAAAGTGCGCAAACCTCTGCAGAGTGTACAATCTAATAATGGTTAGCCGTGTCCCCGGTTATGGACAATTTTTGAGTATCTTGTATCTGAGTATTCACATGTATCTCATCACTCTTAAATTAATATTGTTGGGATGTTAACTACTTTAATTTGGATTGAGAATGCTGTCAACCGTTCTCAATGTTTAACAACCACCATGATAGTTAAAAAAAATTATTCCTTTGTTGTAGGGAAAAATTGGCTTTTCGCAAAACAATAACCACAGAGCTTTCCACCAGCCAAATATCCATGTAGTGATAGCATTATTCTGTTCTTGCTCTACTATGTTATATTGACAGCATATTCCATGTGCTGACCCGTTCTCGGGCTGCAACGTATTATGTTGTAGACTTTTCAGACGAGGAGTAAGGATCGTTAGGTCGTTGCCGTGCAGCTCAGCTATGCCGTTGGAGTTGATGGACTCACTTTATCTTCCAAGCCTTCCGATGTTATCGCATTAGATGGCCTTAAGCCATATTATTGTAATAAGTTCTCTTTGAGACAATCGATGTAATAAGTGTGTGATTGCTACTTTGTTATAAATCCTTCGAGTACTGTGTGTGTCGACATTCTTGATCCAGTGGATGACACGAAACACGAGAGACTTGACCATCTCGAGGTCGGTCGCTACAATATGGTATCAGAGCACACGCTGAGTGTAGGACACGACCATTAAGATAAACCATAGGTCACTCTTCTCTACTCATTTCTGACTCCTCTCCATTTTTTCCACTCTTTAGGATGACGGAGATGAAGAACAAGTTTGCCCAACCCAATGAAGACACACCTTTTGGACACCACTTGAAGGAAGTCACTAGGAACTTGAACATTGGTATACCAAGCTTCATCGGAACGTACAACGCCACCTTACCAGAAGAGGAGCGTTGGATGATTCAAGTACAAGTTCCAGGAAGGACGTTCTCGCCAACTTCTAAGCCCATAGAGTTTTTTATCGAAGCACCCACCTGGAGTCTAGGCAAGAGTATGGCAACTCACATTACCATGGGACGTATTGGAGAAGTCTACAACAGGGAGCTTAAAGACACCATATACCAAATATGTGGCTTAGACGAGCAATGGGAAGTAATCATCACCAAGAAGGATATATCCATTGCAGCTTTTATCCAGGAGTTAAACCAACACATTCGACGCCAGGAAAACCAGACAAAGCGCAGATATGATGGAATTGAAGAAGGCAAAGACCAGGATCATCGAACTGGAGGAAGAACTCAAGTTTACACGCGATGGATACGAGGAGGAAATCAAGACACTACTGGAGAAGAACGACGACCTGGTCAAGAAGATCGGAGTATTCATGGGAGGACTAGCACCGGAAGAAGAAGACGAAGACCCCACTTGCCCGGACAACTACATCATCATCGACGACACCGATTCCGATCCAAGTGATGATGACTACGAAGACGAAGCTGGAGCGGACATCATGGAGTCTTCCACCGATCAAAATTTCTAGATGACCACCATATATTAGTAGTATTTTTCCCCATGTATCTAATAGTAGTTGAGCACTTTTGCGATAGTTCTAGACCGTTTGTATAACCTTGCTTGATTGATTGAGTGAAATGATTGTGTTTGCCTCATATGCATATGGGTAGTGTTTTCTCATTAGAGCTGTTTCTATTCTAATCTCTTCCCTCTAAACCCATCAGATGCCTTCGAGACGTGACACCGGTTTTGCTTTCCCACCGGAGCTCATCCAGTTGATCCAGCAGCAAAATGCCTTGATGCAATTGCTAGTTCAGAACCAGGGCAACGACAACAACAACCTACCACCAATGGACATTTTAGCCCGTTTTCTATGGTTACAGCCGCCGGTGTTTTCCAGCAGCACCGAGCCAATAGTTGCTGATGATTGGCTACGCCATATTGGAAGGGAGTTAACCACCGCAGGATGCACGGATGATGAGAAGGTGCGCTTTGCCGCACATCAATTGGATGGACCAGCAGCCGCATGGTGGGGAGAATTACATGGCTACTTTTCCTATAGCCAATGTCACTTGGGACCGATTTGACCAAGCTTTTACACGGCCCATGTCTCAACCGGAGCCATGCAGATGAAGAAGCGTGAGTTTCGCAACTTACGCCAGGGAACCGTCTTGTGGCTCGATGCGTGGATGATTTTAGTAAGTTATCACGCTATGCCCCTGATGATGTGGCCACAGATGCCGCGAAGCAGGAGAAGTTCATGGAAGGGCTGAACGATGAGATGAGCATGCAGTTGATGGTGGCAACTTTCAACAACTACCAGGAATTGGTAGATAAGGCCCTTATGATTGAAGGAAAGTAGAAGCAGATTGAGAGCCGTAAGAGGAAGTATGGACAAGGGAAGTATAGTTCAGGAGCTCAACAGAAGCCCTGCTTAACCTTGAACTTGGGAGGACTTGTTCATAACCATGGAGGTCACAACCATACTGGAGGAGGATCGCATAACCACAATGGTGCGAAGAATGGAAATGGGAACGGAGTTAATAACAATCAGAACTGCTCCAACCCATCTACACCCGCCAAAAGAGACCTAAGTCAAGTTACTTGCTATAAGTGCGGGAAGACTGGGCACTATGCTAATGACTGCCCAGAAGGAAGGAATGGAAACGGAAATGGGAGCACTGGGAAGAAGCCTAATCCATTCAACAAAGGACAAGTAAACCACGTTAACGTGGAGGAGGTTGAAGAGCAGCCGAACGCGGTAATAGGTAAGTTTTTGGTTAAGTCATTTACCTCTTTTGTTCTTTTCGATACTGGTGCATCGCATTCATACATATCAAGGGGATTTGTGGATAAGTTTAAGTTACCAACCTAAACCCTTAGGACCCCTCTATTAGTGAGCTCGCCTGGAGCGGAGTACATGGCTAGTCGATGGTGCACCCAGATACCCCTAACCATTGGCACACATGTTTTTCCGTTTGACCTAATTATCTTGGAGTCGCAAGGATTGGATGTGATATTAGGTATGGAGTGGATGTCAAAGTATGGAGGAAGCATTGACTGTGCTAGCAAATCAATTTATCTTACCATCCCGGAGGAAAAAAGGATTAAGTATGTATCTAGGCATGTGCCTAGGAGGAGCCAAGTGAATGCCCTCACGGAGTTGTGCGGGAGGAAGTGCGGTAGTAAAGTATTACCCGGATTTTTTCCCGGAGGAGTTACGGGCATGCCTCCGGATCGAGACATCGATTTTTTGATAGAGCTATTGCCAGGTACAGGGCCAATATCCAAGAGACCCTATCGGATGCCTGCAAATGATCTGGAGGAAATTAAGAAAAAGATCAAGGAGTTATTGGAGAAAGGTTATATTCACAGGAGTTCATCACCTTGGGGAGCACCAGTACTTTTGGTCGAGAAGAAAGATAAATCCCTGAGGATGGTCGTTGATTACCGAGCCTTGAATGAAGTAATGATAAAGAACAAGTATCCATTACCGATGATCAATGATCAGTTTGATCAGTTGCAAGGAGCTAAGGTGTTTTCGAAGATCGATTTACGATCAGGATACCATCAGTTGAAGATTCGAGAGAAGGATATACCAAAGACAATGTTCACCACGCGGTATGGATTATATGAGTATATGGTCATGTCGTTTGGACTGACTAACGCCCCTGCCTATTTCATGAGTATGATGAACAAGGTGTTCATGGAGTATTTGGACAAGTTTGTTGTGGTGTTCACTGATGATATTACGGTATACTCGAAGAACGAGAGGGAGCACAAGGAGCATTTGCGTTTAGTTCTCGAGAAACTCAGGGAACACCAGTTATACGCTAAATTCAGCAAGTGCGAGTTTTGGTTGAAGGAAGTTGGATTTCTTGGGCATGTTATATCAGGAGAGGGTATAGCGGTGGACCCTAGTAAGGTTCGATCGATCCTTTGAATGGTTGGCACCCACTTGATTAGCGAGATCCATGATTTCTTTGGACTTCATGAGAATACTATCGGAGATTCATTGAGAATTTTTCCAGGATTGCTAAGCCAATGACTGAATTGCTGAAGAGTGATACTAAGTTTAAATGGACAGAAGATTGCGAGGCAAGTTTTCAGGAGTTGAAGAAACGATTGACTACAGCCCAGATTAATAATCGCCGGATATACATAAGGAGTTTCAAGTGTATTGTGACGCCTCACGCTTGGGACTTGGATGCGTCCTTATGCAGGACGGAAATGTTGTTTCGTATGCCTTACGACAACTGAAGCCCCATGAGTTGAACTATGCCATGCATGATTTGGAGCTAGCAGCCGTAGTGCATGCATTGAAGACTTGGAGACATTATCTTATTGGAAATTGTTGTGATGTGTACATGGATCATAAGAGTTTGAAGTACATTTTCACCCAGAAGGAGTTGAACCTTAGACAGAGGAGATGGCTGGAGCTTATAAAGGATTACGATATGAAGCTGCACTATCATCCAGGAAAGGCCAATGTCGAAAGGCACGCTTTGAGCGGAAAAGTTACGCTAATATCCTTGAAAGTAAGGGATTGCCAAAGGAGTTAGCTGAGGATATCATGGAACTTCGGTTGGAGATTGTTCCAAGAGGTTTCATTGCAACAATGGAGGTTCAGTCTACATTGTTGGACAAGACTCGAGAAGCTAAGAAGAATGACAAAGAGATTGCCGAGATAAAGGAGAAGTTGAGCAAAGGAAAGGCCAAAGGTTTTCGCGAGGATGAGTACGATACCTTATGGTTTGAGGATCGAGTTTATGTGCCTAATAACCCAGAGATCAGGAAGTTAATACTACAGGAGGCTCATGACTCACCATACTCGATACACCCCGGAAACACCAAGATGTATTTGGATTTGAAAGAACGTTTCTGGTGGACTGGTATGAAGAAGGATATTGCCGAGTATGTAGCCATATGTGATGTATGGCAGAGAGTGAAGGCACATCATCAGAAGCGGCCAGGACTGTATACTGACCTATGCCGATACCGAATGGAAGTGGGATAAACTTGGCATGGATTTTATCACCGGATTGCCTGTAACCAAAGCAGGATATGACTCAATATGGGTAGTAGTGGATCGCTTGACCAAAGTGGCTCACTTCATCCCAGTGAAAACCACGTATACAAGTGCGAAGTTAGCCAAGATATATATGTCCAGGATCGTATGTTTGCATGGAGTTCCGAGGACAATCGTATCAGATAGAGGAACACAAGTTACTTCAAAGTTTTGGCATCAGCTACACCAGACTTTGGAAACAAGATTGGAGTTCAGTACAACATTCCACCCGCAGACAGATGGACAGACAGAGAGAGTCAACCAGATTTTGGAGGACATGTTGAGAGCCTATGCCCTAGACTATGGGTCTAGTTGGGATGACAATTTTCCTTACACAGAGTTCTCATACAACAATAGCTACCAAGCTAGTTTGAAGATGGCACCGTTCGAAGCTTTGTATGGATGCAGATGTAGAACCCCTCTGATGTGGGATGAGGTAGGAGACCGTCCGTTGTTTGGACCGGATTTGATCAAAGAGTCAGAGGAGAAGGTTAAACTGATCCAAGACAGATTGAAGATTGCTCAGTCCAGGCAGAAGAGTTATGCAGATTCAAAACACTAAATAAAACATAAAAGCACATCTAAACAGAAGCTAGATGAATTAATTTTTACTGAATAGAAACAATAAGCAAGAAACAAAAATAAAATTGGGTTGGCCATCCCGAGGTAGAGGGGCACAACCACAGTGGTGGCACCAGTATTGGGGAGAATCGCCACCCTCCGGCCGCCCCCACCACGGGTGCGACCACAGGGCGCGTGCTACCCCCGGGACGGTTTGACCCAATCACTGTGCCCACGGAGCCGCTACCCCTCAAGCGCCTTCTCCATGTCATCGTGACATCCAATTGGGTGGCTCGCAACAGCGAGGGCTCGATGCGATCGCCACCGACACCATCAGAAGCCAGGAGACAGTACGATCTACATCATCATCACCGATGCCAAGCTCCGCTATGGAGGCCATGGCACGTGCCCATCTGCTGTTGAGGTTTCTGCCGGTGGCTGATCACATGGATGAATGGAGAGCCACCATTAAGAGATTAATTGGCTTCACCGAGGCTGGGGGCTCGCAGCGGGCTGGTCCGTCACGGCCTCCCCAAGCGACGACAATGGCTCGCGCTGCTGGTCGTACGGGAGGGGTCACCCCCACGGTGCAATCCCCACTGAGGCAACCAGCGCAGGCACGACAGAATCCAGAACCTGACGACGTCTCGATGGCCTCTTCTGACCCTCGAGCACGTCAGGCCAACAACAAAATTTGGAGGACAGGCGGAGGGGAGACGTGCGCATCATCGTCAAGCGTCGCCGCGATGACCACCGCCATACCAATGGGTGCGATGGTCTCAACGCCGATGAGCCTGCGCTCGAGGACGGCGGGTGCCTGCCTTTCGAGGTTGGGTGCCCCGCCTTTACTCGTGAGACACGGCAAGTCCATTGGCCCTCCGCTCGTATGTTGAAGCCAGAGATACTAGAGAAGTATGATGGAAGACTGAACCCGGCAGAATTCTTGAGCATCTACACCATCGCTGTTCAGGTTGCCGGAGGAAGAGATGAGAAGGTGTTTGCCAACTACTTCCCTTTGGCACTCAAGTCCAATATGAGGTCTTAGCTGATGCATCTGCCGGAGAACTCCATTTCATCATGGGCTGACCTGTGCCAGGAGTTCATTGGCGCCTTCACAAGTGTCCATCAAGAACCAGGACGACCCAACGACTTGCAGCTTCTCCAACAGAAAGAACGAGAGACCCTCCGCCAGTATTTGCCGAGATTCAGCAGAGTCGACAGGAATATCCCAAATATCCATCCAACAGTTGTGATAGATGCCTTCCAGTCCGATGTGCGCGACCACGGGATACGTTCCAAGATGAATGTACGATTGCCCAAGACTGTGAAGGAGCTTTACACCTTGGTGGACAAGTGTGCATTGATGGAGGAGGGAAGGAAACTCCCTGGGGAGGAAGATTGCATTGACATCGACTCAGAGGATGATGATGAATCCACCAGTCAAAAGAAGAAGAGCAAGAAGCGCAACAAGAGGCACAAGTATAAGGCAGTGATGACCGTCAAGGGATTGGGCACGCTCAGTACCGACAAGAAGGCTAAGGCCGGAGCCCCCGGCAAGGAGGCTGCTGCGTGCGCTGACTGTTGAGAGGCTGCGGCTGCCGAGAAGGTTGGGAAAGGTGATGGGCCGTACTGCAACATCAATCGGACCAAAGGCCATGATCTCCAAGAGTGTCATCAGCTCGAGCAGCTTGTCAAGAGACAGAGAGCCTAATACGAGAAGTGTGATAAGGAGAAAGGTCAGAATGGTACTGGAGGTAAGGGCCGTGACGGTGAAGCAAATTGTCCTGGCAAGGCCTTTTGGAACCTAGGAAAACCCTCCAGGGGCCGAGAGAAGGAGGTTTGTAATGATGAGAGTGATGGAGGGGATGAAGAGGGAACCAGCGAGCAGGAATTCCAGAAGGCCACTGACGCCCTATGCATTGACGGGGGTGCATCTTTGCACTCTTCTCACTCTAGCTTAAACGGTGGGCATGTGAGGTCAATGCCGTGGAGCCAGCGACAGAATCTCAGAAGCCGCTCAGATGGTCACGCACACCCATCATCTTTGATGAAGAGGACCATCCCGACCACACCACTGCGGTAGGATGTTTGCCATTGTTGGTCTCTCCAACAATTCGCAACCTCAAAATCACAAAGATGTTGGTTAAAGGCGGTGCCGGGTTAAATCTGATTTCCCCAAAGGTTATCAGTGAACTTCAGATACAAGAGGAAGAACTAAAGGTCACAGGCATGCTTCAAGGAGTTAATCCCGGCGGGAGTCATCCTAAGGGAAAGATCACGTTGCTAATGACATTTCAGGGGGGGGACTGAACTAACAGACTGAGAAGGTTGTGTTTGATGTGGTCGACCTCCGCCTACCATACAATGGGATCCTTGGATGCCCAGCCCTGGAAAAATTCATGGCGGCATCCCACTATGCCTACAGCACCTTGAAGATGCCAGGGTCGGTAGGAGTCATTTGTATCTTGTCAGATGAGAAGGACGCAATCATTGCATGGATAAGATGTATTGGGACGCAGACGCGGCAGAGGCCACTGCAGCGGCAACTCCTGCCAAGGAAAACAAGGGAAAGAAGAAGGATAGCAGGGACACCAGCAAGGAATCCGGGAAGCGTACCTCTTCGGAGTGCGTTGCACCTGTTGATGACTTGCTGGAGAGTTCCAACAACAAGAGATCCAAGGTTGCCGCACCACATGTGAAGAAGGTCCCGGCAGGCTGGCTGGCGTTGATGGTACCTTCACCATCAGCGCCACCCTTGATGAAAAATAGGGAAGCATGCTCGTTGCCTTCTTGCGGGCAAATATTGATGTGTTTGCCTGGCAACCATTTGATGTCCCCGGTGTTCCCTAGGAGGTAACCGAGCACCACCTTGCTGTCTGCCCACACGCTCGACCTGTCAAGAAGAAGGTTTGAAAGCAAGTCTTGGAGAGGCAGCAGTTCATTGCATAGGAGATTAAGAAGCTTGAAGCAGCTGGTCTGGTCAGAGGAGTATTGCATACGACATGGTTGGCAAACCCAGTGGTCGTGCGCAAGGCTAACAAGAAATGGAGGCTTTGCATAGATTTCACATATCTCAACAAGGCTTGCCCGAAGGACCCATTTCCCTTGCCGCACATTGACCAGATTGTGGCCTCCACTTCAGGTTGTGATTTTCTCTCCATTTTGGATGCATACTCTGGGTATCACCAGATCTTCATGTCCAAGGAAGACGAAGAGAAGACCTCGTTCATCACCCCGTGCGGTATATACTGATTTGTGCGCATGCCTTTCGGGTTAAAGAGTGTCGGGTCTGCTTTTGCAAGAGCAGTCTCGATTGGTTTAGAACCATAGTTGCACAGAAACATTGAGTCTTATATGGATGATATTGTGGTCAAGACCAAGGACAGATCAACCCTCATCCAGGATTTGGAGGAGACATTTGCTAATGTGCGCAAGATCAACTTGAATCTAAGTCCGGAGAAGTGTGTGTTTGGCGTTCCCTCCGGCAAGCTACTTGGGTTCTTTGTGTCCCCTCGGGGGATCGAAGCCAACCCCGACAAGATCAAGGCTATCGAGCAGATACAGGCACCCAGGACAGTCAGTGATACGAGGCATCCGACAGGGTGCGTTGCCGCGCTTAGCATATTTATCTCCAAGTCTGCTGAGCACGCCCTACCGTTCTTCAAGATTTTGAAGAAGACTAGGTTGAGGTACTCCAGTGTGCAAAAGTTGATTTTTGGCCTCATCATGGCCTCAAGGAAACTGCGCCAGTACTTCGAAGCCCATGAGATCACCACGACGCACGTCGTCGATCGGTGCGATGTCAAGGTCCAAAGTGATTAAGTGGCTGCTATTCGCCACATGGCTGCCACTTTCTACAGGAAATACCTACATGCGACACCCGTCCTGCGACGTGTCAAGCGAGCAGATGTGAAGCTGGCAAAACAGCCCGGCAGGGCCTGCCGGGTAGGCTAAAATGTTACGTTATGCGGCGCATTTAATGCGCTTTGTCTGCAGAGTTAGGTATGATATCACTGTTTGCTATCTTATCAGTGCATAATGCCACTGTGGTGACCCCTTTGTCTATAAAAGGAGGCCCAAGGCAACCATAGAAAGGGTTAGCGAATCCACCCCCTCACACATTCATACGCGCGTAGCCATTTCGCCGCGAGGCAACCGTACCGGGCAAGCGTGTTGCGTTCACCACCATTTTTCCATCGTCAATCCACCAAAGCAGGAGTAGGGTTTTACGGCTCGCGGTGGCCCGAACCTGGGTAAAGATTGCCCGTGTGATCTCTGCCGTGCTGTTCGACACCCCTCTGCTCTTTGTGCAACGTGCCATCCCTCCGCCGAACCAGCAAGGGACTCTTTGTCCCATAGGTGGTCGTTGTTTCCCATGACGATGAGACTATTATGTGAATGATATGATGAGCATATTGCATCTTTATGATATGATTAGAATACTGTATAAAACCTATACAAAAACATAGCAAATACGTAGAAAAAAAAAAAGATATGTGAAAATATAGTAGTAGCGCTTGATAGGAAAACGCTACTGCTAAGCCACTTAGTAGTAGCGCTGGTACAGATAGTGCTACTGGTAAGTAGGTATAGCTGTAGGGCGGGTAGAAACGCGCTACTGCTAAACATTAGCTGTAGCACATATTAGTAGCGCGGTGCCGCGCGCTACTGATAGCCCTTAGACCCGCGCTATTGCTAGGCTTTTCCCTAGTAGTGACGGAGTAGTGTTTGGTTGGCCCAAAGCAGGTCTGTCACACCCCCAAGTACATGCGCCAGCTAAGGTCTTAGGACGTAGAACGTATGGTGTACTAGAGACTCACAGATGACATATCACTGCGTCTCATAGTTGGGTCTGTCCGACTCAGACCTTATCTCGACTCGGATCTGACTATGTCGAATCCAACCAGATCTATCCGAGTCCATATTATCCGGCTAGCATCCAATGCTCCATGGCTAGTGAGACGAGCCATCCACCATGTCATATGCTAGTATAGTTGGCCGCGCACCCACACAACCCTTTCGACTAAGGTCCTTTTAGGACAATCATCATACAATGTAAATCCCACAAACAAGTCACATACTTGCTGATACACATCATTGATAACATCCAAGGACTATATTTATTCATAAACACATTGGAAGTACCATCATACATGATTGCCTCTAGGGCGTATCTCCAACACTGGCCAACTAGATTGATTTATCTTGCCATGAGAAGAGGTGCTTTGTGATGGGTTTGATCTTGCGGCGCTCAATTCTAGTGACATAAAGGGACATGACACGCATATATCATTGCTATTCAGGGTAAGAAGATGGGATTTATTTCATACGTGAGTTTATCTTGTCTACATCATGTCATCTTGCTTAAGGCGTTACTCCATTCTTCCATGAACTTAATATACTAGATGCATGTTGGATACCTGTCGATGTGTGGAGTAATAGTAGTAGATGCAGAATCGTTTCAGTCTACTTGTCTCGGACATGATGCCTATATACATGATCATTGCCTTGGATATCGTCATAATTATTTGCTTTTCTATCAATTGCCCAACACTAATTTGTCTACCCAATGTATTCTATTTTTATGTGAGAAGCCTCTAGTGAAAACTATGTCCTCACATATATCTCGTTGAACTCATATCCATTCAAGATAAATATTTCAGGATGTTCAATGATTGTCATGGCATGAAACAGAGATGTGGACCCCTCAAAATGATAAGGACAAGGATTGGCAACAGCTCAAGACTCTACATTTTGGTTTAAGTGATCCAAGATCACATTGAGTCCATAGGAAAGCCAATACTATTAAAAGGGGATGAGGTGTTGCTTAATGATCTATTTTCTCAAGTGCTTAGTGATATTGCTCCAAAACCCTCAGCCACTTTCTCTATCCAAATATGTCAAAACCCTAATTCCCAACTCGGCCCCACCGATATTTCCTACCCGGAGCCACTGAGTTCATGTTGACATAGCCATAGCCAAAGCCAAAACCCTAGCATTTTATTCCCACCCATATAGATCTCGGTCACACTGAGATGGCCTTGCCAACTCTCTGTTGCTTGTTGCAATTACTTCAGTCCCACCGAGATGTTGCAATCGATCCCACCGAGATGGCTTGACTGACTCTCTGTTGCCTTATTACTTTACTTCGGTCCCACCAAGTTGATGCAATCGGTTCCACCTATACGAGGTTTTCCCTAAGCCCTAGCATCGTCAGTCCAACCAAGAGTCCTAACATTCATATTTTTGTACAAATCAGTGCCACCGAGTTTTCTGATCGGTGCCACCGAGATGGGTCAAAAGTGTGTAACAGTTGGATTTTGTGTGAATGCTATATATACCCCTCCACCCCCTCTTACTCGTAGGAGAGAGCCATCAGAACGTGCCTGGACTTTCACCATTCATTTTCTGAGAGAGAACTACCTACTCATGTGTTGAGATCAAGAGATTCCATTCCTACCATTTGAACCTTGATTTCTAGCCTTCCCCAAGTTGCTTTCCACTCAAATCCTTCTTCCACCATAGCCAAATCTGTGTGAGAGAGTTGAGTGTTGGGGAGACTATAATTTCAAACACAAGAGCAAAGAGTTCATCATGAACACACCGTCTATTACCTTTTGGAGAGTGGTGTCTCCTAGATTGGCTAGGTGTGGCTTGGGAACCTCCAACATGATGTGGAGTTGAACCAAGAAGTTTCTAAGGGCAAGGAGATCACCTACTCCATGAAGATCTACCCGAGTGAGGCAATCCTTCATGGGCGATGGCCATGGTGGGATAGAAAAGGTTGCTTCTTTGTGGACCCTTCGTGGGTAGAACCCGCCGTGGACTCGCTCACCGTTACCCTTCATGGGTTGGAGTCTCCATCAACATCGATGTATGATAACACCACCTATCGAACGCCAAAAATCTTCATGTCCCCATTGCATTCGTCGTCTCCAAACCCTTCCCTTTACCTTCATATGCAATGTTTTACTTTTCGCTTCTATACTCTTAGAATTACATATGTGGGTTGATTGCTTGACTTGTCATAATTGCTGAAATCTGCCCATAACTAAAATTGGGAAAAGAAAATATGTTTATTTTGCCAAGTAGTCTAATCACCCCCCATCTAGATATAATTTCAATCCTACACTTTTATTTATTTTATTTTATATTTTTGTTCGGTATATTTGTCAAAAAATAAACCTTTTAATCTTGCTCATAACCGTTGAGGGATTGACATCCCCTCCGCGCGTTGGGTTGCAAGTATTTGTTGTTTGTTTGCACAAGTTGTTCACTAGTCGCTTCTTGGTTCTCTTACTGGATTGATAATCTTGGTGATGCGGAGCATCCTACGGTCATCACCATGTCAAGAGTCCGTTTGGCAAGTGACACGTGCGACCTCTACTTCTCACACATAAAGGTGAATCTTCTCCTTTACACGTGCTCACTTGACCCCTTCGAGGATGGTTTACTACTTGACACTTCTCCCGTGTGCATGCATAGGTATTGTCGGAGCTTCACGGATGTCAAGAAGGAGTGCAAGCGCCAAGGAACGACTACACCATCCGCGAGGGAGGCATGGAAGCGAAGACGGAAGAAGAAGGTGCTTTGCGGAGTCTCTGGCGGACGACGGCGGAAGCCTCCGGACGTCCGACCCTCTACAGCGCCCGAACGACCGACGACCACCGGACGTCCGACAAGTCCCAGCGCACGGACGACCGACACCGACCGGACGACCGGTGCTACGGCGACAGAACAGAATTTACGGATGTCCGAAGACTTCCGTACGTTCGGTCCGTCCCGAGCTTCCGGACGTCCGACCCCCTCCGGACGTCCGATGCCTGTGTGCGCCGCTGCGGGCCTTTGTCCTTGTATCCCTCTCCCACTTACCCCTTCATGGCTTAGACTATAAATAGACCTTCCCCTCATCCTTTTTAGGGTTAGCAAATATGATAGCTCATTCTTAGGTGAGCTTTGCTCCTACCTCTACTCCTGAGAGAGAGAGACTAGCACTCCCATGGAGTTCAAGACCTCCATGTGAGAAGATCCTGCGGGATATCATCAAGACCGTCTAGGATATCATCAAGACCTCTCTTGGCGATGAACCTTATCTTGTATCTTTCCCTTTGTTGTTCATGTACCTTGTGATCTTGTGTGTTTGATTGTCTAGTGGATGTGTTGGACTTGTTCTTGAGTGTTTCCCTTTGTGATTTCTCTCCGTTCTTCCCCGTGTTCATCATGTTCTTCGAGGGATCCCACTCCAAACGTGAAAGATCGGCCTACACCGGGTTAGCCCCGTATCATATGGTATCATGAGCCACGTTGATCACGTATTTGGAGTCCCTCCCACCGTTTTTCTAGCCTTGTTTTGTTGTGTTCTTCCCCAAAATCCGAAAATCCCCACCAAAAATAGCTCCAATTTTTTTTGTGTTTTGTTGGTTTGATGATGTTTTGTTGATTTTGATCCATGGATTTGCTTGGTTTCGAGTGGATCTGGCATTTCCCCAAGTTTCCCCACTTTCCATCCACGAAATCTCGTCAATTTTGACCCCAAAATCCCCATTTTCCGCCCAAAATCGCGCCCCCGAACTCGCATCTCGCGTTGACCCTGACCCCCCGGACGACCGACGTTTTACGGACGTCCGGAGCCACAAGAAGCACCGGACGTCCCACCTTTTCCGGACGACCGGAGCCCCTAACCCGAACCGAATTTACGGATTTCCGACCTTTCCGGACGTCCGACGCCCCGGACATCCGACCTTTCCGGACGTCCGTAACCTGTAGTTTCAGACTTCGGCTGATTTTTGTTTTGTCCATAACTACTTCATCCGAACTCCGATTTTGACGTTCTTTAGCTCGTTTTGAAGCTATTGATATCCCCCTTCCCACAAAAATACCACCAACACCATTTGACTTCATCAAAGTTTCCAAAATTTGGCAAGTTTTCCTAGGCCCTTCACCATATCATCCACATAGCCACCACCGACTTCCGCAACCTAACCAATTTTGTTCCCCATTGCATATGTGGTTGCTTGAGTAGTGATTCGAGTCTCCTAAGGTGTTTCGGCTACTTAGGGACGATTGCTTCTTCTTCAACCACCACGACCACTTCCGCATAGGCTTACCCACCATACACTTCCACCCCAACTTAACCCAATTTTGTTTGAGTTGTGGCTTGTGTCTCCTAAGGTGTTTCGGCTACTTAGGGACGGCAACTTCAACTCCGACACGTGTATAGCCCAGCATTCCACTTCCACATCGTCAAGTGCAAACCTCCACCGCATTCCCGATACCACCATTTGACTTTTGTTCTTGAGATTTTGAGTCGCGGTTTTTCCATTTCCTAAGGTGTTTCGGCTACCTAGGGACGAGTCTCCATCATCTTGGTATCTACATCAAGAACACCGCCACTCATCATCGCAAAGGACGGTAACCTCGACGACACCATTGTATATTCCCCTTGCCATTGCATTGTTAACCCCTAGCCCATTTTGCGTCACTTGCCTTTTGAGACTAGCCATTTGAGTATTGCCGGGCCACTCTACTTGTGCACATTAGTGATCTACAGCATCCATTGCATACATACCATACATTGTGTCACAATATTGTTCCCGCATATACACAATAGCTATCTTGGTTTGTGCATTGTGCAGAAGTGGCCATACATAGAAAAAAAAGCTTTTAAGCAAAAGAAAGAGAGCAAAGAAGCTTGTAAGCAATAGCCATAGCATCATACCACATTGCATATATCATATGGTATCATATTTGATCATCTTGGATCATTGTGTGAGAAACACCGGGAACCATACATACATAGCATACTTGGGATAGAGAGTTTATCCATTTTGCATCTTATAGGTTGTGCACAAGTGTCGTATCCGCCTATTGAGCAATCGTGCTAGCGTCTCTCTTGAGTTGTGCAACACGGCGTTTTACGTGGATTCCACATTGTGTGCTCATTCCTTGGTTGCACGACCCCATTTATCTATCCGTGTAATGCGTTTCCGTGTGCCATTCATTGCTATCGGTCTACTTGTTTCACTTGCGAATTTGTGAATCTCTTTCAACATTATTGACTCTTGCTAACATTTTGCATAAAAAATTTGTGCCACTATCCTCACCGAGCTCTACCATAAGCTTTACTTGATAGATGTGAGTGAACAAGTCCGGTACCAATTCCACTATTCTTTCATTCACATTGAGTGAAACGGGATACATCCTCAACTTTGGGAAAAGGTAACTTGGTATTGTTTATCTCATTTCCTACTCACCTCTACTCGAGTCTTGTGATGGATAGGCAAGGGATTTCACCTTCGGTCTACAACAACAACGACGAGTTCGATGCCACGAACAACAACTCTGACGCCAAGATGCAAGCTCAAATGGAGGATATCAAAGCCCTCATCAAGTCCTACAAGCGATCTTCCTCATCTTCGAGAAGACGCTCAAGAGCACATGCTTTCGAGCTACCATCTCCGGCAAGATCACATCGGCATCGACACCATCACCAACAAGAACGTGAAGGTCACGAGCTCTACACCAACAACCGCTCAAAGACTTCACCATCTCCCTTGGCATCTTCGCCAAGCGACTTCAAGTCATCTTCGCCTACGGACATATGGCATCTTTGCCAACAAGAACCTCATGACTACGCTCAAGAGAAGCTCCCCAAGCTCAAGTCCGCGACTTCGACGAGCTACTACGACCTCGACATCGACCACGTGATTCCTTTCTATGGGACTCACGAACCCGAGGAGTATCTCGAGTGGGAGCGCTTAATGGACGACTACCTCAAGCTACATCAAGTTCCTCCCGAAGATCAAGTGAAGTGCGCCACAAGAAACTTCCACGACTACGCCTCAACTTGGTGGCTTCACACACCTTCGGAGTACTACGACATGAGTTGGCCCAAGGCGAAGAGAGAGCTTTGCGGCGAGAGTTTGTGCCTCCAACCTACACGGAACAACTTCGACGCCAATTGGAGAACACCATCCGAGGATCCAAGTCCATCGACAAGTACTGCAAGGAGATGAAGATTGCCTTGCGACGAGCCGGCGTGGACGACCCCATTTCGATGAAGTTCCACTTGATGATGGGATTGAACAACGACATCTCCAAGACTATCTTCCTCGAGAACTACAAGTCCATCGACGACTACTACATTGGTGCTCTCAAGGCGGAACAAGAACTCATGAAGGCCAAGGCTTCTCCACCCCAAGCAAACTTCACGGCGACCAAGCTCTACGACAAGAATGAGGCTAGTACCACCACGATGTCCAAGCCCGACAAGCTCCAGGACAATGCTCCCAAGTGCGACTTCACCGCCATCCCTCTTTGTGACATTGATGATGCCGAGTCTACCTTGACTCTTTTTCAAGATGGTGCGGCGACAAGTAAGACTACTGAGACCTTCAAGGACCAAGCTTTGGAGGCGAGCGACAAGGTGGCGAGCAAGGAGGATGCTTCCATCTTAGGAGGCGAGAGTGATGTTGTGCCATCTTCGGCCTACATCCACGACGACGATGACGAGATGATCGAGCATGGGATTTTCCCTTCGGTCATGGAGGAGAGTGATCTTGTGCCATCTTCGGCCTTCATCCATGGCGACGGCGATGAGATGGTTGAGTATTTCACCTCGACCACGACGACGTATGATGACTTGAGTTACTTGTGCCACCATATTGAGAGTGAGAGTGCCTTCACCACTAGCCCTATATATGATGTGTTGCCACAAATCCCATGTGAGGAGAGCCACAATCACCACTTGAGTGAGATGAGTGACTCTACCATACGTGAGTTTGAGTGCACCTATTTCGAGGGAGTGAGTGAACCACCACATAGAGAGAGTGAGATAGTTGATAGGTCATGTGTGGCAACTTTCAACACTAACGACTTGACCTCTACCTCTATTGTGTCTTCTCATTTGGTGCTAGGTCCCATTTATGATGACGCGCCGATCCTCGACGACTTCGTCCTCCCTTTGGACAAGACGATGGCCATGGTGGAATATGATGCACCCTCCACATGGTTCCATCAAGATGATGATGACGACCATTTGGTCTTTCCCACCTCACTGACACCACTTGAGTGGAATGACAAAGGTAACAAAGGTGACGGTGATGCTCTAGTCCCACTAGTGGACATTCTTGAGATTGATTTCTTGCATGATGTTGATCCACCTAGTACCATGATTCATGCTAGTATGATTTCCCCATGTGATGATTTGCCCATTTATGATGAATATGATGATTCTCATGTGGAGTCTATTAGTTGTGATGCTATGTTACATGGGATTTCTTGTGACAATTCTTTAGGTCACATCATGTTTGCTAATCCGCTTGACTTGTCATATGCTATGCATGAGATCAACCATATGTCTTATTTGCAATCTCTCCATAGTGACTATGCATATGCCATTAAAATAAACCTAATTTGCACATATGGCATAGATGACAAGCCCATGGTTATTGGCATTTGTTTTTCTTGTGATGATATTGATATGCTTCCTTTGCATCATTTATCTCATATGCCATGCCATGCCCACCTAGCTTCGGATATGCATTGTTTTGGATGTTGTTCATTTTCTCCAAATGATGTTTCCGATATTGCTCATGAGGAGACCCCCATAGTTTCCTCGTACATTTTAGGTGATTTTGATCCATCCCATTCATTGCATGATCCCCATACTTGTATGCACCATATGCTCCCCACGAATAAACATGCTATTGATGTGCCATACACTTGCATTCTAAATTTGTGTCCCCATCGTGTCATACATAATAATTATTCTTTCATAACGGATTACATGTTCATATACCATGCATCAAATTTCTTTGAGCGATGCTTATCTTGTGCTAACTCTATTGTGCACATACACATCATGATGGATGATGTGTACATTTACCACACGCACAATTTCTTTGGTTTGTGTCTCTTTTGTGTAGGTACCCATGAATACTTGTCAAACTCGCAATCCCACGAGTTGACAAAACGAGCTCTAGAGAGCAACGATGATTTGCGATCCCATGGATTGCCTTTCCCACCGCTCTCTTCGCGCAAAGACTTCACGCATTTCTTCTACATGGCCCTCACTTGGCTATGGGTTGTTGTCCATTACATATTCTATTCCCATCTTGCCATGTTCACTTTGCATGATATGCCCATTCCTATGCCTTTTCCATGCATTTGTGACCCATGCTTTGCTTTACACATGATGATTGACTCTCATACATTTATGTGTATTTGCAAGCTTGGTGGAGATATTGCTTGTTCTTGCCATGTTCCTTTTGCGCACCATTCCTATGATGATACTTCCATCTTGCTTTGTGTTCGTGCTTGCGATATGTCATGTGCATTCCCTATGCTTATTATTTGCTCACATGACATGATTGCCATGATTTACTCTAGTGTGTTGCATCTTCGCTCCACTAGTTTGCACGACTTGATCTCTATGCTTGCTCATGTTGCATCACCCGTGATTCATACTTGCTCATCTCATGCGGTTGATGACAACCATCTACATGCTTTGCACATGATTGTTATTGCTTCTTGTTACATATCTCCATATGTTGCCTCTCTCATGCTAGATTTGCCATGTATTGAGTGCAACCATGTTATTAGTCTTGCTCATGAGTTTGCCCCCATAGCATTCTCACATATGTTTGGAGATTTTGACATATTACTTGTGAAGCATGCTTGTCTTACTTATTTGCACCATATACCTAGTGCTATGAATATTGCCATTGTTGCATCATATTATTCATGCACTTGTGCTTCTAATGGTTATCTTAAAAGATGAGAACCATCATGATGGATGATGTGTTTGTCTACCATGCGCATAATTTCTTTGTTTTGTTTTGTGCATGTGTAGGATACTTGGACTTTGTTTCGACTTCCACTTCACGTGAGTTGACCATTCGAGCTCTTGAGAGCGAGCCTCATACATTCTACCACGACTCGCTTCTACACCGTATTTGCTTCCACTTCGGCATTGTGAAGAATGCACAAGGACACACCTTCAAGGTGACATCCTTCTTGAGCTTGGATATTGTGGATCATACTTCATGTGTTGCTTGCGCCATTTGCACGCATGTTAGAGATATTTCTTTCAACCATGTTTGCCACATTTCCATGCTCCATGACATATATACCTTGTGTGTTGCATCCAATTCTTGGACTACTTGCTACTATCATATGGTTGGTTGCACCAATATCATTTCTTCACATATGCCATGTTCCTCACATGATTCACTTGATTGCCTCACACATGATGAACAATTGCTCTTTCTATTGTGTTGAGTGCCACACTATATTCACTACACCCTATGCACATTATGCTTGGATTGTCTTGCACTTGACCCATGTGTTTAGACATCTCATCTTATTTGGTGTTGTGAATGATTCCTATGCCTACCATCGACCATTTGTCGAGCACTTTATGAATGTTTGTTATGACCTTGAGGTAGATGCTTATTCTCTTGTCACGCATATTTGCATCACTACCTCACGTTTACATGCTTGTTTCCATGATGATCTTGATTTTGCTAAATTCATATGCTTACATGCCATGTCAGAATCCTTTGTCACACCCTATGCTATGCTTGATGACAACACTTGCTTGGTGAATAACCTCTTGAATGCTTGGTTTTGCACTAAGGCTAACCACATTTGTTTTTCCAAGTGTTTGTTCTATTTGCTCCTTTTGAAGGAATCACAAGACGGTGTGACATTGGAGAGTGCCCATTTCGAGCTACTAGACGATGAGTGCTTGGTGATCGACAACTTCGTCACGGCACCGCCATCTCTTTCCCATGGTGATTTGGTTTTCGATCCGAGGTCGGATCTTTTCCAAGGGAGGGATGATGCGGAGCATCCTACGGTCATCACCATGTCAAGAGTCCGTTTGGCAAGTGACACGTGCGACCTCTACTTCTCATACATAAAGGTGAATCTTCTCCTTTCCACGTGCTCACTTGACCCCTTTGAGGATGGTACACTACTTGACACTCCTCCCGTGTGCATGCATAGGTATTGTCGGAGCTTCACGGATGTCAAGGAGGACTGCAAGCGCCAAGGAATGACTACACCATCCGCGAGGGAGGCATGGAAGCGAAGACAGAAGAAGAAGGTGCTGCGGAGTCTACAGCGACCGGACGACCGGAAGCCTCCGGACGTCCGACCCTCTACAGCGCCCGGACGACCGACGACCACCGGACGTCCGACAAGTCCCAGCGCACGGACGACCGACACCGACCGGACGACCGGTGCTACGGCGACAGAACAGAATTTACGGATGTCCGAAGACCTCCAGACGTTGATCCGTCCGAGCTTCGGACGTCCGACCCTCCCGGACGTCCGATGCTCGTGCTGGCCATGGGCCTTTGTCCTTGTATCCCTCTCCCACTTACCCCTTCATGGCTTAGACTATAAATAGACCTTCCCCTCATCCTTTCTAGGGTTAGCAAATATGATAGCTCATTCTTAGGTGAGCTTTGCTCCTACCTCTACTCTTGAGAGAGAGAGAGACTAGCACTCCCATGGAGTTCAAGACCTCCATGTGAGAAGATCCTGCGGGATATCATCAAGACCCCCTTGCGGGAAGATCCGTCTAGGATATCATCAAGACCTCCTCTTGGAGATGAACCTTACCTTTTATCTTTCCCTTTGTTGTTCATGTACCTTGTGATCTTGTGTGTTTTATTGTCTAGTGGATGTGTGATTGGACTTGTTCTTGAGTGTTTCCCCTTGTGATTTCTCTCCGTTCTTCCCCGTGTTCATCATGTTCTTCGAGGGATCCCACTCCAAACGTGAAAGATCGGCCTACACCGGGTTAGCCCCGTATCACTTGGTTTCATAACTGAGGGAAATACTTATCTCTATTGTACCACACCATCCTCTCCTCTTCAAGGAAATCCCAACGCAGCTCACAAGTAGTAGGTTACATGTTCGGATCTCGTCCTTCTGATTTGTTAGTTTTACGTCCAAATTTGATCAATGATAAGTGGGACCCCCATGTGTTGTTCTGATCTATTAGTGTATGAGGTTTTTTTGCACAAACACTTTGCGCGGTTGGACAAGTAACAACACTAGTTACATGTATTTTGCAAGTTTAGGAACAAAAGTGATAGTGGCAGAGAATATCACGTGCTCCCTGCAGCTTAGATGCTATGGTGTTACGAGATTCTAAGTCGTTGGATCTGAGATCCAATGGCTTGGGATTAGACTTTGTAATTATGCGAAATTTCCTAACTCTTCAAGAATTTTTTTGCAAAAAAATTCAGGCCTCCTGTGAGCCGCTGGATATTGGATCCAACGACTTCGAGTAGCTCATATCACCATAGCATCTAAGGTGTGGGAGCACTCGATATTCTCACGTACAAGAGAATATTAGCTGCTCCCCACAACTTAATTTGCCGCTACGGTTATACGAGCATCTATGTCGTTGGATCTGAGATCCAATGCCATGTGTGTAGTATTTGTAATTCTACGCAATTTCTAAAGTCTTTGAGGCCTGTAATGCAAAAACATAAATGGAGATCGAAAAGTGAAGAGAAATAATGAGCATGCATGTGTTGGATACCAATAGCTATATTAACAAAGAGATGAAGATCGATCGATACATGACGTATGAGTGGTGAAGGGGGGGGGGGTCGATGGAGACACCTAAACACAACTGTTGCATGTACATAGTACTAGACTTAATATTCACGTTTTAGTTTACTGTACATTTTAAATATTGAATTGAGGACCATGCATGGCTTACATTTTATTTTTGAATTCGTGCCGTACATGCATGGTCTAGAAAAATACTTGCACTATACTTGTTGGATTGTTGTTGTATTTGTGTGTGTGTGGTCATGCTTGAATAGATAAAAAGTTTTCTCACCACCATATCGTTCATCTTTTAAATTTGTACTTGCAATGGAAAACATATCGTGGATACCATGAAATGTGAAATCCACGTTTAGATCACTATATCACGAACCCACTCCAATTCAACAACTCGTGATAAATCAATTACCGTGCCTTTTGGAATGACCAGTTATTTGCCAGGAAAATACGAGCATTATAATACATTAGCCAACCCCAACCAAAAGAAACACGATATTAAACTTCGCTCCTCCACGCGAGCCTCCGCGTTTTGATTTGAAATATCTGGCGGCCAGAATTCCAGCCCTGCGAACTTCCCCTTATGTCCCCGGTCCATAATGACAACCGATGAACAATGGAGGGATGCTTTAGTAACTAGCCCATGTTACCTACCGTGCCAAGCACAGTTCAAGTCCCTCGGTTGCCGCTATCCAAGGTCACCCACCAACTCCATTGCCTAGTACTAGTACTACACCAGGATGAGTATAGAATGGAGCTCCATTTGTAGTATATCACGCAATGCACTGGTACGAAGGGATTGTCTTTTTACTATGCATATATAATTTGTTTGAAGTCTAACTAAGCAAAAAAATTGACCAAATTCTTTCTTAAGAAATATGAACATCTACAATAGTAAAGATGTATCGCTTGAAAATTTATTTCATGATGCAGGTAGTGATATTGTTTCGAATCCTAGATTTTAAATTCTAGAAAATCCAAAACTCGCTTGAAATTCATGAAACTGAGCACAGTCTCGTGATATCGCACAAATAGGTTGTCGTAATTTTTCTGTCAATTTGAGACAAGATGCTTATGAAAACTTGCACACATTAAGAGACAAGGTATTTTGGAACAAAGAGATCTCACATTAACGCGAACGGTTTCACACTAGTAGAAAAGCACCTACTAGTCCCGGTTCGTAAGGGCCTTTAGTCCCGGTTCATGAACCAGGACTAATGGGTCATTACAAATACCTCCACCCATTAGTCCCGGTTCAAACACGAACCGGGACAGATGTGCCTCCACGTGGCCGGTCCGCCGAGCCCGGTCGAGAGGCCTTTGGTCCCGGTTGGTGGCACCAACCGGAACCAAAAATCCATGTTTTTTTAAGAAAAGTGGCTGCTTTAGGGGTTTTGGGGGTTATTTTTAGGTTGTTATTAGCTAGCTAATAGAGAGAAGTGTCCTCTCTTATATCTTCGTCATTGGTTTATCAACGCTGCTGCTATGTTCATTTCACCATTGATATAACATGCTTATGCATGCTCGCATCATATATACATCATCATATATAATAACAAGTCCTACTAATCATGCATGCATCATCATACAACTTCTACTCGTTATTAATAATAAGTCATATGATCATCATCCTCATAGTCATCGAACCCAACCCTACATAATTGTTCTTAGCACATGATCATCGATGTCGTAGGACCTAATTAAACACCCTTAAGGTAAAATAGCATAAAACAATATAGACCTTGACTCTCCATTATGAAGAATGGAGATCATCCTGTCTCCAATTCTTGCGCTTTGCTTCCTTTTGCTTCCAAGAAGCTCCTTACATTGTCCATACATTTTTCCATTCTTTGATTGTCATGTCTCCACTTCTTTTAGAAATCTGGTATGGACGGTTGAGATTCGTAGGATGACACGGATATATGTTCAAAACATGAAGGCTGCCATTCTCATACATCAAATGAGGCACACAATCCTAGGATTCTCTGTTGAAAAACATAGTAATAACTTCATAGTTAGCAATGATGTACTAGTTTTAGAAGTATGCAAAAGATGCACGGATGTGGTAATAGTAAAAAATCTTACCAGGGTATCTCCATGGTAGTTATCAGTAGTTCAACACGTGCACTAGTTGCACGTATTGACCATAATGTTGAGGAGTTCGATTGTAGACATTGTAATTCTCAAGATCCCTACAAAATGCGATCGATGATTTTTCTCCTTATAAGTTAATTCGAGACCATCGGTGTAGTGGGTTTTGTCTACCATCTTCCGCACATTCTTTGAACAATCAAAATAAGCTGTCAATGGAAATAAGCTGTCAACTATTTTGAAATAAACAATATAAATTACTTAATAACTATGTTAAGCTCACATGGGGAAGAATTGGAGGTGTATCCACAAGGACCCAAATCGAAGGTGTCTCTTGCTCGATTGTAGGATCACCAAGATCCATGGTGACAAGCATACCCTCATCAAGACCATACATCTTGCAAATTGCTTCCCAAATTTTGCAACCAAAATGGGTTACACTCTCAGCATTGTACAACTTTACTTGAAAATCCACACCATGATGGGTACTTAGGATAATTTTTTTGGTTTCAAAACTTTCATGGTCTTCAAAACCCATCCTCTCCAAGACATAGCGTCTTGCAAAGCATGGGATAAGCTAGTCGAATTGGAAAAGATGGAAAATATTGTCATGATTAAAATAGTTGAAGTCATGATTAATTACGAAAAGAACTATTGTCATCATTGCGTACCGTATGAACATCGAAGCTCTCGTCGAGCTTAATGTTGAAGCGCCGATCTTCGTCCAGGTCAATGAACCTGTCGCAGATACCTCGGTCATCGTGGCACCAGTCGCATTCCACCGGGCGGTTTTCGTCGTCCGAGTATGACATTTCCGGCCTATATTCATAATTCAAATGAAGGATAACTTATCCAATATGAGCATTCAATAAGCAAAACCAAATCATAAAATAAGCAAAACCAAATCATAAAATAAAGTAGTATTCAAATTAGCATGCATTCTATAATTATAAGAAAAAGTACATCATCTCTTGGTGTTCGTACATCGTCGAATATTATCACTAATATAGCATCACTAATACAACTAGAACCGTAGCGCCCGACGGGTATCGACGCGGGCGGTGGACACCCAAAGATAAGGAACCATCACAGGATCATAGCTCCAGTGAGATCCTCAAGAACCCGCCGGTATTGTCGAACCTGCCTCCAATGCAACCATGTAGCAACGGACGTGCTCGTCCTCCTCGGCCCGACACGGTGACGTACCACCTCCGCGGTGTCCGGAAGCCTCGGCACCACATCGCCCACGCGACCGCCACCAAACAAGGATCGGGTCAACAACGGGCTGCCTCCTCACCAACTCCACGCCCCCGGAAGGTAGCACCTCCCAATACCAGCCCGTGAGCCCAGTCCCAAACATGGCCTCGATCAAGCAAGCCTCCACCGCCGAGTCGGCAGCGAGGATGTGGGATAGGCATCGCCGACGTCCGATGCGGGAACTACTTCTATATATAGTTAAATAAAGTAGTTTTATTAATTAAATCAACTATGTAGTTCAACTACTATACTAAGCATTTACTATAAAGTAGTACTTACTATAAATAAATAAAGTCTCACTTACTACAAACTACTTGTATATATAGTTAAATAAAGTAGTTTTATTAATTAAATCAACTATCTAGTTCAACTATACTAAGCACTTATTACTATAAATAAATAAAGCAGTACTTACTAAAAACAAATTAGTAGCACTTACTATATAGTACTTACTAAAAATAAACTAGTATTTTTCTAACTAACTCATATTTTTCTAACTAATTATATTACCAAAAAATCTAAATAAAATAGTAACTATATTTTTTAACTAGCTAGTTCAATTATAGTACTTACTAATTCAACTAATTAAGCACTTATTAATTTTCTTACTAATTTAACTAAGCACTTACTAATTCATCTATAATAAAAAATATAAAAAACTAACTCATCTAATTAGCATTAATTAATATCTAGCTAGTTGATCTAGCATTTGACATTAATATATATAATTTTTCTATCTAATTTATCTAACAGAAACCGGATCGGAAAATACACGGGGCCGGCGCCGACGACGGGCCGGGGGCGAACGGGGCGGCGACGTGACGGGCGGAGGCGCGAGGCAGCGATGACGGGACGTCGGCGACGTGACGGGTGTCGATGGGGGCGGCGCGGGCGACGGCAGGACGGGCGGCGACGGGACGCGGGCGACGATGGGGATGGCGACGGCGTCAAGGGGCGGCGACGGCGTCGCGTCGGGGCGGGGCGGCGATGGCGTCGGGGCTGGGTGGCGACGGCGCGTGGTGTCGGGAGATCGAGGAGGAAGGAGAGATCGAAGTGGGGACGCGGTTCTCAAATTTTCGTTATATAGCAAAGCCTTTAGTCCCGGTTGGCGGGACCAACTGGGACTCTTGCATTTTTAGTCGGTTGGTAGCACCAACCGGGACCAAAGGCCTCTTTTCAGCAGCCCAAAGGGAGGGAAGCAGAGGGCTTTGTTCCCGGTTGGTGCCACCAACCGGGACTAAAGGGTGGGTATTGGTCCCGGGTGGAGCCACGAACCGGGACCAATGACCGTAGCCGGGCACGGTGCGGCACGAAAGTTTAGTCCCACCTCGCTAGTTGAGAGGGGAGCTTGATGGTTTATAAGCCCCAATGCCGCTCCCTCTCGAGCTCCTCTCCACGGCATGCTTACGGGCCTACTAACTACTGCTTTGCTCGATGGTCCTAATGGGCCACTGCGGGCTGAATCTGGCCCATGGAGGGTTTCTAGTCGTATCCAGTGCCGTGGGTGCCTAGTAGGAGGCATTTTTTCTTTACTTATTTATTTTATGCAGCTGTTTTTTAGTCCCACCTGCCAAGCGAGAGGCACTCGCAGCTGTTTATAAACCCCGAGTGCAGAGGCGATGAAGAAGAGGCTCAATGCTCACGTTAGTTCACTTCAAGCCTTGAGGAATAGGGTAGACTTGCGGAGCTATGTGCGCAAGGGGCTTACACTATTCCAAAAGGCTTGAAGCGAATTAACTAGCATTGCGCCTCTTTTTTATTTTTAATGACTTATTACCACACAGAAATAAAAAGAATAAAATAAATATAGCAGAAAAGAAAAAGAACTATATAAAAAATAGTTGTGAATTACTTTACTAAAAAAATGAGCACAGATGCTTATTTTTAATGACTTATTACCACACAGAAATAAATACAAAAAAATAAATATAGCACAAAAGAAAAAAACTATATAAAAAACTATTCAGAAATAAATAGAAGAAAAAATAGTTGTGATTAACTTTACTAAAAAATGAGCAGATATGCTTATTTTTAATGACTTATTACAATTCAGAAATAAAGAGTAGAAAAAATAGTTGTGATTAACTTTACTAAAAAAATGAGCATAGATGCTTATTTTTAGTGACTTATTACAATTCAGAAATAAATAGAAGAAAAAATAGTTGTGATTAACTTTACTAAAAAAAAGAGCATAGATGCTTATTTTAATGACTTATTACAACTCACAAATAAATAGAAAAAAATAAATATAACAGAAAAGAAAAAAAACTATATAAAAAACTACCCAGAAATGAGCATAGATGCGCTTATAGAGAAAATTCAACCTAAATTCATAATAAATTTCATTTAACTTCAGATAAATTCAGTATGAATTTAGGTTAAATTCCCTGTATAAGGGCATCTATTTTCATTTTGAGAGGAGCTCAACATGGCAGAGAAGGAGGGGCTTATAAACCGGTCTGATTCCCCTTCGGTTGGCGAGGTGGGACTAAACTCTGGCCACAACGAGGACCAACCCTTTAGTCCCGGTTGCTGGCATGAACCGGGACTAATGGGCAGCCTTTGGTCCCGGTTCAAGCCATCAACCGGGACCACTGGTGGTGGGCAGGCGAGGCCATTGGTCCCGTTCGTCCCACCAACCGGGACCAATAGGTCCAGATTTAACCGGGACCAATGGCCCACGTGGCCCGGCCGGCCCCCGGGGCTCACGAACTGGGTCCAATGCCCCCATTGGTCCCGGTTCTGGATTGAACCGGGACTAATGGGCTGGACCGGCCTGGACCATTGGCCCCTTTTCTACTAGTGTCACTATCCAAACTGTGGGCATTAGACCAACGTGCCGCCACGCGTCCCGCTTCTTATCTGTAGGTGCCGTCCGAGCAAGCGTGTGAGTCGACGGGAGGCGTGTGATCAGACTGCTGCGCGGGCTCACTGGGAGGCGTGCGAGCATTCCGCCGTGCAGGCTCACCGAGAGGTGAGCTGTCGGGGAGGCTCATCTGACCCACGAACACCTATGGGACCGGCGGACCGAGCCCCTTTCGGTTCGGCGGGGGGCGGAGGTCGCACGAAGAGCAGATCGAGGCGAAGCACACGAGCGGTTTACCCAGCTTCGGAGCTCTCCGGAGAGATAACACTCCTACTGCTGCATGTCTGAGTATATTGAGTTCTTGCTCGGGAGCGCTGAGTGCTACAGTACACACAAGCTGCTAACGAGACCGAGCGTGGGGAACCCCTTCCTACGTTGCGCATGGGCCTCCTTTTATATGCTAAAGGGGTCTCCGACAGGTGGCAACTAGACAAGGGTAAAAATGGAAAAGGAGTGGTTGGTACAGCTACTTATGCGATTATACGATGTATCATACCTAACCCTGACGGCAGGGGACAAAGGCATTAAATGCCCGTCTATGTCGCCCTAACAGTGTAGAAAGGGATCGTCAGGGGCGCCACCGCTTGCCAGATGGCAATCTTGTCAGCACCGCATGCCACCGCGCTCCGCTGGCCACGCGGCCTCTTGCCACGCGCGCCTGGAAAGGTCCCAGGGCGACAAGTTAGTGGATGTGCTGGAGCGCAGGTACAGAGTGGCGGTCTGCCGCGGCAAGCGCCTTGCCGCGGTTGTTGTCTTGTCGTGTCCGGAAGCTTGTCGCTCACCGGGTCTTCCCGGCAAGCTCCTCTTGCCGGGGCCTTGTCTCCTAGGTGCCTTGGGTGGCCTTCCCGGCAAGAGGCCTTGTCTCCTTGGCTTGAATACTTTGTTCTTGAATGGATCCAAAGGAACCACGGAGGACCTTGGCGGTCACCCGGTAAGCCTTGCCGCGGAGGGCTGCAACTGCCCGTGCACAAGTTCGGGATACTAGGGTACCCCTACTCTAGTACACCGACAGGAGCCCCCGGGCCTGGGCCACACACGATGCCGAGCACTGTTGGGCCAGGCCCAAAACAGGGCAGGGGCACGCGCGGCCTGGATCACGCCGTAACTCACCCCGGACCCACCACGCCCTCCACGAATGGCACGCGTCGAATGCGGCGTCGTGTGAGAGATCGTGGGCGAGATTGTGGGTGTTTTCTTTATTCGGAAAAACGGAACGTCCTCCCCCTCCCTCTTTATAAGCAGGGGAAACAGGGGCAGTCCACCCATCTTGCCAGTTGCTATCCAATCTCGAAAAATCCCCGCTGCCTCCCCCTTCTTCCCAAAGCTAAAGAGAGAGCAGCGCTCCGCCCCCATCGCCACCAGCATCACCAACGCCGTCGATCTCCCTCACTGCCTCCGCCATGGCTCCGAAAGCCGACAAGGGGAAGGCCGTGAAGTCGGCCGAGGCGCAGCGGCTTGCGGCGCCGCGGAAGGAGCGGGCAATCTTTCCCCCCCAGCTCGCCGTGAGGGAGCTGAGGGAGAACTACTACCTCTTCTGGTCGACGGAGACGCGAGCGCATCCGCGCACGAAGGTACTTCCAACTGCTGCTTCGGAACTAGCTCCGAACGGATATCCCTTGTTCGCGCTCTTCTTCTACTGCGGGCTCTGCCCGCCTTTCTCTGAATTTTTCTGTGACATCATGAACACCTACGGGATCCGCCTCCTTGATTTCACCCCCAATGCTGTTCTGACCATGGCAGTTTTCGCACATCTCTGCGAAAACATTGCCGGAGTCCATCCAAACGTAGCCCTTTTCCGCCACTTCTTTATACCCCGAGTTGAGAGAGGGGAGCCTCTTGCCGGAGGAATCGCTTGGATCTCGAGGATCGGCAAGAAGGAAGCTTATCTGGAGGGAGAGCTCCGTAGCAAGTGGGAGGAGTGGAGGGCAGATTGGTGCTGGATTGTCGAGGAGAACCCGCAGCCATTTACCGCCCAGCGCCAAACCCCAATAGTGCGCGGCAACGATTGGAGCAACGTGGCACCTAAGACGCTTAGATCAAGATTGCCGTCACCGGATCCTGCGCCTCGGGCTTGCCGGACTCATCAGAGGCACCGTTGGCGCAGAGACTTTCTTTGCCGCGCCGCCCCTTGCAGGAGAGGAGGAGACCCGCTTGGGAGTTTCAGAACGCGGCAGATATCATGAGGCTGCGCCCAGGCCTCAACTTCAACTTCACCGTCTTGGAACTTGACGCGATGCTCTTGGAGCTGTTCAAGCTCGATCCTGATCATCCAGAAATGTTTAGGTTGCCAAGGGGCGTCGTTCCGCCGTGCAACAATTCCTCGCTTGACCGCATCCGTGCAATGATGCCGTTGTGCGACTCGCATGGAATTGTCCCAACTTGGCAAGAGCCTGCAGATGACATCGTGCGGCAGTTCTTTGTGATCTGGTAGAAGTGCCGATCCGCCCGACGAAGCGTAAGAGCCTCACCATGACACCACCAATGATGAGATGCAGCGCATTGCCACTGGTTGGAAGAGGCGGCAGCAGCTGGCACGGGCGAGTTCGGATTCACCATGGAGGAGGCAGAGGCAGCAGACGCGGCAAGCCTTGTCGAGCGAAGGGAGTTTGCCGGCGATGAGGAGCTTGCTGAGCCTGAAGCTGAGTCGAGCGAGCCCGCCGATGGCGCCTCCTCCCCACCTTCAAACAGCTTGCCGTGAGCGGAGCCCCCAGCTCCACCAAGAAGGCATCTTCGCAAGGCCGGAGACGTAGCGGGGCAGCAGACGGGCCAACAGCCACAGCGCCGCACGACGCGCTGCACCGCGGCAAGCACTGTTGCCGCGGGAGCACCTCACGCCGCTGCGGCAACTGGAGCGGGGCCCTCGCAGACCACCGCTTCTACTCCCGCCAAGCGGCCAAGGGAACCTACTCCTCCGCCTCGTCGCACTGGAGGCGAGCCAGAATTTGATCTCTCCGCGCTCAGCTCGGACGAGAAATAAGAAGAGTAAGATTGTTTGCTGTACTTGTTGTTCTTCGATTTGTTGCTTTGTCTTGCATCTGATTTGCTTTACTCTGAACCCATTCCTTTTCAGGACGCTGGCCCAGAGAGCGTCGAAGAGAGCCAAGGCCCCAGTGATTGTCATCGAGGACGAAACCACCGCGACAGCAGGAGGCGCGTCCGAGACCACCTTGCCGGATGCGGCAACTCTTCTTCAAAGCAGCCCCCAGCGCAGCCCCCAGCGTAAGTATATGGTTTACTTCCTGCTGTTCGGCGGGCATGGGTGCTCTTTCTTTGCTGATATCTGACTGCTGATTTGTGTAGGAGCAGAGCAGCCTTACCAGGAGTGCCCTGAAGCCGCTCCTGACATGTGTTCTGCTTCAACTACACCGCCAAGGGAGGATTCCCCGGCAAGGGAGCGTCTTACGGCAAGGGAGACTTCTCCGGCAAGGGGCAGTTCTCCGGCAAGGGACAGCACTGGCGATCCCCTGGCGGCGGAGACCATGACTGCAGACCCTAGCACAGGTAATCCTCTTCGCTTGAAAACTTCCCTTGGGTTCTTCTTCTTCTGATTTTCTTTTTGAATATTTGCTTGACTTTTCTTCATTTTCTGGTCGTCAGATCCACCCGCCACAGAGCCAATGGAGACCGAGGCCGCCGGGCGAGAGGACGCTACAGGCAATCGACAACGCCGCTGCCATCGAAGAAGAAGCTGGCGCCGACGAGCCCGGCCGCAAAGAGGCCGCCAAAGGCTGCTGCCGCAGAGCCGGGCGAGGTCCGGCGATCGTGACCGACGGCCCCGAGGCCGCAGGAGCGCCAGCGCCACGCCGACCGCCGATCCTCCGCCGCTGCTAACTGCCAGTTCAAGAGCCCCACCGACGCCTATTTGAAGGCCGGCGATGGCATCTTCATCAAGCTCCCATGGGAGTCGAGCTCCAGGGCGCCGGCTGAAGGAGAAACTTTTGATGAAGAGCTGCTCGCCTCCGTTGGACTGACGCTGGTCGATGCACCAAGCAGCAGCAGCGGCGAGTCTGAGGAGGAGGAGCTGCTGCGGAAGCTGCTGTCGCTCTACCGCGCCCGACAAGCCAAGCTGGAATCCCGGGAAGCGCTTGTCGCGAAGGCGGGAGCAGACATCGAGAAGCGCGCGGAGGAGCTCCGGGGCCTTAACCAGGAAGCTCTCCGGTCCTTGGCAGCGGAGCGGGAGCAACTCGCCGAAGAGCGCCAAGCCTTCCTCCTCGAGAAGGCTGAGGCCGAGGAGCAACAGCGGCTTGCCGCCGAGAAGCTATCTGCGCAGGAAGGAGAGTTGGCGCAGAGGAAGGTTAATCTTGACAGCCATGAGGAGGATCCTGCCATGCGCGAGCAAAAATTTGGCGGGGCTCTCAAGGAAGCAAAGGATGCTGCCGCAGCTGCCCAGGCCGCCAAGAAGGAGCTGGAGACGAAGGTGGCGCAGTTGGAGGCCAATCTCAAGGAGAGCGGTGAGGAGCTTGCTGCACTCAAGCATGAGCGAGAAGGACGCCTACACTCTTGGCGAGCTGCAGGCCGTCTCGCCGCGAGGAGCAAGGAGCCTGTGCCGCCAAGGACTCCAACACAGATCTTGAGTTGAAGCCACCACCTTGACTCGGGGCCGGACGGCGCCAGGAGCGGAGGTGGCCTTGAAGGAGAAGATCAAGGCCGACGAGGCATTCTTTGGCGAGTCTTTGCCGCCTTGAGAATACCTTTAGGGAGAATGTGGAGCATTGGACCGAGGGTGCAGTGGATGTTCTTCTTGCAGCCATTGTGACAGGGAGCTGGCGCAGCTGGGGATGGTGGATCTTGGATATTCCTCCGATGAGCACCTCCGACCCAGCGCCAAGCTCAGCTTGTTCTTCAAGGGCGTGGTGACGGCCCTCCAGCGACTCCGGGAAGAAATCCCAAAGCGGCTGGCCGAGGAGTCGCGCCAGATCTGCTGGAGCTCTTCAAAAGGTCTTGATGAAGGTGGCCTTCCGCAATCCAGGCCTCAACCTCACCAACGCCCTCAAGTCCTTGTCACGGATGCTGATGTGGAAGTGCTCAAGACCCTTGTCGCACCCATCGTGGACAGGGTGAGCGGGATCAAGAGGGTTGAGGGCGATCGCGTAGATTAGGCCGCCCGCTTTCTCTTTTTCTTGCCGCTGTTAGTCATGTTACGAGAACAATCTATTAGAGCTGCGACAAGCTATCTTGTAATATAACTCTATTTCGGGTAGTGATTGCTATGTTATTTCCTTTACTTGATTCCTTCCTTTGTATGTTTTTTCCCTATGCTTTTAGGGAATTTGTCAGCGCAGGCACCTGGGTCATGAAGCGCCTTGAGTGGACGTCAAGACTATTGGCGGTCTTGCTACCGACAAGAAACCTTGTCGCAACTAGTTGCAGCTCACTTAAGTTGTTGAGCGGACTCGAAACAAAGTAAGGGCTTAACTAGCTACGAGTTGGTTCCTCCATACGCAGTTTTTCCATACAAAGTACGGTCGCTTTGAGGAAGATAACTTAAAATTTTTAAAACTGATTGCTCAAACTTTAGCAACTTAGCTTTTCTGTCGCTTTGCTTCCGGTAAGGCTAGACTTCCTTGAGCGATGCTTGGTCCACACCATTATCTTCTCCTTTCCCCCCGGCAAACTTGTGGGCGAGGGAACCTTCCTTTCTTTGAGAAAGAGAAAGAAGAGAAAATAAAGATATGGAGCCTTATGGCTTGTTATTGCTTACCGGGGGTAGGTGCTGCACAAAGTGTCAGATAATGCATGCAAAATAGAAGTAGAAATCATGAAATTGACAAGATGTGCGAAGCACATTAGCTTTACTTATGCACGGGGTCTAAGCCCGGCTTTGTACAAAGGATTACATGCAACATCGGCAAGACTTGTACAAAAGGTGGTTGCCGGAACAGGTTCCGGCAACCGCGCTTTCACGAGTAAAACTTACGAAGATGCTCAATGTTCCGGAGTTGCTCACCGGAATGCCATCTTCGGTCTCAAGGCGCATAGCCAAGCCTAGTGACTCATTTCACCGGTAAGGGCCTTCCCACTTCGCGTCAACTTGTTGGAATTCTTGGCGGACTGAACGCTACCGAAGAACAAGGTCGCCTTCCTCGAGACTTCGGCATTAACTTTCCGGCTATGGTAGCGGCGCAAAGCTTGTCGGTATCGAGCAGCAGACAAGAGCACGAAGACGATCCTCCTCAAGGAGCAGCGTCATCTTGTCGCAACTGCTCTTGCTCAAGCTCATCATAAGCGAGCACTCGAGGTGATCCGTATACGAAGTTCCGTGGGGAGAACTGCCTCGCTCCATAGACTAGAGCGAAGGTGTCCGGCGGTGGCTCGATTTGGCCTCGTCCTCATCGACCAAAGAACCACCGGCAGCTCCTCAAACCAGTTCTTTCAGCACTTGTGCAGCCTGTCGAAAGTTCTCGGTCTTGAGCCCAGACAAAGACTTCAGCATTTGCCCTCTCCGCTTGACCGTTACTTCTCGGATGAGCAATGAAGCGGGCGAAGCACCTTGGCGCCAAGATCTTGGACGTCTTGCATGAAGGTGCGGCTCGTGAATTGGCGTGTCGTTGTCGGTGATGATCCTGTTAGGGATTCCAAACGGCAAACAATCGACCTAAAGAACTTGATCACGACCGTGTTGTCACCTTCCTCATCGCTTCCACTTCCGCCACTTTGTGAACTTGTCGATTGCAACGCATAAGTACTCAAAGCCCCGACAACTTCGGGGAAAGGGGCCGAGGATGTCGAGCCCAGCACCGAAAATGGCCAGGATAAAGGGATCGTCTGGAGAGCTTGAGCTGGCTGGTGTATCTCGCTTGGAATGGAATCGCACGCTTCACACTTGGTTACTTGTGCATTGCATCCCGGAGGGCTGTCGGCCAAAAGAAACCTTCTTTAACGCTTTGCGGCAAGTGCTCGCGCCAATGTGGTGACCACATATGCCTCCATGTATCTCTCGCCAATAGCTTTTGTCCGTCTTCCCGGTGAATACACTTCAATTTCACACCATTGAAGTCTTCTTACATGCAGTGTGTTGTCGACAAACTGGTACATACTTGACTGTCGGGCTACTCTTTCCGCTTCTTCTTGCTCTTCGGGAAGTTTCCCTGTCTGGAGGAAATGAACAATCTGTGCCCATGCTGGAGCTTGCGGCTCGACAACAAGGACTAAAGGCAAATCTGCTGCTGCGGGAACATCCGCTTCTACGGCAAGAACCTGCGGCTCAGCCGAGCTTGACGTTCCCGGCAAGCTTGCCGGAGCAAAACTTGTCGGGAGCGCTCGCTTCAACGGAACAAACCCTAGGGCTTACCGGAGCAGCATCGCTCCTCAAGACCCTTTGGTGTTGATCTTGAGGACCTTCTTGACGGCGATTTCGAAGCTCTGCGGGAAAATAGTCACCAGAGATCAACTTCCTCTTCTTGCTCTGTCCGGTTGATGGCGTTCTGATTCGGTTGACTCAGCTTGAGCACAAAATCCCTCGATTCCATTGTGTAACTTAAGTGCAGCACACTTCGATTGTGCCATCGGCAATGTCGCTTTTGAGCTCTTGGAACATGTTCCATTTGTAGGCCGTCAAAGTGCTCTTCTAGCTTTCTCACTTCATCAACATAAGCTTCCATCAACGGACTCTGATAACTCTTGTTCACTTGGCGGATGACAAGCTGTGAGTCACCCCTGACAATGAGCTTCTTGATCCCAAGGTCTACTGTGATCCTGAGACCGGCAAGCAAACCTTCATATTCTGCAGTATTGTTTGTTGCTTGCTCCTTGGGAAAGTGCATCTAGACTACGTACTTTAGGTGCTCTCCGTTGGGTGCAACAAGTAGCACGCCCGCACCGGCGCCTTGCAGCGAGAAGGCACCATCAAAGCACATCAGCCACTCTTTGCTTGTTTCCTTGACGGGGATGCTCGTTTCTGGAATTTCTTCATCCTGTGTTGGCGTCCATTCTGCTATGAACTCCGCCAATGCTCTGCTTTGGATAGTTGAAGTGCTCTCAAACTTGAGGCCAAAGCTTGACAGTTCCAGTGCCCACTCGACAATCCTGCCTGTTGCCTCTGGATTTTGCAGTATCCTCTTCAGTGGAAAACGAGTGACGACTGTGATCTCATGTGCCTGGAAGTAATGGCGCAGCTTTCTCGAGGCCATGAGGAGGCCGAAAAGCAATTTCTGCACACCAGAGTACCTTGACCTAGCCCCCTGTAGAAGGGAACTGACAAAGTAAACTGGGCCTTTGCACCATTCTTTTCTGCATCTTCTCATGCGTCTGCGCAGATCCATCCTTGTCGGGACCAGAGCTTGCCGGTGAAGCCCCCTGCTTGTCGCTGGATGCATGTGCCATGGTTGCTAGCTCATCATCCGCCTCCCTCTCCGCTACTAGCGCAACACTAACCACTTGATTGGTTCCTGCTATATATAGCAGCAACTTCTCTTGTGGCTTAGGTGCGACAAGTGTTGGAGTGGAGGACAGGTATCTCTTCAAGTCCTGCAGCGCAGCCTCCGCTTCCGGAGTCCATTTCATTTGACCCGCCTTTTTCAAAATTTTGAAAAATGGCAGGGCATGCTCAGCAGACCTAGAGATAAACCTGCTGAGAGCAGCTACGCAACCGGCAAGACTTCGTACATCCTTGACGTGCTTTGGTGTTTCAATCTGCTCAATGGCCTTGATCTTGTCGGGATTGGCTTCAATTCCCCACTGAGACACGAAGAACCCGAGAAGCTTGCTGGAAGGGAATCCAAACACACACTTCTCAGGGTTGAGCTTGAGGTTGATCTTACGCAGATTTGCAAAGGTTTCGTCTAAATCTTGAATCAGAGTCGCCTTGTCTTTGCTTTTGACCACTATGTCATCCATGTAGGCTTCCACATTTCTGTGCATTTGCGGCTCAAAAGCGTCATGGACTAATCTTGCAAATGTTGAACCCACATTCTTTAATCCGAAAGGCATCCGTGCGAAAACAGTATGTGCCACATGGGATGATGAATGCGGTTTTCTCCTCATCCTCTTACGCCATGAAGATCCGATGATATCCTGAGTATGCATCCAGAAATGAAAGCAAATCACATCCGGCCGTGGAGTCAACAATCTGGTCGATGCGCGGCAAGGGAAATGGGTCTTTGGGACAAGCTTTATTGACATGGGTAAAGTCGATACAAAGCCTCCATTTACCGTTTGCCTTGCGCACAACTACAGGATTGGCCAACCACGTAGGATGGAGCACTCCTCTGACAAGGCATGCTGCTTCCAACTTCTTGATTTCTTCTGTGATGAATTCTTGGCGCTCCACCGCTCGCTTCGACTTTACGCTTGACGGGCGCGCATGAGGACAAACGACAAGATGGTGCTCAATTACTTTCACGGGAACACCGGGATGTCGACGGTTGCCACGCAAACACGCCGACGTTCGCCCGAGGAAAGCAACGAGCGCCTTCCTATTTAGGGTCGAGTGTGGCAATCGATGGTGAAGGTACCACCGGCTGCCGTCCTCCTTGGCGGACACCTTCTTGGTCTCTGGTGGAGCTGCCATCGTCTTCTTACACTTGCCGGTGGAGCTCGATGGTGCGTCCTCAATGGTAGCGCAGCACTACGAAGAGGTGCGCTTGCCGGAGTGGGCATCAGAGCTCTTGCCGGACTTGGTCTTCTTCTTCGCCCCGGGAGCTTCAGCGGCAAGTGGCTTGCAATCTGCTGCAGCTGCTGCTTCCCGATAGATCTTATCGGCGCAGATAAGAGCATCCTTCTTGTCGCCAGGACAGAGATGACACTTATCGGGCCGGGCATCTTCAAAGATGTTGTATGCATAGTGAGAGGCTGCCATGAATTTGGCGAGTCTTTGGACGGCCAAGTATCCCATTGTAAGGCAATGGAAAGTCGACAACGTCAAAAGTGACCCTCTCGATTACGAAGTTCAACTCGCTGCCAAATGTCACTGGCAACGTGATCTTTCCCTTCGGCTTGCTCCTTCCCGGATTGATTCCTTGGAATGTGCCGGTCTCTTCGAGCTCGCCATCAGAGATCTGGAGTTTCTCGAGCACCGCGGAGGAGATCAGGTTCAAGCCGGCCCCACCGTCAACTAGCATCTTAGTGACCTTGAGGTTGCGGATAGTTGGTGAAACCAACATCGGCAAGCACCCGACCGCGATTCTGCGATCAGGGTGGTCCTCAATATCAAAGATGATAGGCGTCTTGGACCATTTCGAGGCTTGCGTGACTCGATGGATGGTTCTCGCCGCATTAACTTCCCCGGCCCACCGCTTGAGCTGGCGGTGTGAAGTATGCAGAGAAGCACCGCCCGTCAACGCACAGGACCTCACGAGGCTTTCTCGAACTCCTGCTCATCGGTCTCGTCATCATCCATGTCTTCATCATCGCCGTCGTCTTCATCCTTGTCGCGGCTGCGGGAGGTCTGTCTCCTTGCCGCTTGTTTGGCCTTGCCGCGGCGTCCTCCTCGGCCGGACGTTTCCTCGCCAGCTCCTCCGGCACCTTCTGGGCCTTCTCCTTGTCGCGTCGCTCGTATTCAGCCTTACATTTGCTCGACAAGCTGCTCGACCTTTTGCAGCTCACGGAGGTCATGGCCCTTGGTGCGGTGGATCTTGCAGTACTGTTTGTTGGAGCCATCCTGCTTGTCGGCGACCGCCACAACCTGGCAGTTGGTGCCAGCGGCAACCTCCTTGCCGGAGCTACCAGCCTTGGCTTTCTTGGCGCCACCTCCGTTGCCGGACTGCTAAAAAACTAGCACATCTTTGCCTTTCTTCTTCCTGTTGTTCCGCCGCCGGTTTTTCTTTTTGCAGGCGGTCTCCTCACTATCGATCCTCCCCGCTTCAAGATTCTCTCCGGGAGTCTCCTCCTTCCTCAAAGACGTGCACACTTGTCGGCCAGGGCATATAGCTCATCGACGTCTCGATCTTGCACATCGCCATCTCCTCTCGCATCCTGCGGTTTACGCGTTTTGATGGAACGCGCTGATTACCATGGCAGGTGGACATCTGGGATGCTTTGTCAGACGCTGAATCTCCGAATGTACTTGCACAGGGCTCTCCTTCCTTCCGGGCGAGCAGATGAAGGTCGCTTTCTTGGCCATGGGGCTTGTGGTCACCGTAAAGGCGCCGACAAACTGATGGCATAGATCTGCCCAAGAGGATATGGAGTTGTCCGGCAAGTGCATGAGCCAGGATCTGACATTGGGCTTGAGCACCGGCGGGAAGTAGTTGGCCAGGATCTTGTCGTCTCGCCCCCCGGCAGCTTGCACCGCGATGGTGTAGATGCTGAGGAACTCCGACGGATGCGTCTTGCCGTCGTACTTCTCTGGCACGTCTGGCTTGAAATTCTTCTTGTTGGGCCATCGGACTTGCCGCAGCAGCTCACGAGTGAACGCAGGGCAACCTATCACAGACGGCAAGTCGCTGGTTCCCTGGCGCATGCATGTCGACAGAGGGCCCAGCGCTGGTCGGATTGACGCCGCGCTTCTCTTGGCGCTTCGATGCGAGTTCGCGTCTTCTTGCTGTCGTTCGTGAAGAACTTGGCGCTGATCGCGACGAGCTCGTGGATCCGATGATGCGGTGGAGTCGCTTGTCGAGGTGGAACCGGCGAGTCGGCGATCTTGGCCTTCGGGCGGAGAGTGCATGGTGGTTGCACCCCACGGTCTCTGCCGCCACCGGCTCGTGTTTAGCAGTCCTGCTGCAGCGATGCACTCGGCTGCCGCAGAGCGTCGCCGTTGGCAAAGCCGATGAGACTCTTAATGGTGGCCCTCCATTCATCGACCTTGTCGGCCGTTGGAGGGTAATTCAGGAGCAGTTGAGCTCTCGCCAAAGCTTCTGCTGGAGTGGTGGGTGGTAGTGGTGAACGGCGCGAGGAGCGGGATATGCTCGGACTTCTAACTATGTTAGAAGGAGCAGTATCCCGTCCAGGCGACCGTGCCTCGCTCGCGCCAGCATGTTGGCGTGCATGCTGGTCTTGAGCATCCCGAGATCCACCAGCTCGATCTTGGTCCAACGAGCGTATGGCGTTGTGAGTACCATGACGCTGTCGGTCCCGCGCCTCCTGAGACGGGCGCGGTGCATGTACGGACGCCGAGGTCTGCGCAGCCTTGTCCTTGGACTTGGCCGCACCGTGGGCTCCCCCGTCGACGTCCATTCTCCCGCCGGCGTCTACGCCACCACCCGTTTGCTCCGGTGGTGGTGGGTTCGACGCGGACGGAACATCTGCCGCCGAAGCCTTCTTCTTCGGTGGCATGTCGATGAAGATGAAAGATGTCGCTCGTGTGGACGCCGGATCAGGTTCACACAATCTCGACACCCCCTACCTGGCGCGCCAAATATGTCGGGGAGGCTGATCTGACCCACGAACACCTATGGGACAGGCGGACCGAGCCCCTTTCGGTTCGGCGGGGGGCGGAGGTCGCACGAAGAGCAGATCGAGGCGAAGCACACGAGCGGTTTACCCAGCTTTGGAGCTCTCCGAGAGATAACACTCCCTCTGCTGCATGTCCGAGTGTATTGAGTTCTTGCTCGGAGCGCTGAGTGCTAAAGACACACAAGCTGCTAACGAGACCGGCGTGGGGAACCCCTTCCACGCTGCACATGGGCCTCCTTTTATATGCTAAAGGGTCTCCGACAGGTGGCAACGTAGACAAGGGTAAAATGGAAAAGGAGTGGTTGGTACAGCTACTTGTACGATGTATGATGTATCATACCTAACCCCGACGGCAGGGGACAAAGGCATTAAATGCCCAGTCACGCCGCCCTAATAGTGCGAAAGGGGTTGTCGGGCGCCACCGCTTGCCGGATGGCAATCTTGTCATCGCCAAGATGCCACTGGCGCTCCGGGGTCAAGGCTGCCTCTTGCAGCCACGACGCTGGAAAGGTCGAGCGACATGTTAGTGGATGTCTTGGAGCCTTGATGCAGTGGCGGTCTGCGCGGCAAGCGCCTTTGCCGCGGTTGTTGTCTTGTCGTGTCCGGAAGCTTGTCGCTCACCGGGCCTTCCGGCAAGCTCCTCTTCTTTGGGGCCTTGTCTCCTAGGTGCCTTGGGTGGCCTTCCCGGCAAGCTCCTCTTGCCGGGCCTTGTCTCCTAGGTGCCTTGGGTGGCCTTCCGCAAGCTCCTCTTGCCGGGGCCTTATCTCCTTGGCTTGAATACTTTGTTCTTGAATGGCTCCAAAGGAACCACGGAGGACCTTGGCGGTCACCCAGTAAGCCTTGCCGCGGAGGGCTGCAACTTCCCGTGCACAAGTTCGGGATACTAGGGTACCTCTACTCTAGTACACCGAAAGGATCCCTTTGATCAGCCTCCGCTGCACACCTTCCTCCCAAGTGCCCCCACTTTTCATGGTGCCCGCGCTGCAATTTAAATAACCGGCGCACTGCCCGGTCTAGCTACAATATTCTCTCTTTCTCTTTGATTCTCCTGTCGTCTACCTCCAGTTAGCCTGACCGCACCGTACGCCATGCAGCATCATGATGGGCTGGCCTTAGTCTTACAGTTTCCCGAGGAAGACACTCAGCCAGAGTCGCAAGAACATAAGGCGCTTTGGGACAAGCTTGAACTGGCCTTGCGGGAAGCCGCCGTGCCTTTCCCCTCTCCCGTTCCTGCTCCCATCGCCCCGCCTGCACCAGCGCCCATCCCCGTGGCATTGATGGGTTGGGACCCGCACATTGTTGCCAAGCTTGAAGCCACAGGGTTCCACGAGGTCCCCGCTGACTTTCACGTGCTTGTGCACGTGCCAGCGCATGCGCATGTGGGTGCAGTGACGCGCGCGCCCATGCCGGTGACCGTGCACACTAATGTCTCCTCCGTGTCATTGCCAGTGCCTGTCCCCGTGCTGGTGCTAGTGCCCCCTCAGCGGCTCGGATCGCCACCGTTGAACCCTTCCTTGCACCAATGCCTCCCGCTGCCTCCCGCCAGTTGACTGGCTCCTGGAGACCGAAGTCCAGAACATTCTAGCCTTCCTTGAAGCTTGGGCTGACGTCCAGGAGTACGCCAACGCCAGCGCAAGACGCTGCCATCACCGCTGGTCAGTGGACCGATGACACACAGAGCACGGTAAAGGAGCTGCTTCCCGCTGCAAGACGCATCCGCCGTCGCCATAGGATCTAAATTTGCCATGAAAAACATTCGGATTGCCATGCTTAAAATTCAAACGTTGGGGATTTATCATTTCCATTTCTTTAGTTAGATCATGGTATGAATGTAAAGTTGCAGTCAGACTGAATGATATCTATAGTTTGATTGATGGATTGTTCTGCTAGAGCCCTATCAATCAAATTAAATAGAAAATCATCAAGTTCACATTAAATACCACGTCAATTCCAAATTATTTTTAGGGAAGTCAATTCCAAATACTTGTATGGTGCAAGCAGGCCCCTTGTTTGAGCACTAGGTGATACATCTATTTATCCATGCATTTAATTATTACTATAGTTAAATACTACTAGCATGGATTGTCTGTTGCAATAACTTTTGTTCTGAAACTTGTAACGTATAGTATACTAGTATGTGAAACTGGTGTCGTAACTTGTGAACGAGTCCAGATACGGTCAACGGCATTGGGCATCTGCCCCAGGTGGCGCGCCATGTTTACTTTTTTTAACACCGCCCACGCATTTTTCGTGTTTGCCCGTGCGTCTAAACGTAGAAGGGTGGGGGGAGAGCAGACGTGGGACCCGCTAGTAAATAGCTCAAGGAAGGGGAATAGTACGTGCTGACGAGCTGGTCCCATTTATACTAAAAGTAATATAAAAACATGTTGTCCATTAAATAGGCCGTGGTAATATTAAAACACGATATCAACGAAGGGGAGTACAACAAATGTTTCTACTAACGTTGCCTATTGACGTGCGCCCAGAAGGGCTTGTTCGCATGTTCGATCCTCGTCCTTTTTTCATTTTAAATTTATATATGGGTCCAAATTTGTTCCATGAAAGGTGCCCCCCCCCCCCCCCGGTGTGTAGTTTGTAGCACTTTAATTTCTGGGTCAAAATTTGTTCCATTACAGGTGGACTCCCGGTGTGTAGTATGTAGCTTATTTGTAGTAATTAAAGAGAACACTAGAGCTTTTTTTGCAAAAATACCACGATGCAACATGGAAGGTTAGAAAGAACATGCGAGAGAGCGATGACGGAGCCAGAGGGAAATAAATTGGGGGAGGGGGGGGCTGCAACAATGGTTGGAGTAGTTGTGGGCCCGAATGCAACAAAAATATAATCTAAACCCACTGAAATAAATGCCTTCACAAATTTATCCAAGGTTGGAGTCCCCCTCGCAATGTAAATATCTCCGACTGCGCGAGATATGGAGAGGCAGCATCTATGTGTGGGAGAGACGGCGTGAGAAAGTGAGGTCAATCGAGACATAGATAGATAGAGAGACAGAGTGAGTGTGGACTGACATTCGGTAGAAAGATAGATATGCTCTAGAGAGATATTGTGCGATTGAGCTTTCGGGAAGCGGGATGGATGTAAGAGAGAGCTTGAGAGATTGACCTACATAGATAATGTGCATTCTAGGGTATACATAGTGTGGATCCAGTCACAGATAGGTAGATATATCGCTTGTGTGTGAGAGGAAGCAAGGTCAATCAACACATAGATAAAGAGAAGAGAGAGACAGAGAGAGAAGATAGAGAGAGAGAGAGATTGAGCCAGTGTGGGCCGTCATGTGGTTGAAAGAGTGAGACCGGTTGGATAGAGTGACCTAGATAGACAATGTGCCTGAGAGAGTATACAATATGTCGAACTGGCCCCAAACATGGAGATATATCGTTTGTGTGTGAGAAAAAGCGAGGTCAATCGAGACATACATAAAGAGAGAGATATTGAGTGAGACGGCTTGGAGAGAGTGATCTAGATTGATGATCTGTGTGAGAGAGTATAGAGTGTGTCGATTGAGGCCTAAACAGGGAGATATATCGTATGTGTGTGAGAGAAAGCGAGGTTAATCGAGACTTAGATAAAGAGAGGAAGAGAGAGAGATTGAGCGAGTGTAGTCCGTTGTGCAGTCGAAATAGTGAGCCGGTCTAGAGAACTGACCTGGATAGACAATGTGCGTGCTTGTGCGCGAGAGGGGCGGGGGTCTAGATAGGCAATGCATGTATCTAGAGAGAGAGGGTGGGAGGCATAGAGAGCTTGGCATGGAGTATAATGGCGGGTGTGTGAGAGAAATACATTTCTTGATAGAGTGGGGAAAGAGGGTTGTGTATTTCAGAGAGTTAGAGATCGAAACATGGAGCGAAAGAATGAGCGTGTGTCAGAAACCAATAGCTTTGTAAGGTGGTTAGGAGGGGAAGATTGATGATAGAGGAAGTATGTAGTGTGTGTGTCCCGAGGGGGGGGGCCTAAACACAACATTTGAATGTAGATAGTACTAGACTTAATATTGACATTTATATTTAGTCTACATTATAAGATTTGAATTAAGGACCATGCATATGGCTTCCAAAATTAATTAAAATTTGTGCCGTTGTAGGTTTGGAAAATTTGATGCACTAATATTGGCTCGATTGTGGTGGTATTTTGTATGTTGTGTGGTCATATGCTTGAGTCCATCAGAAGTTTTCTCACTACCATAATTTTCATCTTATACATATGAATTTGCATTAAAAATGTAGCATGGATACCATGAAATGTGAAATCAACGTTAGAATTGGAGATCGCTATGTGACAAACACACTCTGATTCAAAGAACTCCTCATTAATTAATTTCTAGTATCTCATTTCGAAGGATTATTATTTGCAAGAGAAACACGGTACGGTAATACTTACAGATTCGTTTGCAAATGAAAAAAAATTCATTTGCACTCTCAAATGTAGGCGCACCAGGCAGACCAGGGTGGTGTCGTGGTGGTGTCGTGTGTCGTACGAACGTTAGCACCGAGCCCCCTCTCCAAAACAAGAATGGCGACAAAAAAACTTCGCGCCTACACGTTTTAGATTGAAATATCTGGTAGCCCCAATTCTAGCCCTGCAAAATCTCCCTTCTCCCCGTCCCCTTCCACGCCCAAAGTGCTTAAATCCCTAATTCGCTGCCACCCAAGAAAAATTTGAATCGCCCCTCATCTCATCTCTTTCCCCACCTATCTACTGGCGATGAAGATGACGGTCGCGCTTCACTGCCACACCGGAGCTACCTCATTGACCCCCTCGTCCACCGCACCGGGTGATCCACCGATGTGCCTCACAGACATCGCCTTCCACCGCATCAGGTGTGCTTCACCGGCGCCGTCTCCAACCTCATGGGGGCTATTTCACCAAGCACATTGTTGCACATCCACCTCACCAACGGCCTCGTCTACCGCATTGTAGCGCTCTGCTGCCGCTCAAGATCCGCATTTGTAGTTGGCCAGCCCACGCCAGCGCATCACCCCCAACAGCTCTGAAGTGACCGCACACTAGGCGAGTATGCCCAAATGCCGACCCAAACTAGGTATCCACATATCACTCCGATGTGCACTGTTCCGATGATGTTTGGATATCCTTTTACTGCTCTCTTAAATTACACACCAATGCAACTCTGACTTTAAATCTTATTTCTTCTTGAGCTACCATCTGAAACAAGCAAAAACATTTTTTAGCGAAGCATGACGGCACTATGGGATCTGATACACATCCTGCACACTCGTATAACCTTTTAAGTACCTGTCTTACGGTGCAACAACAAGGCCGATTCCTCTCATTTGATCAACCATTCTCTGTGCCAAAAATACAGAGGGGGATGGAAGGGGCACATGGCCTGCACATCCAAGCAAGTAGTAACATGCACTTCTACATGGAACAGCCCAAGCGCAAGCAGAGCTGAAGTGAGCCTGTACAATGAGCTAGCGTAAGTCCGTGCATTTCATTTAATTCATATTGGCCTGCGTGTATGATTTATGTTCAATGGTGGATCCTATAACTCAAGTTACCAGGGGCAAAAATTTAACTTCAAAAATACCAAGGCACTTGCTCAACATAACTTGTGAAATGTAAAGCTACATGCACTTTTGAAAACAAGCTAATGAGCCAAAGTAGTTCCAGATTATAAACAACTAGATGATGTAAGCACCAAAAAACACAAAATACAACATGGTGGACAAGGATTACTAACATGGACCATAGTTGCTTGAATTATTCATTCTCTGGCCCAAAATTGGCACCAAGGATTACTAACAAGGATTCCAAGTCTAATTGGCACCAATAACCAGTGTGCAAATTGCATATCAATATATCTATCTTTCACAAGCATGCCAATAGTTTGAAAAAATAGATAAGAAAAGTATTTATGCTAGGTTGTCATGATATCGGGATGTTGAGGTAAATGGTCTCGACGTTTACTCAAGCCATAAAAATGTACTATAATTTGCTTGTCATCAATTCGAGCAAATCTCTCTCTCTCTCTCTCTCTCTCAATAGAGCAGATCATCACTATATTAAATCCTTCAATGGGAGCTTGCAAAATTCTAGCATTAGATCCCTCATTATACAATATATGTTTAGTACAAAGATCATGTAAAATGTTTGCATCAAATCCTTCATTAGTAGTTTGTTCAGTAGACACTTCAGGCCCAGGAACAACATGAGGTTGTATGTTTGCACCAAAAACTTGATTATACACATGAGGTTCAGTCAGTTCAGTATTGATTTGGGGAGTTACAAAATAAGAAAAAATTGGTTTCATTTTCTTATAGATTCCCTACATACAAGCAATTTTACAACACCATCAGGTTTAACCATTGCCAAAAATTGAACAGTTGAATTAGATATAATCAGGGATGTGACATACCAGCCCGTTGCGCATGCTGCTCTTGCAAGCTGCAACTTTCCGTTTCCATGCTGCCGCCACCGCTGCCTCCCATGTGTGCTACACCCAGGGTAGGATCTTCATCTTCTTGTCCTTCCATTCGCTTGAAGCCCGGTGATCGGTGTCCAACAAGGGCGTGATACATCTCCAATGTATCAATAATTTTTTCTTGTTCGATGCTGTTATATATCATTCTAGGATGTTTTACAATCTTTTTATAGCAACTTTATATCATTTTTTGAGACTAACCTATTGACATAGTGCCTAGTGCCAGTTGCTGTTTTTTCCTTGTTTTTTAGTTCGCAGAAAATCAATACCAAACGGAGTCCAAACGCAGCGAAACTTTTTGGAGAATTTTCCTGGACCAGAAGACACCTGTTGGGCCAAAGAAGTACCAGAGGGGGGCTCCGAGGGGAGCACAACCCACCTCGTCCGCCTCCCGCACCGCCTCTTTGCTCTATAAATACCCAAAAAATACAAAAACCCTAGGGAGTCGCTGAAACACAATTCTAGCCGCCGCAAGTTCCAGAACCACCAGATCCAATCTAGACACGATCACGGAGGGGTTCATCATCCTCATTGGTACCTCTCCGATGATGCGTGAGTAGTTCGTTGGAGATCTATGGGTCCGTAGGCAGTAGCTAGATGGCTTCCTCTCTCTCTCTCTCTCTCTTTCTCTCTCTCTCTCTTTCTCTCTCTCTCTTTCTCTTGATTCTCAATACAATGGTCTCTTCGAGATCTATTTGATGTAACTCTTTTTTAGGTGTGTATGTTGGGATCCAATGAACTTTGAGTTTATGATCAGATCTATATTATCCATGGAAGTTATTTGAGTTTTGATCTCTTATATGCATGATTACTTATAGCCTCGTATTACTTCTTCAAATCTTTGGTTTAGTTAGGCCGACTAGATTGATTTTTCTTGCCATGGGAAGAGGTGCTTTGTGATGGGTTCCGTTGTGCGGTGTTCTTTCCCAGTGAGAGAATGGGTAGCAAGACACATATTGATCATTGCTATTAAGGATAACAAGATGGGGTCTATTCCTACATGAATATATGTTGTCTACAGCATGTCATCATTCTTATTGCATTACTCCATTTTTTCATGAACTTAATACACTAGATGCATGCTGGATAGCGGTCGATGTGTGGAGTAATAGTAGTAGATGCGGGCAGGAGTCGGTCTACTAATCTTGGATGTTATGCCTATATAACGATCATTTCCTGGATATCATCATAATTATTTGAAGTTCTATCAATTGCCCAACAGTAATTTGTTTACCCACCATATGCTATTTTTCTCGAGAGAAGCCACTAGTGAAATCTACGGCCCCAGGGTCAATTCTTTATAATATTTCTTTCCAATCTATTATTTGCCACTTTTATTTTCAGATCTATTATTCCCAAAACCTAAAAACACCTTGCTGCAATTTTTTGTTATTTATTTTATTTCGCGTTTCCGCGAGATCTATTTATCCAATCTACTACAAACCAATCTATCTTTTGCCCGGGAGGGATTGACAACCCCTCTTACGCGTTGGGTTGCAAGTAATTGTTCTTTGTGTGCAGGTACCGTTTACATAGTGTTGCTTGGTTCTCCTACTCATTCGGTAACCTTGATCTCATCACTCAGGAAAATACCTACCGTAGTTGTGATGCATCATCCCTTCCTCTTCGGGGAAAATACTGACGCAGACACAAGCCATCAAGACCGGATTTCTGGCGCCGTTGCCGAGGAGACATCATCAACATCTATCAGGTTCCTAATCACAAATCTCATCTCCCTGCAATTTACATTATTTCCATTTGCCTCTCATTTTCATTTCCCCCACTACACAAAAAATTGCCGTTTTATTCGCCCTATTTTTCGTTTGTCGTTTTCTCGTCAGATCTTTTTTGTTTGCGTTCTTGGTTGCGTAGTTGCGACGTCTCAAGAAAATACCAAATTGTGTGATTTTTCCAATACCAATAATAATTATTTTATTAGCACTCCGATTGCTCCTCCCGCCACTAGTGCGGAATCTTGTGATATTAATGCCGCTTTGCTAAATCTTGTTATTAAAGGTCAATTTTTTGGTACTCCTAATCAGGATGTCGCGTCCCATCTTAACAAATTCATAGAATTATGCGATATGCAAAATAAAAAATATGTGGACAATGATGTTGTGAAGTTGAAATTATTTCCTTTTTCGTTGCGAGATCGTGCAAAAATTTGGTTTTCTTCATTGCCTCGCAATAGTATCGTTCTTGGGATAAGTGCAAAGATGCTTTTATTACTAATTATTTTCTGCCCATGAAAATTATTTCCCTTAGAACTCAGATCATGAATTTTAAGCAACTTGAGCATGAACATGTTGCGCAATCTTGGGAAAGAATGAAATTGATGCTAAGAAATTGTCTTACTCATGGTTTAAATTTTGGATGATCAAACAAAAAATTTATGCGGGACTGAATTTTTTTATAGAAATCTTTTAGATTCCGCCGTGGGTGATACTTTTATGGAAATTACTTTGGATGAAGCTACTAAATTGCTAGATACTATTATGGAAAATTATTCACATTGGCATACCGAAAGAGCACCTACTAGTAAACAAGTTAATACGGTTGAAGAAATAAATTCTTTGAGTGAAAAATTTGATGCTCTTATGAAATTAGTTTCTAGTAAAAGTGTTCCTATTGATCTTAATGATGTGCCTTTGTCTACTTTGATTGAGCAAAATAGTGATCTCGTAGATGTGAATTTTGTCTCGCGAAACAATTTTAATAACAATGCTTATAGAGGTAATTTTAATCCTAGGCCTTTTCTGGGAAATTCTTCTAATAATTATGGCAATTCCTATGATAATCCTTCTTACAATAATTATAGGAACACCTCTAATCTTGAAAATAATATTAAAGAATTTATAAATGCTCAAAAAGTTTTCAACAATACGATAGAAGAAAAGTTGAATAAGATTGATGATATGTGTAGAAGCATTGATAGAATTTCTCACGACATAGAAAATCTCAAGTTGAAACTTTTTGTGCCCAAGGTTGAAGAATCAATTAAAGCTTTCTATGTTTTTATGGATGAAAGTAAGAAAATAACCTCTATGCTTAGAGCTAAAAGAGAATTTTTTGAAAGAGCGTTTTCTACCGATTGCTTTCATAAAAGCGATGAAGATCTTAAAGTGATGGTGTTTCTTGTATTGATTATTTATTAAGTAAGATTAAAATTGATGATAAAGGGACTGAATAAGAGTCAACTTTAGTTAGAAGGCGTCCCAATAATTTGGAGGGTGAAAATCTTGTTGAAAAAATTGATAAAAGTGGGTTTGGAGAGGTCAAAACTTTAAATAGTGATGTGCCCACTCTTTTGGATTACAAAGACTTTAATTATGATAATTTCTATTTGATTGATTTTATTTCTTTGTTACAATCCATGATAAAATTCACCCCATGCTTATGAACAAAATAAAGCTTTTACTAAACATATCGTAGATGCCATGATGAAAGCTTTGGAAGAAAAGTTTGAATTAGAGATCTCAATTACTAGAAAATTACATGATGAATGGGAACCTACTATCAAAGTCAAGATTAAAAATTATGAGTGTTTTGCTTTATTTGACTTGGGTGCTAGTGTTTCCACAATTCTGAAATCTTTATGTGATGTGCTTGGTCTTACCAATATTGAAGAGTGTTCTTTAAATTTGCACTTGGAGGATTCTACTATTAGAAAGCCTTTGGGAAGTTTTAATGATGTTCTTATTCTTGCAAATAGGAATTATGCACCCATAGATTTATTGTTCTTGATATTGATTGCAATTCGACTTGTCCAATTATACTTGGTAAACCGTTTTTACGTACTATTAGTGCCATGATTGATATGAAAGAAGGCAAAATTAAATTTCAATTTCCACTAAGAAAGGGTATGGTACACTTCCCTAGAACAAGAATCAAGCCACCATATGAATCAATCATGAGGGCATTCTATGGATCTAGAAATAAAGATGTCAATACTTGAATCTATGCTTTATGCCTAGCTAGGGGCGTAAAACGATAGCTCTTGTTGGGAGACAACCCAATGAATAAATTTTATTTTTAACCTTTTCTTTATGTTCTTGAGCGTTTGAAAAATTATGACTCTGTTATGATCGTGTATTTTATGTTTTAATTAGTGTTTGGGCCAAACAAAGCCTTTGGGATCATGTTGGGTGATAATTGATTTGATCTTGTTGGAAAACAGAAACTTTTGCGTCCAGTAAAATATTTTATATAAATCACAGAAGCGATGAAAAATACTGGATTTTTTAGACATGGTTGATATACAAATTTCCTACATTTTCCTATTTTTTGGGACTTTTGGAGTTACAGAAGTATACGAAGTTTTCAGATTGCTACAGACTATTCTGTTTTGATAGATTCTATTTTCTTTGCGTTGTGTGCTTATTTTGGTGAATCTATGGACTTTATAGGGGGGTATAAGCCATAGCAAAGTTGGAATAAAGTAGATATAATGCAAAAATAAAATATGAATGGGTTTGCAACAATACTTAGGGTAATGATTTGCTTTCTTATACTAACAGATCTCACAAAGGTTTTTTTGAGTTTTGTGTGATTGAAGTTTTCAAGTTTTGGGTGAGATCACGATGGATGAAGGAATAAGGAGTAAGAAGAGCCTAGCTTGGGGATGCCCATGGCACCAAAAGTTATTATCCAAAGAGAAACAAGCAACTAAGCTTGGGGATGCCTCGAGTGGCATCCCTGTTTCTTCTAACAACCATCGGTATTTTACTTGGAGCTATATTTTTATTCATCACATATCATGAGTTTTGCTTGGAGCATATTGTATTATATGAGTCTTTGCTTGTTTTGCTTTTTAGTTTGGGTCATCTATCCTTGCTTGACACACCTATTTGAGAGAGCCAAAATTATGCTATGATTTGTTAGAATTGCTCTTTATGCTTAAGTTAAATTGTTTGAGCTATGGAATTGCTCTAATGCTTCACGTATATCTCTTTTAGCACGGTGTGCTTTAATATTTTTGAAGAAATGCTCTCATGCTTCACTTAGATTTATTTGAGAGTTAGTAAATTTTTGAAGAAATTCTCTCATGCTTCACTTATATTATTTTGAGAGATAAAATTTGTATGCTCATGTTCTTCACTTAGATTTGTTTGCGCTATCAAAAGCGACATATGAAATTAGTCCCAAAGTGATACATATTCAACAGGGATATAATAAAAACTTTCATGAAGATCATTGGAAAAAATAAACTTGGTTCATTTTAATAGTTTTGCGATATGATGATAGTGATATGTGAGTTATGTTGGTGAGCAATTATGCTTTAGTAAGAATACTGGTGTTAAGGTTTGTGATTCTCTATGCAAGCACGAAAGGCAAAAGTTCCCAATGAAATTACATCCTACTTGTGATGCATTACTTGGTGTTAGTTATGCTTAATGCTCTCTTATGTGATTTTTCGTTTCTTGGTTGGATGCTTCTCAATCTATTTGCCAGCCTTCCCTTGTACTAAGTAGGAATACTACTTGTGGATCCAAAATCCTTAAACCCAATTTTTCCATATGAGTCCACCTTACCTACCTACATGCGGTATTCCCTTTTCGTTCTAAGAAAATTTGTATGTGCCATCTCTAATTTTCAAAATAATTTCCTTTTTGTGTGCTCGTACCACTCACGAACCGGTAGGGATGGCTGATATTTTTCCATGCTAGACGTGTTATTCTCAAGATGAGTGTTTATTCACTTGTCATTGCACGAGAGTACGGCAAAGGTATTAGGGATGCCCAGTCCCGAAATGAAAAAAATGAATTTACTTTATGTTGTCAAATAATAAATTCCTTGGAAAGTGTTGGTATGGATGGCACATGTGGATACGGCTAGCCGTGGTATGTGAAAGTATGGTGGAAAAAGAAATATACTTTATTTTCTGCTTGGGAACCGCCTATGATATATCTTGCATGGAAAGTATTGGGAACAACTCGAACGTTTTCATTGACAAACACCGACTTCCACCACATCAGGAGTGCTTCATCGGCGCCGTATCCCACCTCACTAGGGCTACTTCACCAAGCACATCGTCGCACCTCCACCTCCGAGGCCGTTGGTGCTACACCAATGACCTCGTCTACCGCATTGTAGCGTTCCGCTGCCACTCAAGATCCGCATCCGTAGTGGGCTAGCACACGCCAGCGCATCACCCCCAACGGCTCTGAAGTGACCGCACTATAGGCGAGTTTGCCCAAATGCTGACCCAAACTAGGTATCCACATATCACTCTGCTGTGCACTGTTCCGATGATGTTTGGATGTCCTTTTACTGCTCTCTTAGATTATACGCCTATGAAACTCTGACTTTAATTCTTATTTCTTATGGAGCTATCATCTGAAACAAGCAAAACCATTTTTAGCGAAGCATGACGGTGCTACGGGATCTGGTACACAACCTGCACACTCGTATAACCCTGTAAGTAACTATCCTCCGGTACAACAGCAAGGTCAGTTCCTCTCATTTGATCAACCATTCTCCATTCCAAAAATACAGAGGGGGATGGAAGGGGCACATGGCTTGCACATCCAAGCAAGTAGTAACATGGACTTCTATATGGAACATCCCAAGCGCAAGCAGAGCTGTAGTGAGCATTTATAATGAGCTAGTGTAAGTCCGTGCATTTCATTTAATTCATATTGGCCCGCGTGTATGATTTCTGTTCAATGGCGGATCCTGGAATTCAAGTTACCAGGGGCAAAAATTTAACTTAAAAAATACCAAGGCACTTGCACTCCAGAAATCAACATAACTTGAGAAATGTGAAGCTACATGCACTTTGAAAAGCAGCTAATGAGCCAAAGTAGTTCCAGATTATAAACAACTAGATGATGTAAGCAAAAAAACCACAAAATACAACATGGTGGACAAGGATTACTAACATGGATTGTAGTTGCTTGAATTATTCATTCTCTGGCCCAAAATATCCAAGTCTAATTGGCGCCTATAACCAGTGTGCAAACTGCATATCAATATATCTATCTTTCACAAGCATGCCAATAGTTTGAAACAATAGATAAGAAAATTACTTATGCTAGGTTGTCATGATACTGGGATGTTGTGATAGATGGTCTCGATGTTTCCTCAAGCCATAAAAATGTACTATAATTTGCTTGTCATCAATTCGAGCGAATATCTCTCTCTCTCAACATAGCAGATCATCATTATATTAAGTCCTTCAATGGGAGCTTGCAAAATGCTAGCACTAGATCCCTCATTGGACACTATATGTTCAGCCCCAGGAGCATGTAAAATGTTTGCATAAAATCCTTCTCTAGTAGTCTGCTCAGTAGACACTTCAGGCTCAAGAACAACATGAGCTTGTATGTTTGCACCGTAAACTTGATTATACACATGAGATTCAGTCAGTTCAGTATTGATTTGGGGAGTTACAAAGTAAGAAGAAATTGGTTTCATTTTCTTATATATTCCCTACATACAAGCAATTTTACAGCACCATCAGGTTTAACTATTGACCAGAAATTGAACAGTTGAATTAGATATGATCAGGCATGTGATGTACCTGCTTGTTGCGCATGCTACTCTTGCAAGCTGTGACTTTTCGTTTCCGTGCCGCTGCCGCCGCTGCCTCTCATGCAGGCTACACCCAGGGTAGGATCTTGATCTTCTTATCTTTCCATTCGCTTGAAGCCCGGTAACCGGCATCCAATGAGGGCGTGATACGTCTCCAATGTATATATAATTTTTGCTTGTTCCATGTTGTTATATTATCATTCTCGGATGTTTTACAATCTTTTTATAGCAACTTTATATCGTCTTTTGTGAATAACCTATTGACATAGTGCCCAGTGTCAGTTGCTGTTTTTTTTCTTGTTTTTTAATTCACAGAAAATCAAACCAACCGGAGTCCAAACGCAACAAAACTTTTTGGAAAAAATTTGTGGACTAGAAGACACGTGTTGGGCCAAAGAAGTACTAGAGGGGGCCTCCAAGGGGACCACAACCCACCTGGCGCACCCGGGGGCCCAGGCGCGCCCTGGTGGGTTGTGTCCACCTCGGCCGCCTCCCACACCGCCTCTTTGCTCTATAAATACCCCCAAAATCCAAAAGCCCTAGGGGAGTCGACGAAACACAGTTCCAGCCGCCACAAGTTCCAGAACCACCAGATCCTATCTAGACACCATCACGGAGGGGTTCACCATCCTCATTGGTGCCTCTCTGATGTTCCGTGAGTAGTTCATTGTAGACCTATGGGTCCGTAGGCAGTAGCTAGATGGCTTCCTCTCTCTTTTGATTCTCAATACAATGGTCTCTTGGAGATCTATTTGATGTAACTCTTTTTGCGGTGTGTTTGTTGGGGTCTGATGAACTTTGAGTTTATGATCAGATATATTTTATCCATGAAAGCTATTTGAGTTTTGATCTCTTATATGCATGATTACTTATAGCGTCATATTTATTCTTCGAATCTTTGGTTTAGTTAGGCCAACTAGATCGATTTTTCTTGCCATGGGAAGAGGTGCTTTGTGATGGGTTCGATCGTGCAGTGTTCTTTCCCAGTGACAGAAGGGGCTGCAAGACACGTATTGATCGTTGCTATTAAGGATAACAAGATGGGTCTATTCCTACATGAATAGATCTTGTCTACATCATGTCATCATTCTTATTGCATTACTCGGTTTTTCCATGAACTTAATACACTAGATGCATGCTGGATAGCGGTTGATGTGTGGAGTAATAGTAGTAGATGCAGGCAGGAGTTGGTCTACTAATCTTGGACGTGATGCCTATATAATCACTGGTACGCGTCAGTGCTATACAAATGGTTTTTAACCCCTTTCCACGACAGCATTTGGAATCGTTGCCTAGCGAGTGACGGTGATAGGGGGGTCCTTCCAACACGACCCAGAAACCGTCAGGGATAGGGATCCTTGATGCATAAAGTTTTCCCTATATAACCATTTCTGATATCTCAAATATCCCAAACACTTCATCCTTGCGACTCGTTTGTGCGCGCATTGCCATCGCAGTCGGAGTTTTGTGGTTTTACCTAAAACCAGGCAGATTCCAGGCACGGGAGCTTTCCAGGCAGTTTCCAGGCACGGGAGTTTTACAATGCCTCGCACATCACAAACAGTTCATGATTAAAACCGTGTACGATAGGTAGACAATCACACACACTTAGTTTTCCCGCACCGTATGTGACAGTGTCTGATATCACACACGCTTTGTAAACGGCAACTGTGTGCATTGTTACACACATTTCCTCTTCGTGAACCATGTAAAATTATGATGTATATCGCACACGTTGTGCTTTATTAACCATATGCGCCGTAATGACCTGCACACCGTAATTTAGCCCTAATTTAATTGCTGCTATTTAAAATTGTACCTAATTTAAACTTGAAAGTAGGCTATAGCTTTATTCGTATCCATCAGGTTCAAATAACAAATGCATTATTCGATTCACAGGTACATATGTTTAAGAATTACATAAGCACCAAATAAAGAATGATGAACCAGGGTTGTATACTTATACTATTAAAGATGGTAAAGAAAGAGGCGACCGACATTCCGGTTGCTGAACAAGGTGAAGCGGAATGGCCTATTGTGCTCTCCTGGATGTAGAAGGCATGCAGGATTCTAGTCCAACCCTTTGTGATGGCTGGCCGCCAATCATTTAGTTTGAGAGGTAATCTTGAGTAAACTGCTTCAGGATCCACTGCAAAAGAAAAAAGATTCAGACATTGTCATCTAACACAACTCATTACGGGCAGTAAAAAGAAGGCTACAGTGTTCTTACTTACTGTCGTGGTCTTGTCATGGCAGATGTCCTAGTGAGAGGACTTTGTCGTGGAGCCATCGCGACGGGTTAGCTTAAAGGGGTTAAAGCGGGACAAAGGACATAAGGAGTTTATACTGGTTCGGCCCCTTGCGGTGAAGGTAAAGGCCTAATCTGGTTGATGTGGAATTGCTAGGGTTTCAATGACCAGGGAGCGAATCCGCTATGCTTGTTTCTCGAGTTGTTGTTTCTTGTCCCTAAACCGCCGCTGGGTCGTCCATTTATGTACACAGGTTGACGTCCGGCAGTTTACAGAATCCCAGCCGGCTCATAACGTGTCCGGCTCGGTTTCTACCTTTTCCTATCTTATAACACAAGTTACATGTCATATGGTGGTTTATGTCTACGAGCCCTAATCCGCCTTTGGGCACTGGGTCTTCATGTTAAATCTCCTCCATAAAGCGCCATATTCCTTGTCTTCATGGGCTTCAATATGAATAACTCTTTATGGGCATAATCCGGCCCCTCCTGGCCGGTTTATACTCAATAGTAATATCCCCAACATTAGGCCCCAGATTGATTTGAACCTGTTCATGTCAATCTTCAATACTTTAGAAAATTCCTCCTTCAGCACCTCCGTGTAAATCTTGTATTCCGCCATGACGTCATCTTCCAGGATTATAATAAACCACCATGACGTCACCTGTTATTAAAAATTGTATATACCGCACCTTCATTAATGAGCCTTCGACAATCGAGGCGACAGCTCTGTCACATATCCAATTTTTAGGTTCCTCGATTCTCGCGCCTGTCACTTATCCCTTCACCTTATAAATAAGGCCGAGGGTCATTTTTTCACCTTTCCCCCTTGTGCCTCCACTTCATCTTCTTCCTCGTGTCGCCTTAGTACCCGAGCGCTGCCACCGTCGTCGAGTCTTCGTCCTCGTCCTCAACTCCGGCTACTGCATCACCCTGATCGAACCAGAGAACCTTGGCACCTCTCCGCTGCTCCTGTGACACTGGTAAGTCCTCTTTTCTTCCACCCTAGATCTATCATTAGGGTTTTAGTGTTCATCGGAGTTCGTCGGTGTTCATCACTGTGCCATGGCTTCTTAGATTCAAACCCTAACTCTTTTCATCCGTTTAGTGATATATGTAGTCCTTTTCCATTAGTGCATCTCTCTATAACAGAAAATCCCATCTGGATCCCTCAATTGTTCAAGTATTAGAATTTTAGGTCTGAATATATTTTGATTTGCTAATACGCTGCAGATCTGAAATTATCATATCAATCTGTGGAACCTGTTTTCCGTCACTTAGTTACTTCAGATCTGTACCTTCTATCCAAAAGTAGGCGGTTTAACTTTTAGAAACTTATAATCCGCTAGGTAGCATTAGCCCTCTATTAAACCGCCAATTCATCATTTTTGTAACCCTGCTAATGTCAGAATCCGGTTTAACATGTACAAATACTTCAACATCTGCTCCTTCTGACCTTCCGACGCTTTATACTTGTTAGTCATGCATTTTAAACCGGCATTGATCTTTTTCCAGCTTTTCACTGAAATGGCCAAACAATTTTATGCTTGTAACTGGGTCCCCTCCTGGGTTACTGAAGAGCAACTAAAAGGATGTGTCGCAACCGGCGCTTTAGCAAAGAAGGAAGTTATCCACTTGAGGGTTCCCTGTCCAGAAAATCCTCCTGAGCCCAAGGATGGAGAAGTAATCGTGTTCGTTGACCATCTGGGTCGAGGTTTTAGCCCTCTCGGATCAAAAAATTTCCGTGATGTGCTTGCTAGCTTCCAACTCCATCCTCAAGATATTGGACCAAACTCTGTGTCCAATGTTTTCAATTTTCAAGTATTTTTCGAGGCTTATCTGCAAGAGGAGCCCACTGTTGAACTTTTTAGGGATTTCTTTTATTTGAACCGCCGTACAGAATTTATAGACGGACCCAATATTGAACTTGGCGGGATGGCAATCCAGAAGAGGAAAGATGTCAACATCCCTCACGCCAAGCATCATAGTCACCCCAAGCACTGGAATCAGACATGGTTTTATTGCCGAGACACGTCTCCAACTGATGAGAATCCTCAACCGGGTTATCGTCCGCAACTGCTTACCAACACACATCCATTCCCCCAATGACTTAGCGTCAAAGAACGATCCAAGTATGCGCCACAGCTAACAGAGGCTGAAATTACTGAAGCTGTGAAAAAGATACTGGATGAATCGGTGGCTGTTTGTAGCAAAACAGGGCTGAATCCCTTCTGTACTTCCAATAAACCGCCCGCCGTAAGAATCATATAACTCTTTCTTTAATCCGACCTTTTAAATATTCCCTCAATATTTTGTCAATCTTTGACAGGGTGATGATTCGTTCTGGAAGAAGAAACCATAGGATAAACCGGCCAAGACACCTCGCCCCAAGACTAAGGTTACCAAAAAACCTGTCAAGAAGAAAACCACTGAATCCTCTGAACCAAACATTGATGATGATCTGGATAATCCGGAATACAAGGTAGAACTTGACTCTCTTGGTTCTTTTTTCATACACCTCATTGACAGTGACTATTATCAGGATGATGCCGAACGCAGCCAGGCTGATGATGTTGAGGTAATTATTCTTTCCTCCGGTTCAGATCCTCTGCCAACACAGAAAAACCATCAAGCAAACCGGAAAGTAAGATTTTCTCACCCCCTAGCTCACTTGGATCCAAATTTTGTTTTGAAAGAAGCAGCCACACGAAGCTCGCGGCAAACCCGGCACAGTGGCCAAGTAGTTACTTCGGCCGGTTTACCAAACACTCCATTCCAGAAACGTCGATCTGAGGTCTCATATATTTCTGATACTTCTTATCCCAAGGAGGGATATTTCCGACAACCTCTTAATCCGTCCGATTCAAATTATTAGGGGACACCTCATCCATCATTTGGTGAGTCAACGGCCACAAAACTCCCTCCTCTCAAGACTGTTCCAGGGTGAGCATATAAAACTTAATACTTTATGCCCTTATACATGTTTATTGTACTAACCTTTATATCTACTTCTTTCAGTGCCAAAGCTAGACCTAGAAAGAAGGCCAAAGTAAATAAACCGTTTGATGATAACCTGACCACTGAACCGGAGAAGACCCCAGAACCACTAGACCCAAATGCTGATGCTATCTTGGACGATCCGGTACCTCAAGTTCAGGATACTTTTGTTGAGCCGATGGAGACAGATCCGGTAAGTCATGCTGCTGATCCGCCAAGCCCAGCAAAAACGGCTGATGAACCATCAAGTCCAGCCAAAGCTGCTGATGATAATACAGACAATATTATGATTACTGGCATCAGCCACACCACCCCTGGTAATCATGTCGCTTTATCAAATCATAGTTCCAAAGAAGAACTTTCTACTATAGACAAGGGTAAGTGGAAGACAAATTTATGAAGCTACGCCCACCTGAATGCCCAAGATATTCATTTTGGATTCTTAAACCGCATGTACACAAGCCGCGACTATGAAGCCGGTTTAGTGGGCCTGATGAAGGAGCAGTATGAGGTAAATATTACTTTACGTAATTGTTGCTCTCTTGTGTTCAATTTGCAATATCAACTCCAGTAGCCCCCAAGGGCCGGTTTACAATATCAATGTAAATCGGGACTTTATAATACTTCAACTTTGGCTGCATAGCCCCCAAGGGTCGGTTTATCTTTTCAAGATGAACCGGGACTTTAGAGTATTGATCTTGGAACTTTTGCCTATGTAGCCCCCAAGGGCCGGTTTATACTTTTAAGATGAACCGGCGCCTTTCTGTCATGAAGCTTCCAAAATTCTTGATAATCATCTTTGTAATCCAATTGAGGATAAAAAATCCATAACTCTGACTGCAGCAAATATGCATTAGCCCCCAAGTGCCAAGTGTATAACTTGTTATGTGCTTGGGACTTAAAATGGCGGTTGATAAAAAGCAATATGCATTAGCCCCCAAGTGCCAAGTGTATAACTTGTTATGTGCTTGGGAATTTAAATATGCAGATCTGAGCAAAAAGGAGTCTCAAATCGCTTTAACATCCATGGAACAACTGAAGGAAAGGTTTAAAGGCGAACATGCAGGGTGGGATACTGAAAAAGCAACTCTGCTAAAGCGGGCAGAGGATGCTAAAGCAGCTCTTAAACCGGTAGCAGAAGAACTGACTGGCTTGAAGCGCCAAATCAATTCTATGACCACTGCTGTCTTCGGTAAATATCCTCTTCATAAACTTTGAATGCACAATATCCCTGAAATTTTCGGTTTACCAATGTTTTGATCATTGCAAGTAGCCGCGTTACTTATCTTGGCTCGGACATGCGCAAAAGACTGAAGCCTTCTTACACACTGATAGAACAATTATATACCAGCGCGCAACGGGTCATCTGCATAGCTTCGCATAATAAACCGCCCCCATCTTTAATCAAGGAAACATTGGAAAGGTTATCTATGATGCCTGCCCAGTTTGAGGAGTTGAAGAAATCAACTGCTAGGGCCGGTGCTCTTACTGCATTAACTCGGGCCAAGGCATGGATATCTAACCTTGATCCGGAGGACATTGGAAACGGCTATCCAAGCCAAAAAGAGGACGCGTCAGATTTTGATAACGATGACCTCAGGGCCCTAACAAGGGAAATGCGTCCACTGGCTAGCAAATTGGCTAAAGACATTGATTTGTCATATTATCAGCCGATTTATGACGCCAACAACAAACGGGTGACCGCACCCACTTATGATGTGCAGAATCTTATCCCGCCAATTCGTAAGCATACCTAGGTCCCTGATGTTGAACCGTCCACCCTTATAAGTGATGAAGCTGTCTTCCAAGCCTTAACTGGGATTGACTGGGCAACCGTTGACTTCCAGCCATTGGGTGGAGAGGAGGAGGATGAACCGGCGCAAGATGATCCACAACCTTCAAGTCAGCCTAGCGATGATGCATGAACCGGAGGCCGGTTTATCTTTCTGCACAATGCAACCTTTGATTGAAAAAACAGTTATCCTTTTGGGCATCGAAGCGCCTTGTAATAGGCTAGCTTAAACACTTGGTCTGCTATGACATCGTGCATATTTATTTTGCATGACACTTGTGAATGCACCATGCTTAGGATATATTATGTCTGCTCATAATCCGTAGCAGTTTATTCAAGGTATTCCTGCATACAATAAATTCAAAGTGTCCTGGCGGTTTACCGCCGGACGGGTCATGATGCCCAAACATATAGCCAGGGTTTATAACCAAAGTTGTGCTTTAAAAATAATCAAATATGAAATAGATGATACCTGTGATATTGAATCACATCCTTGGTTTACCAACTTTTTGTAGTAAGGGTGATAACCCCAATCTTGAGTACTGATAACTCCTCCCATATTTTGCCGGTTTATAATAAAAACGTATCGGGTTGTAATAAACACTGGATTATCCATCTATAATACTGGCGACTTGTAGTCGAAACCAGCCCGGGTCAATAAACACCGGATTATAACTGATCATGTACTGACAACTTGTAGTTGAAAGCCAAGCCAGGTCAATAAACGCCGGTTTATCATAAGATATTATAAACCTCATCAAAGGAGAAAAAACTTGGCAAATAAAAGCATAAAAAGAACATGCGAGGCTTTTCATGGGCTGCCAGGCCCAAAATCGAGGCTTTTCATGGGCTGCCAGGCCACTGAGTTAAACCATTTTACAAAGCCTTTTAAGATGGACCTCACATTAACCAATCGTCGTTTTAACTTTGACAAGTTCAGGGTCTGTATAAGATTGACTTGCCAAACATTCGGCAGGTCATACCCGGATTACCTGGGCGGAGTGGCTTACTTAAAAAAGGCAGGATAACCTGGGGTTTTAGGTGAATACACCTGGCTTCCACGCCTGGCTTGATAGCCTATTTCAAGGGTGTAGACTCTTTGTTCTCTGCGAAGCAAAGAGCCCCCGAGCAATATTTTCAGTTGTGCTCAGTGGGTGCATATGTTTGAGTTGTGCTTTTGCAACACTCTCTTTGGCCCCCAAGTGATTTCCCTGGTGGCCTTATGCCGATCAAGAGGTGTAGCTATGGTTCGAATACGACCAAGCCCCCAAGTGATTATATATATATATATATATATATATATATATATATATATATATATATATATATATATATATATGGCTTTATAAGCCGGATCAATGGGTAAACAGAACTCCGCTTTATAAACAGAAGCCCCCATGTAACCACACATGATGTAAGAAAAACAACAGAGACCCCGCTTTAGCTGAGGCTTCGGTATATTATACTGATCATAATATATACATTGTCATAACTATGTACATAAGAAGAGCCTGTGGCTCAAGTATAGTAAGGCCAAAGATGAGCAATATTCCACGACCGGTGGGTCTCCTCCTCCGATTTACGTGAGTCTTCGTGCTCTCGGACATCAATAAGGTAGTATGACCCGTTATGCAGATTCTTGCTGACCACAAAGGGTCCTTCCCGAGGCGGGGATAACTTGTGCATATCAGTCTGATCCTGGATGAGTCGGAGCACCAGATTGCCTTCTTGAAAAGTTCTGGTTCTAAGCCAGCGGCTGTGATAGCGACACAGATCTTGCTGGTAAATCGCCGAACGAGCTGCTGCAATGTCACACTCCTCATCTAACAGGTCAAGTGCTTCCTGTCGTGCCTTCTCGTTGTCAGCTTCGACATAAGCCGCCACACGAGGCGAGTCATGACGGATGTCACTAGGGAGAACCGCCTCTGCTCCGTAAACCATGAGAAAAGGCGTGTAACCCGTAGATCTGTTGGGCATGGCATTAATGCTCCATAACACAGAAGGTAACTCCTCCACCCGACAACCCGGCGTCCGTTGTAAAGGAACCATGAGCCGGAGCTTGATGCCTCTCAGGATCTCTTGATTGGCTCTCTCCACTTGACCATTAGACTGGGGTGAGTCATTGATGATACGTCAAGCTGGATGTGCTCACGTTGAAAAAATTCTTTTATAGCACCCTTGGATAGATTAGTGCCATTATCAGTTGTGATGCTGTGTGGAAAACCAAACCGGAAAACCACCTTATTGATGAATTGAACTGCCGTGGCTGCATCACACTTACTGACTGGTTCTGCCTCTACCCACTTAGTGAACTTATCAACCGCCACCAGAAGGTGCGTCTTCTTATCCTTGGATCTCTTAAAGGGCCCAACCATATCTAGCCCCCATGTTGCAAACGGCCAAGTGATTGGAATCATCCACAATTCTTGAGCCGGCACTTGAGCATGCCGTGAGAATTTCTGACAGCCATCACACTTTTTCACTAAGTCCTCAGCATTAGCATGAGCCGTCAGCAAATAGAAGCCGTGACGAAAGGCCTTGGCCACCAGAGACTTTGAACCGGCATGGTGACCACAATCTCCTTCATGGATTTCACGCAAGATCTCACGGCCTTCTTCAAGGGATACGCAATGCTGAAACGCCCCTGTTACACTGCAATGATGCAACTCTCATTGACAATGGTCATTGACTTGGATCGCCAGACTATCTGTCTGGCCAAAGTTTCATCCTCAGGTAACTCGCCCCGGTTCATATACGTCAAGTATGGGACTATCCAATCTGGGATAACATGAAGAGCTGCCACCAACTGAGCCTCCGGGTCAGGAATAGCTAAATCCTCCTCTGTAGGTAACTTGACCGACATGTTATGCAAAACATCCAAAAAAACATTAGGTGGCACCGGTTTACGTTGGGAACCCAAACGGCTTAAAGCGCCTGCCGCTTCTTTCTTTTGCCGGTCCACATGATCAACCTGATAACCTTTGAAGTGACCAGCCACAATATCCACCTCTCGACGATATGCTGCCATGAGCGGGTCCTTGGAATCCCAAGTACCAGACACTTGTTGAACTACCAGGTCCGAGTCACCAAAGCACTTAACCCGGCTTAAATTCATCTCCTTAGCCATTCGAATACCATGGAGTAAAGCCTCATATTCAGCTGCATTGTTAGTGCAAGGGAACATTAAACGGAGAATATAACAAAACTTATCACCTCGTGGGGAAGTTAACACGACTCCAGCCCCCGAGCCCTCCAATTGCCTGGACCCATCAAGATGAATAGTCCAATAAGTATGATCCGGCTTCTCTTCTGGCGCCTGTAACTCTGTCCAGTCATTGATGAAATCCACAAGCGCTTGGGACTTGATTGTTGTCCGAGGCATATATTTTAACCCATGAGGCCCAATCTCAATGGCCCATTTGGCAACCCGGCCGGTTGCTTCCCTGTTTTGGACTATATCTCCCAAAGGGGCAGAACTGACCACAGTGATGGGATGGCCCTGAAAGTACTGCTTAAGCTTCCGGCTTGCCATGAAAACTCCATACACCAGCTTCTGCCAATGTGGGTACCTCTGCTTGGATTCAATGAGCACCTCACTGATATAATAAACCGGCCATTGAACCAGATACTCCTTCCCAGCCTCCTTGCGCTCTACCACAATGGCCACACGAACAGCCCCGGGCATTAGCAGCCACATACAACAACAATGGCTCTTTATCAACCGGAGCAGCCAGGACCGGTGGCTCGGCTAACTGCTTCTTCAAATCCTCAAACGACGCATTAGCAGCATCGCTCCAGAGAAAATTATCTGTTTTCTTCATCATCTGATACAGAGGGATTGCTTTCTCTCCCAACCAGTTGATAAACCGGCTTAGCGCTACAATCTGACCCGCCAGCCGTTGAACGTCGTTGATACACGCCGGTTTAGCCAGAGACTTAATAGCTTTGATATTTTCTGGATTAGCTTCAATGCCCCTGTTAGACACCAGAAAACCCAAGAGCTTGCCTGCCGGTACACCAAAGACACACTTAGCCGAATTAAGCATCATCTTACAAACCCGGAGGTTATCAAAGGTTTCCTTCAAATCATCTATCAACGTATCCTCTTTTCTGGATTTCACCACAATATCATTCACATAAGCATGAACATTACGCCCGATCTGATTATGAAGACAAGTCTGCATACAGCGCTGATAAGTCGCCTGGGCACTCTTGAGCCCAAAATGCATAGATACGTAGCAGAAGGCTCCAAAGGGAGTTATAAAAGTTGTCTTGTCCTGGTCCTTAACTACCATTTTGATCTGATGATAACCATAATAAGCGTCCATAAAGCTCAAACACTCACAACCCGCCATAGCATAAATGATTTGATCAATACGAGGGAGAGCAAAAGGATCCGCTGGACAAGCCTTGTTCAAATATGTGTAGTCCACACACATACGCCAAGTGCCGTTCTTCTTAAGTACTAGCACCGGATTAGCCAACCACTCAGGATGAAATACTTCAATGATAAACCCAGCCGTCAAAAGCCTGGCTACCTCCTCACCAATGGCCTTGCGTCTTTCTTCATTGAAGCGGCGGAGAAACTGCTTGACCGGTTTAAAATTGGGATCGATATTAAGAGTGTGCCCAGCGAGTTCCGTCGGTACACCTGGCATGTCAGAAGGCTTCCATGCAAAGATGTCCCGGTTCTCACGGATGAACTCGATGAGCGCGCTTTCCTCTTTTGGATCCAGGTTAGCGCTGATGCTGAACTGCTTGGATGAATCGGCAAGAACAAAGTCAACCAGCTTAATATCATCAGCTGATTTGAACTTCAAGGCCGGAGCATGCTCTTTAGTTGGCTTTTTCAAAGAAGTCATATCTGCCGGATCAACATTGTCCTTGTAGAACTTCAACTCCTCTGTTGCACAAACCGACTCGGCATAGGCCGCATCACCTTTTTCACATTCCAAAGCGATCTTACGGCTCCCATGTACTGTTATCGTCCCCTTATGACCCGGCATCTTGAGATGCAGATAAACATATCAGGGCCTTGCCATGAACTTAGCATAAGCCGGCCGTCCAAACAGGGCATGATACGGGCTCTTGATTTTTACCACTTCAAAAGTCAAGGTCTCTGATCTTGAATCATGCTCATCTTCAAAAGCAACCTCCAGAGCTATCTTACCAACTGGATACGCCGATTTACCAGGCACCACACCATGGAAAACAGTATTTGACGGTTTCAGATTTTTATCTATCAAACCTATGCGATGGAAGGTCTCATAATAAAGGATGTTGATACTGCTCCCTCCATCCATGAGCACCTTGGTGAAATTTTAACCTCCAACCTGAGGCGCCACCACTAACGCCAGATGACCCGGATTATCAACCCGTGGTGGATGATCCTCTCGACTCCACACAATGGGCTGTTCAGACCAACGCAAGTAACGAGGTACTGCCGGTTCAACGGAATTCACTACCCTTTTATGAAGCTTCTGATCGCGCTTGCATAGGCTAGTAGTGAAGACATGATACTGCCCACTATTCAACTGCTTTGGGTTGCTCTGGTAACCCGACTGCTGCTGCTACTGACTCCCCTGATGATTATAACCACCCTGGTTGTCCTGACTGCGTTGATTGCCATGTCCGCCTTGATTACCTTGAAATCCTGAGCCAGAACTGCCTCCACCATAACCGGCCCATGAGAACCGGGTCTTGGACCGCCGGACAATCCATGATCATATCGGAAAAGATCCGGATTTTTGAACTCCCGCATAATAAAGCAATCCTTCCAGAGGTGCGTGGCTGGCCTTTCTCGCGACCCGTGCTTTGGGCAAGGCTGGTTTAACAGGCGCTCAAGATTGGGACCTGATCCTCCACTCCTCGGGGGCGGTTTACCCTTACGATGCTGACCATTATCCTGCGTGTTGGTGTTAGCCACAAAATCTAAACTGTTATCCGCTTTACGCTTACCGCTGTTTCCATGACCCGCCAGGTTATGCTGCTGCCCTTTGGTGCTGCCACTCTTCTTTCCCTTTCCCGGCTTTTCATCGTTAGACTCAGGGTCCTTGGTACTATCAGAGTCGGCATACCTAACCAGAGCTGCCATAAGCGTCCCCATGTCATTGCAATGACGCTTGAGCCGTCCCAACTTCAGCTTCAGAGGCACGAACCAGCATTTGCCTTCCAACGTTAAAACTGTTGTATCTGCGTTGATGTGATCTGATGAATGCAAGATTTCTGAAACCCGGCGCACCCAATGGGTTGTCGATTCTCCTTCCTCTTGGACACAGGCAGCTAAGTCCACAATTGACATGGGCTGCTTGCACGTGTCCTTGAAATTCTGGATAAACCGGGCCCTTAACTCGGCCCATGACCCAATGGAATTAGCTAGCAAGTTTTTCAACCAGGTGCGAGCTGTTCCCTCCAACATCATGGTGAAATATTTCGCACATGCCGCATCATCCACATCCAGCATCTCCATCGCCATCTCATAGCTTTCGACCCATGACTCAGGGGATAAGTCGGCAGTGTAATTGGGCACTTTACATGGACCCTTGAAATCCTTGGGCAGCCGTACATTATGTAAAGCCGGGGTGAGACACGGAACCCCCAAAGAACTGGAGGTAACTCCTAGCTCCACTGAAGTTGTCGGACGAACCGGAGTAAGTTGATGGGCCGCGTACTGCGCCGCTAACTCGGCTTCTCGACATGCTCTTCCTTGGTCCACCATGTTCTGAGCATCAACACCGCCACCCACCGGGTTATGGCCACGAGGCGGATTATGACTCCGCGCACTGCTCGACACGGCCGGTTCATCCATATGCCTGCTGTAACTCCGGCTTGGGCGAGGGGTGGAATGAATCCTCTCGCGGCTGTATGAATAGGCCTGCTGCTGAGTCAAAGCTATCTGAAGGAGCTCTCTAGCCTGTCGTGTCTCAACTGCTACTGGAGACTCGCCTTCGATTAGGAGAGCTGCCAATCGGGAAGCGGCGGCAACGATGTTATCCAACGGGTTAGAGTAATGACCCGGAGGCGTTGAAACGTGCTGCGGCAGGACATTGTTCTGACGAGGCGGATCCATCGTGCGCGGCTGAACCGGCGCCCCTGTTCCAGGTGCCTCCACCCGGTTTACCACTGGCTGGTTACTGGTTCCTGCCCCTGGCGTGTTAAAGAGATTCCTTGCCTCATAAACCCGAGGCAGGTGAGACCGGTACCTTCTCTTCATGACATCATTTGATGCGCTCTAGTCCATCATAAGCCGGTAAGCCCGTGCCTCCAACTTGGCCTGCTCTGCAACCATCCTGGTGTCCTCAGCTGCCAGGTCTGCTTTGGCCTGAGCTATCTGATCCTTCACTTTCACAACTTCCGTGTTATGCTCATCCTAATTCACCGGATTAACTTCTGCCGCTAGTAACGTTGCCAAAGTGTCAAATAAGTCGGACAAAACCTGAGCCAGCGATCGCGCAGGGCCTCCTACCCCGGCTGCTATCGCCGCTAGTGATCTGGAAATCATTGCTACTGCGGTCTAAGAGTGCTGCGCAGGTTGTGTACCAGCCATAAAGATCGCAACCCGGCTTGGCGGATCGAAGGGGTCCGGAATACTGGCGCCATCGGAACAGCCCCCAAACCGGCCATCTTGCAGCTGGTACAATGACTCAATCTCTCCAGTAGAAGACTTGTCATCAGAGTAAACGACGGTTTCACCACCAGATGCCGATCTAACCTGAGATTCCGCTCCATGGATGACTCCCAGGAAGGCATGCTTCTTGGCAGGCTAAACTCGGGCGGGTCTCGCACGCTGAGCCGTTTCGACGATGTCGATGCAGATGTCCGGCTCAGGGCCCGGTTCGCTAATCTTGCCAATGAAAACGTGAATGCCGCCGAAGGGGACCCGGTACCCGTACTCAATTGAGCCGGCCTCTGGGCCCCAGTATGCGTCGTTGATGTAGAGCTTGCCGCACCGACTCTTAGTCATTCGACCCACAGCGTATCCCTTGAGCCCTTCGAAGTTGCCCTCTAAGAACTCGAAACCTTCGTGCGATAGCCCCACGGTGGGCGCCAACTGTCATGGTTTTGTCACGGCAGAAGTCCTAGTGAGAGGACTTATTCGTGGAGCCATCGCGACGGGTTAGCTTAAAGGGATTAAAGCGGGACAAAGGACACACGGAGTTTATACTGGTTCGGCCCCTTGCGGTGAAGGTAAAGGCCTAATCCAGTTGATGTGGAATTGCTAGGGTTTTGATGACCAGGGAGCGAATCCGCTATGCCTGGTTCTCGAGTTGTTGTTTCTTGTCCCTAAACCGCCGCCGGGATGTCCCTTTATATACACAGGTTGACGTCCGGCGGTTTAAGGAATCTCGGCCGGCTCATAACGTGCCCGGCTCAGTTTCTACCTTTTCCTATCTTACAACACAAGTTACATGTCATATGGCGGTTTATGTCTATGGGCCCTAATCCGCCTTTGGGCCCTGGGCCTTCATGTTAAATCTCCTCCGTAAAGCGCCATATTCCTTGTCTTCATGGGCTTCAATATGAATAACTCTTTATGGGCATAATCCGGCCCCTCCTGGCCGGTTTATACTCAATAGTAATATCCCCAACACTTACCATCATGCAGTTCACTGTTGTCTTGCATAAAGTGTAAAAAAAAAGTTCAATTGACATCTTTTGGCCCATTTTAATAACAATCTTTATCATTTTCCTCACTTGATGCTAGTTCATGAATATCTCATTGCCCCATACGCAGAAAGGGTCGAAGTGTTGATCTTTGGCAATGATATATGTACCTAAAAGCACCAAGTTAATATTAGAAGCTAAACAACAATTGAAAAATGATGTAGTACAACACTCCTTCCATCCCATTATATAAGATTTTATTACATGTATATCTAGACATCATCAGAACATTAAGGTAACACTCTTCCTTGTTGCTATGTAGCCCGGGATTTCATATTTAGTCATTCAGTACAATGCATGTTGCTATGTTGCCTCAGATGTATTAAATATGGCCCTAGTTAACCTACTGATAAATGGGTTACAAATATATTCAGTGAAATGTCCGATTCAACGATTAATCCCTTATCAGCCCCAGGCTATATGGTACCAGCTATCGATATCCTGAACAGTGAGTACATATAAGCAATGCGATGAAACTAACCTTGATGGAAAACAATAGTGTTCTCAATATTGTCCTGCATGAGTACATATAAAGGCATGTTAAGCACAACAGGCTAAACATCAACCAAATATATCCATGGTAGACAACATAATCTACAAATGATAGCTTCAGTGTGTAGGCTTAAGCATGCTAGTTAAGCAAAAAAAGAAGTGGAAAGGTGTGTTAACTGCATCGGGCACAACATTTAAAAACAAGCAAATAGTCATTCAAACGAAAAGGCATGTTAACTGCATATCCTTAACAACAACCAAATATCGTAATTCATAGTGGTATTGTTGAAATTGTTATTGATGAAATTGAACTCCACGACAAATAGTTGCACATATAGAGCATCACATTGTGAAGAACTGAAATAAACAAGTCATAAGGCTATCTCTAGCCGATCCTTAAAAAGTTAAACGACTAAAACCCTTAGTGGATATATCCAACAATTTTTGAGGATCGACTATCTCCAACAATTTTTGGCATTTTCTAGTCGATCCACTAAACTTAAGGTTGTAAAATTCAATTTGATCAAGTTCAGAGCATGTTCAACCAAAAGTAGCATGCATTCAAACATCAACATAGATAGTTTTGCATAACCGAACATAAAACATAAATTTAAACTAAGCTAAACTACTCTCGATCTAAGTAGAGGTTGAGCAAATCCTTCCTCGTCATGTACAGTGTGCCGCAAGCCAGGTCCGAGCCGGTGCCGTCGTCGGGGTCGTTGGGGAAGGCACTCCTCCACTCGTCGGCGTCGATCTCCTCGTCCTCGAGGACCACCTCGACGCCCTCCGCGCCACCATCGTCGCCGCCTTTGACCTCGTCATCAGAGAAGAGCGCGATAACCTCGCCGCCCTCCGCGCCGCTGTCCTCGCTGCCTTCTACCTCGTCATCAGAGGAGAGCGTAATAACCTCGTCGCCCTCCGCGCCGGCAAAGATCGCCCGCTCCGCCTCCACGAGCTCCGGGTTCTACCGACGGAGCTCTTGAATGTAGGCCTCATCGGTGGCCTCGGCCTCGAGGCGCTCCCACACCTCGCGGTCCTCCCGTGTCATAGCCGAGCTCACCACCCCTAGCTCCGGCGGAACGAGGTCGACCAGACGTGTGCCGAAGGGGAAATTGAGCCTAGTCGCCGCGCCGTGGTAGCGGACCTGCCAGCGGTCGTACTCCATGGCCGCGAGCTCAGCCGTGTGGAAGCTACCGAGCCACCGGCGGGTGTGGGTCTCCCGGTCAGTAATCTCGGCGACCCACGTCCCCCACCCCCATTGCCGGACCCCGAGGTAGGACCTCGTCGGCTGTCGGGTCCGAGGGAGGACGGGGAAGTCCTCGAGCCGGCATAGGCGTGCGACGGCGGGCAGATCGGGGGACCGGCGACGGTGGATCGAGCCAGCGGAGGACGACGGGGACACCTCGGCGGCACCTCACCGACGTCAGGCGAAAAGGCCACCATAAACCTCTTTTTGGCCATTGGCTCCTTGAGCTCCCGGGCACACAGGCAGATGTTGAGGATGGAGGCCCCGGCGATGGCGACTTATCAATGCATTCAGGGGTGGTGTGTGTCTGTGTGAGCGGAGAGGTTTTGGGGAGTGTGTGGTGTGTGTGGAGGGGGGGGGGCAAGGTTGTGTTTGAGGAAATGTTGCGGCAACTAAAAATTTTACTAGGCAGGAGTAACATGGCGACGCTACTGAAAATTTGGATCAAGGGCGACCAGATATTTTTGAGATTGCAAGGGTTGCAGAGGCAGGAGTAAAATGTCAAGCTCTTGAAAATTTGAATCAAGGGACTCAAGCAGGCGGGAGTATCAGACATCACACACGGTCTGCACATACTAATCATGTGCTATCAAACATTAAAACCTTCCACACGGTAGATATTTTCAAGATTACGAGGCAGTAATACTGTGGACTGTAACCGACACACCTTCTCGCATAAGCCATAGGCGTACTATACACCGACGGTGCTCCGGTATATTTTGTACTACATCTCACACGGTTGGTGATAATAACCTGTGTGGGATCTACTTGATTTTCCATCTTGATTTGAATTACCTAATGGGGTCACACCGGCAATGGACGGTGTTTGAAGTGCTAGACCTTTTATCTGCTTATGTCCATGTGTTTATGCTTATGTCCCATGCAAGAAACGGGGATGAATTTCGAACACCACGACAGCTTTGGGGACGGAACGATATCCGTTGCCTCTTATTGCTGTAAATTTTTTTCTAGCGCCAACATAGAACAACAGGAGTGGTGTGTTAAGTTTTGGAATTTTTCGGGGTTCGTTTGGACATTTTTATACATTAACTAGGTTTTCTTGGCATTTTATGTGCATAATTCAAATTTGAAATACATGCACATGCTCCAGTGCATATAAATTGGTTGAAAAATCAAATATGTGTCCTTGGATGCATGCTTAGGTCCCATCCAAGAAATGGGAATGAATTTCAAACACCAGGGCATTGTTGATTGCCGTCAAAACATTGAGATACCTAGTTTTTAAATTCTAGTAAATCCAAAACTCGTCTGAAATCCATGGAACTTGGCATGGTATCATGGAGCGGCATCAATATGCCGTGCTAAATTTTTTGTCCCATTTGGGGCAGGTTTGGGTATAAGCTTCTCACAAACCAGAGCTTCTCACAAGAAGCCTGGTGGTTTCTGTAGGGAACGTGCCACCTTTGGGGACGAAACGATATCCGTTGCCTCTTATTGCTTTCAAAAAATTTATAGTGTCAACAAAGAACAACAGGAGTGGTGTGTTAAGTTTTGGAATTTTTCGGGGTTCGTTTGGACATTTTTATACATTAACTAGGTTTTCTAGGCATTTTATGTGCATAATTTAAATTTTAAATACAGGCACATGCTCTAGTGCATATAAATTGGTTGAAAAATCAAATATGTATCCTTGGGTGCATTCTTAGGTCCCATGCAAGAAATGGGAATGAATTTCAAACACCAGGGCACTGTTGATTGCCGGCAAAACGTTGAGATACCTGGTTTTTAAATTCTGGTAAATCCAAAACTCGTCTGAAATTCATGAAACTTGGCATGGTATCATGGAGCGGCATCAACATGCCGTGGTAAATTTTTTGTCCCATTTGGGGCAGGTTTGGGTATAAGCTTCTCACAAACCAGAACTTCTCACAACAAGCCTGGTGGTTTCGATAGGGAATGTGCCACCCTTTGGGACGAAATGATATCGGTTTCTTCTTATTCCTTTCAAAAAAATTCTAGTGTCAACATAGAACAACAGGAGATATGTGTTAAGTTTTGGAAATTTTCGTGGTTCGTTTGGACATTTTTATACATTAACTGGGCTTTCTAGGCATTTTATATGCATAATTCAAATTTGAAATACATGCACATGCTCCAGTGCATATAAATTGGTTGAAAAATCAAATCTGTGTCCTTGGTTTCATGCTTAGGTCCCATGCAAGAAATGGGAATGAATTTCAAACACCAGGGCAATGTTGATTGCCGGCAAAACGTTGAGATACCTGGTTTTTAAATTCTAGTAAGTCCAAAAGTCGTCTGAAATTCATGAAACTTGGCATGGTACGATGGAGCAGCATCAAGATGTCGTGGTAAAAAAGTTTAACATTTGGGGCAGTTTTGGGTATAAGCTTCTCACAACAAGCCTGATAGTTTCGGTACAAAACGTGCTACCTTTGGGGACGAAACGACATTCGTTGCCTCTTATTGCTTCCAAAAAAATTCTAGTCCCAACATAGAACATCAGGAGTGTTGTGTTAAGTTTACGATTTTTTCGCGGTTTGTTTGGACATTTTTAAACATTAACTGGGTTTTCTAGGCATTTTATGTGCATAATTCAAATTTAAAATACATGCACATGCTCCAGTGCATATAAATTGGTTGAAAAATCAAATATGTGTCCTCGGGTGCATGCTTAGGTCCCATCCAAGAAACGGGAATGAATTTCAAACACCAGGGCACTGTTGATTGCCGGCAAAACGTTGAGATACCTGGTTTTTAAATTCTAGTAAATCCAAAACTCGTCTAAAATTCATGAAACTTGGCATGGTATCATGGAGCGGCATCAACATGTCGTGATAAATTTTTTGTCCTATTTGGGGCAGGTTTGGGTATAAGCTTCTCACAAACCGGAGCTTCTCACAACAAGCCTGGTGATTTCGGTAGGGAACGTGCCACCTATGGGGACGAAACGATATCCGTTGTCTCTTATTGCTTTAAAAAATATTCTAGTGTCAACATAGAACAACAAGAGTGATGTGTTAAATTTGGAAGTTTTTGGGGTTCATTTGGACATTTTTATACATTAACTAGGTTTTCACTAAGGGTTTTAGTCGTTTAAATTTTGGCCTTAAAAAGTTAAATGACTAAAACCCTTAGTGGATATATCCAACAGTTATTGAGGATCGACTATCTCCAACAATTTTTGGCCTTTTCTGGTCGATCCACTAAACTTAAGGTTGTAAACTTCAATTTCATCAAGTTCAAAGCATGTTCAACCAAAAGTAGCATGCGTTCAAACATAAAACATAGATAGTTTTGCATAACCGAACATAAAACATAAATTTAAACTAAGCTAAACTACTCTCGATTGAAGTAGAGGTTGAGCCAATCCTTCCTCGTCATGTACGGTGTGCCGCAAGCCAGGTCCGGGCCAGTGCCGTCGTCGGGGTCGTCGGGGAAGGCACTCCTCCACTCGTCGACGTCGATCTCCTCGTCCTCGGGGACCACCTCGACGCCCTCCGTGCCGCCATCGCCGCCGCCTTCGACCTCTTTATTAGAGGAGAGCGCGATAACCTCGCCGCCCTCCGCGCCACTGTCCTTGCTGCCTTCGACCTCGTCATCAGAGGAGGGCGCGATAACCTCATCGCCCTCCGCGCCATAAAAGATCGCCCGCTCCGCCTCCACGAGCTCCGGGTTCTACTGGCGGAGCTCTTGCATGTAGGCCTCGTCGGTGGCCTCGGCCTCGAGGCGCTCCCACGCCTCGTGGTCCTCCCGTGCCATAGCCGAGCTCACCACCCCTAGCTCCGGCGGAACGAGGTCGACCAGACGTGTGCCAAAGGGGAAATTGAGCCTAGGCGCCGCGCCATGGTAGCGGAACTGCAAGCGGTCGTACTTCATGGCCGCGAGCTCAGCCGTGTGGAAGCTATCGAGCAACCGGTAGGTGTGGGTCTCCCGATCTGTAATCTCGGCGACCCACGTCCCCCACCGCCATTGCCGGACCCCGAGGTAGGACCTCGTCGGCTGTCGGGTCCGAGGGAGGACGGGGAAGTCCTCGAGACGGCATAGGGGTGCGACAGCAGGCGGATCGGGGGACCGGCGACGGTGGATCGAGCCAGCGGAGGACGACGGGGACACCTCGGCGGCACCTCACCGACGTCAGGCGAAAAGATCACGATAAACCTCTTTTTGGCCATTGGCTCCTCGAGCTCCCGGGCACACAGGAAGATGTTGAGGATGGAGGCGCCAGCGATGGCGACCACTACCAATGCTTTTGGGGGTGGTGTGTGTCTGTGTGAGCGGAGGTTTTGGGGACTGTGTGGTGTGTGTGGAGGGGGGGGGGGCAAGGTTGTGTTTGAGGAAATACTGCGGCAACTGAAAATTTTACTAGGCGGGAGTAACAAGGCGGGGCTACTGAAAATTTGGATCAAGGGCGAGCAGATATTTTTGAGATTGCAAGGGATGCAGAGGCGGGAGTAAAATGCCGGGGCTACTGAAAATTTGAATCAAGGGACTGAAGCAGAGCAGGAGTATCAGACATCACACACGGTCCGCACATACTAATCATGTGATATCAAACATTAAAACCTTCCACACGGTAGATATTTTCAAGATTACGAGACAGTAATACTGTGGGCTGTAGCCGACACACCTTCTCGCATCAGCCATAGGCGTACTATACACCGACGGTGCTCCAGGATATTTTGTACTGCATCTCACACGGTTGGTGATAATAAACTGTGTGGGATCTACTTGATTTTCCATCTTGATTTGAATTACCTAATGGGGTCACAACGACAATGGACGGTGTTTGAATTGCTGGACATTTTATCTGCTTATTTCCATGGGTTTATGCTTATGTCCCATGCAAGAAATGGGGATGAATTTCGAACACCACGACAACTTTGGGGACAGAACGATATCCGTTGCCTCTTATTGCTGTAAATTGTTTTCTAGCGCCAACATAGAACAACAGGAATGTTGTGTTAAGTTTTGGAATTTTTCGGGGTTTGTTTGGACATCTTTATACATTAACTAGGTTTTCTAGGCATTTTATGTGCATAATTCAAATTTGAGATACATGCACATGCTCCAGTGCATATAAATTGGTTGGAAAATCAAATATGTGTCCTTGGATGCATGCTTAGGTCCCATACAAGAAATGGGAATGAATTTCAAACACCAGGGCACTGTTGATTGCCGTCAAAACATTGAGATACCTGGTTTTTAAATTCTAGTAAATCCAGAACTCGTCTGAAATTCATGGAACTTGGCATGGTATCATGGAGCGGCATCAATATGCCGTGCTACATTTTTTGTCCCATTTGGGGCAGGTTTGGGTATAAGCTTCTCATAAACCAGAGCTTCTCACAAGAAGCCTGGTGGTTTCTGTAGGGAACGTGTCACCTTTGGGGACGAAACGATATCCGTTGCCTCTTATTGCTTTCAAAAAATTTATAGTGTCAACAAAGAACAACAGGAGTGGTGTGTTAAGTTTTGGAATTTTCGGGGTTCGTTTGGACATTTTTATACATTAACTAGGTTTTCTAGGGCGACCAGATATTTTTGAGATTGCAAGGGTTGCAGAGGCAGGAGAAAAATGCCGGGGCTACTGAAAATTTGAATCAAGGGACTGAAGCAGAGCGGGAGTATCAAACATCACACACGGTCTGCACATACTAATCATGTGCTATCAAACATTAAAACCTTCCACACGGTAGATATTTTCAAGATTACGAGGCAGTAATACTGTGGACTGTAACCGACACACCTTCTCGCATAAGCCATAGGCGTACTATACAATCGACGGTGCTCCGGTATATTTTGTACTACATCTCACACGGTTGGTGATAATAAACTGTGTGGGATCTACTTGATTTTCCATCTTGATTTGAATTACCTAATGGGGTCACACCGGCAATGGACGGTGTTTGAAGTGCTAGACCTTTTATCTGCTTATGTCCATGGGTTTATGCTTATGTCCCATGCAAGAAACGGGGATGAATTTCGAACACCACGACAGCTTTGGGGATCGAACGATATCCGTTGCCTCTTATTGTTTTGTAAATTTTTTCTAGCGCCAACATAGAACAACAGGAGTGGTGTGTTAAGTTTTGGAATTTTTCGGGGTTCGTTTGGACATTTTTATACATTAACTAGGTTTTCTTGGCATTTTATGTGCATAATTCAAATTTGAAATACATGCACATGCTCCAGTGCATATAAATTGGTTGAAAAATCAAATATGTGTCCTCGGGTGCATGCTTAGGTCCCATCCAAGAAATGGGAATGAATTTCAAACACCAGAGCATTGTTGATTGCCGGCAAAACATTGAGATGCCTGGTTTTTAAATTCTAGTAAATCCAAAACTCGTATGAAATTCATGAAAATTGGCATGGTATCATGGAGCGGCAGCAACATGCCGTGGTAAATTGTTTGTCCTATTTGGGGCAGGTTTGGGTATAAGCTTCTCACAAACCAGAGCTTCTCACAACAAGCCTGGTGGTTTCGGTATGGAACGTGCCACCTTTGGGGACGAAACGATATCCGTTATCTCTTATTGCTTTACAAAAAATTCTAGTGTCAACATAGAACAACAAGAGTGATGTGTTAAGTTTTGGAAGTTTTCGGGGTTCATTTGGACATTTTTATACATTAACTAGGTTTTAACTAAGGGTTTTAGTCGTTTAACTTTTGTCCTTAAAACGTTAAACGACTTAAACCCTTAGTGGATATATCCAACAATTTTTGAGGATCGACTATCTCCAACAATTTTTGGCCTTTTCTAGTCGATCAACTAAACTTAAGGTTGTAAACTTCAATTTGATCAAATTCAAAGCATGTTCAACCAAAAGAAGCATGCATTCAAACAAAAACATAGATCGTTTTGCATAAGCTAAAATAAAACATAAATTTAAACTAAGCTAAACTACTCTCGTTCAAAGTAGAGGTTGAGCCAATCCTTCCTCGTCATGTACGGTGTGCCGCAAGCCAGGTCCGGGTCGGTGCCATCGTCAGGGTCGTTGCGGAAGGCACTCCTCCACTTGTGGACGTCGATCTCCTCGTCCTCGGGGACCACCTCGACGCCCTCCACGCTGCCATCGCCGTCGCCTTCGACCTCATCATCAGAGGAGAGCGCGATAACCTCGCCGCCCTCCGCGCCGCTGTCCTTGCTGCCTTCGACCTCGTCATCAGAGGAGAGCACGATAACCTCGTTGCCCTCCGCACCAGCAAAGATCGCTCGCTCCGCCTCCACGAGCCCCGGATTCTACCGGCCGAGCTCTTGCATGTAGGCCTCGTCGGTGGCCTCGGCCTCGAGGCGCTCCCACACCTCGCGATCCTCCCATGCCATAGCCGAGCTCACCACCCCTAGCTCTGGCGGAACGAGGTCGACCAGATGTGTGCCGAAGGGGAAATTGAGCCTAGTCACCGCGCCGTGGTAGCGGACCTGCCAGCGGTCGTACTCCATGGTCGCGAGCTCAGCTGTGTGGAAGCTACCAAGCCACGGTGGGTGTGGGTCTCCCGATTTGTAATCTCGGCGACCCACGTCCCCCACCGCCATTGCCGGACCCCGAGGTAGGACCTCGTCGGCTGTTGGGTCCGAGAGAGGATGGGGAAGTCCTCTTACCGGCATAGGGGTGCGACGGCGGGCAGATCGGTGGAGCGGCGACGGTGGATCGAGCCAGCGGACGACGACGGGGACACCTCAGTGGCACCTCACCTACGTCAGGAGAAATGGCCACGATAAACCTCTTTTTGGCCATTGGCTCCTCGAGCTCCCGGGCACACAGGCAGATGTTGAGGATGGTGGCGCCGGCGATGGCGACCTCCAACTAATGCTTTCGGGGGTGGTGTGTGTCTGTGTGTGGGGTGGTTTTGGGGTGTGTGTGGCGTGTGTGGGGGGAAAGGTGGTGTTTGAGGAAATACCGCGGCAAGTGAAATTTTACTAGGCAGGAGTAACATGGCGACGCTACTGAAAATTTGGATCAAGGGCGACCAGATATTTTTGAGATTGCAAGGGTTGCAGAGGCAGGAGTAAAATGCCGGGGCTACTGAAAATTTGAATCAAGGGACTGAAGCAGAGCGGGAGTATCAGACATCGCACACGGTCCGCAGATACTAATCACGTGCTATCAAACATTAAAAACTTCCACACGGTAGATATTTTCAAGATTACGAGGCAGTAATACTGTGGACTGTAGCCGACACACCTTCTCGCATAAGCCATAGGCGTACTATACACCAACAGTGCTCCAGGAAATTTTGTACTCCATCTCACATGGTTGGTGATAATAAACTGTGTGGGATCTACTTGATTTTCCATCTTGATTTGAATTACCTAATGGTGTCACAACGGCAATGGACGGTGTTTGAATTGCTAGACCTTTTATCTGCTTTTGTCCGTGGGTTTATGCTTATGTCCCATGCAAGAAACGGGGATGAATTTCGAACACCACGACAGCTTTGGGGACGGAACGATATCCGTTGCCCCTTATTGCTGTAAAAAAAATTCTAGCGCCAACATAGAACAACAGGAGTGGTGTGTTAAGTTTTGGAAGTTTTCGGGGTTCGTTTGGACATTTTTATACATTAACTAGGTTTTCTAGGCATTTTATGTGCATAATTAAAATTTGAAATACATGCACATGCTCCAGTGCATATAAATTGGTTGAAAAATCAAATATGCATCCTTGGGTGCATTCTTAGGTCCCATGCAAGAAATGGGAATGAATTTCAAACACCAGGGCAGTGATGATTGCCGGCAAAACGTTGAGATACCTGGATCTTGAATTCTGGTAAATCCAAAACTCGTCTGTAATTCATGAAACTTGGCATGGTATCATGGAGCGGCATCAACATGCCGTGGTAAAATTTTTGTCCCATTTGGGGCAGGTTTGGGTATAAGCTTCTCACAAACCAGAGCTTCTCACAACAAGCCTAGTGGTTTCGATAGGGAATGTGCCACCCTTGGGGACGAAACGATATCGGTTGCTTCTTATTCCTTTCAAAAAAAATTCTAGTGTCAACATAGAACAACAGGAGTGGTGTGTTAAGTTTTGGAATTTTTCAGCGTTCGTTTGGACATTTTTATACATTAACTGGGTTTTCTAGGCATTTTATGTGCATAATTCAAATTTGAAATACATGCACATGCTCCAGTGCATAGAAATTGGTTGAAAAATCAAATATGTGTCCTTGGGTGCATGCTTAGGTCCCTTGCAAGAAATGGGAATGAATTTCAAACACGAGGGAACTGTTGATTGTCGGCAAAACGTTGAGATACCTGGTTTTTAAATTCTAGTAAATCCAAAACTCGTCTGAAATTCATGAAACTTGGCATGGTATCATGGAGCGGCATCAAGATGTCGTGGTAAAAAAGTTGTAACATTTGGGGCAGGGTATAAGCTGCTCACAAACGAGAGCTTCTCACAACAAGCCAGATAGTTTCGGTACAGAACATGCAACCTTTGGGGACCAAACGATATCTGTTGCCTCTTATTGCTTTCAAAAATTTTCTAGTCCCAACATAGTACAACAGGAGTGTGTGTTAAGTTTTGGAATTTTTCGTGGTTTGTTTGGACATTGGTAAACATTAACTGGGTTTTCTCGGCATTTATGTGCATAATTCAAATTTGAAATACATGCTCATGCTCCGGTGCATATAAATTGGTTGAAAAATCAAATATGTGTCCTCGGGTGCATGCTTAGGTCCCATCCAAGAAATGGGAATGAATTTCAAACACCAGGGCACTGTTGATTGCTGGCAAAACATTGAGATACCTGGTTTTTAAATTCTAGTAAATACAAAACTCGTCTGAAATTCATGAAACCTGGCATGGTATCATGGAGCGGCATCAACATGCCGTGGAAATATTTTTTCTCCTATTTGGGGCAGGTTTGGGTATAAGCTTCTCACAACAAGCCTGGTGGTTTCCGTAGGGAACATGCCACCTTTGGGGACGAAACGATATCCATTGTCTCTTATTGCTTTTAAAAAAATCTAGTGTCAACATAGAACAACAAGAGTTATGTGTTATGTTTTGGAAGTTTTCGGGGTTCGTTTGGACATTTTTATACATTAACTAGGTTTTCTAGGAATTTTATGTTCATAATTCAAATTTGAAATACATGCACATGCTCAAGTGCATATAAATTGGTTGAAAAATCAAATATGTGTCCTTGTGTGCAAGCTTAATTAGGTCCCACGCAAGAAATGAGAATGAATTTCAAACTCCAGGGTACTGTTGATTGCCAGCAAAACGTTGAGATACCTGGTTTTTAAATTCTAGTAAATCCAAAACTTGTCTAAAATTCATGAAACTTGGCACGGTATCATGGAGCGGCAACATGCCGTGGTAAATTTTTGTCCCATTTGGGGCAGGTTTGGGTATAAGCTTCTCACAAACCAGAGCTTCTCACAACAAGCATGATGATTTCGGTACGGAACGAGCCACCTTTGGGTACGAATGCCAACATAGAACAACATGAGTGATGTGTTAAGTTTTAGAATTTTTTGGTTTTCATTTGGACAATTTTCATACATTAACTGGGTTTTCTAGGCATTTTATGTGCATAATTCAAATTTAAAATACATGCACATGCTCCAGTGCATATAGATTGGTTGAAAATTCAAATTTGTGTCCTTGAGTGCATGCTTAGGTCCCATTCTAGAAATGGGAATGAATTTCAAACACCATAGGACTGTTGATTGCCGACAAAACATTGAGATACCTGGCTTTTAAATTCTAGTAACTCCAAAACTCATCTGAAATTCATGAAACTTGGCATGCTATCATGAAACGGCACCCGACATGCTGTGGTATTTTTCCTGTCCATTTTGAGAGAAGGCACACTCGAATAACAGCCAAAAAAGGCATTTTGAAAAAATACCTGCCACTTTAATATCTCAAACGTTTGTATATTCAAACCGTGTGCTTTCTGTTAACCATTCACGTGACCCCACGTGTCTTGGTTTTAAAGGCTATAGGAGGTGCCGTGCGGACAGCTGCTTGACTGAATGGGAGGCGTGCGAGCGCAGTCCGGTGCGCAGGCTCACCGGGAAGCATGCAAGCTATTCAACGCAGGATCTGTGCATCTCTTCAACGCTAACAATTCAAATTACGGTATGCAAATTAAAGCCAGGCTTCAGCGCTAAGCCAAGAGACACTGCGATTTGTCAAAATATGCAGCTAAAAATCAATAGCACTATCAATTTTTTGCAACTAAAAATTAGTAATTAAGCATAGATTTTATTCATAGAGATTAAGCAGTCGTTCTCACCTGGAAGCGAGACAGCCTTGGACCGCCACCCGCCTCACTCCCGCTGGTCTGTATTAATGGCGCGGCCAAGCATCCGCACCCCCATCCTTGCCACACACACAATCCTCTCTCTCCGCCCGCATCCTTGACGCCGTTCTGAGTCCTCAAAGACGTCAGTGTATGAGGATGTCGCCGAAGCGCCCCATCGGAGGGAGTGGTGACTCTAGGGCTGCTGAAGCACCGGAGCACGGCGTGAATATGGAGACAGAGGTTTTCGTCACTACCGACGAGGTGGAGAACGAGGCTGCCAACAAGCGGAGGCGGGTCGAGAAAGAACGGCAAGCGACTCCAGCAGGCCTAGACTTCATCAAAAACCTCCGCGATGATATGTTGATATTCAACATATCCCTCCTCCCAATCAAATATCAAGCGAGGACTACTGCCCTTTCCCGGCGGTGGCGCCCCCTATGGCTCCTCACCCCTGTCGACCTCCTCGACGCCCACGATCTCTGCCATGGCTATCGCCAAAGCTTGGATGCGTTCTCCCAGAACCTTGGCAGTCACCATGGCCCAATCAAAGGCCTTATCACAGGCAAGTGTCGTTCCAATGGCAAGGACTGATCCAAGCTTGACGAGTGGTTCTGATCCCCCACCATAGATCAGCTCGTGAAGCTCAATTTTAATGATGGGCATATGCGCTTGCTGCCAACGTCCGCGCTCCGCTTCGCGCCCGCGTTGCGCCTCGCCAAGTTCATGAACTGCCATCCCCCCTTAATGACGCGCCCGCTCTTTTTCTACCATGACTGAAGCACCTCAAGCTTGTTGCTGTCTGCATCCCAAAGGATGACATGGAGCGCCTGATGCGCGGCTGTACTGCACTCGAGTTCCTTCGTCTTCAGGCGATGAATTGGTCGAGTGCCTTGCACATTGATACGTCTCCAACGTATCTATAATTTTTTATTGTTCCATGCTGTTTTATTATCAATCTTGGATGTTTTAGAATCATTTTATAGTCATTTTATATCATTTTTTGTTACTAACCTATTGACATAGTGCCAAGTGCCAGTTGCTGTTTTTTCAATGTTTTTTACATCGCAGGAAATCAATATCAGACGAAGTCCAAATGCCACGAAACTCCACGTCTATGGGCCAGAAGGAAAGTAATGGGCCCTAGTTGCACCTGGGGGGCCCCGAGGCGGGCACAACCCACCAGGGCGCGCCAGGAGGCCCAGGCACACCCTAGTGGGTTGTGCCCACCTCGAGTGCCCTCCGGACAGCATTTTTGCTCTATAAATACCCCAAAAATACCAGAACCCTAGAAGCATCGACGAAATATTCATCCAGCAGCCGCAGAGTCCAGAACCACCAGGTCCAATCTAGACACCATCTCGGATGGGGTTCACCACCTCCATTGGTGCCTCTCCGATGATGCGTGAGTAGTTCTTTGTAGACCTCTGGTTCCATAGTTAGTAGCTAGATGGCTTTCTCTCTCTCGCTGAATTCTGAATACAATGGTCTCTTTGAGATCCATATGATGTAACTCTTTTTGCGGTGTGTTTGTTGGGATCTGATGAACTTTGAATTTATGATCAGTCATATCTTTTTATATCCATGAAAGTTATTTGAGTTTCTTTGATCTCTTATAGCCTCGTATTTCTTCTCCTAAATTTGGGTTTTGTTTGGCCAACTTGATATATTTATCTTGCAACGGGAAGAGGTGCTCGGTAGTGGGTTCGATCTTACGGTGCTTGATCCCGGTGATAGAAAGAGAACCGAACGTATGCTACTAAGGATAAAAATACGAGATCTATATCTACAGGGATAGATAAACGGATCTTGTCTACATCATGTCATCGTTCTTATTGCATTGCTCCGTTTTCCATGAACTTAATACACTAGATGCAAGCTGGATAGCGGTCGATGTGTGGAGTAATAGTAGTAGATGCAGGCAGGAGTCGGTCTACTAATCTTGGATGTGATGCCTATGTGATGATCATTACCTGGATATTGTCATAATTATTTGAGGTTCTATCAATTGCCCAACAGTAATTTTTTTACCCACCGTTTGCTATTTTTCTCGAGAGAAGCCACTAGTGAAACCTACGGCCCCCGGGTCTTCTTTCTCATATATTCGCTTGCGATCTATTTTTCCTTTGCATTTTTATTTAGATCTATTAAACTAAAGATACAAAAATACTTTGCCGCACTTTATTTTATTTGCGATCTATTATTTCAATCTATTACAAATTTCTCCCGTCCATGCACCATTTCTGGCGCCATACCCCGAAAGGGATTGACAACCCCTTTAACACGTGGATTGCGAGGTGTTGTTATTTGTGTGCAGGGGTTGTTTACATTGTGTTTCTTGGTTCTCCTACTAGTTCGATAACATTGGTTTCATATCTGAGGGAAATACCTACCGCCGCTGTGCTACATCATCCCTTCCTCTTTAGGGAAATACCGACGTAGCTTCAAGCGACATCAAAAGGAATTTCTGGCGCCGTTGCCGGGGAGGATCTTCATCATAACCAGGTTCCTAATCACAAATCTCATCTCCTTGCAATTTACATTATTCGCCATTTGCGTCTTGTTTTCCTCTCCCCCACTTCACAAAAAATTTCCGTTTTATTCACCTCTCTTTTTCCGTCTGCCGTTTTCTCGTCAGATCTATTCTCTGCTTGCAATCATGAGTGATTTTGGTATGGCACCAACAAATGATGGCCTGACACCTAAGATGGGACGTACGGGCAATCTGGATTCTAAAACTTTAATCTTGGGGCAAGGGAACGTTATGGGAAAAGAACGTATCCAAGAATTTTTCAATTGTGTTCGGAATCTAAGTCTTATTGATGCTCCTATACTTAAAACTACTAGATCTGATGTGGATGCTATTTCAGCACTAGTTCTGAAACTTGAAAGTAAATTTATTCTTACCCATCCTGCTTTGCAAAGATTGTTTTTTTTTTTGAGCTCCTCAATATAAAGAATCCTAGGGCTAAAAAGTTGGCCACTCTTGTTCTTATGAACGAGTTTGACTACATAATTGGGTAAGCTAGAGAAATCTTTGACTTTTATGGTATGAATCGTGAAAAACCTGTGAGAGATGAAATTCTTTACAATAGTGACTACGCTTTGAGACATTTGCTTGGGGATAATAAGATCTTTGATGAGAAACTTAAAAAGGAGGTCCCCGTTCTAGAAATAATCCAACAAGTTTTTAACAATGTTAATCAACACTACTCTTGGATTGTTGCGGGAAATCAAAGGGGTTATGATGAAAACCAACTAACGAATGCTAAAGTTTCCATGGATAATATGTTTTATGTTGTGTTTACAAAACCCCATGATGTAAACACTTCTAAGAAAACTAAGAAGAAGAAAGATGACAAAACTTAGATCCTTGCTTTATGCCTAGCTAAGGGCGTAAAACTATAGCGCTTGTTGTGAGGCAACCCAATGAATAAAATTTTATTTTTGCTTTTTGCTTTCTGCTCTTGAGTGTTAGCACAATTATGCTACTATTATGATTGTGCTTTTTGTGTTTTAGTTAGTGTTTGTTCCAAATAGAACCGATAGGATCTTCTTGGGTGATAGTTGTTTGATCTTGCTGAAAAAGACATAAACTTTGTGCTCACGAAAATAATTGTCAAAATTCACTAGAACGTGATAAAATGGTAACTATTTTTGCAGAACATCAATATAAAAATTATCTAGGTTGTCCTAGTATTTTAGAATTTTTGGAGTTCCACAAGTATTCAAACAAATCAGATTGATATAGACTGTTCTGTTTTGTCAGATTCTGTTTTCTTTGTGTTGTGTGCTTATTTTGATGGATCTATGATTTTCTTTGATGAGTTTTTGCCATAGAAAAGTTGGAATACAGTAGATATAATAAAAAATAATAATAATAATTGGTTTGACACAGCACTTATAGTAGTGGTTTATTTTTCTTACACTAACGGATTTCACGAAGGTTTTGTTGAGTTTTGTGTGATTGAAGTTTTCAAGTTTTGGGTTATCTTACGATGGATGAAGGAAGGATGTAAGAGCCTAAGCTTGGGGATGCCCCGGCATCCCTAGCTATTATCCAAAAATGAGCAACCAACTAATCTTGGGGATGCCCCCGAGTGGCATCCCCGCTTTCTTCCAACAACTATCGGTATTTTACTCGAGGCTATATTTTTATTCATCACATGATATGTGTTTTACTTGGAGCGTCTTGTATGATATGTGTCTTTGCTTGTTTTATTTTATGTTTTAAGTCATCAATCCTTGCTGGACACACCTATTTGAGAGAGCCAAAATTATATCATGACTTGTTAGAATTGCTCTCTATGCTTCACTTAAATCTTTTATGAGCTAGGACTTGCTCTAGTGCTTCACTTATATCTTTTTGAGCACGGTATGCTTTGTTATTTTTGAAGAAATGCTCTCTTGCTTCACTTAGATTTATCTGAGAGTCAGTAAAATTTTCAAGAAATTCTCTCTTGCTTCACTTAAATTATTTTGAGAGAAAGAAAATTTCTTATGCTCATGATCTTCACTTATATTTGTTTGAGCTTATGAAAAGCAACACATGAAAATTAGTCCCAAAGTGATAGATATCCAAGAAGGATAAAGACAAAAAAAATGTCATGAAGATCATTGGACAAAATAAACTTGATTCTTAGTAATGGTTTTGAGATATGATGATGTGATATGTGAGTTATGTTGATGAGTAATTGTGCTCTAGTAAGAATATTGGTGTTAAGGTTTGTGATTCCCTATGCATGCACGAAAGTCAAATGCAATGAAAATTATATCCTACTTGTGGTGCATTATTGGTGTTAATTATGCTTAATGCTTTCTTATGACATTATTCGTTTCTTGGTTGGGCGCTTCCAAATCTTTTGCTAGCCTTCATTTTGCACTAAGTATGATCTCTACTTGTCAATCCAAAATCCTTTAAACCAGTTTTGCCACCTGAGTCCACTATATCTACCTATATGCGGTATTATTTTGCCGTTCTAAGCAAATTTTCATGTGCCACCTCTACTTTTCAAAATAAACTTCTCTTTTGTGTGTTTGTTTAAGCTCATGAGCAGTAACGGTGGCTAATATTTTCCATGCTGGATGTGTTATTCTCAAGATGAGTGTTTATTCACTTGTCATTGCACGAGAGTAAGGCAAAGGTCTTTGGGATGCCCAGTCCCGAAATGCAAAAATTAATTTACTTTATGTTGTCAAATACTAAATTCCTTGGAAAGTGTTGGTATGGAGGGCACCAGTGGATACGGTTAGCCATGGAAAGTGAAAGTATGGTGGAAAAAGGAATAAACTTTATTTTCTGTTTGGGAACCGCCTGAGGCATATCTAGCATGGAAAGTGTTGGGAACTCTAAGTCGTTTTCGTTGGTGGGATGGATACACCTCCCAAAATGTTTTTATCTCTAAGTTTTTCGCTTTGAGCTCTGGCACCTCTACAAATCCCTACTTCCCTCTGCGAAGGGCCTTTCTTTTTTACTTCATGCAGTTTTTATTTTGAATTTGAGTCTCCATCTTCTCTCATAAAAAGCACCAACTAGGAGGCAATATGATTGTGCTTAGTATTGGGTGTAGTTAATATTCAAGTGTGTTTCATGAATGGATCAATGTTTGAGCATGATGGGCTAGGGATAACTTATTTTAGCGTTGATATTTTGAAAGACATGGTTACTTGTTGATATGCTTGAGTATCTAAATTATTATGTCAAAACTTGACTATTGCTTTGAATCACGAAAAAGTCCAAATGTCCATGCTATAAAGAAAAGAATATGATATGGCATGATGAACAACACTCCACATAAAAAATTCTGTTTTTATCACTTACCTAATCGAGGATGAGAAGGAGTTAAGCTTGGGGATGCTGATATGTCTCCAAAGTATCTATAATTTTTTATTGTTCCATCCTGTTTTATGATCAAACATGGATGTTTTATAATCATTTTATATCATTTTTGGTACTAACCTATTGAATAGTGCCAAGTGCCAGTTGCTATTTTTCGATGTTTTTTACATCGCAGGAAATCGATATCAGAAACCATGTGACACATGTGGTAAGCAATTCAAACTATTCAAAAGGAAATCAATATCAGACGAAGTCCAAATTCCACGAAACTCCACGATGATTTTTACGGGCCAGAAGGAAGGCAATGGGCCCTGGTTGCACCTGCGGGGTGCCCCGAGGGGCGCACAACTCACCAGGGCATGCCAGGAGGCCCAGGCGTGCCCTGGTGGGTTGTGCCCACCTCGGGTGCCCCCAGGCCGCCTCTTTGCTCTATAAATACCCCAAAAATACCAGAACCCTAGAAGCATCGACGAAATATTCATCCAGCCGCCGCAGGGTCCAGAACCACCAGATCCAATCTAGACACCATCTAGGGTTCACCACCTCCATTGGTGCTACTCCAATGATGCGTGAGTAGTTCTTTATAGACCTTCGGGGCTGTAGTTAGTAGCTAGATGGTCTCTTGGAGAGGTGCTGAATTCTCAATACAATGGTCTCTTGGAGATCCATATGATGTAACTCTTTTTGCGGGGTGTTTGTTGGGATCTGATGAACTTTTAATTTATGATCAGTCATATCTTTTAATACCCATGAAAGTTATTTGAGTTTCTTTGATCACTTATATGCATGATCTCTTATAGCCTCACATTTCCTCTCCGATATTTGGATTTTGTTTGGCCAACTTGATCTATTTATCTTGCAACGGGAGGAGGTGCTCGGTAGTGGGTTCAATCTTACGGTGCTTGATCCAAGTGACAGAAAGGGAACCGACACGTACGTATCGTTGCTACTAAGGATAAAAAGAAGAGATCTATATCTACCGCCATAGATAAACGGATCTTGTCTACATCATGTCATCGTTCTTATTGCATTACTCCGTTTTTCCATGAACTTGATACACTAGATGCATGTTGGATAGTGGTCGATGTGTGGAGTAATAGTAGTAGATGCAGGTAGGAGTCGGTCTACTAATCTTGGACGTGATGCCTATGTAATGATCATTTCCTGGATATCGTCATAATTATTTGAGGTTCTATCAGTTGCCCAACAGTAATTTGTTTACCCACCGTTTGCTATTTTTCTCGAGAGAAGCCACTAGTGAAACCTACGGCCCCCGGGTCTTCTTTCTCATATATTTGCTTGCGATCTATTTTTCCTTTGCATCGTGTTTGTTCCTCACTTCCTCCGTGGCTTGGGCCTCACCCTCGATCCTTTTGTGAGGGGGCTCATGTTCTATTATGGGTTGGATTTTCATGATCTAGCTCCGGACGCTATCCTCCATATCTCGTCGTTCATTATAGTGTGTGAGGCCTTCCTCCACGTCACCCCACACTTCGGCTTATGGCTCAAGACCTTCAATGTGAAGCCGAAGATGATCGAGGGGCGACATGCAGAGTGCGGAGGTGCTGTAATAAGAAGGAACGCTGATGCCCCATGGCCAGAGGGTTCTTTCCCAGAAGTATCCGAGTATGGCAACGGAGGTGGTTTTATGTCACGGCTCCCAGAGGCACAAAGTGGGTGGCCGCTCTCGAGTTCTGCTAGGGTCCTCCGTCACAACTAGCATCTTGGACCGACATAGGACGGAATTGGGGGCTCGCTGGTGATGTAACAGTATTGTAGAGCCGCATCCGAGAGCTTCTTGAGAGGGACATTAACCTTGTCAGCATAATGCAAGTGATGTTAATCCGACGGATGTTGTCGTGCCAACGCCGGCCTCTCCGGATGTGGGAGTTCAATCCAGAGGGTCCGCGGACTGTTAAGCACTTCTTCGGCCTAAAGCTCGAAGGGATGTGCAAATTATTCTTCGGACCAAAATTAAAGTGTCCGGACACCACCGAGGATGCGAGCCTAAGCTGCAGTTGCCTAGATAACCAAGTAAGTAAAAGTAAACTTGATATGGGACACCGTGTTTTGTATTTGTCATAATTGTTTATTCTAAAAATCACCCGTGGCCAGGAATGGCTCAACAAGGTGGAGAGAATCAGGTGTCAACCGGGTACTCAGCAGAATGCCCTCAGGGAAAGACAAGGGGAAGAACGAAGAAACCGAACTTCACACGGTACGCATCCGAACCGGGGGAATGGTTGCCTCCCCTAAGGAGGATAGTTGGGAAGGGGAGGCTAAGGCCTCCTCCCTGCGCGGGAAGAACAGGGCTGCCTCCGAAGACTCGGAGACGGAGATGCCCAAACTAGGGGAAAATATATCACCAGGGGGCTCTGCCCCGACGGACACCCTCACCGCGTCATGCCCACCGACGGGCCAGCCCTCCACCAAGCTATAAGTTAATTTTTAATTCGAAGGTACTGCGTTTCTCCTAGATCAATAACCAGGATTCGTCTTTCGTAGTCCGGCTAGCAGCCCTTCTCAACAGAGTTCGTCTTCGGCGGATCTTCCTCCGGAGATGATGGAGAGCGAGACCCCACCCACCTCTCCGGCTCATGAAGCGGGCGACACCGAGGTGTCGTCATGGAGGAGTCCAGATCTACCGCAGTCGGAAGCCAATGCGTCAGCCCCCCTGAGCCCGGAGCGTTCGGCTCCCACGAGTGGCGATGGGAAGGGTCCACGCGATTCGATGTCGGGCGGACGTCTCGACGGGCCTACTAGAGCGAAGCGGCGCTCTCGGAGGAGCACCGCTCATTAATGAGCCTTGGTGCTCAAGAAGATTTAAATCCGCTTCTAAGCGGTTTGAATGAAGCATTTACAAGTCTGCTCAGAGGCTTTGAGGTATGTAGTGAAGAATACACTGTTTTGGGCTGTGAGGCACGCATTAGGTGTGCTCCATATAGATAGTAGCCCCTGAGACTCTGGTTGCCTGCCCTAGGCGGCAAACGGGGGATCATAAATCAATGATTGCGTTGTAAATACGTGCAGGTACCTGCAGGTCCGGCCGCCGACCAGTCCGTTGAAGTTGCCGAACTAACCAGGCAGATTGGATCGATTGATGCCGATATCATGCTGGTGAACGAGCGGCTAGAAAAATCGCAAGGTATATGCTCTGCCTTCCTTTGTATAGGAAGATATGGAGGCGGCATGATATTAATGTAATATGTTCGGACTGCAGATGGTGCTGCTGCCGTGGAGGCCCTGAGGGAAGAACTTGTCCAAGCCAAGGAACAAGCTCGGGTTAGAAATGCGGCTGCCCTAAAGGCGGCCGAAGAATTGAGAGCCGAACAGGCTGCTCATCACTGAAGCGAGGAAAAGATAGCCGAAATGGCTGTGGAGTTAAAAAATGCCACTGCGTAAGGATAGTTCGGCCGAGCTGGACAAGGCACGTAATGCCACCAAGGAAATACGGACCGAGCTCAAGGGTGCACGGGAGGAGCTTCAATAGGCCGGTAAAATCGCGGCTGGAGGTTCCTACTTGCTGCGGACGAAGTTTTTCGATCCGAAGTACGCTCCCCTCGATTTACACTAGAGTCCTACGGACGCGTATGCGGATTTGGCGAAGAGTACAACTGACGCTGCCAAGTTCTTCGAGGGTCAGGGTGATAAGGAAGTGGAGAAGCTTTTCTGGTCGCAATTCAATGCTCCCACTCGCCCGCTGCCGTTAAGTGACAAGATGGCTGCTGTAGCGGAGCTTCACAGGCTGTCCGGTCTTGTAGTGCGGTCTGTGATAGACCATCTTTGGTTGAAAGGGCCTAAGCCGGACAGCAATTCCTTGGGGCCGTGCCTCGGATCGACGCCATGAGGAGGTCGGCGTGCATAGAGGGTGCACGAATGGCTCTTGCCCACGTTAAAGCCTATTGGACGGATATGGAGTCCACTATTATAGGGACCCAAGATCTGGCGGGGGGCCAATATCCGTCCAAGCACTACTTGGCGCAGGTCACAGAAGGTGCCCGCCTAATAGAGGCGCAATGCTCGAAGAATGTCTTTTTCAAGTGGTGAATCGAATCATTGTAAGAACAATGTTATTTTGGTTATAAGGCTATATTTATACTTTTTGCCCGAAAGTATTATTGTGTCCCCTATGTCAGATATATATATATATATATATATATATATATATATATATATATATATATATATATATATATATATATATATATATATATATATGAATAATATTCTGATCACAACCTGAATCGCCCGAGTAACGGGCTGAACTTCCCTCTCAGACGAACCCGACCTTGGGCTATCTTACAACCGTGCCTTCTACTGCGAGTTTTTCTGATCATTCGTGTTGTTGGCGATGTAAGTGTAATGTTTACATGGTTTTTAGAATCTAAATGCTTGTTTTGATTAGGAATCTAGCTCTTTGGTGGATCTGCACTCGGGTGGTGATGAACATGGGTCTGTCACAAGTGTTTTGCATGTACTAGATGTTCTAGGATCTATAACATGATGAAAATTGGGTTTAGGTACGAGTTTACTTCATGATTTGTTGTTATTTTCGAATGAATTCAATTTGGTGTTCTGCCACATCTGTTCTTCGTCTGCGGGATTGGTTTCGGCCGCTGTTGTAGATTTGTAGGTTTTCTGTTCAAATTGGGTGTGGATTGGCGTGCATCAGTGTGACAGAATGCTGCCCATGTTGTTAATTTGATTATTTGGGCTCATACAAATCGAAATCCGGCGATTGGATCTTCTGCCTCCCGCCGTGGTTTTTTGTTCGAGCGACAATATGATGGGGATCATTTTCTTATTTATCTAGAGCCTGATGACGTTCGAAATGGCGGTTGAATCCTTCCCGTTTTGTTAATTCGATTTGGCTGGCTCATTCATTCCGAAGTTGCGGATTGCACTTTCTGCCTCCCGTTGTGGTTCGTTGTTCGAGCGCACTGATTGTTGATGGCGGATCTTTTTTGGATGTTTTATCTGGAGTATGGCGACGTTCGAAATGGCTGTTGACGTGTCGGAATTGACCCAAATGATTAAATCTGGGAACCAAATTTAATCGGGGTTGTTGTTTCAATCAATTTTCATTCTGTTGTACAAGCTGGACTGCTAGAACTTCCGCACCTGAACTTCTGCGTTCTAGATATATGCTGGACTTCAGTTGATGTTTGTTGTTTTCGATGATCACTATCTTCAGAAGATGCTGGACTTCTTTCTAATTAATGGTTGAACTTCTGTGTTTCCAGATTGCACCCAATATGTTGCAAGGCGAAGGTGCATGGTGCTATATATTTTATTATTTTCATTTTTTTATAATTTTAGTTCCTGATATGTTATTTTTAAAGTTTGTCTCATGGGCAATCATTTTGATTAGTCCAAGTATGAATGCACTTTTTTTCCAGATCATCTAACGTTCTTTGTACAAAATTTGGACTTCTGATCTTGTCCATACACGAACTTCTGTTTTTCGTTCTTTGCAATGTAATGGGAAGCAAGCCCTCTGTATTTCTTTCTGTTTTTATGTTATTTTTCGTACTTTTGCAGTGCTTTCGGATTTTTTTGATAGACCCATGAGCAACCATGTAATTTTCCTACGGATATGCGTATATTTCTTATATTTTTCTAGTATGTTTTCGTACTTATAGTATTTGTTTGGTCTTCAGTTAGTAACTATCCCGAACTTCTATATGCTAATTATTTTTATAATGGTAATTTTGAGGTTTTGCCAAAGCCCCGAACTACTTCTTTTTGTTTCTTTATGGCTTATTTATTTTTATTGATTTACTTATTTTATTATAGTACTTGTACTTCTGTTCTTTATTTTTTGAACTTCTTTTATCTTGGTTTTTAGGGGCATATTTAGGTATGTATGCTTCTTCCTTTAGTAGTTTATTTTGCCATCTATTTTTTGGTTTTGAGGATACCAGCTTTGCTGTTTTTGTGTTCTTATCTCATAATAATAGATGCATTCAAATGGTGCATTTACATTATCTAGACATGTATTTACTATTTTAGCTCTTGGGGGGTAAAACTGTAAATTTGGTGTGGCTTCAAGTCCCACGACAGACATGCATTAACTGGCCATCTCCGTTGCCACCACCTGTCAGAAATTTCCTCTCCCTCTGTCGCTCGCTCTCTCTTCCCTCTCCGTCGCTCCGCTGCCTCCTTCAACTGCTACTCCCCACGATTTCTCCGCCACTGTCCCGTGCGCTCGCGAGTGGAGTAACCGGCGCACTCCCCCGCTCCTATTACTCCCCCCCGCCCCGCGCTCTCCCTCGCCCAGCCCGTGATCCTCTGCTCTGAAGCGAGGGCGGCAACTGCTTGCGCGTGGCATTGTGGGGAGTGAAGAACCGCTGCGGAATCCTGCTTGGAGAGGTACAAACGCTGTGCCCCGCCCCTCCCCCCAATGCATGTATTCACTTTCGCCAGATCTGTGGAGGCCTGCCCTGATTGCTCTGTTTGCTCTCGTGTCCGCCTCCTACCCCCCTTTTCTGATGGTTTGGTGGGACATTAGGTAGGGTTCTTGGTCGTGTGGTGGTTGGAATGCACCCCCCCTCCTCCCCCCCGCGGCCAGATTTGTTTGTGATATGCTTGTGTGTGGTTTTTCTTTTTCCCCTTTGTTGATTTTAGGAGTCAGGTGCACGTCAGAGAGGTTGCAGTGTGGTTGTTGATGCTAGATCTGTTGTATCTAATGGCATTAGTGCTGTGGATTTGGAGGTCTATATTATGTTTGGGACATTGTAGTTAGTTTCTGGATACGTTTTTTGTTGTGGTTGCCTATATGTGCTACTGTCTATTTCATACTTGTTGGTTCTAGTTGTTTGTAGTTGGTTCTCGTTGTTTGTAGGTGGTTCTAGTGTTTGAGTTAGTTCCCTTTTTTGCATTTTGTTGTATGTTTTTGCACTTGCTAACTATACGGAGTTAATCTTCTTTTGCTTACAGGTTGTTCTAGTGTTTTGGGCATTCATCGAGGTGGTTGTGTTGTCATGGCTTCAAAATCATCTCCGGGTATCCTAATGGAGTTGTATTTTTTTATAAATAGTAGTATTGTTATATGTTCGCCCATTTCTTCATTTGGTATTTATGTTGGACTGCCAGTCTTAGTAGTGTGAACTTCTAACAAGTTTTGTGTGTATGTATTTTTACACATAGGTTATGTGTGTGCCATTTCATATTTTAAAGTGCATATCTTTGTTTTTTTTGCTGTCTTTGATTGTGATGAAATTTGGTTGAAGTTCTGTTTATGCACCTTTTGTTCTACTGCTTTGTTTTATATTGTTGAACTTCAGGAGATTAATCTTGTATGTAGTATCACCTCTGGTGTAGTGTTTTTTTTATATTTAGTATGTAATTTTTAGATTGTTTTGTTATGTTTACTGCTTTGTTAGTTATTGTTGAACTTCAGGGTATTGGACATTGAAGTAAAAGTAGAAATCCCTTTTGTGTAGGATTGTGCATTAGAACTAAGCTGCCCTTTTTACTTTCATTTTGTAGTTGGTGATGAGTTGAATAGTTACGAAAAAATGCTGCGATAAAGATGGAGCTTGAGAGGTTAATCTTGATGCTCCAACATCCGATCTTGACTAAATCACCCATTATTCCTTTGTTGTGATTCTTTGAGGTTGCTTCGAGCCTTTAGAATTTTTCAAGCCTTGAGGATCTTGCTTCTGCAGCTCTTGCTTCACCTAGTATGTGAAACCCCTTTTCTTTTCAATTTTAATGTTTTGAGCCATGTTTTTTAGCTTGTTCATGTTGTTTGTTTTTGTTTTTCCTTACTTTTTTTATTTTTTGCTTCGATTTTTTGTGTTCTTTGCAGATGTGTCCACAGAGGAGGAAGCTTTGAACACCATCAACGATGTTTTATCTGATTTGGGTTTATCAGAAACCCCTGCTGCTGCTGAGGAGGGGGCTCTGTCAGTCAAAGGTTGTGATTCCGTTCAGGATCCTTTGTGCACTCTTCAGATGTCAGAGACGCAGTCGCAGTCTATTGATGGCACTGAACCTGTCACACAACCCGAGGATGTGCCTCTTCAGCTTCTCCTGGAGGACCAACGTAAGAGGAAGAAGCGAGAAGATTTTGACAAGAAGAGGGCAGCCCGCCTTGAGAAAGGTTCTGATGTTCCTGGATCTGTTCGTGCGGCTGAGCTCACTGTTGAGGGAGACATGCCGTGTGGTAGTGATGGCACTGTTGTCCCTGTTAAGAAGAAAATCAAGAAGACTACTGCGAGGAAGCTAGTAGTTGGTGCGGTTACTCCTCGGAAGAGCCCACGTGTTTCAAGGCCTGCACAAGTTGTTGAAGATGAAGGGTTAGGCCTTGGTGGTACGCCACGCCGTAGTCCTCGTGTGCTTGCCACTGCCGCGCCTACACCTTCTCCGCTTGGTGCTGGTGCATCTGGTAAGGGGAAGAAATGCGGCGTGAAGCGCAAGGTTCCACCTGCAAAGGTCAACAAGGGTGCGAAGAAGCGTTCTCGTGTTAACCCAGAAGACAAGGATGATGCTGATTTCAATGTTGTTGATGAGGACGACGTCGACGATAATGCTGCTGCTAATCAGGTATTAATGCCCCATGTTTACTTGTTTCGGAGCATTTGCCGCTATTTTGCTGTAGTTTTATTTTGTTTTTAGCACTCCTTAGGCATATAGGTGACCTTCTGCTCCATCTCCATATAGATGAATAAATTAGCCGATGTGCTTTGCTTTTACGGTATTACTGCCTTTGTGTACATAGTTGGACTTCTGGGTATATACATGAACAAATTAGCTTAATTGTTTTGGAATATATGTTTGATTATTGCCTTAGTGTATATGGTTGAACTTCTGCCCTTTTAAATTTCCATCATTTTTGAAAGCATGTTAAGTAGTGTTCATACATTGTTGTACTGCCTTTGTTGACATAGTTGGACTTCTGAGATATATGTTTGATTACTGCTTTTGCATACATGGTTGAACTTATGCTTTGTATATTTTCAAGAATTTGAAAGCATGTTAACTTCTGGTCGTACATGGTTGTATTGCCTATGTGACATAGCTGGACTTCTGGTATTTATTTTTTATTACTGCCTTGTTGTGCACGGTTGAACTTCTGCTGTGTAAATTTCCAACGTTTTGTTAGCACGTTAACTTCTGGTCATACATGGCTGTCTTGCCTATTTAGACATAGGTGGACTCCGAAATGTCTTGAGTTTGTAATTTTGTAGGCACTAGTGGAATTTTGGTGTAGCTTGTGTATCTCATCGTGTATCTCATTTTTTCCAGTATCAGCTTGTGAAGCGGCCTGAGAGGAGGAAGAGAGGATGCAAAGCGCCCGAAGAAGGTGGCCAAGGAGGAGGTGAGGCGAAATGTTTTAACAAGACGGTTCGCTGCTCACTTGGAGAGGTGAAGACGTGTGCGAAAATGCTACAGCCTAGGCACAAGACGAGGGTTATCAAGGCTGGTTTTGGTTGTGTGTTTGACCTGAAGGTTGATTCCAACATTTCTCGCCCTTTGATGGGCAACATCTACATGAGGATTGATGCTGCAACCATGGTTCTGGATATGGGTGAGGCGAACAAGGTTCTCGTATTACAAGTGATGCTATTCACCATCTGTTTGGATTCCCTCAAGGTAATCGTACCCCTCCTAGGCCTTCGGATGATGGGTTGGCAATATTTGTTATGAGGTTGAAGGGCAAGCTTGGAGTACGCTAGGAGTGATGACATCAAGACAAAGGATCTGCGGAATATCCTCGCGGATCTTGTGAAGGATGAGACGAAGGATGATCTTGCTCTGCAGGTGTTTTACCTGATTGTTTTCATGAAGGTGGTTATCCCTGGAACGTCTACACGAGTGTCCAGGGAGGCAGCAATGGCTGAGAATCTTGTGTTTGAGGATATGGCAGATATGGACTACTGCCAGTTGGTTGTTGATGACCTTCGAAGTGCTGTTATTAGGTATCAGCAAGGTACTAGCAGAGGAAAAGCTATCACAGGCTGTGCCATCGCGCCGCTTCTTATGTACCTGGACTGCCTTATCATTGGCAAGACGCCTAATGTTGACTTGAGGACGCCTCGCATCAATTACATGGATCAGGCTAAGCTTCTTGAGCTCGCTGCGGCTGACTTGGTCAGGAAAGGTGATGACGACCCAGCCAACTGGGTGTTTGGGAGACTACCTGTGAGTGTTTCTTCTTTTCTGTGTAGTTAGCAGTGCCTTTTGTGTGCATGGTTGAACTTCTGCTATGTACATAGATGACCTTTCTGGTTCATATAGATGATGGTAAATTAGCTTAACTGCTTGGCTTATATGGCATTAATGCCTTTATGTACATATGTGAACTTCTGGATATATTCATATGAAATAATCTAAACTTTTGTTGTTACACATGCATGGTTGAACTTCTGCTTTTTAATTTTCCAACATTCTTGAAAGCATGTTAACTAGTGTTCATATATGGTTGTACTGCCCATGTAGACATAGTTGGACTTCTGAGATACATGTTTGATTACTGCATTGGTATGCATGGTTGAACTTCCGCTTTTTAAATTTCCAACATTCTTGAAACTAGTGTTCATACATGGTTGTACTACCTATGTAGACATAGTTGGACTTCTGAGATACATCTTTGATTACTGCCTTGGTATGCATGGTTGAACTTCCGCTTTTTAAATTTCCAACATTCTTGAAAGCATGTTAACTAGTGTTCATACATGGTTGTACTGCCTATGTAGACATAGTTGGACTTCTGAAATGTCTTTGCGTGTGTAGGCATTATTGGATTTTTTGGTGTAGTTTTGTGTAGACATAACTTTAACTTCTGATACTGTCTTCTGTATTTCTGCTTCAATGTTCTTTTCATTTGTTATGCGACGTGTTGATTTTTGTTTTCATATATGCAGTGGAAGACACAGGCTGAGGTTGTGTTCTTTAGGGTCATTGAACGCCCTGTTCTTACTATGCCTCGTGCTGCCGGCCTAGGTAGTGGAAGTTCTCCGAGATTTGAATTCTCGCGGGATGTTAACACTGGTGCCCCCTCAGAGATCCAGGAGTTTCTTACGCCCGTGTGAGTCTTTGCGGTGGTGTTTCTTCCGATAGTTTGTTCGATTCATGAATATTTCCCTTTCTAGGATTGATGGACTTCTGGAAACTGTTTGTGGAGAGATGGCCCGTGTTCCGACAACGGTTGAGCGCCTTAGTCGCGTGATCGGTATTCTTCCTCCCGGCCACGGTTTTGATTCTGAGTCTTCGAAGGAGATATTGTCGATTGAAGCTAAATATCTTGCCCAGCTTCGTGAGAGTACTTCCCACCTCCGGGCTAGTTTTGTAATGTTCAAGGAAATGCAGGACGCCCGATGCAAGCCTTTTGAAGATGAGGCGAGTGTTGTTGTGAGAGAGATTCAGAGGCAGGACCCCGTTCATTTGGGTCGTGAAGGAGGCCATGTGGAGCGTACCGAAGAGGTTTGTTTATGTTGGCTTTTGATATTTCTTTTTGCAATAGTGTTCATTGTTAGCTTTGAGTTATTACTGTTATGCGATTCTGAGGCGACCTTCTATGTTTATATGACCTGAACTTCAAGTGCTTCAGCACCTGAACTTCTATGATTTTTGATGACTGGCCCTTTTTTGTTACTTATTGTATCCTATGGTAGTTTGGTATGTTATACGCTATGTTTATCAGATTTGGACTTCCATGATGTGTCAGTTGTGATAGCTGACCTTCTCTGATTTTGTAACGTGAACTTCTCCTGATTAGGTATTTGTTTTCTACATGATTATTTTCTAGCCTTTTTTCTTTTTGGTACTAGCATTTTCTTAGATGACCTTCTCTGCTTATAGGACATGAACTTCAAGTGCTTCTGCACTTGAACTTCTATGACTTTTTGATGACTTTCCCTTTTTGTCTTCTTTTGCATCTTAATGGTAGTTTGATATCTGTCTACTATGTTAACTGTATTTGGACTTCCATTATGTGCCAATTGTGATACCTGACCTTCTTTGATTATGTAACGTGAACGTTTTGCTGATTATGTATTTGTTTTGTACATGATTATTTTTCTAGGCTGTTGATGATGGTGCTGGGGTTAGGGAGGATGTTTTACCTGTGCATGAAGATGATCATGTGCATGAAGCTACCCCTGTGCATGATCCTTGCCCGTCTAGTGATGTATTAGTTGATGAGGTTCATGGCAGTGAAAATAAGGTACCATTTTTTCTTGTCCATTTGTCTTGTTGCCCCTGAGACGGACTTGCTCTCCCTATGCACGAGGTTCAGTCAGCCCTTTGTAATGACTTTTTGTTTCTTTTTGGAGCAGCAGAATGAAGATGTTAGTGTTGCTCCAGAGAAGGCTGCAGACATGTCCGTCTCTGTGCACCTACCGCTCCGACGGGTGGTCTCGATCGAACCTCGATCGTCCGTGGCGCCGAGGTTTACGATCTTGGCCGAAAGGTGGCAAGACAACTGGATACATTATTTTGGAGAAAGATCATGTTGAGTCTGCTGTACAAACTGGTGGTAGTACTGCTGCAATCCGGAAGAAGTATCCTGCAGCAGATCCATCAGTTGATGTTGATGATGTACAAACTGGTGGTAGTACTGCTGCAAGCCCGGAGAAGTCTCCTGCAGCAGAGCCATCAGTTGATGTTGATGCTGCACAGGCACAACCAAATGTTTTTCTTGTTTCAGATTCTCCGGTTGCTACAGCTGCTGCTGGTGTCCTTCCCGACAACGCTGCAACGTCTACCGAAAACAACGATGAAGATACCGAAAGCGATACCTATGGAGAGGAGGTTGATCATTCCAGTGCTGCCACTGGTCTAGGCAAGGATCCATGAAGAGAGGAGCATGCTTCTCTCTTCTTTCCCCGTCCCCTCCTCTCTTTGTTGTTTGGTTTTTAGTCCATGATATCCCCTGTGAACTGCCTGTGTGGTCTATGTTGAACTTCTGGTTTTGTTGTTTGTCGTGTGGGTTGTAAAGAATGTTAAGTGAACCTTTTTTTCTATGTGGGTGGAGGTTTGTAATGCATGTGTTGTGATGTCTATGATCTTTGTGGTTTTATCCTTTCCGATGTAGCAGCTGAGATGTGCTTATGTTTTTGAATGTTTCGCTTGAATGTTGGTCTTAATTGATAAGCGTAAATGAATCTATGTGTTTTGAGTGTTGCTGTTAATTGCTATTTTATTTTTGGTGAGCAGATAGCGACCTTGCTGTCGTTCGAAAGAAGGTTGATGACTTTTATTACATTGTAACTAGGCTTAGGAATGATCGTTCCAAGAGGTGAGTGCAGCTGCTCAATATTTACATCATCCATGTGCCCCCTGTAAATTGCCTGTGGTTTCTTACCTGAACTTCCCAACTCTATGTACCTGAACTTCTTTGTTTTTTTACTTCTCTGGTGTTGAACTTCTGGCATTGTTTGTACTGTACTGCCTGGTGTGATATAGCTGAACTTCTGTGCTAACATGTGTTACGAACTTCCTGAGTTTCCTGATGCTGAACTTCTTTTACTTTCTATTCGCTTGTTTTATATCAATGATTATGTTCCAAAACAAGGAGTGTGAAGCTTCTGTTGAAGATTTCGCAATATCTTTTGGTCCTCGCGGAATGCTTCGGTCTAATGTGGCTGAGTGTGCACTCTACTGTTTACGTGCGAAGTACCAGGGATCAGACAAACTCATCCTCGCGTATTGGGTTTGTGTAAGTCAACCATACAGTGATTTATTTTCCGTTTTTTTCCTTACCATCTTTTTAGTTAAAACTTGTTTGTCTCTTTTTTGTATTTTTTTCATATATTGGTGTTGCCTGCATTATTATAGGACAAGATTTTCAAAGGTCAATTTGTTTCCCGTGTGAGGAAGTACTTCATGGCGAGTGGTCCAGATAGCATGGATGCACATGATTCGGTATGCAATATCTTGTTATTTGCCTCTGTATTAGTTTTGCAGTGCGATCCACTGTGTTAATATTTGTTTTTTTTCTTTTGTACAGTTCTGATATTAATTCTCATTTTTTTAACGATTCGTGTGTTTATGATTGTTCAGGTTGTTTTCCCTACTTTTGACCCTCCTGAGGTTCCTGCTTCCATGGGTGGTGTCGGTCATTGGGTGTCAGTATTCCTTGACTGAAGAATTCAAGGTTCCACTTCTCGATTCCTACTATGGACCAAAAGATGAATGTGCGGTACGCTTTGTTTGACGGATGACCGACAACATCAAGAGGCTTTGGAAGGATGCCCGACAGCGATAGGGAGACACCCTTAGTCCTCTTACCATCGACAATTTCCCTCTGGATTGGATTGATGTCCCCCAGCAGCAAAACAAGTATGAGTTCCACTTTTTCTCTTTATCACATCTGTTTAACTGTAGTTGTACTTCAGCTGCGACGTGTTTAATTCGTTGGCTTTCTTTTTCTGTTCTAACACTGTTCTTTTTACTTCGTTTGATGGCAGTATCGACTGCGGATTCTTCATGCTTACGAATGTTAATTCGTATCATGACGGGGTTCTTGCAAATTATTCCCATGAGAATATCGGGGATATCAGGAAGACGTGGTTGTACTCGATCGCTTCTTCCAACCTGTTTGAGACAGACTTCCTATCTCTGTTTGGCTACTACACATGTAAGTATTTTGGAAGTTGGACTGCTTACCTGCACTGCATCTTTCATTTTACCTGAACTTCATATTTTATCTCTCTCAAACTTGGACTTCTGCTTGAGATCTGGCTGGGATGCTGGTTTCGGAAGGAGAGGAGCATTTTCTTTGTACATGAACTTCATTTCTATCTTTTTTAATTTTGTTTGTGTGTTTGGTTTCAGTAATTTCTGTCCTTCCATTTCTTAAATGGACATGAGCATTTTTTTTCTAATTGAACTTTCAGATATGATGCCTTTCTATGGTTTTTGTTAGCTGTAGTTTAATGATTTCGAGTTCATCGGTTTATCCTGAACTGTGCCTCTAGTTGTGCCTGAACTTCATTTAGTTTTTTACTGCAACTAATTTTTTTAGGTCAGCTTGAGTAGTAATCATGTCATGTTTTATTAGTTGGACTGCACATTGTGATGTTCCTGAACTTCAGTTGTTTTTTAATGGTGATGTTTTCTCTTCTTTTTTTCTTTGACAGTGGATCCGTTGGAGTTGACCGATTACCACTACTCATTCCTCGGGTCACAGGAATACCAGCCTAGGGAGGAACCGATGAGTACAGCTCCGATAGAAGATGATAGACCTCGGACCCTCATTCCTTCCAAGTTGGGGGAGCAGGCTGGCGGTATTCGTGGTACTCCAAAAACCCCATGCTACAGGAAGGCTGATGCAGTCGAAGCAGCCGAAGCAGAAGTGATTTCGTCCGATGATGATTTTGAGAAGATTGCTTACCCGAAGAGTGCTAAACGTGCTGCTGGAACTGTTGCTGGTAGAGGTGGGAAGAATGTTGTGATGACCAGGAGGAAACCGGCAGTTGAGTCTGGGAACATAACTACCTCCAAGCGAGCATCAAGATTTCCTTTGAAGTGGTGTTCTCCTGTCCCTCCCCTGAAAAAATATAGTTACCCTCATCTATCTGAGGCCCGGAAGTTGAAACAGTATGTGATGAGTAAAGAAGGTCTGGAGAAGTATTCTGGGTGAGTTACCCTCTTTTTCTCGTTCCCTTGCCTTGGAGTTGAAGTGTCTGAACTTCTTTTGTTGTATTGTCTGAACTGCCATTGTTTTAGTATATGAACTTCTGTTTTATGTCTCCTCTTTCCTTTTGAGTTATAGTGTCTTGACTTTTGTTTTTGTTGTTGTATCTGAACTTCTAATATATATTTACCATCCTTTTGTATTCTGCAGGACAAGCTACTGCATGTTTACCATCCATGGGAATGTGATTGACCTCACAGGAGATTTCCTTTATAGGCTTTTCGGTGATGGGCAACAGATGGAAGGAGACATAATGGATTATCTCATAACTTTGTGGAAGGATAACCCGGAGACCTCTGAGATATTCTCTAATCTCGGCTGTGGTTGTACTTAGTCCCTACTTCATACAGGTTTTAGTTCTTTGCACCCCTATCTCCTTTTTGCCTTAGTTTTGTTGTAGTGGCATCCGGGAGGTGTTTTAATAGTGTTTTGGTGAATGCAGATCTTGCTGGAGTATGATTTCTTCTCCGCAACAGTTCCAAAGTTTGATGCAAAAAAATCTCATGGTCTCCTCCCAATGTTTGTTCACAAGGAAGAAGACCTTCTTAACACAAAGCTGGTTAGTTTTTCATAACTCTTGCTTTTTTTAATTTCACGTGCATCCTTTTGCTGAGTTTATCAATAAGTTTGTGTTCATGACGTTTCTTTAGTACATATGCTTTATAGTTTGTGTTCACCGGTCCTTTCATTCTTGGCAGGCTTTATTGATTTTATTCAAGCCAATTGGCACAATGGCGCACTACAGTGTGTACGTGGTGAATAGATATCGTTGCAGCATTGACATCCTTGATTCACTTTCTTACGATAATATGGAAACGTCACGATCGAGTTACCATGGGGACTGCCAAAATATCGTGAGTGTTTCTTAGCCTGAGCCTCCTTTCACATTCTCTTGTTTGACACGGAGATTATTATGCCTTTTGTTGACAAAATATGTTGTTGTCTCTGCTTTTGGTAATACCGCTTGAATCGACTATCATTTAGAAGTTGAACACGCTAGTTTGTTTAGGTGGATCTTATGCGAGTGTCGTTTTTTTATGTACCTAAACTTAACTATTTTGGTTAACATGTTTTAGACTTCATCTAATTTTGTCATTTCCGGCAGATAAAGAGATTTGTAGGGTTGCTCGAGGAGGTGTACGGCAAGGCTGCGTACAAGGCGAGCAAGCAGCCTAACTGGGTGACTATTGCAAAGAGGACGACTTTCATCGATGTTTCGAAGCAGAAGAGTACTGATTGTGGTTTCTTTGCCGTGAAGTTCAGCTCTTCGTTTGACGACGACGAGATTGTTGAAGACTTTGGTGATGTTGAAGTATGTTCTGTCTCTGTTCTTGTCTCATCATCCTTTGATTTTTCTTGTGTTTTTTTGCTGTGACGCTCCTTCTGTGATTTTAGATATGCATTACTAAACCATCGTTTTCTCCTTTATTTTTGTTTGCAGGCTGCTTCAGATGACTAGAAGGCTGAGTTCATGCACACTCTGATTTTTAGCGAGAAGAATGAAGTCATGCGTTCAGAGCTCCCTAAAGAGATCCAGTCCTTTGGCCCGTGAATTCGAAGCATTAGTTTCATCTGTAGATTTGATTTCGCATACATTTTTAGGTTTGGCAATGATTTGAACAATTCCGTAAAAATTTCGGTGTAAGAATGTTTTTAGTGATTTGTGTATCTACTGTAGGTGAAGCACTACTACTTATGATGTTGTGGACAAATGCATTTGGTGTGAAGAATGATTTGGCTTTGTGAATTTCAATGTACTACGTCGTATTTTCAGTATCCATGTGTTGAATGTTTTTCCCCAACAGATGTACTTGAACTTCTGCCTTGGTTTTGGTTGAACTGCTTGATTTTTTTCGTGTTGTTTATTATTGGGCCCCCAACATAATATTGTAGAATTGAACTACTGCTTTGAGATGTGGCTGGGCTGCTGTTTTCAGATGGAGAGGATATTCTGTGTTGTGTAATGTATTGGTTATTTTCAACCCAACCAATATGTACGCTTTTGCGTAGAATCAGATTTTGTTTTTTTGTGTTTTTTCAAGTGGGAATGTATTACTCATGTAAATTTGTGCAGAGATATTGTTGACGTTTCTTTTATCTTTGTCGGCATTGTACATGAACTTATGCACGTATCCTAGCAGGACCTGACATTTGAAACACATTGTCCTAGTCTAGGCTTGATAACCTTAGTTTATGCGGCGAAACTTTATTTTTTTAAGAATATTCTTTTCCCACATCGATTTTACATTCCAGAACTTCTTCTGGTTGCTCTTTCATGGAATACAACACGAGCACTTGCTCTCATTTCAACCCAGAACTTCTGCAGTAATATTACTTGAACTTCATTCTGTATGTTTTTCACGTTTGTTCTTGCTTGCACTTTCATGCAATACATCACCGACCAATCTATTCCTGTCATAACATACGGTGACTTCTGCAGTAATATTACTTGGACTTCACAATGTATGTTTTTCATGTTTGTTTTTGCTTGCACTTTCATGCAATACATCACCAAAGACATCTATTCACGGCATAGCATACCGTGACTTCTGCAGTAATATTACTTGAACTTCACAAAGGTATTTTTTTCATGTTTGTTTTTGTTTGCACTTTCATGCGATACATCATCAAGACATCTATTCCTCGGCATAGCATACGGGACTTCTGCAATAATATTACTTGAACTTCACAGTGTATTTTTTTCAATTAAACACTGCTTGCACTTTCATGCAGTACATCACCAGCACGTCACTTCCTGCCTTAACATACCAGGACTTCTGCAGTAATATTACTTGAACTTCACAGTGTTTTATTACCAGGGGGATGATGACATAATGTTCTAATTGTGTTAATTGACCTATTTCTAATTGTTCATGAGCCTTGCGCTCCTCCTAGGCTTTGGCGGTAGAGGTTTTTGCATGACATGTACCTCTTCCTCTTCATCGTCCTCTTCCTTTTCCTCTTCGTCGTCGCATTCCACTTCCTCTTCATCTTCGTCTTCCTCTTCTCCGTCGTTGTCGGCATCTTCGTCTTCCTCTTCATCTTCCACCACCTTCTTGTTGTTGGCTCTAGGTCTTGTTTTCTCGCTTTCTTCGGTATTTTGCTTGTCTTTTTCAAAGATCTGCGCACATCGGGCATGTTCTTGCATTATGTGGTTCATACTCCTTGCATACGCTACAAAGCCTGCTGCTTGCTTTCCGTGGGTGTGGTCCCTTTTTTTGTTTCATAAATTTGGGCTGCTGTTTCTGAAATTTTGGTTGCTTGACCCCCTCAGCAATGTTTCCTTCCAAGAGTGTTGGGCAGGTCAGCTTGTTGTGTCTCGCAACCTGGTTGCACAAACCGCATTTCTGTGTCCAAGTGGCACTCCGTTCTCGTCGTGCCTGACGACTCTTCCTGCAGGTGGTGCCTTTATTTGAGCTCTCTTGTCACTTTTCTTTGCTGTAGTAATTTTCTTCATACCCTTTGTTTCGTAATACAACGGCAATTTCATCGTCTCTTCTTTGTTCTTTGCTCCATTGGTAGCCCATCACCACGCTTGTATTGGCTGGCTTCGGTGATGGCGTTGAGCATTTCATTTGCATAATAATGAAGGTCATCTTCAATTGCAGCGTCCTCTTTAGCCATCCTTTCACAAGATCCGCTTGATTTGCTGAATGTATTGCATCAAGCTCTTCCACAAGCCTCTTGAGAACATAGTATCCTCTGTCATATTGCTGGTCACATCTCATCGCTTTCTTGTTAACCATCAAATTCAGCTGCAGCAATATGTCTTGCTTCGATAGAATTGAGCTGCCATCCAATGCCGTTGTGTTGTAGTCCCTTGTATCAAAAGTTGGTTGTGATATTGCAGTCTTTGTGTACCGTTTGAGGATATACTTGTTTGGAAAATTGTCAGGCTTGAGGTAGTCAAGTATGTTCATGATGTGAAGGCAGAACAGGCCTGCATTTTTGTGATGAATGCAGAATGCATAGTTTGAGAGCCAGCAATGAGTTTCATAAATTTTGATATGATACCAGCAGTCTAGCTATTTAATGAGGTTGTTTTTTTCGCTCACCTGTGTGTGTCCAGAGCTTGCATTCACACTCGTATATTTCATTCTCTGGGTCAGCTACAACCTGGAATTCATGCTTTGACCAGGAAAATCTTTCTTCATCATCATTGCCAGGCTTGTTGTGGTAGTACACAAGGTACTTAGTTGGCTCTGCTGTACGCTTTGCGCGGAATAGCGTTGCCTTTCTCATCCTATTTCTCATCTCGGTGTACACGGCTCTCGTGTACTTGATCGACATGTCTTCCTCGTAGCCGTAAGTTGTTTTTGTCACAGGATTTGTCTGCACATGTCAAAAAGTGAGATATTACTCGAAGCAGAGTAATGGTTTTCATTTTTTAAAATTCAGAGTGCGCATGTTTGAATGTAAAACAGAACATGGTGGGGATGTTTTGTACTTGTCATCATACCATGCTGGTCATTGTTTGCTCGTTCTCCTTCTGCATCCGAGTTTGTATGCAAGCATTGACCCGCCAAGCAAACTTGTGTAGGTTCTGGGTCCCCTTGACAAACCCTTTCTCTAGCACGTGGTTCATGCTCTCGCTTCGTTGTGTGGAAGTCATTCTAGCACAGAATTTTTTTGTAATATGCTAAAATCCACATCTTCCTATCACTCCAGAGCTGCATCATCATCTGGTCGTTCTCCAGGTTCTACGTGTGCACGAGTTTAGCCCAGGCATCTTCAAACTCCGTTGGCATCAGCGGCCAGTTTAATATAGCTGTGAACTCCTCTTTGAATGTTTTATACTTTTTGTACAGCAACGCGAGGTATTCCCTGTACTTCTTCATGATGTGCCAACGGCATAGCTTGTGTACGGTGTTTGGAAATGATTGTGGTATAGCTTTCGCCATCGATGGGCATTGGTCTGCATGAATTAAAAAAATGAAAGTTGATTCTTCTTTTGTACTGGTGGTGAACTTATGTTGTACAAATACCTGAACTTCACATGCAGCAGTATGGTATCTAAGAATGTCACATATATTTTTTCTTTACAGCAGCGTTGCTGAACTTCTGAGGTATCGGTGCTTGAACTTCACAGTTAGTATTAGGACAAACTAGTAGTGTCGCAATCAAAAAATTTCTTAAAGCATTGTTGTTGAACTTCTGTGGTGGCAGTGCTTGAACTTCACATAAATAACTATATTTTTTCTGAACATGTTACATGTTTTCTTCTTTACATCTATCTGTCATTGAACTTCTATGATTCCTGCACTTGAACTTCACATTCATGACCAGTTTTTTCTAAACATGTGACAGATAATTTTGCTTCCTTCAACTGTTAGTTGGACTTATGTGCTAACAGTGGTTGAACTGCTTGCTGTATATTATTTTCAGATAAAACCAAATATACCCAAAACAGACCCATGCGTTAAAAAGATGATGAAACTTGAGGAGTTTTTTTATTTGAACTCACCTGTTAGAATGCAAGTTGGGTGCTTGTTGTTCATGCACCGTAGAAATATATCGAACAACCACTTGAATGAATTTGCATCTTCGTCTCTTATCGTATGACAAAGAAATATCGTTGACTACAAGTGATGGTTTGTTCCAACAAACACTCCCAGGGGCATGTGAAATCTGTTGGTCTTGTAAGTCGTGTTGAATGTTACGCAATGTAGCGACCCGACCCAAAATCGGTCAAGTCTCTGTGTAGTTGTACCATCCCAAGATCATGCTGGCACACACAGTACATTGATGAAATATTCAAAGTTCAATCACACCTGAATTTATTACACGATTCTCATATCGAGTCTTTATTACAATAGAATAAATTTGGCCGAAGGCCAACTCATGATAAATAAACTAAACAAAGTTGCGGAAGCATAGACGAATAGCGAGTCCATCCGACTCCATAGGGCAATCGCCAAGCGTGGATCGTAGCCTCACTCCTGATCGGAAAACTCCTCTGCAACATAAGACGTTGCAGCCGTGTAGGTCAGCATTTTGAATATGTCGGCAAGTCAAAGGGAGTACAACAATAAAAATTACTAACACTATATGCAATTTGGCTGTGGGGCTCTAAGTTTCATTGTTTTGCGAAAAAGCCAGTTTTTCCCTATAACAAGGACTTATTTGCCAATACTACAAAATGTTGGTAGTTATTGAGATGGTTCCGCCAACCAATGTCTCATTCCCAATTATTAAATAACCCCCTAAATTAATTTATTAAGTTTTGTGTTGAGCTATCCGAAATACTCCAAGTTCCAGAGGCTCAAATTGTCCGTAACCGGGGACACGGCTAACCGATTAGATCTTCACTCTGCAGAGGTTTGCGCACTTTACCCGCAAGAATCGTTCCCTCCTTTCAAGTCTTCGCACTTCATGGTGTTTGAAGACGGACGAAACGTAAACAGGGCCTTAGAAGAGTTCCTCCGGTCCACCGCCGATGCCCATCCAATCCTACCGTTTCTTCTACATCTCGTAGCACCGTCCGGCCAGAGTCACACCTAGGGTCGACCAAGCGAGCCCATAATGGCTTGCGGCTGCATGTAAGCTTCCGGGTCGATGGGGTATCCATCCGTCTCTTCGTGGCTGGGTGAAGCTTTCCGCAAGATGTCATGGCGCTTCTCCATGCATCCCGCCAACCGCTGGTTTTCTCCAGGTGCCCGTCAGCAAATCCTCCACCCAAAGAGTGAATTTTGAAGTCCATCTTGAGCTTGAAGTCATGGGGTTGTCATCATCTTGACTCTCACATCTCCCTTATGAATCACTCAACCAACCCCGTCTCTGAGCATAGCAAAAATAAACTACTTCGTCCCGGCCATGGTAACAAGGTGAATTGGTTTCATCCTACCTCATGATAGTACTCAAGAACATAACTTAAAATTCTCCTACTGCATGCATGGTGGGGAGGTATAATTCTAATGCAATAAAATCATAGGTATTGTAATAGAAAACATGATCAAATGACTTGCCTGGCTGAAGGTCTTCGAAAGCTAGGGACTCGTAATAGCAGGCTTCACACTCCGCAAATTCTATCGAGTCAAACAATAGCACAAATAAGTATGGCACAATATAACATAACAGCAAGTTGGAAGTTAAACACCCAAGCACTCAAACCAAAATCCAAAGAAAACTCGGAGAAAGCAAATCAAGGTTTTCACCACATCAAGCAACAACTAAGAAATAGTTTTACACAACTAAAACTTTTCTTAACAGAACCTAAGCATGGGTTTTACTAACCAACAGAAGGGAAAACATCATACAAACTAGGAGCAAAAAGAATCACATCAAAAGCTATTATAGAACTCCTATTATGCCTATAACAATCCTAGCAAGGAAAATAAAATAAAAATTTTATTCTACTGTAAATAAAAGTTCATCCTCTCTAGCTACAGAAACTAATCTAAAATAAACTATAACATAGTAAAAATAAAATTATTTACTAAATAAAACAATAGGAAAACAGTAGCTAGTTAAATAAACAAGAAATGCATGATTTTGACTAAAACTATTTTTTTATTAAATCTAAAATACCCAAATAAATTCCTACTACTAGGCAAGGTCAAAACAAAGCAGTGACAAAAAGAATCACTAAAATAAAATAATCCTAACTTATTTTATAGCAGAAATACTAATCTGTCTAAAACTAAAATAACACAATTTCTAATAATTTAAACATGGCCAAACATATTTTCTACCGAAACTACAACAAATTTGCAAACTAACAAAAAAAGAATCAACTAAAAATATTAAGTAACCTAAAAGATATGGATTTTACAAAACTGAAACTATTCTGTTATAAACAGAAACGAAAATAAAACTAAAAAGAAAAAACTGGCGCTAGTGGGCCTATCTAACGCTCAGGCGTTCTATAACTAAAACGTGCCCGTGGCTAACAGGAAATAAACAGATCGGGCCGGTCTAACTAAACCGCTAACTAAACCAATAAAACCGTAACTTAAACCGGTCTTTTAAAATAAAAACATACCCCTTCGCTAGTCTAATCTAAACCCTAGGTTCTAGATCTAACGGTGGTGGGCGATTCCGGCTGACTTATCATGGTGGCGGCAGCGGCTGACGGACGACGGCGGCTCGGGCGGCGACGACGCGGTGGCTCCGGTGGTCCGGGGCGACGGCGGAGACGTCAGGCGGGTGCGGACGAGCGAGGGGAGTCCGGAGGTGGAGTCGGTGGAGCTCGGGGGGATCTGTGGAGCTCGGCGGGGCGGCAATGGCGCGGCGGTGGCGTCGGGTTCCGGCGAGGAATCGCGGGCGAGGTAGAGGGTTTAGGGGATCGGGGAGGGGCGGAACGGGTCGAGGGGAGGGGTATATATAGGGGGGGGGACCGGCTTGGAGGAGGGCGCGAATCGGGGGAGAGAATCCCGAGATCTCCGGCGGGTGCGGTGGCGCGGTGGTTCGGCGTGGTGCGAGGCGTGGTCGAGGGGAAAGGGACGAGGGCGGGCCCGGGGCGTCAGTGAGAGAGGGGGAGGGGTGAGCGAGCGGGCGACCGAGGGGGAGGGAGTTCGGGCGCGGCGGCTCGGGCGTGGGCAGCTCGAGGCTGGTGGGCTAAGCCTGCTTGGTGGGCTGTCGGCTGGCTGGGCAGTTGGCTGGCGCTGGGGTTCTTCCTTTTTTTTGTATTAGGGAGAGGAGGGATTATATAAAATATATATATTTTTATATAGGACATATATATATCAAAATGATCAGGGGAATTTATCCTACAATTTGAACATTTTTCCAGGGGCAAAACTCAAACTTAAAAAAAAACATTTTTTTTAGAAATCCCAAATAAAATCAGATTTGAATTCAAACTTTTTGGCCACATTTTTCATCTGACATTTCTGGAGTGTCATGTTTACTCCTCTCATACTTTTTCTCAAGTATTTGTCAGGCATTGTTTTGAAGTAACTTTCAACTGCCAATTTGAATTCAAATTCCACAAACTCAAAAGCCTCCAAATACTTCAAATGTCACTCAATACAAACAATATGCATAGATGCTTAACTATAATTGTAAAACATTCCAAATGGGAAATATGGGATGTTACAAACCTACCCACCTTAAGATGAATCTCGCCCTCGAGATTCGGCTTGGCTAGCAAATAGGTGCGGGTGGTCTCGGCGGAGGTCTTCTTCTCGCTCCGTGTAGCTTCCTCCTCGAATGATGACTCCACGGCACCTTGCAAAACTTGATGATCTTCTGCGGGTGACTCTGTTAGCGATTTGAGAATTCGGACGGGTTTCTCCTCATAAGTCGAGATCACTTTGTCGAGCTGTATGGCCTCTAGGGGCACCTTTGTATCTCTTAACGGAATATCGGCCATCTCGGCATGGCATTTCTTCACTGGGAAACATGGAAGACATCGTGAACTCCGGACAATCCTTCCGCAATTCCAACTTGTAAGCAACTTCTCCACGACGTTCGAGGATTTTGTAGGGGCCAATGAACCGGGTGCTAACTTTCCTTTAACACCAAACCTCTTGATTCCATGAAGTGGGGACACACGAAGATATGCCCGGTCTCCCGCTTCAGTATGTTACTTCCTTGCGTTCTTTGTCGGCATAACTCTTACATCTCGATCGAGCTACCTTGAGCCTATCTCGAATCAGCTTGACTTTCTCTTGTAATCTACGATAAGATCGGGACCGAAAAGTTTTCGATCTCCAACACCATCCCACAGCAATGGTGTTCTCGCACCTCCTTCCATATAGAGCTTCAAAGGGGCCATCTTGACCGGTGCAGTAACTGTTATTGTACGAGAATTCCGCGTATGGCAAATTATCATCCCAGCTAGACCCATAGTCTAGCGCACAAGCTCTCAACATGTCCTCCAGAATCTGGTTGACTCTCTCGGTCTGTCCATCTGTCTGTGGATGAAAAGCTGTACTGAACTCCAGCCTCGTACCCAAAGTTTCATGCAACTGATTCCAAAACTTTGAGGTAAATTGTGTTCCTCTATCGGACACGATACTCCTCGGAACTCCATGCAGACATACGATCCTGGTCATGTATATCTCGGCTAACTTAGCGCTGGTATAGGTAGTCTTCACGGGAATGAAATGAGCTACCTTGGTCAATCGATCAACCACTACCCAAATGGAATCATAACCTGAACGGGTCTGGGTAATCCTGTGATAAAATCCATTCCAAGTTTTTCCTATTTCCACTCGGGAATCGGCAAGGGTTGAAGTAATCCTGCTGGCTTCTGATGTTCCGCCTTTACTCGCCGGCAGACATCGCATATTGCTACGTACTCAGCAATATCCTTCTTCATACCTGTCCACCAGAAACTTTCCTTCAAATCCAGATACATCTTGGTGTTATCGGGGTGAATCGAGTACGGTGAATCATGAGCCTCCTGAAGAATTAGCTTCCTGAGTTCGGGATCATTGGGTACATAACACGGTCCTCGTACCATATAGCTCCGTATTCATCCTTACGAAACCCTTTAGCTTTTCCTTCATTCATCCTTTTCTTTATCTCATCAATTTCCTTGTCCGACTTCTGGGCTTCACGTATTCTTTCGGCCAAGGTGGACTGAACTTCCAGAGCTGCAACATATCCTCTCGGAACTATCTCCAGCTGGAGATCTCTGAGGTCATCGACTAACTCCTGGGGTAATCCTCCCGCTATAAGAGTATTCACATAACTCTTACGGCTCAAGGCATCTGCTACAACATTAGCCTTTCTCGGGTGATAATGCAATCTCATGTCATAGTCCTTGATTAACTCTAGCCACCTCCTCACCGAGGTTCAACTCTTCGTGTGAAAATATACTTCAAGCTCTTATGATCTGTGTAAACATCACAACTATTTCCGATAAGGAAATGTCTCCAGGTCTTGAGTGCATGCACTACGGCTGCTAACTCCAAATCATGTGTGGCGTAATTCATCTCGTGAGGTCGTAGCTGTCTGGAGGTATAAGCTACAACTTTTCCTTCCTGCATGAGTACTCCTCCGAGTCCCTGGCGAGAAGCGTCACAATATACCTGGTAATCCTTGTGTATGTCCGGCAAAATCAGCATCGGGCTGTAACCAAACGCTTCTCAATTCCTCGAAACCGGCTTCACAATCCTTGGTCCAAATGTACTTGGCGTCCTTCTTCAACAAATTTTAGTCATGGGCTTGGCAATCTTCAAGAAATTCTCAATAAACCTCCGATAATATCCTGCGAGTCCGAGAAAGCTGCGGATCTCCTTGATCGAGGTGGGTGATCGCCAATCGGTGGTGATACAACCTTGGTGGGGTCAACTGCTATTCCTTCTCCTGAAATAACATGTCCGAGGAATCCGACTTCCTTCACCAAAATTCACATTCTTGAACTTGGCATACAACTCGATGTTCTCGGAGTTTCTCCAGAACTAGGCGCAAATGTTCCTTATGCTCTTCCTCGCTCTTGGAGAAAATCAGTATATCATTGATGAACACCACGACAAACTTGTCCAGATATTCCATAAATACCTTGTTCATCAAATTCATGAAATATGCAGGGGCATTAGTCAATCCGAATGACATGACGGTATACTCATATAAACCATACCTTGTGGTAAATGCTGTTTTGGGTATATCCTTTTCACGGATCTTCAACTGATGATACCCTGATCGAAGATCGATCTTGGAGAATACCTTGGCTCCAACTAGCTGATCAAATAGATCATTAATCATCGGCAGGGGGTACTTGTTCTTGATGGTCACGTCGTTCAACGAACGATAATCCACAACCATTCTCAGGGTTCCATCCTTCTTCTCTACCAAAAGAACTGGGGCTCCCCAAGGTGACGAGCTTGGCCGAATATATCCCTTCTCCAATAGTTCATTAATTTGCTTTTTGATCTCTTCCAATTCGTTCGGGGGCATCCGATAGGGTCTCTTGGATATTGGGGCTGTGCCGGGCAATAACTCAATCAGAAATTCAATGTCTCCGTCCGATGGCATTCCTGGTAATTCCTCCGGAAACACATCGGGAAAATCTTGTACTACTGGCACTTCCTCCTGAACAACTCCCGTGAGGGAATTCCCCTGATTCTTCATCGGGATAAGCCTGGATACATACTTGATCCTCTTCTGCTCCGGAGTGGTGAGCAGAATCGTCTTGTGGGCACAGTCTATGTTTCCTTCAAACTTCGTCAACCAATCCATGCCTAGGATTACATCCAAGGTCTGGGTTTCCAATACTATGAGGTCTGCGGGAAATTTATGGTTTCCGATGTTAAGGGTTGCATGACAGCCTAAGCCTCGCCATCATTTCTCCTCCTGCAGGCCCGGCGTGAAGAGGGCTTCTAAGGGTTCTAGTGGGCAACCCGTACTTTTCCACAACTACCCTTGATATGAATGAATGTGTTGCAGCAGAATCAAAGAGTACCAATACTGGACGTGAATTTAATAAAACTTACCAACCACGATTGTTCGGCTGATCATAGACGTCCTCCACGTCAATGTGGTTCACCCGAGCACGAGGAAAAGGGTTGGGCTTCTTTGCCGAGCTTCCATTGCCGTTTCCATTCCTCCGCTTGGCCTCCGGGCAGATCGGTGGCATAGTGCCCTGTTTTCGGCACTTGAAGCAGGTGATGTGACTCAGATCCTTCGAGCCGGGTAGGGCGATCTTTGGTTGCCATTGCCGTTTCCATTGCCTGACTTGTTGTCGTGGTTGCGGTTGTTCCCATTCCCTCCATGGTTATGTCCTCCATGGGTGTGATGGGTATGCCCTCCCGAGTATGGGGCATAACGGGGCTTTTGCTGAGCTCCAAAGTTGTACTTCCCCTGGCCATACTTCCGCTTGTAGCTATCAATCTGCTGCTGCTTGCCTTCGAGTATGGTGGCCTTGTGTACCAGCTCCTGGTAGTTGTTGAAGGTAGCCACCATTAACTGCATTCCCAGCTCGTCATTGAGTCCCTCGAGAAACTTTTCCTGCTTTGTGGCATCTGTGGCCACATCATCCGGGGCATAGCGAGCTAACTTGCTGAATTCATCCACGTACTGCCCCACAGTACGGTTCCCCTGGCGTAAGTTGCGGAACTCACGCTTCTTCAGACTCATGGCTCCAGCTGATACATGAGCGGTGCGGAAGGCCTGCTGGAACTGATCCCATGTGATGGTGGCGATGGGATAAGTGGCGGTGTAGTTCTCCCACTAAGAGGTTGTAGGTCCATCAAGCTGATGTGCGACAAAGCACACCTTCTCTGCATCTGTGCATCCAACAGTGGCTAACTCCCTTCCGACCTTGCGGAGCCAATCATCGGCCACAATCGGCTCAGTGCTGCTAGAGAACACTGGCGGATTCAGCCTTAGGAAGCGGGTCAAGTTGTCAACAGGGGGTGGTGGCGGTGGATTGTTGTTGTTGTTGTTGTTGTTACAGTTACGAATGAGCATCTGCATGAGGGCATTCTGCTTTGGATCAGCCGGGTGAGCTCCGTGGAAAGTTGAAACCGGGGTCACGTCTCGGAGGCATCTGGTGTTTTGGAGTGGATGAGAAAATTAGAATAGAACAAGGGTCTAATGAGAAAATATCACTAACCATATGAATGCACAATCAAAATCACACCAATCATTTATTCAATCATCTCAAACATGGTTCAATCTCGGATTACAAATTCTCACGACTAATCAAAAATAACGGCCTAACTGATCGACGGAAAAATAAAATAACATGGCGGTCGACTAAATGTCTTCATCAATTATCCTTGCGTCCTGCAGTGCGGCGTCCTCCGGCGGCGTCCTTTGGTGTGGCGCCTCCTCTTGCGGCTTTCTCGGTGGAGCTCTCTTCATAATCCCGGTCATTGCTCACGAGGGGTCCGTCATCTCCACTCGGAAAAGGTCTTCTCCCAGGTCCATCTTCTCCTCTAATGCGGCAACATCCATCTTCAGCTTGTCGACTCTCTCCATGAAATCCTTGATTTCTTCTTCATGGTCAAGGAAGTCCGCGTGCTTTCTCCTCCGGTTCGATTCACGGAACAACAGCCTCCCGTGTACCTTCGAAGTTCTGGCGAGTCCGGATTTCCGTTTCTGATGAGACTCTCCAAGTCTTGGACATATGAGATAATGGAGTCGTCCTCTACGGTACGGATGATATCTCCATTCCTAGCTCTACGAGAAATCATGGCGAGGTCTGATGGGTCAAGATCGGCCATGTACTCTTCTTGGAGATGTCCAAGTGCACGATAAATCGCCATGTCTCTTCCGAGAATCCAACTGAAATCGGTAAACTCAAAGACAATGGGCTCTGAATGTCCTCCGAAGGTCCTCCCTGGAATGTGCACCTTAATCCTGTAGCGGGTATCTGTCGGGAGTGCATTGGTAGGCTTCTCGGTGATTGAGGGCAGAGCAATCTTCAGCTTCTTCATGATCTGAACCAGCTTCTTGCCAAGAGGCATCGTCTCATCTGGCTGGCAAAACTCCGGTAGTAGAACTGGGGTGAACTCGGCGGCCATCTAGAATGTTGAAAATCGGAGAGAAGTCAGAAATGAACAGGGGAGAATTACGGAATGATAAGGACATAAAATAAATAGTCTCTTCGTATGGCTTTCTGATCCTAGGGGTTACATCCTACGGTCAGCGTGTGCTCTGATACCATCTCTGTAGCGAACCGACCCAAAATCGGTCAAGTCTCTGTGTAGTTGTACCATCCCAAGATCATGCTGGCACACACAGTACATTGATGAAATATTCAAAGTTCAATCACACCTGAATTTATTACATGATTCTCATATCGAGTCTTTATTACAATAGAATAAATTCGGCCGAAGGCCAACTCATGAGAAATAAACTAAACAAAGCTGCGGGCGTGAGCGAATAGCGAGTCCATCCGACTCCATAGGGCAATCGCCAAGCGTGGATCGTAGCCTCACTCTGATCGGAAAACTCCTACGCAACATAAGACGTTGCGGCCGTGTAGGTCAGTATTTTGAATATGCCGGCAAGTCAAAGAGAGTACAACAATAAAAATTACTAACACTATATGCAATTTGGTTGTGGGGCTCTAAGTTTCATTGTTTTGCGAAAAAGCCAGTTTTCCCTATAACAAGGACTTATTTGCAAATACTACAAAATGTTGGTAGTTATTGAGATGGTTCCGCCAACCAATGTCTCATTCCCAATTATTAAATAACCCCCTAAATTAATTTATTAAGTTTTGTGTTGAGATATCCGAAATACTCCAAGTTCCAGAGGCTCAAATTGTCCGTAACCGGGGACACGGCTAACCGATTAGATCTTCACTCTGTAGAGGTTTGCGCACTTTACCCGCAAGAATCGTTCCCTCCTTTTAAGTCTTCGCACTTCACGGTGTTTGAAGACGGACGAACGTAAACAGGGTCTTAGAAGATTTCCTCTGGTCCTTGCCGGTGCCCATCCAATCCTACCGTTCTTCTACATCTCGTAGCACCGTCCGGCCAGAGTCACACCTAGGGTCGACCAAGCCAGAGCCCATAATGGCTTGCGGCTGCACAGGTAAGCTTCCGGTCAATGGGGTATCCATCCATCTCTTCGTGGCTGGGTGAAGCTTTCCGCAAGATGTCATGGCGCTTCTCCATGTATCCCGGCCAACCGCTGGTTTTCTTCAGGGTGCCCGTCAACCGTCCTCCACCCAGTAGTGAATTTTGAAGTCCATCTTGAGCTTGAAGTCATGGGGTTGTCATCATCTTGACTCTCACATCTCCCTTATGAATCACTCAACCAACCCCGTCTATGAGCATAGCAAAAATAAACTACTTCGTCCGGCCATGGTAACAAGGGGAATTGGTTTCATCCTACCTCATGATACTACTCAAGAACATAACTTAAAATTCTCCTACTGCATGCATGGTGGGGAGGTATAATTCTAATGCAACAAAATCACAGGTATTGTAATAGAAAACATGATCAAATGACTTGCCTGGCTGACGGTCTTCGAAAGCTAGGGACTCGTAATAGCAAGCTTCGCACTCCGGAAATTCTATCGAGTCAAACAATAGCACAAATAAGTATGGCACAATATAACATAACAGCAAGTTGCAAGTAAAACACCCAAGCACTCAAACCAAAATCCAAAGAAAACTCGGAGAAAGCAAATCAAGGTTTTCACCACATCAAGCAACAACTAAGAAATAGTTTTACACAACTAAAACTTTTCTTAACAGAACCTAAGCATGGGTTTTGCTAACCAACAGAAGGAAAACATCATACAAACTAGGAGCAAAAAGAATCACATCAAAAGCTATTATAGAACTCCTATTATGCCTATAACAATCCTAGCAAGGAAAATAAAATAAAAATTTTATTCTCTTGTAAATAAAAGTTCATCCTCTGTAGCTACAGAAACTAATCTAAAATAAACTATAACATAGTAAAAATAAAATTATTTACTAAATAAAACAATAGGAAAACAGTAGCTAGTTAAATAAACAAGAAATACATGATTTTGACTAAAACTATTTTTTTATTAAATCTAAAATACCCAAATAAATTCCTACTACTAGGCAAGGTCAAAACAAAGCAGTGACAAAAAGAATCACTAAAATAAAATAAACCTAACTTATTTTATAGCAGAAATTCTAATCTGTCTAAAACTAAAATAAAACAATTTCTAATAATTTAAACATGGCCAAACATATTTTCTACCGAAACTACAACAAATTTGCAAACTAACAAAAAAATGAATCAACTAAAAATATTAAGTAACCTAAAAGATATGGATTTTACAAAACTGAAACTATTACATTATAAGCGAAACGAAAATAAAACTAAAAAGAAAAAAAGCTGGCGCTAGTGGGCCTATCGGCCTTTCGAGCGTTATATAACCAAAAGCGTGCCCATGACTAACAGAAATAAACCGACCGGGCCAGTCTAACTAAACCGCTAACTAAACCAATAAAACCGTAACTTAAACCGGTCTTTTAAAATAAAAACATACCCCTTCGCTAGTCTAATCTAAACCCTAGGTTCTAGATCTAACGGTGGTGGGCGATTCCGGCGGCTTACCGCGGTGGCGACGACGGCGACGGTCGACGGCGGCTCGGGCGGCGACGGCGCGGTGGCTCCGGTGGTCGGGGACGACGGCGGAGACGTCCGGCGGGTGCGGACGAGCGAGGGGAGTCCGGAGGTGGAGTCGGTGGAGCTCGGGGGGATCTGTGGAGCTCGGCGGGGTGGCAATGGCGCGGCGGTGGCGGCGGGTTCAGCGAGAATCATGGGCGAGGTAGAGGGTTTAGGGGGTTGGGGAGGGGCGGAACGGGGCGAGGGGGGGGTATTTATAGGGGGGGACCGGCTTGGAGGAGGGGGCGAATCGGGGTAGAGAATCCCGAGATCTCCGGCGGGTGCGGCGGCGCGGTGGTTCGGCGTGGTGCGAGGCGTGGGCGAGGGGAAAGGGACGAGGGAGGGCCCGGGGCGTCAGTGAGAGAGGGGGAGGGGTGAGCGAGCGACCGAGGGAGGGAGTTCGGGCGTGGCGGCTCGGGCGTGGCTGACGGGCGCGGGTAGGCTGCGCCTATGGCTTGTCATTTGGTGGGCTGGTTGGCCTGGTTGGCGCCTGGGGGGGTTCTTCCTTTTTTTTGAATTAGGGAGAGGAGGGATTATATAAAATATATATATATATTTATATAGGACATATATATATCAAAATGATCAAGGGAATTTATCCTACAATTTGAACATTTTTCCAGGGGCAAAACTCAAACTTAAAAAAAACATTTTTTTAGAAATCCCAAATAAAATCAGATTTGAATTCAAACTTTTTGGCAAAAAATTTCATCTGACATTTCTGGAGTGTCATGTTTACTCTTCTCATACTTTTTCTCAAGTATTTGTCAGGCATTGTTTTGAAGTAACTTTCAACTGCCAATTTGAATTCAAATTCCACAAACTCAAAAGCCTCTGAAATACTTCAAATGTCACTCAATTCAAACAATATGCATAGATGCTTAACTATAATTGTAAAACATTCCAAATGGGAAATTTGGGATGTTACACACAATCGCCGAAGTCTTGATAGGCTCCTCGGCAGCTTGCATTGGACCAGAAAATGTTTTTAATTGTCTTGTCCTTGTCCACTTGGATGTCATAGAAAAACTCATCATTTATCGCCTTCATGTCTTTGAAGAATGAAACAAGCAATACATCATCTAAATCATCTTTCCTTGCATTCATGGCTTTCCTGCAAATCACATGAAAACATGCATTTGTTCATTTTTTGCTAGCAAAGGATTGTGAGCTAGGATGCTATTTTTACATTGCTATATGTTGGTGTTTGAGTACTTACTGGTTTAGCAGGTCTCGTCCGGTCATGCTTAGGAAGTAGCTTCCATCTTCATTTTCAGATAGCATTGACATGATTGTTGTGTGCTTGACATCATGGTACTGCAAGAGCTTTACGTACTCCAAGATAGTGGGGTCATAATTCTTGTGTGAGTGCAAAAACACCAGCATGTCATCAGTTTGCGTGAGATGGTGATTATGATTGTACTCAATGTCCAATGCCACGCATGTGCCATCCTCTTGCACCTTCACCCTTATTTTTGCGTTGTAGCCCGTCCTTTGTGATGTTTTGTTTCACTTCCTGTTGGCCTCTGAAACTGAAGATGTGTGTATCCCTTGGAAGGCGCAAACAAAATACTTGTGGTTGTCATTTCCACCCATTTTCCTGATTCCAAAACCAGCGTGTCTGGCGTATCTGTTATAAAATTCCCTTGCTTTCTCTACATCTTTGAATCGCATCTTTAGTCTTGGTATTAGATAATCCGTAGATCTGGTGTCTGCAGAAAAGAAAAAAATTCCAATCAGCACCCTTAGAATGCAGTTTATGAACTTGTTATCCTGGAGGGGTCAGAAAATTTGCAGATAATACAAGATGTGTATATAAATATTTTTTGTCTGACTTACGTGCGTGTATGATCGCAACTCCGCCGGCGTTGGCTGCTGTCCCTCTGGGATGGGGCATGGCGGAGTAATCATAGCAGGATGCAGCAGTGGATCATGAGGAGGAAGGAGGGCTGAAGATGGCCTCTCTCTTGTTTGCGTTCTTTTTGCTTGAGGTGGTTGTGGAGGTATTGCGATCCTGTTCTTGGTTTGCTCTTTTGTTTTGTGAAGCAATCCATCTACCTTATGCCCCGTACAATTCTGACTTGTAGCAGCAGCAGCAGGATCAAACGGTGGTAGTGTGCAGATCACTCTCCTCCGTGTGTGTGTTGCTGTTGGATTTGTCCTGGGATCCGGTTTAGTTGCTTCGCTTTGGCATTGATGATGCACACCAGGATATCCTCCAGAGTTACACGCAGGACTTGAGCTAACCCCCTCCTCCATCGGCGTGCTTGGGAGTCTGCTGGTGGATACAAAGAATCCGCGGGGGATTTCCGGCGTCACCCAATTAGGTGGAGGCGCAAACTTGTGCGGATAGGGCTGTGACCCAGCTTCTCGGGAGTATCCGTGTGTTTCGGGTATCGTTCATTTTTTGTCTGGAGAAGGTTGGTAATGCTGTTGGTGCGTTTGAGGTGTGACCCATTGAGAGGGTGGTGCAACGCGTACAGGCTTTGCATTGTGTACTTGCTGCTGGGAACTTCTAAGCTTCTTCATGCGTCTCTCGTCTTGCTGATATAAAAGGAAAAAATTTCTGTTAGCACACAAGTTATGTCTGCATATACCTTCATAACTGAACTTAGCATTATTCACAGACTGAACTTCTCATATAAAAGTGGTGAGAGACATCACACTTGCATTGAAGTGAGCATCTGCCAATGCCTTTGTACCTGAACTGAGCACCCTTCACAGAATGAACTTCACATCCTGTTTTTTAATTCTGCAATATTAGATTACTTATATGTACCTGAACCGAGCACTCTCCACAACCTGAACTTCTTGTTTTGCAAAGGGGAAATACTGTCTACAGTTAAAAAACCTGAATCTTCATGAGTTTGAATGGTTGGACTACTAGTGCATACCAACCTGACCTTCATGTGATATCACATGCATGTTCTATTTTCCTTTATTATTATTTTTGCACAGAACTAGATACATTCCAACCTGAACTCTAGCACACTTACTAGTTGAACTTCACATTGCTTTTCCACATGTGAATGCAGGCAGATTTTTAAAAAGCTTTTGTAGCCTGGACTGAGGCTCACACACTACCTGAACTTCACATGGCTGTAAGCATGGAGATTTTACAATGCTGTTTTGTAGCCTGGACTGAGGCTCACACACTACCTGAACTTCACATGGCTGTAAGCAAATAACAAACCGAAAGAAGGAAGAAGTTCAACCATACCCTGGCTAGAAGTTCAGCCAACCTTTTTCCAGCAGCTGATAGGCCACCTTGAGAACAATTCGTCGTGGATGTAGGAGAGGAATTCCATGGAAATCTATGTCTTGCAGGGGGCGCGAAGTTCATCTGCACGAAGCAAGAAGGTCAGAGAAGGCAAGATTGAAGAAGAAGGCAAAATTGGGAGGAAGTTCATGTACTGTTGCCGCTGAATTTGAGGGCGCAGCAGATGGCGCCTCCGCGGAGGAGTTGCTCCGTTGGTCGCGCCGCTCGCGGTAGCTTGCGTCGGGGCCGTCATCTGGTCTGCCAAGGCTTCGGGCAGTGGCGATGGGACGAGGATGCGGATTCCTGATGTCCATGGTGGTTGGCCGCGGCGTCAGCGACGCTCCCTCGCGTCGGCGTCCGCCGTCGCTGCTTCGCTCATGGCCGGTGGCCGGCCAGGAGCTGGAGACGGAGGGGAGGCGGCGGACCCGGCCGGCCAGGAGCTGGGGAAGGAGGGGAGGCGGCGGATCCGGCCGGCCAGGAGCTGGGGAAGGGGGGGGCGGCGGATCCGGTGAAGATCGGCGGCGAGGAGGGGAGAAGGTCGGGGATCGAGGGGAGGAGCGGCGAGGAGGGGGGTGGGTCGGCTCGGGATCGGGGGATCAGGTGGATTCTGTCGGGGCAGCTCGGGATCGGGGAATCAGGTGGATTCTGTCGGGGCAGCTCGGGATCGGGGAATCTGGTGGTTGGGTCGGGCAGTTCAGGGAAGTTCGGGAGGGGTCCATCGGGCCCTATATAGGGGCTTCTGTGATCCAAATAACTATTCTAATCCTGGGATTAGAATAGTGCTGTCCTATATATATATATATATATCTATATATATATATATATATATATATATATATATATATATATATATATATATATATATATATATATAGGATTGACTATTAGTCACCACAGGTGAGGAATAGTTATTCTTCACCCCTTTATTTTACCATGAATAAACCGTAATTTTACGTTCCGTAAGTTTTTTCTTATTTCCGGCGTAAAAGAGACCGTAAGAAAATATATAATAAATCGTAAAAAATATTTTATGTCATGTAAAATTACAAACATAAAAACATAGTGTAAAATACACATAAACTGCAAATTTTCTTGTCTTATGACCTATATTTTTATTATCTTATGCCAAATTTTACGTAGTGAATCAATAGGAATGTAACTATTTGAATTCCAAACGTAATTTAATTATGAAATGATCATAAGATTACCTTGGGTGAATAATAACTTATTCTGCACCCTGGGTGATGAATAGGATCACTATATATATATATATATATATATATATATATATATATATATATATATATATATATATATAGACACATCTGGGCTATTACATACGCTGTAATGTAATATTATTCTGTTACCCTTTTTGAAATGACGGTTTCAGGTGGTTGTACTGATGTTTTCGAAGCGGTTGAACTGATACTTTCAGTTGTGTTTAAAAGATCGTCTTCTTTAGTTCAAAAACTTTTTGTAATTTTTTTATCGGAACGGGCGTATAATATATCGTTGGAAAGCTCTTCACAGCCTATTTCAAGTATACTGAACGTTTTTGCAAAATCATTATGGTTTAAGAGCAGTTTTGAAAAAACTGTTTTTTTCAAAACCGAAAACGTGAATGGCGTTGGAAAGCTGATGAAAATCCGCATCTTCCATATATGTATAGTTTTTTCTAATTCTATATGATTTAAAACTAACTTGAAAAATGGTGAAATTCTGGGCGAAATGTATTTTCATGATTTTTTGCAGACAGTTTGCCGGATTGACGCAAATGATACGGCATTGGAAAGCTATGGAAAATGCGCAACTTTTTTGTATAGAAATGTGTTTCTAATTCCTTACGGTTTAAAAACGAATTCGAATACGGTCAAATTTGATTTTGAACATGATTTTTTTAAAGCTTGTCGAAATATGGCAAATAATATACCATTGGATAGCTATCGAAAATGTGAAACTTAGTCATGTTGAATGTTTTCTCTACTTCGCAACCGTTTAAAAGTAATTTTGAATACGACATGATGGATCCTGCTGTTTTCTCGTCTGAAAAACAGAGTAGTCGTACTGATATATGTGTTTGTTTGTACTGAGCTATTTTTTAGCGTAATTTTGAATGGTTCCGAAAAAGGGTGCTTTTACTGATGCTTGCATGGGTTTGTACTAAGTGTGTTTTCAGTAACTAGACTTTGCTCTGTTTTGCTCATAAATTTTCAATAGTTTATTGTATCGTCGTGCCCTGTACTTGCATGGTTTATGTCATCAAACTGAATGATATTTTTTCAAAAAGAAAATGTTTTTTAATAAACTTTTATTATAACGATCTTCTAGACTTCTCTTATTTTATGACTTTTACTTTTTCTCATTTGAATTGCATGGGGTTTCTTTTTGCTTGAACTTTTACAAGTTGAATTTCCGTCAATTTTTTTATTCCGAAGGGACCACCATTTTTAACTTATACTGATCAATATTTTTAATTCAACCATTTTTCCTTTGTAGAACGGACGAATATATATTCGGGAAAAAGAGTACTTGAACGAATGTATGTATGGTTTTGTACTGAGCGTGTTTTCACATCTTGGCGTGTTTTGTGTTCAGCCGAACTTTCATCATCGAACCAACATAGTTTATATAGCTGAACTAAAATAAACTTTTCCACAATAAATGTGATGTGCTTTTTCTTTGTTTTTCTTTGAGCATATATTCCTCAGGTTCATAGACGAACTTTCCCAAATTGACAGCTATTTATGATCTAAACATATATACTAGTAGTAATCAAACATTCCATACAATTTTTTGTCTGTTCATGGACATCAACCAAAATAGGAAGGAGAGAGCACTCGAACTGATAATTGTTTTTTATTCATATTGATCAATGTTTTTAATTCAAACCAGTTTTTCCTTTCTTGTAGAAACATCAAACTATCATATACACTTTCTTTTAAAAAGTAGCAATCATATTATCATACACAGAAGAACTTGCAGCTGCTGCTATGTTTATGGATTGCATGTTTTCATTGTCCTCATTGCCTTCATCGTGTACTTCATCCTTAGCCTGCTTGGTATCCTTCATGCTAGTGATCAGCGTCGTCATCCCGAGCTTGCTTTGTAGGCATTATTCCCCAAGGTGCCACATCCTTACTCACTTTGCTGATGTGTTTGTACTGCCCAAACAAATATGCGAGAGCACAAAACAAAAAATATTCAAACACTATTTGGTGCTAACAGGAATAGAAACAAACACTAAAGAGCATGACACAACCAAATTATCTCTCTCATATTAATTCATTGTCCATGGATCCATGTGTTGTAGCATGTGAACCCCAAAGCTAGCAATAGTAGTAGCTTCTCCGAGTAGCGACAACTCGAACTTGTGCAACAAACACCTACAAGTTCAGAACTTATGCAACAAACACCTACTTTTCTATTACATGCAGACAATTGATTAGCAGCAGTAAGTTGGAGCTGGGATGGATAGGAGATTGCATTACCAACAGAGCTACCCAGAGGTTTTCCTTGTTGGCAGCATCGCGAATGGGAGGAGAGCATTTGAAACAAGTGTTCCCATCTCGAACTTCCTGCAGAAGATGCTATTACAAGCAGAACGGTTGTAGTAAATTGAACTACAGCACCAGAGAAAAGCAACAACGTTTCGCACCAAAATATTTAGTTTCTTTCAGTCACACATTGTTTTATGTTATCCTCATTCTATCAGTTCTTATTTACTTAATATTTAACCACCATCTTATTTCCCTTCTCATTGTTCTTTTGCTAATTAGAACACTACTGCAGGAGCACCAACTCATATGTGACAGTGCATAGGATGCGAAGGTGCAGCTGGCTTTAGATTCGACAATCCTCTATCAATACAAGGAAAAACAGCAGCAGCAAATCCCTCTCAGTAATCTCTTTCTCACTCACCTTACCCTATAGCAGCAGCGACCAGGGCACACGAACCACCGGCAGCTAGCAAGCAACAACGACATTGCGGGCGGGGCGGCGCACTGTATCAATTTCATGAATTGAAATAAATAATGAACTACTAGAGCCATTTTCTGTAATGGCCTGATGCAATTACAGAATCATCAAAGCAAACTAGTTGCAAACAATCATCTCCAAACTTGTGACATGACCTTTTAAATTACAAGATTGAAGTATATATGAGCTACCTAGGCCAAGTAGAAATTTTTGACTTGAACTTTTACCATTCGAATTCCCATTTGGGGTTTCTTTTTTGTTTGATCTTTTTCACGAACTTATCTGAGACGTCGTGGTGAACTTATAACCTTTTCAATCGATGACCCTTTATAGCCACCAATTTTTTCTTTTGCACTTACACACTCTCGAGTCAGAACTGATACAATTATTTTTTAATAAGTTAATTGTGTTTTCACTAATGATATAACTTAATAGCATTTCTTTTGAATAAGTTAACAATAAACATGATCAGAAGAACCTCATTTTCTCATGAACCCATTTTCTATCAGATGTGTGCATGTTCACACGTATTAGGAATTTGAGGCTACATTTGCACTAGTATAATCCAAAGTACACTAGTTCTGGTCACTAGTTAACAACGAACCATTGTTCGACACTTCTCTTTTGACTCACATTAAGTACTAATGATAGTGACTAGCACTGCATTGTGTTATCCCGTGTAATTTAAGTATAATTTTCTTCGCTGGTTAACAAAAAACTCAGTACATTGTTCTTCAGTATATTGTTCTTCTCTGATTACTTTAGTTCATGTGTTTGAATGTATGAGGCTCTTGAATCAAACCACTGATTTAGTAGCATTTACATAGACGAATCTATTTTGGGGTGGCGAACGGCAGCAGCATGTGGGCTGGGTTGTCGCGCACCGGGAAGGATGAGGAAAACGGCAACCCAGCCACTATAGTGGAAATAGGAGCTGACGGTCGTGGACTGCTGCTCGGCATGAACTCGACCATCGGGATGCCACGGGGCTGGATTGGGGACGGTGCTGGACATATTGGAAAAGTGGCCAAAGAGCTTAGAGCAGCAGTGTACATCGGCAAAGGACTGCTCGTGCACAAGGAGATGTACTGCTCTCCTGGGATGGAGGGGCGAAGTGTGTGCCTCCCGAGCCGCGGCGTTGAACTGCTTCGGGTTATGTCGTTGAACGATCCGATGTGGTGGCGGTGAACGGTATGGGCAGTACGGCGATGGAGCCCCACCGGCGGTGGCAGGAGGCTTGACACAATCAGCCTAGTAGCTGCGACGGTGAATTTCTTGGGATGGCCAGGTTGGACCGAAATAAAAAATTATTTGCTGAACTTGGACCGCAGTCAGCGGTCAATTTGGACTGAAAAGGATGGTGTGGTTGTGCCTGGGAGGAATAAAAGGGGTTTGCCTAGGCAGAAAGCCGAGCATGGTCTGGGGAAGAAGCCGTTTGATCCCGTTTATCCTCAAAACTGCAAATTATAGGATAGAGCTATTATGCATCTGCCCACGATCCCATTTACTAGAAACTAGACCTGCTACTTCCCACCATTCCATTTTTTATCATGTCATGATCAAAATGGGTTTGATCCCAATGTTCAGATCAGAATACTACAGTGGTTTGTGATCTAAAAGTTAGCAACTATGGATCAAAAGTTATAATAAAGGTCTTTAACATTTGACATTGCTTGAATTATTCGAGCACCTTCTGAGCGACCGACAATAAGAGAAGTTGTGAAAATTCTTATTGACATTGATTCTACTTCCGTATTTGAAGGGCAAAGTACAAGAATAATAAGTAAAAGCAGGTTACCTTTTCTTTGTAAGATGCCACCATCAACAAAATGAGGACCTTTACCCACAGAATAGCAACAGAGCTCTGAAGTAGCCGATTACGAACCTTAGAATGTGTTACTAGTGTGTTGGAAGCAAGTAAGTTGCAGGCTGTCATTAATCTGGAGGTGTAGTAGCCTCTGGTAGCCTCATAAGTCATGTATCTGCAGCAGTTTCTGTAGAAATTCTGTATATAGCGTGCAGTTCCTGTAAAAATGTTAGATCATGATTTACTGTACTACACTGTAAGATCTGCATTGTAAGATAATGATGTACTGCACTTAGATAACGATGTATGCACTGTTAGATAACGATAAAACATAGCATCCTAGTCCAACCATGACTACTTTGAATGGGCTAGATTTTATCAACAAGGAGCATGGACCGGTTTACACATTAATTCTGTATACATTTGCTGAAGTTACCTTAGACTTGCATCTAGTTTTGGCACACCCAATAACAGTTGTAGTATGATCAACTAATTGTACTGAGATAGTGAACTTATTAATTGCAAAAAGAAAGTCTAAATCATGGCTGAAATTTATTCTAAATCATAAGATTGATGGGAGTATAAGGTAACTTCAGCAAATGTATACGGAATTTTAAATTTCCGAGCACATACCTTCTGTTCTTGTTTGTTGTCGGGCATGACGCTCCTACTGTGGTGACGCACCGGGCGAAGTCGAGTGAAGGAGCAGGGATCACGAGCGGCTGGGTGCGCTGGGATTTTGTCACTGTAAGGGGATCCCAGCTACTACCAAGTCATTCTGAGGAGCTAATAGAGGCTTGATTGGTCGTAGGCCATGTGTAAGTTTCAACTATCAGGTGTGCCGGGATTTGGCCGCTGTAGAGAAACAAGAAGTCAGAACAAACAGGAGTTATATAGGTTACAGATTTTTGCCTTCTATAATGACGTGCTTCCTGGGCAGTCCAAAAGCAGCAGCAGCACAAGTTCAGTAGCCGCTCAACACGCCCACCCACTCCATGGGAATTTACACAGACTAGTTTGGAATTTATAAAAACTTTTAAAACATGAACTCTGTGGTCCAAAACTTAGTGTTTGAACTAAAATGCATGTTTTTAATTAAGTTGCATGATAGCTCAAAATCGGAATCAAATCATTCATAAATTGCACCAAATATATCACATTTTGCAAAGATGAAATGTATCTAGTGTTGCTAGCAAGTTGATTAATAGAACGACTCTATGTATCTCTCTTAGTACTGTCCATGATGCTCGTAAGTGATAACAATATACAATGTACAATACACACATGTACTACACAAGACTCTACGTCTGTACTCCCCAGAACAACAAATTAACCAAAAGAAAACTAATTTATGAAGGAAACAATTCTTGAACTTTGGTTAGAGCTTTGTTCATTGAGATTTTTGAACTCTTGCAGTAGTTATACCTGAACTTGCGCTACACACTTCTTATTCAGTTGAGAGCGTCTGATATTTTTGCAACACCAATAACATTCTAACCCTTTTATCAAGTTGTAATAGAGCCAAAAGGCGTGTTTGAGAACTTGTTCCGACAATCTAAATCTATAAATAGGAAAATGTATACACTTCTTTCAACCAAGAAAGTAATAACTTGTTTCTGTGCTAATCTGGAGACAGTAAGGTTCAGTTTTTGGAAGTAAGCTGCTACAGCCAGTAGGGACCCAGTACACTCAGTAAGAATTTTATCTGCAAGGAAAAATGACACAAAGATTCTGCAAAAAATAAATCATACAAAATAACCCAAATAATCAAGAACTTCCTGTATGTTAATTTTTGAACTCCCTTGAACAGAACTGCTCGCTTTTTTCTGTTGACTAAGCCACTTACATACAAACAGAAATAAATTTGTAGACCAAAGGACTCAGCAAATTGAACCATTAATTTTCCAACCAGAGAACTGCAGGAGTTAGCAAAAGTGAACTGTTTCCTCAATGATTTTCCAACCAAAAATCACATATTTTCAACCGAAACCAAACTTTTTCAATGAACTTTTTCCAATACACTCTTTGAATGTGTGGCGGCGTGCACCAGTGCCGGCAAAAGCTCGTACGTGAAGGAGCATGGAAGGACGAGCTCGGACGGATAAGGGAGGAATAGTTGGACTGATGTGAGCCCCATACCTGGATGAGGATGGGAGGAAGTAATCCATGTGGGCGGCGGGGGCTGTCTGTAGAACTGAGCTTTTTTCCTGCAGTCCGTCCAACCTCCCTCGTCTTTGCGACAGAGAGAAACAAATTAGTGAGAGAAAAGAGCAATAGAGAGAAAAGAGATGTATGTATTGCTGCTGTTATTTTTGTTGAACCGCAACTGAATGTCATAATGAAGAGAAACCGGGTGCTGGATGCAGAGGACCGTGGGCGTGGGGGGGATTATCGTGTGGCGCGGAGCTGCTCGCCGGAGGGAGCGTCGGGCGCGCTAGTAGAGTTGCTGGAGGGAGAGGGCAGGTGAGGGGGCGGCGCTAGAGCTTGCCTAGCGGCAGAGGTGTTCGCCATGGCCGCGGGAGGTGGCGACCTCCATGACCTCAACGTTGCGCCGCAGGGATCCGCGGACAAGGTGACTAGTTGAAATGCACTCAACTAGTCCCCAAAATTGAAAAAAAATGTTAAAGAGGCAGAAGAAAACGAGAGGAAAGCTCCTGACCGCTGCTTTTGAACGACCCCTCGTTGAATAGCCTTGGTTGGCGGTGCTGAACGGACTGAGGGGGGTGGCGGCTGTGAACGGCCTGGCCCTCCCTTGGATTCCACCACGAGGCACTAGGGGAAGATGGGGAAGGGCGCAGTCGATGGCGCTGTGCCACAGCAAGGAAATGGGGCTGGGGCCGCAACGACGCTCTAGGGGAGGGAGCCAGTCGGCGGCGACGCGCTGGGAAAGGGAGTCGGTGCGGATCCAGGGTGCTGCTGCGATGAACGACATGCGGTGGTGGTGTAGAACGGCCTGGAGTGATGGCGTCGAACAGCCATGGCGGCAGTGGGGGAGGAGGGCCTCACCGGTGAGCAGGCTGGTGGCACGGTGGCGCTTGGCCAGGCGGAGTATGGGGCGGGCGTCGGTTAGGAGGCGTGGGGCGATGCGTGACCGGGAGTTGGGGGTGGTGTGTGGCCGGGAGGTGGGGGCGGTGCGGCACCGGAAGGTGGGGGCGGCACGTCCAACTCTGCTGCAATCATAAGGTCCACTAGAGAGCTTCAGAAAAAAAGTAGTCATCCAAGAGTTCTAGTACAGAGCATGTATAACACTGAATTTGTTTCTTCGAACTTAACAGTTTTCAGTGTCAGAACTTATCTTCTACATTTTTGCCTATCCTAATGAGGGCTTGCAGATGTCAGCTTGGAAAACATACCCTCCTTTTAGCATTCCCTTCATTATTTATGGAATAACGCCAAGAGTGATTGCATGACAAGTCACATCATAACAGCCATAGAGCTATCGAGTGATAGGATGAATAAGTACAGAGATCAACTTTTGTAGTTATAACCGAACTAGTGAGCGTAAAATAAATCCTTGCTCATGATGTATTTCTCAAACTCTCCCGATGCTCATTTTGGATCATTTTTCCTGAACTCCCAGATTCCAGAACTAGAGTGTTCTGGGTTTTTTATGAACCTTTTTGTTATATCTTATTCAAAACTTAAAACCAATATATACAATACGCACATGTACTACACAAGAATGTACATCTGTATTGTCCAGAACAACGAATTAACCAAGAGAAAACTAATTTATGAAGGAAGCAGTTCTTGAACTTTGGTTTGAGCTGTATTTGTTGAGATTTTCGAACTCCTGCAGTGGTTATACTGCGATTGTGGGACACACTTCCCATTCAGTTGAGAGTGTCTGATATTTTTGCAGAATATGCTACATGACAATGGTAAGGGGGAAGGCCAACTTCGTCGTTGCGTCGTTGAACGACCTCGAGTGTCGGCGATGAACGTCTTGTGGTGCGGCGATGAGCAACTTTGGCGCCACGGTGGCACGTGGGTGGCCAAGGACATAACAGGGAGTGTAGGACGGTGGCAGGGTTGTGCAAGGTGGGGAGGCAGCAGTGCAGGATGGAGGGATGTCGCCGAAGTTGAGGACTAGGAATTGTTCAACAATACTATTGATCTAATTTGCATGTGCATAGTACCATTAACGTTGAACTTGTTGAGTTCTGGTTTTTGAACCTTCCCAGTAGTAATACATGTACTGAGCGGTACATGCTTCTGTTGTTGAGCAGATGACCTAGAGAAACAAAAACACTCTTGGGTGCATACACAAAATCATGATAAAAATAGTGGCGACAAGAAGTAGTACTATAATGGAATATTAGTCAGAATTGAAGTTCAGATAACTACGGCACACACATCATACAATATTTTTGGACTTACATAATCCTGAAACAGGAACTTCAGTTTTTTTTTAAATGTGCAATTCTGAATGCACTAGCGATGTAATTGATTTTTTTAGACCATAGTAATTGAACTTCAAGCACATTTCTCTATAAAACATTTTTTAACCAAAGTGAACTCTTTAATTTGGGGTGAACCTCCACTGTATATGTACATGTACTTCTTTTGCACCTCAACCATTGACATGCAAAAATGATTCTATTTACATAAGTGTTGTATATAAGCTTCACAAATTATATGAATCTTTTCTGCCAAATGGATCATACAAGATATTGACAAAAAATGACACACATTAAGAAATGGCAAGTAAATAAGTTAGTAATTGAACATAAAGGGCTGACCTTGTGAACAATGTGTTTATGTTCATAGAACAAAACAATCTTTAGTGTGATTTTCTTTGTACGGATAATCACAGAAGCAACATAGTTGGAATGAAGCTCTAAATTTTGTAGAACTTACGAAAAAATGTGCAGGTGGGGTTATGTTGCTGCTAGTTACTAAAATGAATGGCAGAGGATGAACAAGGGACACACACCATACCGCTGATGGCGAGAGGAAGCTGCTGGCCAGTAGCATCTCCTTTTCCTTCTCAAGATAAGGTCTTTGAACCTTGTAGAAGGGCGGCATTATCGCACGGGGAGGCGGGAGGGTTGAGCATGAAGTGGTAATTAAGGAAGGCTACCAAACAAACGGAAGTAGCATTTTTTACATGACGGGTAGTGGTAGGTATTGGTTCATTGCTTTTGCCATCCAGTATGGTGTCAACAAGGATGCGGTAGCTCTCGTCCTCGATGGGCGCCCAGTTATCGTCGAAGAGATTGAGAAGACGCTTCAGCACTGGCCAAACATGCTAATTGGAGAAGCTAAGAGGCTTCATTGCCTCTAGCTCCTTTCTAGTAGCATTAGCATTATTGTAAACCATGGCCTCTGATGAAATGGTTCAGGGAACACTCTCAGTCAGCCCCATTGCTACTTGTGCTGCAGAGAACATGAATATAAAGCAGATGGTGACTCATCTATTTTTTTTTATTATATATAGAAACTAACAGGATTTTGAAACTTGCACTGACGATATTTAGGTGATATATCTAAACTTCACAGAATTTTGAAGAAACTCGCTGCAAATCATTACTTATTTAGGTGATATATCTGAAGTTACAGAATTTTGAAACTCGCACTGACGATATTTCTGCACATGTACCAACTATTCTGTGATTTTAGCAATGCCACTAAATTTACTTGTCCTTGACCTGTAAAATGAACTGAAAATGCATATGAAGGTGCACTGAAAAGGATGTATTTTTGTCCTCGAGACATATCAACAAACCTAAAAGCATACTCACGGCCTTATATAGGGATGTTACTAGTTTTGTTTGGTTCTTAAGAGACATAAACAAACGCCTAGCAAGCACAAAGGTACTAATTTTAGTTTTCTGTTTTGATCTTGTTTTTTCTCATAGCAAATTCGTGTCATAAAGATGCAAAATCAAGACAAAAATGGTTGCGTCATGTAGCAATCAGCAAGTAGCATCTGCACATGCAAGTCATTTTGACTGTGAAAGATCAGAGAACAAGAGTCAAAGATGAAACAAAAACTTCTTTTTCTAGTTCATAAAACCATCAGCTATCAGTTCAAGAGTCGAAATGGACAGAGTTCATCGAGTCTCAGCTATCGATTCACATAAGGTACAGAGATGGAGGAAGTTTTTAGAATTGAACTGAATTGAAAAAACAAACTAAACTGAGTGTGGCGATTTACCGGAGGTGGGGGCGGCCGGGTGCGTGCTAAGCACAGCGTGCCTCGTGCGGGAGTAAGCAAGAGGACAAGGCAGCCGCGGTGTGCTTGGCACGGCGCATGGCGCTAGGACGTGGCAGGAGGAGAGAGAAGGTCGAGCACACTGCGGTAGGGACGGCTGGTCGCGGCGATTGGTGGCGCTGGGATGGCTCCCGACGGTGGCAACTGGATGCAGGGGCTGACAGCTGCTGTGGAAACAGGAGGCCGCCACCAAGGTGGAAGCAGGGGGGGCAACCAGAGTTTGGAAGGGGAGGCACATGTGGGGAGCGGGAGGAGGGCGGCGCCAACTGGGTCGAAGTGGGGAGGCGCACTGGTGGAAGAAGGGGCGCTGGGAGCGAGGGCGGAGGTGGGGGTCGGGCAGTGCCGGGATCCGGGGAGGAGGTGGGGGCGGGCGGCGCCGAGCTGGGGAGGTGGGGGCGGGCGGCGGAGCCCGGGCAGATGGGGGCAGACGGCGCGGGAGCCGGGAGGATGTGGTGGTAGTGGCGCCGACCAGGAGAAGGTGAGATGGGGTTGGTCGGGAGGAGGGTGTGGGATATTTTTCATTCATACCGGTTCGGTTTGATCGGTGATGTAAAAACAGGATGCGGTCTATATAGGGCGAGAGGGTACAGAATAATATTCTGCATTATGAAAAAGTCCAGCCCTATATATATATATATATATATATATATATATATATATATATATATATATATATATATATATATATATATATATATGATTGTGTAATCTGAAAGATAGCAGTCGTTGGCTTCATCCCCCACGCAGACAATGCGGGGGTGTTCGCAAAAAATATGCTTAATCACACTTGATCCAACGTCTTGGTCCATTAAGGAGGTGATCGCATGTCGAACTAGGCAACCGGACAATATAGCTGTAACACTTTCACTTAGCCATGGGAGTCTAATGTTGGGGCTACTATGTAGCCCCTGGTACCTTCGCATGCATCCGAATACGAGCGCATGTGTACATGACCGGGAAACGGTCCTTTGTTAATGCGGAGGAATCCTAAAGATTCTGATAAGTCTTCGAGTGGTTGAACAGTCTCTCGCTGTATCATGAAAGTCAGGTTTCGGCTTTCTCTACTAAGGTGCTCGTCCGGAATAACCAGGGCACAATCACAGTAGTTCTCCTTTGGCCACCTTAGCCGATAATAACGGAACGTAAGGCGGCGAACCCAGGAGGCGGGCAAACCCAACATTTGACCAAAGACATGATTCGGAGCTGATGCATATAAGGCCAAACTCGTGACGCCGAACACTCCCGAAGGTATTCAGACTTTATAACAGATGATGGGCTCAAGAATGCCCATTCATTATAAACCCTGTGTTTCCAGGTACGTGTGTTAATCTGTCGTGACGAGATGCCAATAACGGCAGTATCCTCTGTAGGTATGGAACCCATGGGATGGTTAGACAACAAGAGGCAATAGAAAAGGTTTACACAGGGGCTTAATGTAAGAAGAAACCTGTTGAACGGGGCCCTGCTGCACGTCTGCGCCTTTGTCTCCGTTGTGCGGTATCCTGGAAGGGTATTGCACGAACGTTGTCTGTGAAAAAAGAAAACTCGTAGAAGAGTACAACGTAAGTATTCGATGGATAATAAAAGTGTAAGACGTTGGCCTGCCAATAAGGTTGAGCCAAGTGTGGGGCTGTATTAAGTATTTATAGCCCCTGGTGTCCGCTATGGGATTGCATATACGGTGCACTGATTCAATTTTATCCGGGCGACCGGACTCATCTAACCGTGTCTGTGGTCTTAATGACCAGTCATGTTTTCTGATATTGGAGGCCGCTTATAGTCCGGCCGCTAGGGCCGTCGCGAGTTCCACTGCGCGTCAAGAGCGCTCCGTGATTCCGCTAATGGTGATGACACCACATGGATCGGGCATCTTGAGTGTAAGGTAGCCATAGTGCGGTAGTGCCTTCAAGCGGGCGAAGGCCGTTCTTCCAAGCAATGCATGATAGTTGCTTTGGAAGGGTGCGATGATGAAGAGTAGCTCTTCGCTTCTGGAGTTGCCTGGAGAGCCGAATGTTACCTCGATCTGACCGGAGCCCTGCTATGGGCTTCAACGCCTGGTATCACCCCTTCAAAGGTGGTGTTGCTTTGGTTAATTCTGGATGGGTCTATCCCCATCCTGCAGATAGTGTCCTCATATATTAAATTGAGACTGTTGCCGCCGTCCATAAGGACGTGGGTGAGATGGTATCCGTCGATTGTTGGGTCAAGCACCAAGGCCTTTGATTCTCCGCGCCGAATATTAGTTCGGTCGTCCAAGTGATCGAAGGTGATCGGATAAGGCATCCAGTGGTTAGGTGTTTGTACGATGGGCTCTATATCGAGCGCGTCTCTATGCGCGCATTCGTGGCTCCTCATGGATGTGTGAGTTGCGTGGATCATTTTCACTGTTTTAACCTCTGGCGGAAATTTTTTCTGTCCCTCAGTGTTCGGCTGGCAAGGTCCATCCTCGTCTTCACTTGGTGTTTCCCTTCCCTTGTGTTCGGCACTTAATTTGCCAGCCTGCTTGAAGACCCAGCACTCTCTCTACGTGTGGTTCGCAGGTTTGTCAGGGGTGCCATGAATTTGGCATAGTCTGTCTAGGGCTCTATTCAGACCGGACGATCCCTCTTTACTGCCTTTAAATGGCTTCTTTTGCTGATCAGGTCGAGAGCCCCTGAATCCGGCATTAACCGTTGTGTTATCCGGGCTCTCTTCCTTGTTTGGGCATTTGTTTTTATTATGCCGTGGCTTCCCGTTGCCATCCCTTATTTTGGATGTCTTTGGGGTCGCTGGTGCCTTTACTGGGCTAGCCAGCTATCTTCACCCGCATAAAAGCGGGTCATGAGGCTTGTTAAGGCTGCCATTGTCCTCGGCTTTTCTTGGCGAGGTGTCCGCGAGCCACTCATCACGGATCGTGTTTGAATGCCGCTAAAGCTTCACGTCCGGACAGTCGACAATTTGGTTCTTCTTCGTGAGGAATCTGTTCCAAAGCTTGAGGCGGACTCTCCGGGTTGTTGGATTATGTGACTTAGATCGTCAGCATCCGGAGGCCGGACATAGGTCCCTTGAAAATTGGCCCTGAAAGCGTCCTCGAGTTCCTACCAACTCCCAATTGAATTTTTGGGGAGGCTTTTCAACCAGTGTCGGGTTGGTCCCTTCAGTTTGAGGGGAAGGTATTTGATGGCGTGGAGGTCGTCCCCACGAGCCATATGTATATGCAGGATAAAATCCTCAATCTGAGGCCTGGAGTGTGTTCCGTCGTATGCCTCTATATTCACAGGTTTAAAGCCCTGTGGGAATTCATGGTCCAGTACTTCTTGGTAAAGCACAGGGGGTGAGCAGCCCCTCTGTATCTGGACGTGCTGTGGCATGCCGTCGGCTGTTGTTGTGTCCGGTGTTTATTCCAAACTGGTATTCGATTGGCATAATCATTTTGGTGACCATACTCCCTCGCCTGGGTGTGTCCATTAGGTCCATAAACGTACCTGGCCGCGCTAGCTTTCTTATCCAGGTGCTCACGTAGATCGTGCGCGGCGTCGGTAGCCGCTTTGTTGCGGTTATGAAGTGGCACAGCTTCGTCATCGAATTCTGGCAGTAGCTTGCGTTTTAGATAGCTCTTTGTATGGCAATCATCGCCGTATCTTTCTTCAGTGTCTAGCACTTTGTTCGATCTACGGTTGAGCGTTTCCTGTGCGGCTTTGAGCCGTTATACGCTTCTTTAGACTTCTTGCGGTGGCCATAAGCTTTCTGTGGAGGTTATCTCGTTCCATGTGTTTTTCCGGGATTGCATCATTATCCGGACTGTTTTTCTGTGCTGGTTTGGTTTGATGACCTCGCCCGTCGGGATCATTGTCCTCGGGCGTCTGCTCTGAACTGTGTTCAGGGTGACCTGGTTCGTCCTGCTCCATCGCTGGGTCCGTATGGTCATTGTTGCCTTCGAAGTTGATTGTAGTATCGATCCCTCTGGCGCTCTTGTCGCTATTTTTACTGTTGCTGGACTTAGAACGGCGTCTGCGCCGTCGCTTTGGCTTTTGTCCGGGGGTTTTATCGTCCGGATTTTCGCATTTGTCCTCTTTGGGCGTATCGACCATGTATATGTCGTGTGACGAGGGAGAAGTCCAGCGCCCCATAGATTCCGAATCTTCTCCTGCATCGTCGTCCATACTGTCGATGTCTTCGGAGTCGAAGTCAGGCACGTCGGTTAAATCATCGACCGTGGCTATGAAGTGGGTGGTCGGTGGGCAATGAATTTCTTCGTCGCCTGCTTCCCACTCGAGCCGGACATAGTTTGGCCCAGAATTTTCTGTCAAAGAGAGAGTTTTTAACAAGTTCAGCATGTCACCAAAGGGCGAGTGCTGAAAGATATCCGCAGCGGTGAACTCCATTACCGGAGCCCAACCTGGCTCGACTGGCTCGGGAGTGCGCGGACCGGAACCAACATCCGGATACGAATACGGGGGTCCGGAGTCACAGGCCACCACAGAGGTAAGGCCCGTGTTCGGCTCCACCGCCGATGAGTGTGCAACCTGCAGGGCGGGGTCCAGCCCTCCGTCCTTAGGCAACGCAGCCTCTTCCGGATTTAGGTCCGAGGCTACTGCGGGGGTGATACCCCGAGCTTTGTCCGACAGCAGGTCTAAGCCGTGGGCGTCGTGACTGTCCGGTGCTCCTGGTAGGGCGAAGCCGCTGAACACGAAGATCTGTCCGGGGAGAAAGGTCTCACCCCAGATCGTGTTGTTGACGATGGTTGAAGGAGCCATCGAGCCATGTAGCGACGACACAGAGGAACTCTCAATGAAAGCAGCAATGTCGGTGTCAAAATCGGTGGATCTTGGGTAGGGGGTCCCGATCTGTGCGTCTTAGGCTGATGGTAACAGGAAGCAAGGGACATAGATGTTTACCCAGGTTCGGGCCCTCTCGATGGAGGTAAAACCCTACTTCCTGCATGATTAATATTGAATATATGGGTAGTACAAGAGTAGATCTACCACGAGATCGTAGAGGCTAAACCCTAGAAGCTAGCCTATGATGGTATGATTGTAATTGTGATCGGCCTTCTAAGGACCAACCTCTCCGGTTTATATAGGCACCGGAGAGGGCTAGGGTTTACACGGAGCCGGTTACAAGGAAGGAAATATAATATCCGGATCACCAAGCTTGCCTTCCATGCCAAGGAAAGTTCCATCCGGACACGGGACGAAGTCTTGAGTCTTGTATCTTCACGCTTCAATAGTCCGGACGATGTATACAGTCCGGTTGTCCGGATACCCCCTAATCTAGGACTCCCTCACATATGGTTCAGCTCAATTAACCGTTTGCGATGAGGAGGAACAAAAGAAACGGGCAGCCTGATGAAGGTGTGTGCGATGTACAGCATACAGTTCACTCGGATGAACTGTTTGTGATTAGGCAGCACAAAAGAAACGGTCAGCCAGTTCAAAGGTGTGTGCGATATACGGCATGCGGTTCACTCGGATGAACTGTTTTGTGTTGAGACATGGGAACAGAAACGGTTCAAATGAACAAGATGTGTGTGATATGAGGAAAACATGTCTGTAATCGGAAACATGTGCGAAGACCGATAACAACACAGACGATTACTGATAATAAGCCGTGTGTGTTGTGAGCAAACGATTGCTAGTATACAATTGTGAGTGATTGATGAAAACATCACCGACGGGTTCCATTGTTTAGTCCGTGTGTGATGTGATTTTCTTTGTCCGCACAACATCTACGCTCTATCTACAGAGCATCAACATATATACTTAAAAAGACAACATTGCCTAACCAAATTAAGCATACAATTACACAAGTGACTATACACATAACATTTCCACACACCAAAGAAAGCAATTACATGCATACTAAAGTAGGAGAAACGAGGATCTAATCATCTACTTATTGTTGCGACGACGCTTTCCATTGCTGTGCTTCCGGCTGGATCACTGACCGTTTTGGGGAAGGAGGCACTTCCTCATGTCAATGATCCGCCTGTACATGTCATAGCTCGTGTACGCCTCCTTGGCCGCGTACACGACGTGAGCTTTGTCGAGTTGCTCCATCCAGGCCGAGTGCCAGGCACACTTGTCCTTGTTGCACAAATCCTTCATGTCACTGTAGTAGGGGTCGATGATGGCCTCGGCGAGGTGAACCAGTGAGTCCTTCTCATGCTCCTTGCTGCCCCAGATCTTGTATTGGCCCTGGATGTCGACAAGATTCTGGCAGGCGATGGCCGAATTCTCGAGCGCCTTTACATCATTGGTGATGTCCGCCGTAGAGAACATGTAGTGGGGGCTCTTGACAAACCTGGCGAAACGCTTGCAAGGCCTTGTGGCCAGGCAGTAGTGGTAGACGAGGACGTGGTGGCGCACGCAAATCTGGGCGACGGCGACCTTGGGATGAGACCCGGCACGAGCGCGGGTGTACTCGAGGTCGAAGCCGACCACCTTTTACTTCTTCACGGGAAGCAACAACTCCATGATGTGGATGGAGTGCTCCACCCAGACCGGGTCATTGGTGTACACCATCGAGAGGTCCATGAACCTTCTGTGGGTGTCCACTGCTACCTCTTGAGCACTAGGTTTGTTTTCCCTTGAAGAGGAAAGGGTGATGCAGCAAAGTAGCGTAAGTATTTCCCTCAGTTTTTGAGAACCAAGGTGTCAATCCAGTAGGAGGCTACGCACGAGTCGCTTGCACCTACACAAACAAATAAATCCTCGCAACCAACATGATAAGGGGTTGTCAATCCCTACACGGTCACTTTATGAGAGTGATATCTGATAGATATGATAAGATAATATTTTTGGTATTTCTATGATAAAGATGCAAAGTAAAGTAAAAGCAAAATAAAAAGAAACCGAAATAACTAAGTGTTGGAAGATTAATATGATGGAAAATAGACCCGGGGGCCATAGGTTTCACTAGTGGCTTCTCTCAAGAGCATAAGTATTTTACGGTGGGTGAACAAATTACTGTTGAGCAATTGACAGAATTGAGCATAGTTATGAGAATATCTAGGTATCATCATGTATATAGGCATCACGTCCGAGATAAGTAGACCGACTCCTGCCTGCATCTACTACTATTACTCCACACATCGACCACAATCCAGCATGCATCTAGAGTATTAAGTTCATAAGAACAGAGTAACGCTTTAAGCAAGATGACATGATCTAGAGGCATAAATTCTTGCAATATGATAAAAACCCCATCTTGTTATCCTCGATGGCAACAATACAATACGTGCCTTGCTGCCACTACTGTCACTGGGAAAGGACACCGCAAGATTGAACCCAAAGCTAAGCACTTCTCCCATTGCAAGAAAGATCAATCTAGTAGGCCAAACCAAACTGATAATTCGAAGAGACTTGCAAAGATAACCATTCATACATAAAAGAATTCAGAAGATTCAAATATTGTTCATAGATAAACTTGATCATAAACCCACAATTCATCGGTCTCAACAAACACACCACAAAAGAAGATTACATCGAATAGATCTCCATGAGAGAGGGGAGAACATTGTATTGAGATCCAAAAAGAGAGAAGAAGCCATCTAGCTAATAACTATGGACCCGAAGGTCTGAGGTAAACTACTCACACTTCATCGGAGAGGCTATGGTGTTGATGTAGAAGCCCTCCGTGATCGATGCCCCTCTGGCGGAGCTCGAACAGTGCCCCAAGAGGGGATCTCGTGGGTCTGAGAAGGTTGCGGCGGTGGAATTAGGTTTTTGGCCCAGATTCGATCGCTTTGGGGTACGTAGGTATATATAGGAGGAAGGAGTACGTCGGTGGAGCAATGTGGGGCCCATGAGGGTGGAGGGTGTGCCTGGGGGGGGGGGGGGTAGGCGCGCCCCCTTCCTCGTGGCTTCCTGTTTGATTTCTTGACATAGGGTCCAAGTCCTCTGGATCATGTTCATTCCGAAAATCACGTTCCCGAAGGTTTCATTCCGTTTGGACTCCGTTTGATATTCTTTTTCTGCGAAACTCTGAAATAGGCAAAAAACAACAATTCTGGGCTGGGGCTCCAGTTAATAGGTTAGTCCCAAAAATAATACAAAAGTGAATAATAAAGCCCAATAATGTCCAAAACAGAAGATAATATGGCATGGAGCAATCAAAAATTATAGATATGTTGGAGACGTATGAAGCATCCCCAAGCTTAATTCCTGCTCATCCTCGAGTAGGTAAATGATAAAAACAGAATTTTTGATGTGGAATGCTACTTGGCATAATTTCAATGTAATTCTTCTTAATTGTGGTATGAATATTTAGACCCTAAAGATTCAAGATAAAAGTTCAATATTGACATAAAAATAATAGTACTTCAAGCATACTAACTAAGCAATTATGTCCTCTCAAAATAACATGGCCAAAGAAAGTTCATCCCTACAAAATCATATAGTTTAGTCATGCTCCATTTTCGTCACACAAGAATGCTCTCATCATGCACAACCCTGATGACAAGCCAAGCAATTGTTTCATACTTTAGTAATCTCAAACTTTTTCAACCTTCACGCAATACATGAGCGTGAGCCATGGATATAGCACTATGGGTGGAATAGAATATGATGATGGGGGTTATGTGGAGAAGACAAAAAAGGATAAAGTCTCACATCAAAGAGGCTAATCAATGAGCTATGGAGATGCCCACCGATTGATGTTAATGCGAGGAGTAGGGATTGCCATGCAACGGATGCACTAGAGCTATAAATATACGAAAGCTCAACAAAAGAAACTAAGTGGGTGTGCATCCAACTTGCTTGCTCATGAAGAACTAGGGCACTTGAGGAGGCCCATTGTTGGAATATACAAGCCAAGTTCTATAATGAAAAATTCGCACTAGTATATGAAAGTGACAAAACAAGAGACTCTCTATCATGAAGATTATGGTGCTACTTTGAAGCACAAGTGTGGTAAAAGGATAGTAACATTGTCCCTTCTCTCTTTGTCTCTCATTTTTGGGACTTCTCTTTTATGGCCTTTCTCTTTTTATTCCTCACTTGGGACAATGCTCTAGAAAATGATGATCATCACACTTCTATTTATTTACAACTCAATGATTACAACTCGATACTAGAACAAAATATGACTCTATATGAATGCCTCCGTGATGTACCGGGATATGCAATGAACCAAGAGTGACATGTATGAAAGAATTATGAACGGTGGCTTCGCCACAAATACTCTGTCAACTACATGATCATGCAAAGCAATGTGACAATGATGAACGTGTCATGATAAACGGGATGGTGGAAAGTTGCATGGCAATATATCTCGGAATGGCTATGGAAATGTCATAATAGGTAGGTATGGTGACTGTTTTGAGGAAAATATAAGGAGGTTTATGTGTGAAAGAGCGTATCATATCACGGGGTTTGGATGCACCGGCGAAGTTTGCACCAACTCTCAATGTGAGAAAGGGCAATGCACTGCATCAAGAGGCTAGCAATGATGGTAAGGTGAGAGTGCGTATAATCCATGGACTCAACATTAGTCATAAAGAACTCACATACTTATTGCAAAAATCTACAAGTCATCAAAAACCAAGCACTACGCGCATGATCCTAGGGGGATAGATTGGTAGGAAAAGACCATCGCTCGTCCCCGACCGCCACTCATAAGGAGGACAATCAAAGAACACCTCATGCTTCAAATTTGTTACACAACGTTTACCATACGTGCATGCTACGGGACTTGCAAACTTCAACACAAGTATTTCTCAAATTCAAAACTACTCAACTAGCACAACTTTGATATCATTACGTCCATGTCTCAAAACAATCATCAAGCATCAAACTTCTCTTAGTATTCAAAACACTCATAAGAAAGTTTTTACTATTCTTGAATACCTAGCATATTAGGATTATTTAAGCAAATTACCATGCTATTTAAGACTCTAAAAATAACCTAAGTGAAGCATGAGAGATCAATAGTTTCTATAAAACAAATCCACCATCGTGCTCTAAAAGATATAAGTGAAGTACTAGAGCAAAAACTATATAACTCAAAAGATATAAGTGAAGCATATAAAGTAGTCTAATAATTTCAGCATCATGTGTGTCTCTCTCAAAAGGTGTGTACAACAAAGATGATTGTGGTAAACTAAAAGCAAAGACTCAAATCATACAAGACGCTCCAAGGAAAACACATATCATGTGGTGAATAAAAATATAGCTCCAAGTAAAGTTACCGATGGAAGTAGACGAAAGAGGGGATGCCTTCCGGGGCATCCCCAAGATTTTTCTTTTATGTGTCCTTAGATTATCTTGGGGTGCCATGGGCATCCCCAAGCTTAGGCTCTTGCCACTCCTTGTTCCATAATCCATCAAATCTTTCACCCAAAACTTGAAAACTTCACAGCACAAAACTCAGTAGAAAATCTCATGAGCTCCATTAGCAAAAGAAAACAAAAGACAACTTCAAGGTACTGTAATGAACTCATTCTTTATTTATATTGGTGTTAAACCTACTGTATTCCAACTTCTCTATGGTTTATAAACTCTTTTACTAGCCATAGATTCATCAAAATAAGCAAAGAACACACGAAAAATAGAATCTGTCAAAAACAGAACAGTCTGTAGTAATCTGTAACTAACGCAAACTTATGGAACTCCAAAAAATCAGCCAAAATAGGACGACCTAGACAATTTGTTTATTGATCAGCAGCAATTGGAATCAATATTTTATCACGTTTTGGTGATTTTTAAACAATTATTTTCGTGAACAGAAAGTTTCTGGAAATTACTGCAAGATCAAGTAACTTTCATCCAAGAAGATCCTATAGGTTTAACTTGGCACAAACACTAATTAAAACATAAAAACACATCGAACCAGAGGCTAGATCAAATATTTATTCCTAAACAGAAGAAAAAAGCAAAAAACTAAAAATAAAATTGGGTTGCCTCCCAACAAGCGCTATCTTTAATGCCCCTAGGCATAAAAGCAAGGATAGATCTAGGTATTGCCATCTTTGGTTTTCAACTTTTTAGCGGAATCAAACTCGTATCCAGGAGGTTCTTTATGTTTCCCTTCATATTCTGAAATTTTTGGATCTAAAGAATCCAAATGCTTGTTGCAAAGAGTAATCAACATATTCATGCGGTGAATATTTCAGCTAACGTTCTTAAGAGGTTCAAGAGACTTCTGTAAAATCTTAGTTACTTCGCCAATTTTTTCAAAAATTTGTGTCTCTTCCTGGGTATGATGAGGCCCCTTTTGTTGAGGTAGTGTTACCACTATACCTTCTATAACTTCATGCGCAATATGGGGATCAATTTCAATAAAATTGCCTTTGGCAACGCAACCAAGAGTTGTCACTGAGACATATTTAATCCAACATAGAAATTGCAAAGTAAAATTTTCAGGTTGACTTCAAAGGTACAATTACGGTAAGACTCCATTATTCTCAACCAAGCATCTTTTAAGTTTTCTCCTTGGCTTTGTTTGAAGTGGAAGACTTCAAACTCAGGGGATAGCGGAGTTGATAAGGGACTAGCCATGACGACAAGAAAATGGTAAAGAGGCGAACGAAAAGGAGAGGGCGAATCAAACGGCAAGGGTGAAGTGGGGGAGAGGAAAACGAGAGGCAAATGGCAAATAATGTAATGCGGGAGATAAGGGTTTGTGATGGGTACTTGGTATGTTGACTTTTGTGTAGACCTCCCGAACGGTGCCGTAAATCCTTCTTGCTACCTCTTGAGCACTGCGTTGGTTTTCCCTTGAAGAGGAAAGGGTGATGCAGCAAAGTAGCGTAAGTATTTCCCTCAGTTTTTGAGAACCAAGGTATCAATCCAGTAGGAGGCTACGCGCGAGTCCCTTGCACCTACAGAAACAAATAAATCCACGCAACCAACGCGATAAGGGGTTGTCAATCCCTACATGGTCACTTACGAGAGTGAGATCTGATAGATATGATAATATAATATTTTTGGTATTTTTATGATAAAGATGCAAAGTAAAGTAAAAGCAAAATAAAAAGCAACGGAAATAACTAAGTGTTGGAAGATTAATATGATGGAAAATATACCCGGGGGCAAAAGGTTTCACTAGTGGCTTCTCTCAACAACATAAGTATTTTACGGTGGGTGAACAAATTCTTGTTGAGAAATTGATGAATTGAGCATAGTTATGAGAATATCTAGGTATGATCATGTATATAGGCCTCACGTCCGAGATAAGTAGACCGACTCCTGCCTGCATCTACTACTATTACTCCACTCATCGACCTCTATCCAGCATGCATCTAGAGTATTAAGTTCATAAGAACAGAGTAACGATTTAAGCAAGATAACACGATGTAGAGGGATAAATTCATGCAATATGATAAAAACCCCATCTTGTTATCCTCGATGGCAACAATACAATACGTGCCTTGCTGCCCCTCATCGCTTTGGGAAAGGACACCGCAAGATTGAACCCAAAGCTAAGCACTTCTCCCATTGCAAGAAAGATTAATCTAGTAGGCCAAACCAAACTGATAATTCGAAGAGACTTGCAAAGATAACCAATCATACATAAAAGAATTCAGAAGATTCAAATATTGTTCATAGATAAACTTGATCATAAACCCACAATTCATTGGTCTCAACAAACACACCGCAAAATAAGATTACATCGAATAGATCTCCAGGAGAGAGGGGGAGAATATTGTATTGAGATCCAAAAAGTGAGAAGAAGCCATCTAGCTAATAACTATGGACCCGAAGGTCTGAGGTAAACTACTCACACTTCATCGGAGAGGCTATGGTGTTGATGTAGAAGCCCTCTGTGATTGATGCCCCCTCAGACGGAGCTCCAAAACAGGCCCCAAGATGGGATCTCGTGGGTACAGAAGGTTGCGGTGGTGGAATTAGGTTTTTGGCTCCGTATCTGATCGTTTGGGGTACGTAGGTATATATAGGAGGAAGGAGTACGTCGGTGGAGCAACATGGGGCCAACGAGGGTGGAGGGCACGTCCCGCTACCTCGTGGCTTCCTGTTTGATTTCTTGACGTAGGGGCCAAGTCCTCTGGATCATGTTCGTTTCGAAAATCACGTTCCCGAAGGTTTCATTTCGTTTGGACTCCATTTGATATTCTTTTTCTGCCAAACTCTGAAATAGGCAAAAAACAGCAATTCTGGGCTGGGCCTCCGGTTAATAGGTTAGTCCCAAAAATAATATAAAAGTGAATAATAAAGCCCAATAATGTCCAAAACAGAAGATGATATAGCATGGAGCAATCAAAAATTATAGATACGTTGGAGACGTATCATCCACCACGACACGCATGGTGAACTGCTGCTCGTCGTCGGCAGCCGCTCGAAGCGCCATTGGAGCCCCGCAGGATACCCTCTAAGAATTTCTCGTGGTGGGCGTGCTTCTTGCAATGGTGGGGCGTGATCGAAAGGTTGAAGAGACACAAGGGGAGGTTAAATGGCCGATGTAATAAATGGGGGCCGGCCGGCCTGTAATCGTCACGTCTTGTCACGACGTTCATAGCGGAGGATTCTAGTGCATGCTTGACAACACCGCACTGCATGCGTGGTCTCGAAGAGGCGCCAAATGTATCGTTAGTGAGCCTGTTCCCGCGCTACCACGTTGTTTACCGCGCAAGCTTCCCTCCCGGCTAGTTTGGCCACGCGTCGGCTAGAAGAGGGACAAATTGTGGGCGTTTATTGGCAAAAAGCTTTGTAAAAACAAAGTGTGTGGAATGACTTCGGTCATAAGTTTACCCTTGGGTGATGAGGTCAAAGTTACACAGAAGGGTGATGATGGACACTCGAGTGTGCTAATTAATTCTGCACTCTACAGTGCACACGATGGAAGAAACCAACCGTGTACAATAATGTCGAAGATTGCAGTCGAGTTAGCTATACAGATCGTGTGCTGTGAGATCGATAAGGTAAACTGATTCGAGAATGGTTAATAAAATCTAAGACCATTGCATCTTAAGGTCAAAATAGTGCTAGCAATATACGAGTCTCATAGGATGCCGTTTCAATGATTGTACCACAAAAGCTCGAAATGTTACAAGTTTCAAATTCCAGAGTTATATGGCTCAAATTCGAAGATTACAAGGTTCAAACTGATATTAGAAATGAAATTCAGCTCATCAACTGCAAACGCTCGCGGTGATCTACTGAACATAGATATCAGAGAGGTTCAAACTAATATCACTGCTTCTAAGTCTGGCTCCGAAACCTCACAATTTTGGCAAAGGGGTCAGCCACTGAGAAGTCATGTATGGGGTTGACACGATGACTTCTGATTACTCTATCATCTGAAGTTCCAAAATGAAATTCAGCATTTTTGGAGCCTACTCCATTCTGCCGCAAGCGCTGGCGTTGATCAACAAACCATTCATTTTTGCAAAATAAATGTAGGGCATACCTCATTTCCTTCAGCACCCTTGCTCTGAGAACAAAGAACCTGGCGAATATAATCTCCGGTAAGGTCCCTCGGTAGGAGTTCAAAGTAATTTCTGAGAGATGCAGATCTAGGCATTCGACATGATTATTATATTGTATCACATTATCCACCACTGGGCCTAATCTTATCTGCAAAAGAAGAAAACGTGTTAGTGCCTACATGCAGTTTTGAACATTACTACAGGCCTAGCTATGTGGTTTGCAGGATTTGTAAAATGCACTAACATGCCATCTTCGATCTGACATGATTAACATGGGCATTTGATTACATTCTAGAAAATGTAGCCTTCTTCACAAGAGGTTGGAGTGGATGAGAAGTTCCCTAAGAAAACTAGTACAGATGAATCCAAAGGAGAAATGCGTATTGATTGTAACCATATGGATCAAGCAACCAATATGGGGGGGGGGACATGTATGTACTGAAATCCTCCAAAAGAACCTTCAAAAATCGTAGTACATTGTCATTGTAAACTTGGAAAAAGGTGTCACAAATTGAACTCCCTAATGGTTAACATTTAACAGGAAAGGAACATCACCTCGATATATAGCTTCTCCAGGCACGGAAAGCATCTCAGGAAACTGAAAACTTGCTCCAGGTCGGGCCCGATAGATTCTAGTGCTAAGACCTTCACTATGCGCAGTTTTGGGGTCAAGCTTGTCGGAATCATTTTCTGAATGACAGACGAACAAACATCTTCAAAATTATAAATAATATTAATTTGTAGAAGTTGAGGTAGAAGGCGGCTCTTGTACCTGAATGGGTGTAGATCCAATAACAAGTTCGGAGCATTTGTAAGACGAGTAGCCCACCACTGTCAATTTCGGCGCAGAAATGACATTGATTATTGTTGGACCTTCTTGATCAACTACAAGTAATCTCTCGATTGCAGGTGTGTCCTGGATGACCATACCGTGGTACACATCTTGTGATGTCTTCCTGCCGCACGAGCAACACACATAAATAGTCCGGAGAGTCATGGAGGTGATGTGGAAGGTATTCAACCCATTGATCGCCTAAAGACGAAGGTACTTGAGTGCAGTACAGCCACGGAGCAGGCGCTCCATGTCACCCTTTGAGAGGCAGACGGCGACGAGATCGGGGTGCTTCAGTCGTGGTGGAATAAGAGCGAGTGCGTCATTAAGGGGCGGGAAATGGCAGTTCCTAAACTTGGCGACACGCAGCATGGGCGCGAGGCGGAGTGCGGACGTTGGCAGCGACCGCATATGCTCATCATCAAAAGTGAGCTCCTCGAGCTGATCTAGGGCGGGGGTCGGAACCAGTCATCAAGTTTGACTCGGTCCTTGCCTTTGGAATGAAACTTGCCCATTCTAAGGCCTTTGGTTGGGCCAAGGTGACTGCCGAGGATCTTGGAGAACGCATTCAAGCTTTTGCGATAGCCATGGCAGATCTCGTGGGTGTCGATGAGGTCGAGAGGGCTGGAGTTCGACAGGGGGCGCCACCGCCGGGAAAGGAGGGTTGTCCGTGCCCCATATTTGATTGGGAGGAGGGAGATGATGACTCTCAACATATCATCGGGGAGGCTGCTGATTAAGTCTAGGCCTATGCAGGTAAGCTTGCGGTTCTAGCTCGCCCAGCCTCTGCTTGTTGGCAGCCCCATTCTCCACCTCCGGAGTCTCCTTGCCAGCGGCGCTTTCTGATAGAAATGGGAGTACAAGGAATATTTAGTTAAAACAGGGCAATAGAAAAGTGTATTAGTAACTAGAAGTTATTAGGTAGGAATATAGTAAGAAAAGGAAATAACAATTGGTTGCTTAAATACTACACAATTCATTTGACATTGTTGGGTAAGTCAACATATGCAGACAGTTGAAAAGAAAATTTACTTCGAACAAAGTCTGGACGGATGTAGGTCAATTTTAGTGCCAGCTTTCAGTACATAAAACTTTGCAATTTCATTCCAAAAGCCAGTGCCAAAATAGGAGTCACCACGTTCATCAAGTCTTACAAGAGTAGCGATTGTAAATCCATGGTTTGTGTGCAGTATGACATCCGTGGAGCCTTGATCTATGTAAAGGTAAAAATTGTGCACTACATAATCTGTTGCATAGCGAGGGATGTTCTGCAGACAATGGTAGGATTGTTAAAGAAAATATGGTAACATGCAAATATGGGCCCAAATTGAAAGAACTGTATAGCAGTTGAAATCGAAGGACAAAAATCTATAATTAAACAGATAGGGTAAACATGATGTCATGAAAAAATGAGAGTAATCAAAAGAACAATACATCATTAATTTGCCTAATATAGAAAGAAGAGGGAAAAATATCCCCTTTGACGTATATGGTGCATGTGGCACCTTTTATCCAAATGTAGCAATATTTAGAATATGTTCAGGAAAGTAGGCCATGCCAACCAATTTAGGGTGAGATTGAACATACCACGCGCGTGCTCAAGTTATCTAGTATGGAGAGATGGAACCTCTGGCGGAGGTCGCAAAGTCCTGAAGTGTCGGCGCACTGTACATTCTATGAATTAAAGAAAATCCTCAAATCAGCTTGAATAAGAATGAATTCACGGCGATTGCACTGGGTGATTAAAGGAGGCAGATGAACTAGGATAAGAGATGAGATAATATCTCGCTAAATTAGTTACCTTGTCGTCCATGAGAAAGAACCCTCAGTACGACAGATTCCCCAACCAAGCGGAGCTGGGTCGACCGTGAGTAGCATCGAGAAAGTCGATGGCGATAGGGTCGGCAAGCAGAAGTGGCAAAATGCGGTGGGCTTTGCCGGTAGCCTGGCGGTGGTGGCAGGCGTCGAGCTAAGTGTTTACCGCTGGTCTGCCGTGATAGGCGGTGCCATGGCATAAACGCGAAGGAGCTTGTGCAGGTGTGAATGGGGAACGTACCGGAGGAGCCGAGGGGGTGGCGGGTGGGGTGAGAGTTTTTGTGACGTGGGGATGGTGAGGGTTTTCTTTTTTTTTAATTGGTTGGTGAGGGTTTTCTGTCCCACAAAGAATTTTGGGGGCGACGGTTTGCTAGAGTGAAACGTGTGTGATTGACGAAGCAGGCAAAATGAAAGTCATTGCACACGGTCCAATTTTGGGAACCATGTGTGATTTACATACTACCTCCGTCCTGGTTTATTGGTTCCCCGTTGTAATTTCTATGAAAATTTGGTGAAATATTTAACATACTTAGACATATATAATAAGCGTACACGTACATAAGCATAGTTCAACTATAAGTACATAGTTCAACCATCATTAAGCATACTCAAGCGTACATAGTTCGATACATCCCACATCTCATCTCGCATGCGGCCAGCATGATCCTGAAGCTTCTCCAGGTACTCGGCGTACATGTCATGCGCCACCCTTCGAAAATACTTCTGCTTGAAGGAGCCAACGGCCCGTCCTCTTGCATGCGCCAGAACACTTAGATACGCGTCATGAATCTTGTGGTTGCAAAATGGGCATCCATAGCCGTCGTTCCAGGTCCTAATACGCCTGTTATGCATTCCCGCATAAAGCTCCCTCAGGATTCGCCTCTTGTACCTCCTCTGGGCATCTTCATCCTCGCTGTCCACATCGTCAGACAACACCTATACAAATAGTAAAACAAATTTGTCATCAAATCACTGATTACATGCCGTGAAGTAGGATTAAGAATTTATGGCTATTTATTTATACATATCCAGAGATTATGGTTCAATTTTTAAGCACATTCGTCTATGTACAGACCAATCTTGAAGAAAATAATGGCACAAACATATGTAGGTCATTCAAAATCAATTGTCAAGTCCTGGCTAGGAATTATTAGCATGAACACTAATCCTAGTCAGTTTACTAGCAGAAATCATTTGGACAGATGAAACAACTAATCACTTATCACCTGTACCATTCAAACAATCAATAGACTACACGGATCTAAGGAAACTTACTCAGATTTCATGGATTGGGAGAACATAACCATAGGATTTCTATTCAAAAAAGGGGGAGGCAGGAGTAACCAGAGAAACACTATGATCTTTTGACACATAAATGGGTATAGATGAGTAACCAGTTGTCCGTCGTCGTTGGAGTCATCGCCGGAGTGGTCGTCGGAGTCGTCGCCCGAGTGGTCATCCTAGTCGGTGTGGACCTCCGCCTCCGGCTGTGGAAGCTCGACACCGTCAATGATATCAGGGTGCAGCGATAACTTGCCGGCGGTGACGGCAACCTCTGTCTCCATCTCCACACCGTGCTCCGGTGCTTTAGCAGCCCCGGCGTCGCCACTCCCTCCGATGGGGCGCTTCGGCAGCATCCCCATACACTGATGGCTTTGAGGAATGAGAACGGCGTCAAGGATGCAAGCGGAGAGAGAGGATTGTGTGTGCGTAGCGAGGATGGGGGGTGCGGCCGCTCGGGCGCACCATTAATATGGAGTAGTGGGAGTTGTGGGAGAGAGGCGGGCGGCGGTCAAACCGATGGCTCGCCTCCTGGTGAGCCTGCGCACCGGACTGCTGGCATGCCTACCAAAGTTTCACACAGCTACTCGCACACCTCTCGATGACACTGCACAGCGAGCACGCCTCCGTCAATTCACACACCTGCACGCACGCCTCCCCGTCTGCCTGCACGGCGGACTGCTCGCATGCGTCCCGTCAACTCACGCCTGCTCGCACGCCACACGGGTCGTGCGGCGGCACGTATATTGTTTTTCTATTTGCATGATTAATGTTGCTGCTTTATTGCTTAACCGATGCATGGCACGTATCCATTGTTGGTCTAACGCTCACAGTTCGAAGAAATAATCCGTTGGGATATTGGTTCCCAATTATTAATAATCCCCCGTCTGTAATTCGATAAGGATTACATCCAAACTGGTCTCAAATTTGACAAAAAAGTACAATGCCACATTGTATTGGTGTCCATATGACAACACGATAAGTTTCATGGACTTCAAATAAGTTTTGGATGTACTAGAATTTAAAAATCAAGATTCTCAATGTTTGAAATTTGTTGCACAAGAAGTAAACATGCACCCAGTGAGACACATGTGTTTTTGAAATCCATTTAGGTGCACTGTCACATGTGCATGTAGCTCAAATTTGATTTTTGCACACATTATACCCGTAGAAATCAATCAATCAATGTAGTAAAACGTCTTAATGATCTCTGCAATTTTTTTGAAATTAAAAAGACCGTCCTTTGGTAACATGTATGTTCACCGCGGGATAATTAATTTAACATGCATCTTAGTTGCGGTGGATTCGCGGTGTGTGTGGGTGGATGTGTGCGTCTGGGGGTGGCGGGTGGCTCGCAGTACACTACGAGTTGTGAGCCACCGTGTGGGTTAGCCGTTTTGTTAGGCAGGCCGGTGCCACATCAGAGTCGTGAAATCGTTATTCAAAACATTACACAACCCTTTCATACATAAATGTTTTGGCCACATGCAGTCGATGGTTGTCCTACACGACACTTGATACTCGCGTGTGACGCATTTTGTGGGCCCGCGAGGTTGTCGTCCATCGCTTTGACGAACAGCCGGCAGTGAGGTTAATTTGACCAGCAAGGTAGAATCTTTTTTGTTTGTGTTATGGTGGTATATAGTACACGTCGAAGAGGTGGGAGGGTACTAGCATATATACTATACGTACGCGTCCATGAACAAGTACACCTCACTCAGTGTTGGTACTTTTTGGTTACCGAGGCACGTGCCACATCAAAATTGTGAAATTGGTTATTCAAACATCACACAACACCTTTTTGGGCCACATGCATATCCTAGCTAGGACACTCACATGTGACGCTTCCATCTGTGGGCCCATGAGGCCATCGTCTATGCATGCATGCATCACTTTGACCTACATCGGGAGAGGTTAATTAATTTCACCATCGATGAGGATTCTTTTGGGTTGTACGTATATTACGGCAGGAGCATATAGTATGCGGTGAAGAGGGGGGAAGGGGACCATCATATGTAGTACGCTTGATATGAACCTCACTCTGTGTGGGTGCTTGGTTTACGGTATTTGAGGCATGTGGCATATCAAAGTTGTGCATTTTGGGTATTCAACATATATATGTTTGGCCCACATGCAAAGCGGTGGTGGTTGTCCTCTCGCACCCACTTAAGCGGTTATCAGCGATATCGATGCTTTCCATCGGTGGGCCCGCTTGGTCCATCACTACTTTTTGCCTGACAACAAGATAGGTTAATTTGACTTAGGAGGGGATTATTATTTTTGCTCTAGGATGACATGCATGATACAGTTTGAGCACACACACATGCATGTGTACGCATGAATCCCTCCCATCGAGTCGAAGTGGCTAGTACAACGACACATCATGAACCGATCTCGCTCTGTGTGGGGAGCTACTGTACAATTTTTGAAACACGCACCACATCAATGTTGTGTATTCAAACATGCATGCATGCATCACCTCCATACATATGCATGTAGTGGTTGCCTTCGAACAATACACTCCCTCGCGTGGTTATCAGCGACAAGCCTATACATTCGTGGGCCAGCATGGACATGCATGATCACCTTGACCAACAATAAGATAGGTTACCATGGCGGATTCTTCATTTGGTTCGTGTTATCGTAGTATAGGTCATGGTGAGATTCAGACCTAATTAAGTTTGAGCGCATATACTATGCACGCATGCATGCATGAATCTCCCCGTCGTTGGCTTGAAGTGTGGTGTAACATATACATGCATCGTCAACCTAACCCTCACTCGGTGTGGGGATTCATAGTTTGAAATCACGGTGCCACATCAAAGTTGTTCCATTGTTACTCAAAAGCACACGTCTCCATACATATGTTTGGGCCACACACATGCAATGGTTGTCTTCGGGGACTAGCTACTTGCGTGATTATTGGCGAGCTAGCCCATCTCAGGTGGTCGCATGGACGGCCATCACGTTGACCAACAACAAGAGAGAGGTTGTACCACCAAGGTGGATTATTCTTGGTTTGTTTTATGATCCATCTTGGTGAGATATATGCCTCTCTGGCCCACCAACTAAAATTGTGTGTGTGGGGGGTTGCTACTTTGCACTTTGCTAGGTGAACCTTCGTTGGGGGGCACATTCATAGCTTAGGATTCCCTTCGTGGCGACACGAGGGGGGGGGCTGCTAGCTACTTCACACTTTGATAGGTGAACCTCGGTTGGGGGGGAGGGGGGCATGCATTCATAGCTTAGGATTCCCTTCATGCCGATACGAGGGGGGAAGGGCTGCTAGCTACTTCACACTTTGCTAGGTGAACCTCAGTTGGGGGGGCATGCATTCTTAGCTTAGGATTCCCTTCATGCCGACACGAGGGAGGGGTGACTGCTAGCTACTTCCCAGTTTGCTCGGGTGAACCTCGGTTGGGGGGGGGCATGCATTCATAGCTTCGGAATCCCTTCGTGTCGACACGAGGGAGGGGGGCTACTAGGTACTTTGCACTTTTCTAGGTGAAACTCGGTTGGGGGGGCATGCATTCATAGCTTAGGATTCCCTTCGTGCTGACACGAGGGAGGGGGGTTGTTAGCTACTTCACACTTTTCTAGGGTGAACCTCGGTTGGGGGGCATGCATTCGTAGCTTAGGATTCCCATCATGCCGGCACGAGGGAGGGGGGCTGCTAGCTACTTTGCACTTTGACAGGTGAATGAACCTCGGTTGGGGGGCATTCATTCATAGCTTAGGATTCCTTTGTGCCGACACGAGGAAGGAGGGGGGCTGCTATCTACTTCGCACTTTGCTAGGTGAACCTCGGTTGGGGGAGGGGGCATGCATTCATAGCTTAGGATTCCTTTCATGCCGACACGAGGGTGGGGGGTGGGGGCAAGCAATACCGTGCACTTTGCAAGAGAGGTGCCACATCAAAGTTGCATTTGGTATTTGAAAATCAAACCACCCTTTTGATACATAAATTTGGTCCACATGCAAGTGTGTTCATGTTCTGACCCTCTCCCGTGTCATTTTTCTTAAAATTTATGAACATTAGACAAGTCGGATGGCGCAACAGACACAGTTCACTCAAACTAATTGTGTGCCACGCCGGTGCACCTGTCACGCACACATCCGCACAGTACATTGGGCTCCACGAGGCTCCCCCTCACAAAAATATCTGCCCGCCTCGAGGGTTTTTCTGTTTCAAAACGCACGGTTGTTATCTTCGGACCTTATGCGATGTTTCTTGTTCCCAATCCCGCCTGCATCCCTAGAAAATATTTGCCCACCTCGAGGGTTTTCTGTTTCATAACACACAGTTGTTATCTCCGGACAATGTGCGATGCACTATCATCAAAATTTTCAATAGCCCAGCATTTCACTCCCACGTTTGACTCTCGCATAGTAAAATTTTCAGTACCCGCGTCATTTTCACAAACACTCCGCGCCCCCCTCCACACAAACACACACACACACACACACCAAAACCTCCTCGGGCGTGCGCACACAGACACACACACACCCTCCCTCGCTCGAAACCCTAGCAAGGTCCCCGCCGCCGCTGCCACAAGGCCTCCATTGTCAACATCTGTCGGTTTGCCCGTGCAACTTACCGACCAATCTCCATACCCAGGCCGCCCTGAGTTTCTTAGATGATGCCTGCCAAACGCCCCCTTTCCCATAGATCCCCATCCCCATCCCCCACTCCAGAGCATCACAGCCTAAGCCCGGCTACACTTCCCGTCGAGCTCGAGGAGCGACTGCTCCAAAAGAGGTGTATAGCGGTCTCTTCGCCCGACGTCACCCAGGAAGCTGACAACCATTACTAGCGGCAGTCACTCAAGCAACGGGCTAGAGTGTGCAGGCATGTCTCATCCGTCGGCTACGACATCGAGGTCATCGACAGTGACGGCCTAAGGCGGGATGTGTCACAGGTTAAGTGGCCCTCCCCCAACCCCTCGGGTTCAACCGCCGTCGATCTCATCCAGGGCCTAATATGGCCATTAATGGCGCATCTACTAATGGCGCACCTAATATGGCCATTAATGGCGCATCAGAGGTGCGCCATTGACAGCACGCCATTAGTAATTTTTACTAATGGCGCACTACCTGGTGCGCCATTAGTATATGCAAGGGTGCGCCATTAGTATGCCTCGAGGGGCATGTATACCCAGTGCTTTGGCATACTAATGGCGCACCACCTCCGGATGCGCCATTAGTAATCAAGACATACTAATGGCGCACTTCCGGTGATGCGCCATTAGTATGCCTTTGTCATACTAATGGCGCCGCGATCATGTGATGCGCCATTAGTATGAATATTAGGTTTTTTATTTTTATTTTCTGTTTTTGCACAGGTTACAAAATGTATAATTTGACAAAATATAGACAGCACACATCAACAATAGATTCATCAAATACAATAGAAGATTAGTCCTTGAATACAATTCATCATATTAGTCTCCGAATACAATTCATCATATTAGTCTCCGAATTGAAAAGACCGAACAAAGATAGAACATTATATTACAAGTCTCGAGACCGCGAGTAGCGAGTTTATCTTCGCATTACAAGTCGATATCGATCATCTAAACTACCATCACATAGAAGAGAGCTGCGGTCATCACGATGAGCATCATCACGATGAAACTCGTCTTCATCCGGTTCCTCCAACGCTCCATTCCCTCTCCCGCTATATAGCGGGCGTATCTAGATTCGGCCTCGGCCCTAGTGGTGTACCCTTTGTAATCATATTACGCTGAATCGGTGAACCTGTCTCCGACACTCCTCCCGATCATCGTGAACTCCGGGAACCTTACCCTTGTACCACGACATACGCCGGCATCGCTATGCACTAGCCAAACGTAAACGTTAGTACCAATTCACAGACAATACATAAGCAATATATAAGTATGCAATAGAACGATCGGAAGAGAAAAGCAAGACATTAATAGCATCGATTACATCTAAGTTGAACGACTCTCGAAACCAAAGAGACATACTACAAGTTCATTAAAGTTTAATTACAACATGACCCAATCGATGTTTGAGAACTGAACAACTCGACTCAAGGGATCGGAGGCGTGGATGAAGCCGCCGTCTCATCGTGGGAGTCATGAAAGAGCAGGCGTTGTCATCCTGCATTTGTAGCATTGTGTCGATGTCCTTTGTTGGACGGTTGATTTACGAGGTAGAACTGCCCCGAGTGCGAAGGACATCTTGATGGATGATTTCCGCAAACTCCGACTGGATGCGAAAGAATTCTTGTCGGAGGTCCGCGCCCTGGATTGCCGACACGCTCGCGGCCCAATCTTGGAGTTTACTCGGTAGCAGAAGTTGATGCTTGTGATGGATGGCATAGCAGGCACCCTTCTGACCGCCAGGCGGCTGCTTGACGCAGCAGAACGTCGTATTGTGGGAGAACACGTGCTTGTCGTACTTACGAATAGGCCTGGTGAAGGTGCCTCCAGATTTGGCGTGGCCGGGAGAACATCATCAAGAACCTTCTTGACATTTGTCTAGTCTACGTTCAATCGACGGTCCGGTCGAAATACGTGGCCATGGAATATTTAGGGCTTAGGAGGATGAGCGTGCAACGTGTGTCACCGCAGAAAACACGGAATGTTAAAAGAAAACGATCGAAATGTAAGAATTCATATGTTACGGGCGGTTGAGGGGAGGACTTACTCGGGAAAGTAAGGCACGAGGAAGTTATCCTTATCTTGGTTTGCCGAATGGCGCCTTGAGGTAAGAACTCGCGACTTGCGGTCCCAGCGCTGCCCAAGATCTTGGCACGCATGTAGAAGGGGTCGACTATCACGATGTCCGGGTCTTGTCGCGAATGATCCGCATCTCCATACTCAGCGAAAATAGCCGAGCGAAGGTGTAGTGCAGCGGATGAAGGTTCAACATAGCGTGGATGTCATCAAAACGCGGGACGATCGTGACGCCCGATGGAGTTATCCACAAAGCCCTTGCCCGGCGGCACCTTGGCCGCGAAAACCGGGTATGCCACATCCTTCTCCCTGAGACGCCGCTTCTCCAAAGAAAGAACACTCTCATGCAGACTCCGCATAGCACCGGTTGCAGCATTGAGCATATTTGTCGGTAGCATCGCCCTACCCGCCACATGCACCCTCCTCGAGATATCCTGCGGTGAAGGTGGCCCGTCCTGAGCACGGACCTTACTCGGTGCCGGCTGGCTCGCACCCTTCTTAGTCTTTCTTTTGCGTGCCTTCTTCTTCTCCTGTAATGGGACCGAGTTTTGCTCACAGACCGCCTTCTTGAGTGTGTTGGGGCTGATAATATTTCGCACCTCGCCTATCTAAGGCTCGATGAAGTCGGCAGCTGGAGGCGTCTCCTGAGAGCTGAACACCAGACGGCGCCTGTTGCAACTTGGCTTCTCCGCGGTACGAGCTAGATCGCACACGTCTTTTGTTGGGTTTGGTTCTTGAGAAGGAGGCCCCATGAAGTCGCCATCGCACTCCATGCTCGGCAAAATCTTGATTAGCGTTGCCAAATGTATCATAGTCGTCGTCGTCGTCATTACGATCCTGTGCCATATGCATGTTTGGATCGATGGCATAGGGATGTCCGGCACCGTTACGGCGGTCTTGCCATGGGGCCGACTTGGCGCCGCACGATGGCGGTGTTGTCTTTGGTGGTGTCCCCGCCCCCAAACGAATCTGGCTCTTCGCCAAAGCGAGGCCAGCTCAGGCGGCGCCGAGGGTCATCACGTCATCATCGTCGGCCCGACGGTCGATTCGGAGGTAACAAGTCATCGCAGCCTGGCAGCACCGAACCAGTTGAACCCTAAACAAGTTGGGTGGCATCCGGGTACCGTGGAACAAGGGTTGCCCGGTTGAACGATTTTGCCCTTGGCGACATCGACCAACTCGTTGTTCACGAAGTGGAGGAGAGTGCACGAACGTCGGCGGCGCCCTGCGAAAACATGTAGGGCGTCAGGGATGCCGATCAAAAGGCAAGGAGATGAAGTCCTCGGCCGAGAGAGGCTTAATTAGTTACCGTGATGATGGCGTCGAGCTCGGCTAATATAGAGGCACCGCCAACGGGCGTGCGATTGACGGAGGGGCCGCTTGCTGCAGAGGTGCGGCGGCGTACACCCGGGTGCATTAAGCTCCGTGCGGCGTCGGAGACACCAATACCGCCTCCGCTGGAGGCACCAATGGCCCCGCCATCGCATTATGCGAGTTGCTGGCCGTGAAGCTAGGAATCGGGGCGGCTCGTTGGCCGCCCGCAATCCACGACTCAACCCCGAGATCAAGGTAGGCACAAGGCGGTGATCGTCGCCCGAGTCGTTGTTCCACTTGCTCTTGGACAATCTCCGTATCCGCGCCACTGTGCCTTGAGTTCTTGAACCTCTCGCGCTGGCTTTCCGAGCTGGTCTTTTCTCCTTCCGCACACCAGTGTATAGTATGACCCCATTTTGTCGACAAGCCTTTGCGGCCACACGACCAGGTGACGCCGGCCATCGAGCTTATCCTTGTTCTTCATTACATTCAACCCCTATTTAGAGTGGTGTCCCAAGGGTTGCTCTGAGTCGACCCAGCGCCATCGCTTTCGATCGCTGCGGAAGGAATGTGAACCATTTAGAAATTCGGTTTCATTAATTAGAATGCAACCATATGGAGCTAATTACGCTGGGTGTATTCCTTACAGAACAAGCTCAAGCTGCCTGGTCTTGGATCCGTGGTAAGCTCCTTTGTTTTCGGGTCCTTCTTGTACCGGGCCTGACAAAGTTCCTGGTCTTCTTGTCACCGCCAGTATGTATCGAAGAGGGGCGGTAGGCCTTGCTCGGCACGGTCCGCCTCCTCCTTGTCCCATATAGGCTCCGCCACTCTGTAACCGCCGGGACCGAGTGTGTGTTCCCCTATGTTCAGCTCCGCATTTGTTTCCCCACTCACTTGATTGGGAGCTTGCGGTGCTCGAGCAATTGATCTTGAAGTCGTTGTAGTCATCTTCGGTGATCGAAGGATTTTTCTCCTTGATCTTCTCATAACTCTCACCTTTCTCGATCATTCTCTTCACATTGCTTTTCCAAGTAGACAGGGCCTTGCTCATCTTCGTGAGGGCAACATTGTTCACTTTATTCCCTTTGAGGCTTGTGTTTTCAAATTCAGCGGGAACTTGTATCGTTCGTGCAGCTTCGTGAAGAGGAGGTTGCGCATAAATTCCTCGGTCGGGATGCCTCGGGTTCTCGGTGTTGATCGAGGCGGTGCTCTGGACAATGCACCCGAGCTGAAGCGAGTACCCCTTGACTATTCGTTCGGGCGCCGTTGGATTCCCGTTGGAGTCCACTTGATAACTTCCTCCTTGAGGGTGCGGAGCACGATCGGGCGCCAGTCCTTCCGTTGCCTCTTCGGTGGCTGCCATCTGTGCGCGGCGCCGCCATCATCGATGGTGGCATCCTCGGCGGCACCATCGGTGGTGGCATCGGTGTTGTCATCCTCGGCGGCACCATCCGTGGTCTCGGGATCGGTGGGGAAGGCGGCGGCCTCATACAAGTGAGGTTGTTCCTCCATCTCTGGGACAGCTCCCGAATGCCTTGCCGCCCGAACCCCGGCCTCATTGTTGTGGGCCATGTTTCTCTCTAAATAGAAACAAAGTTTGGTCAAAAGTTGGTTATTGTCAAGGAACAAGATCATGGTCTCATCATTTAGGGTTTGTCGACACCGAGGCATCCTAAAATCTAAGCTTTTATCATTGAGGGTTTTTCAACGCCAAGGCACCCTAAAAGCCTAACTTTTCATCATTTCGGTTTTTATCGACACCGAGGCACCCTAAAAGCCATGCATTAGTCACAAGTACGCCGGGGCACTTGATCCTACTTAATTAACTACTAAGATACCCGGCCCATGCATTAGTCACAAGTACCCCATATGTCCTATTTTTAGCAAAGTCATGCTAAAATTCACGGAAAATTTCAGCATGACCTTTGCTGAAAATAGGACATATGGAGTACCCGAATTTGCTTGAACGGAAGTTAATCGACATTCCAGCAAACTCAAGGGCCTCTCGGGTACCTGCAATATCATCACGACCACGATGGTCGGAGACAAAACCCGACAAACTAGCAAAATCATCACAAATTGTTTTACATTAAAGATGATCATCATCTTTACAAGTCTTTCTCAATGTGATCACAAGTAATTCAGAGGCATCACAAGTAATTCAGAGCATCACAAGGCATTAGTAGTTCAGTACATGAACAAGTTTTACAAAGCACATCAATTTGTGTGCCTAACTGAATTTTCAGTAACCGAATAAACTGAATTTTCAAAACTGCAAGAAGCCAATTAAAAAAATCCCCTTCTTCTTGTCTCCTCTCACTATCTCTCACACATGTACACATGGCAAACCACAAAGGGTGTGTCAAGAAATTACTAAACTAATAATCCAACCACTAAAGCACAAAGGGTGTGTCAAGAAATGTTGCAATTAAAACAACGACTTGTCACTAACGACATTGGGCACACCACGATTAGCATGGAATTGACATTATTTATTGCGCATTGAATATGTCAAAAGGGAGGGTATATAACAAACTTAATTTTTTCAAAATATCCATGGACCAGGTTCAACTACTCAACTTAAGCGGCTTTACGGACTTTCTTTTACATGATTAAAGATAGGTCAAGCAAGAGTATATAAAAACAGCACATTTCCGGATTAGATGAGTGACACCATCGATCCGTTGCAAACTTGGAAAAAATTATGACAATCCTTGGAATCGCAGGACAATATTACGAAGAAAGAGTTTAATGAGGCTAGCATCATTACTACAGCTCCGTAAATCTAATAGTGATCAAATGAGACTGTTAGCTCCTAATGAAATATGTTGTAAAGTCGACAGGCCATAAGATTGATTGAACATGGCTGAGAAAGGAGTAGTACTCTGCCTTTCGGTGGAAGAAGACTTATCTATACATGTGCGATTACTTTTTTTTGAGAAAGTCATGTGCGATTACTTATGTAAGGCCCTGTTTGTTTGGCGCTTATACTTCAGATTTTGCAGCTTTTTCCACTTTGGCTTAAAAATGCACAGGTTCTTTGAAAATTGGTAAAAAGGATGACCAAATAAAACTAAAAAGGAATAATCAGGGAATCAAAACCTTTAGCGGTGTAGTTTTACATTTGCTCGATGCTTTCTCTTATATGACACCTTGAGGCCAATTTAGACGTGTCCCTCGCCTAAAATATTTCGAGTGATGAACTGCATATTCCAAGGAATACAATGAGATCTGAGTACAAGTTAAATGCAAGAACAAACAGAGAATTGGATGCAGTACTCAATAGCATATTATTAACTTAAGTGTTGCTATTTAAGCTTACATAATGATGTACAGAGATGTATGGAAGTTGAAACAGATTTATTCTTCAATACTTTTTAAAGTGGAATTAGCGAAACAACATAAAAAATAATATGTTTGGGAGAGCATCCCGCATGTTAATATGTTACGAGAAACATCCCAAAGAAGCTTGCCAAATTTACCTTTACTGAGCAACATCTACAAATAATAATGTAAGAGATGCAAGCCAAAACTACTTACGAGTAGCAAACCAGTGAACAACTATAAACCATAGAACTTAGGGAACCACAGCCAAAAAAATGTGACTGCGTGTAAAATAAAAAGAAATATTTCTTTGCAGGTAGGACGTGCGAGTTCTTCAAAACATTTGATGCGTAAGATTTAGTGCAAAGGAGAAAGATATATATTTCACTCTCAACAATATAACCAAAGGTTATCCCAAAGATCAAAAAGCTCCCACTTGTTGTGGGGGCACAGGAAAGGAATTATTAGGTTCTTAGGCAGCATTTCCCTTGTTTGACTTTTTAAGGATACTAACTCAAACCCTGGACTTCCGGGATACAAGTGGAGATACTGCCATTCTCTTGTGGATACAAGTAAAATTCCTCAAATGAACATCTCAATTCTTACAAATGCCTGCATAATTATTATTTTTAAAAGAGGCAACGCCTGCATAAGGTTCAGTTTTAAAGCATTTGCTCATTGATTCACAGAAAAAACAAGGCAACGCGAGCTATCATTTATTCAATTCTAAAACCAAATGGGCCATTTTGGCACCACCAAGGCTCAACTATCATGCGTATAGATGCTGAAATATATATATTACAGGATAGTAACTAATAGGCGGCCTAAACACCAATGTGATGAGTATAGATGCTGCAGCACAAATCGATAAGTAATATTATTGCGTATATGCAGAGAAGGAAAAATCAAGTAAGCTAGACCACTACATGGTTTCATGACACCAAATTATCACTGAAAGCGTAAACGATAAATGGACACTTCTACAAACCAAAGATGCATTATTCACTTTGAAACTAGCAGAGACAAGGTTGCAAACATTACATCATGAATTGCAAATGGAATGGATAAATTTGAGACAGAAGGCATGAAGGTGGTCGTACCTTGGGCGGGTCGAGGGAGTCGGGTCGACGGTGGTGTGGACGGGCGGGTCGAGGTGGGCAGCAAGGCTGGCGGGGTCGAGACGGCGGCTGGGCGGCGAGGCAAGCCCGGGCGGCGGGGTCTGGGCGGCGGCCCGGCGGGCCCGGGCGGGCGGCGTCGGGCGGCGGGGGTTGGGTCAAGGGGTCGAGGCGGCGTCAGGCGGAGAGGGCGAGGGAGGAGAGGGCGAGGGCGAGGGCGAGGGCGAGGCAGCGGGCGCGGTGGGGGCGAGAGGGAGAGAATCGGGCGAGGGGATCGGGCGAAGGGGGATCGGGCGAAGGGGGCCACAATACTAATGGCGCACCTCACGCGGTGCGCCATTAGCATGTCCACACTAATGGCGCACCTCACCGTGGTGCGCCATTAGTAATTTTTTTATTTCCACAAAAGCCAAAAGGTTATCTACTACCAGAACCTATCCATGTCAAGCCCACTCTACTAGCTTGACTGGTCAGCCTCCAGTTCTCACACGGAGGTCTGGGTTCGACTCGAGGCTCCACAAATTTTTTTTAGCATTTAAAAGCTATTTGATACTTATTTATGTTTAAATATGTTCAAACTTGTTTAAATAATAACGATAATATTTTTTATAAGACGGTAGCATTTAAAAAGCTGTTTGATACTTATTTTTTATAAGACAGTAGCATTTTTTATAAGACAGTAGCATTTTTTATAAGACAATAGCATTTAAAAGCCATTTTAAAAGATGGAGGGAATCGAGGGTGCGGGGTCGGTGGCGGCCGGTGGACTGGGGGGGTGCTCGGCGAGGGGGGCCGGATCTGGCGAGGTGGGATAGCGATCGAGATGGAGGGGGATCGAGATCGAGTGTCCATGAAATTTAAAAATATTCATGATAGTTCAAAAAGTACCCATGAAATACAATCGAGAAATGAAGGCTACGATTTAAATACAATCGATCTTAGCTAGCTATCTGTTCACAATCTTCTTGCCCTTCTTTTTCGCAAATGGAGTTCTTACGTGGAGCAGACGTCCTTTAGGTAGGGTGGTCCTGCTTCTTCTTGTGGTGTATGCTGCTACTTCATCATCGTCGTCATGTTCGATCCTCGGTCGCCATACTTGTCAAAGTCTTGCTCATTGGCTACTCCATCCATTCCGATGATCTTCCTTTTGCCTCTCCTCACGACAACACGACTGGGCTTTGGCGGGTCGGTAATGAAGAAGCATTGGTCCACTTGGGAAGCCAGTACCCATGGCTCACTTTTTAAGCGGTGACGCTTATACCATGATCTTGGATTTGGCTTCGTATAACCATGGTGGTGAAATACCGGTCTTCTTTTATGACGTTCTTGGCCCATCCGACACGGAACATCGGGACCTTCTCTCCGGTAGCTCAGCTCCCAGATCTCCTCGATCCTTCCGTAGTATCTGTCCTTGTCGTTACGGTGTAGGATTCCATCGTTACCCGGAGTTACGATAACCATCGCTCTTCATGTCCTTGGCCTCGTGTAGAATGTGTAGCCGTTGATATCGTGACGCCTCATAGGTCATCGAGGTTGTGCTCGGCGCGTGACAAGGCGAATATGAGTTGTTCTTCCGCGGAAGAATCCTCATGTAAAGGGTAATGACGAAGCTTACGCTTGAACCAACGCGTGAAACATGAGTTGTGCTCTTTGATTATATCTCCGTCCGTCCTCTCTTGGCCTCGGTCATTGTACGTCTTTTTAATAAAGGTTTTGTGCTCTACCACCCAAGGATCGACCACGTCTATGTGTTGTAGCGCGACTAGGTTTGCTCTTTCAAAGTCGGCGAGTCGACCCTCGAAGTCGACATGCATTTCGCGGCGACCCTCACGGTGACCCCATCCAGCGAGCTTGCCGAGGTGCCTGTTGACGGGCAGACCAACGGGGTTCTCGATGCCTAGATAATTCGTGCGATGGAGATGCACTCTTGGTCGAAAAGCCCTGGCTATGCTTCCTTCTAGACGTGACATGTTGCGAACGTATCCTTTGATGACACCATTCATCCTTTCGAACGGCATCATCTGTGCAGGAGCGTCGGCCCGAGTTGGATGATATCCTCCACTATATGGACCAGCGGATGCACCATAACGTCAAGAATGCGGGCGGAAGTACATCTCAAGCTCGCATAGTATCACCACGATCTCTTCCTGTAGCCTTACGAGTTGCCTCACGCCAATCGACTTCCGAGATGACGTCGAAGAAGTTGCATAGGCCAAATAGCGTTTCACGGACGTGCGCGTCCATGATCCCACGGATTGCAATCGGAAGTATCTGCGTCATCGACGCGTGACGGTCGTGGAGACTTCATCCCGCTGAACTTCTACTTCGCTGGGTCTAGGTATCTGCTTATCTTCCCACAGAATCGTAAGGAAGTTTTACTCCTAGGAGGCAGGTGAAAAACTGCTCGATCTCCTCCTCGACTTAGAGTGAAGCACGCGGAGGGTAGTCATTTCCGGTCTTCTTGGCCTTTTTGCCTTTGCGGCGACTTTACGTGTCCTGCCGCCTCATCATCATCATCATCATCATCATCATCATCATCATATATAGCGTGAAGCTCCTGCTCGATGCCCATTGATTTCAAGTCTGCCCTTGCTTTCGCCCATCTTTGGTCCTCTACGGCATGTTGAGCAGGGTACCAAGCAGACTCTCGCACACGTTCTTCGTGATATGCATGACATCAAGGCTGTGAGGCACACGGTGGATCTTCCAAGATCTGACAAGTCCCGTAAAACAGACCTCGCTTTTCCATACCTTCAGCAGCTCTGGCGCCTTTCGCTTCTTTCCCGCTCTGGCGCCTTTTTGCTTCTTTCGGCGGTGGGCAGTCTTTCCAATTTTCCAACAGCTTGTCTATTTCCTCGCCGCTCCTCGTACATCGGGCGTTTTCGGGTTCGGTTTCACCATCGAACAGATCCTTGCGTTTCCTCCACGGGTCATCGTCGCGAAGCCACCTTCGATGTCCCATGAACACGGTTTTCAAGACCCGGGATCTCTATCTAGCCGGGCGTCGTTGTGTCATCCATGCACCTTACGCATCCGGAAAATCCGTGGACTACCTGCCCCGCGACATATCCGTAATCGAGATAGTCGTGGCACCGTCATGAGCAGTGCGGCTCTCATAGGGAAATATTCTTTCTGCGGCGTCCCACGTATTGGCTGGCGTTTTCCACAGCGTGTCAAGCTCCTCTTTCAGCAGCCCCGGTCTGATTGATGTCGTTCCCTGGTTGTTTCGGTCCTTCAGTTAGCATACTCATGCGAATGTACTTCCTCTTCATGCACAACCGGGGGGAAGGTTGTACATCCGCACAAACACAGGCCAGGTGCTATGTGTGCTTCTCTGGCTGCCAAACGGATTGACTCCATCGGTGCTCGCGCCAAAGACGATGTTCCTTGGATCATTCCCAAATTCCGAGTCTTGAAGTTCAACGCTTGCCACCGGCTCGCATCCTTAGGGTGACTCGGCATCTTGTCTTTTTATCTATCTCCGGATCATTTGCGTCATCTTCCCGCTTCTTCTCCTCCCTATCCGGCGTGCAACGCAGGAGCTTTGCTACCTTAGGGTCCGCGAAATACCGCTGCAGACGAGGAGTGATCGGAAAGTACGACACCACTTTTCGAGGAGCTTTCTTCCTCTTCTTGTATCGAGTGACGCCGCACACCGGACATATGGTAGACTCAGCGTGCTCGTCCCGATAAATGATGCAATTGTTCATGCACACATGGTATTTCACGGCGGTAAATCCAGAGGACACACGATTTTCTTCGCCTCCTCCAAATTGGTCGGGCACTTGTTCCCCTTGGGAAGACGTTCGTGCTGTAATGACATGTTCTCGTCGAAGCACGCGTCGGTCATTTTGTGTTTTACCGTCATCTCCGGGCCATGAGCGTTACTTTTCAGCGGGTATCCTCGGGCCTGCATCCTTCATACAATGGAGTAACCGCGTCTAACTCAAGTTGATCCATCTTGGCTTTCTCTCGGCGGCAGCTCTTGCGTTATCCGTCGCTTGAGAAGCAGCTCTTGAATATGAGGGTCTGCACCCAGCCCATCGATGGTCCAGCGTAAATACGCTCCGCCGGCATCATCATCTTCATGATCATGCCCGTCGCCTGCTCGACATCTTCCTCATCATCATGTCCTGCATATTCTACATGATGACTGTGTATGCAACATCACGATCGTGATCATCGCCGGGATTCTTCGTCTTCTCGCCCGCCCGAGCCGCGGTGGTTGTCTTGCTGCCCTTCCTCATTTCTTGCCCGCCCGCATGGACGACTTCGTAGTCATCTTCATCACCTTGCCACCGATAGCCATCCATGAAACCACGCAACAGCGGTGGTCCCGCACCTGCCGGAATCCGGTCCGCAATAAGGCTCTTGACTTGCATCTTCGACACGGACATATTATCTCCGTCTCGTTCTTTTGAAGCATCTCGGCCCGCGGACCTCAAAACCTATTCACGATGCCTTCGGTCATCGTATGCGGACCATATGGTCGCTGGGTAGAGCAAAAGCGATATTTTAGAACCAAGAAAAAATTTGGCATGACTTTCCCTAAAAATAGGACCAAAAAGGATGCTTAATGCCAAAATTCTCGCCGAAACGGAAATGAATCAACATTCCGGCAAAATATTGGCAACTATCGCATTTCAAATACCAGTACACCTCCAAAAACAAACACATATGCAAACACCAAAAACATATGCAACACCACGAACATACATAGATCTAGCTAGGCCGTAAAAAGTGCATGTGCACATTGTTGTAAGGAGAACAACCTAAATATAGCTTCCCCCCTTACTTACCTATTAAAACAAGGTAATTTAACCACTTAATTTGAATGAATCTATGGTGGAAATGAGGTGAAAAAGAGGAGGCACCAGAGACAAGGAGGAGGTGGAGAGAATGAAGTGGGGAGAAAGTGAGTGTGTGGGTAGGAGAGGCTGTCCCAAATATCTTGTTGCTGCCCACTTACTAATGGCGCACCTCTTGCATGGTGCGCCATTAGTAGTTACCACTACTAATGGCGCACCTAAGCAGGATGCGCCATTAGTATGTTTGGACAAGCGCACTAGTTCAAAAAAAGTTTCTATACTAATGGCGCACCCACACCACAGTGCGCCATTAGTAGTTACAACTACTAATGGCACACTCGGGCAGGATGCGCCATTAGTATGTTTGGACAGGCGCACTAGTTTAAAAAATGGAGTGGTACTAATGGCGCACCCACACCCTGGTGCGCCATGAGGAGTTACCACTCCTCATGGCGCACTCGGGCGGGATGCGCCATTAGTATGTTTGGACAGGCGCACTAGTTTAAAAAATTGGGTACTAATGGCGCACCCAAAGCATGGTGCGCCATTAGTAGTTTAGACTCTAATGGCGCATCGAATGGCGGTGCGCCATTAGTATATACTAATGGCGCACCATCTTTCCGGTGCGCCATTAGTGTCATTTCCATCTATAGCCCTTTTCCTAGTAGTGGCTGCTGATCTCCTCTGGCTCGCTATCAACAATTTGCCATTCTACGTCGCCATCGAACCCCTTTTGTCATTTCTGAAGGACACGTTCTGCGACGCTGGCTTGGGATCCACAGCTTCCAAGTCAGACCTCATCGACGGTGACCACGAGGAGGGCACCCTCTCCGGTTCTTCCAAGGGGAAAGAGCCCATCTGCTCTTCCGAGGGGAAAGCGCCCGTCTGCGACATCAGGGAGGCCACCCTACAGCCATGCTCTTCCAAGGGGAGGGAGCCCATCTACGACATCATCGAGTGCATCCAGGGTCCGTGCTCTTCCCACGGGAACGAGCCCATCCGTGACAAGTGAGGAAACCCATGATTTGTTTTGTCGAGTCCCTTTTGTACTGTAGTGAGAATATGTCCAGTTTTAATTGCTATATCTGGTTGTTTGAAGTATGCCTTGTTTATTTCAGTTGTTCACAATGCGATGCTCTATATGTGCAATTATTTACTGTGCAGTACATTTCATCAATCCAGTTTTAAACTTACCGATAGGAATGCATATATTTGCTTGTTGTTAAGCCTGTTTTTCTGGGAAAGGCTGTTATAGCTAGCATATGCCTCTTTTAAAGTTTTTTGATTGTTCGGTTGTTTGTAGTTAGCATATGTTCAGTTTTAAATGCTATCTTTGGTTGTTCGTAGTATGCCTTGTTTATTCCAGTTATTCACAACGTGATGTTCTATATGTGAAAGTATGAATTGTGCAGTTCAATTTCATCAGTACGAGTTTCAACAATACCACTATGAATGACTACATTTGGTTGCTGCATCTGGTAGTTAACATGCCTTTCCATTTTTATTTAACCATAACTAGTGTACTTAGACCGGCACAATACCAGTTCGAATGACTATGTTTGCTTGTTGTTAAATGTTAGGCCTGTTGCAGTTAGCACACCTTCCCACTTGTTTTGCTTTACTAGCGTGCTTAAACCTGCACACTGAAGCTATCTTTTGGAGACTATTTTCTCTTCCATCTATAATTTTGGTTGATGTTTAGCTTGTTGTGCTTAACATGCTTCTCGATGTACCTACACAGGACAATTTTGGGAACGACTGTTGTTTTCCATTGAGGTTAGTTTCATCCCATGGCTTATATCTGCTCACTATTCAGGATATCGGTAGCTGGTACCATATAGGCCGGCGACTGATAAGGGACTAATCGGTGAATCGGACTTTTAGCTGAATATGTCTGCAACCCATTTTTTGTTAGGTTAACTAGGGCCATATGTAATATATCTGAGGCTACATAGCAACATGCACTATACTTAATGTCTAAATATGCAATCCTAGGCTTCATAGCAACAAGGAAGAGTGTTACATTAATGTTCTAATGATGTCTAGATATACGTAGAAGAGTAGCAGCATCATCAACAACAGCACAACCTGTTTGGATACTCAACTTAGCGAGGTTTGAGTTAGTTTCTAGCTCATTACTAACCCTGAACTAAATCCATCCAAAGTGTTGTTTTGATGGGAGGGTTAGATTGACAATAAATGCACCAGGAGAACTAGCTCCAATTAGCACCTCTTAGGTTGGATAGTTTTTTTTGGGTGGGTTATAGATGAAACTAGCTCAAACTAGCCCTCATGTTTAGATATACTTTAGGGCTATTTGAGCCCTAACTAGCTCAAACTAACTGTAACCCATGGATACAACAACAGCTAATCAGTCGATAATTTGTAAGAATGAACTAAACTCCTTCCGACCCATAATATAAGATGTTAATTCATCTAATATGTGAGTATATTTGATGTTATAAGATACTCCCACCATTCCTAAATATTTGTCTTTTTAGAAATTTCAAATGGACTACCACATACGGATGTATATAGACATATTATAAAAGAGTGTTGTACTACATCATTGTGCAACTGTTGTTTAGCTTCTAATATTAACTTGGTGCTTTTAGGTACATAGCACAAATGCCCGTGCGTTGCAACGGGGGAAAAATTAAAATTTATTAGTGTAAAACACATCCGTTCTTTATAAGATCTCATGTGTTGTAATGAATATTGTACTCGAGAGTTTACCTGCCATCGTGCAGAGTAAATCTGCTCGTGCCTCACTTATCTTCTCATTGGTGTGAAACTACTGGGCTAGAACGTTGATCCTTAAAAAAGAAAAAAATGGTATTGTTTAGATATGTATTTAACACTGGCCCATAAAGTATTTCATCAGATTATCGATCAAATATGCCACTTCCATAGATTACACAAAGAAATGAAAAAAAAATTATTGGATGTAGATCAAAATCCACTACCTTTATTTCCAAGGAAAAAACTAACTTCAGAATGCAGAATTATCGGCTCAGCAGGTGATATGCGATTTCTGTAGGTAGATGGTGTGGATCCCTTCTCCCTTGTGAAACTACATTAATCTCTTAACAAAACACCCTTCGAGCCATCTCGAGCTTGGTGTATCTGTCTCTTGGTGAACAGATTGAACTGAGATAGCACATTCATTGTTACAGTAAGGGAGTGAGAGGGCATTGCTTGTGAGATATGTACCAACAATGATAGCGATGAGTGGGGAAAAGAGAGCCTGCCGAGTAAGATGCATGTATAGTCAGGGTGGCGATTTGGTTATGGAAGGACAGTCAAGTTGACAGGTTGTGCCAAAGTGCACAATCAGTTTGTATCTCACGACCACATATATATTGAGAGGTTTAAGGTTTTCGTTTGGACTTGTACCGATTAACACTGGAACACAAAACTGCACCAAAGATCGTGCCCACAAGGACGCCTGTGCAGTGCTCGTCCTTGTGGCCAATCTGGAGAGTGTCGAGCACGATTGCTCAGCCACATTGGCGGTGCCGGAGCCATGGATGCATGTTCAGACTTGTACCAGCGTCTCACAAGAGCAAGCATATATTGTTGAGCTTTTTGTGCGCATCCTTCTCTCTATCCACCTCTCTCTCAAGGCTCTATCTTGCCCACTATCCTTAGCATGTGAAGGATTCTATTTATAATTAGCTCGCCCACACACCAGTTGGCTTTTCAACCTCCGTTTGTTGATTTCTAAGGTGGCTGATTGATATTCCAGACAACTTATGAACATATATCAACTGTTGGGAATAGGTTTAAGGGGGCGAGGTGGGATTTTTCAGACGAAAATATTGATGCAGCATCACAATCAGCGCCAGTCGGTTGGTTGTCACGGATTTTTCATATCAGCAAGGTCATGAGTTCAATTCTCCAAACAATTAAAAAATTTCACTTCCTCTAGAAAGCCCACTACACATCTGGCAGCCCATAGCGGCCCATAAGAGCAGGAAAAAGGAGGAAGGCAAACGAGCTGTTTGTGTGTTCCCTTCGCGTCTGCTTACATCAAGGGTTTTTCCGTTTCGAATTAGTACCACCTCGTGTATATCTTAAATATAAAATCACCTAAGCGGAACGAAACCAAGAATACCACCTTGCTTTAATAGTAGAAAGATATGTCATTGGTAAAGATCCGCGTTTTGACCCTTTCTGCGTATGGGGCAATGAGATATCGATGAACCAACATCAAGTGAGGAAGCTGATAAAGATTGTTAGTAAAATGGGTCTAACGATGGCAATTAAACTATTTGTTTACACTTTATCCAAGACAACAGCCAACTGCAGGATGGTAAGTAAGAACTCTGCAGCCTTCTTTTTACTTCCCATAATGAGTTGTGTTAGATGACAATGTCTCAATCTTTTTCCTTTGCAGTGGTTGCCAAAGCAGTTTACTCAAGATTACCTCTCAAACTACATGATTGGTGTGCATGCAAAGGTTAAAGTATTTCTACCAGAACACGATGATTATCTAGATGTTTTCATGAAGACCGTGAAGGATGGGCGGTCGGCCATCACAAGGGGTTGGACTAGAGTCGTGCGTGCCTTCTGCATGGAGGAGGGCACAATATGGGCATTCCACTTCACCTTGTTCAACAACCAGAATATATTTTGTCTCTTTCTTTACCGTCTTTAATAGTACAAGTATACAACTGTGGTTCATCATTCTTTATTTGGTTCTTATGTAATTCTTGAACGTATGTACCTATGAATCGAATAATGCATTGGTTGTTTGAACCTGATGGGTATGAATAAAGTTGTAGCATACATTCAAATTCAAATCCAAATCCGGTACAATTTGGAAAAGCAGCAATTAAATTGCGGTGAAATTAGACTCTCCAGGTTGTTACGGCACACACGGTTGCTAAAACACAAATGTTTGCGATATGCACCATAATTCGAGACGGTTCACAGAGAGGAAAGGTGTGCAAGCATGCACACAGTTTCCGTTTGCATAGTGTGTGCGATGTCAAACAATATCACAAACGGTGCGGGCAAACTGAACGTTTGTATTAGTTGCCTTATTGTACACAATTCGCAACCATGAACTGTTTCTGATGAAGTATGCATCGTAAACGTTTCACCATAGAATAGCGTGTGCGATAGGTTTCATGTACAACGATGTTACGACGGTCCGACGTTTCGTAATCCTGTCCGACACTCGTACAACGATTAGCTAATCTTCTTAACAGTGAACCATTTGTGATGGGCCGCGCATCATACACGTTCTATAATAGTGAACCATTTGTGATGGGCCGCGCATCATAAACGTAGCACCACAGAATACCGACTTCGATGGTAATGCGAGCAGAAACGAGTAGGAGTACTGTAGGGGCCCTATCCCCGACGGTTTCTGGGTCGTGTGGGAAGGACCCCCCTATCGCCCACACTCACTTGGTGGCGGTTCCAAATGCCGTCGCGGAAAGGGGTTAAAAACCGTTTGTTTAGGACCGACACGCACCAGTGTTATGTGTGTTGCTGGTGCTGCAACGAGAGATCACAATAGGTAGACCACAATATGGTCATTGAGGACACACCTTAACTTGAGAGATTACTTGTAGTTGATCAACAAGGTCCAACAAGAATCAATGTCATTTCTGCGCTGAAATTGACAGTGGTGGGTTACTCGTCTGTCAAATACTACTACTTTCAGGTACAACAGTCGCCTTATACCTCACCTTCTTGATATCAACATTATTTCTAGTTTTGAAGATGTACGTTCGTCTGTCATCCAGCAAAGCTTCACCCAGATTCTGGGCATAGTGAAGGTCTTGGCACTAGAATCTGTCGGCCCCAACCTGGACCAAGTTGTCAGTTGCCTGAGATGCTTTCTGTGCCTGAATAAGCTGCATATCAAGGTGATGTTCCTTTCCTGTTAAATGTTAACCATAATAGAGTTCAATTTTTTTGCACCATTTCCCAAGTTTACAATGACAATGTACTATGATTTCTGAAGGAATTTTGGAGGATGTCAGGACACACACCCCCACCCCATATTGGTTGCTTGATTCATATGGTTACAATCCATAAGCATTTCTCCTTTGGATTCATCTGTACTAGTTTTCTTAGGGACTTTTTTATCCAATCCAACCTCTTGTGAAGAAGGCTACATGTTTCTAGATTGTAATCAAATGCCCATGTTAATCATGTGAGATTGAAGATGGCACGTTGGTGCATTTTACAAATCCTGCTAACAAAATAGGACTGTAGTAGTGTTCAAAACTGCATGTAGGCACTAACACATTCTCTTCTTTTGTAGATAATAATAGGCCCGGAGGTGGATAATGTTTATAACAACAATCACATCGAATGCCTGGATCTGCATCTCTCAAGTATTACTTTGAACTCCTACCGAGGGACCTTACCGGAGATTACACTCGCCAGATTTTTTCTTGCCAGAGCAAGGGTGTTGAGGGTACTAAGGTTGAACACGCATTTAATTAGGAAAGATGAATGGTATGTTGATCAGACCCGGCAGGTACTTCAGAATGGAAGAGGATCCAAAAAAGCTAAACTTCATATTGGAAGAGCATATGACAGAGTAATTGGAAGTCATTGTGTCAAACCATACATGCCTTGTCAGCGGCTGATCCCTTTGCAGAAATGATGAAGTATGCAATGTGTGAATTTGAGCATTGTAATCTTTGAATTTGAACCTTGCAAGATTTATGGTATTTGTTATATTGAACCATTTTTGTTATCTTATCTCAACGCAAACAGTTCATCTGAGTGAACCGCATGTCGTATATCGCACACACCTTGATCTGGCTGACCGTTTCTTTTGTGTTGCCTAATAAAAAACAGTTCATCCGAGTGAACCGTATGCTGTACATCGCACACATCTTGATCTGGCCGACCGTCTCTTTTGTGTTGCCTAATCACAAATAGTTCATCCGAGTGAACCGTATGTTGTACATCGCACACACTTTCATCTGGCTGCCCGTTTCTTTTGTTCCTCCTCATCGCAAATGGTTAATTGAACTGAACCGTATGCCCTGCATCGCACACGCAACTAAAATCTGAACCGTGTTTGATGCATCCTTGTCGGTGTACAAAAGTAGGGGTCCCTTTTTGTACCCCTTTACTTGTGCGCGGGCAGTTGCAGCCCCACGCCCCTGGCCACACTTGGCGAGGCAGAGGAAGCAAAGCCACGAGACAACCAGAGCGACGCCAAGCTAGAAACACGAAGAGCAGAAGGGCGAGGTGAACTCCCCCCGGCAAGACCCTCGCCGGGGCGGCCACCACAGCCCCAGCAAGAACCTTGCCGGGGCAACTTGCCCAACACCAGCAGGGTTGCCGCCCTTGAGCCTAAGAGTTCCAACGCCCTCAACCACATTGGAACCAAGGCTCGGGGGGCGCCTCTGTGGTGGCATGCAGATCTTTGTGAAGACCTAGAACATGCAAGATTAGATGAGCATCAGAAGACGGAGATCCTCGGCGAGATCCTTGATTAGGATACCCACGAGACCCCCCGGCAAGACCCTTGCCGGGGACGACCACGACGCCGCGGCAAGACCCTTGCCGGGGCCCCGGCAAGACCCTTGCCGAAAACATCCGCAGGGCCGCAGCTAGGCCCGCATCTGCCAAGACTCCACCGCCGTTCCCATGCAGCTGCCAGCCCACCAACTAGGTGAGTACCTGCGTGGTGACGTGCGGCCTCTAGGCCAACTCAGCAAGCACATGCGTGGTGGCATGCAGATCTTCGTGAAGACTCTCCCGCAGCACCAACTTAGCAGCCAGCCAGCCAGCATGGCACTGCGCGCCTCGTCAGCCCGGACGCGCGTCGAAGCCAGTCGAGGCGGCGACAGCTGGGACGAGCTTCCTTGCCATCCCCGATAAAGCAAGAAGGGCACGTCGGCAGCGCATTAAATGCATTTGTCCTACGGTGCCAGGAGATAGACTCGACTACTGTATAACTTTCCACCTTCTGTGTGCCACTGTGGCAGCCCCTTTTGATTATAAAAGGAGGCCCGCGATGTACTGAGGAAGGATTAAGACTTTTTGGACCCTGCACGCCTTGTAGCTAGTCCAAGAACACCTGATAAACAAAAACCAGCTGGAGTAGGGTATTACGCATCACTTGCGGCCCGAACCTGGATAATCCCCCCACATTGATCTCTGAATCCCGCTCTTTCAACAACCCCGCGCCCGCCAACCGTAGCAAAAGGGATTCCTCGTGATCCCATAGGTGTCGTTTCCCCCGAAATCTTTGGTGCGCCAAGTAGGGGGCGCAAGCCGTGGAAATCTGGTTTTGAAACCAACACAGCGCCTCTTTCGTGGGGATGGCTCGAAGGGGGAGAGTGACGTTGGTCAGCCGCCCTCTGGTGCCGTCCGCAGCTACGACAACCATCCGCGTGGCCCCGAAAAGCTAAGTCATGCAAAATTTTGGCTAATTTCATTTTTATAAGTCTGTCTTCCTCGAAAGATCTCATTCCTTGTATGGGAAACCTACACGTGATGGGACCCTTCCGCTATTGGCAATGCCCTTGTCTCTATCTCGAGTCCGCTCGACAGTTCATGCGGCCGCGCTGAGAACGGCAAGGTGGCCTACCCGCTATCGGCTGCGCTCTTGTCCTATTTCAAGTCCGCTGGACAGTTCAAGTGACCGCGTTGGGGGCGGTATGGTGGTTTGCCTGGCAGCAAGCGCCCTCTCGGCAGGGTGCTATGGATCCGTCCTCAAAGCACCACGGCATGGGTTTATGGGCCGGCAGCCTTATCTCACCAAGCGTAGGGTGCAAACATACAAAGAAAGATCTAACGGGAAGATAGCATGCGTGATATTGAAATACTGTAGAGTTATATTACATCAAACAATCGTTGTGGTTCTAACTTAAGATAAAATTGTCTAGGTCTTGATCTCACATCGGCGACGAGAAATGGCGTGCCTAGTCCCGGCGCTGGCCCTCCACCCTCTCAACTCCGTCGACGCAGTCGATGATTGGCTGGATATGCTCCTTGAGCATCGTGACGTCGCGCTCCTCCGGCAAGCTCTCCAACGCGTTGGCAAAGTTGACGGTGGGGTTCCAGAACGCCACCTTGGTGAGCACCTTGGTCAGGGCGCACCGGGAGAGCCTCCGGGACTAGTTGGCCAGATAAGTTGCCCGGTTGGAGCGGACCTGCTCCAGGGCTCCAAGAACGCCCTCGAAGAACAGGGTTAGTTTGGCGTTGGGACTCACGTTCGGCTCCGGGGCGTACCTCACATTTGGCATCCCCATGGCAGCCAGCTTCCTGGTGGTCCCGCAGCAACGTCAGCGAGGCGGCTGACCCAATGGTTTATGCTCTCCGCGTACTCCTTATGTTCGGCGGCCTCATTCCTCCGCAGCTGCCTCTCCTCCTCCAAGTCCTTGGTCAGGGTCTCTTCCTAGGCCCTGACCTCCGAAAGCGTCCCCTCAAGACCCTCTAGCTTCAGCTTTAGGTCTTTGATGGAGTCGTTGGCCTTGGAGAGCAGCTCGGCCTTGCCGAGGACTGCGGCCTGTGCCTCCACCAAAGCATCGTTGATTGTGTCCTTCTCCTTTGCCAGCTCCAGGACCTGTTTCTTCAGTCCGTCCCGCTCCACCTCCAGCTCCTTCACCTTGCCGGCATGGACCAGGGCTTGAGCATTGAGTGCCTCCTTGTGCCTCTGCTCCAGCTCCTAAGTCCGCTGTGCGACGAGCTTTTCAACCTCCTCATCCTTGCCGCGGAGTGTGGCGGCGAGCGCCTCCTCACGAGCGGCAAGGTCCTCCTCCTGGGAGTTCAGCTCGGCCTGGTGCTGGTGCCGAGTGGCCTCGTCCTTGGCGGCCTGTTCCTTCGCCACCTCCTGGGCCTTCTCGACATCAACCTTCTTCAGGACAAGCTCCTGTTTGCGCTCAACCAGCAGATCCTGGGCAATCTTCAGTTCCTCGTGGGCCTGGCGGAACCTGGCCTGCATCTCGGCGACGCGCCCCGCGAGATCCACCTCTGCCTTGTCCACCGCCGCCATCCCGGACTTTGCCTTTTCCAGGCGGCACGGTGAAGCTCCTGGAGCTTCTGGAAGTTGGCGCTCATGGCCCGAAGGAGCTGCTCCTCTTGGGAACCACCGCCACCGGTGCTCGGCTCGTCAACAACCTCGAGCCCGGTGGCGGCGAGCACCTCGTCCTCGAACAAACCCCCCCTCGGTTGGCGCCCTGGTGCTCCCCGTTCCTGGGAGGTGGACGAACAGGTCGTCGGCCACCTTCAAGCATTTGCCCAAGCCAGATGCAGCAGATGAGGAAGGTTGGTCGTCAACCACCCTCTCCTCGGCAGTAGCCTTGCTGGCCTCTCCGGCAGGCCCCTTGCCAGCATCCTCGGCAGCGGCCTTGCCGGCCTCCCCGGCAGGCCCCTTGGCGGCATCCTCAGCGGCTGTCTTGGCGGCCTCCTCGGTAGCGATCTTGTCGGCCTCGGCCTCGGCCTCGGCGTCCCTGGCGACCTCCTCGATGATGGTGTCGATGTCCCCCCGTTCCACCGAGGAAGGGTCTGGATACCAAGAAGGGGAATGAGGCGGAGCCAAGGTCGATGTTCTAAAAGAAGAAGAAAGAACAGGGACAAAAAGAAAATAACTTACCCACACCGGGCTGGGAAGAAGTGGCCCCCTCCCCGCCAGTGTTCGTTGCCGGGGCAGAACCCCTGACACCCAAGTTCGCCTCTCCCTCCTCCATATGCGTGGGCTCGGTGGCAGATTCCCTTGCCGGGGATGCCCCTTGGGGCAGCGTAGTCGAGAGGGGCAGCGTGTTGGGGGTGGCCCTCGGCGGCTCCTCCTACTGCCGTTCTTCTTCTGCAAACCTGACAAGATAAGCATCGAGGATCCACACCGCAATGTTCATCAATGGAGAAGTGAGTGATGAGCTTACGCTGGGGGCTGAAGCGGGGGCTACGTCGGGGGCTGCTATCCGGGCTGCTATCCACCAGCAACAACGTATGCGAAGTACCCGCCAGGGGCTTGTCGCGCGTCGAGGCCTTGGCCCTCTTCGCCAACCTCTGGGCCAGCGTCTCCACGTCCCAGTGAAGATAACATCAAATCAAAAAAGGATAACACTGGAGTAAAGTCAAGAGATGACGTGGGGGCGAAATACTTACTCTTCCTCCACCTCCTCCTCCGCTAGCTTCCTCTTCCTTGCCGGGCTGAAATATCCGAGATCAAACTCGGCCTCCAAGGTGTTGCCCGACGGGGAAGGAGATGGGGTCTGGTACCGCTTGGACGAGGAAGAAGCAGTCGCCTTCCTCTTCGCCACCACGGCCTTTACCGCCTTTGTCGCTGCCGCGGCCTTCATCGCCCTCGTCTCGCGCATGAGCTGCTCCTGGGGCGGCTGCCGCTGCGAGGTCCTGCCGGGCCGGACCGGGTCACCAGAGCTGGCCCGCCGCAGGACACGCTGCCTCCCCGCGACTGGGGGGTTGTTCACCTCGACATCCTCTTCGAACGACTCATCGCCCGCGTCTTCAACAAGGAGGGCCTCGGCGTTGGCGCTGCTGGCCTCCCCGGCAGACTCCGCCCACTGGGCGATCTCCTTCTCCTCCGCGGCCGCGTCGGCCTCATCGTCCATGCCGCCAGCGCTGCCGGCCTCCTTGGCAAGCATCGCCTCCGCCGCCCTGGCGGCGATGTAGTCCTGCTCCGCCTTGGTGGTGTCCTTGGTGAGCAGCGGCTAGTCGCGGACATGAGCCTCCGACAAAGTGACGAAGAACTCCTGCACCTTCTCCGCTGGCGGCTCGGCCCAGGTCGGGTCAAGGCCATGCGCGTTGAAGTCCGGCATCATGGCGATGATGGCCAACTGGCGAGAGTTGTTGCTCAGTGGGACCACTCCTGCCGGCAACCCAAATAGGGGCCCCATGACGGCCTTGCCGGCCTTGCGTCCCTGCCGGTCCTCTCAGCCCTGCCGTCGCTGTCCACGTCAAGCTGAAAGAGCCTTTGACAGAAATGGGCGTGCCCCATCACCATGAAGTTGTGCTTCAGGCCAGGTCGGAGCCTCATGATGTCGGTCGCGTTCCTGAAATCCCAAGCCGGCTTCCCCTTGTTTTGCAGCGGGGCGATTCAGTGACGGATGAAGTCGGCCTCGATCATCTCGAGGGTGAGCCCAGCCATTGTGAGGCGACGGATCCTGGTGGTGGTGACCGTGAGCTTCTTGTCATTGGCGTCGAGGTCACTCCAGTCCTGGCGGTGGGTTGGCAGGCTCTGACGGACCCGGCAGAACTCCTGTGGGTCCTTCTCCTCGATCCAGCACCACCAGCCCAGCCACTCCTCCCACCTCTCCTTCTAGGCACCCTCCGGGTACGTGCCTTTCTCTTGGGTCCCCGGGATCCAGGCGATGCTCCCATAGATGGCGCCCCCTTGTTGGAGGCGAGAGTAAAAGTAGTGGCAGAAGAGCGTCGTGCTAGGGAGCACCCTGACAAAGCCCTCGCAGAGGTGGGCAAAGAGAGCCATGCACACCACGGCATTCAGCGTGAGATCCAAAAGATGGAAGCCATTGGTGTGCATGACGTCGTTGAAGAAGTTAGAGAAAGGGGGCAGAGCCCGCAAGGGAAGAAATCAACGACGAAGGGGTACCGATTTGGGCCGTCCTTGGCAAAACCGGTGGGGACGACGCTCGTGGCAGGGTGCCCTGTCATCTTCCTCCCTTACAGGGGAAAGAAGAAGTTCTTGAGGTGGATCGCATTGACCGTTGACGGGAAGTAGGCGAGCTGCATCCGCCGCACCACCGACTCGCTCTTCGGCGCCTCCTTCTCCCCGACATCCTTGGCCGCTCCCTTGCCCCTGCTGGTTTTGGGCGCCATGGCAGCTAGGAGTGGGCGAAGGATCAAGAGCAATGGGGGCGCAACGGTAGCAAGCAGAAGCAAGGACTTCGAATCTTTCGCCTGAGGAAGAAGAGAGGAACGACGGTCCCGAGATTGGAAGAAGCGCACAGGGTAAATGAGCAGCGCGCCTGTGTTTTTCCATTTTTATGGGGAAGGCACGGGCCGCTTCTATACTATTTACTACGATGTGGCGCATGAGGGCAGCAACCACCCCACGCTTGACCCCCTCGTTACGCGTGCGACCCCCACGCCGCGCATTCAATGCGGGTCGTGGGGAAGCGCAACGAGCGAGGGAGTTACTGCGGTAAAAACTCTGCCGTGCGCGTGCCCGCGCACCATTCTGGGCCTGGCCCAATAATGCCCCGCGCTTATATGTGGCCCAGGCCCGGGGGCTCCTGTCGGTGTACAAAAGTAGGGGTCCCTTTTTGTACCCCTTTACTTGTGCACGGGCAGTTGCAGCTCCACGCCCCTGGCCATGCTTGGCAGGGCAGAGGAGCAAAGCCACGAGACAACCAGAGCAACGCCAAGCCGGAAACACGAAGAGCAGAAGGGCGAGGTGAACTCCCCCCGACGAGACCCTTGCCGGGGCGGCCTCCACAGCCCCGGCAAGAACCTTGCCGGGGCAACTTGCCCAACGCTAGCAGGGTTGCCGCCCTTGAGCCTAAGAGTTCCAACACCCTCAACCACATTGGAACCAAGGCTCAGGGGCGCCTCCGTGGTGGCATGCAGATCTTTGTGAAGACCAAGAACATGCATGATTAGATGAGAATCAGAAGATGGAGATCCTTGGCGAGATCCTTGCCGAGGATACGCACGAGACCCCCCGGCAAGACCCTTGTCGGGGATGCCCACGACACCACAGCAAGACCCCTGCTGGGGCTCCGGCAAGACCCTTGCCGATGACATCCACGAGGTCGTAGCCAGACCCGCATTTGCCAAGACTCCACTGCCGTTCCCATGCAGCTGCTAGCCCACCAACTAGGCGAGCACCTGTGTGGCGACGTGCGGCCTCTAGGCCAAATAAGCAAGCACCTGCGTCGTGGCATGCAGATCTTCGTGAAGACTCTGCCACCGCACCAACTCAGCAGCCAGCCAGCCAGCGTGGCGCCGTGCGCCTCGTCGGACCGGACGCACATCGAAGCCAGGTGAGGCGGTGACAGCTGGGACGAGCTTCCTTGTCGTCCCCGATAAAGCAAGAAGGGCACATCGGCAGCGCATTAAATGTGTTTGTCCTACGGTGCCAGGAGATAGACGCGACTACTGTACAACTTTCCACCTCCTGTGTGCCACTGTGGCAACCCCTTTTGGCTACAAAAGGAGGCCCGCGGAGTACTGAGGAAGGATTCTGACTTTTTGGACCGTGCACGCCTTGTAGCTAGTCCAAGAACACCAGATAAACAGAAACCAACAGGAGTAGAGTATTACGCATCACTTGCGGCCCGAACCTGGATAATCCCCCCACGTTGATCTCCCAATCCCGCTCTTTCCACAGCCCCGCGCCCGCCAACCATAGAAAAAGGGATTCCTCGTGATCCCGTAGGTGTCGTTTCCCCGACAATCCTCCATCGCAAACATTTTGCACCTTTTTGACGGTTTTTTACACCACCGTTTGCGATTATTGCATCGCACACAGTTTCATCGAAGGGTCTCTGATCGTAGTGTTGCTTTAGCAGCATCCTGCAGTGGTGAATGATCATTGCCTGGATATCATTATAATTATTTGAAGTTCTATCAATTTCCCAACAGTAATTTGTTTACCCGCCATATGTTATTTGAAGCCACTAGTCAAATCTACGCCCCGGGTCTTTCTTTATCATATTTGCTTTCCGATCTATTATTTGCCACTTTTATTTTAAGTTCTATTATTCCAAAAACCCAAAAATACCTTTCTGCAATTTTTTGTTATTTATTTTATTTCACATTTCTTTGAGATCTATTTATCCAATCTACTACAAACCAATCTATCTTTTACCCGAGAGGGATTACCAACCCCTCTTACGCGTCGGGTTGCAAGTATTTGTTCTTTGTGTGCAGGTACCGTTTACATAGTGTTGCTTGGTTCTCCTATTGGTTCAATAACCTTTGTCTCATCACTAAGGGAAATACCTACCGTAGCTGTGCTGCATCATCCCTTCCTCTTTGGGAAAATACTGATACGGACACGAGCCATCAGGGCATGAGGAAGAGCTCTGTCGGTCTGTGTAGCGGTGGCTAGGTTAGGAGCAAACCAGACTGGAGTCTGCAGTGAACAAATTGGGAATTGTTCCTGCTCTGTCAATCAATATGGGAGGCGCTCATTTGGGCCGTGAGCCTGCTATTGGGCCTGCCTTGCACTTAGTTTATTGGCCCATCTGAATCGAAACATTTTTCTTCATTTTTTACATTGGCCGATCGTGCGCTGGGACGAATGAAACTAGGAAGGTCCTACCTAGACGACTCAAACTAGGTGTGCACTTTCCATACACCCGAGGCGGCCGCCCATACTAGCCCCTATGGCACCCCAGCCCCTTTTTGCGTGTATGATTGGGGTAGTGAAATGTATTCCAATGACACTTTTGATTTACCCACAGAATGGTTGAATTGCTTGTTTGTATGAACTGAGTTGGCCAATAATGAGAAGGATGTCAGTCTTTTCATCCTATTATAGATTGCTTAGATCTCGATATGCTAAATATAATCGCATGAAATATATAGTAAAAGCAGTGTGATGTGTGTTGCTACAACTAGTCTGACAACCCGTCCTCATATAACATATCAAGGATGCACCATCTTATTAGATTAACTATTCGACTTACCAATGCAGTGTAGGAAGAAAGGAGTATTGGGACTGCTTATCCAAGCAAGTGATGCCATGGACTCCTTCATAGAACCTTGTAAGCGAAAAAGAAGTGGCAGTGTGCCTATACAAAGAGCTAGCGTAAGTTCAGTTACATGCTTCCTGGAATTTTAGTTAGCCATTGATTACAGAATTGTACAATTACCTTGCTTGGCTGAACTTAGTTTGCTATAGAATACATAATTCCATAGCTTGTTAATCATATTATAGACTACACCTATCTATGCGTTTTTACTTACTGTTTATAGATACCTGTTTGCCTGAACTTAAATAGCTACTTAAGCACATAGATAGCTAGTCATATCTACTTCTAGGGTGCAACAAAATTCATGTGTAATTTACCCTGTGATACCCTATTTGTTTAAATGGTTTGCTATTATGACTTCTAGCACTAGTAATGTTTGCATGTTAATCGACAGACAACTATCATGTTTTTATGAGGGACAACGTGTTTTTAATTTATATATGTGTGTAAGAATCATTTTGCTTACATCAACAAAATTTACAGATGTCTGTGTTGCTGGTAAACTATACCGACTTGTTACTTTAATACTTTGCCAAGAACTTGTTAGCTTTACTAGTTCATGTGTAATTAAATATGTTGCCAAAACTGGTTAGTTTTACTAGTTTGATGTTAGTTTCTTATGTCTCTTGCAGCACTTTATTTATGGTTGCTAACTTTCAAGTTTTGAAGATCCAACTGAAACTCCAATGGCACAACAGGTATGTTTTTGAAAAACTTCCTTGTTTAACTGTTTGCTGTTGTAACTTGTTGCTCTAATCATGTCACCAACTTCAACTTTTAAGGATCCAATTGGAACTCCAATTGCACAGCAGGTACATTTTCAAAATCTTATTTGTGTAACAAGTTTGCTACTGTATCTTGTTGCTCTAATCAAGTTACTGACTACTCAACTTTTCAGGATCCAAGAGAAACTCCAATGCCACAACATGTGACTTTTGCAAAACTTGTTTGTTTAGCTGCTTTGCTGCTGCAACCGGTTGCTCTAAACAAGTTACTCACTACTCAAATTTTCAGGATCCAAGGGAAACTCCAATGCCATGACAACTGCCTTTTGCAAATCTTGTATGTTTAACTACTTTGCTACCACAACCGGTTGCAATGATGTTAATAACTTATACTTTTCAGCATCAGTCAAAACTCTTTAATTCCTTATTTTTAACTCGGTTGTTGTTCTAACTCCCAGTTGATATGTTTTGCTAACTTCAACTTTTCTGAATCAAATTGGAACTACAATGGCAAAACAGGTTAGCCCAAGTTCAAAGAGCAAGGTCCCCATGGACGTTGGATCATCCTAGAGCAGTGGCACCGGCCCAACCATGCATCATGAATTGACAACTGCTGATGCTCTAGAGGCTAAACTATTGGTAGAAAGAGAGTCTGCTTCTGCACTTAGAGATGAAGTTGACATGTTGAGGAAGCAAACGACACAATCACAAGCAGTTCTCATGACAACCATTAAGTATTTGGTAGATTTCAAAACGAAGCAAGCTGAGAGTGGCCGCATTATTAAGGTCCTGGAGGAAAAAAAGGAAATTAAAATACCACTTGGTAAATCTTAGGTGAAATGTTTTTTCCATCATTGAATAACCTTTGTGTTGTTTGTTCATGTAATCAATTAAACCATTTGTTTTAGAGATCATGTAATAATTGTTTTTTTGGTATATATCTTTTAGCACGAGTCCGTATCAATTGATAATACCGTGAGACATTTCATTTTTTTGTTGAGGCAAAGATATTTAATTTTGTTTGCTATGCCTAACCTACAAATATGCCAATTGGGTTGAATGTGCATTCAACAATAATAGTACTATAGATGGTCCTTAAGTGGTATGCATCTGAAAGGGCCAAGATGTTGTACTAGCTTTGCTAAAAAAGATACCTTCTAGCAAAAAAAGTATAGCGGCCTGGCTTATGTATGTTAGTTGATATTATTGACCCATATACTCTATCAGTGTCTATATGTTTATTAGTTTTCTATATTATTGGTTGATTGACTCAGTATTTTGAATCTTGAGACATCGCTTGTGTACATATCTAAATGGGAGTACACTATATGATGCGCATATCATACATGATACACTTGAGTTGGACATAAAGTGGTTTCAAATATTAGAATTCACATTAAACTGGATTCTACCTTCTGAATTTGAGTATCGACATTTGTAAATCATATTCATATATGAAAGTGGAATACATCTTAGTTGTGCTTTTAAAGATATATAAAAAACATAGAATGATTTATAAAGATTCGTATAAGAATATGAAATGGACTCAATTTAGTTGCCAGGGTAAACGTGAATGCCTATTATCCCAAAATTTGAAAGAAGCACCAAAACATCTACTCCCACATCATGTGGTGATTGCTTGTATCTGCGTTGGTATTTCCCCAAAGAGGAGAGAATGATCAACCACAACAACGGTAAGTATTTCCCTCAGTTATGAAACCAAGGTTATCAATCCAATAGGAGAACCAAGCAACACTATGTAGACGGTACCTACACCCAAACAACAAATACTTGCAACCCAACGCGTAAGGGGGGTTGTCAATCCCTCCTCGGTATTGAGATAGATTAAATTGTATGAGATTTGATAAATAGATCTGACAAAAGCATAAAATAAAATAAATAGAGAAGAAGTGCAGCAAGGTATTTTTGGGCTTTTCAAATAATAGATCTGAAAATAATATGACAGGAAATAGACCGGGGGCCGTAGATTTCACTAGTGGCTTCTCTCGAGAAAATAGCAAACAGTGGGTAAACAAATTACTGTTGGGCAATTGATAGAAAAGCCAATAATCATGATATCCAAGGCAATGATCATGTATATAGGCATCACGTCCAACATTAGTAGACCAACTCCTGCCTGCATGTACCACTATTACTCCACACATCAACCGCTATCCAGCATGCATCTAGTGTATTAAGTTCATGGAAAAAAGAAGTATTGCAATAAGAACAATGACATGATGTAGGCAAGATCTATTCATGTAGGAATAGACCCCATCTTTTTATTCTTAATAGCAATGATACATGCGTGCCTCACTACCCCTTCTTTCACTAGGAGAGCACACCGCAAGATCGAACCCATCACAAAGCACCTCTTCCTGTTGCATAAAAAATCAATCTAGTTGGCCAAACCAAACCAAAGTTTCGGAGGAGAAATACAAGGCTATAATGATCACGCATACAAGAGATCAAAGAAGACTCAAATAATATTCATAGATAGAACTGATCATAAAACTAAAATTCATCAGATCCCAACAAACACACCACAAAAAGTCATTACATCAAATAGATTTCCAAGAACATCGAGGAGAACATTGTATTGAGAATCAAAAACAGAGAAGAAGCCATCTAGCTACTTCCTACGGACCCATAGGTCTATGATAAACTACTCACACATCATCAGTGATAGAGGCGAAGATGTCCCGATGTTCTGATGAGATGATGACTATCGTTTTCTGTGGGAGTCAACCTTGACGATCCGACTACGAACCTGCGAACACGTCGCGCCTTAGCAATCGCTAAACCAACTTTCGAGGGGTTATTGACCACGCCGGAGCATGATCAACCTGACCACGAGGGTCTTTTTCCTGCGAGCAAACAAAGAACAATCAAGAAACTGAGATTGCAATCTGGATATTGCGAATATAAGAGGAAAGCTTTATTTATGAAGGTGGGGTTCTGTGACGCCTTTGTCTGGTCGTTAAACACAAACGAAGTACGCGAAGTTGCAGCTATGGCGAAAGTTTAGTCTAAACAAAACCCAAACTCTAAATGATGCCCTAAGGGATGGATATATGGAGGAAGATGGGGGAATTTCGTGGCCCTTGGAGGAGGGGTCCGAAACCAACCCTAACTCTTGTTTCCCCAGACATACGGACTCTAAAAACAGCCTATACTTAAGTATTTCGAAAATACATGGGCCTGGCCCAATAATAAGGTGACACAACACCTAGAATAGCCTCTGGACGAAATTTATGAAGTGGCATCTTGTATATTTCGTCCAAGGCTTCATGCACTCCTTATGGTGGCTTCAAAGTCCTGAAATCATCACTTGTAACTCCGTTATTGATCCCCTTGCGCATGCCATCAACTCCATGCTTGTTCTTGCTCCAATGTTCATCCTTCTCCAAGCTAGGCCATTCATTTGTAAGCAAAACAAATGTATCCAATTTAGGCAACATCATATTCTCATGAACATTAGAATCATTACCAAGAAATGAAAGTACCTGGTAATTTAATTGGCATACGCGAGCTCTAGTAATTGGTCCAGTATATGTAACAGTAGGGGCTGTGGGTGTAACAATGGTATTGATGTCCTCATCATCCTCCCCTTCTTGAAATGAAGTCGTCCTTGACGGAAGCTCATCTTCCTCACTCAAATAAGGCATCAAATCTGCAATGTTAAAAGTGGGACTAACCCCAAAATCTTCAGGTAGCTCAAGTTTATATGCATTATCATTTATTTTCTCTAATACCTTAAAAGGACCATCAGGATGTGGCATTAGCTTTGATTTGCACAAATTAGGAAATCTATCCTTACGCAAATGTAACCAAACAAGATCTCCAGGTGCTAACACAACATGTTTTCTACCCTTATCTCCAGCAAGTTTATATTTAGCAATCATACGCTCAATGTTTTCCTTAGTTAACTCATGCATTTTTAAAATCAATCCAGCACGTTCTTTAGCATCAAAATTAACCTTCTCCAATTATAAGCAAAATCAATAGGTGCACGAGGTAGGAAACCATACACAATTTCAAAAGGGCACATCTTAGTAGTAGAATGCAATGAACGATTATAAGCAAATTCAAAATGAGGCAAGCATTCTTCCCACATTTTCTTATTATTCTTCAAAACAACCCTAAGCATCGTAGACAATGTTTTATTGACTACTTCAGTTTGTCCATCAGTTTGGGGGTGACAAGTAGTACTAAAAAGTAGTTTAGTCCCCAACTTAGCCCATAAACATCTCCAAAAGTGGCAAAGGAATTTAGTATCATGATCTAAAACAATAGTATTTGGCACACCATGCAAGCGAATAATTTCCCGAAAGACAAATCGGCAACATTAACAAAGATCATCGCTTTTATGACATGGTATAAAGTGTGCCATTTTCGAAAATCTATCCACGACAACAAATATGCTATCCCTCCCCTTCTTTGTTCGAGGTAAACCTAAAACAAAGTCCATAGATATATCCTCCCAAGGAACACTACACTACAAAAAAATACACTTCCGTGATGATACGTGTTTGTCACAGTAGGTCGCGTTTTTTGTCATGCATGTACATCCATGACGATTTTATGACAGAATCAAGATAGTCATACTTGTGCCGTCAGAGAAGTGTTCCATGACATTACCAAAATTATCATCACGGAAGTGTCCACTTCCATGACGATAAATCACGCATCACAGAAGTGCTTTCGTCAAGGGTGACCGACACGTGGCATCCACCGTAACGGAACGTCGTTAAGCTATCGGGTTGGGTTTTGGATCAGATAACCCGTTAACAGCCCCGACCAATGGGGATTTTCCACCTGTAAAATCATCATTTGCTGGAGGAAACACATGTCGGCTCATCGTTGGGACAGATGTCATCCACTCATTGGACGGAAGGCGCCTATGATACGTCGACACGTGGCACGGCCCAACAGAGGCCCATTCCTGTGAAAAGGCCGACCCTTTTGACTTGGTCAAAAGGTGGCGGGTCGGCCCATGGAAAGCCTGTTAACGGCCTGTTCGCGTATAGCCCATTTACAACCCGCTAACCCAAGGCCCGTTACGCCCTATCCGAATTAGGCCCAGTAGCGTCATTTGGGCCATCCAATATGATTCCAGCCCGTTTTCACTTCTGGCGCATGTATGGCCCATGCCGTCTTTCGGCCCATATGAGGCCCTATGTAACTCTTGGCTTATTGACGGCCCGTGGTGAAACTGACCCGTAATGAACAGTGTATCACTTTACACCCATTAACGGCACGTGGTGAAACTGGCCCGTAATGAACAGCGTATCACTTTATACCCTTTAGCGACCCGTTATTCCGTTGGGCCGTTTCCAGGCCATGTTATCTTTCGGCCTTCTCAGAGCCCATTTATTCTTGGGCTCATTTCCAGCATTCGTTTACTTACGGCCCCACATCATTATTTTCGCCAGGGCCAAATTCAGCCCGTGGTTACTGATTGGCCCGCTTTGTGGTCCGTTAATACGTTGGGCCATTTTCATAGCGTCATCAACACGGCCTATTAACGATGGCCCGTTATGGTCGACCCATGAACGGACGATTCCAACTCTAGCCCGTTCTGACCATAATGTGGTCTGTTTGGCCCATGTTTGGCCAATCGATCATACGGCCCGTATAAGGCCCATTGATGATACGCAGAAGGCCCATTGTTTCTACGGCCCGTAGAAGGCACATTGTTTCTACGGCCCGTAGAAGGCCCACTGTTTCTACGGCCAGTAGGAGGCCCAATGTCACTACAGTAAATATTACCCCATGGTTATTGTGGCCTAGTTTTAAAAAATAGGTTATTGCAGCCACTAGCTAACCGCGGAAAAAGAACTGCAATGACTACAAGCAAACAAATAAACAAGACAACAAGGAAATAAATAAGCAAGCAACTAATGCTAGGCTATCATGGCTATTACACATATTACATCCACTGGGCATCAAAGTTCGCCACCAGTGCAAATATAGGGAACAAAGCAGCATATCATATACACTGGTTGTCAAAGTTGGCGACCAGCGCAAATAAACGCTGCAGCAAAACAAATCCAGAACTGAAACCACTTCAGAAGATCTCAAGAAACAATATCCTGGGTACCCATAATGCTGGCAAGATGCTTAGCAAGCTTATTAGCTTTCTCTTGTTTGGCGCTTAAATCCTCCAGTAATTGTCAGAAAGCACCAGAAAATATGCATCTGAATTCTGCAGGGGACTTCCTCCCTTCACTTCTGTCGCAAAGACATCTGATCGATGTATTTCAACTTGAAGTTGAGACTCAAGAAAACGAACTAATTCAGGCAGCAAGTTCAAAGAGCTTGTGCCAGTAGTAGTGGCCAGTAACTCGATCACTACATCAAGACATGACTTTTGGGTTCCTTCACTGTCGTCAAGATAGTTTTATCAGCTTTCTTGGAGACCAACAGGGATGTCTCACTATCTTGAACCTTATCTACATTACTTCCTTTACCATTGGATAACGCTGCATCTTTCTCCAATATTTTGTCCGCATTCTAAAAGAGAAACAAGCAGACACATCACATGTTTACCATATTGTATATGAAACTCATTTTGGTAAATGAGTTCAGTAGTAAAGTGGGCAGGATAACAGCATGAAACAAACATATATCTATGTACCATGGTCACTTTATAGTCTATATCATTCTAGTTTTTGTTGCCAAATCAAGATAGAGACACAGTTCAAATAATATTTGTTCAAGACAAAGCAGAATAGACAGAATATAAGTGTGGGTAACTATAGAGCAATAACAAGACTTGTAATGCGCATGACATGAGAACATAAATGTTTATTCAATTGAAACTGAAATCAACATAGAGCAGTTTACAACAGCAAACCAGTTAAAGAAATAGGTTTAAAACATACGTGTTGCACCATTGGAGTTTCAATTCCATCCTTCAAATTTGAAAATAGTTGGTATGAGTAAATACAGTAATGCAAGAGCAAAGGAGTATGAACCATAGCTACAGAACCTAACCTGAGAACAAATCTTCTTCTCCTTTAAGCGTTGAGTTGGGATTCGGAGTGGTGGTCCTCGTGCTTTGGGCACTGCAGTTCCCTTACTATCTGCTCGTGTTTGGGTGCTCTGTGGTGGAGACGGTGCTGTGTCAACTGGAACTGGGTTACTATCTGCCGGGGTTGGGGTTAGAAGGGGTGTAGCTGGTTCTCTGTCCAACTGGGTAGGGGTACAATCTGCGGGAGTCTGGGTTATGTGTGGTGGATTTGGTCCTTGAGCATGTACAACCGTGGTTCTATCTGCATCAACAGGTAGCACTATCATTTCTGAAGACCGCGTTGTTACTCCCTTAGATACTACCATCACGCTCTCCAAATCAAATGGCTGATAAACAAGAAAAGTAATTGAAAGTATAGACGTTGTATGATAGACATGTGCAATGGATAGTGGGGAATAAAGGAGGGCATGAAATAATTCATATTTATGTTGTCTAACCAAACAGGATAGCATGACACAATTTCACATATATGATGGCTAACTAAACAGGATAGCATGACACAATTTCACATTATGATGGCTAACTAAAAAGATGGAAAGACATAGTTCAAAATATGAGACTATGTAAACAGGATGACATGACATAACTATATAATGTGTTTATTAAATAGGTTGGCATGCCATAATTCACATACATTCACGGATAGAATGCCATAATTCAAAATATGATGACTGTAAACACTAAACAGGACGAGATGATATAACTATATGATGTCTTTATTAAATGGGTTGCCATACCATAATTTAGATACATGATGTGTATGTACTATGTAAACATGATGGCATGATATAATTCAAATATATGATTTATATAGTAAGCAAGTAAGCATATGGCAATCCATATATGATGTAAAAACTAAGCAATGCAAGATAACATGCATGACATGGGTAACATAACCCTGCCAAGTTTGAGCATAGACCTCAGGGGGGAAATAGGACTGGTCATCAGTCTATGAATCCTCCTCTGAGGAGCTCTCTATAACCAGCAAGATGTCTGCTTCAGTAGGTAGCATTGTCTGCTCTGAATACCTTGTTTTCACTCCAGATACTTCCATCACCGCTTCAAATGGTTGATGCATAGGAAGAGTAGTTGAACATACAAATGTTGTCGACAAATGGAACACGTAATACAAAAAAATGATAGCATGATATAATTCACATACATGACGATTGGCTAAACAGCATGGCATTGCATAATTCACATATATAATGCCTTTGCAACAAGATAGCATTGTATAATTCACATATATAATGTCTTGCAACAAGTTGGCAATGCATAATTCACATATATGGTAATTAGACACCTTGAGCAGGTGGCATTCACACAAAGCATGTCTAAACTAATCAAATGACATAGCAATGCGAGACACCATATGCACGATATGAGCAACATAACCCCGCCAAGTTAGAGCATACACCTCAGGGGGGGGGGTGTGTCGGTGTCAAAACAGGCGGATCTCGCGTAGGGGGTCCCGAACTGTGCATCTAGGCGGATGGTAATAGGAGACAAGGGACACGATGTTTTTACCCAGGTTCGGGCCCTCTCAATGGAGGTAAAACCCTATTCCTGCTTGATTAATATTGATGATATGGGTAGTACAAGAGTAGATCTACCATGAGACCAGAGAGGCTAAACCCTAGAAGCTAGCCTATGGTATGATTGTTGTTCATCCTACGGACTAAAACCCTCCAGTTTATATAGACACCTGAGAGGGCTAGGGTTACATAGAGTTGGTTACAATGGGAGGAGATCTACATATCCGTATCGCCAAGCTTGCCTTCCACGCCAAGGAAAGTCCCATCCGGACACGGGACGAAGTCTTCAATCTTGCATATTCATAGTCCAGGAGTCCGGCCGAAGGTTATAGTCCGGCCATCCGGACACCCCCTAATCCAGGACTCCCTCAGTAGCCCCTGAACCAGGCTTCAATGATGACGAGTCCGGCGCGCAGGTTGTCTTCGGCATTGCAAGACGAGTTCCTCCTCCGAATACTTCATAGAAGATTTTGAACACAAGGATAGTGTCCGGCTATGCAAAATAAGTCCCACATACCACCGTAGAGAGAATAATATTTACACAAATCCAATCTGCTGACGTATTCCGCATCATGACATCACACCACGGCCAAGCCTTTATTCGAATCGTTTTACTGTCCCACCTCAGCGCGTTTAGCGAGGCGGTTTCCTTGGCACGTCTCGTCGAAGCAGAGATCGTGTCCCCTTATTCCAGGATTCTCATCAATACGGGCGTGGGTAACCCAATCATGCCCGTTGGTATGTCTCCTCAATCGAAGGCGAGCCCCAAACGGTCACGGGGAGGGCTCTTGGTACTCAACCTTTTTATAAAGAGACCAAGGCTCTACTCCTTTCTTTCAATCTCAATCGAATCCGCCTCTCACCTTGAGTTCCAACACCCAAAAGCTCCAGATTCAGGCGCTTCGGACCATCGACGATGTCCGGCTCTGACCCTCAAGGAATCGAATCCGCCTCTCACCTTGAGTTCCAACACCCAAAAGCTCCAGATTCAGGCGCTTCGAACCATCGACGATGTCCGGCTCCGACCCTCAAGGCCGGCGGATGCCTTCCTCCGTTACGTAAGAAGACGTGCTAAAGCTAAGAGACGCCAGGTATCTAACCGGCGAAATCTTGCATAGGTTGCCTGCTCAAGGGCAGGTTATTCCCACTCCCAAGCCTGGTGAGAGTGTGGTGTTCGCGTCTCACTTCCTTCGGGGGCTAGGCTTCCCGACAGACCCCTTCGTGAGGGGGCTCATGTTTTATTATGGGTTGGAATTTCATGACTTGGCTCCGGAGTCCATCCTCCACATCTCATCGTTCATTCTCGTGTGCGAAGCCTTCCTCCGTATTACTCCTCACTTCGGATTGTGGATTAAGACCTTCAAAGTAGAGCCGAAGATGATTGAGGGGCAGCATGCAGAGTGCAGAGGTGCTGACATAAGCAAGAATGCTGATGATCCATGGCCCGAGGGCTCTTTTCAAGAGGAGTTCAGCTTATGGCAACGAGAGTGGTTTTATATCACAGCTCCCAGGGGCACCAAGTGGGTGGCGCCACCTGCCTTTCGCTCGGGTCCCCCACCACAGCTAGCATCATGGGTCAATAGAGGGTTTAACTGGGGGCCGTCCAAGGGCGTGCCCTTGTTGCAGGGCGCATTCGAGATCTCCTAGAAAGAGACATCAATCTGGTCGTAGTGACGCATGTCATGTTGATTCGCCGCACCCTGCCCTGCAAACGTAGCCCCCTCCACCTGTGGGAGTTTAATCCGGAGGGACCACGAGCCCTCCAACATTTATGGGCGCGACGCCCATGGAGATGTACAAATTATTCTTCGGATCACAAGCAATGTGTCCGGACTCGACCGAGGACACAGGTCTGAGCTGCAATCGCCGGATACTCAAGTAAGTAGCCTGTGCCGGACACACTATCCTTATATTTGTCATAAAATTGCCCTTAAAAGAGATGTCCCTTAAACAGGAGTGGATAGCGAAAGCAAAGCTAATCAGGTGTCCGACCCCCCTCCCTGAGACCACGCCGGATCCCGTGTTAACCAGGATGCTGGAGGTTGCGCCTTTGGAAGAAGGCGAAGGGGGAACAAGGAAGCTACCGCCTCCCCGAAGGAGGCTGTCAGGAAAGGAGGAATCGAGAATTCCTCTATCCAGGGGAAGAAGAGGACCGCCTCTGAAGACCCGGAGACCATGGTCTCAAAGCGGGGGAAGAAAACTTTGTCCGAGGGTCCTACGCTGGGGGATGCCTCGGCCGCACTGTGCCCCCAAGGGGATCAGCCCTCCACCAAGCCGTAAGTAGAGAGGGGAGTTTTAAAATAAGAGACATCCCTGTTCTATTTCTGAGGAAAATAACCAAAATTTTACATTGTAGTTCGGATCTCAGCCCTTCTCGTGAGCTTCGTCTTGAGGATCTTCGTCCGGAGATGATGGAGAGCGAAACGCCTCCCCCTGCCGTACCGCCTTGCGAGGCGGGCGACCCTGAGCTGTCGTCACGGAGGGTTTCTCCGAATCCGACAGGGCCGGAAGGCAATCGTATGGCCCCCCAAGGTCCTCCGTGTCCGGCCTTCAAAAAGGCCATCGGATGAGTCCGACACCATCTGGTGCACGGTCGGAGGAGCTGAAGGATCTGCTCGGGCGAGCGTCTATCTCAGAAGAACACCGTGCGTTGATGGGTACGGTGATTGAAAGGATTTCATCCGCGGAGAGTGGGTTGTACGAGGTCGTCAGGAGTTTACTGACAGGTTTTGAGGTACACGAAATGATGTACCTTTTGACAGTTCCGCATATATGAGATGCGCCCTGTGTAGATAGTAGCCCCTGAGACTCGGCTCGTTGTCAAAAATGACGCCGCGCCGAGGATCATAATCCCAGGTGTAATATGTCGCCCTTCGTATGTAGGTGGCGAAGTGTTCGGTGGCTAACCGTACTGATGAATTTGCCGAGCTAAAGCGGCAACTGGACATGGCAGATGCCGACATCGCGCTTGTCAACAAGCGGGTTGACGAGGCACAAGGTATGTAATTTCAACAAAGACACCTGGTAAGAGGAGCTTGATGCCCGTATCTTACAACATGTGTGCTTGATGCAGATGGTGCCGCTGCCATGGAGAACCTTCGGGCGGAACTTGCCCGAGCCAAGGAGCAGGCCAGGAAAAGCGATGCAGCTGCCTTAAAGGTGGCTGAAGAGCTGAAAGCCGAATAGGCTGCTCACTGCCGAAGCAAGAAGGAAATAGCCGAGATGGCTGTGAAGTTGAAGAATGTTGCAGACCGTTGCAAGCTTCTTGAAAAAGAAGATCGGGCGGACCAGAAGGACCTGAAGAAGGCCACTACCAAGGCCAAGGATGCTCGCTCTGTGATGAGACCTATGAAGGAGGAGCTACGTCAGGCCGGAGATATCGCGGCTGGAAAGCCCTTTATGCTGCGGATGAAGTTCGGGGATCCTAAATATGCTCCGTTAGACCGGCTATGGAGTGCGGCGGACACTTATCTGGACTTGGCGGCGAGTGCCGCGGACGTGGCCAAACACTTCCGAGATCAAAAGGATCACGAAGTGGAAAAGCTTTTTTGGTCGCAGTTCCACAATCCAGCGCGCCCACTTCCATTAACCGATCGTTTGGCCGCATGGCGGAGCTGAATAGGTTATCCGGACTCGCCATGAAGTATGTCGTGAGTCATCTATGGCCGGAAAGGCTCGAGCCGAAGAGTTATTTTAGCTTGGTGCAACAGTTCCTTGGTGCGGTGCCGCATATCAATGCAATGAAAAGGTCAGCGTACATAGAGGGTGCACGGATGGCTCTTGCCCGTGTCAAGACATACTGGGCGGAGATGAAGGCCTTCGCTGTTGCATCCCAAGATTCGGACGGGAGCCGAGTACCTGCCGAGCACTATTTTCAGGAAGTTCTGCAGGGCGCTCGTTTAATAGAGACGCAGTGCTCGAAGGATATTATGTTAGAATAACATGTATTATTGTAAAATAATGTTTTGGGGGAATATAAAAGCTTTTTATACTTGTGCCTTCAAGAATTAAAATACCTCATGTGCGGCCATTAATGTATATGTATATATAACCTAAAAGATGGCAGTCTTCGGCTTCAGCCCCCATGCATATAATGCGGGGGTGTTCGCAAAAGGCGCATTTTCACTCTTAATCCAACGTCTTGGTCCTATTAAGGAGGTGATAACGCAGCGAACTAGGCAACCGGACTATAATGCTTTATCACTTTCACTTAGCCATAGGAGTTTGACAGTGGGGCTACTATATAGCCCCTAGGGGCACCGTGCTCACCCAAATTCGGGGCGCGTGTGCGCCTGGCCGGGAAATGGCCCTTCGTTGATGCGGAGGAATCCTAAAGATTCAGGCGGGTCATCGAGTGGTTGACCAGTCTCACGCTATATCATGACAGTCAGTTTTCGGCTTTCTCTACTCAGCTGCTCGCCTGGCCGAACCGGGGCATAATCACAGTAGTTCTTCTGGTGCCGCCTTAGCCGATAGAGCAGAACGTAAGGCAGCAAAACACAGGAGCCATGCAAACCCAACATTTGACCAAAGACATGATTCAGAGCTGATGCATATAAGGCCAAACTCGCGACACCGAACACTCCCTAAGGTATTCGGTCTTTATGGAAACGGGATGAACAACGCCCTTGGTAATAAGCCCCTGGTGTCCAGGTACGCGCAAAATTCTGACGTGTCCACATGCCAAGACGCCAGCCTCCTCCTCGGTTATATCACGAAACCGGGGATGTGTATCAACAAGAGACAGTAAAAAAGGTTTACGAGGGTCTTAATCTAAAAGAATCCTTGAACGGGTCCCTCTTGACGTCTGCGCATGTGTCTCCGTTGTGCCGTATCCTGGATGGGTGTAGGACAGTGTTCATCTGTAAAAGAGAGGAACTTAGTTGAAAAAGATCGTGCGAAAATGTACGTTATATTAAATAAACAAAGTATAATTCAAAAAATTAATAAAATTGAACTTTATTGTCTCTTGTTGTACATGCGCGGAGCCCCTTGTACGGGGGTATGCGGCTAGTAAGCCCTTGTATGTTTTCGCCGGACTTGTCTAGCCATGTCCGGGGTCTGAACGACCTGTTTAGGTGCTTTGATTAGTGAAGCCGGTTTAGTGTGTGGCTGTCAAGGCAGCCGCACAATCTTCCGCTACCGAGGAACACTCGATATTTCCCTTTAATGAGATGATGCCTCATGGACCGGGCATTTTAAGTGCAAGAGATGCATAATGCGGTATTGCATTAAAGCGGGCGAAAGCTTCGCGTCCCAGTAGTGCTTGATAGCTACTTGTAAATGGGGCGATGTGGAAGGTTATCTTTTCGCGGCAGAAGTTGTCGGGGGAGCCGAACATAACTTCTAGCAGGAGAGAGCCCGTACAATGGGCATCTGGGCTTCGTGTTACCCCTTGAAAGGAAGTGTTGCTATGGAGAATTTTTGTTGGGTCTATCCCCATTTTGCGGATTGTGTCCTGATATAGCAGGTTTAGACCACTGCCGCCGTCCATTAGGACTTGTGTAAAGTGGAGTCCGTCAATTATCGGATCTAATATCAAGGCATTCCAGCCTGCATTCCGGATACTTCTAGAGTAATCCTGATGGTCGAAGGTGATTGGTGTTAACAACCAGTGGCGGGACTCCTCTGGGATAGGCCGTATGGCGCGTATCTCTATAGGCGCCACTCTGTTTTTCCCTTTTGTCACGTGAAGTTAGTTTACTGTTTTGACTTTTGGGAAATTCTTTTGTTTTCCGGTGCTCTGCTTGTGGGGTTCGTCATCGTCCTCGCTTGGTGTGTCGAGCCCCTTGTGTTCGGCGTTGAGTTTGCCGGATTGCTTGAAGACCCAACAATCTCTATGGGTATGGTTTGCGTGCTTCCGGGAGTACTGTGGATTTGGCATATCTTGTCCAAGATTTTGTTTAGGTTAGATAGCTCGTCCCTGTTATCATTGAGGGGCAGCTTTTTCTGATTTTGTCGAGAGCTTTTGAATCCGGCGTTGACTGCCATGCTCTTTGGGCTATTTCCCTTGGTCCGGCGCTGGTCCTTACTGCATTGCAGTTTCCCGTTTCCATCCCTAACTTCGGATGTACTTGGGTCGCTAGTATTGCATCTTGCCAACCAGCTCTCCTGCGCAAAAGCGGGTCATGAGGCTTGTTAATGCGGCCATTGTTCTTGGCTTTTCTTGGCCGAGGTGTCTGGCGAGCCATTCGTCTCGGACGCTGTGTTTGAAAGCTGCTAAGGCTTCGGCGTCCGGACAGTCGACTATCTGGTTCTTTTTAGTAAGGAATATGTTCCAGAATTTCTGGGCTGACTCTCCGGGTTGTTTAGTTATGTGACTTAAATCGTCTGCATCCGGAGGTCGGACATAGGTCCCTTGAAAATTTGCCCGAAAAGCATCCTCGAGCTCTTCCCAACTTCCAATGGTGTTTTCGGGAAGGCTTTTAAGCCAATGCCAGGCTGGCCCTTTGAGCTTGAGGGGTAAGTATATTATGGCGTGGAGGTCATCTCCTCTAGCCATGTATATGTGGAGGATGTAATCCTCAATCCGCACTCGTGCTCTGTTGTTCCGTCAGATGCCTCTATGTTTACGGGCTTGAATCCCGCTGAAATTCATGATCCAAAGACCTCATCGGTGAAACATAGGGGTGTGCGGCACCCTATATTTGGGTGTACCGTGATGTTCGGATACTTGATGCGTTGCATTGCTTACTAGAGCTTGCTTTCTTGGCCCGTAGATAGATCTGGCTGGGGCATCTTTTTGATGCGAATCCTTGTGCGGATCACGTGCCGGCTTGTGTGCGATGCCCTTAGCCGCTGTATGTTGGCCATGGGGTTGTTCACCCGACCGGGTGGCTTCCTTATTTTTTGATTGTGGAGGCTCTAAGGCCTCCTCATCAAATTTCGGCAGTAATTTTCGCTCCGGATAGCTCTTTGTGTGGCGACTGTCGCCGTATTTGTCTGCGGTATTGAGTACTTTGCTCCATCTAATTCTGAGTGCATCTTCCGCTGTTTTGAGCTTCCGCTTCTGCTTTTTCAGGCTACGCGCAGTGGCGACGAGCCTTTTGTGGAGGTTCTTCTACTCCAGTAACTTGTCCGGCGTGAGGTCGTCCAGACTGTTATTTTCGCCGGGAACGGGTTGCTCGGTTTGTTCATCCAAGATGCCCTGTTCGGATGGTTTCTCGATGGCATGTTCGTCGTCTGCCGGTTCGCCCTGCTCTATGGCTGGGTCTGTATGGCTGTTGTCCTTGTCGAGGTGGGGTTTGGAGCGGCGCTTACGCCGCCTCTTTGACTGCTTTTCGAGGGAACGATCCCTCGTTGCGTCCCTTTGTTCCTCGTCGTCATTTCTTTTAGATGTGTCCACCATGTATACATCGTGAGATGAGGTGGTTGTCCAGTGCCCTATAGGCGCCGGTTCCTGTTCTTGTCCTACATCGTCGTCCATACCGTCGATGTGTTTGGAGTCGAAGTCGAGCATGTCGATTAAATCATCGACAGTGCCTACAAAGTGGGTGGTGGCTGGGCTCTGAATTTCTTCGTCATCCGTATCCCAACCTTGCTGACCATAGTCCGGCCAGGGCTCTCCTGATAAAGAGAGAGACTTTAGTGAATTCAGGATGTCGCCGAAGGGCGAGTGCTGAAAGATGTCCGCAGCGGCGAACTCCATGATCGGTTCCCAATCGGATTCGATTGGCAGGGGCACAGAAGGTTCGGAGACCAGAGAGGAGTCCGGCACCTTGGAGTCACGAGCTTCGCAAAGGACAAGGCTGGTGTTCGGCTCGATCGCCGTAGAGATTGCAGCCCCCGAGGCGGTGTCCAGCCACCCGTCCTCGATTGGTGCAGTCGACTCTGAGCTAAGGGTCGGAGCGGACACTGGTGCGGCCTTCAGGGCACTGTTCGGCGGCAGAGCTAGATCATGCCCATCGTGATAAAGGCGGGCGGTTTCGCTCGCGGGCTCGAACCCGTCCGAAGATGAAGTCTCCGCGGACGTCGGCCATGTAGTTCAAACTTCCAAATCTGACTGATGGCGGGCGTAGCTTCGATCTGCTCCAGATGGCTGCTTAATTAGCCCGCAGCAGTGCAAAGCCGCCGAATACGAAGATCTGTCCGGGGAGAAAAGTCTCACCCTGGACCGCGTCGTTGTTGATGACCGGAGGAGCCATCGGGCCTAAAGATGATGACACAGAGAAACTCTCAATGAAAGCACCAATGTCGGTGTCAAAACCGGCGGATCTCGGGTAGGGGGTCTCGAACTACGCGTCTAGGCGGATGGTAACAGGAGACAAGGGACACAATGTTTTTACCCAGGTTCGGGCCCTCTCGATGGAGGTAAAACCTACTCCTGCTTGATTAATATTGATGATATGGGTAGTACAAGAGTAGATCTACCACGAGAGATCAGAGAGGCTAAACCCTAGAAGCTAGCCTATGGTATGATTGTTGTTCGTCCTACGGACTAAAACCCTCCGGTTTATATAGACACCGGAGAGGGCTAGGGTTACACAGAGTCGGTTACAATTGGAGGAGATCTACATATACGTATCGCCAAGCTTGCCTTCCACGCTAAGGAAAGTCCCATCCGTACACGGGACGAAGTCTTCAATCTTGCATCTTCATAGTCCAAGTGTCCGGCCGAAGGTTGTAGTCCGGCCATCCGGACACCCCCAAATCTAGGACTCCCTCAGGGGGGAATAGGACTGGTCATCTATCACTGAATCCTCCTCTGAGGAGCTATCCATAACCAGCGAGATATGCGCTTCGTCAGATAACATAGTCTGCTTTGAAGACCTTGTTTTCACTCCAGAACTCGCCATCACCGTGTCAAATGGTTGATGCACACGAAGAGCAGTTGAATGTACTAACATTGTTGACAAATGTAATATGAAACGAAAAAATGGATGGACTGATATAATTTACATATAAGATGACTGGCTAAGTAGGTTGGCATTGCAAAATTCACATATATGATGCCAGGCTAAACTAGACGGCATTGCATAATTCACAGATGGCATTCGCACAAAGGATGTCTAAACTAAGCAGATGACATATTTGATGTATAAAGTAAGCAATGCAAGACACCATATGCATGATATAACCAACATCAGCATGCCAAGTTAGAGCGAAGACCTCAGGGGGTAAATAGGAGTTGTCTTCTCCTTCTGAATCCCCCTCAGAACAGATATCTCCCTATCGATTACAATCCAAAATGCGTGGAGGGGGGGCTGCCTTTGCGCCTACCATGGAGCGACGTCTGCATGAAACTTTATTGCCACATGCTAAGGCTCGCCTCTTTTTCTCTACATGTTCGGTTCCATTGTTTACAATAAGCATCATGCATAGGAATAAAACATAGTGAGATTATGTAAGGAGTGCATGCAGAAATCCAGAGTGATGGTAGCAACCTGTGGATAGACCCAAAACCAATAATAGCAGGCAAATAATGGCTTCAGTTAAAAAATGCAAATAATGGCTTCTTTACTATTTGTTTCCCACCCAACATGAAACTCATAGTAGACACCGGAGATTAACCAGATAGTAGATAGATACTATTGATAGTTGTCTGTGTACTAGAGTAGGGGTACCCTAGTATCCCGAACTTGTGCACGGGCAGTTGCAGCCCTCGGCGGCAAGGCTTACCGGGTGACCGCCCAAGGTCCTCCGTGGTTCCTTTGGAGCCATTCAAGAACAAAGTATTCAAGCCAAGGAGGCAAGGCCCCGGCAAGAGGAGCTTGCCGGGAAGGCCACCCAAGGCACCTAGGAGACAAGGCCCCGACAAGAGGAGCTTGCCGGGAAGGCCACCCAAGGCACCTAGGAGACAAGGCCCCGGCAAGAGGGGCTTGCTGGGAAGGCCCGGTGAGCGACAAGCTTCCGGACGCGACAAGACAACAACCGCGGCAAGGCGCTTGTCAGCTGGCAGCCACCACTCTGTACTGCACTCCAACACATCCACTAACGTGTCGCCACAGGACCTTTCCAGCACGCTGTGGCAAGAGGCCGTCTTGACGGCGAAGGCCTTGATGTGGCAAGCGGCGCCGACAAGATTGCCATCCGGCAAGCGGTGGCGCTCGATGGTCCCTTTCTGACCGTTAGGGCGACGTAGATGGGCATTTAATGCCTTTGTCCCCTGCCGCCGTGGTTAGGTATGATACATCGTACAAGTAGCTGTACCAACCACTCCTTTTCCTTTTTACCCTTGTCTACGTTGCCACCGCCGGAGACCCTTTAGCATAGAAAAGGAGGCCCATGCGCAACGAGGAGGGGTTCCTCACGCCGGTCTCGTTAGCAGCTTGTGTGTCTTTGAGCACTTTCAGCGCTCGAGAAAGAACTCAATACACTCGGACATGCAGCAAGAGGAGTGTTATCTCTCGGAGAGCTCCGGCTGGGTAAGCCGCCGTGTGCTTCCCTCGACCGCTCTTCGTGCGACCTCCGCCCCCCGCCAAACCGAAAGGGGCTCGGTCCGCCGGTCCCATAGGTGTTCGTGGGCCAGATCAGCCTTCCCCGACATCTTTGGCGCGCCAGGTAGGGGATGTCGAGATTGTGTGAACCTGATCCGGCGTCCACACGAGCTAGATCTTCATCATCTTCATCGACATGCCACCGAAGAAGAAGGCTTCGGCGGCAGATGATCCGTCCGCATCGAACCCACCACCACCGGAGCAAACGGGTGGTGGGGTAGACGCCGGCGGAAGAATGGACGTCGAAGGGGGAGCCCACGGTGCTGCCAAGTCCAAGGAAAAGGTTGCGCAGACCTCGGCGTCCGTACATGCACCGCGCCCGTCTCAGGAGGCGCGGGACCGACAACGTCATGGTATTCACAACGCCATACGCTCGTTGGACCAAGATCGAGCTGGTGGATCTCGGGATGCTCAAGACCAGCATGCACGCCAACATGCCGGGCGCGAAGCGTAGGCATCGGCCGCCGACGGGATATCGCTCCTTCTAACATAGTTAGAAGTCCGAGCATATCCCGCCTCGCGCCGCTTCGCCATCGCCACCCACCACTCCAGCAGAAGCTTTGGCGAGAGCTCAATCGCTCTGGATTACCCTCCAACAGCCGACAAGGTCGATGAATGGAGGCCACCATTCGTAGTCTCATCGGCTTTGCTAACGCGGCGACGCTCCGCGGCAGCCGAGTGCATCGCTGCCGCGGCAGGACTGCCAAACACGAGACGGTGGCGACGAAACCGGTGGGGGTGCAACCACCATGCACTCTCCGCCCCGAAGGCCAAGATCGCCGACTCGCCGGATCCACCTCGACAGCGACTCCACCGCATCATAGGATCCACGAGCTCGTCGCGATCAGCGCCAAGTTCTTCACGAGTGACAGCAAGAAGACGCTCGAACTCGCATCGAGCGCCGAAGAGAAGCACGGCGTCAATCCGACCAGCGCGCTGGGCCCTTTGTCGACATGCATGCGCCAGGGGAACCAGGCGACTTGCCATACGCGGTAGGTTGCCCTGTGTTCACTCGTGAGCTGCGGCAAGTCCAGTGGCCCATCAAGAAGAATTTCAAGCCGACGCATTGAGAGAAGTACGACGGCAAGACGCATCCGTCGGAGTTCCTCGCATCTACACCATCGCGGTGCAAGCTGCCGGGGCGAGATGACAAGATCCTCGCCAACTACTTACCGGTGCTCGCCAGAAGGAAGGAGAGCCCTGCACAAGTACATTCAGAGATTCACCACAGACAAAGACAACATCCCAGATGTCCACCCCGCCGCTGTAATCAGCGCGTTCCATCGAACAAATGCGAAACCGCAGGATGCGGGAGGAGATGGCGATGTGCAAGATCGAGACGTCGATGAGCTATATGCCCCGGGCGACAAGTGTGCACGCGCCGAGGAAGGGAGGAGACTCCGGAGAGAATATCAAGCAGGAGGATCTCGATAGTGAGGAGACCGCCCGGCAAAGAAAAACCGCGGCGGAACAACAGGAAGAAGAAAGGCAAAGATGTGCTAGTTGTTGAGCAGTCCGCAATGGAGGTGGGCGCCAAGAAAGCTAAAGCTGGTAGCTCCGCAAGGAGGTTGCCGCTAGCACCAATCGCCAGCTATGGCGGTCGCCGACAAGCAGACGGCTCCAACAACCAAGATCGCAAGATCCACCGCACCAAGGGCCATGACCACCAGAGCTGCAAAAAGGACGAGCAGCTTGTCGAGTAGAAGAAGGCTGAATACGCACGACGCGACAAGGCGAAGGCCCAGGAAGGTGCCGGAGGAGCTAGCAAGAAACGTCCCGGCCGAGGAGGACGCCGCGGCAAGGCCAAGCAGCGGCAAGGAGACAGACCTCCCCGCGGCCGCGACAAGGATGAAGACGACGATGATGGTGAAGACATGGATGATGGCGAGACCGATGAGCAGGAGTTCCAGAAAGCCACAGAGGTCCTGTGCGTTTATGGCGGTGCTTCTCTGCATACTTCACACCGCCAGCTCAAGCAGTGGATGCGGGAAGTCAATGCGGCATAACCATCCGTCGAGTCACGCAAGCCTACGAAATGGTCCAAAGACGCCTATCATCTTTGATATTGAGGACCACCCTGATCGCAGAATCGCGTCGGGTGCTTGCCGATGTTGGTTTCACCAACTATCCGCAACCTCAAGGCCACTAAGATGCTAGTTGACGGGCGGGCGGCTTGAACCTGATCTCCTCCGCGGTGCTCCGAAACTCCGGATCACGATGGCGAGCTCGAAGAGACAGGCACATTCCAAGGAATCAATCCGGGAAGGAGCAAGTCAAGGGAAAGATCACGCTGCGGTGACATTTGGCAGCGAAGTTGAACTTCGTGATCGAGAGGGTCACTTTTGACGTTCTTGACTTTCCATTGCCTTACAATGGGATACTTGGCCGCCCAAAGACTCGCCAAATTCATGGCAGCCTCTCACTATGCATACAACATGCTGAAGATGCCAGGCCCGATAAGTGTCATCTCTGTCCCTGGCGACAAGAAGGATGCTCTTATCTGCACCGACAAGATCTACCGGGAAGCAGCAGCTGCAGCAGATTGCAAGCCACTTGCCGCTGAAGCTCCCGGGGCGAAGAAGAAGACCAAGTCCGCAAGAGCTCGATGCCCACTCCGGCAAGCGCACCTCTTCGGAGTGCTGCGCTACCGTCGAGGACGCACCATCGAGCTCCACCAGCAAGTGTAAGAAGACGATGGCAGCTCCGCCAGAGACCAAGAAGGTGTCCGCCAAGGAGGACGGCACTGGTGGTACCTTCACCATCAGCGCCACTATCGACCCTAAATAGGAAGGGGCGCTTGTTGCTTTCCTGCGGGCGAACGTCGACGTGTTTGCGTGGCAACCGTCTGACATCCCCGTGTTCCTGTGAAAGTAATTGAGCACCATCTTGCCGCTTTGTCCTCATGCGCGCGCCCGGCCAAGAAGAAAGTCAGAAGGTGCAAAGGAGCACCAAGAATTCATCGCAGAAGAAATCAAGAAATTGGAAGCAACAGGCCTTGTCGAGGAGTGCTCCATCCTACGTGGTTGGCCAATCTCAGTAGTTGTATCGCAAGGCAAACGGGAAATGGAGGCTTTGTATCGACTTTACCGATGTCAATAAAGCTTGTCCCAAAGACCCATTTCCCTTGCCGCCAAGATCGACTGTAGATTGTTGACTCCACGGCGGATGTGATTTGCTTTCATTTCGGATGCATACTCGTGGATATCATCAGATCTTCATGGCAGAAGAGGATGAGGAGAAGACCGCATTCATCACCCCATGTGGCACATACTGTTTCAGACGGATGCCTTTCGGATTAAAGAATGCTGGTTCAACATTTGCAAGAGTAGTCCATGACGCTTTTGAGCCGCAAATGCACGTAAATGTGGAAGCCTACATGGATGACATAGTGGTAAAAAGCAAGGACAAGGCGACTACTGATTCAAGATTTAGACGAAACCTTTACAAATCTGCGCAAGATCAACCTCAAGCTCAACCACGAGAAGTGTGTGTTTGGAGTCCCTTCCGCAAGCTTCTCGGGTTCTTCATGTCTCTCGGGAATTGAAGCCAATCCCGACAAGATCAAGGCCATTGAGCAGATTGAAGCACCAAAGCGCCAAGGATGTACGAAGACTTGCCGGTTGCATAGCTGCTCTCAAAGATGTTTATCTCTAGGTCCGCTGAAGCGCCTACGCCATTTTTCAAAATTTTGAAAAAGGCGGGTCCGATGAAATGTACTCGGAAGCGGAGGCTGCGCTGCAGGACTTGAAGAGATACTGTCCTCCACTCCAACACTTGTCGCACCTAAGCCACAAGAGAAGTTGTTGCTATATATAGCGGCAACCAATCAAGTGGTTAGTGCTGCGTTAGTAGCGGAGAGGGAGGCAGATGATGAGCTAGCAACCATGGCAGACGCATCCAAATGACGAAGCGTGGGGCTTCACCGCAAGCTCGTGCCGACAAGGATGGATCTCGCATGCACGCATGAGAAGATGCTGAAAAGAATGGTGCAGCGCCTAGTTTACTTTGTCGGTTCCCTTCTGCAGGGGGCTAGGTCAAGGTACTACGGTGTGCGTAAATTGCTTTTCGGCCTCCTCATGGCCTCGAGAAAGCTGCACCATTACTTCCAGCACATGAGATCACAGTCGTCACTCGCTTTTCCATCAAGAGGATCCGCAAAATCCAGAGGCAACATGCAGGATTGTCGAGTGGGCACTGAACTATCCAACCTTTGGCCTCAAGTTTGAGAGCACTTCAACTATCCAAAGCAGAGCATTGGCGGAGTTCATAGCAGAATGGACGCCAACACAAGATGAAGAAATTCCAGAAACGAGCATCCTCATCAAGGAAGCAAGCGAAGAGTGGCTGATGTACTTTGATGGTGCCTTCTACGCAAGCAAGTGCGGGCGTGCTACTTGTTGCACCCACCAGAGAGCACCTCAAGCACGTAGTCCAGATGCACTTTCCCAAGGAGCAAGCAACAAACAATACCGCAGAGTATGAAGGTTTGCTTGCCGGTCTCGAGATCGCAGTAGACCTTGGGATCAAGAAGCTCATTGTCAGGGGTGACTCAGCTTGTCATCCGCCAAGTGAACAAGAGTTATCAGAGTCCGTTGATGGAAGCTTATGTTGATGAAGTGAGAAAGCTAGAAGAGCACTTTGACGGCCTATAAATGGAACATGTTCCAAGAGCTCAGAACGACATTGCCGATGGTTCGTCAAGTGCGCTGCACTTAAGTTACCTGTGGAACCAGGGATTTTTGTGCTCAAGTTGACTCAACCGTCCTCAGAACGCCATCAACCGGACAGAGCAAGAAGAGGAAGTTGATCTCTGGTGACTATTTTCCGCAGAGCTTCGAAGTCGCCACAAGAAGGTCCTCAAGATCAACACCAAGGGTGCCGAGGAGCAGTCTGCCCGGCAAGCCCTAGGGTTTGTTCCGTTGAAGCGAGACGCCCCGACAAGTTTTTCTCCGGCAAGCTTGCCGGGAACGTCAAGCTCCGGTGAGCCACGTGTTCTCGCCGTGGAAGCAGATGTTCCGCAGCAGCAGATGTGCCTTTAGTCCTTGTTGTCGAGCCGCAAGCTCCAAAGATGGGCACATCAGATTGTCCTTTTCCTTCGTGACAGAGAACTCCCAAGAGCAAGAAGAAGCGGAAAGAGTAGCCCGGCGGTCAAGTATGTACCAGTTTGTCAACAACACATCGCATGTAAGAAGACTCAACGGTGTGAAATTGAAGTGTATTCACGGGAAGACGGACAAAAGCTGTTGGCGAAGATACATGGAGGCATATGTGGTCATCACATTGGCGCCAGAGCACTTGCCGGCAAAGCGTTCCGGCAAGGTTTCTTTTGGCCGACAGCCCTCCAGGATGCAACTGCACAAGTAACCAAGTGTGAAGCGTGCCAGTTCCATTCCAAACAGATACACCAGCTAGCTCAAGCTCTCCAGACGATCCCTTTATCCTGGCCATTTTCGGTGCAGGGCTTGACATCTCGGCCCCTTTCCCCGAAGCCGGGGCTTTGAGTACTTATGTACGTTGCAATCGACAAGTTCACAAAGTGGCGGAAGTGGAAGCTTGAGGAAGGTCACAAAGACAACAGCCAAGTTCTTTAGGTCGATTGTTTGCCGTTTTGGAATCCCTAACAGGATCATCACCGACAACGGCATGCAATTCACGAGCCGCACCTTCATGCAGTACGTCCAAGATCTTGGCGCCAAGGTTCCGCTTCGCTTGCTCATCAGAAGTAACGGATCCAGCGGAGAGAGGCGAATCTTTGAAGTGCTGCGGGCTCAAGACCAGGAACTTTCGACGAGGCTGCACAAGTGCGGAAAGAACTGGATTGAGGAGCTGCCGGTGGTTCTTTGGTCGATCAGGACGACGCCAAATCGAGCCACTAGCCAGACACCTTTCGCTCTAGTCTATGGAGCAGAGGCAGTTCTCCCCACGGAACTCGTATACGGATCACCTCGAGTGCTCGCTTAGGATGAGCTTGAGCAACAGCAGTTGCGACAAGATGACGCACTGCTCCTTGAGGAGGATCGTCTTCGTTCTCAGACGAGTTGCTCGATACCAGCAAGCTTTGGCGCCGCTACCATAGCCGCAGTTAATGCCAGAAGTCTCGAGGAAGGCGACCTTGTTCTTCGGCGCTGCTCAGTCCGCCAAGAATTCCAACAAGTTGACGCCTTGAAGTGGGAAGGCCCTTACCGGGTGAAACGAGTCACTAGGCTCCGGGCGCTGTCCGCCTTTGAGACCGAAGATGGCATTCCGTGAGCAACTTCTGGAACATTGAGCATCTTCGTAAGTTTTACTCAGAGGCGGTTGCCGGAACCCGTTCCGCAACCACCTTTTGTACAAGTCTTGCCGATGTTGCATGTAATCCTTTGTACAAAGCCGGGCGCAGACCCCGTGCATAAGTAAAGCTAATGTGCTTCGCACATCTTGTCAATTTCATGCTTTCTATTTCTATTTTGCATGCATTATCTCACACTTTGTGCAGCACCTACCCCCGGTAAGCAATAACGAGCCATAAGGCTCCATATCTTTATTTTCTCTTCTTTCTCTTTCTCAAAGAAAGGAAGGTTCCGTCGCCCACAAGTTTGTAGGGGGGAAAGGAGAAGATAATGGTGTGGACCAAGCGTCGCTCAAGGAAGTCTAGCCTTACCGGGAAGCAAACGACAGAAAAGCTAAGTTGCTAAAGTTTGAGCAATCAGTTTTAAAAATTTTTAAGTTATCTTCCTCGAACGACCGTACTTTGTATGGAAAACCTGTTTGCAGAGGAACCAACTCGTAGCTAGTTGCGCCTTACTTTCTTTCGAGTCCGCTCAACAACTTAAGTGAGCTGCGACTAGTTGCGACAAGGTTTCTTGTCGGTAGCAGACACCGCCAGAAGCGGCGTCCACTTTCGCACTCAAAGGCCATGCCTAGGTGCTCATGTTGACAAGTTCCCTAAAAGCGAGGGCAAAATATACAAAGGAAGGAACCAAGTAAAGGAAATAACATAGCAATTGCTACCCGAAATAGAGTTATATTACAAAATAGCTTGTCGCAGCTCTAATAGATTGTTCTCATAACATGACCAGCAGCGGCAAGAAAAAGAGAAAGCGGGCGGCCTAATCTACGCGATCGCCCTCAACCCTCTTGATCCCGCTCACCCTGTCCACGATGGGTGCGACAAGGGTCTTGAGCGCTTCCACATCAGCATCCGGCGGCAAGGACTTGAGGACATTGGTGAGGTTGAGGCCTGGATTGCGGAAGGCCACCTTCACCAGCACCTTTTGAAGAGCTCCCGCGTAGATCTGGCACGACTCCTCGGCCAGCCGCTTTGGGATTTCTTCACGGAGTCGCTGGAGGGTTGTCACCACGCCCTTGAAGAACAAGCTGAGCTTGGCATTGGGTCGGAGGTGCTCATCGGAGGAATATCCAAGATGCACCATCCCCAGCTGCGCCTGTCGATGGCTGAAGCAACATCCACGAGACCCTCGGTCCAGTGCTCCACAGTCTCCCTAAAGGTATTCTGGGCGGCAGCAGCACTCGCCAGCAGCGCCTCGTCGGCCTTGATCTTCTCCTTCAAGGCCACCTCTTGCTCCTTGGCGTCGTCCGTGCTTTGAGTCAAGGTGGTCGGCTTCAACTCAAGATCTGCGTTGGAGTCCTTGGCGGCGCTGAGCTCCTTGCTCCTCTCGGGCGAGACGCCCCTGCAGCTCGCCAAGAGTGTAGGCGTCCTTCTCGCTCATGCTTGAGTGCAGCAAGCTCCTCGTCGCTCTCCTTGAGATTGGCCTCCCTGCATCACTTTCCTTTCCAGGCTCCTTCTTGGCGGCCTCGGCGTGCAGCGGCATCCTTTGCTTCCTTTAGAGCCCCGCCAAATGTTTGCTCGCGCATGGCTAGATCCTCCTCATGGCTATCAAGATTAACCTTCCTCTGCGCCAACTTCGCCTTCCTGCAGATAGCTTCTCGGCGGCAAGCCGCTGTTGCTCCTCAGCTTCAGCCTTCTCGAGGAGGAAAGCTTTGCACTCCTCGGCGAGTCGTTCCCGCTCCTGTGCCAAGGACCGGAGAGCTTCCTGGTTGAGGCCCCGGAGCTCCTCCGCGCGCTTCCCGGGATTCCAGCTTGGCTTGTTGGGCGCGGTAGAGCGACACCAGCTTCCGCAATTTGCTCCTCCTCGGACTACTTGGCTTTGCTGTTTGGTGCGTCGACCAGCGTCGGGGCCAGTGAGGCGAGCAGCTCTTCATCAAAAGTTTCTCCTTCGGCGCCACGAGCTCGACGCCCATGGGAGCTTGATGAAGACGCCATCGCTTGACCTTCAAATAGGCGTCGGTGGGACTCTTCGAAGCCAGCAGCTGCCGCAGCGGAGGGATCGGCGGTCGGCGTGGCGCTGGCGCTCCAGCCGCCTCGGGGCCGTCGGTCACGATGCGGACCCCTCGCCCGGCTGCGGCGGAAGCTTTGCGGCCTCTTCGCCGGGGCTCGTCGGCCAGCTTCTTCTCCGATGGCGTGGCGTCGTCGATGTGCCAGCTGCGTCCTCCTCGCCGCGGCCTCGGTCTCCATTGGCTCTGTGGCGGATGGATCTGACGATCGGAAAATGAAGAAAAGTCAAGCAAATATTCAAAAAGAAAATCAGAAGAAGAAGAACACAAGGAAAGTTTTCAAGCAAGAGGATTACATGTGCTAGGGTCTGCAGTCATGGTCTCCGCCACCAGGGGATCGCTGGTGCTGTCCCTTGCCAGAGAGTTGTCCCTTGCCGGAGAGCTGTCCCTTGCCGGAGAACTGCCCCTTGCCGGAGAACTGCCCCTTGCCGGAGAACGCTCCCTTGCCGGGGAATCCTCCCTTGGCGGTGTAGTCGAAGCAGAAGGCATGTCAGGAGCGGCTTCAGGGCACTCCTGGTAAGGCTGCTCTGCTCCTACACAAATCAGCGATCGAGATATCAAAAAGAAAGGGCACCCATGCACGCCTAACAGCAGGAAGTAAACCATATACTTCTGTTTGGGGGGCTCTTGTTGGGGCTGCTTTGAGGAAGAGTTGCCGCGTCCGGCAAGGTGGTCTCGAGACGCGCCTCCGCTGTCATGGTGGGTTCGCCCTCGATGACAATCACCGGGGCCTTGGCTCTCTTCGACGCTCTGGGCGGCGTCACGAAAAGGAATGGGTTCAGAGTGAAGCAAATCAGATACAAGACAAAGCAACAAGCCGAAGAACTACAAGTGCTGCAAAGAATCTTACTCTTCTTCTTCCTCGTCTCCAGTACGAGGAAGCGGAGGAGTAGGTTCCCTTGGCCGCTTGGCGGGAGCAGAAGCGGTGGTCTGCAAGGGCCCCGCTCCAGTTGCCGCAGCGGCGTGAGGTGCTCCCGCGGCAACAGTGCTTGCCGTGGTGGAGCGCGTCGCGCGCGGGCGGCTGTTGACCCGTCTGCCGCCACGCTTCGTCTCGGCCTTGTGGAGACGCCTTCTTGGTGGAGCTGGGGCTCGCTCGCGCAAGCTGTCCGAAGGAGGGAGGAGGCGCCCTCGGCGGCTCGCTCGACTTCGGCCGGGCCCGACAAGCTCCTCCTCGCCGGCAAACTCCCTTCGCTCGACAAGGCTTGCCGCCTCTGCTGCCTCTGCCTCCTTCACGGTGAATCCGAACTCGCCTGCGGCAGCGGCTGCTGCCGCCTCTTCTAGCCTGATGGCGATGCGCTGCATCTCATCATCAATGGTGTCGCGGGTGAGGCTCTTCTATTCATCGGGGCGGATCGGCACTTCTACCAGGCTGTCAAAGAACACTCGCATGACGTCATCTGCAGGTTCTTGCCAGGTTGGAACAATTCCATGCGAATCACACAACGGCATCATCGCATGGATGCGGTCGAGCGAGGAATTGTTGCACAGCGGGACGACATTCTTCGGCAACCTGAACGCTCCGGGATGCTCAGGATCGTGCTTGAACAGCTCCAAGAGCATCGCGTCCAATTCCAAGACAGTGAAATTGAAGCTGAGGCCCGGGCGCAACCTCATGATATCCGCCGCTCGGAACTCCCAGAGGGTCTCCTCCTCTCCCCGCAGGGGGGCGGCGTAAATGACGAAGCGAAATTCGCGCCAACGACGCCTCTGATGAGTCCGGCAAGCCTCAGCGAGGATCCGGATGACGGCAATCTTCAGCCTAAGCGTCTTCCGGGGCCAGATTGCTCCAATCGTTGTCGCAAGACTCATCGAGGTTGGCGCTGGGCGGTAAAAGGCTACGGGTTCTCCTCGACGATCCAGCACCAGTCTGCTCTCCACTCATCCCATTTGCTGCGGAGCTCTCCCTCCAGATAAGCTTCCTTCTTGCCGGTCCTCGAGATCAAGGCGATTCCACCGGAAAGAGGCTCCCCTCTCTCAACTCGGGACATAAAGAAGTGGCGGAAAAGGGTTACGTTTGGATGGACTCCGACAAAGTTTTCGCAGAGATGTGCGAAAACTGCCATGGTCAGAACAACATTGGGGGTGAAGTCAAGGAGGCGGAACCCGTAGGTGTTCATGATATCGCAGAAAAATTCAGAGAAAGGCGGGCAGAGCCCACAGTAGAAGAACAACGCGAAGAAAGGGTACCCATTCGGAGCCACTTCCAAAGCGGCAGCTGGGAGTACCTTCGTGCGCGGATGCGCTCGCGTCTCCGTCGACCAGAAGAGGTAGTAGTACTCCCTCAGCTCCCTCGTGGCGAGCTGGGGGGGGAAAGATTGCCCGCTCCTTCCGCAGCGCTGCAAGCCGTTGCGCCTCGGCAGACTTCACGGCCTTCCCCTTGTCGGCTTTCGGAGCCATGGCGGAGGTGGTGAGGGAGATCGACGGCGTTGGTGATCTTTGGTGGCGATGGGGCGAACGCTGCTTTCTCTTCAGCCTTGGAGAGAAGGGGGAAGCAGCGGGGATTTTTCGAGATTGGACAGCAACTGGCGAGATGGGCGAACTGCCCCTGTTTCCCCTGCTTATAAAGAGGGAGGGGGCGGACATTCCGTTTTTCCGAATAAAGAAACCACCCATGATCTCTCGCACGACGCCGCATTCAACGTGTGCCGTTCGTGGAGAGCATGGTGGGTCCGGGGTGAGTTACAGCGTAACCAGGCCGCGCGTGCCCGTGCCCTGTTTTGGGCCTGGCCCAACAGCGCTCGGCTTGCAGGTGTGTGTGAGCCAGGGGCTCTGTCTGTACTAGAGTAGGGGTACCCTAGTATCCCGAACTTGTGCACGGGCAGTTGCAGCCCTCCGCGGCAAGGCTTACCGGGTGACCGCCCAAGGTCCTCCGTGGTTCCTTTGGAGCCATTCAAGAACAAAGTATTCAAGCCAAGGAGGCAAGGCCCCGGCAAGAGGAGCTTGCCGGGAAGGCCACCCAAGGCACCTAGGAGACAAGGCCCCGGCAAGAGGAGCTTGCCGGGAAGACCACCCAAGGCACCTAGCAGACAAGGCCCCGACAAGAGGGGCTTGCCGGGAAGGCCCGGTGAGCGACAAGCTTCCGGACGTGACAAGACAACAATCATGACAAAGGCGCTTGCCGCTGCAAACCACCACTCTGTACTGCGCTCCAAAGCACATCCACTAACGTGTCGCCAGGACCTTTCCAGCGCAGCGTGGCAAGAGGTCGGCGGCCGGAGCGCTGTGGCAAGCGGCGCCGACAAGATTGCCATCCGGCAAGCGGTGGCGCCTCGACGGTCCCTTTCTGCCTTTGTTAGAGGCGGCGTGAGACGGGCATTTAATGCCTTTGTCCCCTGCCGTCGGGGTTAGGTATGATACTGCATGTACAAGTAGCTGTACCAACCACTCCTTTTCCATTTTACCCTTGTCTACGTTGCCACCGTCGGAGACCCTTTAGCATATAAAAGGAGGCACATGCGCAACGAGGAGGGGTTCCTCACGCTTCGGTCTCGTTAGCAGACTTGTGTGTCTTGTAGCACTCAGCGCTCTGAGCAAGAACTCAATACACTCGGACATGCAGCGGTAGGAGTGTTATCTCTCCGGAGAGCTCAAGATGGGTAAACCGCTCGTGTGCTTCGCCTCGATCTACTCTTCAGGCGACCTCCGCCCCCGCCGAACCGAAGGCTCGGTCCACCGGTCCCATAGGTGTTCGTGGGCGATCAGCCTTCCCGGCAATAGCGGCCCGATATGTACCCCACAACCATTTAAAAACTCAAGTTTGACCATTAGTTTGGAGCTGACTCGAGTCTAATCGGTGAACATGACGATAAAGTAGCATGTAATATTAAGCGATGCATAACGTAAGCAGACACGAAAGAGTGCGACCTCTCTTGCGGACCCGTGTAATCCTCGAGGTCATCTGCTCGGTTGATGATGGTAATGCAGTTTCCATGGCTGCCAGCAGCGTGGAAAAAGATCTGAGGCGGTGAAAGACAGTCTAGAGGCCGGATCCCTGCCGTGCTGGACCCTTCTGTCGTTGGAGCAGCTGAGCTGGGGTGGACGACAGTGCAGCAGGAGCGGGACAAACCATGCAAGGTTTTCTTTCACAACTATCTGTAAGAGAAGTAATTCTGTAAGGGCATGTTTGAATTGGAGGATTCCAACAATTTAGGGATAGGAAATAGACAGGAATAGGATAGGAATGCACGTGCAAAACAGAGAATTTAAAAACATAGGATTTCTGCCAATCTGGGTGTTTGATTCACAACAATTGGAAGATCACAGGATGCAAAGAAGCATGGTGAGATTAAGTCAAACCACAAGAAAATGTACGGTTATAATGCTATTGTGCTACTATCTCTTAGTCTTGTGCTTCATGAATAGGAATTTGAAAAGGGGGACAAGTGAAAATTAAAATTCCTACGTTTTTTCTTTCAAGGAGACACTAAAGGAACAAATCCGTGTGCTCAGTGGACAATATATATAACATGTAGAGTAAAAAAGAGATGCAACAAGTGTACAACCTCTTTGGCGAAGCCATGTCGATCTCAGCGTGATTCGGTTGGCCGGTGAGGATGCTCTGGCTGACTTTGCTGACGGAGGAGGGGAAGAAGATCTTAGGTGTCTGGAGATGGAGCCCGAGGTACCGCTCCGCTGTGATGGAGGGTTTCGTCATTGGAGCAGCTCCGGTGAGTTGTACGACGTCGAGGCTGAAGCAGGACAAGAGAGACAACGAATAACGTTAACCAGAGTGGAATTCTAATAGCATCTCCAATACATGACGTAAAATACATAACCACAAAGTGCTAGATGTAAAATACATCAGCCGCTCATCTCTGAACTTAACTGTCAAAACTGAAATTAACTGTCGAAACTGAACTTAACTGTCGAAACTGAACTTAACTGTCGAAACTGAATTTTGCAGTCGAAACTGAACGCACTAGCAAGGTGAGGCTACACGTCGGTCGACTGGCTTTTTCATCTCTGGTCAGTTGATTTTGCAGCCGTTGGATACGAAATCAAGGGCCTGCGGTTCATCTTCGACCTCCACCCCTTGAGCCGCCAACGACCACCGGCCAAACAGCAGCCCCCCACCGCCCGTGGCCGGCGGTGCGCCGCCCCGCCCGCCCAGAAAACACTCCCCACCGCCGGTCCGCCGCCGCCCCGACCATCCCTCTAGGGCCCCCCGTGCCGAGCTTTTTCTCCGGCGATCCCCACGCCACCGCCCCGCCAACGCCCCGCCACCGCCGACCACCGCCCCATCCTCGAACCCTAAGATAGATAGTGGGGTACCTCTTGTGAGCCCCCTCCCGATGCGGCTGGTTCTTCATTCTCCCCGGGGTGCCCCACCCCCCCCCCACCCCCTGAAAATCGACTAACCCAAAAGTCGATTCAATCGACTAACCCAAAAGTCGATTCAATCGGCTGAAGTGTAGCTAAATCGGAGCAGCATCGCAAGCAAGAGCAAGAGCAAGAGCAGCAGCGCGAGCAACAGCAATAGCAAGAGCAGACCAGGAAGGGGACCGAGAGCAAGAGCAGAGCAACAGCATAGCTCCTACTGATGTGGACGTCGCCGCCGAGGGAGCGACGCCGTGGAGGAAGTGGCCGGCGACGCTGCCGTGGATGGAGCCGCGCCGTGTCGGCTCAGGACCGAGCGCTGGCCGCACCGAGAGATCAAATCAAGAAGAAAATGTGGCGATTAGTGTACAACCTCTTTGGTGGCGCCGATTAGGCCGCGGCTTCATCCAAGGAAACGGTGATGATGATGCTCTTTCGGTGGTGCAGGTGAAGACGGCGGTGTGGGAATGGAGGTGGCGCTAAAGACGAGGGGAACGTCAGGGCAGCTCCTTGGAGGTGGAGGACGGGGTGGCTGAACCGGCGGGACGATGAGATCGACGACGGATCCTCATCCGGTACGGTGGATGAGGAACCTCGAGGTGTTGATGTGGACGACGTCGTCGGGGAAGAGGCTCTGGCTGGGTGGCGGACTGAGCAGGGTGTGGGGTTTCGTCGTGGGTTTTCGCGGCCTCGGTGTACGAATGGGTGGGCGGATGGGATGGCAGTGGGGAACCATGGCTTAGAGACGCGCTTGTCCAAAATGTCGGGTAAGTTACGAAAGTACCCCCACCGATTTAAGGCGGTTCTTTCGGTTCAGGGGTACCACGGGAATTTCGCGTGTCGGGATTTCACAAGAGGTGGGATTTTTCGCGCGTGTTGTAATTACAGAATAGAAAAGCGCGGGTTTAGATGGAGGGAGTTGTCGGAGCACAACAAGACAAAGATATATCTTAAATATTTCGGGCTAACAAGGCACGGGTTGAAATTTCCGGACAAGCCTAACGTGTACTGTACCAAATCAATGCGCACTACAAATCTCATTCAAAACTTTGAATTCATGTTAGGTTCAATTAAAATATTTTGCTATGTGTATAATGCATGCAACCTACTACTCAAATGAACGTTTTAGTGCATTCCAAACGTATATACTACCGCTTCAATATGAACTAAATTTGAATTCGTTTCTCTATTTGAATAAGATCTACAGTGATGATTGTTGTGAATCAAAGCATTTGAATTCGTTTCTCTATTTTAATAAGACCTACAATCATCATTATTGTCAAGTTAAACCATCGTTTGTGTATTATCTTCACAACACACCACATGATTAGTCTCGAGTTACATATGAACTATGTGTACTATATGGACTCGAACTAGATTTTTTGAATCCACTTTATTTTGATTTCAAATCACATTACATTTCTAGCTCTAGCTAGATCTTCATAATCTAAACCATGTCTCATATGTATAATGTTTTTATCACATTATGTATGGTGCCCCGCCCCCTACGCCTACAAGTATTTAGATGTGAGTTGCAAAACCACACATTACCACAAATTCAAATAAAATGTGAGAATGTTCGATATATAGTATTGTTTAGATTGTTCGATATTTAGTTGTAAGCTGCAAGCACGACACATTATCACAAATTCAAATAAAATGTGAGATTGTTTGATGTATAGTATGGTTTAGATTGTTCGGCATTTAGCTGTGAGTTGCAAACGCCATGCATTATCACATTATGGTATAACATATGCACAACACGTATCAGCGCTTATATTCATGCATGCAATGTTTAAAACACTATGATCTCCTATTCAAATATATGAATCCGCTTTCATATCAAATTATGATCTTCGTTAGTCTCTTACACCCACACAATCCTCTAACCTTTGTAGCTACCACTAACATTCTATCGTGCATGCACACGCCCTCCTCGCCCTCCCCCTCCCTCGGCATTCTATCCACCGGGCACATTCATGTTTTTCATTAGGTCATTCTCCCAGAGTCTCCACAACTCCTTTCCGACACACACTGATTGTGACACCCCCGATTCGACCGTACTCTAATCATGCACGCAAATGTGTACGACCAAGATCAGGGACTCACGGGAAGATATCACAACAGAACTCTAGACACAAATCAAAATAATACAAGCTTCATATTACAAGCCAGGGGCCTCGAGGGCTCGAATACAAGCTCGATACACAAGAGTCAGCGGAAACAACAATATCTGAGTACAGACATAAGTTTAACAAGGATGCCTTCAGAAGGCTAGCACAAAAGCAACACGATCGAAGAGGCAAGGCCTCCTGCCTGGGACCTCCTCACTACTCCTGGCCATCGGCGGTCTTCACGTAGCAGGATTCGTTGGCGGTGGCATCTGGCTCCAAGCATCCACCATCTGGTTGCATCAACCAAAAGGAAGAAAGAAGAGGGAAAAAGGGGGAGCAAAGCAACCGTGAGTACTCATCCAAAGTACTCGCAAGCATCAGATCTAAACTAAGTATGCAATGGTATCAAATGGAAGGGTCAGATGTCTGGATGAAGTGCGTAATGCCCGAGAATAAGGGGGAAGGCCTAGCCTATCAAAGACTAGCATCTTCAAGCAGCTCCAAGCATCTTGCAGCATGTAGAAGAGTAAAGAATAGCAGTTTAATTAACAATCATGTTGTAGCATTAATGCCGAGAGATCCTTCCTCGACTCCCTACGAGAAAGCAATCTTGGAGCCACATATCCATCACATATCAAGTATCAATTTCTAGTTGTATAAGATCAGGATACAAGTCTGAACGTCCATTACCGTGGACACGGTATTCGAATATATATCTTCGCTGCAGGCGTGCACCACGTTACCCAACACGCTCGATCACTCTGGCCGAACACACCTTTCTGGGGTCAATGCTCGGCCTCGGAAGATCAACACGTCGCAGCCCTACCTAGGCTCAGTAGAGAGGTCCCCGCCAGTCTACATCCTAAGCACTCTGGGGTCTTGGGCGCATCGCCCGCAACACTCCGGGTCATTGCGAGCAGGGTGGATACCAGCACCGCCTCGGATGGCCAGCACGATCCGACCGTGCCGCACTTCTGAACTAGACGTCTGACAAACTTCGGCTGATACCACGACGTTGAGGCCCATAACTATTCTCGTGTGGTTGTTAGTGCGCAAAGGCCAAAGGCCAATTCAGAACAAATACCCAAACCATAGTGTATTATTAGCTTGCGGAGACAAGCAGAGACTCACGATAATTTGACCCCGTTGCCCCGTCTTGAGGAAATACGGCAAGGGCAAGGCCGGCCTATTCGAGGGCTGCCAGACTTCCCGGCCGTGCCTCGTAACCATCTTGCGGGTGCTCTCCGGGCCCACCCGACTTTCCCAAAGGTCTCAAGTAATGTCAAGGTAACCGTGTGTCCAAACATCAAGGGGAAAACCCAAGGAATCACCCTCGGAGGATTCCACTCGATGTAATCATCAAGGTGAACGTAAGAGGAACCACCCTCGAGGTTCACACTTGAGGGGTTGCACGACAGAGCCGTATCGGGAATTGTGAAGGAGGAAATCACCCTCGATGACCATGACTGAATAGCTACACTACAAAATTAACATCAGGAGTGCGTTATCAGGGATCACCCTCGGCACTTGATAGTAGCTCTGCAGAGTCGAGCAACAAAAGGGGTGTGATGTGATGTGAAGTGTCGGGCTCTGGTCGTCGATCATGTTGATCAAGTCGTCGATGATGAAGCAGGGGCAACAAGGACAAGGTGGGGTTCACTGATGGATCACTAGCCAACCTATACTAAGCAGTTTAGGGTAGCGGTAGGTAACAATAGCAGGTACAAAAGCAGGCTATGCATCAGAATAGGAGCAAACAATAATAGTAGCAAAATCTAATGCAAGCATGAGAGTATAGAATGGGCGATATCGGGATGATCAAAGGGGGGGCTTGCCTGGTTGCTCAGACAAGAAGGAGGGTCGTCCGTGACATAGTCGATCACAGTGGCATCAGCAGCGGTATCAGGGTCTACCGGAGAGAAAAGGGGGAAGAAACAGTAAGTACACGCCAACATAAGCATAACATGACAACAAGCGGGGCTAGAGGTGTTCTAACGCAGCGCTAGGCAATACTAACAAAGAGGGAAAACATCCAGGAAAGTTTTCCCGGTTCCGGACGTCTGTCAGACAGATGAACCGGAGGGGAAAAGTTCAACGTTCTATGCTAGGGACGTGTGATAGACAAACAGAGGGCGTATTCCGATTCGTCTCGTCGTTTTGAGCAACTTTCGTGTAAAAAAACTTTTTCATCCGAGCTACGGTTTATTTTATATGATTTTTCAAAGATTTAAACACTATTCTGAAATTATTATTAAAAAGGAAATACTTCAACATCATGACGTCAGGGTGACGTCAGCAGTCAACATTCACATGTTGACCAGTCAAACTGACAGGTGGGGTCGTTCTGTTATAGACCTAACTAACAGATTAGGTAGCTAATTAGCAGATTAAGTTAATTAGGTAGTTAACTAAGCTAATTATGTTAATTAATTTACTTACTAATTAATTAAATAATTTATTATTATTTTTAATTATTTTATTTAAATAAACATTTCTTTTATTTCGTTTTGGGGGCGGGCCCCCCGTGTCATAGGCCCAAGTGGCCTTAGCGGGGCGGGCGTAAAGAGCAGCGGGCGCTGGGGCGAGGCGCACCCAGGCGCCCAACACGCGGGAGAGGCGAGGCTGGACGATGCCCCGAGTGGCGCCAGCAGCCACTTGCAGCCGGAGGTGGCCGGAGATGGGAGGCTGGGGCCACTGCGGCACGACTCACGGCAGGAGGCGAAGGGACGACAGGTCGAGGCTAGAAGCGGCGGTGGCCGAGAAGACGGAGCAAAGCATCGGGCAGAGGGAGCAGGCGCGGCGACCGCCAGCTCCGCAGGAGCTCGAGCGTGACGGCCGGGACGGGGCCCGGGCACGGCAGGGGAGCCCGGGGCGTGGTCGAGGCTTGGTGAACACGAGGTCGGCGGCTTACGGTAGCCTACGTGACGAGGAAAACAGGAGGGGGAGCGAGGAACCAGAGGAGGGCTCACCAGCCCTGTAGAGGTGCAAAGGCGTGCTCGGGGAGGCTGGAGTAGTGAGGCGATGGTGCGCAATGGTGAAGGGGATGGCGAGGCGACGACGTCCAGCTCGGTGAGGGAATAGCGCGAGGGAGAGGCGGTCCGGCGCGCCGGGAGGCGGTGCTGGGGCGAGGTTGTGCCGGCAAGAGGAGCCCCTGGGCGGCGGTGGCGATGGGGCGCAACGGGAGGGTCGACCCCGATCCATATCGGGTCGGGGGAAAGAGGAGCGAGGGGAGAAGTGGTGGGGCGAGTGGGGAATCGGCTAGGTCACAGAGGGGGGGTGGGGTTATGGAGGCAATCGGGTGGGCCTGCCTCTGGGGTTGGCTGACTGGGCCTGCGGGGTCGAGGCCCGGTGGGGAAAAAAGGGGGGGTTCCTGTTATATTTTTCTTTCTTAAAAACAAACTACTAGTGTTTCTTATTTCGAATAGATAGTAATTGACTTTTGTCCAAGCTCCAACTTTACACAAAAATGATATGCAATATCCTAGGGCTGCAGAAAAGTTTTTGAGGCCTTTGCAAAGGTTGAGATGATTTGCTTAATTGCAATTTAGATGCCTTTGGACCACTTATTGAATCCCTAAGAATTTAGTTGTGAGTCAATTTAAGTTTTTTTCAACTTGACAAAGGTCAGGGGAATTTATAGAATATTGTGAAAATTTTAGTTTGAACGTTCAAAAACTTTTGCCGTTTGACTTGATTCTGAATTTTGAATTCGAAGAGGATTGAATCAACGCGAGTTATCAACAGTAACCATGGTGACGTGGCATCATTAGTAGAGGGTTACTGTAGCTTAATTATCCGGGCGTCACAATTCTCCTCCACTACAAGAAATCTCGTCACGAGATTTAAGGGGTGGAGTAAGGGGAAAGACTCGGGAAGGACAAAGCTCAACACAAGACATGTACCTGGGGGCTACCTCGGTGAACGTGGCATAGAGGCATCTCTCGAGTTGAAATTCAAGAAAGTCATCGAGAGCAAGGTAAGGAGGAGCAATAAGAAGCTTCAACTGCGTAGGCAATCGTTCGCTGCCTGAAACAGAGGGTGAAAAGGGTTCAAAGCAATAAGAATAAGTATTGCGTCTGATACCAGAACAGATCACAAGGAAGGTGGCTCGTGAATTACATACGAAACCAAGCGTGAGGAACAATTTTGGAAGACAGAGATGTACAGGAGAGTCAGGTTTCAATCCTGTGGAACTGTGGGTTATGGGCCCACCATGTGGGTTAAAAGCAAGAAGGCGTTACATTTTGCACGGTTATGATAGAAAGGCAGGTCAGAGGACAACCTGTCAGTTATGTTGGCAACAACGTTGGTACCAAGGGCGAGGGACAAAGAGAACCATTTTTCCTGCTCGTTAAGACGAGGCGGACCAATAGGCAAAGTTCTCGTCCATCGGTGGCTACCGGAATGTCATCAACGATTGTAATAAGGTCTTACTGACAGAGTTGTACACCGAGGTGTTTACATAATCAAGGAATTATCAAGGCTCAGATATGTTAGGTTACAAGAAAGGTTAACAAAACAATGGAAGGGAAAAGTGTAGACTCGAATTAGTTACTGGTGTTCTCAAGTGTCTAACAACTTAGAACCCATGGGAAATTGGAATCGGCGAGAAATACTGGTTGATGAAGAACTCATAAGAGGTTATATAGTTCCTGATAATCTCGAGATACTAGAGGGTAATACTCGAGAGTATAGCAGAATAGAGGTTGGACGGGTGAAATGATCTACAGAAGACAAGACTTCCACTTGTCCGAGAAATGAAATCAAAGAAGAAGAATCATGGTTGGAACCACAGTTGTGAAGGTGCAAACATAGATACAAGACAAACTTATCACATGAGGATTATTATTATGACAAGAAGCTTCCATGATAAGTTCCACGGGTCCATGGGCATGAACACAAAGGTTCAAGGTCGACTCCCAATTCTCTAATGCACAACCTTCCATTCACATCTTCCTTTCGAAGAAATTGTAGCGTTGAAATGTTATCCGAAGAAACGCTAGTAGATATAACCTGCATAACCTTCCGGTTCACACGGATTAGGCAAGGCGTAGATTCAACCCACTGGGGCATCTTATGAACATAGACCACAAACTTCACGAGTAAATAACTCAAGCTCGAAAGCAGAGTATGGCTGACAAGAGCGGGGGATACAATTTACCAAAGGCATTATGTATCCGAGGAAAGGCTCACAAAGTTACCGAATAAGAAGGACGTTGTCGGATAAAACCCAACAAATGATCTGGTGGTCCACAAGAGATCGGATGTGAGCATCGATACTCACCCAGAAGAAGAAAGAATACTTGGATATCAGATTATAGAAACAACTGACAAATTCAAAGCTCAAATGCAAAGGAAAAATGATTTTAAAAATCGGTGGATCAGAGGCAGAGGCTCTGATCAAAGACAAGTTGAATTGACATAGATCAACAATCAACCAAGGTTTGATTTGTCGAACACCCACTCATGTCAGGGGTGACTTCTAAGCCAGAAGGACAATTCCAAGGAACAACTGACGATTGCATGCATTCACACTCATGTTGAAACAATAGGGTAAGGATGTCAATCGCAAAGGATTTTAAAGATTATTACTAGACTTATGGAAAGCATCCACAATGCAAGCAGACAAGGAGGAGCAAGAGCATTATGTTACTAAGGATTTTCGGAAGATCGAATAGCATTCCAAAGAATTTTGTGAAACAAAGAACAACGTTGGACGAACGGATACTCGGCAAGCGCGAGTAATTTTCCGCAGGGGTATTCATGTGGCAAAGAACTGCAAGGCAGTAGGCTCAACGGATTCTCAGGACAACAGAGAGTAATTCAAGGCATCTTGTAATAACAAGAGCAACTGGGGATGAAGGTATGAATGACAATGTACGTAGTTACTCATAAGGATTTATCGGTGGTAGGGATCGCAATGGAGAAGGGTATAAGGGTCTCGCGAAAACATCTAAGAGTATCTTCAGAATCTTCTGGTGCACCAAGCAATCATCTGGAGTGAGGGGCTCTCTGGGAGAACGTATTTAACGGAACCTAGAGTTAGAGTTAGCAAAACCATTTAACGCGAATAATAGAGAGATCAGAGTCCCAGAGTATAGATGAGGAGTAAAAGATCCTAATACCATCCAATTTGGTGACGTGGTCCCGTAAGCCACACAACCATGTTAGTAAAACATTTCTTTCAAAGACTAGACTCAACTTCGGCCAAGGAGTTGGAAAGGGGGATGCTACAGGCAGTCGGCTCTGATACCAACTTGTGGCGCCCCCGATTCGACCGTACTCTAATCATGCACGCAAATGTGTACAACCAAGATCAGGGACTCGCGGGAAGATATCACAACACAACTCTAGACACAAATCAAAATAATACAAGCTTCATATTACAAGCCAGGCGCCTCGAGGGCTCGAATACAAGCTCGATACACAAGAGTCAACGGAAGCAACAATATCTGAGTACAGACATAAGTTTAACAAGGATGCCTTAAGAAGGCTATCACAAAAGCAACACGATCGAAGAGGCAAGACCTCCTTCCTGGGACCTCCTAACTACTCCTGGCCATCGGCGGTCTTCACGTAGCAGGATCCGTTGGCGGTGGCATCTCGCTCCAAGAATCCACCATCTGGTTGCATCAACCAAAAGGAAGAAAGAAGAGTGAAAAAGGGGAGCAAAGCAACCGTGAGTACTCATCCAAAGTACTCGCAAGCATCAAATCTAGACTAAGTATGCAATGGTATCAAATGGAAGGGCTGTATCTGTGGACTGAACTGTAGAATGCCAGAATAAGGGGGAAAGGCCTAGCCTATCAAAGACTAGCATCTTCAAGCAGCTCCAAGCATCTTGCAGCATGTAGAAGAGTAAAGAATAGCAGTTTAATTAACAATCATGTGGTAGCATTAATGCCCAGAGATCCTTCCTCGACTCCATGCGAGAAAGCAATCTCGGAGCCACATATCCATCACATATCAAGTATCCATTTCTAGTTGTATAAGATCAGGATACAAGTCTGAACGTCCATTACCGTGGACACAATATTCGAATATATATCTTCCCTGCATGGGTGCACCACGTTACCCAACACGCTCGATCACTCTGGCTGGACACACCTTTCTGTAGTCAATTGCCAGCCTCGGAAGATCAACACGTCGCAGCCGTACCTAGGCTCAGCAGAGAGGTCCCCGCCGGTCAACATCCTAAGCACTCCGGGGTGTTGGGCCCATCGCCCGCAACACTCCGGGTCGTTGCGAGCAGGGTGGATACCAGCACCGCCTCGGATGGCCAGCATGATCCGACCGTGCCGCACTGCTGAACTGGACGTCTGACAAAGCTTCGGCTGATACCACGACGTCGAGGCCCATAACTATTCTCGCGTGGTGGTTAGTGCGCAAAGGCCAAAGGCCAATTCAGAACAAGTACCCAAACCATAGTGTATTATTAGCTTGCGGAGACGAGCGGAGACTCACGATAATGTGACCCCGTCGCCCCGTCTCGAGGAAATACGGCAAGGGCAAGCCCAGCCCACACGAGGGCTGCCAGACTTCCCGGTCGTGCCTCGTAACCATCTTGCGGGTGCTCTCCGGGCCCGCCCGACTTTCCCAAAGGTCTCAAGTAATGTCAAGGTAAACGTGTGTCCAAACATCAAGGGGAAAACGCAAGGAATCACCCTCGGAGGATTCCACTCGATATAATCATCAAGGTGAACGTAAGAGGAACCACCCTCGAGGTTCACACTTGAGGGGTTGCACGATAGAGCCGTATCGGGAATGGTGAAGGAGGAAATCACCCTCGATGACCATGACCAAATAGCTACACTACAGAATTAACATCGGGAGTGCGTTATGAGGGATCACCCTCGGCACTCGATAGTAGCTCTGCAGAGTCGAGCAACAAAAGGGGCGTGATGTGATGTGAAGTGTCGGGCTCTGGTCGTCGATCATGTTGATCGAGTCGTCGATGATGAAGTAGGGGCAACAAGGACAAGGTGGGGTTCACTGATGGATCACTAGCCAACCTATACTAAGAAGTTTAGGGTAAGCAGGTAGGTAACAATAGCAGGTACAAAAGCAGGCTATGCATCAGAAAAGGAGCAAACAATAACAGTAGCAAAATCTAATGTAAGCATGAGAGTATAGAATGGGCGATATCGGGATGATCAAAGGGGGGGGGGGGCTTGCCTGGTTGCTCAGACAAGAAGGAGGGTCGTCGGTGAAGTAGTCGATCACAGTGGCATCAGCAGCGGTCTCAGGGTCTACCGGAGAGAAAAGGGGGAAGAAACAGTAAATACACGCCAACATAAGCATAACCTGACAACAAGCGGGGCTAGAGTGTTCTAACGCAGCGCTAGGCAATACTAACTAAGAGGGAAAACATCCGGGAAAGTTTACCCGGTTTCGGACGTATGTTAAACAGATGAACCGAAGGGGAAAAGTTCAACATTAGCTATGCTAGGGACGTGTGATAGACAAACAGAGGGCGTATTCCGATTCATCTCGTCGTTTTGAGCAACTTTCATGTAGAAAACTTTCTCATCCGAGCTACGATTTATTTTATATGATTTTTCAAAGATTTAAACACTATTCTGAAATTATTATTAAAAAGGAAATAATTCATCATCATGATGTCAGGGTGACGTCAGCAGTCAATGTTGACCTGTTGACCAGTCAAACTGACAGGTGGGGTCGTTCTGTCATAGACCTAACTAACAGATTAGGTAGCTAATTAGTAGATTAAGTTAATTAGGTAGTTAACTAAGCTAATTATGTTAATTAATTAACTTACTAATTAATTAAATAATTTATTTTTATTATTATTTATTTTATTTAAAAAACATTTATGTTATTTCGTTTTGGGGGCGGGCCCCCCGTGTCATAGGCCCAAGTGGCCTTAGCGGGGTGGGCGTAAAGAGCAGCGGGCGCTGGGGCGGGGCGCACCCAGGCGCCCAACACGCGGGGGAGGCGAGGCTGGCCGATGCCGCGAGTGGTGCCAGCAGCCACTAGCAGCAGGAGGTGGCCGGAGATGGGAGGCCGCGACCACTGCGGCACGGCTCGCGGGCAGGGAGGCGAGCAGGACGGGCCAGCCGAGGCTAAGCGCGGCGGTGGCCAGCGAGAAGACGGAGTAGCAAGGCGGAGGGAGCGGGCGTTGGCGACCATGAAGCCCGCAGAGGCTCGAGCGTGATGGCGGGGACGGAGCCCGGGCACGGCAGGAGAGCCCGGGGCTTAGTCGAGGCTTGGTGAATGCGAGGTCGGCGGCTTACGGTAGCCTACATGACGAGGAAAACAGGATGGGGAGCAAGGAACAAGAGGAGGGCTCACCAGCCCTGTAGAGGTGCAAAGGCATGCTCGAGGAGGCTGGAGTCGCGAGGCGACGGCGCGCAACGGTGACGGGGACGGCGAGGCGGCGACGTCCAGCTCGGGGAGGGAATAGCGCGAGGGAGAGGCGGGGACGAGGCGGTCCGGCGCGTCGGGAGGCGGTTCAGGGGCGAGGTGGTGCCGGCGAGAGGAGCCCCTGGGCGGCGGCGGCGATGGGGCGCAGCGGGAGGGTCGACCCTGATCCAGATCGGGTCGGGGGAAAGAGGAGCGAGGGGAGAAGTGGTGGGGCGAGTGGGGAATCGGCTAGGTCACAGAGGGAGGGTGGGGGTTATGGAGGCAATCGGGTGGGCCGGCCTGTGGGGGTGGCTGACTGGGCCGGCGGGGTCGAGGCCCGGTGGGGAAAAAAGGGGGGGGGGGTTCAAAAACAAACTAGTATTGTTTCTTATTTAGAATAGATAGTAATTTACTTTTGTCCAAGCTCCAACTTTGCACAAAAATGATATGCAATATCCTAGGGCTGCAGAAAAGTTTTTGAGGCCTTTGCGAAGGTTGAGAAGATTTGCTTAATTGAAAAGGCCAATTTAGATGCCTTTCGACCACTTATTGAATCCCTAGGAATTTATTTGTGAGTCAATTTAAGTTGTTTTCAACTTGACAAAGGTCAGGGGAATTTATAGAATACTGTGAACATTTTCGTTTGAACGTTCAAAAACTTTTGCCGTTTGACTTGATTCTGAATTTTGAATTCGAACGGGATTGAATCAACGCGAGTTATCAACAGTAACCGTGGTGACGTGACATCATTAGTAGAGGGTTACTGTAGCTTAATTATCCGGGCGTCACACCGATCGATAAACCTCTCCAGCGATGCCTGCCTACAACATACACACACACCTTCAATCTCCTCCTTTATGTGTCCTTGCCTCGTGTCTCTCATACGGTCAAACACACGTGTAAACTCTCGCCCCTCTTTTCATCGATATCACAACCGCACACTCCTCCCCCTATCTAGCTAGTAGTTGTGCCTCTTGCACCACCTCCTAGCTACGTTCTCTCTATCTATCCGTCTCGCTGGGCCTTATTTGCCTCTAACAAATGGACGTACACCAGCCGATCTCTCGCTATACATATAGCTAGCTAGGTCCTTATAACTCGTTTTTACCCACACGTCAATCGATCTACCTCATTAGTTGTGTCTCTCCCTTCCTCCGACAAACAAAAATTGATCTACTGATCTAGTTAGGTTTGCTTACCAAACACATGGTTCCCCTTCATCATCCATGGATGCGTCCTGACAGATCTATCATGCACAGGCACACACAGAAACACATCCCCACTCTTATTGATAACATTGCAGTTCCACCCTCAGTTTGTCTAGTAGGCCTCTCCCACCATCTTTGAGAAGCAACTCCATCACCCATCCAGCACTCTACCCCTCTCCCTCCCTCTACCTCCCTCTCTCTCTCCTCTCTCTCTCTCTGTCCCATCATATTTCCCGTCCTTCAGTTATTTATGGAAGTCGACCGATCTCCCTCAAGACATAGCTGGGTCTCTCCTTCTCAACACATATACGAGTCATTCTACCTCTATAGTTAGGCCTCTGCCACCCCTCCCCCTCCCCCACCCCTCCCCCCACACACACCGATACATCGAGCGCTCTAGTCATGTCTCCCTGCCATACACAAACTTGACATGTGCCCTCTAACGTTCCGGTAGGCCAGTCGCCCTATATCTTTGACTTGCACACACACACACACAATTTCAATGGCTCTCTTCATCGATCTCGCACCCACCCACTTGATCCTCTCTTTGACTCTATCGATAGCTATGACCCCTCCCTCTCTTCTCGTGGATTGCCCGACCCTCTATGTATGATATGGATAGGCCTCCATTTCACACACATTGCATGCAAAATTTTGTTTGAGATGTCATCGACACATATTCCCACAAATAATTCACGAAATCAACCCCCACCCCAAAACAAAAAACACTCACGAACGCGGTTTGTATCACTCACACACACCCACGTAGGTGGGGGACGTGCACGAAGAGAAGAGGTGCATGCATGGCGCATGTACTCTCGTCTCTTTCCCAACCACACCCGTGCAGGTACACGGTGGTGCTTATTTCTGTACGAAAAAGGCAGCCCACGTGGTAATTTGGCACGTGTACTGGTTGTCCACTTGGTGGAGGGAGGATCGTCTACCACGGGTGAACAAACAAATTGCGACTTGACGTGTTATGTTAAAATAAAGAGGCAAACCATGTGGAGCCTACCTTAGAGGCAAGGCTCTATACACTGGAGTACTTTTGATGTGTCCCGTCAACTCGCAGAATGAGGAGAAGCTTGCTTAGTACGCCGTCTCCCCCGCTCACGGGTGTGGTGGCTCGCAGGATGAGGTGAAGCTTTCTCCGCCTTACGCCCGCTCCCTCGCCCATGCGCGCGGTGGCTCGCAGGACGAGGCGAAAAATGTACTACTCCCTCTGTTTACTCCTCGTCCCTACTACCTTGGTTATAGAGATTATATCATATTGTTTGGAATATATATGTCCTTTAGTAGATTTCAATATGAACTACTAGTACATACTCGAAACGCTGATGTATATAGACGTATTTTAGAGTGTAGATTCACTCATTTTGCTCCGTATGTAGGACTCTCCCTCGCCCCTCGACCCTCGCCCACGTGGTGGACGTGCAGCAATTCATTCGGTCTCATATATCCAGAACGTTATATACTGCACTACCATTATTGCTCGACTTCCCGAAGAGGCGAAGAGCCAATCGCAAGGTTCATATTTTGGATATGCCAAGCGCAAGGTTATAGGACAACGAGTAGTAGGTGTCGCGTCATTTATAAATAAAGTTTTTTTTCTTCAGTGGCACGTACGCAATATGATAGGTTCATATTGAGAGAAAGGGAAACCGCTCCACTATATACATAGTCAGGACGGGCCAGCCTACACGGTTGCTTCTTTGGGGTTGCTCTCTTCACACTCTCTCGCAAAACGCATCGCGGGCCACATCTCTAACATCCTCGCGGATCACGTCCCGCTTGGGGAAGGGTTGGATGCTTAGTGTAGATGCGGTGGCCGCCGCCGACGGGCGAAAACCCACCGCTTCAAGACGTCCCAATCAGGGGTCCCCGCCGTTCTCTCTCACAAAGTCGGTGAGGTTGCCTTCATCCCTTGCTTACTGCCGTGACGTGGGCAGTTGCCGCCTCCCGCCGCCCCCCTCAAGGTTGAGCTACGTCCCTCAGGTACAACTCCCTTTACAGCCGGCTTGCACCACTGCTCCAGCTGCCCACATCACTCCCTGTGGATATTTCTCTACTTCTTTGCCCCGCACATACCTCTACTGGCTTCTACGTACTGTATTTGTGATGAGTTTATGTCTCATCAACTAGTCCCAATAATATTATTATAATCACGCTTCTTCAATTTCTTTGCCACAAGGATGCTCATCTCGATTTTGGTGAAACTACGCAAAATGATCCGATGATCAAAAGGTTGCAAACTTCATTTATTAGGAAGCTCGAACGTTGCCAGCAAATTGAAGCCTGATCAGGGTTCACGGTTCAAGGCTAGGGATTGCATGGATCGTTTTTTTTCTTTAGCTGCCTCTATTCTAAAATAAGTGTCAACTTTAGTAGTAGTACAACTTTGTACTAAAGTTTGCACAAAGTTGAGACACTTATTTTGGAATGGAGGGAGTACATATTTGCTATGATTTGTCAATCATTGAGATGTAATAGCATGCATGTTAGTCTCCTTTCTATTTGATGAAATGTTGCAACGGGCAACCTTGGACGCAAGATACATGTAACAGAAGCTGGAAGCTTCATAGCATTGTACAAATTTATCTCACTGATAAATTACAGTACGTACTATACTAGTACTTCCTCCGTTCCTAAATATATGTCTTTGTAGAGATTTCACCATGAACCACATGCGGATGTATATAGATGCATTTTAAGTGTAGATTCATTCATTTTGTTCCGTATGTAGTGGAATCTCTACAAAGACTTATCTGCTAGTAATAGCTAGCCCCCACTACTAGGAATTCTCTATCCTCTCCTTGAGCCACATCATCAAAATTGATGTAGCCGTTAGATGAAGTAAATCAGTCCATAATAGCCGTCGATCAAGACGTTGAGAGGCTTTCAGACTAAGCCACATGCAAGCATGCAGAAATAAAGTGGAACATGCATGTGAGTGGGTTTTAAATCACCTCAACATGTCTGCATGCAAGCATGCACCGGTAGCATGCATGTAAGTGAGCTTTTAAGTCCCATTAACATGTCAAAAAGAAAAATATAATCCCATTATGCAGTAGGAGTTGGCTGATCTGTTTTCCTTACGTGGGATGATATAAATGATGATGGGAGTTTATTTCGTTTGGCTACCACATTTGTCATGCGGTTATAGAGTTTTTTTTAGTTCTATGAAATCGATAATTTTGCGCAGAGAGATATACCGTTGTTCCGCGGCAACGCGCGGGGACTCATCTAGTAATATTTAGGAACGGAGGGAGTACTATGTAAAGAGTTAGGTGTCGCACGGTGATAGTGTGAGGTGGGCCATGTAATCACTGAGCCTGCGTGTTTTCACTGCGCTTGCACGCCTCGATTGTAAGAATGGAGAAAATTGTAATCTAGTAGTAGTACCTCCTTTCGCCGAAAGCTTGGGACATCCAGCAGTCATACCACCTCAATAATAAAGACAAATGAGTCGTCAAATCACATAGACCCAGTAGTAAGTTGGACGGACGAAGCAACCATCACTCTTGCGCCAGTGAGAGGTCGCGTCCGCTCTGCCCGGGCATGAATGCGGCACCGATTCTTTGGAGCGGTGCTGACTGTTTTAGGCGGGAAGCGCGCGCAGGCGATGGAGGGGCTTTGGGTGGGCCAGGCTGGTCAGGAGCGGGCGTGGCAGCTGTCCGCATATCCCTACCGGACATGCCCGGAAACGAGAGGATGCATCGACTCTCGCGGCTAAAATCGTACACTACACAACATCTCTCTGTAGGAGTAGGTCGATCTGTCGCTCTCTCTAACACACACATGCTGTTAAACACACACACACACACACACACACACACACACACACACAGGCACACGCACGCACCTTGGTCCCGTTGCACCTTCTAACGTGACTTATTACACCTAGACAGAGGGAGTAGTAAGTATACTGAGATACAAGGCACACCGACTTAAGTCGAATACAAGTGCCCAAAATTTGTGGGCATGTTATAATAAGGATTCACTTAAAATAGTACGTGAGCGAACAGAGGGATCAATTGGACAGTGTTCCCGAGCAGTAGCGAGATGTGTGAGGTAAGATACACCGCTTGCGCTTTTAATTTTTCTTATTAATTTGTTTTTTTTCACCCTCTGACTGGTGGGACCCAACGTACTACGTGGAGAGAGGTAAGGTGACTAAGGATGCATTATTTCTGCACCACTGTGGATAGTCTTACCACCAAAGCCACATGAAACGATTATGATTGAAATCCCAATGACTCCCACACACACACACAAAAAAACACGACACGCTTGTCACACGAATGCAGGAATGTATAAAAGGTTATTTCCCTCTCGTTGAACATAACGGGAGGTTTGTGTAGCTGGTTAGCCTGTTCGCTCATCAAACTTGAGGTCTCAGGTTCGATAACTACACTTGAGCATAATTTGTTCCAAGAGGATTCTTTGACTGGTCAAAATGTTTTCTAGTTTTTGCATGCTTCACACTCTCTCTCCAGTATATATATACACACTGGAGCCTCGCCGCTGTAGTTGCTCTCTTCACACTCTCTCGCCCTCTCTGCTGGAGCCTCGGCGTTGTAGTTGCTCTCTTCACACTCTCTCGCCCTCTCCAGATCTAAACAAGACTTCATTGGCCTCTCTCTCCCCTCACTGCTGCTCAAAGAGCCGGCAGGATCCGTCCTCCGTGAAGGGAAGGAGGCTTAACGTTGCCGCCGTCAGCGAGGGACTGCTGGCGCAGCTGTTCACTTTCCACCCAGCGGCGACGCGGGAGGTCCTCCGACCCTTCTTCTTTTCCGCCCTCCAGTCGCCCACCGAACCATGCCCCAAGAGCATTAAGGTATAATTTACTTACTCCACATGCATTGCTCTAGCTGCATGTATACCATGAATCTAGGACGTGGTTCAAAGAGGAAAGGAGTGGGGGAAAGTAGTGGGAAAAGTTGTATATAGTTCAAAGAGGAAATGAAGGGGGAAAGTTGTATAGCATGAATCTAGGACGTGGTTCAAAGAGGAAATGAAGGGGGAAAGTTGTATAGCATGAATCTAGGACGTGGTTCAAAGAGGAAAGGAATGGGGGAAAGTAGTGGGGAAAGTTGTATCGCATAAATCTAGGACGTGGTTCAAATTAAGAGGAAAGGAAGGGGCGAAAGTACTAGTTCAAAAAGGAAAGGAAGGGACAAGGCTGTAGAGTTTGAGCATGACTAGATTTGCTGCGCTCACATAGGGAAAGGTGTCTAAAGATAACAAAACTGGGACCAACACAAATATGCTCATCGGTTGTTTGTTCTTTGTTGCAACAGACTGTGCATGACCACAATACATCGGTAGATGCACATGGTGCTGGTGCGTCCACTGTCCCGTGCAACTCATTAGCTGTTGTTAATCTAAGGCGTTGTTTGGTTAAAAACTCCCTAGTCCCTACCTGCTTGGTTCCAGGGACTAAACATGGACTAGAGGTTATTAAATGACATGCTAAAAGACCATGTTACCGCTAGTAATGAACTAATAGAGACAAGGTGCGATGCGTGGCAGGGGCAACTGTTGGAAAAAGTACCAAAAAGACTCCCTCGGGGTCTTCTTTCTTTAGTCCCAAATGCCCACTTTTAATCCCTAAAAGTCCCTCCTGTTTGGGTTAGATTGGACTGACATGGAGTTTTTTTAGTCCCTACACCAAAATGTCCCTGTAAACAAACACCCTCTAATAATGCCGCTGGAAAATTGATGCAATGCCACAGTTAAAAGCAAATTACATGTTTAACGAATTTTTTATTGTTAATATAATCTCTATGTTAATATTAATCAATGCCACCATTTGAGAAATGCTACTGTCTTGCTTTCTTTCCCATTTAGATAAGGTAGATGCTTCTTTTCGTTGGCTTCGTGTCATCCATCGTTATTGACCACTAATTGTTTCCTTTGCACCTCTGTAAACAGGGGTTATCTACTTCACCTCGTTGCCATTGTGACCTTTTGAAGCCTCGCACAAAACACTTTTGTTTTAAGAGTGTTTTGTGCAGTTCAACCAAAATGTCACAATCGACAACGTTGCTTGATTGTTGACCTTAGTCGAACTACACAAGAGGAGATCTTACTTCCTATCCGTTAAAGTAATTTGGTTCAGATCTTCTTCTTGTGAGTTGTTTGAATTCCGCATCATGAGAGGTCAAGATTACTAGCCTTCTTTCACATGATTACGGAGTGTGCTTTCATATGTTGTGCTACTTGTACGATAATGTTGCTTGATTTTAGTGAACTGCACAAATGGAGACAAGACTTCTAATCTGTATGTGCACCGTAATATCCCATTGAGGTAAGATAAGGATATTTCACAACTGTTGGCCTGTATTTTGCCACTTTCATCAGAAAATTAAGTTTAGTACTATACTTGTGCTCCCTAATTGACATGCCAAATCTTACATTGAAGGCAAAGCTTGTCTGTTATTGAACCAAGTGATGAAGGGGAAGAACAAGCGGAAGAAAAACAAAAATCAACTCCCGGTGCTGTAATGAAGCACTGGAACTGCAATGACACAAGTAATGATATAGTTTTGTATCTTAATTTATTGCTATGGCTGGAACGAGCAATTGTTTTTCCACTGATTTGATGTCACTCTTAATGTAATGTGTAATTATCTCAACCTGTGCAAACAGGGATCTTCTTTGAAGATACCATATATTTTAGTGGAACTGCACAAGAAGATGTTGGAAACATTAAACTAATCGAGGAGTATATAGTAAGCATGGCCACCACCGTAGATAGCAAAAGATGGTTCCGGAGAAGTGCTTCATCTGTATGCTCTACACAATAAGCCTCGACAAAGGTTGGTACTCGCCCAACGATTTCATCCATATGATTGAGCTTTGTCATCTCTATTGGTGTTGTGCTACTGTTTAGATACTGTCATGAAAAAGTGGTATTGTCCTTGAGAAGTGCTTCAGCTGTGTTGTTTTAAATATTTCCTTTCCTTTTTTTCGAGCAAACAGGGATGCTAGCATTTTGTAGTCCTCTTGTCTTTGCACAACAGGATCATCTTCCTCTGAAGAAGAATATGGAGTACGTGAAGTGACTAGTTCCGATTATGCCATGATGAAGAAGCCACATCTATCTTCTCATCGGAAGGAGCAATTGAAGGATGGTTACATTACTCCCCACAAGACCAAACTAACTTCAGCTCGGAAGAATGACAAATCTCCTTTTTTTTGCTGTGATCTTGTGAGTACAATGTTGTTCTAGGATTCTTTCTGGTGAGTTCCATTTTTCTAAAAGTGTGCTCTACATGGACCATGTATGTGCCTGTTGAAACTGTCAATTCATAGTACAGTTTGTTTTCTACTAATCACTTTTTTGTATTTGTGCAAACAGGGGTGCTCAGCTTGATTTCAATTGGAACTGCACAAAATGTTCATGAATACATCGAATCATTCATTTCCACCACAAGAAAGGAGGTGCCGATAAGTTCAAGGCGTTGGAACATATAAGGGCGAAACCATACAAGCTACGCGCGAATTTGGTTGATTTTGGTGGAACTGCACAAAAAGAACAGCTGATTTATTTAGCACGAGGTGCCATGTCAATGTCCGAACTGATGGCAAACCCTGCCCATTCCACAATCGTAGGCATTTGATATTTTTGAATGGGACAACCTTGTCAAATTTTGCTCATTGATTTTAGCAAGACATGCATTTGATAATTTCGAATTGGACGCCCTTTGCTGTCAGCAACGTCGATCAATTTTTTATTTATTCTTTAGTTGTGAAGTAAATATTGTCTCTGACATGTGAGTCGCTGAGATGCATAATCATCGATTGTTTTGAATGTTCTCTATGAATTGCCAGGCCTGTGTATTTGATTGCAATGTACAGAAACGCTAGAAAGCTGCTCAAACTCTTTGTACTCCTCCTGTTCCTTTTTACTTCGCACATTGTGAGAGTGCATACTTTTTTGTATAAGATTGGTCAAAGTAGAGATACTTTGACTGCAGACAAAACTTGTATGCAGACTAGAAAGGACCGGAGGGAGTACATGTGAAACTGCTGCAACCGAGGTGATCAACCTGGGAATAATGCTAGTACGTATTGTTTTGCATGTTCATCCAATACCAGTGATACAGGAATTCGAACTAATCGAAATAAATTCATTCATACCCGGTCAGATTTCATATAAACATGCCGGATTTCATCACATTTCATACATTCTTCAACTAAAAAGGGGTGCGCTGGAGGTATAATTAATTAACCAAAGCTACCCACCTGTGTCCCGCTGAGCCGAACAGAAGCTTGATGACTTAAATACAGGTGCGATTGCATAATCGACATGTGGCCTGTTGGGCCCATGTGTCGACCACCAACTGCACCAGCAGCTAAGTAGAAGCAGCGTTCTTCTCCAGCGTAGCTCTCCGACTCCACGTCGCCGCCAAGAAGCTAACCGGCCGTCAATGGTCAACCTGCCTAGCTTGGCTTCAATCGGAGGGTAGCAGCGGTGGCCTTACTTGGACCCGAGCGGCGGCGACCTACTGTGTTCTACTCTTCCTCGTTTTCTGTGTGGCGTGGCCTCGTTGGCAGCGGGGCAGGGCCTCGACGGCGCCGGCGATGTCCTCTGTCTCATTGCCGGCGGGCGGCGCCTCAGCGGAGCGGTGGAAATCCTCCCCCACGTTGCCGGCAAGGTGGGGCCTCGGCTGAGTCGGCGATGTCCTCTGCCTCGTTGTTGGCGGGGCAGGGCCTCGGCGGAGCCGGCGGTGTCCTCTGCCTCGTTGTTGGCGCCACGGGGCCTCGGCGGAGCCGGCGGTGTCCTCTGCCTCGTTGTTGGCGCCGCGGGGCCTCGGCGGAGCAGGGCCTCGTCGACGCCAGCGGAGCGGGGACTCGTCGGAGCCGGCATTGTCCTCTGCCTCATCCTCGGTCTCGCCAAACAGCGCCTCGCCCGCTTCATCGCCCTCTTTGCTAGCCTCTTTGTAGGCGGCCGCAGCCTCCGCCACCCGCATGCGGTACCGCCAGCGCTCGAGGCGGCCCTTGCGGGCGGAGCGGTACGATTCGAGCAGCGCCTCCTGCTCCGCCCGCTCCGCGGCGATCTGCTCCTCTGCCTGCAGGTGCTCCTGGAGGAGATGGTGGTTGTAGGCGGCGTCGGCCTGCGCCTCCCGGAACTGCTCCTCACGCATCTGCCTCACCGTGTCCATATATTGGGCATGGGCCTCGCCGATGGTCATGGTGCAATGCACCGGCGAGGATGGCGCGGAGGAGGGGGTTGGCGCCGGATCGTCGACTACCATGTTCTCCATTGGGATGTCGTCGACCCCAAAAAATTAACCATGATTTGTTTATTAAAATTTTGCCAGGAAATTATTACGTTTTTTGGATTTATCTTTGGATTTCATAACCTCTCTTTTCTTTGATATTGTGGAGTTTTTACCCCAAGTGAAAACTTTCCAAAAATATTATTGGACTTGTATACTCTCTCAAGAAAACATTTATTTTATCAGTGGAATTATTTATATGATTATTTTCCCTGAGATTTATTTCTTTTAAAAATGATTTTCATAAGCTTTAGAGCCTCATTTGCACTACAACCCTTTGATAAATTTATTTAAAAATCTCACCAAAATTTGGGGATGACATATAATGTCCCTAAATAACTTTTATGCAAAAATATCTTTTAGTCATTAGAGATTTTGAGCTCTACCCCAAGTTTTCAAATCTGGTCCATATTCCACGTTTGCACTACAACCTATTTAAATATTTCTTTAAAACTTCCACCAAAATTAGGGGATGTTAGTAGGAGTATATTATTCATCTTTGTGCAAAAACCCACTAATGTTCTTTGAAAATTTTGGGCAAATCATCCTCTTTTGCTCTCTGGTCCAGTTTGGAGTGTTTTTGGTCCATGGAATGATAGCTTTTAGTTTCTGTCGAGAACTGGTTTTCTCAAAAACTTGCACTAACAAATTTCTGTTTTTGCCAAACTAACATTGCCACCCTCTCTATCACCTAAAGAGACACTGGTCTGGAGCTTTTGGCCACCCCAAGAGTTGCCTAGACGCCTCTGGCATTCTGTCAAACACCTTGAGTGCATGAACAAATTTGGCATGATCTTTTGCCTGCATTGTGGACTTGACCCCCTGACCAAACCAACAGGTCCACTAAGCTCCTAGATGAACCTAGCCTAGACCTGCTAAACCTCATGTGATTTGGAGCCCTCTGGCATGACGTGGCATTTTGCCAAACACACAGCGTGCGTACTCTGGGCGCGCCCAGAGCGCATGTTTTGCATGCGCGCACCGAGTCGCCGCGTCTCACTGCCGCCTCCCCGCGCCCGTTCTGGCCCCGTCCCGCTCCCTGCCAACGCGCCCCGACTCCTCCCTCGCCGTAGAGCCGCCCTGGCCCCCTCCTGGCGCCCTACAACGCCACCGATGCAAGCCGCCACCGCCGCTCCGACAGCTCCTTCCGTGGACGGCGCCTCCCGAGCTCCTGACCCGCGCCCGGCTTCGCCTGAACGGCTCGAGCTCATCCCCTCGCCCTGCCAGACCCCGCCAGCCATCGCCACATCGCCCTGCAGCTACAGAACGGCAGTTCGCCGTCGAGCTTATCCCCGGCCGCCGCGGAACCGACCTCGACCGCCTATATAAGGAGCCCCCGAGTCCGTCCAGTCCCTCAGGCGACCTCAAGCCACCCACCTAGCACTCCCATAGCCGACAATCGACCAGGGAAGGTCTTCTTCCTCGTCTCCGGCCAGTCCGGCCGCCGCCATGTTCCAGTCCCGCTCGTCCCAACCAGAGCCTCCCCCGTCCATCCCGCACCACCACACGACTCCCCTCGATCTCGCGGAGCCACCCAACACCTCAAACTCGCTCGGGAGCCACAGTAGCGCGAAGCCCCAAATCTCCCGAAGCCACGGTCCGCCGCGGAGCTCGCCGCTGGCGACTCCCTCCACGCCCACCAACCTAGCGACCACCGGGAGGACCGCCCTGGACTGGCGGATCCATCCCTGCCCTCCGGAGCCCGCGAGGAGCCGCCAATCGCCGGCGTTGATCGCCGGAGCCCCGCCCCTGTTCGGCCGGAGGAGGAAGGAGGCGGGGGCGACCGGTCAAACCTGACCAGTGGGCCCCCTAGACCCACTGTCAGTGACCACGGGCCGGTCCACGCTGGCGTAAGTGGAGGCGTAAACGCAAGTACGTCTCCTACGTGTATCTTTTCAAAAACTTTTTTCTTTTTTTTTTATTTTTAAAATAGAATTTGACTAAACTTTGACTGGCTATAACTTTTTAAATATAACTCCAAATGAGTTGATTCTTTTTCCTACCTCTCTCAAATTTTGTCTAGTTTATTTTCAGATTTATTTGAAAAAAATTCAGACAACTTTTTTTGTACTGTTTTGAAACTATGTGTTAATTTGAATATTTTCAAAAATAGGATTTGTTGGAGAGAGAAGAAAACTTTCAAAAGTTTTGGAATGCACCCTGCCTCTCCACAACTTGAAGGCAAGCATTCTGAACCCTGGCATAATATTGTTGTGTGTTGTTTGATACAGTTTCAACACCACCTTAACTCGAAGAATTCGATATTTTATGTGATGACATGATCATACTCATGAGTGCAAATGAATGTTCCTTGCTATTGGAATTTGATATGCTTGTGATAGTAATCACCCTCGTCTGCCTTCCCTGCCTATCAGAAGGAAGCCGGGAAAGTCTCTGTATTGGGTAGACCTGAGCTTGTCCCTAGTTCCTCGTCGAGATGAGTGTGTCCGCTATGGCATGATCAGGTACGATGAGTGGTGATTCTGTCTGTTGGATGAAATATATCTGTTATGCTAATCATGCAGGGAATACTTAAACCTCCTGAGTCGACCATAGATCGAGTCTTGTTCCAGTAACCCCCATACTTGTTTCGTACTACCACTTGTCCCTGCAGCAGGTAGGGTACGGTTCAGTAAGTTGTCAACCCCTTTCTAGCACACACCGTACAGAGAGGCCATGGTGGAAGATATCGACTGTAGCCGGTAGGCATGCCACCTGGTCCGGGGGCATGGGTGTTTCCGGTTGGGACCGAGAGGGGGGCACCCCTTAGTAGCCTGCGGTATAAATTTGATCCCATGCTAATAGAGGTTGTAGCCTCCCCACTTAGAGTTTTGCTTGATAGGTGTCATGGGTGATTCCAGACACCGGTAAGTTAAGCTGGTGTGTGCGGGTTAGGTGTGTTTTCAATTAAAAGACCATACACGGAATTAGTCCCGATGGACTAAAGGAATCCGTTACTCGTGGGTAAAGAGTACACCCTTTGCAGAGATTATATCTATTCGAATAGCTGTGCCCATGGTTAAGGACTACAGACTGGGATGGGTCAAGTGTCGGTCTTCGGAGGAGAAACTGCTAAACCAGAACATGGATCATGACTTGTGACTTATGATGATTATGATTATTATTATATTGGACTAACCCTTTTTATTACTTGAATTATTGAGTATCCCTGGGACGGTTCTACCTCCTGGATATTCATTGTGATTATTTTCTTACAAGCCCTTTATGTGGTGTCATTTGAGGCCTTGCGTAACATGCTTGTTATTTATTTACCTTATAAGCCCTTTATATGGTGTCGCGCAGACGCCCGACTGTGGCATGTTTGTTACTCATTTCACTTATAAGCCCTTTATGTGGTATCGCACAGACGCCTTACTGTGGCATGTTTATTACTTATTTCACCTATAAGCCCTTTATGTGGTGTCGCTGAGACTCCCGACTGGGGCATGCTTTATATTATTGTCCTTTCGAGGCATCGCTTCAGACACCCGATCGGTGCATTCTATTTTTATTCTCTGATTGCATATTCATGTTTTATATGAACAACCTTCTTGTGTGCATCATGGACTTTTATTTCATGACTGACGCTGTGATCATAGAATATTTCAGAGCATGACTATCATTGGTTATATTATACCCGTGTTCATAATGTTTGCGAGTACATTCAAAGTACTCACTGGCTTCTCCCTGGCTATTGTCTTGGCCAGATTTCTTGCTTGGACAGGAGCGTTGCGATGACAGCCCCGGAACATAAGCAATGGTGGTAGCAGCCTCGCGAAGATAGGAGTTATCCAGGTCAGCTGTTCCTGTGGGAAATGGAGTCCCATAGACGCTGATGATCCACAAACCGCTTCCGCCTTCAACCACTAGAAACCATTTGTTGTACTCATAGGCCAGAATGGTCTTGTACTGCATATTATGTACTTTGCTTGGAATTTCGGTATCGAGTTGGTACCTCATCAGCTAACAGTAATCCTGGGGCTGATGAGCACAAGGGCCATTTTCTCGGAAACTAATATCCCGAAAATCCGGTCCTGACAGCCGGCCAGCCGGTCGGCAGCAATGGCTGCCATCTCCTTGTGGTCCGTTGTCCGCCCGTCCCGAAGATCCCTGGAGCGCGAGGAAGCCATGGTGGGCAGTAGTGGTGTGGACAGGAGAAAGGGAACGATTGCGGATGATCGGCTATGGCGGCGCAGCAAGATATATAGCAATGGTGGGCGTGCAGAGGGACGGACGTGTGGCGCCGGAGTAGCCACCTCGGCAACCGCATATCATTAATGTGGGCGGCAGATGGACGGACGGACGACACTTGTGTCACTTGAAGGCGGAGCAATCGTCTGCACCGGGAAGCGGGGCGGGCGGTGCTGACTATTTCGGGCGGAAAGCGCGCGCGGGGGAGGAGATGACTTTACTTGGAGAGGATGACAATGGGGACCCACCTGGTCCATAGCTGTCGGGGAGGCTGATCGGACCCACGAACACCTATGGGGCCGGCGGACCGAGCCCCTTTTGGTTCGGAGGGGGGCGGAGATCGCACGAAGAGCGGATCGAGGCGAAGCACACGAGCAGTTTTACCCAGCTTCGGAGCTCTCCGGAGAGATAATACTCCTACTGCTGCTTGTCTGATTTGTATTATGTTCTTGCTAGGGAGTGACGAGAGCTACAAGATCTAGCGTGAGTGTGTTCTAACCTGGAGGCAACTGATCGACTGACCAACCCTTTCTACGTTGCGCATGGGCCTCCTTTTATATGCTCAAAGGGGCTCCGACAGGTGGCAACGTAGATGGGGGTACAAATGTAAAAACAGTAGTTGGTACACCTACTTGAACAGTGTACAGTGTACTCTACCTAACCCTGACGGCAAGGGACAAAAGCATTAAATGCCCGTCCCTGTCGCCTAAACAGTGCAACAGGGACCGTCAGGAGCGCCAACGTTCGCCACGATGGCAATCTTGTCAGCGCCGCTTATCGCTGCTCCCCGCTGGCTGCACATCCTCTTGACACGCGCGCATGGAATGATCCCATGGCGACACGTTGGTGGATGAGCTGGAGCGGAGATGAAGAGAGGTTGCCTGCCACGGCAAGTGCCTTGCCGCGGCTGAATCCTTGTCGCGTCCGGAGGCTTGTCGCTCTCCGAGCCTTACCGGCAAGCTCCTCTTGCCGGGGTCTTGTCTTCTGCGTGCCTTGAGTGTCCTTCCCGGCAAGCTCCTCTTGCCGGGGCCTTGTCTTCTTGGTTAAATACTTTGTTCTTGAATGGCTCCAAAGGAACCACGGAGGATCTTGGCGGTGACCAGGCAAGCCTTGCCGCGGGATGCTGCAACTGTCCGTGCACGAGTTCGGGATACTAGGGTACCCCTACTCTAGTACACCGACACATCTGGTCTTCAGCCTGGCTTGAAGATGTAAAACTTGCCGGTTTATCCAAAATTGTCGGCTTATAAATATCGATGGCACCGGGCCATAATTGTTGCTAATCATCAAGCTTGAAAATATCCCTCCCTTATATGCATATCACTTGTAGCCCCCAAGTCTTATGAAGGGAGCATAGTAACCGCTTAAGACATGCTTCAGCATAAATGTTACAACCTTGAAGAAATCCAAGTTGTTCATCTCAGTCACTAGTCAAAGCTGAATATTCCACATACGTAGCCCCCAAGTGCCGCGTTGTCATGCTTGCAGCAACCTGGGACTTGTAATTGCCTTATGCTCATAAAAACTTCAACCAGTGTAGCCCCCAAGGGTCGGGTCATTATGCAATAATGAGCAGGGACTTTGTAGATATGATCATGTAAACTTAAGAAGCAACATGTGTAGCCCCCAAGGGTTGGCTCAGCAAGACAATACTGAGCTAGGACTTTATATATACTTCATTGAAAATAACATCATATGATGCAACCCTCACCATGGGGCTCGAACCCACGTCCACAAGGTTAAGAGCCTTGTACTCTACTAACTGGGCAATGAACCCTTCAAAATAATGTATTAAGGCTTGTGAACCTTGAATTTTTTACAGGAGCAATTGGTAGCCCTCAAGGGCCGGCTCATTATAATATGATGAGTCGGGTCTTCAATAAAGAAAGTAAAAAATGACCTTGCATTAGCCCCCAAGTGTCATGGTGCATGATGGAAGTGACATGGGACTTGCATATTTGATGTAATCTCAACTTGAATAATGTAGCCCCCAAGTGTCGGGTCATAAGCCTGCAGCGACTCGGGACTATTCCTTCCATTGTAGAATAAAGCATATCCATTGCGCTGAAGCGACTTTGAAAACCTTAATTATAATACTGGTTATTGAAAACCATAATAAAAATCCAGCCATGCTGGCTATTGAAGATTTGAGTAATATAATCCAATGATTTATAAGCGCATGATTTCAATGGCGCAATCCAAATATATACTGGCGAGATAACGTCCAAAGCCAGACCTGGTTAATAAACTCCGGATATGCTCAAATATGAGCCATAGAGTTGAAGGCCACATGGCCTGAATTGTCTTAAGCCATATGTTAATATGGCGTAAATATATGAATCCCGAAAAATGCTCAGAAAAAGATAATGAATCAAGATCGAGAAAACAAGGCTTTCATAGGCCGCCAAGCCTAAAGCTCCAAGGCTTTCATGGGCCGCCAAGCCACTGAGTTAACCTTTTACACTTTGTGAATCCGGCCTCACATGACCGCCATTTTAACCCTAACAAGTTCAGGGTCTATGTAAGATTGACTGTCAAGAGTTCGGCTTGTCATTCCAGGATTACCCGGGCGCAGTGGCATTTTCTACAAAGCAGGAGAACCCGGAAGGTTTTGGTGAATACACCTGGTGTTCCAAGCCAGTTCATGAGGGTAGTAACGCTATGTTCTCTTTGGTAAATACAACTATGTTTGAACAGGAAGCCCCCACATGCTTTAGGGCATATAAGCCGGACCAAGAGGGATATTCACAGCTATTCTCAATGAGCAGGAAGCCCCCAAATGGCTTGTGGAATTGAGCCGATCAAGAGGGATATTCACAGCTATGCTCAATGAGCAGGAAGCCCCCAAGTGACCTGTGGCATCGAGTCGATCAAGAGGGATATTCACAGCTATGCTCAATGAGCAGGAAGCCCCCAAATGACCCGTGGCATTGAGCCGATCAAGAGGCATATTCACAACTTTGTTCAATGAGCATGAAGCCCCCAAGTGACCTGTGGCATTGAGCCGATCAAGAGGGATATTCACAGCTATGCTCAATGAGCAGGAAGCCCCCAAGTGACTTGTGGCATTGAGCCGATCAAGAGGGGTATTCAGAGCTATGCTCAATGAGCAGGAAGCCCCCAAGAGACCTGCGGCATTGAGCCGATCAAGAGGGATATTCACAGCTATGCTCAATGAGCAGGAAGCCCCCAAATGACAATCTGAAGATGTGGCGTTGCACCGGATTAAGAGGGATATTCACAACTATGCTCAATGAGCAGGAAGCCCCCAAGTGACCAATAAGATAAGCCAATAAGGCAGGATACCCTTGTTTGAACCGCGCATCATGGCAGCAAATTCTCTTTGGCAACCTTTTAGTTTTTCCTGAGAACTCGAACTTGCGAGAGACGGATTCTTTTTGAACCGGATGTTAAACTGGATATTGAGAGCTTCAAAACTTTATGGGAGAGAGATTTCTCTTGAGCCGGATTTTAAACCGGAAACCTTCATTTCCAGCCGGAAATGCTCTGACGGCCTTTAAATTTTCATCAATGTGGCAGTAGCCTCCGGGATCGGGTTATCTTCCCTCCAATGTCCCGGGCTTCTTGAATTCACTGAGACTGGCCAATTCCGTCGAGTCATGTCATTGTAGCCCCCAAGTCTCAAAACGACTTGAGGAGTTGGCTTGAGATTCTCCATATTTAACTGTGATGTAAACCGGTATGAGTCATTCAACAACTCAGTGGTATAATAGTCCCTTCTGTAGTAGAAAACTTGTCCTGCATTGGAAAACTTGCAAGCTAGAGTAATTTCTCTTTTAAAGAAAGCACTATGTAATATAAAAATATACTGGATGGATTTCACCTGATATGTTAAGCCAGAAATTATCCACCGCAGAGTTGATGATCACCAGGTGAAGCTGAAATCAATCACAGCCTAGTCGGCCGCGGGAGCAAACAAATGAGGCGGCCGTGGTGTTTGTAAGTCAGCATGGACGGGCGAGGCAATCGCAATCGCGGTAAATGATAACCCACAGGTATAGTGGATCGCAACAGTTTTCGATAAGTAATAGTGTCGAACCCAACAAGGAGCTAAAGGTAGAATAAATATTCCCTCAAGTTCTATCGACCACCGATACAACTCTACGCACGCTTGACGTTCGCTTCACCTAGAACAAGTATGAAACTAGAAGTACTTTGTAGGTGTGGTTGGATAGGTTTGCAAGATAATAAAGAGAGCGCAAATAAAAGCTAGGGGCTGTTGTAAGTAAAGAGGCAATAAAGTAAATATATCGAGTGTGGAAAAGTGGTGGTAGGAGTTGCGAAATTGTCCCTAAGCAATTGACTACTTTACTAGACCGATATCAAGTATCATGTGGGAGAGGCCACTACTAGCATGTCATCCCTGACTTGGAATTCTATGCACTTATGATTGGAACTATTAGCAAGCGTCCGCAACTACTAACGTTCATTAAGGTAAAAACCAACCATAGCATTAAGATATATTGGTCCCCCTTCAATCCTGTATGCATCAATTTCTATGCTAGACTGAAGCTTCTGTCACCCTTGCCCTCCAATACATAGTCCTATCAACATACAACTAAACCTATGGTGTGATCCACGGGCGTGCTCATATGATGGGCACCAAAGGACAGCAACATAACCACAAGCAAATTAAATCAATCATAGCAATTCATCAACCACCGATAGGACAACAAAAATCTACTCAGACATCATAGGATGGCAACACATCATTGGATAATAATATGAAGCATAAAGCACCATGTTCAAGTAGAGGGTACAGCTGGTTGCGGGAGAGTGGACCACTGTAGATAGAGGGGGAAGGTGATGGAGATGTTGGTGAAGATGGCGGAGGTGTTGGTGAAGACTGCGGTGATGATGATGGTGGCCACGGCAGCGTACCGGCGCCACCGGAAGAGAACGGGAGAGGGGGCCCCTTCTTCTTCTTCTTCCTTGACCTCCTCCCTAGATGAGAGAAGGGTTTCCCCTCTGGTCCTTGGCCTCCATGGCATGGGAGGGGCGAGAGCCCGAGATTGGATCTATCTCTCTGTTTCTCTCTGTTTCTGCGCTCTCGTCTGCTGCCCTTTCACCATTTCGTATATATATGGAGATCCGTAACTCCGATTGGACTGAAACCTTCGCCGTGATTTTTTTCAAAAAATTAGCTTTCTTGCGGCCGAAGAAGGGCATCAACCGCCTTACGGGTGGCCCATGAGGGTCAGGGGTGCGCCCAGGTGGTGCAGGCGCGCCCCCCTGCCTCATGGCCACCTCGGGCACCGTCTCGCGTGGATTTTTCTTCCGGAATTCTCCAAATATTCCAAAAATATTCTCCGTCCGTTTTTATCCCGTTTGGATTCCGTTTGATATGGATATTCTGCGAAACCAAAAACATGCAACAAACAGGAACTGGCACTGGGCACTGGATCAATATGTTAGTCCCAAAATAGTACAAAAAGTTGCCAAAAGGATATGAAAGTTGTAGAATATTGGCATGGTACAATCAAAAATTATAGATACGACGGAGACGTATCAGCATCCCCAAGCTTAATTCCTGCTCGTCCTCGAGTAGGTAAATGATAAAAAAGATAATTTTTGATGTGGAATGCTACCTAGCATAATCTTGATCATGTGTCTAATCATGGCATGAATATTAAGACACGAGTGATTCAAAGCAATAGTCTATCATTTGACATAAAAACAATAATACTTCAAGCATACCAACCAAGCAATTATGTCTTACTGAAATAACATAGCCAAAGAAAGCTCATCCCTACAAAATCATATAGTCTGGATATGCTCCATCTTCACCACACAAAGCATTCAAATCATGCAAAACCCCGATGACAAGCCGAGCAATTGGTTCATAATTGTTAACGCGCTTCAGCTTTTTCAACCCTCACGCAATACATGAGCGCAAGCCATGGACATAGCACTATATGTGGAATAGCATATGGTGATGGGGGTTATGTGGAGAAGACAAAAAGGGAGAAAGTCTCACATCGACGCGGCTAATCAATGGGCTATGGAGATGCCCATCAATTGATGTCAATGCAAGGAGTAGGGATTGTCATGCAACAGATGCACTAAGAGCTATAAGTGTATGAAAGCTCAAACTGAAACTAAGTGGGTGTGCATCCAACTTGCTTGCTCATGAAGACCTCGTGCATTTGAGGAAGCCCATCATCGGAATATACAAGCCAAGTTATATAATGAAAATTCCCACTACTATATGAAAGTGATAACTCAAGAGACTCTCTATATGAAGAACATGGTGCTACTGTGAAGCACAAGTGTGGTAAAAGGATAATAACATTGCCCGTTCTCTCTTTTTCTCTCATTTTTTTTGGGCCTTCTCTTTTTTTGGCCTTTCTCTTTTTTTTCGTCCGGAGTCTCATCCTGACTTGTGGGGGAATCATAGTCTCCATCATTCTTTCCTCACTGGGGCAATGCTCTAATAATGATGATCATCACACTTCTATTTACTTACAACTCAATATTACAACTCGATACTAGAACAAAGATATGACTCTATATGAATGCCTCCGTGATGTACCGGGATGTGCAATGATCTAGCGTAGCAATGACATAAAAAAACGGACAAGCCATGAAAACATCATGCTAGCTATCTTACGATCATGCAAAGCAATATGACAATGGATGCTCCAGTCACGTATATGATGATGATGGAAGTTGCATGGCAATATATCTCGGAATGGCTATGAAAATGCCATGATAGGTAGGTATGGTGGTTGTTTTGAGGAATATATAAGGAGGCTTATGTGTGATAGAGCGTATCGTATCACGGGGTTTGGATGCACCGGCGAAGTTTGCACCAACTCTCGAGGTGAGAAAGGGCAATGCACGCATCAAGAGGCTAGCAATGATGGAAGGGTGAGAGTGTGTATAATCCATGGACTCACATTAGTCATAAAGAACTGATATACTTATTGCAAAATTTTATTAGCCCTCGAAGCAAAGTACTACGCATGCCCCTAGGGGGATAGATTGGTAGGAAAAGACCATCGCTCGTCCCCGACCGCCACTCATAAGGAAAGCAATGAAAGAACAGCTCATGCTCCGACTTCGTTACATAACGGTTCACGAGACGTGCATGCTACAGGACTTGCAAACCTCAACACAAGTATTCCTCAATTTCACAATTACTCAACTAGCACGACTCTAATATCACCACCTTTATGTCGCAAAACTATTTCAAGGAATCAAACATATCATATTCAGTGATCTACAAGTTTTATGTAGGATTTTATGACTAACCATGTGAATGACCAGTTCCTGTCATCTCTCTAAATAGATATAAGTGAAGCAAGAGAGTTTAATTCTTTCTACAAAAGATATGTCCATGCTCTAACAAATATAAGTGAAGCAAAATAGCATTCTACAAATGGTGGTTGTCTAAGAGAATAGAAACAGGCAATCCAAACTTCAAATGATATAAGTGAAGCACATGAAGCATTCTATAAAGCCATACTAAAAAGATATAAGTGAAGTGCAAAGAGCATTCTATAAATCAACCAAGGACCATCTCATACCAGCATGGTTCATAAAATAAAAATGAAAACTAAATGCAAAAGACGCTCCAAGATTGCACATATCGCATGAATGAAACGAATCTGAAAACATACCGACACTTATTGAAGAAAGAGGGGATGCCTTCCGGGGCATCCCCAAGCTTAAACGCTTGAGTATCCTTTAATATTTACTTGGGGTGCCTTGGGCATCCCCAAGCTTTAGCTCTTGCCTCTCTTCCTTCTTCCCACATCGAGACCTTCTCGATCATCGAACACTTCATCCACACAAAACTTCAACAGAAAACTCGGTAAGATCCGTTAGTATAATAAAGCAAATCACTACTCTAAGTACTGTTACAAACCAATTCATATTTTGTTTTTGCATTGTGTCTACTGTATTATAGCTTTTCCATGGCTTAATCCACTGATATAATTGATAGTTTCATTAAAACAAGCAAACTATGCATCAAAAACAGAATCTGACTAAAACAGAACAGTCTGTAATAATCTGAACATTCACCATACTTCTGATAACTGAAAAATTCTTCCAAAATTAGGACAAATAAAAAATTTGTATAGAAATACAGTGCAAAAAGTTTCAGAACCATTTGACGTTCCAGTAAAAAATTAAAAATCGCGCACTACAGCCAAAGTTTCTGTCCTGCACCATACAAACCAACAAGCATTGTAAACATCCTAAAGGAAAACCTTGGCAATTTATTTTTAAAATACATGGAATTGTTCAAGGGGATAATTTTTTTTGTTGTAAAGTTTCTGTAATCAAGATTCACAAAGTTGCCGTGAGCATGAACAAAGTTCAAGGAGCTCTCCCACTTCAACAATGCTTGTCTTTCTCACTTTCACTTTCCTTTTTGAAAAGTTCTAGGTTCCCCTCCTTTTTTAAACTATATAAAAGCACTCAACAGAAATAAATGACTCTCTAAAACTTCCGGGTTGTCTCCCCGGCAGCGCTTTCTTTAAAGCCATTAAGCTAGGCATCTAGTGCTCAAGTAGTGAATCCACTCGGATCCCAAGGTATATCAAAGCCAATTTTAATTAACAATGATTTGTGATTTAGTAGTGAGCACAAAGTAACATATATCATGTAATGACAAAGTCTAACTCTCTTCCTATGCATCGGCATGTCATAAAAGAACAATTCATGCACACACAGTAAAGGCCAATGCATAGTATAAACAGTTTCTTGCAATTTCATCGTGTTGGAAACATACAGAGTTGGAGATATAGTTCCTCTCTCATAATAATTACAAGTAGGAGCAGCAAGCACATGCATATTATATCTATCAAAATCATCATGTGCAATGGTAGAAGGCAACCCATCAATATAATCCTTAATAAGTGCAAACTTCTCCGATATAGTGTAATCGGGAGAATTCAAAAAGATAATAGGACTATCATGCGTGGGTGCCATAGCAACAATTTCATGATTAACATAAGGAACTATAGCAAGTTCATCTCCATAAGCATAATTCATATTGGCATATTGGCCACAAGCATAACAGGCAACATAAAAAAGGGATACTTCAAAAGAATCAACAGGATCATAGCAATTATCATAGCATTCATCCTTCGGTAAGCATGAAGGGGAATTAAACAATGTATGAGTTGAAGAGTTACTCTCATTAGAAGGTGGGCACGGGTGATCAATCCGCTCTTCCTCCTTTTGTTATTCGCTCTCCTCCTCATCTTTTTCATCCAATGAGCTCACAGTTTCATCAACTTCTTCTTCCATAGATTCCTGCAAAATATTAGTCTCTTCTTGGACAGCGGAGACTTTCTCAATAAGCGCATTAATATAGGAATTATATTCATAATTATCATAGAAATATTTTAGGATAGCTAAATTTTTAGGCCTATACACATCATCATCAAAAGCTTCATACTTTTCAAACAAAGATTCAATTTCATAAGCACCCTTAAAAGCAACAAATTCTTCTATTTGTTCCACATCATAGTAATCATATATACCTCTAGCATAAGAAGCTAAGGTTTCATTATCATTAAATTTGCATGAAAAGGGAAGGTGTGGAGCCTTCATCCTAGAGCAACAAGTATAATCATAACTCAAGCATACTTGCCGAGCATACCACTTCAATATATAAATTTGATCCCATAATAGTTTCCCTTTTTGTGTCAAGCGATAATCCCTAAAGTATTCACGTTGATCCAACGTTACTCCCATTACCAGATTGTATGGGGTTTTCTCAGGATTATCAAAGTAGTACAAAATTTCTGTCACATGACGAGCATCGAGGGTTTTAGGAGGTTCCTCATCTCCATGAGTAGCAAGTACACCTAATTTTTTTGGTATTTCGTGATCCATATCCATAAATAAAGATAGAGAACAACTAAGAACAACAAATAAAAATTACTTGGTGATAAAGCAAACAAGCACACACGAGAATATTCACCCCATGCTATTGCTCCCCGACAACGGTGCCAGAAAAAGGTCTTGATAACCCACAAGTATAGGGGATCGCAACAGTTTTCGATAAGTAAGAGTGTCGAACCCAACGAGGAGGTAAAGGTAGAATAAATATTCCCTCAAGTTCTATCGACCACCGATACAACTCTACGAACGCTTGACGATCGCTTTACCTAGAACAAGTATGAAACTAGAAGTACTTTCTAGGTGTTGTTGGATAGGTTTGCAAGATAATAAAGAGAGCATAAATAAAAGCTAGGGGTTGTTGTAAGTAAAGAAGCAATAAAGTAAATATAGAGAGTGTGGAAAAGTGGTGGTAGGAGTTGCGAAATTGTCCCTAAGTAATTGAGTACTTTACTAGACCGATAGCAAGTATCATGTGGAAGAGGCCACTCCTAGCATGTCATCCCTGACTTGGAATTCTATGCACTTATGATTGGAACTATTAGCAAGCGTCCGCAACTACTAGCGTTCATTAAGGTAAAACCCAACCATAGAATTAAGATATATTGGTCCCCCTTCAATCCCGTATGCATCAATTTCTATGCTAGGCTGAAGCTTCTGTCACCCTTGCCCTCCAATGCATAGTCCTATCAACATACAACTAACCCTATAGTGTGATCCACGCGCGCGCTCATATGATGGGCACCGAAGGACAGCAACATAACCACAAGCAAATTAAATCAATCATAGCAATTCATCAACCACTGATAAGACAACGAAAATCTACTCAGACATCATAGGATGGCAACACATCATTGGATAATAATATGAAGCATAAAGCACCATGTTCAAGTAGAGGGTACAGCGGGTTGCGGGAGAGTGGACCGTTGTAGATAGAGGGGGGAAGGTGATGGAGATGTTGGTGAAGATGGCGGAGGTGTTGGTGAAGACCGCGGTGATGATGATGGTGGCCACGGCAGCGTTCCGGCGCCACCGGAAGAGAAGGGGAGAGGGGGCTCCTTCTTCTTCTTCTTGCTTGACCTCCTCCCTAGATGGGAGAAGGGTTTCCCTCTGGTCCTTGGTCTCCATGGCATGGGAGGGGCGAGAGCCCCTCCGAGATTGGATCTATCTCTCTGTTTCTCTCTGTTTCTGCGCTCTCGTCTGCTGCCCTTTCACCGTTTTGTATATATATGGAGGTCCGTAACTCCGATTGGACTATAACCTTCGCCGTGATTTTTTCTTCCAAAAATTAGCTTTCTTGCGGCCGAAGAAGGGCATTAACTGCCTTACGGGTGGCCCACGAGGGTCAGGGGCGCGCCCCCCTGTCTCGTGGCCACCTCGGGCACCGTCTCACGTGGATTTTTATTCCGGAATTCTCCAAATATTCCAAAAATATTCTCCGTCCGTTTTTATCCCATTTGGGTTCCGTTTGATATGGATATTCTGCGAAACCAAAAACATGCAACAAACAGGAACTGGCACTGGGCACTGGATCAATATGTTAGTCCCAAAAAAAGTATAAATAGTTGCCAAAAGTATATGAAAGTTGTAGAATATTGGCATGGAACAATAAAAAATTATAGGTACGACGGAGACGTATCAGTAAACCACGCGGACAAGCGAATCAACCACATCATATTGATGTAAATTTGGCTGTAAAAACGATGGTTCGCACATATATTCGTCGAGCATCATGGCACGGTCAGATGCTGGCGCATGATAATGGTGGCGCGAGCTATACATTCATGACACGGACGTCACTCTTGCAGTGAACAATTGTCCTGCATAAACAATATTGCAGACCAAGGCAAAGATAAACTGTTCTTTGAAAAAAATAATATGTGCTAATAAGATGAATTTAAATGGATATCACCTGATTTGTTCGGACGACGGATGATCCATTCATCGCGACAGAGGTGGCTCAGGCAGGCTGGCGACTCAATATAGTCCCGGCGGCTCAGGCAGAGATCCTCCGGGTCATTAAACACCTGGCAACTTTTCTTTTCTTTCAGCAATGACGAAGCCGCAACAACGGAGACAACCAATTTAGTATTAGCAATGACTCAGGGCCGCGGCAACACACAGCAGAGGAAGCGGCTCAACAAAGCCAACGACTTATCGTGGGTCGACTTATGTTTTGTAGGCAGTAACTCCATAGTAATCTAACAAACTTTGACCAAGTGATGGCCTTCACATCCAATCAAATAACCATCCATCCATCAAACTTTGAAATGGCCCGTGCTGTTCGGTGGCTCTCCAAACGCGGCGGAGTTTGAACAGAACCCGGTGGAGACGAGGTCTCCGCGGCATAAGCAGGCGGCGACATGACACGGGGAGGCCTCGAGGCAAACGACAAAACGGGGCGGCTCAAGCGTGTCTGATGCGAACCCAGACGAACTTCAAATCACTGGCATCTGACGTTGATGGTGATAGCAGCAGACATACACCAAATCATCTGTACTTTTTACTCCGATTCAATGGCTTCTCTGGTGGGAAACATCAAGTTTTAGATCTCACATACCGTGTCCCTCTGTAGTCAATTCTCCACAAACTATAATATCTTCTCTATCTCTCAAAAAGGCAGAGGTATGACGTGGTGTAGTGATGCAGCCAGCGCAGGCGGCTTACTATGGCGGTTGCTGCAGACCCGCGGTAGCGGAGCGAGGCCCGCGGAGGCGGTTTGCGGCAAAAGCAGTCCGGCCTGGTGCGGGCGGTCCAGGGTGCAGTCATGGCCACAACGCTAGTAGAGGGCGGCGATGTGGCAGAGGCCAGTGGAAGCAGCGGCTCGGTTGTGTAGGGGCGGGTCACCGCAGTTTGGATGCAGTCCGGGACCTCGGTGGCTCATCAGAGAGGCAGTGGTGGCCACTGCCAGGGCCGGTTCAGCGCAACGCTCTTCAGGTTCTGCAGCTTCAGCGGGCTGGAAAAAGAGGTAGAGGCAAACCAGGGAAGCGCGGTTGCGGGCTACCTGAGGTGTAGACAAAAATGGTGAAAGACGACGCGGCCCGAGGCGGAGGCGAGTTGATCCAAGGGCAGGTAGCAACTCAACACGGGACGACGGCTTTCCGACGGCGGCTCAACGCGGGTCGGCACCTCTCTGGCGGCGGCTCTCGGACGGTAAGGCAGAGGCGGCGGTCTTTAGCTGGAAATCTTCTCTGAATTATTTAAACGTCGGACACACCAAGTACGGCATTTGAAAACTGAAAACTGACATGAGAAACCACTTGGGCTACAGCTAGGCGTCAAACTCTCTCAAAAATCTGACCTCATCAATATTGTGAACTCCCTGGACAAATTCCAACTTGCCTTGCTGGGTACTGCCGTCGTGTTGACCGGACCATAGACTGTATACATGGATCTTTGAGAGAGCTTGATTCATACCATAGGGGCTGTCGGTGTGAAACGATACCTAATGGATCACAAGAATCCCTACTAAGGTTGCCGGGGCGCGGGGTTGCGATAAGAGCAGGGCTAGTAGACAACACAAGGATTGTTTACCCAAGTTCGGGCCGCGAGGATGCGTAAAACTCTAGTCCTGCTTTGGTGGGTGTATTTCAGAGAGTTCTTGAGCTCTCGAACTAGCTGTGGTCGGTCGTGGTTGAAAGAGCCGAATCCTTCTCCAGTATGCCATGGGCCTCCTTTTATAGTTGGAAGGGGCTGCCACAGTGACACACAGGAGGTGGAAAGGCGTACAGTGCCCAGAGCTTATCGCTCACATTACAGGACAAGAATTGCCGGGTGGCCCGGCAAGGGTCTTGCCGTGGTGTATTGTTGTCCACGGCAAGGGGGGTCTGGTGGCCTTCCTCGGCAAGGATCTTGCAGAGGATCGTCATCTTCTAATCCTCATCTGATCTTGAATATGTCTTCACAAAGATCTGCATGCCACCATAGAGGTGCCTTTCCGAGCCCTCGCCCCATGTTGATGATGGCGTTGGGGGCCGTGGGCTCAAGGGTGGCTCGCTCTGTTGGTGTGGGGCGAGCTGCACCGGCAAGGGTCTTGCCGGGGGCTCGCGAGCGTCCCCGGCAAGGGTCTTGCCGGGGGAACCTGCTTCGTCCCTCTGCTCTTTGTGGTCTTGGCGTTGGCGTTGCCTTGATTGTCTTGGGCTTCGGTCTTACCTTGGCTCACCTCCCTTGTTCTGCTTGGTGTGACCGTAGGCGCGGCTTCGACTGCCCGTGCACAGGTAAAGGGGTACAAAAACGCACCCCCTCTTTTTGTACACCGACAGGAGCCCCCGGGCCTAGGCCATACATAAGCGCGACACGTTGTTGGGCCAGGCCCAAAAGCGGTCTTGTGGCAGGCGGGGCGGTTTTACATGATAAGACTTGTCGCGGCTGCGCTTCAAAGACCAGCAGCGCGTGGAGGGGTGTGCGTGACGTGGGCGGTGTGCGTCGCGCGGTTTCCACACCCATGCGTCACATCGCAGTAAATGGGCGGCGTGCCCCACGGCTTCCCCATAAAAAGGGATAACCGCAGGCGCACTGTTCCTTTTACCTTTCGCGCAACCTCAATCTCGGAGACCTCTGCATGCCTTCTCTTCTTCTTCAAGCTTCGTCCCTGCTTGCCGCCGTTGCGCTTCCGCCGCCCTCTGTCATGCCCTCCTCCCCTAGCCGCCATGGCGCCAAAATCCATCAAGGGCAAGGGAGTGGCCAAGGACGCCGAAGCCGCAGAGCCGCCGGAGAGTGCGCTGGCGGTGCAGCGAACGCAGTTCGCCTTCTTCCCCTCGACAGTCGACATGTTCGAGCATCGGGACTCCTTCAGGCCCTTGTAGGGAGTGAAGGCGGGGGCGGGGAGAATTCGGGGCATCCGGCCACGCGTGTCATCCCCGCCGACTGCGCCGAGGCTGCCCCAAATCGGTACCCCTTCTTTGTTGATGAGTTTTCTTGTGGGCCCTGTCCTCCCTTCTCCGATTTCTTCAGCGACATCATGCATACCTTTGGTTTCCGCCTCCTGGATTTTACTCTGAATGCGGTGGCTTGCATGGCCCTTTTCGCGCACCTCTGCGAAGGCTTCGCCGGGGTCTACCCCAACACGGCGCTCTTCTGCCATTACTTCTTCCCTCGGATCCAGACGAGAGGTGCCATTTCGGGTTGCATCGCCTGGATCCCAAGATCCAAGGGAGCGTACCCGGATAGAGCCATGAATGAGAGGTGGGAAGAATGGCGGGGCCGGTGGTGTTGGATCGAAGAGAAGGACCCGCCGGCGTTCTGCGGAGTTCGCCGGGCGCCGCCGGTCCACGGAAGCGATTGGAGCGACGTCGACGCCGACGACGAGAAGCTCACGGTCGCCACCACCAGGATTCTCCGGCTTACCCAGGACGGGCTCACCCTTGAGATGATCAGGGCGGTCTTCATCCGCCGCCGGATCGCTCCACTGCATAACAAGGGGAGGCCAGCCTGGCTCTTCACGAACCCCGCCGACATCATGCGGCTTCGTCCCGGCCTCGACTACAACTTCACAGTGATGGGACACGCCCATTTCTGCCAGTGGCTCTTCCAGCTCGACGTGGGCCGTGACGGCGAGGTCGAGCGGACCGGCAAGGTCGTGAGGGCCGCCGCGAAGTCCGGCAAGGTCCTCAAGGGGCCTCTGTTCAAGCTGCCGACGGGGGTGGTCCCGTTGTGCAACAACTCGCGCCGGTCCGAGATCATTGCCATGATGCCGGACTGCAACGTGCATGGCCCCGACCCGAGCTGGAAGGAGCCGGAGGACGCCGAAGTGCAGCAGATCTTTGACACTCTGCATGAGGGGTACGTCAACACCGACGCCGAGCGGCTGCTTGTCCAGGACACCACCCAGGCGGAGCTGGACTACATTGCCACCAGGGGGAAGGAGGCACAACTTGCCAGGGAGGCCGGCAGCGCCGGCGGTGTGGAGGACAAGGCCGCGACGGCCGCGGAGGAGGAGGAGCTCGCCCGGTGGGCGGCGGCCGCCGGGGGAGCCAGCAGCGCCGGCACCGAGGCTCCTCTGGTTGAAGATGTGACCGGCGAGTCGTCGGAGGAGGAGGCCGAGACCGCAGGCCCGACACCGGCTACGAGGAGAGGGCGAGTCCTGCGGCGGGCCAGTCCTGGCGAGCGGGTCCGGCCCGGCAGGGCTGTGCGGCCATAGCTGACCTTGGAGGGGTCCGGGCGCCACACGAGGGCCGCGGTGGCAAAGAAGCCGGCGAAGGCCGCGGTGAAGAAGAAGACAGCCTCCCCTTCTTCGTCCATGCGTGTCCAGACACCACCTCCTTCTCCTCCTCCGGCGGATGCTGATATGGAGGTTACTTTTGATTATGGATCCCTCAGCCCGAGGAGGAAGAGGAAAACGACAGAGGAGGAGGCGGACGACGAGTAAGTATCCGGTTCCTTTTTCGTTTTCCCTGCCTCCTCCTGTGTTGCTCATCTTGACTTGTCTTCATCTTTGTAGGGACGTGGAGACGCTGGCCCAGAGAGTGAAGAGAGCCAAGGTCTCGGCGGGTGGCCAGCCCCCGGTTGGTACTTCGGGGGCGCCATTGGTGGTGTTGAGCAGCCCAGACAGCAGCCCCCGGCGTAAGTTCATCACTCTTTTCCCGTCGACATGTGTCAGGGGCACGACATCTTGGTGCTGACCTTGCCATGTATGCAGGAGGAGAGCAGCAGGAGGAGGAGCCACGGAGGGCTACTCTCAACACGCCGCCCCCATCGACCACGCCGTCCCGAGGGGCATCCCCAGCAAGGGCGCCAAGCACCGGGCCCACGCACATGGAGGAGGAGGAGGAGAACTTGGGCGCCGGCGGCTTTGCCTCGATGCCAAATATTGGCGGGGAGGGGACTTCCGTTTCCCAGCCGGGTACTGGCACGGGTAAGTCATTCGCCGTTCGTCCCTACTTCTTTTTCCTTCCGGCTCTTGGTCCTGGCCTTGCCTCACCCCCTTTTTGGCGTCCAGATTCCTCCTCGATGAACCCAGTGGACGTGGACACCGTCATCGAGGGCGTCGCCAAGGACGCCGAGGTGGACGCCGAGAAGATCGCTCCCGAGGAGGCCGCCAGGGGCGCTGCCGAGGATGCTGCCAAGGGGCCTGCCGGGGAGGCCGGCAAGGCTGCCGCCGAGAAGGCCGACAAGGGGCCTGCCGAAGAGGCCGGCGGGGCCACTGCTGAGGAGGAGGAGGCGGCTGGTGACCAGCCTTCCTCTTCTGCTGCTTCCGGCTCCGGCAAGTACATGAGGGTGAGCGACAACTTGTTCGTCCACCTTCGAGGCGCGTCGAGCACCAGGACACCCGTTGAGGGGGAGGTGTTCGATAACGAAGTGCTTGCTGCTGTCGGGCTTGAAGTACTCGATGAGCCGATCGTTGGCAGGGACGGTTCGCAGGAAGAGCGGCTCCTCCACGCCATGGGCGCCAGCTTCCGGAAGCTCCAGGCGATCCACCGCGCCCGCCTGGGCAAGGCTAAGTCCAGGACGGCGGTGGTGGAGAAGGCGAAGGCGGACCTCCAGGAGCGCGTTGCCGAGACGCAGGACTGGTTCTGCGAGGCCCACAAGGAGCTCAAGGCCGCTCAGGGCGAGCTGTCCAAGCGCGAAGTGGAGCTCACCATGAAGCTCGCCGACGTCGATAAAGCTCAAGAGACGGCGAGGAACTTGGCCGCAGCCGCCGAAGCTGCCCGCACCCAACACGAGGCCGCACTGAACTCCCAGGAGGAGGACCTTGCTGCATGCGAGGAAAAGTTCACCGCCATGCTTCGCGACAAGGATACAGAGGTGGAGAAGCTCGTCTTGCAGCGGACCAGTGAGCTGGAGCAGAGGCACAAAGAGGCACTCAATGCCCAGGCCCAGGTTCACGTCGACAAGGTGGAGGAGCTGGAGGCGGAGCGCGACGGGCTGAAGCAGCAGGCCCTGAAGCTGTCCTAGGAGAGGGGCATGCTTAACAGTGCCCTGACAGAGGCGCAGGGCGCATTCGTCAGCAAGGCTGGGGAGCTCTCCGAGGCCAACAACTCCATCAAAGACCTCAAGCTGAAGCTGGAGGGTCTCGAGAAGGTGCTGGAGGAGGCCAAGACCCGAGAGGGGACCCTGGCCAAGGAGCTGGAGGCCGAGAAGCCGTTGCGGGAGACCGAGGGCCTCAACTTCGCAGATCACGTGGTGGGCGAGAACCGTTGGCTTGATCGCCTCGCCACCGTCGCCAACCAGGCCGCCGCGCAGCTGGCCATCATGGGGATGCCGGACGTGAGGTATGTCCCGGAGCGGAGCGTGAGCGCCAATTGCAGCCTGACCATGTTCTTTGAAAAGGTCGTCAGCGTTCTGGAGCGGCTCCATGCCAACCGGGCGGCCTCACTGGCCGACGAGTCCCGGAGGGTTTGCCAGGGAGCCATGACCAAGGTTCTCACCAAGGTGGTGCACTGGTACCCTGACCTCGACTTCGACGCCGCGCTGGAGAGCTTGCCAGAGGGTACTGACCTCGCGCCGCTCAGGTAGCACATCAAGCCCATCATCACCCGAGTCGGCGGAATTCAGAGGGTGGAGGACCAGTGTCGGGATTAGGCATCCCATTCTTTATCGCCACTGCAGTTTCACAACCAAGACAATCGATATCTCTAGTTAGGACTGCAGCAACAATTTGATGTAACATAACTCTGCAGCACTTTTGGTATCATGCATGTTATTTTCTTGTTTGATTTTTCCTTGTATGTACGCCCTACGTAACTAGGTAGGCTTGCCGGCACGTAAACCCAGGGCGGCATCTTGGGGACGGATCCCCATTGGCTTCTCAGTTGTGCTTGCTGCCAGGTAAACCACCTTACCGCCCTTAGCGCGGCCACCTGAACTGTCGAGTTTAACTCGAGTCAGAGTCAGGAGCGTTGCCAGGTGAGGAAGGCTACCCCGCCACTCTTGACGCAGCCGCTTTGAGCTGTTGAGCGGACTCGAAACAGAACAAGGGTGTTGCCAATTGCGGTGGGGGGGGGGGGGCTTTGCGTGCAGGTTTCCCATACATAGGCAAGATCTCCGAGGACGATATCCTTAGGTGTAAAAGGAAATAACCGAAGGTTCTGAATGACTTAGCTTTTCTGTTGTCGAGCCGGCGTCGTTCCTCCAGCCGCCTTCTTCTCAGAAACCAAAGGCGATGAAGAACTGCTAGGCTAACTACCAGACCAGATTCTCACAATTGCGCCCCTACCTGGCGCGCCAAAGATGTCGGTGTGAAACGACACCTATGGGATCACAAGAATCCCTACTACGGTTGCCGGGGCGTGGGGTTGCGAGAAGAGTAGGGCTAGTAGACAACACAAGGATCGTTTACCCAGGTTCGGGCTGCGAGGATGCGTAAAACCCTAGTCCTGCTTTGGTGGGTGTATTTCAGAGAGTTCTTGAGCTCTCGAACTAGCTGTGGTCGGTGTGTGGTTCGAAAGAGCCAAATCCTTCTCTAGTATGCCATGGGCCTCCTTTTATAGTTGGAAGGGGCTGCCACAGTGACACACAGGAGGTGGAAAGGCGTACAGTGCCCAGAGCTTATCGCTCACATTACAGGACAAGACGCATTTAATGCGTAGCTAAGGTGTCCCCTTGCTTTATTGGGGACGGGGGAAAGGCCCGTCCCGTCCATCGCCGCTCCTCCTCGCTTTGACACGCGCCCTGGCCAGCGATGCGTGCGGCGCCATGTAGGCAAGCGGGCAGCTGAGGTGGTGCGGTGGTGGAGCGTTCATGAAGATCTGCATGCCGCCACGCAGGCGCTCGATGAGTTGGCTTGGGACCTGCATGTTTCCATGCAGGTGCCCGCCCAGCTGGTTGGGCTGGCAGCTGTATGTGAACGGGGTGGAAGCTTGGTTGGTGCGGGCCTGGCGGTGTCCCCGCTGGTGTCCTTGGCGAGGGCCTTGCCGGGTGGCCTGGCAAGGGTCTTGCCGCGGTGTGTTGTCGTCCCCGGCAAGGACCTTGCCGGGGGTCTGCTGGCCTTCCTCGGCAAGGATCTTGCCGAGGATCGTCGTCTTCTAATCCTCATCTGATCTTGAATATGTCTTCACAAAGATCTGCATGCCACCACAGAGGTGCCTTCCCGAGCACTGGCCCCACGTTGATGATGGCGTTGGGGGCCATGGGCTTAAGGGTGGCTCGCTCTGTTCGTGTGGGGCGAGCTGCCTCGGCGAGGGTCTTGCCGGGGCTACTGAGGCTGCCCCGGCAAGGGTCTTGCCAGGGGAACCTGCTTCGTCCCTCTGCTCTTTGTGGTCTAGGCCTTGGCGTTTCCTTGATTGTCTTGGGCTTTGGTCTTACCTTGGTTCACCTACCTTGTTCTGCTTGGCGTGACCGTAGGCGCAGCTTCGACTGCCCGTGCACAGGTAAAGGGGTACAAAAACGCACCCCTCTTTTTGTACGCCGATAGGGGCGCTGAGTTTCCATGGGCACAGTAGAGGCGAATCCTCCTTTGGATGAGGGGGCGGATCTGCAATGGCGCGGGACGGCCGGCTCAGCAACTGACGGCCGCTTTAGCGGGTAAGGGCCGGTTCGGTACCTGACCATGGCGAATGAGTGAGGCTGATCAGCGATTCAAGGCCGCGGTGGTGGCGGTTCGTCACAGCAGAGACGGACGCGCCATGAAGGCGACCGGGGCTCGCGCGAGGGCGTGAGGTGAGGCGGCGACGGCTTGTTGGTACGGCAGCGCGAGGCTGCTTGCTACGGAGGCAAGGTTGAGGCCTGGATCGCAATAGTGGTGGCGGCTCGGAGTAGAGTTGACCCGGCGAGGCGGCTTTAGGGGCATCTCAGGCAATGGCAGTTTACCCGTGGCAAGCCACAGTGCATCAACGGAGCAGGGGCCGGCTCACCCATAGCAAAGATGGAGTGGCAGCTCAACAGAGCGGCCCCAGGGCAAGTGCGACTGACGAGGACTCGTTTGAGGCGGACAGACAGGGCCCCGTCGGCTGTGGTGAATCCGGGTCGTGCCCGGGCGGGCGACGGTGACCCGAGGCGGCTTCTGTTTGGGGGCCCAGCGCACCGTGACCCGGACAGGAGATGAGGCGCGATGGCGACTTGGACCGGAGGCGAGGTGCACCGGTGATTCAGACGAGAGGCGAGGCACGAAAGCGAGTTGGACGGGAGGCGAAGCGCAATCCGGTGTTAGAGGAGTCCGAGCGGGGAGCGGCATGAAGTACCACAAGGCAACCAGACCGTCAAGGAGAGGCCGCCACCGCGTCTTAGGTAAGCAGCACTCACAGGCCGGGATGGTAGAAGTGGCGACTCGATGCAGAAGCGAGGCCGAGCGACGCCACAGCGAAGGAACAGGGCCGGCTCAACGATGGAGCAATAGCAAAGTTGGTGAGGTGCCGGTGCAGTCAACGGTGGAAGCAGGCGATGCGTCTTGCAGCGCTGGAGTACCAGTCTATCTCCGGGTCATCACAAATTTTGCTCGGTTGATCTAGAGACCTCGCGAGGCGGCAAACTGTCGCCGTGCATGACACGTGATTTCAGTTTGAAGTAGTGATGGCGGCTCCTAGATTACCATGAAGTGGCGGCTTATCTCGGCGAGACTGATTTCTTGCCGGTCTCGATGGAGTGGCGTCGCGGAAGCGCACAGCCAAAAATATTTCCCGCCGGCTTTCGGCATCCCTAAATTTTCTCGATCTCAATCTTATATCCACTATCGAAAACTTCTTCAATCTTGACCGATGAACTCGCAGTTGATGTAGATCCTTCTAAATCGGTTCTTCTTCATCCGGAAAATTATGAACTTCTTAATCCCTGGAGAGATCCCTCCAAGAACTCAACACCACCGTGCGGGGGCCCCACGGTGGGCGCCAACTGTCGTGGAATTGTCACAACAGATGTCCTAGTGTGAGGACTTAGTCGTGAGGCCAACGCATCTATGTGGTAGCTTGAGAGGGGTTGATCGGAATCGAGAGATGCAACACAAGACAAGGGTTTAGACAGCTTCGGGCCCCGGGAAACATCATCCGGTAATAACCGTATATGTTGTTTGTGGCTAGGTCTCATTATCACCACGAGGGAGTCGCCGTCTCTCCGGCTCTCCTAGTTATGTCTAGCCCTAAAGATTATTTTCTCTCCCCCGTCTTAGGGTGCGCTTCCCCTCCTTATATAACTTGAAGGGGCGGGTTCCATATAGAGTCCAACTCGGATTGGGACTTAAACTATTCCGACTTCTCATCACGGGCTTCTCTACATGGGCTTATTAACGTCTTGAGCTTCTTAATGTCTCGGGCATATTAACCCCAGGCGACTCTGTTACAATCTGACTTACCATCTGGCTTACCATCTGGCTTAACATCTGTCGTCTTACCATCTGGCTTAACATCCGCGGATGGTAAGTCGCGAATGTTAAGCCGCATGGTAAGCCGCGATAAGCAGGATGTTAAGCCAGATGGTAAGCCGGCAGATTTTAAGCCAGATGGTAAGCCGGCAGATGGTAAGCCGCAGATGTTAAGCCAGATGGTAAGCAGGCAGATGTTAAGCGAGATGGTAAGATGGCAGATGTTAAGCCAGATGGTAAGTCAGGTTGTAACAAAGTCGCCTGGGGTTAATAAGCCCGAGACGTTAAGAAGCCCAAGACGTTAAAAAGCCCATGGAGAGAAGCCCGTGATGAGAAGTCAGAATAGTTTAAGTACCTATCCGAGTTGGACTCTATATGTAACCCGCCCCTTCAACTTATATAAGGAGGAGCAGGGCACCCTAAGATGGGGGAGAGAAAATAATCTTTAAGGCTAGACACAACTAGGAGAGCCGGAGAGACGGCGACTCCCTTGTGATGATAATGAGATCTAGCCACAAACAGCATGTAGGGTTGTTACCGGATGATGTTTCCCGGGGCCCGAAGCTGTCTAAACCCTTGTCTTGTGTTGCGTCTCTCGATTTCGATCAACTCCTCTCAAGCTACCACATAGATGCGTTGGCCTCACGACTAAGTCCTCACACTAGGACATCTGCCGTGATAATTCCACGACAGACATGATGGCAACAAATCGGTCTAACAAATGAGCAAACCCAAAGCAAACAAAAAGACGAACGGAAGAAGGGAGAATAGAAAGGCAAATCTTTTCGAAAATCATTTTAGAAGTGAGGGAGAGGAAAACGAGAGGAAAATAGAGAATAATGTAATGCAAGAGGTGAGAGTTTTATGATGGGTACTTGGTATGCTTGATGTAGATCTCCTCAGCAACGTTACCAAAAATTGGGAAGTTCACAGGAGACTAATCTTGACTTGGTGTAGATCTCCCCGACAACGGCACCAGAAATTCTTCCTGCCACTTCTTGAGCTTGCGTTGGTTTTTCCCTTGAAGAGGAAATGGTGATGCAGCAAAGTAGGGATAAGTATTTCCCTCAGTTAAGAACCAAGGTATCAATCCAATAGGAGAAGAACGCACAAATCACCAATACCTGCACAAAAAATCAAACACTTGCACCCAACGCGATAAAGGGGTTGTCAATCCCTTCACGGTCACTTGCAAAGGTGAGATCTGATAGAAATAGATAAAACTAAATAAAAGATAACTAAATATTTTTGGGTTTTTTGGTTTATAGATCTGAAAATAAAAGATTGCAAGATAGTATATCAGAAACTAATATGATGGAAAATATACCCGAGGGCCATAGGTTTCACTAGAAGCTTCTCTCATGAAGGCAAATAGTATGGTGGTTGAACAAATTACCGTCGAGCAATTGATAGAAAAGCGCAAAGTTATGACAATATCCAAGGCAATGATTATGCAATATAGGTATCACGTTCGTGTCAAGTAGACCGACTCATGCCTGCATCTACTACTATTACCCCACACATCGACCGCTATCCAGCATGCATCTAGATTATTAAGTTCATAAAGAATGAAGTAACGCCTTAAGTAAGATGACATGATGTATAGGAATAAACTCATACAATATGATGTAAACCCCATCCTTTTATCCTCGATGGAAACAATTCAATACGTGTGTCGCTACCCCTACTTTGTCACTGGGTGAAATCACGTAAGATTGAACCCAAAGCTAAGCACCTCTCCCATTGCAAGAAAAACCAATCTAGTTGGCCAAACCAAACCGATAATTCGAAGAGAAATTCAAAGATACCAAATCATGCATATAAGAATTCAGAGAAGATTCAAATAATATTCATATATAAGCTGATCATAAATTCACAATTCATCGGATCTTGACATACACACCGCAAAAGAAGATTACATCGGATAGATCTCCAAGAACATCGAGGACAACATGGTATTGAGAATCAAATAGAGAGAAGAAGCCATCTAGTTACTAGCTATGGACCTGTAGGTCTGTGGTAAACTACTCATGCTTCATAGGAAGGGCAATAGAGTTGATGTATATGCCCTCTGTGATCGAATCCCCCTCCAGCAGGATGCCGGAAAAGGCCCTAAGATGGGATCTCACGGGAACAGAAGGTTGCGGTGGTGGAAAAGTGTTTTCATGGATTCTACTGGTGGTTCTGGAATATATGTGAATATATAGGAGAAGGATTAGGTCAGAGGAGTCCCGAGGAGGTGGCAAGGTAGGGGGCGCGCTCTCCACCCTTGCTGCCGCCTGGCGGCTCTTCTGACTTGGACTCCAAGTCCCCTAGGTGTCTTCTTGTAATGCCCCAAACACACCCACTGGTGGTCGTTAGTCCTGGCAGGATCTAGACTGGCCCCATAGATCAATACTAGTCTTTTCTGTGCACTTTGTCCTCACTCGTGCGCACCCGGGAGCAAATTCCCGGTCGGTCACCCACCCTGAAATTTCTCCAAGATGAGCACGCTTAACTTTGGAGTTCTGTCCGAATGGGCTTCCGGAAAAAGAAGGAATTCCTTATTGATATGTGTAGTCTATCATCCCTAATAAGCTACGCTATCACATACACCCCCACTCAGAGGAACTGATGACCCGCAAGTATAGGGGATAAATTGTAGCTCTTCTCGATAAGTAAGAGTGTCGAACCCAACGAGGAGCAGAAGGAAATGACAAGTAGATTTTAGTAAGGTAATGTCTGCAAATGCTGAAATTGTAAGTAATTGAGTAGTTTGATAGCAATATAATTTGTAACAAGCAAGTAATGATAATAGTAACAAAAGTGCAGCAAGGTAGCCCAATCCTTTTGAGGCAAAGGACAGGCCAAAACGGTCTCTTATGATAAGCAAAGCGTTCTTGAGGGTACACGGGAATTTCATCTAGTCACTTTCATCATGTTGGTTTGATTTGTATTTGCTACTTTGATAATTTAATATGTGGGTGGACCGGTGCTTAGGTGTTGTTCTTACTTGAACAAACCTCCTACTTTTGATTAACCCTCCCGCAAGCATCCGCAACTACGAGAAAAGTATTAAGAATAAATTCTAACCATAGCATTAAACTTTTGGATCCAATTGGTCGCTTACGAAATAGCGCATAAACTGGGATTTAAGATTCTATCACTCTCGCAACCCACCATCTAATTGCTACTCCACAATGCATTCCCTTAGGCCCAAATATGGTGAAGTTTCATGTAGTCGACGTTCACATGACACCACTAAGGGAATACAACATACATACTATCAAAATATCGAACACATCTCAAGTTCACATGATTACTTGCAACATGATTTCTCCCGTGACCTCAAGAACAAAAGTAACTACTCACAAATGATAAACATGTTCATGATCATAGGAGTAAATAGCATAATGGATCTCAGCATATAATCTTCCACCAAATAAACCATATAGTAATCAACTACAAGATGTAATCAACACTACTAGTCACCCACAAGCACCAATCTATAGTTCCCGTAACAATATTGAATACAAGAGATGAACTAGGGTTTGAGAGGAGATGGTGTTATTGAAGATGTTGATGGAGATTTCCCTCCCCAAGATGGGAGAGTTGTTGGTGATGATGATGACGATGATTTCCCCCTCTGGGAGGGAAGTTCCCCCGGCGGGATTGCTCCACCGAAGGGCAAAAGTGCTCCTGCCCAAGTTCCGCCTCGAGACGGCGGTGCTCCGTCCCTAAAGTCTCCTCTCTATTTTTATAGGTCAAAATGACTTATATACCAGCAGATGGGCACCTGAGGTGGGCCGAGGAGGCCACAACCCACCAGGGCGCGCCTGGGGGGCCTGGCGCGCCCAGGTGGGTTGTGCTCACCTCGTGGCCCCCCTCTCGTATTTATTGGCTCCCATATTTCTTAAATAATCCATAAAAAATATCCATAAAGTTTCAGCTCATTTGGAGTTGTGCAGAATAGGTGGCCTGACGTAGCTTTTCTAGGTCCAGATTTCCAGCTGCCGGAATTCTCCCTCTTGGTGTGTTCCTTGCAAATTATTAGAGAAAAGGCATTATAATTACTCCCAGAAGCATTATTATGGATAAAAACATTATAAATAACATTAAGAAAACATGATGCAAAATGGATGTATCAACTTCTCCAAGCTTAGACCTAGCTTGTCCTCAAGCGAAAATCCAAATCGAAAAACATGTCCACATGCTTTGAGAGAAAGGTGTCGATAAAAACAAAATAGGGACATATTATTATTATAACAACAACAAAATTAAACATAGGAGTTTTATCATAGAACTTTTATCATATAATCCTCATGAATAAGTAATAGTTCATCACACAATTGAAGTATAAAGCTGTCGGTGGAAACGACACCTATGGGATCACGGGCAATCCCTTCTACGGTCGACGGGTGCGGGGCTGTGGAAAGAGCGGGTTTAAGAAATCAACACGGGAGATTTATCCAGGTTCGCATCGCAAGTGATGTGTAATACCCTACTCATGGTGGCTTGTGTTTATCTGGTGTTCTTGGACTAGCTACAAAGCGTTCGGGGTCCAAAATGTCTTAATCCTCTCTCTGTACACCGCGGGCCTCCTTTTATAGTCAAAGGGGCGGCCACAGTGGCACACAGGAGGTGCAAAGTTGTACAGTGGTTGAGTTTATTGCCTGACATCATAGGGCAAAACGCATTAAATGCGCTACTTAGGTGTCCTCTTACTTTATCGGGGCCGGTAACGAGGCCCGTCCCATCCGTCGCCGCTTCGGCTTGCTCCGACACGCGTCCAGGCCAACGAGGCATGTAGTGCCATGTAGGCTGGCAGGCTGCTGAGCTGGTGTGGTGGCAGGGTCTTCACGAAGATATGCATGCCACCACGTAGGTGCTTGACTAGTTGGCTTAGGAGCCACGTACTGCCACGCGGGTACCTGCTTAGCTGGTGGGTCGACCGCTGGGCTGGGGCGGCGACGGGGCGGCAAGGCCTTGCGGCGGTCTTGCTAACATTCCTGGCAAGGGTCTTGCCGGGGCCTTGTGGGTACCCTCGGCAAGAGTCTTGCCAGGGCCTCATGGGTATCTTCGGCAGGAGCCTTGCCGGGGCCTCGTGGGCATCCTCGGCAAGGAGCCTCGCTATTGTCTTGTCCTCTGGTTCCTACCTAGTCCTCGCAGGCCTTTTGTCTTCACAAAGATTTGCATGCCACCATGGAGGCGCCTCCTGAGCCTTGTTCCAATGTGGTTGATGGCGTCGGAACTCTTAGACTCAAGGGTGACAGCCTCGTTGGTGTTGGGTAAGTTGCCCCGGCAAGGCTCTTGCCGGGGCTGTGAAGGCCGCCCCGTCAAGGGCCTTGCCGGGGGAGTTTCACCTCACCTCTCTGCTCTTCATGCTTCTGGTCTTGAGCATGGCTCTGGTAGTCTTGTGTCTTGGCTTCCTCTTCTGTCCCACCAAGCGCGGCTGCAGGTACGTGGCTGCGACTGCCCGCGCACAAGTAAAGGGGTGCAAAAGGACCCCTACTTTTGTACACCGACAGGAGCCCCTGGGCCTGGGCCATATATAAGTGCGGGGCGTTATTGGGCCAGGCCCAGAATGGTGCGTGGGCACGCGAGGCAGAGTTTTTACTGCGGTAACTCCCTTGCTCGTTGTGCTTCCCCACGACCCGCATTGAATGCGTGACATGGGGGTCGCGCGTGGAATGACCGCAACATGCTCGCATCATCCCGTGGTGAATAGTAAAGAGGCGGCTTGCATGTCCCTTTAAAACCGCAGGGCCGCTGCTCATTTACTCTCTCTGCTTTGGAACCGGCATTCCATGTTTCCCACTACTTCTGCCCCTTGCACCACGTACACCGCATGCACGACGTGGGGTAGGTGACAGACGCATGGGATATGGGAAGGCGCGCGGTGGCCGATACTTACACGCCTTTGATTGGGCAGGGAGGGCGGACGATGGACTTGCTCGTTGCCACTTAATGAGCCGGACCTGAACGGGCTCTTCAGAGGCGTAAAGCCGGTCTCTAGCCTTCCCTGCCTGGTTATAAAAAGGGACTCGGGAGGAGGAGGGGAGGCATCTTCTCGCGCCTTCCCTTCGCCTACATCTTCCATTCACTGCCATGGTGAGAGGGCGTGGTCGCGGCCGTTCTCCTGCGGAGGCGACTAGGTGTTCCTCCCGCCAGAGAAACGAGGCGGTCAACACTACTAGAAAAAGGGCTATAGATGGGATTGACACTAATGGCGCACCAGAAAGATGGTGTGCCATTAGTATATTCTAATGGCGCACCACCATCCGATGCGCCATTAGAGTTTAAACTACTAATGGCGCACCTTGCAATGGGTGCGCCATTAGTATCAAAAAAAAATTAACTAGTGCGCCTGTCCAAACATACTAATGGCGCATCCAGCCAAAGAGCGCCAGTGGTAGGTGTAACTACTAATGGCGCACCAGCAGGTGCGCCATTAGTATAGAAATTTTTTTGAACTAGTGCGCCTATTCAAACATACTAATGGCGCATCCTGCCCAAGTGCGCCATTAGTAGTTGTAACTACTAATGGCGCACCAGCAGTGGGTGCCCCATTAGTATAGAAATTTTTGTGAACTCGTGCGCCTATCCAAACATACTAATGGCGCATCCTGCTTAAGTGCGCCATTAGTAGTTGTAACTACTAATGGCGCACCATGCAAGAGGTGCGCCATTAGTAAGTGGGCAGCAACAAGATATTTGGGACAGCCTCTCCTACCCACACACTCACTTTCTCCCCACTTCATTCTCTCCACCTCCTCCTTGTCTCGGGTGCCTCCTCTTTTTCACCTCATTTCCACCATAGATTCATTCAAATTAAGTGGTTAAATTACCTTGTTTTAATAGGTAAGTAAGGGGAAGCTATATTTAGGTTGTTCTCCCTACAACAATGTGCACATGCACTTTTTACTGCCTAGCTAGATCTATGTATGTTCGTGGTGTTGCATATGTTTGTGGTGTTGCATATGTGTTTGTGTTTGGAGGTGTACGGTATTTGAAATCACGATAGTTGCCAATATTTTGCGGAATGTTGATTCATTTCCGTTTGGCGAGAATTTTGGCATTAAGCATTCTTTTGGTCCTATTTTTAGGAAAGTCATGCCAAATTTTTGTTTGGTTCTAAAATATCGTTTTGCTCTACCCCTTGAGCGACCATGGTCCGCATACGATGACCGAAGGCATCGTGAATCGGTTTTTGAGCTCCAAGAAGGCCGAGATGCTTCAATAGAACGAGACAGAGATAAGATGTCCGTGTCGAAGATGCAAGCTGAAGAGCCTTATGGACCCGGATTCCGGCAGGTGCGGGACCACCTGGCATTGCGTGGTTTCATGGATGGCTATCGGTGGCAAGGTGATGAAGATGACTACGAAGTCGTCCATGCGGGCCGGGCAAGAAATGAGGAAGGGCAGCAAGACAACCACCGCGGCTCGGGCGGGCGAGAAGACGAAGAATCCGCAGGAGATGATCACGACTGTGATGTTGTACACAGTCATCATGTAGAAGATGCGAGGACATGATGATGAGGAAGATGTCGGAGCAAAGCGACGGGCATGATCATGAAGATGATGATGCGGCGGAGCGGGCGACCTTTGGACCATCAATGGGCTGGAGTGCGGGACCCTCATATTCGTGAGCTGCTTCTCAAGCGGACGGATAACGCAAGAGCTGCCGCCGAGAGAAAGCCAAGATGGATCAACTTGAGTTAGACGCGGTTACTCCATTGTATGAAGGATGCAGGCCGAGGATACCCGCTTTGAAAGTAACGCTCATGGCTCTGGAGATGAAGGTAAAACACAAAATGACCGGCGCATGCTTCGACGAGAACATGTCATTACAGCACGAACGTCTTCCCAAGGGGAACAAGTGCCCGACCAGTTTGGAGGAGGCGAAGAAAATCGTGTGTCCTCTCGATTTACATACGTGAAATACCATGTGTGCATGAACAATTGCATCATTTATCGGGACGAGCACGCTGAGTCTACCATATGTCCGGTGTGCTTGGCGTCACTCGATACAAGAAGAGGAAGAAAGCTCCTCGAAAAGTGGTGTGGTACTTTCCGATCACTCCTCGTCTGCGGCGCTATTTCGCGGACCCTAAGGTAGCAAAGCTCCCGCTGGCACGCCGGATAGGGAGGAGAAGAAGCGGGAAGATGACGCAAATGATCCGGAGATAGATAAAAAGACAAGATGTTGAGTCACCCTAAGGATGCGAGCCGGTGGCAAACGTTGAACTTCAAGACTCGGAATTTGGGAACGATCCAAGGAACATCGTCTTTGGGCGCGAGCACCGATGGAGTCAATCCGTTTGGCAGCGAGAAGCACACATAGCACCTGGCCTGTGTTTGTGTGGATGTACAACCTTCCCCTGGTTGTGCATGAAGAGGAAGTACATTCACATGAGTATGCTAATTGAAGGGCCGAAACAACCGTGGAACGACATCAATCAGTATCTCGGGGCTCTTGAAAGAGGAGCTTGACACGCTGTGGAAAACGCCAGCCAATACGTGGGACGCCGCAGAGAAAGAATATTTCCCTATGAGAGCCGCACCGCTCACGACGGTGCACGACTATCTCGATTACGGATATCTCAAGGGCAGGGAGTCCACGGATTTTCTGGATGCGTAAGGTGCATGGATGACACAATGTATCGCCAGCTAGATAGAGATCCTGCGTCTTCGAAAACCGTGTTCATGGGACATCGAAGGTGGCTTCGCGACGATGACCCGTGGAGGAAATGCAAGGATCTGTTCGATGGTGAAACCGAACCTCGAAAACGCCCGTAATGCGAGGAGCGGCGAGGAAATAGACAAGCTGTTGAAAAATTGGAAAGACCGCCCACCGCCGAAAGAAGCAAAAGGCGCCAGAGCCGGAAAGAAGCGAAGGCGGAGCCGCTCTTGAAGGTATGGAAAACGAGGTCATTTTACGGGACTTGCCCGTCTTGGAAGATCCACCGTGCCTCACAGCCTTGATGTCATGCATATCACGAAGAACGTGTGCGAGAGTCCGCTTGGTACCCTGCTCAACATGCGGAGAGGACCAAAGATGGGCGAAAGCAAGGGCAGACTTGAAATCAATGGGCATCGTGCAGGAGCTTCACGCTATATATGATGATGATGATGATGATGATGATGATGATGATGATGATGATGATGATGAGGCGAAGCAGGACACGTAAAGTCGTCAGAAAGGCAAAAGGCCAAGAAGACCGGAAATGACTACCTCCCGCTGCGTGCTTCACTCTAAGTCGAGGAGGAGATCGAGCAGTTTTTCACCTGCCTCCTAGGAGTAAAACTTCCTTCTGATTACGCTGGGAAGATAAGCAGATACCTAGACCCAGCAAGCAGAAGTTCAGCGGGATGAAGTCTCACGACATCGCGTCCGATGACGCAGAATACTTCCGGTTGCAATCCATTGGGATCATGGACGCGCACGTCCGTGAAACGCTATTTGGCCTATGCAACTTCTTCGACGTCATCTCTCGAAGTCGATTGGCGTGAGGCAACTCGAAGGCTACAGGAAGAGATCGTGGTGATACTATGCGAGCTTGAGATGTACTTCCCGCCCGCATTCTTCGACGTTATGGTGCATCTGCTGGTCCATATAGTGGAGGATATCATCCAACTCGGGCCGACGTTCCTGCAAAGCATGATGCCGTTCGAAAGGATGAATGGTGTCATCAAAGGATACGTTCGCAACATGTCACGTCCAGAAGGAAGCATAGCCAGGGGCTTTCTGACCGAAGAGTGCATCTCCCATCGCACGAATTATCTAGGCATCGAGAACCCGTTGGTCCGCCTGTCAACAGGCACCTCGGCAGGCTCATTGGATGGGGTCACCGTGAGGGTCGCCGCGAAATGCATGTCGACTTCGAGGGTCGACTTCGCCGACTTTGAAAGAGCAAACCTAGTCGCGCTACAACACATAGACGTGGTCGATCCTTGGGTGGTAGAGCACAAAACCTTTATTAAAAAGACGCATTACAATGACCGAGGCCAACAGAGGACGGACGGAGATACACTCAAAGAGCACAACTCATGTTTCACGCGTTGGTTCAAGCATAAGCTTACGTTACCCTTTACATGAGGATTCTTCCGCGGAAGAACAACTCATATTCGCCTTTGTCACAGGCGCCGAGCACAACCTGATGACCTATGAGGCGCACGATATCAACGGCTACACATTCTACACCGAGGCCAAGGACATGAAGAGCGATGGTTATCAGAACTCCGGGTAACGATGGAATCCTACACGGTAACGACAAGGACAGATACTACGGAAGGATCGAGGAGATCTGGGAGCTGAGCTACTGTTGGAGAGAAGGTCCCGATGTTCCGTGTCGATGGGCCAAGAACGTCATAAAAGAAGACCGTATTTCACCACCATGGTTATACCCGAAGCCAAATCCAAGACATGGGCGCATAAGCGTCACATGAAAAATGAGCCATGGGTACTGGCTTCCCAAGTGGACCAATGCTTCTTCATTACCGACCCGCCAAAGCCCAGTTGTGTTGTCGTGAGGAGAGGCAAAAGGAAGATCATCGGAATGGATGGAGTAGCCAATGAGCAAGACTTCGACAAGTACGCCGAGGATCGAACATGACGACGATGATGAAGTAGCAGCATACACCACAAGAAGAAGCAGGACCACCCTACCTAAAGGACGTCCGTTCCACAGAAGAACTCCATTTGCGAAAAAGAAGGGCAAGAAGATTGTGAACAGATAGCTACCTAAGATCGATTGTATTTAAATCGTAGCCTTCATTTCTCGATTGTATTTCATGGGTACTTTTTGAACTATCCTGAATATTTTTAAATTTCATGGACACTCGATCTCGATCCCCCTCCATCTCGATCGCTATCCCACCTCGCCAGATCCGGTCCCTCGCCGCGAGCACCCCCAGTCCACCGGCCGCCGCCAAACCCCCGCACCCTCGATTCCCCTACTCAACCGCCGCCGCCCGACCCCCGCACCCAGCACCGTCTTATAAAAAATAAGTATCAAACAGCTTTTTAAATGCTACTGTCTTATAAAAAATATTACTGTTATTATTTAAACAAGTTTGAACATATTTAAATATAAATAAGTATCAAACAGCTTTTTAAATGCTAAAAAATTGTGGAGCTCATGAGTCAGACCCAGGACCTCTGGTGTGAGAACTGCTGTGACCCGTCGAGCTAGTAGAGTGGGCTTGACGTGGATAGGTTCTGGTAGTACATAACCTTTTGGCTCGAGTTGAAATAAAAAAAAATACTAATGGCGCACCACGGTGAGGTGCGCCATTAGTATGGACATGCTAATGGCGCACCACGGTGAGGTGCGCCATTAGTATTGTGCCCGATCCCCCTGCCCTCTCCCCTTCGCCCGATCCCCCTTCCTCTCCCCGCCAGTTCCCTCTCCCTCTCGATCCACGCCGCCGCCGCCGCTGCCTGACCCTCGCCCTTGCCCTCGCCCTCTCCCTCCCTCGCCCTCTCCTCGCCTTCCCTCTCCCTCGCCCGCCTCCCTCGGCGCCACCGTCCCGCCACCTCGGCGCTGCCCGCCCGCCTCGGCCCGACCCCGCGCGGGCCGCCGCCCAGCGCGCCTCGCCTCGGCGACCCGCCGCCCAGACGCCGCCTCGGCGACCCCGCGCTCGGGCCGCCGCCCAGCGCCGCCTCGGCCTTGACCCGCCGCCCAGCGCCGCCTCGGCCTTGACCCGCCGCCCGGGCCTTGCCCGACTCCGCCTCGGCAGCTGCCCCACCGCCCGGCGCTGCCCCACCTCGACCCCGCCCCATCCACACCACCGTCGCCGAGCACCACCACCCCGTGAGCTCCCCTCCTCCTCCTCCTCCTCCCCTGCATTTGAATGAAAATAACATTGTCCGATGATGTCCTATACATGTGAATTGCAGTTTGTAAACATTCATTTGTCAAGAGATCATGGGATTTAGTTATATCTATTTTCACATATTGATTCTTCATGCTATAAATCCATAGAAGAAACAAAGCAGATTGATTAAATACCACTATAAGCAGTTTTTACCAAATCCTGTTAAAACTAAGTGAGCATGACATATTGCAGCAAAGAATAATCAAGAAATTTGCAGCATGATATATCAAAAAAAATTAGAGAGGAGGGAAAAATGGAAAGAACTTTCTCAAAAAAATATATGTAGGTGAACCCAATAGGAGAAGTTCAATTCTGAACCATAGCTTGATGTTGCTTTCAACCTATACAAGGCTATCTGTTGAAAGTATGTAGAGATTGAAATGGAATTCTTGACACTATGTAGCTTTGGTTTCTCAAGTAATTAAAGAAATGCTCCAAAAATAAGGCCACCATCGATATATTTGTTCTTTTATGGACAAAAAGAGTTTACATGCGAATTATCACTTTTTATTTCTTGACAAGTTTCTTACCTTTGTGCTGGTCAATTCTTTTTATGTAGATTTTGATAATATATATTTAGCTAAGATGCATTAGATCATTGTAGTATAGTCGAAGGGGATGTTATAGATGAACATTTGTGTACTATTTGTAGCGAACATATCTCCAATTGTATTATTGGAAATTAAGGAAAATTTTGGCATTTGCTTCGATTGATTTGTTCACTCATGGAGGCTATAACTTTTAACTTTTCGTTTTAAGCTGTATCTTTGAGGCTCTGCAGAATCTGATATATAATACACATAGAGTATTACGACATTTGGATCTGTGTATGTATGATTGGTGATTTACGAGATGTTGAAATGATGCATGGTCTGGAACATGCATATATTCTCTCTTGAGAATATTATTACCAAAGTCTTGGCAGCACTTGTTGGACACTAGTACTATCATCTTGTACTCTTTGTCAGACAGGCAATGGCCAAACAGTCTTTTCGTGAGCACAAGCCCATGCTTGGTCAGTTCTTGGGGTCTAGGTGCCCGATTCATTCATTTATAACTGAAAAATAATCTGGAGGGTCTTAACAAAAACAAAAGTAATCAAGAATAAGAAAATCAATACTGAACCTACGGTTACTAGTAAGTATCTGTGAATCAGATTGCACATTTTCGTGTTACGAAGAAACATGCGATCGACTCTTTGGAAAAATGAATAGGCACATCACTTGCACTTACACAGAGTTAATGTAAGCGTTTTGCACAATAACGTAGCATGTATCTTCAGTTTTTGCACTTAAAAAGCCAATCTTCAGTTTGTCCACTTCAAAATATTATAAACTCTGTTTACGCACTTTGAATATGATCAAATGTTTAGTTTCTTCAATTAAAAGAGTGCAAGGGTTTGACAGAGTGCAAGAGTGCAAGGGTTTGACAGAGTGCAAGAGTGCAAGGGTTTGACAGAGGGCATATATTTAGTTTTTGCCTTTGTATAGGAATATATGTTCATTTTCTTCTAGTTTTGACAGAGTGCAAGGGTTTAGTTTTTGCACTGTGTTTGATGTGTTCTTCCACTAGGGCCGAGGCCGAATCTAGATACGCCCGCTATCTAGCGGGAGAGGGGAGGGAGCGTTGGAGGAACCGGATGAAGACGAGTTTCATCGTGATGATGCTCATCGTGATGACCGCAGCTCTCTTCTATGTGATGGTAGTTTAGATGATCGATATCGACTTGTAATGTGAAGACAAACTCGTTACTTTCGCGGTCTCGAGACTTGTAATATAATGTTCTATCTTTGTTCGGTCTTTTCAATTCGGAGACTAATATGATGAATTGTATTCGGAGACTAATATGATGAATTGTATTCAAATACTAATCTTCTATTGTATCTGATGAATCTATTGTTGATGTGTGCTGTCTATATTTTGTCAAATTATACATTTTGTAACCTGTGCAAAAAACAGAAAATAAAAAAATAAAAAAACCTAATATTCATACTAATGGCGCATCACATGACAGTGCGCCATTAGAATGACAAAGGCATACTAATGGCGCATCATCGGGTAGTGCGCCATTAGTATCTGTGATTACTAATGGCGCATCTGCAGGTGGTGCGCCATTAGTATGCCAGCACTGGTATACATGCCCCACAGGAGGCATACTAATGGCGCACCCTACGCATCTACTAATGGCGCACCAGGTGGTGCGCCATTAGTACACCAGATACTAATGGCGCACCAGGTGGTGCGCCATTAGTAAAAATTACTAATGGCGTGCTATTAATGGCGCACCAGTGATGCGCCATTAATGGCCAAATTAGGTGCGCCATTAGTAGTGGTTTTTCTAGTAGTGCAAGGAAGACCAAGCCGTCCAAGGCGAAGGTCATGCTCGAGGTGGAAGCGCCGGACGGGGCTGCGGTCGGCGAGGCGGTCGAGGCAGAGGCGTGATACGTCTCCAACGTATCTATAATTTTTGATTGCTCCATGCTAGTATCTTATTTGTTTTGGGTGTTTAACGGGATTTAATATACTCCTTTATATTATTTTTGGGACTAACCTATTAACCGACGGCCCAGTGCAAATTGCTGTTTTTTGCCTATTTCAGTGTTTCGCAGAAAAGGAATATCAAACTTAATCCAAACGGAATGAAACCTTCGCGAGGATATTTCTTGGAACAGACGCAATCCAAGAGACTTGGAGTGGACGTCAAGGAAGCAACGAGGCGGCCACGAGGCTGGAGGGCGTGTCCAGGGGGTAGGCGCGCCCCCACCCTTGTGGGCCCCTCGTAACTCCACCAACCTACTTATTTCGCCTATATATACTCTTATACCCTGAAAACATCCAGGGGAGCCACGAAACCACTTTTCCACCGCCGCAACCTTCTCTACCCGTAAGATCCGATCTTGGGGCCTTTTCCGGCAATCTGCCGGAGGGGGATTCGATCATGGAGGGCTTCTACATCAACACCATAGCCTCTCCGATGATGTGTGATTAGTTTACCGCAGACCTTCAGGTCCATAGTTATTAGTTAGATGGCTTCTTCTCTCTCCTTGGTTCTCAATACAAAGTTCTCCTCGATGTTCTTGGAGATCTATTCGATGTAATAAGTTTTGCAGTGTGTTTGTCGAGATCTGATGAATTGTGGGTTTATGATCAAGATTATATATGAACAATATTTGATTCTTCTCTGAATTCTTATATGCATGATTTGATATCTTTGCAAGTCTCTTCGAATTATCGGTTTAGTTTGGCCTACTAGATTGATCTATCTCGCAATGGGAGAAGTGCTTAGCTTTGGGTTCAATCTTGCGGTGCTCGATCCCAAAGGATGTAAAGGGAACCGACACGTATTGTATTGTTGCCATCGAGGATAAAAAGATGGGGTTTATATCATATTGCTTGAGTTTATCCCTCTACATCATGTCATCTTGCCTAATGTGTTACTCTGTTCTTATGAACTTAATACTCTAGATGCATGCTGGATTGCGGTCGATGTGTGGAGTAATAGTTGTAGATGCAGAATCGTTTCGGTCTACTTGACATGGACGTGATGCCTATGTTCATGATCATGCCTAGATATTCTCATAACTATGCGCTTTTCTATCAATTGCTCGGCAGTAATTTGTTCACCCACCGTAATATATGCTATCTTGAGAGAAGCCACTAGTGAAACCTATGGCCCCCGGGTCTACTTTCCATCATATAAGTTTCCGATCTATAATTCTAGTTTACTATTTATTTATTTTGCAATCTTTACTTTCCAATCTATACAATAAAAATACCAAAAATATTTATCTTATTATCTTTATCAGATCTCACTTTCGCAAGTGGCCGTGAAGGGATTGACAACCCCTTTATCATGTTCGTTGCAAGGTTCTTGATTGTTTGTGAAGGTACTAGGCAATTTGCGTGTAGTCTCCTACTGGATTGATACCTTGGTGCTCAAAAACTGAGGGAAATACTTATGCTACTTTGCTGCATCACCCTTTCCGCTTCAAGGGAAAACCAACGCATGCTCAAGAGGTAGCAAGAAGGATTTCTGGCGCCGTTGCCGGGGAGATCTACGCTCAAGTCAAGACATACCAAGTACCCATCACAAACTCTTATCCCTCGCATTACATTATTTGCCATTTGCCTCTCGTTTTCCTCTCCCCCACTTCACCCTTGCCGTTTTATTCGCCCTTTTCCATTCGTCTCTTTTCGCTTGCTTCTTCTATGCTTGTTGTTGGATTGATTGTTTGTCACGATGGCTCAAGACAATACTAAATTGTGTGAATTTTCCAATACCAACAACAATGATTTTGTTAGCACTCTGATTTCTCCTATTACTGATGATGAATCTTGTGAAAGTAATGCTGCTTTATTGAATCTTGTCATGAAAGATCAATTTTCTGGCCTTCCTAGTGAAGATGCCGCTACCCATCTAAACAACTTTGTTGATTTGTGCGATATGCAAAAGAAGAAAGATGTGGATAATGATATTGTTAAATTGAAGCTATTTCCGTTTTCGCTTAGATATCGTGCTAAAACTTGGTTCTCTTCTTTGCCTCAAAATAGTATTGATTCTTGGAATAAGTTCAAAGATGCTTTTATCTCTAAGTATTCTCCTCCCGCTAGGACGATCTCTCTTAGAAACAATATTATGAATTTTAAGCAACTTGATCATGAGCATGTTGCACAAGCTTGGAAGAGGATGAAATTAATGATACGTAATTTCCCTACACATGGTTTGAATCTATGGATGATTATACAAAAAAATTATGCCGGATTGAATTTTGCTTCTATAAATCTTTTAGATTCGGCCACGGGAGGTACTTTTATGGAAATCACTTTAGGAGAATCTACTAAACTCCTATTAGATAATATTATGGTCAATTATTCTCAATGGCATACCGAAAGATCTACTAGTAAAAAGGTTCATGCGATTGAAGAGATTAATCTTTTGAGTGGAAAGATGGATGAACTTATGAAATTGTTTGCTAATAAGAGTGTTTCTTCTGATCCTCATGATATGCCTTTGTCCACTTTGATTGAGAATAATGATGAATCTATGGATGTGAATTTTGTTGGTAGGAACAACTTTGGTAATAACGCGTATAGAGGAAACTTTAATTCTAGGCTGTTCCCTAGTAATTTCTCTAATAATTATGGTAATTCCTACAACAACTCTTATGGAAATTTTAATAAGATGCCCTCTGATTTTGAGACTAGTGTTAAAGAATTTATGAATTCGCAAAAGAATTTCAATGCTTTGCTTGAAGAAAAATTGTCTAAGATTGATGAGTTGGTTAGGAACATGGATAGAATTTCTCTTAATGTTGATTCTTTGAAACTTAGATCTATTGCACTTAAGCATGATATCAATGAGTCTCTCAAATCCATGAGAATTTCCATTGATGAGTGCAAAGAAAGAACCGCTAGGATGCGTGCTAAAAAAGATTGCTTTGTGAAAGCGTGTTCTTCTAGTTCTCATGATAATAATGATGAAGATCTAAAAGTAATTGATGTGTCTCCCATTAAATCTTTGTTTTCCAATATGAATCTTGATAAAGAAGGGACTGGAGATGAGCCAACTTTAGTTAAAAGGCGTTCCAATGATTCAGAGTTTTTAGATCTTGATGCAAAAGTTGGTAAAAGTGGGATTGAAGAGGTCAAAACTTTACATAGCAATGAACCCACCATTTTGGATTTCAAGGAATTTAATTATGATAGTTGTTCTTTGATAGATTGTATTTCCTTGTTGCAATCCGTGTTAAATTATCCTCATGCTTACGATCAAAATAAAGCTTTTAGTAAACATATCGTTGATGCTTTAATGCAATCTTATGAATAAAAACTTGAATTAGAAGTTTCTATCCCTAGAAAACTTTATGATGAGTGGGAACCTACTATTAAAATTAAGATTAAAGATCATGAATGCTATGCTTTATGTGATTTGGGTGCTAGTGTTTCCACGATTCCAAAAACATTGTGTGATGTGTTAGGTTTCCGTGAATTTGATGATTGTTCTTTAAATTTGCACCTTGCGGATTCCACCATTAATAAACCTATGGGAAGAATTAATGATGTTATTATTGTTGCAAATAGGAATTGTGTTCCCGTATATTTCATTGTTCTTGATATAGGTTGCAATTCTACATGTCCTATTATTCTTGGTAGACCTTTCCTTAAAACGATTAGTGCAATTATTGATATGAAAAAAGGAAAAATTAGATTCCAATTTCCGTTAAGGAAAGGCATGGAACACTTTCCTAGGAATAAAATTAAATTACCTTATGAATCTATTATGAGAGCCACTTATGGATTGCATACCAAAGATGACAATACCAAGATCTATTCTTGTTTTATGCCTAGTTAGGGGCGTCAAACGATAGCGCTTGTTGGGAGGCAACAAAATTTTATTTTTGTTCCTTGCTTTTTGTGCCTGTTTATTAATAAATAATTCATCTAGCCTCTGTTTTGATGTGGTTTTATGTTTTAATTAGTGTTTGTGCCAAGTAGAACCAATAGGATCTTCTTGGGTGATAGTTGTTCGATCTTGCTGAAAAAGACAGAAACTTTGCGCTCACAAAAATAATTGTTAAAATTCACCAGGACATGATAAAATACCAATTATTTTTGTAGTAGATCAATATAGAAATTATCCAGGTTTTACTAGTTTCTCATAATTTTTGGAGTTCCATAAGTATTCTAACAAATCAGATTGCTACAGACTGTTCTGTTTTTGACAGATTCTGTTTTTCGTGTATTGTTTGCTTATTTTGATGAATCTATGGCTAGTATCGGGGGGTATGAACCATAGAGAAGTTGGAATACAGTAGGTTTAACACCAATATAAATAAATAATGAGTTTATTACAGTACCTTAAAGTGGTGGTTTGTTTTCTTGCACTAACGGAGCTCATGAGATTTTCTGTTTAAGTTTTGTGTTGTGAAGTTTTCAAGTTTTTGGGTAAAGATTTGATGGATTTCGGAATAAGGAGTGCAAGAGACTAAGATTGGGGATGCCCAAGGCACCCCAAGGTTAAATTCAAGGACAACCCAAATCCTAAGCTTGGGGATGCACTGGAAGGCATCCCCTCTTTCGTCTTCGTCTATCGGTAACTTTACTTGAGGCTATATTTTTATTCACCACATGATATGTGTTTTGCTTGGAGCGTCTCGTATGATTTGAGTCTTTGTTTTCTTATTTTACCACAATCATCCTTGTTGTACACACCTTTTGGAGAGACACACATGAATCGGAATTTATTAGAATACTCTATGCACTTCGCTTATATCTTTTGAGCTAGATCATTTTGCTCTAGTGCTTCACTTATACCTTTTTAGAGCACAGTGGTGGTTTTATTTTATTGAAATTATTGACCTATCATGGTTCACTTATATTATTTTGAGAGTCTTTTTAGAACAGCATGGTAAATTTGCTTTGGCTATAAAATTAGTCCTAATATGATAGGCATCCAAGATGGGTATAATAAAAACTTCCATATAGAGTGCATTGAATACTATGAGAAGTTTGATACTTGATAATTGTTTTGAGATATGAAGATGGTAATATTAGAGTCATGATAGTTGAGTAATTGTGAATTTGATAAATACTTGTGTTGGAGTTTGCAAGTCCCGTAGCATGCACGTACGGTAAACGTTGTGTTACAAATTTCAAGCATGAGGTGTTCTTTGATTGTCCTCCTTATGAGTGGCGGTCGGGGACGAGCGATGGTCTCTTCCTACCAATCTATCCCCCTAGGAGCATGCACGTAGTGCTTGGTTTTGATTACTTGTAGATTTTTGCAATAAGTATGTGAGTTCTTTATGACTAATGTCCATGGATTATACGCAGTCTCACCCTTCCATCATTGCTAGACTCTTCGGTACCGTGCATTGCCCTTTCTCACCTTGAGAGTAGGTGCAAACTTCGCCGGTGCATCCAAACCCCGTGATATGATACGATCTATCACACATAAGCCTCCTTATATCTTCCTTAAAACAGCCACCATACCTACCTATTATGGCATTTCCATAGCCATTCCGAGATATATTGACATGCTACTTTCCACCGTTCCGTTTATTATGACACGCTTCATCATTGTCATATTGCCTTGCATGAGCATGTAGTTGAGGTCGTATTTGTGGCAAGGCCACCATGCATAATTTTTCATACATGTCAGTCTTGTTTCATTGCCCATCCCGGTACACCACCGGAGGCACTCATATAGAGTCATATTTTGTTCTAGTATCGAGTTGTAATCCTTGAGTTGTAAATAAATAGAAGTGTGATGATCATCATTATTAGAGCATTGTCAAAAAGAAAAAAAAGAGAAAGGCCAAAAAAGGCCAAATAAAGAGAAAAGCCCAGAAGGGACAATGCTACTATCCTTTTTTCACACTTGTGCTTCAAAGTAGCACCATGATCTTCATGATAGAGAGTTTCTTATATTGTCACTTTCATATACTAGTGGGAATTTTTCATTATAGAACTTGGCTTGTATATTCGAACAATGGGCTTCCTCAAATGCCCTAGGTCTCTGTGAGCAAACAAGTTGGATGCACACCCACTTAGTTTCTTTTGTTGAGCTTCCATACATTTATAGCTCTAGTGCATCCGTTGCATGGCAATCCCTAATCCTCGCATTGACATCAATTGATGGGCATCTCCATAGCCCGTTGATTAGCCGCGTCGATGTGAGACTTTCTCTTTTTTTGTCTTCTCCACACAATCTCCATCACCATATTATATGCCACCCATAGTGCTATGTCCATGGCTCGCGCTCATGTATTGCGTGAAAATTGAAAAAAGTTTGAAAATACTAAAGTATGAATCAATTGCTTGGCTTGTCATCGGGGTTGTGCATGATGAGAGCATTTTGTGTGACGAAAATGAAGCATAGCCAAACTATATGATTTTGTAGGGATTATCTTTCTTTGGCCATGTTATTTTGAGAAGACATAATTGCTTAGTTAGTATGCTTGAAGTATTATTATTTTTATGTCAATATTAAACTTTTGTCTTGAATCATTTGGATCTGAACATTCATGCCACAATAAAGAAAATTACATTGAAAATTATGTTAGGTAGCATTCCACATCAAAAGTTAGAGTTTTTATCATTTACCTACTCGAGGAGGAGCAGGAATTAAGCTTGGGGATGCTTGATACGTCTCCAACTTATCTACAATTTTTTATTGTTCCATGCTATTATATTATCTGTTTTGGATGTTTAATGGGCTTTAATATACTCTTTTATATTATTTTTGGGACTAACCTATTAACCGAAGGCCTAGTGCAAATTGTTGTTTCTTTGCCTATTTTAGTGTTTCGCAGAAAAGGAATATCAAACGGAATCCAAATGGAACGAAACCTTCGCGAGGATCTTTCTTGGAACAAACGCAATCCAGGAGACTTGGAGTGGACGTCAAGGAAGCAACGAGGTGGCCACGAGGCAGGAGGCCGCGCCTAGGGGGTGTAGGCGCGCCCCCCACCCTCATGGACCCCTCGTAGCTCCATAGACCTACATCTTTCGCCTATATATACTCTTATAACCTGAAAACATCCAGGGGAGCCACAAAACCACTTTTCCACCGCCGAAACTTATTGTACCTATGAGATCCCATCTTGGGGCCTTTTCCGGCAATCTGCTGGAGGGGGATTCGATCATGGAGGGCTTCTACATCAACACCATAGCCTCTCCGATGATGTGTGAGTAGTTCACCACAGACCTTCGGGTCCATAATTATTAGCTAGATGGTTTCTTCTCTCTCTTTGGTTCTCAATACAAAGTTCTCCTCGATGTTCTTGGAGATCTATTCGATGTAACACTTTTTGCAGTGTGTTTGTCGAGATCCGATGAATTGTGGGTTTATGATCAAGATTATCTATGAACGATATTTGATTCTTCTCTGAATTCTTGTATGCATGATTTGATATCTTTGCAAGTCTGTTCGAATTATCAGTTTAGTTTGGCCTACTAGATTGATCTTTCTTGCAATGGGAGAAGTGCTTAGCTTTGGGTTCAAACTTGCGGTGCTCGATCCCAGTAACAGAAAGGGAACCGACACGTATTGTATTATTGCCATCAAGGATAAAAAGATGGGGTTTATATCATATTGCTTGAGTTTATCCCTCTACATCATGTCATCTTGCCTAATGTGTTACTCTGTTCTTATGAACTTAATACTCTAGATGCATGCTGGATAGCGGTCGATGTGTGGAGTAATAGTAGTAGATGCAGAATCGTTTCGGTCTACTTGACACGGACGTGATGCCTATGTTCATGATCATGCCTACATATTCTCATCACTATGCGCTTTTCTATCAATTGCTCGGCAGTAATTTGTTCACCCACCATAATATATGCTATCCTGAGAGAAGACACTAGTGAAACCTATGGCCCCCGGGTCTACTTTACATCATATAAGTTTCCGATCTATAATTCTAGTTTACTATTTATTTATTTTGCAATCTTTACTTTCCAATCTATACAACAAAAATACCAAAAATATTTATCTTATTATCTTTATCAGATCTCACTTTTGCAAGTGGCCGTGAAGGGATTGAAAATCCCTTTATCACGCTGGTTGCAAGGTTCTTGATTGTTTGTGCAGGTACTAGGCGATTTGTGTGTAGTCTCCTATTGGATTGATACCTTGGTTCTCAAAAATTGAGGGAAATAATTACGCTACTTTGCTACATCACCCTTTCCTCTTCAAGGGAAAACCAACGCATGCTCAAGAGGTAGCAAGGCGGCCGCGGAAGGGGAACACCTGCATCATTGCCATATCCATCCCCATCTCTGCCACTGTCTCTTCCTGCTTCGTTGAGCGGCCATGTTGGGGACACGGCGCTGGAGTTCATCCTGCAGCTGCGTGAGCCACCGCGTAGCCGCCTTCGCCTTCCCGAGGCATTTGCGAGGGTGCTGGAGATCGACCGGCGGCCGAGCATAAGGCTTCACATGAAGGAGTGTTGCAATGGCGATATGTGGGTGAACACAGGGTTCCCTGCCCTCATGTGATGTTCCTTCGTCAGGGTTGGAAGACCTTCGCACGTGCTCACTGCTTGATGAAGGGGCACGTTCTCCTTTTCAAGCTAGTGGAGAGCGACTTGCTCTCCGTCAAGGTGTTCGGGCGCTCGGGACACAGGCTAGGGTGCTGTGTGGAGAGCTTGACCGACGACGAGAGCTCCTCCTCGAGCAGCGATGAGGAGGGGACCAGCGGGGAGGACAACCGGGATGGGTCCGACTAGGTGTCGGACGCCCCGTCCCTCAGCGAAACCGGTAGTAGCAGCATCTGCACCTGGCCCTCTCTCCTGGCAGAGCGATTTGCCGGGGGTGGGGACAACTCCTTGAACTTCTTGGGGACGCTGCTTTTGGTGGCTGCCGCTGGATGGCCGGAGAAGACGAAGAAGGCGGGTGGTGGGCCGTCAACTCGGAGTACGATGGCACCGACGCCTTCGTCGCGTATTGCCGGCCCGCTGCCTCATCTTTCGGCTTCTTCCCCGGCACCATCATCACCAGCCTTCTCTCGGTGTCTTCTACTGCTCGTACCTCACCTAGGCACTCCTTTTGCCCTCCTGCTTATCCTGATTCATTTCCTGGGGAGAAGGACAAGAAAGGGATTACGGGCATCTTATCTTTTTTTAGTTTTTAAGCCTACGGGCACTTGTCAGATTTAAACCTTCTAACCCCTTTGCTCAAGCTCACACTCTGTATGAACTGTACTTGTAAACAACATACTAATGAAGAAAAGGGGTGTTTGCCAGGTTCTTTTGTGCGCGAGCGAGGCTCATACTAAGGATCGAATCCTTGTTATCTTAAAATAAACATCTTTACCCGGCAACAAACCTTGCCGCCCTCCTACTCTATAGCTCGACTACACTCACGCCCTTGGTGGAGGTAGGGGCAAAGTAGGATTAGGCTCTACGTTTGTTCTCTTTCCATCGCACTACAACCAAGTTATGGCCTAAAGAAAGTTTCTTGGACAGGGGAAAGAGGGAGCACGGCGGTATAAGAGTGAGCGAAGCTACGCACGTTCAAGTTCCATCCGGAAGTGGAGAGTGGGGGTGAAAGACTTATCTGATTCTTTAACCCCTGGCAACCTTGGCTTGCCGTGGTCGGATCTCTAGATCTGCGACCCCCGGCAACCTTGGCTTGTCGGGGTTGGGGTGTCGGTTTGTTTTCTTTCCCCCGTATAGCTCAGGAGAAACGCCCACGCATCCTGCGAACCAAAAGAAAAGGCGGAAGGAACAGAGAGACGCACACTCAACCTCTATGCTAGGGGTTAGTTGCCGCTGAGCACTATCGACCCTAACAAAGAGAGACTCAACCTAGCATGCATGCTAAAACTTAGGGTGCCAGCGCTTCATTTATTTATGCTCAGGGTCTGTGCCTGGCTTTGTACATAGGGCTACATGCCTTGCCGGCAAGGCTAGTACAAAATGGGGGTTGCCGGGGCTCCCGACAACCGCGCCTTAGGGGTAAAACTTGCGAAGATGTTCGATATTCCAGGAGTTTCTCACTAGAATTCCATCTTCGGTCTCCAGGCGGACCGCGCCGGGCCTGAGGACTCGCATTACTCAATAAGGGCCCTCCCACTTTGGCGTCAACTTGTTTGAATTCTTGGCGGATCGAATTCGCCGAAGAACAAGGTCGCCTTCCTCAAGGCTATGGGAGTGAACCTTGCGGCTATGATAGCGGCGCAAGTCTTGCTGGTAGCAAGCGGCTCGCATAGCAGCCCGAAGACGATCTTCCTCAAGGAGCATCGCATCCTCTTGGCGCAACTGCTCTTGCTCAAGCTCAGCATAAGCGAGTACTCGAGGTGACTCGTAGATGAGTTCAGTGGGGAGAACTGCTTTTGCCCCGTATACCAGGGCAAAGGGTGTCTTGCCAGTGGCTCGATTTGGCATCATTCTGATCGACCAAAGAACCGTTGGCAATTCATCAATCCAACGTCTTCCGCACTGGTGCAGCTTGTCAAAAGTTCTGGTCTTGAGGCCCCGCAGCACTTCTGCATTCGCTCTCTCAGCTTGGCCATTACTTCTGGGATGAGCAACGGAAGCAAAACAAACCTTGCTGCCGAGATCCTGAATGTACTGCATGAAGACGCGGCTTGTGAACTGCGTGCCATTGTCGGTGATAACCCAATTGGGCACCCCAAAACGGCAGACTGGCCGCTTGAAGAACTTGACGGATGACTGTGCCGTCACCTTTCTCACCGGCTCCACCACCGACCACTTTGTGAACTTGTCAATTGCGACATACAAGTACTCAAAGCCCCCGACAGCACAGGGAAAGGGTTCCAGTATGCCCAGCCCCTAGACCGAAAATGGCCAGGAAAGAGGGATGGTCTGAAGAGCTTGAGCCGGTTGATGAAGCTTCTTTGTATGGAACTGGAACGCTTCACAATTGGTCACTAGTGCCGTCGCATCCTGGAGGGCGGTGGGCCATAAGAAACCTTGCCGGAATGCCTTGCCGGCAAGGGCTCTCGATCCTATGTGGGAGCCACACATGCCTCCATGTATCTCCGCCAATAGCCTTAGTCTGTCTTCCCGAGGAATTCACTTCAACTTCACGCCGTTCGGTCTTCTTCTGTATAGGGCATCATCCACAAACTGGTACATGCCGGACTGATGGTCTACTTTCTCTGCTTCTTCCTGCTCCTCAGGAAGCTCCCCTGTTTGGAGGAGCCTCGGGCTCGACGGCAAGGACTAAAGGTACATCTTCGGCCTGAGGGCAGCTTCCTCTATGACCAGGGCTTGAGGCCCTGCCAGGGGTTGCTGCTCTCCGGCAAGCTTGGGACAGCCGGCAACGTCCTTGCTGGCGGCTCCTGGGAGCTCAGCGAGAAAGTACTTGCCAAGGCCCGCCTTCCTTCGTTTGCTCTATCCTACTGATGGTTCAACGGATGGTTGAGTTAATAGAAGCACAAAGGTACCTGGTTCCATAGGCAACTTGAGGGCAGCGCATTTTGACAAGGTACATGAACAACAAAGGGAAAGATAGAAGGTAAGGTTCATCTCCATGAGGAGGTCTTGAATCCATGAGAGGATCTTCCCCTGAGGGGTCTTGAATCCAAGGGGGATCTTCTCCGTAGAGGGGCCGCGGTCTATCTCGTGAAGTAGATCCGTAATGGATGAGAAAAGCTCTATCTCTAATGAGCTACTACTTTGCTAACCCTAGTACGGAGCTAAGGGACAAGTATATATAGTCCAAGGGGTAAGTTGGGGGATACATGGGGTGAAACCCCTTCAACTGCGCGCAGGCAGGGCGGTAGTACCGGTCATTGGGCCAGTAGTACCGGTTTTAGCAGATATTGCGGTTGTTCCGGTGTTGTTCCGGCCTTGCACCGGTCTCGTCACAGAAGCTTGACAGGTAGTTTACCGGTAGTTGGGCAGTAGTACCGGTGGACCGGTAGTTGGGCGGTAGTTGACCGGTAGTACCTCTATCTCTGCGCGGGAGGATTCTTCTTCTTCCTTCTCTTCCATGCTTCTCTCGCGGATGGTGTAGTTGTACACTTGCGCTCGCGCTCCTCCTCCTCCTCGTCCAAGGTGTTCTAACAATACCTATGTACGCACACGAGAGGAGTGTCAAGTAGTATACCATCCTCGAAGAGGTCAAGTGAACACGCGTACAGGAGATGATTCACCTTTGTGTATGTGAAGTAGATGTCACACGTGTCACTTGCCAAACGGACTCTTGACATGGTGATGTCCGTAGGATGCTCCGCATCATCCCCGCCCCCTTGGGAAAGATCCGACCTCAGATCGAAAACCATATCACCATGGGAAAGAGATGGCTTCGCAATGTCGCACCGAGTACTCATCATCTTCAAGCTCGCAATGGGTACTCTCCAATGTCACATCGTCTAGTGATTCCTTCAAAAGGATTAAAGGCAACAAACACTTGGAAAAACAAATGTGGTTAGCATTAGTGCAAAACCAAGCATTCAAGAGGTGATTCACCAAACAAGTGTCATCATCAAGCGTGGCATAAAGTGTGACAAGGGATTGTGTCATGGCATGTAAGCACATAAATTGAGCACAAGCAAATATATCATGGAAACAAGTATGCAAATGGGAGGTAGAGATGCAAATACGTGTAACAAGGAAATAAGCATCTACCTCAAAGTCATAGCAAGCATGGGCAAAGCGCTCAATGAAAGGTCTATGGTAGGCATAAGAAGCATTCATAACACCAAATAAAATGAAGTGTCTAAACACATGGCTCAAGTGCAAGACAATCCAAGCATAACATGCATAGGGTGCAGTGAAGGTAGTGAGGCACTCAACACAATAGAAAGAGCAATTGTTCATGAGAGGTGAGGCAATCAAGGCAAGCATGTAGCAATCAATGGGACATGGCATATGTGAAGGGATGACATTGGTGCAACCAAGCATATCATAGGGGCAAGTAATCCAAGAATTGGATGCAACACACAAGGCATATATATCATGATGCATGGAACGGTGAAAATCATAAGTTGAAGCAAGATCTCTAACATGTGTGCAAACAAGTGGTCCAAGATGAACAATAAGTCTCATGGTGCAAGCAACACAAGTAGTATGATCCGCAATATTCATGCTCATTGTTTGGGTGTCCTCAAAAGAGAAGGATATCACCTTGAAAGCATGTCCTTGTGAGTCCTTCACAATGCCAAAGCACAAGCGAGTGCGATGTAGAATTGTCAACTCACTCGTGGTAGAAGATGGTTCACTCTCAAGAGCTCGAATTGTCAACTCACGTGATGTGGAAGTTGACACAAAGTCCAAGTATCCCACACATGCACACAACAAAACAAAGAGCGTATGCGCATGGTAGATAAACACATTATCCATCATGATGGTTCTCTTCTTTTGCACATAACCATTAGGAGCACAAGTGCATGAATAATATGATGCAACAATGGCTATATTCATGGCACTAGGTATATGTTGCAAAGAGGTAAGACAAGCATGCTTCACAAAGGATATGTCAAAATCTCCAAATATATGAGAGAATGCTATGGGGGCAATCTCATTAGCAAGACTAAAAGCATTGTTGCACTCAATACATGACAAATCTAGCATGAGGGGGGCAACACATGGAGATATATGACAAGGAGCAATAAAAATCATGTGCAAAACATGTAGATGGTTGTCATCAACCGCATGAAAGGAGCAAGTATGAATCATCGGCTATGCAACAAGGCAAGCAATCATAATAATCAAGGCATGCAAGATAGTAGTGCGAAGATGCAACATATTAGAGTAAATCATGGCAATCATGTCATGTGAGCAAATAATAGGCATAGACAATGCACATGACATATCGCAAGCACAAACACAAAGCAAGATTATAGTATCATCATAGGAATGGGTCATAGATGGAACATGGCAATAACAAGCAATATCTCCACCAAGCTTGCAAATACACATACAAGTACTAGAACCAATCATCATGTGTAATGCGAAGCATGGGTCACAAATGCATGGTAAAGGCATAGTAATGAGCATATCATGCAAAGTGAACATGGTAATATGGGCATATAATATGTAATGGACAACAACCCATAACCAAGTGAGAGCCCTGTAGAAGGGATGTGTGAAGTATTTGCACGAACAAAGTGGCGGGAAAGACAATCATGCGATCCCAAATCATCATTGCTCTCTAGAGCTCATTTTGTCAACTCGTGGGATTGCGAGGTTGACAAGTATTCATCGGTATCTACACAAAAGAGACACAAACCAAAGAAATTGTGCCCGTGGTAAATGTACACATCATCCATCATGATGTGTATGTGCACGTGTGAGTTAGCACAAGATAAGAAATGCTCGAAGAAATTTGATGCATGGTATAAGAACATGTCATCCATCATGAAAGAATAGTTATTGTGTATGACACGATAGGGATGCAAATTTAGCATACAAGTATATGACACATCAATAGCATGTTTATTCATGGGGATCATATTGTGCACACAAGTATTGGGATCATGCAATGAATGGGATGGATCAAAATCTCCAAAAATGTGTGAGGAAATTATGGGGGTCTCCTCATGAGTAATAGCGGAAATATCATATGGAGAAAATGGACAACATCCAAAACAATGCATATCAGAAGTTAGATGGTCATGGCATGGCATATGAGATAAATGATGCAAAGGAAGAATATCAATATCATCACAAGAAAAACAAATGCCAATAACCATGGGCTTGTCATCGATGCCATATGTGCAAATTGGGTTTATGTTAATGGCATATGCATAGTCACTATGAAGAGATTGCAAATATGGCATATGATTGATCTCATGCATAGCATATGACAAGTCAAGCGGATTGTCAAACATGATGTGACCTGAAGAATTGTCACAAGAAATCCTATGTAACATGGAATCACAACTAATAGACTCCACATGCATGACGCATGGTGATAGGTTGATCAACATCATGCAAGCAATCAATGTCAAGAATGTCCACTAGTGGGACTAGAGCATCACCTTCACCTATGTTACCTTGTTCATTCCACTCAAGTGGTGTAGCTAAGGTGGGAAAGAGAAAATGGTGGTCATCTTCATCTTGATGGAACCATGTGGGGGGTGCATCATATTCCACCATGGGCATCGTCTTGTCCAAAGGAAGGATGAAGTCATCGCGAATTGGTGCGTCATCGTATATGGGACCTAGCACCAAATGAGAAGACACAATAGAGGTAGAGGTTAAGTCGTTAGAAATCGAAGTGGCCTCACATGCCCTATCAACTATCACACTCTCTCTATGTGGTGGTTCACTCACTCCCTCAAGGTAGGTACACTGAATCTCACATTTGGTGGAGTCACTCATCTCACTCAAGTAGTGGGGGTTGTGGCTCTCCCCACATGGGAATTGGGGCAACACATCATATATGGGGCTAGTGGTGAAGTCACTCTCACTCTCAATATGGTGGCACAAGTCACTCAAGTCATCATACGTCGCCGTGGTCGAAGTGAAATACTCAACCATCTCATCGTCGTTGCCATGGATGAAGGCCGAAGATGGCACATCATCACTCTCCTCCATGACCGAAGGGAAAATCCCATGCTCGATCATCTCGTCATAAATTGCGTGGATGAAGGCCGAAGATGGCACATCATCGCTCTCGCCTCCTAAGATGGAAGCATCATCCTTGCTCGTCACCGTGTCGCTCGCCTCCAAAGCTTGTTCCTTGAGAGGCTTCGTAGTTGTAGTCGTCGTCGCACCATCTTAAAAAAGAGTCAAAGTAGACTCGGCACCATCAATTCCACAAAGACGGATGGCGGTGAAGTCGAACTTGGGAGCACTGTCTTGGAGCTCGTCGGGCTTGGACATCTTGGTGGTACTAGCCTCATGCTCGCCGTATCGGAGCTTGGTCTTCGAGAAGTGTGCTTGGGGTGGAGAAGCCTTGGCCTTCACGAGTTCTTATTCCACCTTGAGAGCACCAATGTAGTTGTCATCGAGGTACTTGTAGTTCTCGAGGAAGATAGTCTTGGAGATGTCGTTGTTCAATCCCATAATGAAGTGGAAATTCATTGCCATGGGGTCGTCCACGCCGGCTTGTCGCAAGGCTTTCTTCATCTCCTTGAAGTACTCGTCGATGGACTTGGATCCTTGGGTGGTGTTCTCCAATTGGTGTAGAAGTTGTTCCGTGTAGGTTGGAGGCACGAACTCTCGCCACAAAGCTCTCTTCGGCTTGGGCCAACTCATGTCGTAGCTTTCCGAAGGTGTGTGAAGCCACCATGTGGACGCGTACTCGTGGAAGTTCCATGTGGCGCACTTCACTTGATCTTCAGGAGGAACTTGATGTAGCTTGAGGTAGTCGTCCATCAAACGTTCCCACTCGAGATACTCCTCGGGTTCTAGAGTCCCATAGAAAGGAATCTCATGGTCGGTGTCGAGGTCGTAGTAGCTCGTGGAAGTCGCGGACTTGAGCTTGGGGAGCTTCTCTTGAGCGTAGTATTGAGGTGCTTGTTGGCGAAGATGCCATATGTCCATAGGAAAAGATGCCTTGAAGTCGCTTGGCGAAGATGCCAAGGGAGATAGTGAAGTCGTTAAGCGGTTGTTGGTGATGAGCTCTTGACCTTCACGTTCTTGTTGGTGATGGTGTCGATGCCGATGTGACCTTGCCGGAAATGGTAGCTTGGAGGCATGTGCTCTTGAGCGTCTTCTCGAAGATGAGGAAGATCGCTTGTAGGACTTGATGAGAGCTTTGATCTCCTACATTTGAGCTTGCATCTTGGCGCCGTTGGAGTTTTTTGTGGCATCGAACTCGTCATTGTTGTTGTAGATCGAAGGTGAAATGCCTTGCCTATCGATCACAAGACTCGAGTAGAGGAGAGTAGGAAATGAGATAAACAATACCAAGTTACCTTTTCCCAAAGTTGAGGATGTATCCCGTTTCACTCAAAGTGAGATGAAAGAATAGTGGAATTGGTACCGGAGTTGTTCACTCACACCTACAAACTAAAGCTTATGGAGTAGCTCGGTGAGGATAGTGGCACAGAATTTTAATGCAAAATGTTAGCAAGAGTCAATAATGTTGAAAGAGATTTACAAATTCCCAAGTGAGACAATTAGACCAATAGCAAAGAATGGCACACGGAAACACACACACAGATAGATAAATGGGGTCATGCAACAAAGGAATGAGAACAAAATGTGGAATCCACGGAAACGCTCGTGTTGCACAACTCAAGAGAGACGCTAGCACAATTGCTCTATAGGTGGATACGATACTTGTGCACAACCTAGAAGATGCAAAATGGATAAACTTTCTATCCCAAGTATGTCATTATGTATTGTTCCCGGTGTTTCTCTCAAGATGATCCAAGATGATCGAGTATGAAAATCTTATATGCAATGAGGTATGATGCTATGATACTTGCTTACAAGGTCTTTGGTCACTCTTTTTCTTTGCTTAAAAGCTTATTCTCTTTTTTTTTGTATGACCACTTTGCGAAATGCACAAACCAAGATAGCAATTGTGTATATGCGGGAACAATCTTGTGACACAAGAGATGATATGATACCGATATGATATGGTATGTATGCAATGGAAGGTATAGATTGATGATCACTAATGTGCACAAGTAACGTTGCCGGCAATACTCAAATGGCTAGTCTCGATAGGCAAGTGACACAAAATGGGCTAGGGGTTATCAATGCAATTGCAAGGGGAATATACAATGGAGGGAGACCACGATAGCAAGATGATATGGAGGTTACCGTCGAAGGTTTCTCATTTGTAAGCCACTGACGGATGATGGTGAAGTGGTCAAAGTCGATGATGACCTCGTGGCAATGATGAGTGGCGGTGTTCTTGATGTAGATACCAAGATGATGGAGACTCATCCCTAAGTAGCCGAAACACCTTAGGAAATGGAAAAACCGCGAACTCAAAATCTCAAAGGCAAATGTCAAATGGTGGTAGCGAGAAAATGGTGGTGGTTGCGGAAGCTCCATGGGATTGCGGGAATGCAATGATGGGTTTTGGAGGATGCAATGCGGAAGTGGAGGGTAAGCTAGTGAACTATACACGGTGTCGGAATTGGAAGCACAGTCCCTAAGTAGCCGAAACACCTTAGGAGACACAACTCACAACACAAACAAAATTAGGTTAAGTTGGGGAGGAGGAAGTGTATGGTGGGAAAGCCTATGCGGAAGTTATGGTGGTGGTTCATAAAGAAGCAACCGTCCCCAAGTAGCCGAAACACCTTAGGATACTCGAATCACTCCTCAAGCAACCACTAAAGCTATGGGGAACAAAATGGGTTAGGTTGCGGAAGTCGTTGGTGGTGTAGCGGATAATGTGGTGAAGGCCCTAGGCAAAGATGCCAAAGTTCCAAACATTTGATGGAGTCAAATGGTGTTGAAACCTATCTATATGGATGGGGGATGTCAATAGCTACTCAACAAGCTAAAGAACGCGAAAATCGGACTCCAGATGTGGAAGTTATGGCCAAAACGGTGAAACACGGAATGCTGAAACTGGGAGGGGCGGAAGTACCGCTTGGGAGGCCGTTAGTACCGCTTGGGGGCTCACCGGTAGTACCACTTGGAAGGGCCGGTAGTACCGCTGGAATCGGGAAAATTCATAGATCTGGATCGGGGCGATTTTGGGGCGGAAATGGATGATTTCGGGGGCAAAATTTGATGGATTTCGTGGATGGAAAGTGGGGAAACCTAGGGAGATGCTAGATCCACTCGAAACCAAGCAAATCCATGGATCAAATCCAACAAAACTTCATCATACCAACAATTCACAAAAAAAATTGGGGCTATTTTTGGTGGGGATTTTCAAAATTGGGGAAGAACACAACAAAACTAGGCTAGAAAACACAACAGGGAGGCTCCGAGATCGTGATCAACGTGGCTCATGATACCAAGATGATGAACCCAATACGGCCGATCTTTCATGGAAGGAGCGGATCCCAACTAAGAACACGATGAACACGGGGAAGAACTGAGGGGAATCACAAGGGGAAACACTCAAGAGCAAGTCCAATCACATATCCACTAGACAATCAAACACACAAGATCTACAAGGTACATGAACAACAAAGGGAAAGATATAAGGTAAGGTTCATCTCCATGAGGAGGTCCTGAATCCATGAGGGGATCTTCAAGTGAGGGGTCTTGAATCAAAGGGGGATCTTCTCCGTAGAGGGGCCACGATCTCTCTCGTGGAGTAGATCCATAATGAATGAGCAAAGCTCTATCTCTAATGAGCTACTACTTTGCTAACCCTAGTACGGAGCTAAGGGACAAGTATATATAGTCCAAGGGGTAAGTTGGGGGATACATGGGGTGAAACCCCTTCAACTGCGCGCAGGCAGGGCGGTAGTACCGGTCATGGGGCCGGTAGTACCGGTTTTAGCGGATATAGCGGTTGTTCCGGTGCTGTTCCGGCCTTGCACTGGTCTCGTCACAGAAGCTTGACCGGTAGTTGACCGGTAGTTGGGCAGTAGTACCGGTGGACCGGTAGTTGGGCGGTAGTTGACCGATAGTACCTCTATCTCTGCGCGGGAGGATTCCTCTTCTTCCTTCTCTTCCATGCTTCTCTCGCGGATGGTGTAGTTGTACACTTGCGCTCGCACTCCTCCTCCTCCTCGTCCAAGGTGTTCCAACAATACCTATGTACGCACACAAGAGGAATGTCAAGTAGTATACCATCCTCGAAGGGGTCAAGTGAACACGCGTACATGAGATGATTCACTTTTGTGTATGTGAAGTAGATGTCACACGTGTCACTTGCCGAACGGACTCTTGACATGGTGATGTCCGTAGGATGATTCGCATCACCAAAGCTCGACAGCTCCAATGCCCACTCCACAATCCTCCCAGTTGCATCTGGGTTGTGCAAGATTCGTTGCAACGGGAGGCGGGTGACAACGGTGATCTCATGTGCTTGGAAATAGTGGCGCAGCTTTCTCGAGGCCATGAGGAGGCCGAAAAGTAGTTTCGACATACCATAATATCTTCACCTAGCCCCATGCAAGAGGGAACTAACAAAATAAACTGGGTGCTGCACCATCTTCTTCTTCTACTCAAATTCGCCCATCTGCGCAGACTCCACCTTGTCGGAACCGGCCTTGCCGGGGGTTCCGCCTTGCTGGCGTCAGGCCCCACCGGGGAGGGCCCTGGCCCATCATCTGGCGGCTCCACTGCTGCCGATGCTTCTCCCTCGAGTTTCCTCTGTGCCACTAGCGCAACACTGACCACTTGATTCGTTGCCGCTAAGTATAGCAGCAACGGCTCTTGTGGTTTAGGTGCGACTAGTATCGGCGTGGAAGAAAGGTACCTCTTCAAATCTTGGAGTGCTACCTCTGCCTCCGGAGTCCACTTTACTGGACCTGCCTTCTTCAAAATTTTGAAGAAGGGGAGGGCGCGCTCAGCAGATTTGGAGATGAACCTACTCAGGGCAGCAACGCAGCCGGCGAGTCTACGAATGTCCTTGACCCGTTTTGGCGCCTCAATCTGCTCAATTGCCTTGATCTTGTCGGGGTTCGCCTCGATCCCACGCTGTGATACAAAGGACCCGAGAAGCTTGCGAGACGGAACACCGAAGACACACTTCTCAGGGTTCAACTTGAGGTTGATCTTGCGCAAATTTGCAAATGTTTCTTCTAAATCTTGCACGAGCGTGTCCCTGTCCTTGGTTTTAACCACTATGTCGTCCATATAAGCTTCCATATTTCTATGTAGCTGGGGCTCAAAACCAATTTGGATCGCTCGGGCAAATGTCGAACCAGCACTCTTCAACCCGAAAGGCATTCGTACAAAACAGTACGTACCACATTGGGTGATGAACGCGGTCTTTTCTTCGTCTTCCTTCATCATGAAGATCTGGTGGTATCCTGATTAGGCGTTGAGGAACGACAACTGGTCGCATCCGGCAGTGGAGTTCACAATTTGATCAATGCGTGGCAGAGGGAAAGTATCCTTTGGACAGGCTTTATTATATCCGTGTAGTCAATACACAACCTCCATTTCCCATTTGCCTTACGCACCACCACTGGATTGGCCAACCACGTGGGGTGGAGCACTCTTCTAACCAGGCCTTCCGCCTCCAACTTCCTGATCTGTTCGATGATGAACTCTTGTCGCTCCAAAGCTAGCTTCCTAACCTTCTGCTTGATGGGCCGTGCATGAGGACAGACAACAAGATGGTGCTCAATCACCTCCTGGGAACACCGGGGATATCGGATGCTTGCCACGGAAACACATCGACATTCGCCAGCAGGAAGGCGACGAGCGTGCTTTCCTATTTGCTGTCGAGGGTGGAGCTTATAGTAAAAGCCCCGCCCGTGCTGTCCTCCTTGACGGACACCTTCTTGGTTTCAGGTGGTGCAGCCTTGGATTTCTTGCTCTTGCCGGTGGAGCTCTTTGGCACGTCCTCGACAGGAGTGCCGCACTCCGAAGAGGCGCGCTTGCCAGAGTGGGTGCCGGAGGTCTTGCCGGAAGAGGCCTCGCTGGAAGGGGTCTTTCCAGCAGAAGTCTTGATGGCCTTCTTCCTTCCCGGGGCTTCAGCGGCAGGAGCAAGTGCCTTGGCGACAGTTGCTGCAACTGCCTCTCGGTAGAGCTGGTCGGCGCAGATGAGCGCGTCTTTCTTATCAGAGGGGACAGTGATGATGGTCAGCGGCCCCAGCATCTTCAATGTGTTGTAGGCGTAGTGTGACGCCACCATGAACTTGGACAGCGCTTGGTGGCCAAGGATCCCGTTGTATGGCAAGGGGATCTCGGTGACATCGAAAACAATCTTCTCCGTCCTATAGTTCAGCTGGCCCCCAAACGTAACAGGTAGCGTCCTATGATGAAGTTGATGCGCTGACCTTCAAACCAGATTTTCACAGCTTGCGCCCACTATCTGGCGCACCAAAGATGACAGTTGAAACGACACCTATGGGATCACGGGGAATCCCTTCTATGGTCGGCGGGCGCGGGGCTGTGGAAAGAGCGGGTTTAAGAGATCAACACGGGAGATTTATCCAGGTTTGGGCCGCAAGTGATGCATTATACCCTACTCCTGCTGGCTTGTGTTTAACTGGTGTTCCTGGACAAGCTACAAAGCGGGCAGGGTCCAAAAAGTCTGAATCCTCTCTCTGTACGCCGCGGTCCTCCTTTGATAGTCAAAGGGGTGGCCAAAGTGGCACATAGGAGGTGGAAAGTTGTACAGTGGTTGAGTTTATCGCCTGACATCACAGGACAAAACGCATTAAATGTGCTACTTAGGTGTTCTATTACTTTATCAGGGACGTAACGAGGCCCATCCTGTCCGTCGCCACTTCGCCTTGCTCCGACACGCGTCCAGGCCAACGAGGCATGCAGTGCCGTGTAGGCTGGCAGGCTGCTGAGATGGTATGGTGGCAGGGTCTTCACGAAGATCTGCATGCCACCACGTAAGTGCTTGACTAGTTGGCTTAGGAGCCACGTACTGCCACACGGGTACCTGCTTAGCTGGTGGGTCGACCACTGGGATGGGGCGGTGACGGGGCGGCAAGGCCTTGCCGTGGTCTTGCTGACATTCCTGTCAAGGGTCTTGCCCGGGCCTTGTGGGTGCCCTCGGCAAGAGTCTTGCCGGGGCCTCGTGAGTATCTTAGGCAGGAGCCTTGCCGGGGCCTCGTGGGCATCATCGGCAAGGAGCCTTGCTGTTGTCTTGTCCTCTAGTTCCTACCTAGGCCCCGCATGCCTTTTGTCTTCACAAAGATCTGCATGCCACCATGGAGGCGCCTCCTGAGCCTTGGTTCCAATGTGGTTGATGGCGTCGGAACTCTTAGACTCAAGGGTGGCAGCCTCATTGGTCTTGGGTAAGTTGCCCGGGCAAGGGCCTTGCCGGGGGAGTTTCACCTCACCCCTCTACTCTTCATGCTTCTGGTGTTGAGCACGGCTCTGGTACTCTTGCGTCTTGGCTTCCTCTTCTGTCCCGCCAAGCGCATCTGCGGGTGCGTGTCTACGACTGCCCGCGCACAAGTAAAGGGGTGCAAAAAGGACCCCTGCTTTTGTACACCAACAAAAGCAAAAACTCTATTAGAAACCGACAAATTATGTTTTCAGTCAACTTTGCAACTAAAATTCATCATCTTTTCAGGAAGGGTCACGCGTCAGAGCCTTTAGGCAAGTCCACATACTCAACCATCATATAGTCTTCTATGATTGCTAACATTGACCTCGCACCCATGAGCAAAACATTTCAACCGGACACATAGAAAGATAGGGGCTTATAGTTTCGCCTCCCAACATACTCACCTCGAGGGTGATGTCAACAATAATAACTCATTCTATCTATATTCAACTGGAAATATGTGCCTAGATCTTTCCTCACCACATGATGTTTGCCAAAGGAGAAAAATAAAAAGGAATAGAAGGAAAACTTTGACTCTTTGCATAAAAGTAAGTGCATAAAAGTAAAGGATAGGCCCTTCACAGAGGGAAGCAGAGGTTGCCATGCGCTTATTTATTTGTATGCTCAATCCCTTAGTGCAAGAGAACGTCACGTTGTATTGCCCCTTAAGATGACAACCTTTATTATGCAGTCTGTTGCTTTTATTCTTTGTCATCCAAGTTCGTACAACGCTCAATTTTCTCTTACACTAAATGATCTCACACTTTTATAAGCAATTGTTATTGCCTTTTTGCACCGATGATAACTTACTTGAGGGATCTTGCTCAATCCCTAGGTAGGTATGATGGACACTTGAAAAAGATTTGGGTTTAAGGGTTTTTGGATGCACAAGTAGTATCTCTACTTAGTGCGGAATTTTTGGCTAGCAAAGATAAGGGCAAGCACCACATGTTAAAGTATCTATGACAATATGACTTCTGTGTGAATATAAACAAACATAAACCATTAAGTTGTCTTCCTTGTCCAACGTCAACAATTTTGGCATATAATATTTTGATGAGGGCTCACAATCACAAAAGATTTCTAGGATAGTATATCTATATGTGAATCTTCTCTTCCCTTATTAATTCTTTCACGAGTTGCATCATTGACTAGTGCTATGTTTGTCAATCTCTAATAAAATTTTCTACTTATACTTTTCCTTATGTGAATCTTCTCTTCCCTTATTAATTCTTTCACAAGTTGCATCATTGAATAATGCTATGTTTGTCAATCTCTCATAAAATTTTCTACTTATACTTTTCCTTATGTGGTGCCATCACCTACCATAGGATTAGTATATAATCTTATTGATTTATTTCCTTTCTCTTTTTCTTTCTTTATTTCTTTTCTTTATTTACAACATGAGAGTAAAGAAAGAAAAAAAAACTCAAACTAACTTTATTCTATAACTTGCACATGATTACAAGGATAGATCACTAAGAAAACTCTCAAAGAAGAAAGGATCGAACTAAACTTTATTTCATCTAAAAGCAAATGATCGAACTAGGATAAGTAAAAGCAAAAAGATAGGGGATGATACGATACCGGGGGACCTCCCCCAAGCTTGGCGGAAGCCAAGGGGAGTGCCCATACCCATTACTCAATTCTCTTTTGGTGGTGAAGACAATTTTTCCTTCAACTGTTTCATATTGTAGTTGAGGAGAGCAATTTCTTCTTTTAGATCGTCAACCTCCAATTCCAACTTCAAGATCTTGTCACATAAATCCCGTTTGCTTTTTTGCCGGAAACGAGAAGGAATAAATCAGTTAGGTCGTTTAGGGAGGCTGGATTTCTTGAACTCTATATGCATGTCCCTGGGTTCAGGTTGAGGAACATCTTCCTCCTCTGAGCTTGAATCATCGATCCTCATCAAGTGAGCATCCTCCTCATCATCCGAAGTTCGACCATAAGGAGATAGGTCGTCTTAGGTCTTTGGGTCAGCAATAAGATGTGAGATATAGCTCTCTCCGTCGGAGTCTTGGGACGACATAATTTCAAATCTACGCAGAAAACAACAAGAAAAGAGAACAGAGGATTTCTTCGCGATACGGTGATCAACAGGTTCGGGAAGTATATATAGATTTTTTTATCTTGGAGGACAAGCATATAGAATAAAAACGGAGTACGGAAGGTGTCCCAGATGGGCACAACCCACCTGGGCGCGCCCTGGTGCCTTATGCCCACCAGGGGACGCTTCGTGGAGGTTTCTTTATTTCCAAAATTTTAAAATACTAGTTGACCCGTTGCGCCAAATGGCGCAGAGACCCACTAAAGACATGTTGTCGATGAAAATAGTTTCATTTTGCAAGAACCTATTCAATATTGGTAGTACAAAGCTCATGTGTTAAGCCATGTTATATTGAAAATATGGTTATCATTTCTCGCAAAAAAAATATGGTTATCATGTGCGAAATCCGATTTTGAAAAAAAAATTGTATAACATGTACAAACCAGCTAAGGAAGCATTGTTTTAGTTGAAAATATGGTTATAACTATTAGATATCTGAGTTTGAAAAAAAACATATCAAATAGAAAATTCATGGTTTAGTTGTGAGCAAGCACATATGGCAACAAATTTAACTCCTCTTAATAAAAAAAGAAGAGGTTTGCTGTCTACAATAAGATGTATAATAAATTTACCCCTTGCGGCACAAGTCTCATTTGAAACAAAGAGTTATTCGACAATAAATGCTTGACAAATTGGCAATAATGAGGATCCTTTTAATAATGAAAATTGAAAGAAACATAGCTTTAAACTATGTAATAGAGTTTTCAAAATGCGAGCATTCTCTCTATATAATTTTGCTATGTAAGTTGGAACTTAGAAATCCATGTCACGGTTTATCCTTGATACATTGTTGGTAACTCTCCCCTCCCACTCTGGATCCATAGCATTTTTGTCCTTCACATCCCCTTTATAGTCTTAACTGGTTTTCAATGCCACGCTGGGAACACCATTCCTGCTCAAATAATAGCAAGCTATAGATATCGATCAATAATACTGTGAATAACTGAACATGGAAATCTGACAGTAAGACTAATGGAACACAAAGTATACCTCCTGCAATTTCTTCCGTCTTCCTTTCAATTCTACAGGAAAAGGTTGCAACATGAGGAATAGCCTACAGAAATAGATAGTATCGAATACTGCACAAGTCAATAAAATGTTGCTGCTAGCCATAGTGCATACATTCTATCTCGTTGTACTTTTTGCATCCTACTACGACTCAGAGCACATACATGAAATATCATGGTAATGCCACAATTGTTATTAGCGACTTAAATGAGTTATCCAGATTTTTACTGGTAAATCAATTCAGTTTATGTGCAGCTAATACAATTTTCCAGGGAAATGTTGTAGTGATATCATGGTGGCGCAAGCATAGAAGTTGTTACAGAGCGGAAAGAACAGTCTAGATTTTCAGTGCTGAATTTGTCCGGCCTAGCATTGCAGAAAGCTAAAGTTTATTAAGAGCATTATCTCTCAACACACAGAAGGAACCCAAAAGCTGCAAACAGTGATACGCCTAAAAAATGACAACATATTATTAGCTGAAAGATCAAGATGTTGTGTGATATGTGACAGAATACTCATTGTATGATGTACATGAGGAGGTTTGTGAGCAAATTGACACCGTTAAATGAGTCATAGGACAGTACCGGATAGAGCATTCACTCCTTCAAAATGTATTCAATAAACTGAAAGAGAAATGCATCATGTTACAGGTGTAGGCAAGTACAGTTGAAAGCGAAGTTGATATAGCTTTGTAAAGTTGAAAGTATAAAACTTCACACAAGGTAAAGCAAGTCAAATCATAGGGGAAAGGAGGGCAGCAACATGCACGTGGAGCAAGAGGGGCATAATCTTGTGTTGTGGCTTTCTGAAATAGAGAACACTTTTATATCAACTAAAACAGGTTCAGGAGATAGAGCAGCTCAAATGCATTAATAACTTCCCTTCAGCCTTGGAGAAAACACTGCAAGAAGAGGCTTCATAACTCAACCACATCATCTATACACAGGGCAAAAAGAAAAGGAAAGTGAATTGTGTGTACGCATACACTGGAAGACACTGCAGACCAGTTCCTAATGCTTCTCTGGGTCTTACAGCCATCCGTTAATCCGTGAGTAGGAGAATGGAGAAAAACAAAGTGCAGATCTTAGCTTCTAAGGCATTTCATCAATCATGTAAAGATCTAAAGATGAAGCGGTTCTGGATTTGGGTTGGGAAATTGGTCGAGCAATTATGACCATGCTGCACCAATAAGTCCGTGCCAACATGTAAATTATCCAGTCAATAGAAATGGTATACCTTCGTAAATAACATGTCATATTTAAACGAATAAATTTGTAATATGTTGTTAATCCAGGACAAAGTGAGATGGCAAGGTCTTTAGAAACATGCAGCAGACAGTCTCAAATTGGAGGCTTGAATTAAAAAAGGATCTTCAACTACTTCAACACAAGATCAAAGATGAGCATTCCATCTTGTTCAAGTAGGTTGTCAGATCAATTTTTAAATGATTCTCATGTTGCCCAAAACTGAAATTGGATAAGGGCTCTGCCCCATTAGCTTAGATCTTTTTTATTATGTTTCTAATTTCTCCTTTCCCTTCGTAACATACTGTTTTTTAATCAAAAATATACCGTAGAACAACTGTTCAAAAAAAAGTGAAATTACCTAAAGGGCTATGTCCATCTTCTTGAGTCCTATTCACACTGAGAGGAAATAACAGAGAACTCACAAACATGACAAAAAAATAGATCTTCTTCAGTCCTATTCATATGTTCATATGTACTAATGCAGGGTTTTTGTATATAAATAGAATATTTGAAGGCAAATCAAATGTTGGAGTTTTCTTTATTTACTGGAACACCATAGAGATCACATGCCTATAGTTTGTCGTGCAAGATTTTGCAAATTAATAGCTAGAGTGACATTTCACTACAACAATCAGTGCATAATGTATTTGACTAAAGTAGTACTATTATAGTGTCGCTATTGTATCTCAAGAATTAACTGGATGTTTGTACAACAAATACTATTCATGAGCAATTGTCACATGCAATTCTTATTACATCCAGTCCTTCATCCAGCGCAGCAAGATGGATCCATATCCATAATTGGGGTTGTAATGGACTGCGGTTTCTTTCAAAATATTAGTCTGAGAATTGGACAAATATGCTTCTGTGTACAACGGAAAGAGTGAGCACGGGGGGCGTCGAGTTACCACGACCTCCAAAAAAGGTATAATAACGGAAACAATCGGACAAATCCTGCTCACACGCATACACGAAATATAAGCAGCACGAGAACAAACAACACACAATGCCCGGCCATATCCGGAACTTTTAAACGATCAGCACGACATACAGGTATTTAAAAGATCACCAAGGCAAACAACATGGCACAGAAGATACTGAATTATGACTGAAAGTAAAACACGCACACATGTAGTAGAAAGGAAATAAGAAAACCTTGATGAGTCGAACGACGCAACGGCAGAAGAGATCGTACAGCCTGTGAAATACACACAAAAAACCGGTCAGAGCACAACGACACACAGGCATGCAATGAACATTCGCCGGTCACATAAGCAATAGAATGGCCTATTTACCCGAGGCAACAAGAAGCACGTTGGGTAAGCAGCAGTACGGATGAGAAGAAGAAGCGCCATCGACACGAGAAGTAGGTTGAACCATAGAACAAGCGTCAGCACACATGTATTTCATCAAACATTCTATAGTCAAGCACAAGAGGAGTGGACTAACCTCAATGAGAAGGAGAGACGGACCCGAGGCTCGATGCAAGCGACAATAGGAAACCGTACCAAACTGTGCACGAACAAAACAAAGGCAGGCATGCGGAATTAGCATGACGAATCCAAAGGAGCGGCGAAGAACATGCGAACCAGAGAAGGACGAACCTCAACCAGCGGCAACAATCGAGTAGAGGAGGCCCGTCGGAACAGAGCATGGGGCCACCATGCAGGACGACGAGGTAAAATATCCCAATCCGTCTGCAACAAACTTGTAGAGTAGTTCTTTTAACAAAAACAAGTTGTGAACGTGAATCATAGGTCTATCCTCACATTTGCGCATCTCATTTTTCATTTGTGATTATGCATCAACCACCAAGGTAACATAAAAAAGGTACGCAAACCAGGTTTTACTAAAGCATGTACTTGGAAAGGAAAATCAAATAAACAGAAATGGGCTAGTATACTTGTGGATAGGTTAGACAGAAAGTCAGTAAGAACGCCCAACTCTGGCGGAGAACACCGATCCCTACGCGTAGTTTAGATCTGGGCAACCACCGGATTCACACTGTACCACATAACCAAATGGCAAACAGTGTTGTTGCCGCCGCTTCTCGCCGCGCCGCTCTTCTTCTTGCTCACAAAACTCTCACTTGTAGTTTCTCTCAAGAACACACACACACGCACCAAGGAGGACACCAGCACCAGCTTTGCCAAGAGCTCTCCTCCTTGGTCACACAAACACTACATTTTTGTCCAGCCCTCTCAGCCACTTTTCTCATTCCTTTTCTTGACTTAAATAGGCAGTACAAGATAATGACTCACACACATCCTGGTCCTCAACTTACGGCAAGGCCATGCACCCCTGGAATCTCTCCACGATGCACAAGACTCGGCCATGATGCACACACCTAATCAACTAACCAATGCACTAGCTAATCCCTGACTACACGCACACGTCCACTATGTCGATGTACTAGAGTAGGGGTACCCTAGTATCCCGAACTTGTGCACAGGCAGTTGCAGCCCTCCGCGGCAAGGCTTGTCGGGTGACCGCCAAGGTCCTCCGTGGTTCCTTTGGAGCCATTCAAGAACAAAGTATTCAAGCCAAGGAGACAAGGCTCCGGCAAGAGGAGCTTGCCGGGAAGGCCACCCAAGGCACCTAGGAGATAAGGCCACGGCAAGAGGAGCTTGCCGGGAAGGCCCGATGAGCGACAAGCTTCCGGACACGACAAGACAACAACCGCGGCAAAGGCGCTTGCATGCGCATCACCACTCTGTACTGCGCTCCAAAGACATCCACTAACGTGTCGCATACAGGACCTTTCGGTAGCGTGCGGCAAGAGGTGCAGCCAGCCGGAGCGCTGGCAAGCGGCGCCGACAAGATTGCCATCGTGGCAAGCGGTGGCGCTTCGGCGGTCCTTTACGCATCTGTTAGGGCGGCGAGACAGCATTTAATGCCTTTGTCCCCTGCCGTCAGGGTTAGGTATGATACACTGTACAAGTAGCTGTACCAACCACTCCTTTTCCATTTTTTACCCTTGGTCTACGTTGCCACCTGTCGGAGACCCCTTTAGCATATAAAAGGAGGCCCATGCGCAACGTAGGAGGGTTATCTCTCGGAGGGGTTCGAAAGGTTCGACACCAGAGAACACTCACGCTCGGTCTCCTTCGCAGCTTGTGTGTACTATAACACTCAGCACTCCCGAGTAAGAACTCAATACACTCAGACATGCAGCAGTAGGAGTGTTATCTCTCCGGAGAGCTTCGAAGCTGGGTAACCGCGTGTAAGCCGCCTCACTCTGCACTTCGTGCGACCTCCGCCCCCCGCCGAACCGAAAGGGGCTCGGTCCGCCGGTCCCATAGGTGTTCGTGGGCCAGATCATCCACCCAGACATCTTTGGCGCGCTAGGTAGGGGAGCGTCGAGATTGTGTGAACCTGATCCGGCGTCCACACGAGCTAGATCTTCATCATCTTCATCAACATGCCACCGAAGAAGAAGGCTTCGGCGGCAGATGTTCCGTCCGCGTCGAACCCACCACCACCGGAGCAAACGGGTGGTGGGGTAGATGCCGGCGGAAGAATGGACGTCGAAGGGGAGCCCACGGTGCTGCCAAGTCCAAGGACAAGGCTGCGCAGACCTCGGCGTCCGTACATGCACCGCGCCCGTCTCAGGAGGCGCGGGACCGACAGCGTCATGGTATTCACAACGCCATACGCTCGTTGGACCAAGATCGAGCTGGTGGATCTCGGGATGCTCAAGACCAGCATGCACGCCAACATGCTTTGGCGCGAAGCGAGGCACGGTCGCCGACGGGATATCGCTCCTTCTAACATAGTTAGAAGTCCGAGCATATCCGCTCCTCGCGCCGCTCACCATCGCCACCCACCAGTCCCGCGAAGCTTTGGCGAGAGCTCAATCGCCTCTGGATTACCCTCCAACAGCCCACAAGGTCGATGAATGGAGGCCACCATTCGAGTCTCATCGGCTTTGCCAACGGCGACGCCCGCGGCAGCCGAGTGCATCGCTGCCGCGGCAGACTGCCAAACACGAGCCGGTGGCGACGAAACCGTGGGGTGCAACCACCATGCACTCTCCGCCCCGAAGGCCAAGATCGCCGACTCGCCGGATCCACCTCGACAGCGACTCCACCGCATCATCGGATCCACGAGCTCGTCGCGATCAGCGCCAAGTTATTCACGAACAACAGCAAGAAGACGCTCGAACTCGCATCGAGCGCCGAAGAGAAGCGCGGCGTCAATCCGACCAGCGCGCTGGGCCCTCTGTCGACATGCATGCGCCAGGGGAACCAGGCTACTTGCCGTACGCGGTAGGTTGCCCTGCGTTCACTCGTGAGCTGCGGCAAGTCCAATGGCCCAGCAAGAAGAATTTCAAGCCAGACGTACCAGAGAAGTACGACGGCAAGACGCATCCGTCGGAGTTCCTCAGCATCTACACCATCGCGGTGCAAGCTGCCGGGGGGCGAGACAAAAAGATCCTGGCCAACTACTTCACCGGTGCTCAAGCCCAATGTCGAGATCATGGCTCATGCACTTGCCGGACAACTCCATATCCTCTTGGGCAGATCTATGCCATCAGTTTGTCGGCGCCTTTACAGGCGGCCACAAGCCCCATGGCCAAGAAAGCGACCTTCACCTGCTCGCCCAGAAGGAAGGAGAGCCCCTGCGCAAGTACATCCAGAGATTCAGCCGCGTACAGCACAACATCCCAGATGTCCACCCTGCCGCGGTAATCAGCGCGTTCCATCAGAACGTGCGAAACCGCAGGATGCGGGAGGAGATGGCGATGTGCAAGATCAGAGACGTCAGTGAGCTATATGCCCTGGCCGACAAGTGTGCACGTGCTGAGGAAGGGAGGAGACTCCCCGGAGAAAATACTGAAGCAGGAGGATCTGATAGGGAGGAGACCGCCCCGGCAAAGAAAAACCGGCGGTGAAGAAGAAGACCGAGTCCGGCAAGAGCTCTGATGCCCACTCCGGCAAGAGCACCTCTTCGGAGTGCTGCACTACCGTCGAGGACGCACCATCGAGCTCCACCGGCAAGTGCTGAGGAGCAGTCTGCTCCGGCAAGCCCTAGGGTTTGTTCCGTTGAAGCGACGCCCAAGTCCGGCAAGAGCTCGATGCCCACTCCGCAAGCGCACCTCTTGGAGTGCTGCGCTACCGCCGAGGACGCACCATCGAGCTCCACCGCAAGTGCCGAGGAGCGATCTGCTCCACAAGCCCTAGGGTTTGTTCCGTTGAAGCAGACGCTCCAAGTCTGGCAAGAGCTCTGATGCCCACTCCGGCAAGCGCACCTCTTCGGAGTGCTGCGCTACCGTCGAGGACGCACCATCGAGCTCCACCGGCAAGTGCTGAGGAGCAGTCTGCTCCACAAGCCCTAGGGTTTGCTCCGTTGAAGCAGACGCTCCAAGTCTGGCAAGAGCTCTGATGCCCACTCCGGCAAGCGCACCTCTTCGGAGTGCTGCGCTACCGTCGAGGACGCACCATCGAGCTCCACCGGCAAGTGCCGAGGAGCGATGCTCCGGCAAGCCCTAGGGTTTGTTCCGTTGAAGCGACGCCCCGACAAGTTCTGCTCCGCAAACTTGCCGGGAACGTCAAGCTCGCCGAGCCGCGAGTTCTCGCCGTGGAAGCAGATGTTCCCGCATCGCCAGATGTGCCGGTGGTTCTTTGGTTGATCAGACGACGCCAAATCGAGCCATCGCCGCAGACATTTTCGCTCTATTCTATGGAGCAGAGGCAGTTCTCCCCACGGAACTCAGATACAGATCACCTCGAGTGCTCGCTTATGATGAGCTTGAGCAAGAGCAGCTATGACAAGATGACGACCGCTCCTTGAGGAGGATCGTCTTGAGCTTCAGACGAGCTGCTCGATACAAGCAAGCTTTGGCGCCGCTACCATAGCCGCAAAGTTAATGCCAGAAGTCTCGAGGAAGGCGACCTTGTTCTTCGCGCGTTCAGTCCGCCAAGAATTCCAACAAGTTGACGCCGAAGTGGGAAGGCCCTTACCGGGTGAAACGAGTCACTAGGCCTGGCGCTGTCCGCCTTGAGACCGAAGATGGCATTCCGGTGAGCAACTCCCGGAACATTGAGCATCTTCGTAAGTTTTACTCAGAAGCGCGGTTGTCGAACCTGCTCCGCAACCACCTTTTGTACAAGTCTTGCCGATGTTGCATGTAATCCTTTGTACAAATCCGGGCGCAGACCCCGTGCATAGGTAAAGCACCTACCCCCGGTAAGGAATAACGAGCCATAGGGCTCCATATCTTTATTTTCTCTTCTTTCTCTTTCTCAAAGAAAGGAAGGTTCCCTCGCCCACAAGTTTGCCGGGGGGAAAGGAGAAGATAATGGTGTGGACCAAGCGTCGCTCAAGGAAGTCTAGCCTTACCGGGAAGCAAACGACAAAAAAGCTAAGTTGCTAAAGTTTGAGCAATCAGTTTTAAATTTTTTAAGTTATCTTCCTCGAACGACTGTACTTTGTATGGAAAACACATATGCGCGGAGGAACCAACTTGTAGCTAGTTGCGCCCTTACTTTGTTTCGAGTCCGCTCAACAACTTAAGTGAGCTGCGATTGCGCCCTTACTTTGTTTCGAGTCCGCTCAACAACTTAAGTGAGCTGCGATTGCGCCTTACTTTGTTTCGAGTCCGCTCAACAACTTAAGTGAGCTGCGACTAGTTGCGACAAGGTTTCTTGTCGGTAGTGACCGCTTAGCAGGCTAACGACGTCTCAAGACTTCACTCGGCGCCATGCCTGTGCCTCAGACCGACAAGTTCCCTAAAAGGGTAGGGCAAAAACATACAAAGGAAGGAACTAAGTAAAGGAAATAACATAGCAATTGCTACCAGAAATAGAGTTATATTACAAGATAGCTTGTCGCAGCTCTAATAGATTGTTCTCATAACATGACCAGAATTGCAAGAAAAGAGAAAGCGGGCGGCCTAATCTCGCCCGATCACGGGCTCTCAAGGAAGCAAAGGATGATGCCGCTGCCGAGGATCGTGATCGGCGTGGCGCTGGCGCTCCTGCTGACCTCGGGGCCGTCGGTCACGATCGCGGACCCCTCGCCCGGCCTGCGGCGGCAACTTTGGTGGCCTCTTCACCGGCGGGCTCGTCAGCGCCAGCTTCTTCTTCGATGGCAGCGGCGTCGTTAGTATTGCCGCGCGCGTCCTCCTCGCCGGCGACCTTGGTCTCCATTGGCTCTGTGGAGGATGGATCTGACGACCGGAAAATGAAGAAAAGTCAAGCAAATATTCAAAAAGAAAATCAGAAGAAGAAGAACACAAGGGAAGTTTTCAAGCAAGAGGATTACCTGTGCTAGGGTCTCTGATCATGGTCTTCGCTGCCGGGGATCGTTGGTCTTGTCCCTTGGGAGAATCGCCTTCTTGCGGAGAAGTCTCCCTTGCCGGAGAACGCTCCTTGCCGGAGAATCCTCCCTTGGCGGTGTAGTCAAGCAGATGGCATGTCGAGCGGCTTGTGGCACTCTGGTAGGGCAGCTCTGCTCCTACACAAATCAGCGATCGATATCGGCAAAGAAAGGGCACCCATGCACGCCTAACAGCGAAAACCATATACTTACTGGGGGCTGCGGCGTGCCCGTCTCCTTTTGGGCTGGCCCAATAGCGCCGGCACCGTGTGTGGCCCAGTTCGGGGGCTCTGCCGGTGTACTAGAGTAGGGGTACCCTAGTATCCCGAACTTGTGCACGGCGATTGCAGCCCTCCGCGGCAAGGCTTGCTGTGACCGCCAAGGTCCTTCGTGGTTCCTTTGGAGCCATTCAAGAACAAAGTATTCAAGCCAAGGAGACAAGGCTCCGGCAAGAGGAGCTTGCCGGGAAGGCCACCCAAGGCACCTAGGAGATAAGGCCCCGGCAAGAGGAGCTTGCCGGGAAGGCCCGGTGAGCGACAAGCTTCCGGACGCGACAAGACAACAACCGCAGCAAGGCGCTTGCCGCGGCAGACCACCACTCTATACCTCCAGCACATCCACTAACGTGTCGCCACAGGACCTTTCGGTAGCAGCGTGGCAAGAGGCCGTCTACCAGCCGGAGCGCTGGTGGCAAGCGGCGCCGACAAGATTGCCATCGTGGCAAGCGGTGGCGCCCCTGGCGGTCCCTTTCTGCACTGTTAGGGCGACGTAGACAGGCATTTAATGCCTTTGTCCCCTGCCGTCAGGGTTAGGTATGATACACTGTACAAGTAGCTGTACCAACCACTTCTTTTCAGTTTTTTACCCTTGGTCTACGTTGCCACCTATCGGAGACCCCTTTAGCATATAAAAGGAGGCCCATGCGCAACGTAGGAGGGTTATCTCTCGGAGGGGTTCAAAAGGTTCGACACCAGAGAACACTCACGCTCGGTCTCGTTAGCAGCTTGTGTGTACTGTAACACTCAGCGCTCCCGAGCAAGAACTCAATACACTCAGACATGCAGCAGTAGGAGTGTTATCTCTCCGGAGAGCTCCGTTTGGGTAAACCGCTCGTGTGCTTCGCCTCGATCTGCTCTTCGTGCGACCTCCGCCCCCGCCGAACCAAAAGGGGCTCGGTCCGCCGGTCCCATAGGTGTTCGTGGGCCAGATCATCCACCCCGACACAGTACTTGCGCATCGTCCACTCAACGGCCAGCATGCACATGCACATGACTAGCTAACAAACTCCATGCGTGACTACATCAACTAACTTATGCATGCACTAACTAATTAACCGAGTCACCTGACAAGTTAGTATTGTACTGGACGTCACCTAACGTGGTTTACTCCAACATACTCCCCCTAAACCACGACCTCGCCGTTGCCGGAGTTGTTGCAGCTCCTGACATTGTCGTCGTCACGGCCGTGACCCAGCATGGACCCGACCGGCGATCGACGCCCGGTCGCACCGCCTGAACCCGACTTGGTGCACCGACGCCGGTCGCACTGCGGTTCCGCCACGACCCCAGCGACATACACCGAAGCTCCATCTCCGCCGGGCGACACACGCTGGTGTCCTTCGCCCCGCGACGCCCCGCGACGCCCAAAGATGCATCCCACGCTACCGACGAGCCCAACCGCACTAAAGGCCCCTGCGACGTCCCGCACGCATCCGTCACACCCGACGAGCCCGACAGCACCAGACGCTCACCGCGTGCCGCCTCCGCGTCCGCCATGGCAGCTGCCAGCGACTAACGCCTAAAGGATGTAGCCGAACCCGAGCATGTACTCGAGCACCACGGCAACATACGCCTCCTCCCAACGTCAACCGCACGCTCGTACGCGCGCCCGCGGTCCCGACGCGCCCGACGCGTCCAGTGCGCACTCATAACACGTACCGGTCGCGCCCGGCTCGCTGCCGCGGCTTATTGCCCTGCACTGCTGCGGCCTCAACCGCAGCGCACCACCTCCATTCCGTCACGCCGCGCCGCCGCAGTCTCTGCGCCACCACGCAGGTCCACCGCGGCCGCCGCGACTCCGTGACACGCGCCTCCACGGTTGTCGCGCCGAGCCGCGGCGACCTCTGCGCCACCACACAGGTCCTCTGCGACCTCCTGATCTCCGCGACCACCGTTCTCTTCGCGCGCACGACATCACACCGCACAGCCGCGGACTCGCCGTGTCGTCGTCGCCACGCGCTCGCCGCGCGCCGCAGACGATGCCTCGATGTCAGCTGCGCACGCCGCGTCCGCCACGGACGCCACCGTGCGCCACGGCCGCCCCTCGAACCTTGTGGCTCTGAATACCAATTGTTGTTGCCGCCGCTTCTCGCAGCGCCGCTCTTCTTCTTGCTCACAAAACTCTCACTTGTAGTTTCTCTCAAGAACACACACACGCGCGCCAAGGAGGACACCAGCACCAGCTTTGCCAAGAGCTCTCCTCCTTGGTCACACAAACACTACATTTTTGTCCAGCCCTCTCGGCCACTTTTCTCATTCCTTTTCTTGACTTAAATAGGCAGTACAAGATAATGACTCACACACATCCTGGTCCTCAACTTACGGCAAGGCCATGCAGCCCTGGAATCTCTCCACGATGCACAAGACTCGGCCATCACGCACACACCTAATCAACTAACCAATGCACTAGCTAATCCCTGACTACACACACACATCCACTACTTGCGCATCGTCCACTCAACGGCCAGCATGCACATGCACATGACTAGCTAACAAACTCCATGCGTGACTACATCAACTAACTTATCCATGCACTAACTAATTAACCGAGTCACCTGACTAGTTAGTATTGTACTGGACGTCACCTAACGTGGTTTACTCCAACAAACAACAATGGGCGAGATCGTACAACCTGCGAAATTTAGAAAAGAACATGTCAAAAGACAAGCACGGGATGAACGATGCAAATGCAAGCAAGAAACAATCGCGGCTCATAGCGGTTCAAAGAAGTAAAAGAATAGCCTATTTACCAAAGCTAGGAAGGAGGAGCACGCGAACAAGAGGAACGATGAACATCACATGGAAAAACAAGAACGATGAACATCACCTCAACAGGAGACGAGGTAGATTAGATCGATTGGGCTATTTGTCCTCGGCCGCCAGCGGCGTGGTCGGAGGGCGATTCTTCTCCTCTTCCATCTCGTTCTCCTCCCGGCCGGTGGCGGCGGCACGGAGATCCTTGTCGACCGCGCGCATGGCGCGACACAACTCGTCGTGGCGGGAGGCGGTGGCCGCCTGGACGAGGCCCTTGGCTCGGTCGCAGAACTCGCTGAAGGCGTCGAGGCAGCGGTGGAGGTCCGTGAGCGCGACCGTGCACCCGGGCTTGCGGACCGCGGCGGCCGGAGCGTCGACCAGCGCATCATAGGCGCTAGTCCATCCCTCTCTCCAACTGCTGCAGATGGAGGTGAGGCACGCATGATGCATCGGTCAGCCAGGCCCCACACGCATATGCATCGGGCAGCTGCAGTCCATCCTCTCTCTCCAAAGTCCAAATGATGCAACACGCGCACTAGACACGGGAGTAGCAGCCGACGAGCGGGACCAGAGCAGCGGCGGCCCACCCGTCATCACGCTAGTACAAACTCATGTACACAATCCGGGTGCACATGCGTCGACTCACCCATCTATAGCTGATGCAGGACGCATCAAGTCCCCACGACGCACGACGTGGGAAGCGCGTGAGGAGCGCCGCGCCAGGAGCGGTTTGACGTGGTAAACAGGAAATGCCCTATACACAAGACGTGTAGACACCGCAGCTGATGATCGGGACCGGAGGCAGCACTGGCCCACCCGTCATGAGAACAGTATAAGCGCGGGCGCAAAACCAAGGTGCACATGCGCCGGCTAACCCTTCCGTGGATCCCCGCCATGCAAAGCACGCCCACGCGGCGCGGTATGTTTGACTGCGCTGCGCACCCAAGAAACTGGCACCCAGCCAATCAAACGGAGCATGAGCCCCACAAGTCATCCCCCGCACAGGATCTACCGCCCGGTCAAAACGCACAGGTCAATTTCCAGCGAAGATCGAACGGACAGGAACGAGGAAAAGACTTGGTCAATCCTCATCGAACGGGCAGCGAAGGAACTGATCGAGGGAGCATTCTCCAAGCGAGTTCGCTAGCCTCTGTATTGTTTTAAATTCCAAAACTGATAAACAGTGTTTTTGCGGATTTTTCGGAGTCCATTTACTTACTGTATCAAATACATCTTTATTTTCACAATTCTGGAGTGTTTCAGAAGGACTCTTTTATGTGTTCATCTGGTGTCAAAGTTTGGATAATATTACTTTCAACATTGATAGGCGTACCTGAGATAGAAATGCTTTATTCGTTACCCATTGACAACCTTCAGGTTAGTACCTTCGGAGTTATTTATTTTGATGGCTCTAGACAGGTAAACCTCCTCGATGATGTATGGGCCTTCCTATTTTGAGAGGAGCTTTCCTGCAAAAAAATCTAAAATGAGAGTTGTACGAAAGAACATATTCTCCAACTTTAAACTCATGCTTTGAATTCTTTTGTCATGCCATCTTTTAACTTTTTCTTTTAATAACTTTGCATTTTCATAAGCTTGGGTTCTCCATTCATCTAAGGAGCTTATCTCAAATAAACTTCTTTTCACCAGCAAGTTTGAAATCATAGTTGAGTTCTTTAACTGCCCAATATGCTTTATGTTCTAACTCAAGAGGCAAATGACAAGCTTTTCCATAAACCATTTTAAAAGGAGACATACCCATAGGATTTTTATATGCTGTTCTACAAGCCCAAAGTGCATGATCTAATTTCGTAGACCAATTCTTCCTGGACCTATTAACAGTCTTCTGCAAAATTAATTTTATTTCTATATTGCTAAGTTCAACTTGACCACTAGACTGTGGATGATAGGGTGATGCAATTCTATGGTTAACATCATACTTAGCAAGCATCTTACAGAAAGCACCATGAATAAAGTGTGAACCACCATCAGTCATTAAATATCTAGGGACTCCAAACCTTGGGAAAATCACTTCCTTAAGCATTTTAATAGAGGTGTTGTGATCAACAGTACTAGTTGGAATAGCTTCTACCCATTTAGTAACATAATCAACAGCAACCAAGATATGTGTATACCCATTAGAGGAAGGAAAAGGTCCCATGTAATCTAATCCCCTAACATCAAATGGTTCAACAACAAGTGAATAATTCATAGGCATTTCTTGACGCTTACCGATGTTACCTATTCTTTGACATTCATCACAAGAAGAGACAAACTTTCAGGCATCCTTGAAGAGAGTAGGCCAATAAAATCCAGATTGCAATACCTTGTGAGCAGTTCTATCTCCAGCATGATGCCCTCCATAAGATTTGGAGTGACATATCCGTAGGATTTTTCCCTGTTCATGCTCAGGTACACAACGTCTAATAATACCATCTAGTCCTTCTTTATAAAGATGTGGGTCATCCCAAAAGTAATGTCTTAAATCATAGAAGAATTTTTTTTGCTAGTATGTAAAGCTAGGTGGTAAATATTTAGCAACAATGCAATTAGCATAGTCAGCATACCAAGGAGTACTATGAGAAACATTTATTGCAGCTAACTGCTCATCAGGAAAACTATCATCAATAGGTAGTGGGTCATCAAGCACATTTTCAAGCCTAGACAAGTTATCAGCTACTGGGTTCTCAACTCCTTTTCTATTAATGATATGTAAGTCAAGTTCTTGTAACAAGAGAATCCAACGAATAAGTCTAGGTTTAGCATCTTTCTTTTCCATAAGATATTTAACAGCAGCATGGTCTATGTGAACAGTTACTTTGGAATCAACAATATAAGATCTAAATTTATCACAAGCAAACACCACTGCTTAGAATTCTTTTTCAATAGTAGCATAATTTCTCTGAGCACTGTCTAGAGTTTTACTAGCATAATGAATAACATTCAATTTCTTATCAACTCTTTGTCCGAGAACAGCACCAACAGCATAATCACTAGCATCACTCATAATTTCAAAAGGCAAGTTCCAATCAGGTGGTTGCACAATAGGTGCAGATATTAAGGCTTTCTTGAGTGTTTCAAAGGCTTCAAGACAATCATCATGAAAAACAAAAGGAATATCCTTTCGCAAAAGATTAGTAAGAGGCCTAGATATTTTAGATAAGTCTTTGATAAATCTCCTATAGAAACCAGCATGACCTAGGAAACTACAAATACCTTTGATGTCCTTAGGATATGGTATTTTCTCAATTGCATCAACCTTAGCTTGGTCCACTTCAATACATCTTTCAGAAATTTTATGACCCAAGACAATGCCTTCATTAACCATAAAGTGGCACTTCTCCCTATTGAAGTCAAGATTTGTTTGTTCACATCTCTGCAAAACTCGCTCAAGATTGCTTAAACAATCATCAAAAGACTTCCCATAAACAGAAAAGTCATCCATGAAAACCTCAACAATCTTTTCACAGAAGTCAAAGAAGATAGTAGTCATACATCTTTGAAAGGTAGCAGGTGCATTACATAAACCAAAAGGCATACATCTATAAGCATAAGTTCCAAAGGGATAAGTAAAAGTAGTCTTTTCTTGATTAGGTTGAGAAACAGGTATTTGTGAAAAGCCAGAGTATCCATCTAGGAAGCAAAAGTGTGTGTGCTTAGATAATCTTTCAAGCATTTGTTCAATAAAAGGCAAAGGGTAATGATATTTTCTAGTTGCTTTGTTTAATTTTCTATAATCAGTTACCATTCTATAGCCCGTAACAATTCTTTGTGGAATAAGTTCGTTCTTATAATTAGGAACAACAGTAATACCTCATTTCTTAGCGATACAATGAATAGGACTTGCCCGTCTACTGTCAGCTATAGAATAGATTATACCTGCTTCCAGAAGTTTTAATATTTCCGTTCTTACCAATTCCTTCATTTTTGGATTCAACCGACGTTGGTGATCAACAACGGGTTTAGCATCAGGTTCCATGTTAATTTTGTGCTGATACAGAGTGGGACTAATGCCCTTTAAATCATCAAGAGTATATCCAATAGCAGCCAGGTGCTTCCTTAGAACTTTCAATAACTTTCTTCTTCATGTTCTGAAAGGTTAGCACTAATAATAACAGGATATATTTTCTTTTCATCAAGATAAGCATATTTCAAAGTGTCTGGCAATTGTTTTAATTCAAACACAGGATCACCTTTGGGTGGAGGAGGACCTCCTAGAGTTTCAATAGGGAAATTGTGTTTAAGCAGAGGACGTTGTTCAAAGAAAACCTTATCTATTTCATTTCTTTCATGCATATGTAAATCATTTTCATGGTCTAGAAAATATTGTTCTAAAGGATCAGTAGGTGGAACAACAATAGAAGAAAGACCAATTAATTCCTCCTTACTAGGCAATTCTTTTTCATGATGATTTCTACTAAACTTGGAGAAATTAAAATCATGAGACTCATCACCAAAGCTAACACCAACCGTTTGTTTCTTACAACCTATCTTAGCATTAATTGTATTCAAGAAAGGTCTATCAAAGATAATGGGACAAAAGTCATCTTGTGGGGAACCAAGAACAAGAAAATCAGTAGGGTATTTAATTTTCCCACATAAGACTTCAATATCTCTAATAATTCCAACTGGTGAAATGGTGTCTCTATTAGCAAGTTTAATAGTAACATCTATTTATTCTCTCTTAGCAGGTGCTATGTCTTTCATGATTTCTTCATATAAAGTGGAAGGAATAGCACTCACACTGGCACCCATGTCACATAAACCATGATAACAGTGATCTCCTATTTTAACTGAAATAACAGGCATGCCAACAACAGGTCTATGTTTATCTCTTTTATCAGGTTTAACAATTCTAGCAGCTTCTTCACAGAAGCAAATAACATGCCCATCCATATCTTCTTCCAGGAGATCTTTAACCATAGCAATACTAGGTTCTACTTTAGTTTGTTCATCAGGTTTAGGTGTTCTAATATAGCTTTTGGTAACCAAAGTTGAAACTTTAGCATGTTCCTTAATCCTAACAGGGAAAGGTGGTTTCTCAAAATAAGTAGAAGGAACAACTGGATCAACATTATAAAGTATTGTTTCTTCTTTAACTGGTATTGGTTCTTTAATTTCTTCTTTAATAGGTGGGTGATATTTAAACCACATCTCCTAAGGGAGTTCAACATGAGTAACAAATGATTCACAGAAGGAGGCTACTATCTCAGAGTCAAGTCCATATTTAGTGCTAAACTTTTGAAAAGCATCAGTATCCCTAAAAGATTTAACACACTCATACTTAAGTTTAATACCTGACGCTTTACCTTCATCGAGTTCCCAATCTTCAGAGTTGCATTTAATTCTTTCCAAAAGATCCCACCGGAATTCAATAGTCTTCTTCATAAATGAACCATCACAAGAAGTATCAAGCATGGTTTGATCATTAGGAGAAAGCCGAGCATAAAAGTTCTGGATAATAATTTCTCTTGAGACCTCATGATTGAGGCATGAATATAACATTGACTTAAGCCTCCCCCAAGCTAGAGCGATAATTTCTCCTTCACGAGGCCAAAAATTATATATATAATTCCGATCACGATGAACTAGATGCATAGGATATTTTTTCGGTGGAACTCCAATTTCAAACGATTCCAATTCCACGATCCAACATCACACATAGCCTGTACCATGCCAATGCTTTTCCCTTCAAAGATAAAGGGAAAACCTTTTTCATCACTTCTTCCCTGGGTAAACCTGCAAGCTTAAACAATCCACAAATTTGTTCCACATATATCAAGTGCATACCAGGATGTTCGGTTCCATCTCCTGCATAAGGATTAGCTAGCAGTTGTTCTATCATACCCGAAGGAATTTCATATTCAATATTTTTAGTAGCTGCAGTAGGTTGAGGGGTAGCTAATTGTGATTATGGACAAGGTGAAGATACCCCGAACAAACCCCTCAAAGGATTGTTTTCCATAGTAACAAGTGACAATAAATTTCAGCACACTATATAAATGTTTCCTTACCAAATTCCACTTACCAAAGGCACTTCACTCCATGGCAACGGCGCCAGAAAATAGCCTCGATGACACACAAGTATAGGAGATCAATTGTAGCTCTTTTAGATAAGTAAGAGTTTCAAACCCAACGAGGAGGAGAAGGAAATGACAAGTAGTTTTCAATAAGGTAATGTCTGCGAGTGTTGAAATTGTGAGTAGCAGAGTAGTTTGATAGCGAGATAATTTGTAACAAGCAAGTAACGGTAGTAGTAACAAAAGTGCAGCAAGGTAGCCCAATCCTTTTGAGGCAAAGGACGGTCCAAAACGGTCTCTTATGATAATCAAAGCATTCTTGAGGGTACACGGGAATTTCATCTAGTCACTTTCATCATGTTGGTTTGATTTGTGTTTGCTACTTTGATAGTTGGATATGTGGGTGGTGTGACGCCCCAAAAATTTACCATGTTTTGTTTATCAAAATTTTGCCAGGAAACTTAAACTTTTAGTTTCTGGATTTCCTTTTGATTTCAGAACCATTCTTTTCTTTATTATTATGGAGTTTTTGTCCCAAGTGAAAACTTTTCAATCAATATTGGACTTATTTACCCTCTCAAATAAAACAATTCTTTTATCAGTAGGATTATTTATATAATTAATTATCCCTGAGTTTTATCTCTCTAAAATGGTTGTTTCATAAGTTTAGGACCCCATTTGCAATGCAACCCTTTGCTAAATTCATTTTAAAATCCCACCAAAATTTGGGGATGTCATGTGATGTTTTTAAATCACTTTTATGCAAAAATATATTTCATTCGTTGAATATTTTGAGTTCTACACCAAGTTTTCAAATCTGGTCCAGTGGGCACTTTTGCACTACAACCCATTTAAATATTTCTTTAAAACTCCCACCAAAATTATGGGATGTCAGTAAGAGTATATTATTCAACTTTTTGCAAAAACCCAGTATTGTTCTTTGAAAAAAAATTGAGTGGATCATCCTCATTTTCATTATGGTCCAACTTGATGATTTGTACTACAACCATATTCTAACTTGCTCCTTTACCCATGATTATTTCTCCTGCTTATAGACCACCCTACCAAACCCCTAAGTCCAGGAGAGTGGACCCATTGGGGGATTTTAAGTGCATGCAATCATGCCTTTTCCTTTCTGTCAAAAACTGAAGATTTGCAAAACTTGCATTAGCAAGTTTATGGTTTTGCCCAAATGACCTTTCCACCCTCACCTGCATCTAAAGAGACCCTGGTCTGTAGATTTTGGCCTCTCCAAAAGTATCCTAGATGCTCTTGGCATTTTGTCAAACACCTTGAGTGCAGGGACAGTTTTGGCATGATTTTAGTTTTGCATCGTGGACCTTGCACCTCCGGACAAACTAGCATGTCCATTAAGCTCCTAGACGACCCTAACACAGCCCGCTAATCCTCAAATTTCATCTTAAACCCCTAGCACCCATCGGCATTTATTTGAGCAGTTGGCGTGCTCGCCTGGCGCCGAGCGCTGCGTTCTGCGTGCATGCTGCTGGTCGCTGCGTCGCGTTGCCGCCTTGCCCGCACCCGTCTCGGCCTCTCCCCTCTCCCAGCCGCCGCGCCCGACCCCTCCCTCACCGCAGAGCCGCTCTGGCCCTCTCCTGGCGCCCTACAGCGCCACCGCCGCCCCGACAGCTCCTGCCGCGGACGGCGCCGCCCGAGCCACCAGCGCTCGCTAGCTGCCCCCTGGAGCAGCCCAAGCTCATCCGCAAGCACTTGTCGCCGCCACGTCCCCCTGCTACTACAGAATGGTGGTCGCCGGCGATCCTATCCACGGCCGCCACAAACCGACATCAACCGCCTATATAAGGGCCCCTGATCTCAACCGAGTCCTCAAGCAACCTCAAGCTATCCCCCTAGGGCCACCATGGCCAGCAGTCGAGGAGAAGAAGGTCATCTTCCCCGACTCCGGACGGTTCGGCCGCCGCCAAGTCCCGGCCGATTTCATCGCAACCAAAGCCCCTCCCGTCCGTTCGACGCCACTGCTCGACTCCCCATGACCCTACGGAGCGGCCCAACACCTCAGACCCGCTCGGGAACCACCGCAGGCCAGGACCCCAAATCCACCCAAAGCCATCTCCGCCGCGAAGCTCGTCGCCGGCGACTCCGTCCACGTCGGCGACCATGGCGGGTACCCAAGGGTTCGCCTCGATCACCTGAGCCCACCCATGTACTCAGATCCCGAGAGGATGTTTACGTCACGGGCGAGCCTCGCCGGAGCTCCGCCTCCGTTCGGTGAGAGGAGGCGACGCGCGCGTGGACTGATCAAACCTGACCAGTGGGCCAGGCGGGCCCATTGTCAGAGACCCATCACCGGTCCACGCAGGCATAAGTGGAGGCGTATTCGCAGAGTACGTCTTCGACATGTACCTATTCGAAACAAAGACAGCCCCGGAACCTAAGCCATGGTGATAGCATCCTCGCGAAGATAGGAGTTAACCTGGTCAGTTGTTCCTGTGGGGAATGGAGTCCCATAGGCTCTGAAGATCCACAAACCGCTTCCGCCATCAATCACTAGAAACCATTTGTTGTACCCATAGGCCAGAATGGTCTTGTACTACATATTATGTATTTTGCTTGGAATTTCTGTATCAAGTTGGTGCCTCATCAGCTAACAGTAATCCTGGGGCTGGTGAGCACAAGGGCCATTTTCTGGGAAATTAATATCCCGAAAATCCGGTCCTGACAAACTTGGTATCAGAGCCAGGCTGACCATTGGCTAATCCTATCTTAGTCAGGTCGAAAAACCTAGGTAAACCAACCCACCAGACCTTAACCTCACCCCGGCCAAGCTTCCCGTGTAAGATAGCCAAACAGTGAGCCTGACACCTTTTGACAGTCGGTGCCCAACCTATCAACCTAGCCTATCGATCACGGGTCGGTGACCGATGCCTAATATGTCCCATTCACAAGCTGCGAAGGAAGACTCCGTCCCCTTTTTTTATAAAAAGGGCATGCTAGTCTCAACCCAGCACCGCACAACCTCTACTCCAAACCGAGCCATAATGCCTGGCCCAGTAGTGCACAATGAGACCACAACAACCAACCTTGGAGGTTTTGTGACCATACTCGCAAACCTCACCCGTCGAGCCTATGCGTTAGAAGAGCCCCCAGAATATGTTGTGTACCAAGGACCCATAAGCGGTGAGAGCCATCAATTCTGGGCCACTGTACACATCTATGGTAGGGGTTTATTGCCAAAACGCCCCTACAGGTTCACCGGGAGGACAACTTCCTTTGAGCCACAAGCCATCCAGCTAGCGGCGCGAGAGGCTCTAGTTCAACTCCGGCACTTGTCGCCCAGAGTTAACTTTCGCTCGTTCTACTACTACCCCAAACGTGAAGGGTATGGTAGACCACCCCAGGTTGCCAACGGAGATCACGAGACGGATCCTGCATTGTTGCACCTAGTGCGCTATGTAGGTGCACTAGAGGAATTGTTCGATCAAATCACCATTGATCTGATCACAGCTCCTGGAGAGATGGTTCGTCGAGCCCAGGCGAGAGGAGCAGATGAGCCCGACGCCGACAACCAAGTCGTGCTGTTCGGACAACCAATCGAGACCTTGAGGTCAGCCCCAGCCATCAACCAAGGTGCTTTGATGACCCCAGAAGTGCTTCGTCGCCTTTTGGGAGCCCACTCCAACGGGATTGTGGCCAACAATCCCCGCGATGTATAGTCAAAATTGCAGTGGGGTTTTGCCCTACTGTGTATAGTCAAAAAAAAACAATCCCCGCGATGGTCGTCGTCGCTACCCCGACCTTGCAGTTCCTCCACCCCCTCCAGCTAATCCCGACGGTGAGACCCGTGGAGAAGCCTCGACGTCCTCAAGGCAGGCTCGTTTAGATATAAATGAGGTAGACTAAGTCACTCGAGTAGTGCCGAGTCTCAGTGTATCCACACCTTATAATCATGCGACCTTGTAAATAAAAGCAGCCTGTTGTTGTGCCTCTGTTTTAAATAGTAACCTTGCATAATTATGTCAGCACGCATTTGCAATTTTTTTTCCGGGCACAGCTACCAAAACCAACCCCGACGACACCCATAGAAACACGTCACTTTTGTGTGATATGTGTATCCGTGGCTTTGACCCCAACCCCCATGAGAGCAGAACCGACAAACTAGTACCCCTCATCGCGGTAAATAACCCAGCCCGGATGCTATATAAAAAGGCCACCTCGTGACCTTGCCAAGCACCCCTCACCTTGTGCACCACCCTCACAACCATTTCTTGCCATGCCGAGCCCTAGCATTTATCTGAGAACCCCAGATGCAACCCCGGGTAGCTTTGTCAAAATATTGTGGGACTTTACCTGCAGTACCATGGGTTCTACCCAGCCACCCCAGTACGAGCTGCTCAAATCGAGAATCACCCCATCCACCTCGAAATATTGGGCAGTAGTACACATCCCTCCCGTAAACTCAAACCAAGACCCAACGGAAGTTTCCTTCGTGGGGAAATCTATGCCAGCTCCACAAATGGCCATTAAAGCGGTTGCACACGACGCGCTTGTCCGACTCTGATTCGCGGTACCCTATGCCAGTGAAAGAGGGTATTATTACTTTCCGAGCCGTGCAGCACCCGGAGAAGTAACATCTTTTCCCGATGGATGAATTAAGAGAGACCCAATACTGGACAACCTGGTCCAGTACGTCATCGCTCAAGAACGTCTGACCCAGCGAGTAATGGGTTATCTCCAGAGTCTCGTGGATTTAAATCCTCAGATCGCCATTGGCAGACCACTGACGCCCGACCAGGAGAGACACAATCATCGGCTGGTCAACCCGCTTTCCCCAATAGAAGTGGAGTGTGTCCCAGTACCAGAGACGTTTTCTCGGGACCCCGTCCAATTACCGTTTGCATTGTAGACGTCACTGCTGTGTTTATTATTGCAACTTTTACTTATATGTTGTAACTTATGCGTGGTACCCCGAGTTTGTGCGGCGAGTAAATTATTTAGTTCCTATTAATGTGAGTAGTTTTTGTTGCGGTTTAACTCTTAAATTTACTGTTTTCTCTCGCGAAAAATCCTGGAGTGAGATTTCTTTTCCCTGAGTTGCTGCATCGTATATCTTCTCAAGACATGGAATTTTTATTCACGCAGCACCACGACAGCAGACCCACAACCACTCAAACACATACACTGCTTGCAAGAAAACACATAACCGTGTTGCATCTCACCGACCACCTCCCTAAACGCACCACAGTCTCCAAAGGAGAGATTAGTGGATAATCATCCGGGTACAAATTACCTCCGACACACCAACAACAGTTAGCACCCGGCGTCACACCTAATCCTCGTGATCACCGCCACCGCGGAGAGCCAACACCCGAGTGGCAACATCGCGACGATCGTCGAGGATCATAGCGCACAGGAGCACGGAGAGCGCCAGCACTGCCGCCAGCCCTCTACACAGCAGGATCACGTACCAGTCCGGCGCCACCTACGCCATTAGAGCCTCGTCTCGAGCTTCTGTAAGCAGAAATGGAGGAGAAGAAAGGAGAAGCAAGGCCAGGTGTGAAGGAGAAGAGAGGAGCACCTCGGCCATTTTATAGCTCGAGATCGGTGTACGGTGGGCGAAGTCCACTGGCCGCCGCCGCCCGATCGCCGGTGTTCGGAGGCGAATCCATGAGCAAAGGCCGACAAAGACACTGGCCCGCGAGGTGAGTGCACGCTGCGCCGGCAGCTAGCACGCCACGCACTACCGCAGTACGGCCTAGATGCCCTACGCGCTAGACGTCGCCGGTGGTGAAAGCGCGGGAAAGCGTGCGGGAGAGAGGAAGAAGAGAGAGCCAGAGGTAGAAGAAGAGACTGACAGTGGGCCCTGGGTCCACCTGTCAGCCAGAGGGAGCACTGTGCTCTCGGGTGCGAACAGCTTATTTTAGAAATTTAGATTTTATTCTAAATTTATGGTAACCAGCGTAGAAATCGCTCGACCGTAGATTTTTCCACGCAGCGCTAGTGTCCCACACTGTAGTTTTACACCACTTTTTGCTCTCTTACAGTAGCCGCATTTTACCGCTTAAGTAAAGTGGTTATTCCTGTAAATGGTAGGAGTAATGTTTTTCAAAACAGCTCTTAACAAATCTCGAGGACGAGATTTTTCCTTAAGGGGGGTAGTGTTGTGACGCCCCAAAAATTTAACCATGTTTTATTTATCAAAATTTTGCCAGGAAACTTAAACTTTTAGTTTCTCGATTTCCTTTTGATTTCAGAACCATTCTTTTCTTTATTATTATGGAGTTTTTTCCCCAAGTGAAAACTTTTCAATCAATATTGGACTTATTTACCCTCTCAAATAAAACAATTCTTCTATCAGTAGGATTATTTATATAATTAATTATCCCTGAGTTTTATCTCTCTAAAATGGTTTTTTCATAAGTTTAGGACCCCATTTGCACTGCAACCCTTTGCTAAATTCATTTTAAAATCCCACCAAAATTTGGGGATGTCATGTGATGTTTTTAAATCACTTTTATGCAAAAATATATTTCATTCGTTGAATATTTTGAGTTCTACACCAAGTTTTCAAATCTGGTCCAAAGGCACTTTTGCACTACAACCCATTTAAATATTTCTTTAAAACTCCCACCAAAATTATGGGATGTCAGTAAGAGTATATTATTCAACTTTTTGCAAAAACCCAGTATTGTTCTTTGAAAAAAAATTGAGTGGATCATCCTCATTTTCATTATGGTCCAACTTGATGATTTGTACTACAACCATATTCTAACTTGCTCCTTTACCCATGATTATTTCTCCTGCTTATAGACCACCCTACCAAACCCCTAAGTCCAGGAGAGTGGACCCATTGGGGGATTTTAAGTGCATGCAATCATGCCTTTTTCTTTCTGTCAAAAATTGAAGATTTGCAAAACTTGCATTAGCAAGTTTATGGTTTTGCCCAAATGACCTTGCCACCCTCACCTGCATCTAAAGAGACCCTGATCTGGAGATTTTGGCCTCTCCAAAAGTTTCCTAGATGCTCTTGGCATTTTGTCAAACACCTTGAGTGCAGGGACAGTTTTGGCATGATTTTAGTTTTGCACTGTGACCTTGCATCTCTGGACAAACTAGCATGTCCATTAAGCTCCTAGACGACCCTAACACAGGCCTACTAATCCCTAGCCTCATCTTAAACCCCTAGCACCCACTGGCATTTCACCGAACAGTTGGCGTGCACGCTCTGGGCGCGGCCAGAGCGCGCGTTTTGCACGTGCATGCTGCTGGTCGCCAAGGCGTTGCCGCCTTTCCCCGCACCCGTCCTGGCCTCTCCTCTCCCGGCCGCATACCGACCCTCCCTCACCGCAGAGCCGCCTCGCCCTCCTCGGCGCCCTCTGGCGCCACCGTCATAGCGCCACCGCCGCCTCGACAGCTCCTGCCGCGGACGGCGCCGCCCGAGCTACCAGCGGTCGCCATCTGCCCCCTGGAGCAGCTCAAGCTCATCCGCAAGCTTGTCCGCAAGCTCTCGTCGCCGCCACGTCCCCCTACTACTACAGAATGGCGGTCGCCGACGATCCTATCCACGGCCGCCGCGAACCGACATCAACCGCCTATATAAGGGCCCCCGAGTTCAACCGAGTCTTCAAGCAACCTCAAGCTATCCCCCTAGGGCCACCGTGGCCAGCGGTCGAGGAGAAGAAGGCCGTCTTCCCTGACTCCGGCCGGTTTGGTCGCCGCCAAGTCCCGGCCGATTTCGTCGCAACCAAAGCCCCTCCCGTCCGTCCGACGCCACTGCTCGACTCCCCATGACCCTACGGACCGCCCAACACCTCAGACCCGCTCGGGAACCACCGCAGCCCAGGACCCCAAATCCACCCGAAGCCATCTCCGCCGCGAAGCTCGTCGCCGGCGACTCCGTCCATGTCGGCGACAATGGCGGGTACCCATGGGTTCACCTCGATCACCTGAGCCAACCCATGTACTCGGATCCCCGAGGGATGCCTACGTTCGCCGGCGAGCCTCGCCGGAGCTGCCCTCCGTTCAGTCGAAGGAGGCGACGCGCGCGTGGACTGGTCAAACCTGACCAGTAGGCCAGGCGGACCCACTGTCAGAGACCCAGCGCCGGTCCACGCAGGCATAAGTGGAGGCGTATTCGCAGAGTACGTCTTCGACGTGTACCTATTCGAAATGTTTTCTTTTCTTTTTCTGTTTTATTTAAAAAAGATTTTGACCAAAACTTTGACTTGCTATAACTTTTTAAATATAACCCCAAATGAATTGATTCTTTTTCCTACCTCTCTCAAATATTGCCTAGTTTATTTTCGGATTTATTTAATAATTTTTCAGACAACTTTTTGGTACTATTTTTGAAACTATGTATTGATTCAAAAATATTTTTTTAAATATGATTTTTGAGAGAGGAGAAAACTTTCAAAAGTTTTGCGGTGCACCCTGCCTCCCCACAACTTGAAGGCAAGCATTCTGAACCCTAGCATAATATTTTTCATGCATTGTTTAACACGATTATGACACCACCTCAATACGTAGAACTCGTTATTTTATGTGGTGATATGATCATTTGCATGAATGCATATTGGAGATTTCCTTGCTGTTGGAAATGGTCTAGCTTGTGACAGTAATCATCCTCGTATGCCTTTCGTGCCTGCCGGAAGGAAGCCGGGAAAGTCTCCGTCTTGGTTAGACCTGAGCTTGCCCCTAGTTCCTCGTCGAGACGAGGGTGTCCGGTATGGCATGAGCGGGTATGATGAGTGGTGATTCTGTCTGTTGGATGAAATGTATTCGTTATGCTAACCATGCAGGGAATACTTAAACCTCCTGAGTCGACCATAGATCGAGTCTTGTTCCAGTAACCCCCATACTTGTTTCGTACTACCACTTGTCCCTACAACAAGTAGGGTACGGTTCAGTAAGTCGTCAACCCCTTTCTAGCACACACCGTACAGAGAGGCCATGGTGGAAGATATCGGCTGCATCCGGTAGGCATGCCACCTGGTCCGGGGGCATGGGTGTTGCCGGTTGGGACCGAGAGGGGAGGCCACCCCTTAGAGCGCATGATATAAGTTTGATCCCATGCTACACGAGGTTGTAGCCTCCCCACTTAGAGTTTTTCTTGACAGGTGTCGTGGGTGATTCCAGACACCGGTAAGTTAAGCTGGTGTGTGCAGGTCAGGTGTGTTTTCAGTTGAAAGACCGTAGACGGAATTAGTCCCGATGGACTAAGGGAATCCATTACTCGTGGGTAAAGGGTACACCCTCTGCAGAGATTAAACATCTATTCGAATAGCCGTGTCCATGGGTAAGGACTACAGTCTGGGATGGGTCAAGTGTCGGTCTTAGTGTCGGTCTTCGGAGGAAAAACTACTAAGCCAGAACGTGACTATGACCGGTGACATATGATGATTATGATTATTATTTTTGTGAACTAATTATGTTCATTATTTGATTCATTGAGTATCCTTGGGACGGTCCTACCTCCTGGATATTCACTGTGATTATTCTGTTATAAGCCCTTTATGTGGTGTCACACAGACGCCCGACTGTGGCATGTTTATTATTTATTTACCATATAAGCCCTTTATGTGGTGTCGCTGAGATGCCCGACTGTGGTATGCTTGTTATATGTTTACTTTATAAGCCCTTTATGTGGTGTCGCTCAGACGCCCGACTGTGGAATGCTTGTTATATATTTACCTTATAAGCCCTTTATGTGGTGTCGCTCAGACGCCCGACTGAGGCATGCTCGTTATTTGCTAACCTTTTGAGACGTCGCTTCAGACACCCGATCGGGCATTTTATTACAACTCTGTTATTGCATATTCATGTATATAAATAACCTGCTTGCATGCATCAGAGATTTTATTTGATGACTGACGTTGTGATCATAGAATATTTCAGAGCATATTTGTCAATTGTTATATTATACCCGTGTTCATAATGTTTGCGAGTAAATTCAAAGTACTCACTGGCTTGTCCCTGGCTATTGTCTTGGCCAGATCCCTTGCGTGGAGAGGAACGTTGCAAAGACAGCCCCGGAACCTAAGCCATGGTGATAGCAGCCTCGTGAAGATAGGAGTTAACCTAGTCAGCTGTTCCTGTGGGAAATGGAGTCCCATAGGCGCTGAAGATCCACAAACCGCTTCCGCCATCAACCATTAGAAACCATTTGTTGTACCCATAGGCTAGAATGGTCTTGTACTACATCTTATGTATTTTTCTTGGAATTTCTGTATCAAGTTGGTGCCTCATCAGCTAACAGTAATCCTGGGGCTGGTGAGCACAAGGGCCATTTTCTGGGAAATTAATATCCCGAAAATCCGGTCCTGACGGCGGCGCTCCATCCTGAAAGTCTCCTCTCTACTTTTTTGTAGGTCAAAATGAGTTATTGGCTCCAATATTTCTTAACTAATCCATAAAAAATCTCTATAAAGTTTCAGCTCATTCGGAGTTGTGCAGAATAGGTGGCCCAACGTAGCTTTTCTAGGTCCGGATTTCCAGCTGCCGGAATTCTCCCTCTTGGCGTGTTCCTTGCAAATTATGAGAGAAAAGGCATTATGATTACTCCAAAAAGCATTATTGTGGATAAAAACATTATAAATAACAGTAAGAAAACATGATGCAAAATGGACGTATCAAGAACCGACGTCCTCGTCGGGCCACAGGAACGTTCCCTCTTGGCACATACGTATGTGCATCCAGTCCGGTACATGTGCTATGCCGTGTGACACGACGGGTCACAAACTTCATGTACAACATGACCGCGCACCTATCCGCAAACATCCATGTAACCACGGGGGTTGGCTCTGATACCAACTTGTAACGCCCCAGACACACCTGCCGGTGGTCGTTACTCCTGGCGGGATCTAGACTGGCCCAACAAATCAATACTAGTCTTTTCTTCGCACTTTGTCCTCACTCGTGCACACCCGGGAGCAACTTCTTGGTCGGTCAGCCACCATACAATTACTCCAAGCTGAGCACGCTTAACTTTGGAGTTCTGTCTGAATGGGCTTCCGGAAAAGAAGGAATTCCTTATTGATATGAGTAGTCTATCATCCCTAATAAGCCAGGCTATCACACTTCTGGTCCAAGAAAAGTCACCATGAAGTTTTATTCCGCTTGGACTCCATTTGGTATTCCTTTTCTACGAAGCTCAAAAACAAGGAAAAAAATAGAAACTAGCACTGGGCTCTAGGTTAATAAGTTAGTCCCAAAAATAATATAAAATGGCATATTTATGCATATAAAACATCCAAAAGAGATAATATAATAGCATGGAACAATAAAAAATTATAGATACATTGGAGACGTATCAAGCTCCATGTTATACTGCATGCAAAATGGCTGTGGGTGGCGCTTAATTGGAGGACGGGGCCAGTGATTTCGGCGGAAGGTGTCACGCTGTCGGTCGGGGCATGTGGTAGGCGGCGTCGCAAGAAGAAGGGTCGCCGATGATGAGGATGCGCTGTTAGTAAGCAGCAGTGAAGGTTTGAACTTGCAAAGCAAGGAGGAACAGTGGAAATGTGGCTTTTGGTTGGGGGTGGAGAAAGATATTTCCGTGGTGGCAGAAAAATTTCACTCGTGCCAACGAGAAACTGGCGCAAGTGTGGTTCAAGCGCGGGTGTCGGTGCAACAAACCCTGGGTCTGTTGCCCAGACGGTGTACATGCACGGGAGTAAGATTACAGCACAATGATCAGGCCAAAGTACAAGAGATCGAGATCTAAAAAGGACCAATGTGCAGACCAAGAGGACCAAGACCAAGCCAGAGAAGCAAGAAACCACCAGGAGAAGAGCCCTCCCTTGTCGGACAGGCAAGCCTGGCGAGGACGGGGCCGCCCTGGAAGAAAACCTCCAAGACGCCCGACAGGGCCTGTCGGGACTCGCGGGGGCGGAGCCACCTCACCAAACCACTTTACCACGACGCACGTCATCGATCAATGCGGCGTCTAGCCACAAAGTGACTAACTGGCAGCCATTTACCACATGGCAGCCACTTTCTACAGGAAATACCTACAGACGACACCCGTCCTGCGACATGTCGAGCGAGCAGGCGTGAAGCTGGCACAAGAACCCGGCAAGGCTTGCCGGGCGAGCAATGATGTGATGTTGGGTGGCGCATTTAATGCGCTCTGTCAGCCTCCAAGGTTAGGTATGATAGCACTGTTTGCTATCTTATCAGTGCATAATGACTAATTTGCCACTGTGATGAACCCTTAGTCTATAAAAGGAGGCCTGAGGCAACCTTAGAAAGGGTTGGGCCCTAGATTAGGGAATCCACCCCTCGCATTTCATACGCACATAGCCGTTTCGCCTTGTGGCAACCCTGCCGGGCAAACGTGTTGTGACCACCACCATTTTTCCACCATCTATCCACCAAAGCAGGAGTAGGGTTTTACGCCTCACGGCGGCCCGAACCTAGGTAAAACTTCCCGTGTGATCTCTGTCGTGCTGCCCCATGCCCTTCTGCTCTTTCTGCAAATGTGCAATCCCCCTGCTGAACTAGCAGGGGACCATTGGTCCCATAGGTGGTCATGGTTTCCCACGACATCTTTGGCGTGCCAGGTAGGGGGAGCGCTTGCGCGAACCTCATAGCGTGATCAACGCGTCATCTTCATCGCCATCTTCATCTTCGATAGCGTCATCGACTATGGTGCCCAAGAAGAAATCTGGTGCCACAGCTCACCCGTCCACCTCGAAGGCTCCGTCGCCCGCAGCCACCAATGCTACAGGGGACACGGAGGTGCACGAGGATGTGGGCGCTGCTGGGGATGTGGTCGGAGCAGGCGGCACCGTCACCACCTCCCCCGTGGCTGAAGTAGGAGCACGATACACAAGAGGAGAGTAGCATCAGCAACATCCCTATGGCCACGCTCCACGAGGTATGAGTGAAGGGGTTATCCCATCCGTGCCCCTTCTTCTCGCCGACAGGCACAACCACAGTTGTGGCGCTTGGTCCGGGGCAAATCGCCGCCCTCCGGCCGCCCTCGCTGCGGGAGCGACCGCAGCGTGTGCACCTCCCCCGGAGCGAGTCGACCAGGTCGCTGCACCCCACGGAGCTGCTGGCCCTCAAGCGCCTTCACTACGTCACCATGCCAACCAGATGGTTGCCTCACAACAGCAAGGATGTGGTCCTGTCGCCACTGGCACTGTCAGAAGCCGAGCGATGATGCGGGCCATATCGTCATCACCCATGCCGAGCACTACTACAGAGGCCATGGCGCGGGCCCAACTGCTACTGAGGTTATCACCGGCACCGAGCAGATGGACGAGTGGTGTGCCACCATCCAGAGTCTGCTCAGTTTCACCAAGACTGGGGGCTTACAACAAGCTGGCCTGCCATGTCCTCTCCAAGCGACGACGACGGCTCGCGCTGCTGGTCATACGGAAGGGGTTACCCCCACGGTTCAGTCCCCACCACGGCAACCAGCGCGAGCGCTGCAGAATCAAGAACCTGATGATGTCTCGATGGCCTCTTCCGACCATCGAGCATGTCCAGGCCAACGACAAGCCTCGGAGGACAGGCAGAGGGGAGACGCGCACGTCGTCATTGAGCGACGCCGCGACGACCACTTTTGGACCAATGGGTGCAACGGCCCCGACCTCGATGAGCCTGCGCTCGAGATTGGCGGGTACCTACCTTTTGAGGTTGGGTGTCCTGCCTTTACTCTTGAGATGCGGCAAGTCCGTTGGTTGTCCGTTCGCACGTTCAAGCTAGAGATACCCGAGAAGTATGATAGGAGGCTAAACCCGCAGAATTTCTGAGCATCTACACCATCATTGTTCAAGCTGCCGGGGGAAGAGATGAGAATGTGTTTGCCACCTACTTCCCTTTGGCACTCAAGTCCAATGTGAGGTATTGGCTGATGCACCTGCCGGAGAACTCCATTTTGTCATGGGCTGACCTGTGCCATGAGTTCATTGGCGCCTTCACTGGCGGCCATCAAGAACCAGGGCAGCCCAGTGACTTGCAGCTTCTCCAGCAGAAAGACGGAGAGATTCAGCAGAGTCCATAGGAACATCCCGAATATCCATCCAGCAGCTATGATAGCTGTCTTCCAATCCAATGTGCGCAACCGCATGATTCGTTCCAAGATGAATGTGCGGTTGACCAAGACTGTGAAGGAGCTTTACACCTTGGTGGACAAGTGTGCTCGGATGGAGGAGGGGAGGAAAATCCCCGGAGAAGAGGATTGCACCAACGTCGACTCAGGGGATGACGATGAATTCACCAGCCAGAATAAGAGCAAGAAGCACAAGAAGAGGCGCAAGGATAAGGCAGTGATGACTGTCGAAGGATCGGGCTCACTTAGAACCGGCAACAAGGCTAAAGCCGAAGCTCCCGACAAGGAGGCTGCCGAGTGCGCTGACTGCCGGGAGGCTGCGGCCGCCGAGAAGGCTGGGAAAGGTGGTGGGCCGTACTGCAAGATCCATCAGACCAAGGGACACGATCTTCAGGAGTGTTATCAGGTTGAGCAGCTTGTCAAGAGGCAGAGAGTAGAATATGATAGCGTGACAAGGAAAAAGGTCAGAATACCGCTGGCGGGAAGGGCCGAGGCGGTGAAGCAAATCACCCCGGAAAACCTTTCCGGAACCAAGGAAAACCCACCAGGGGCCAAAAGAAGGATGTTTGCAGTGGTGAGAGTGATGGAGGGGATTAAGAGGAAACCAGTGAGCAGGACTTCCAGAAGGCCACTGACGCCCTGTGCATCGACGGAGGTGCATCTCTATACTCCTCTCACTGCCAACTCAAAAGATGGGCACATGAGGTCAATGCCATGGAGCCAGTGGCAGAGGCTCGGAAGCCGCTCAAATGGTCATGCATGCCCATCATCTTTGGGGAAGAGGACCATCTTGACTGTACCACTGCAGTAGGATGTTTTCCGTTGTTGTTCTCTCCAACAATTCGCAACCTCAAGGTCACAAATATGTTAGTTGATGGCGGGGCCAAGTTGAATCTGATTTCCCCAAAGGTCATCAACAAACTTCAGATAACACAGGAAGAGCTAAAGGTCATGGGCATGTTTCAAGGAGTTAATCCCGTCAGGAGTCATCCTAAGGGAAATATCATGTTGGCGGTGACATTTGGGGGAGAACTGAACTATCAGACTGAGAAGATTGTATTTGATGTGGTCGACGTCCCCCTGCCATACAATGGGATCCTTGGATGCCCAGCCCTTGCTAAATTCATGGAGGCATCTGATGAGGACATGGCTACCTTGGATACGACCAAAAATATTGCATACATGTATATTTGTGAGGTGATTTCTAATGCAAACTATGTAATAATTTATTTATGTCATCCAGGACAAAAATACTTCACAGACTTTTGTGCCATGTCTAAATGCAGGTGTATAGGACATTTGTACAATCCACATACGAAGATAAGGGAAAATGAGAAGTTTAGGGGTTGTTCAAAAAGTCCTCTCACGTCACTTTTGGGACAAGAGAAGATAGAGTCCAAGTCTCTCTCGTTCCGAATTCAGATTCGGACTGCACAGACATACCTGACTCAAAACGCCAGGAACTCTTTGATACAGACTTCGAATTGGGTGATTCTTTTTTTGTTGGAAAGTAGATTTTGTGCTCTTTCCAGGAAAATTGGATTCAACTTCAAATTATTCCGGAGCATTGAGTTATCTATGAAACAATCTGACGCTGAAGCAGAATCCGAGTCAAACTACAAGTCCAAAGGTGTTGCATCACCTTCACTTAGACCCATGAGCCTTGTACGACCTAGGTTAGTTTTAGGCTGCGTTGGGACGTCCTTCCACCTCCTTGGCTGCCATCCGTTGCTCCCATATAAGTAGATCCATCTAGTAGCTTTTTTCTTGGTATTTGTTTAGTTAAAAGTTAGCCATTGCAACTTCGTGTACTTCGTTTGTGTCCAACGACAAGACCAAGACCGCTTTCGGATCAACACCTTTACAAATACTTCATCTATATTCGCAATATTCAGACTGCATTATCATATTCTTGCTTATTCTTCAATTGTGTGCATGAATAGACCTTCGTGGTTAGGTTGATCGTGCTCCGGCATGGTCAATAACCTCTCGGGGTTGATTTAGCGATTGCTAAGGCGCAATGTCGTGCAGGTTTGTAGTCGGATCGTGAAAGTAATCTCTACCAAATCAATAGTTATCATCTCATAGAAAGACCGGGACACCCCTTTGCTTTTATCAGCATCCCACTATGCCTACAACACCTTGAAGATGCCTGGGCCAGTAGGAGTCATTTCCATTCCATCAGATGAGAAGGACGCAATCATTTGCATGGATAAGATGTACGGGGACGCAGTCGCAGCAAAGGCAGCAGCAGCACCAGTTCTCGCCAAGGAGAACAGAGGAAATAAGAAGGATAGAAGGGACGCTAGCAAGGAATCCGGGAAACGTGCCTCTTCGGAGCGCGCTGCACCTGTTGATGACTTGCCGGAGAGTTCCAACAGCAAGAGATCCAAGGTTGCCACACCACAAATTAAGAAGATCCCAGCAGGGCTGGCTGGCGTTGATGGTACCTTCACTATCAGCGCCGCCCTTGATGACAAATAGGAAAGCACGCTCGTTGCCTTCCTGCAGGCGAATATCGATGTGTTTGCCTGGCAACCATTTGATATCCTCGGTGTTCCCAGAGAGGTAATCAATAACCACCTTGCCATCTGCCCACATGCCCGGGCCTGTCAAGCAGAAAGTTCGGAAGCAAGCCTTGGAGCGGCAACAGTTTATCGCACAGGAGATTAAGAAGCTTGAGGCAGCTGGTTTGGTCAGAGGAGTGTTGCATCCAACATGGTTAATGAATTCAGTGGTTGTTCGCAAGGCTAACAGGAAATGGATGCTTTGCATAGATTTCACAGATCTCAACAAGGCTTGCCTGAAGGACCCATTTCCCTTGCCGCACATTGATCAGATTGTGGACTCCACTTGAGGTTGAGATTTCTTCTCCTTTTCGTATGTGTATTCTGGATATCATCAAATCTTCATGTCCAAAGAAGACAAAGACAAGACCTCATTTATCACCCCATGTGGTACGTATTGCTTCATCCGCATGCCTTTAAGGTTGAAGAGTGTCGGTTCTACTTTTGAAAGGGCAGTCCAGATTGGTTTTGAGCCGTAGCTGCACAGAAACATAGAGGCTTATATGGATGATACTGTGGTCAAGACCAAGGACAGGGCAACCCTCATTCATGATCTGGAGGAGACATTTGCTAATCAACACAAGATCAACTTGAAGCTCAACCCGGAGAAGTGTGTGTTTGGCGTTCCCTCCGGCAATCTACTTGGGTTCTTTATATCCCATCGGGGGATCGAAGCCAACCCTGACAAGATCAAAGCTATCGAGCAGATTTTGGCGCCGAGGACAGTGAAGGATGTGAGGCGTCTGACAGGGTGCGTTCCCGTGCTAAGCAGATTCATTTCCAAGTCTGCCGAGCGCGCCCTGCCGTTCTTCAAAATCCTGAAGAAGGCAGGGCCCATGAAGTGGACCCCAAAAGCAGATGCAACTTTGCAAGAGTTGAAGACCTACTTGTCCTCTTTGCCCACCTAGGTTGCCCCCAAACCACAAGAGCCATTGCTCCTATACTTGGCGGCAACCAACCAAGTGGTTAGTGCAGCCTTGGTGCCACAGCAGGAAGTGGAAGAAGAAGAAAGTGTGCAAGGCCCAGCAGAGCCAGATAAGAGTCAGGACAGAAATGAGCAGGACAGCAAGGGCGACCCCAAGGACACGACAAAGAAGAAAGTGGTGCAACGCCCAGTGTACTTCGTTAGTTCCCTGCTACAAGGAGCTAGATCGAGGTACTCTGGTGTGTAAAATTTGATCTTTGGTCTCATCATGGCCTCAAGGAAACTGTGCCACTACTTCCAAGCCCATGAGATCATGGTTGTCCCTCGCTTCCCATTGCAAAGTATACTCCGAAACCCTGAGGCTACCGGTGGAATAGTGGAGTGGGCTTTGGAGTTATCCAGCTTTGGCCTGAAGTTTGAGAGCACATCAACAATTCAGAGCAGGGCATTGGCAGAGTTTATTACAGAATGGACGCCAACCCCTGATAAGGAAGTGCTGGAAATAGTTATCCCCGACAAGGAAGCGCCCGAAGAATGGATCATGTATTTCGGTGGTGCCTTTTCCCTACAATGTGTGGGAGCTGGCGTGTTTCTCAGTGCCCCCTCCGGGGAGCACTTGAAGTACGTCGTCCAAATGCACTTTGCCCGGGAAGAGGCGACCAACAATACATTAGAGTATGAAGGGCTCCTTGCCGGGCTCAGGATTGCCGCAGAACTGGGAATCAAGAAGCTTATCATTCGAGGAGATTCACAGCTTGTGGTGAGACAGGTCAACAAGGATTACCTAATCCCATTGATGGAGCCATACGTTGAGGAAGTGAGAAGATTGGAGGAGCGCTTTGACGGATTGCAAACAAAGCACGTCCCCATGCGGAAACAACATAGCTGATCATCTGTCAAAGTGTGTTGCGCAGAAGCTTCCTGTGGAACCAGGAACTTTTGTTCTCCATCTTAGTGAGCCCTCCGTATCCCCAGCAACAATGGCCTGGAAAAGGAGAAAGATGGACTCCAGTAAGCCTCTCCCGGTAGAGCCTCCCGGGGCTCCTGGTAGGGACCCTGCCGGAAAAAACTCCTCATCACTTGTCGGTCCGCACCCTCCAGCCGGGCCTATGGTCCCCGTGAATGAGGAACGTGCCCCCGCAGTTGAGGAGGTACCGCTAGTCCTTGTTGCCGAGCCCCAGGCTCCAACTTAGGCAAGGCACATAGTCCATTTTCTCCAGACTAGAGAACTTCCCGATGATCAAGATGAAGCTGAAAAAGTAGCCCGGAGGGCCAGTATGTATCAGTTTTTCGATGACATTCTATACAGAAGGACGCCCAACCGTGTGAAATTGAAGTGCATCTGCCGCGAAGAAGGAAAGGAACTGTTAACTGAGATACACAAAGTTATGTACGGCTCCCACATTGGATCAAGGGCATTAGGTGGGAAAGCATTCCGACAAGGATTCTATTGGCCCACAGCCCTCCAAGACGCGGTTGAGCTCATCACCAAATGTGAAGCCTACCGGTTCCATTCCAAGAATATCCACCTGCCTGCACAAGCTCTTCAGACAATCCCTTTGTCATGGCCGTTTTCGGTCTAGGGGCTCGATATCCTCGGCCCTTTCCCCCGAGCTGTCGGGGGCTTTGAATTATTGTTTGTTGCAATCGACAAGTTTACAAACTGGCCTGAAGTAGCTACCATGAGAAAGGTGACTACTCAGTCAGCTATCAAGTTCTTGAAAGAATTGGTGTGCCGTTTTGGAGTCCCGGCAAGGATCATTACCGACAATGACACCTAGTTCACGAGTCGCGCCTTCATGCAATATGTTCATGCCCTCGGAAGCAAGATCTCGTTTACCTCTGTCGCGCATCCCAGAAGCAATGGGCAAGCTGAGAGGGCGAATGCTGAAGTGCTGCGAGGACTCAAGACAAGAACCTTTGATACGCTACGGAAGCACGACAGGCGATGGATCGATGAGTTGCCGGTAGTTCTCTGGTCCCTCAGAATGACAGCAAATTGAGCCATCGGGTAGACTCCCTTCTCCCTAGTCTATGGGGCAGAAGCAGTTATCCCCAAGGAGCTCATTTACTGGTCACCTCGAGTGCTTGCCTATGATGAAGTAGTGCAAGATCAGCACCCGCGTGACGACGCTGTGCTACTAAAGGAGAACCATCTCCGGGCTGCTACGCGTGCTGCACGCTATCAGCAAGCCCTGCGTCGCTATCACAGTGCATGGTTCATGCCCGGTGTTTTGAGGAAGGCGACCTTATCCTTAGGTGTGTTCAGTCAGCCAAGGGTACAAATGAGTTGCCGCCAAAGTGGGAAGGCCCTTACCGGGTAGTTCGAGTCACCATACCTGGCGCAGTCCGTTTGGAGATCGGAGATGGCATTAAATTGCAAAAGTCATAGAATATTGAGCATCTCCACAAGTTCTACACGTAAGGCGCGACTATAGGGCCCTGCCCGGCAGCCACCCTTTTGTACAGGCCTTGCCTCAGTTGCATGAAAGCCATTTTACAAAGCTAGGCGCAGACCCTGAGCAACAGAGAAATAAACGAAGCGTTCCCCCCCCCCCCCCCCCGACAAAGTTGCATGCATGCATGAACATTTCAAGAGCATTGCATAAGCATTTCATGACCATTGCATATGCATATAGATAAGGTCGTATCTTGCATCATTCCCATGTGTATAAGGCTGCAGGTTCCTGCCGTGAGCTTTGCCTCTACGAGGAGTTGGGAAGATGGACCGGCACTGTGATCTTCGGCAAGCCAAACAGATAAGTTCTACCTCTTGTCCATAAGTGTTCTGTAAGCTGAAACTTGTGCACAAGAAAACCTCACCGCTTTTTGAAACTTAGGTGCTCCCATCCCTGGACTCGAACGTTGCTTCGACCAGGATGGTCGCAATGGCCTTTGGTGAGAAAAGATTGGCGGGGGGCTGGTCCCTTTATTTTTGCTCGGTAGGCTCAGTTCTCTGGCAATAAGATAAAAGGGTGGCGGAAGGATAGCCTACCGAGGAAAACTCGTTTATTTGAAGTAAAGAGGCATTCCACCTCTACATGGACGTATACATGCACGAGTTCCCGGCAAGGTTCATCTTTTTCATTAATATGCTGATTATACAAGTACAAAGCTTACAGGACACAAACATGGACTCGAGAGGTTACATTATTTGAACTAAATTTTGGCAAATGCCTACAGGTTTAAGGTTCAAAAAAGATAAGTGCCCCGTGATGCCTTTGCCCTTGTCCATCTCCTTTAAGAAGAGGTCGAGGAGGCCAGAGGCAGACCCAGCTAGGATTCGGCGCCTCCCTTGGATCAGGATGGCACCGCTCCTCAGCAAGGAGGAAGAAACCGAAGGGCGGGCACGGGTGGTGACACTGCCGAAGGACCAGATGGGGGACACGGAGTCGCTGTCAAACACGACTCGTCGGAACAGTCGTCCCTATTCTTGACACATCGTGGGTTGTCGTCGCCGCCCGCATCACTATCACCCGAAGACCTCAGCACGACGGCCACGCTGGACGCCATGCTCTTTGGATTATCCCACAAAGAGCATGGTCGTCCCCAACGGCCCTAACTTCGGTAACCACCGCATTTTCTAAAAACGTGTATTAGAGCAGAAAGCCCTCCTGCACTACAAGAGGATGGCACCCGGGGGGAGTCAGATTCGCCTTTGCTGATGGCGAACCCTTTCCATGACCCCTCCCCAGCGCCGCGAAGGAAGAAAGAGTGGTGAGCGACCGACTACCACGCCCCATGCCTACTGCAGGCCTCGACATGGTGTCATTCGCGTCCCCTCTCACCAGGATCAAGGCTACGAGCGACCGGGCTACAAGGACACCAAAGTTTCCACCTCTGGTGTTATCACCGTGCCGCCCTAGTACCCCCCTTGGGTCCATGCAAAGCTCTAAACTAGGGTCCGGGGCCTGGCCCCAGGCTCTTCTCCTCAACATAACAAGTAGGAGGCAGAAAACAGAGGAGAGGGGATGCAAAGACGAATGACTCCACTCTCCCCTCGCCCCTCCTTTTTATAGGCAGGCCCAGGAGGAGAGCCGCTCCCTCGACAAGCGACCATTGCCCTCCTCCGCCAATTCAAGAAAAGCGGGCCCCCACCTTGATGCTCTCCCGCACCACGCGCCTCCGTTACTTACCCGCGTGATGCATGCAACATACGTGGTTAAGGATAAGGGCATGGTGGGAAGAATGAATTGGCAGTTTCTACCCCGTTCGTTAAAGTCATTCACGGGCCATTACAAGGGTGGCCCCACCTGATTGGCTTTACACAGCGCGCGGGAAAACCGGAAACTGGCCCGGGCTCAAGGGGCCAGCCTCTTCCGCACCCCCGCCTGTGCACTTATTAGGGCCTACCCCAACGACGCTCGGCAGCGCATTTGGGGCAGGCCAGGGGGCTTCTGCCGGTGCAACAAACACTTGGTTTGTTGCCCAGACTATGCACAAGCACAGGAGCAAAATTATAGCACCAAGATCGGGCCAAAGTACAAGAGATCTAGATCTTCAAAGGACCAACGTGTAGACCAAGAGGACCAATACCAAGCCAGAGGCTCAAGAAACCACCAGCAGAAGAGCCCTCCCTTATCGAGCAGGTGAGCCTGGCGAGGACGGGGTCGCCCCCGGAAGAAAACTTCCAAGACGCCCGGCAGGGCCTGCCTGGACTCGCAGGGGCGGAGCCACCTCACCAAACCACTTTACCACGACGCACGTCATCGATTAATGAGGTGTCGAGCCGCAAAGTGACTAAGTGGCAGCCATTTGCCACATGGCAGCCTCTTTCTACAGGAAATAACTACAAACGACACCCGTCCTGTGACGTGTCGAGCGAGCAGGGGTGAAGCTGGCAAAACAACCCGGCAAGGCTTGTCGGGCAAGCAACGATGTGACGTCGAGCGGCACATTTAATGCGCTCTGCCAGCCTGCAGAGTTAGGTACGATAGCACTGTTTGATATCTTATCAGTGCATAATGACTAATTTTCCACTGTGGTGACCCCTTAGTCTATTAAAGGAGGCCCGAGGCAACCTTAGAAAGGGTTGGGCCATGGATTAGGGAATCCACCCCCTCGCATTTCATACGCATGCAGTAGTTTCGCCCTGTGGCAACCCTGCTAGGCAAACGTGCTGTGACCACCACCATTTTTCCACCATCAATCCACAAAAGCAGGAGTAGGGTTTTACGCCTCACGACGGCCCGAACCTGGATAAAACTGCCCATGTGAACTCTATCGTGCTGCCCCATGCTCTTTTGCTCTTTGTGCAACATGCCCTCCCCCACCAAACCAGCAAGGGACGTTTGGTCCCATAGGTGGCTGTGGTTTCCCGTGACAATTGGCGGTGGACTGTAGATGACGAAGCTTCCTGCGTAAGCCAGACTAGACGGTGCACCAAGATATTTTATATTGCATCCCACACCGATTCTTGCTAGTATACTATTTGTGGTATACCTGATTTTTTCATTCTGTTTTGAAAGACAAAATGGTGTTACGGAGGGAAAGGATGGTGTTTGAATTGCTACAATATGGTGTTACAGAGACAAACTGTTTGTAGTTCAAATTTGAATTATGCACATTATCTACAGTGGACATGCAACTATATGAGTGTCGTGTTAAAATTTGGAACTATTCCTGGTTCGTTTGGAATTTTTATGCATTGATTGAGTTTCTTGGCATTTAATGTGAATAATTCAAATTTGAACTACAAGCACATGCTCCAGTGCCCCAAAATTTGTTGAAAAATCACATGTGTGTCTTTGGGTGAATTTATAGGTCCCATGCAAGAATTAGAATGAAATTCAAACATCTAGGCGTCGTGGCTCGGCCGGAAACATTAAGAAACTTTGTTTTTAAATTCCTGAAATCTCAAACTCGCGTGAAAATCTTGAAACTTCGCATGGTGTCATTTCATGGCACCAACATGTTGTGGTTAAAAAATTGGCCGAATTGGGACAAGATTTGGTATAAGCTTCTTGCAAACTGGAGTTTCTCTCAAGAAGGCATGTGGTTTCGAGAGGGAATGTGTCACCTTTGTGTGCGAAATGACATACGCTCCCCCCTCTTGATTTTTTTACAGAGCAAACTTAGACTATATGTGTGTCGTGTCAAAATTTGGAATTATTCCGAGTTCGTTTGGCCTTTTTTATGCATTAATTGAATTTCTTGGCATTTTAATGTGAACAATTCAAATTTGAACTACAAGCACATGCTCCAGTGCACCAATGTTGGTTGAAAAATCACATGTGTGTCCTTGGGTGAATTTCTAGGTCCCATGCAAGAAATGGGAATGAAATTCAAACATTTAGGCATCGTGGCTTGACCGGTAACATGGAGAAACTTGGATTTTAAATTCCTGTAAATTCACAACTCGCGTGAAAATCAAGAAACCTTGGCATGGTGTCATTTCATGGCACCAACATATTATGGTAAAAAAATTGGCCGAATTGGGACAAGTTTTGGTATAATCTTCTTGCAAAACGGACCTTCTCTCAAGATGGCTCGTGGTTCCGAGAGGGAACGCGTTACCTTTGGTTGCGAAAGGATATGCGCTCCCCCCTTGATTTTTTTACAGAGGCAACATAGAACTATATGAGTGCTGTGTTAAAATTTGGAATTATTCCCGGTCCGTTTGGCCTTTTATGCATTAATTGAGTTTCTGGGCATTTTAATGTGAATAATTCAAATTTGAACTGCAAGCACATGCTCCACTGCACCAATGTTGGTTGAAAAATCACATGTCTGTCCTTGGGTGAATTTCAAGGTCCCATGCGAGAAATGGGAATGAAATTCAAACATCTGGGTGTTGTGGCTCGACCGGAAATATTGAGAAACTTGGTTTTTTAATTCCTGTAAATCCAAAACACGCATGAAAATCATGAAACTTGGCATGGTGTCATAACATGGCACCAACATGCCGTGGTAATTTTTTTGGCTGAACTGAGACAAGCTTTGGTATAAGCTTCTTGCAAACCAGAGCTTCTCTCAAGAAGGCTCGTGGTTTCGAGAGGGAACGTGTCAGCTCCATGTGCGAAACGACATACACTGCCTTCTCCCGCCTTCATTACACAAGTAGCTTAGACCAATAAGAGTTTCGTGCTAAATTTTTGAATTATTCCGGGTTTTTTTGCCTTTTTATACATTAATTGACTTTACATGTAGTTAATGGACATAACTCAAATTTAACTACAAGCACATGCTCAAGTGCGCCAAAGTTAGTTGAAAAATCATTTATGTGTACTTGGGGCAAATTTGTAGGTCCCATGCAAGAAATGGGAATGGAACTCAAACATCTGTGCGTCTTGGCTCGGTCGGAAACATTGAGAAACTTGGTTTTAAAATTCCCGTAAATCCAAAACTCGCATGAAAATCATGAAACTTGGCATGGTGTCATGACATGGCACCAACATGCTATGGTAATTTTTTTGCCCGATTTGTGAAGGCGCACACATTAACAATCAACAAAGTCATTTTGGAACAAGTGTCATCACGTTAGAATCTGAAACACAAGTATTATTGAAACCATCGGCGTTCTACTTACCGTTTACGTGTCGCCGCACATCCCTTTTTTTATTGGCTAGGAGGTGCCGTGCGGGGTAGCTATTTGAGTATGGGAGGGGTGTGATCAAACCCTTGCCCGTGCTTATCGGGAGGAGATCCCTTTGACCCGTATCTGCCACTCACCTCTCCCCTAACGGCTCCATTAATGGCGCCCGAGCCCCTGTTTAATGGCGTGGCTATGTGTCACTCGACTGAGATTTAAGAGAGAAAAAAGAAAATCTAAAAAGAAAGTTTTGCATGGATCTTGATGTAAGATCCGACGGACCAATATAGCGTCGGCTACGACTTATAGCAACACTATTGAATATAAGGACGATGAAAGTGGATAATAATTGTCTTACATATTTAGGAAGATAACTAAAAAAACCCACATGCAGCAACACCCAAAATACACAAGGGCAAAGGAAGAAGGAAGACGTAGACAATAATCTGGCTCACTGATCTCTACTTTATTGATGCGTCACTGCAAGCCGCGGAGACTAGTTCTCGCGGCGAGTGAAGATTAGCTCTTTCGTGTCCTCAAGACACTGCTTGAGTGCATCCACGGAATCCTCCGCCAGCCATTGGCGCTCGATGCAGAGCATGGCATGCTCGTCCATAAGTTTCTTGACGATGACGCTGGTCCTCTTCAACAAGGTGGTGGTCTCCTTGTGGCACTTCGTTGTTCTGGCGATCTTTGCCCTCAGCAGGTCGTGCTTGGTGTGGAGCTTTGATGACCCACAAGTATAGGGGATCTATCATAGTCCTTCCGATAAGTAAGAGTGTCGAACCCAACGAGGAGCAGAAGGAAATGATAAGCGGTTTTCAGCAAGGTATTCTCTGCAAGCACTGAAATTATCGGTAACACATAGTTTTGTTGATGAGGACATGACTACCTTGGATACGATCAAAAATATTGCATACATGAATTTTTGTAAGGTGATTTCTATTGCAAACTATTTAATAATCTATTTCTGTTATCCAGAACAAAAAATACTTCACACACTTTTGTGTTTTGTCTAATTGCAGGTGTATGGGACATTTTTACAACCAACATATGAAGATAAGGCAAAAGGAGAAGTTTAGGTTATGTTCAAAAAGTTCTCTCACGTCACTTTTGGGCCAAGAGAAGATAGAGTCCAAGTCTCTCACGTTCTGGATTCAGATTCGGACTGCACAGACACACCTGACTCAAAACGCTAACAACTTTTTCATACGGACTCCGAATTGGTCGATTCTTTTTTTGTTGGAAAGTAGATTTCGTCCTCTTTCCAACCCAATTGGATTCACCTTTAAATTCATCGGAGCGTTGAGATATGGACGAAACAATCTGACGCTGCAGCAGAATCCAAGTCGAACAACAAGTCCAAAGGTGTTGCATCACCTCCACTTGGGCCCATGAGCTACGACCTAGGGTTGGTTTTAGGCTGCTTTGGGACGTCCTCCCACCTCCTTGTCCGACACCCCTTGCTCCTATATAAGTAGATCCATCTAGTAGCTTTTTCCTTGGGATTTGTTTAGTTAAAAGTTAGCCATTGCAACTTCATGTACTTCATTTGTGTCCAACAACCAGACCAAGACCGCTTACAGATCCCCACGATTATCAATACTTCATATATATTCGCAATATTCAGATTGCTTTATCATATTCTTGCTCGTTCTTCGATTGCTTGCAGGAATAGACCTTCGTGGTCGGTCGACGTGCTTCCAAAGATCGGTAACCTCAGAAAGATTGGTTTAGCGATTGCTAAGGCGCAACGTAGTGCACATTTGTAGTCGGATCGTCAAAGTCGTCTCCATCAAATCGATAGTTATCATCTCATCGAAAGATCGGGACACCCCGCCTCTATCAAGTGGTATCAGTTTGCAGGTTGCTCGGTCAGAATTTCTAGTTTTTACTAGATTAGATCTATTTTCTTATGTATTGTCCAAAAAAAGCCACAAAAAAAAGTTTGATCTATTCATCCTTTGTCCAAGCCAGTCTGAGCTTTTGCAATTTTATTTTCATTGCTTGCGTAGTTGAATTATCGGCTGCATCGTCGTGTCGAGTTGCTGGTGTTAGTGTCTAGTTCGTTTAGAGTTTCGAGTTCTGTTCACATTAGTCACGCCGCCGCTGCATCGTTATCCCTTCTGCTGTCCACCACCCATCCATCAATTTTCTGTACGTGCTACCCACCATTCATTGTCGTAATCATAGTTGAGATCATTCACATCTTCGCTTGATCCAATCTGCATCTTATCTAGTTTGTTTTGGAAAGAGGGAGAGAGAAAAAAAAGACAGAGAAACAAAGAGAAAAAAAGAAAAAAAGTCAGTGAAAAAAAAGAGAGAAAGAAAAAGAAAAAAGTGTGAGGAAAAAAAGAGAGAGAAAAAATAAAATTCAGATCTATCTAGACTCAATATCGTAGTTGAATTCGTATTGGAATCTGTTTTGTGCACTGTTCAGTAAAACAGGCATAACTTCCTCATACGAAGTCCGTTTTGGCTCCACGAGTACTCAAATGAAAGCTAGAGGAGAGCCGCATCTAATTAGTTGCAGAAGTTAGTTCAATATTTGGCACCTCACAATCGGCTTCTAAATAGGTCTTTTTGCCCTCCGAAGTTCACGAACACAGCTTATTCCAGTTTTTCAAGCTAGTTTTAGAATTTCTTTGAATCCTCATATCAATTCGGAATTGAGTGATTCTTTTTGCATTGGAAAGCTTGAGTTAGTAGCATTCTTTGAAAACAGTTATCAGAAAATTGGCTCAACCTTTTCAAGAGGAAAGTTGGAGAGAGAGTTGTTGTATATCCTGCTTGGCAGTTGTTTTCATCATTATCTTTACTGCCGTTGTGATCTTCACTTATATCTTGCTGTCCAGAGCTACTTAGTATCCTTCATTGATGCTAGTTGTGCTACGTCCTGACCTCATTAGTGTTCTAGGCTCGCGTCTCTAGTCTGGTCTAGCCTAGGACCAGCACAGTACCGTCGTTGAGCGTTTATTCAACATTGCATCTCTGAATTGATTATTGCTAATATTTTGCTACCATATATAGCCAACCCAGCTCCACATATTTCTGCACCGTGTATACGTACGTTCCCCTGGCACCGCTGGTTGCCTGTCACCACCTACTGCTTGGTAAGAACTTGTAAGATATTGATATTTGCTTTACTGTGAGCGCTTTACCACCACATCCTAGTAGTTCATAGGAACATTATTCTTGAATTTTGTTTCTTGTTTCTACTAATCATGACAGGATCTAGAGTCAATTCATGGGGTTTGTCGATCGTGGGAGATGTGCCATCACCTATGCAAATACCACAACTGTCATGAGAGGTGCACAAACATCCAAATGCACATGCTCAGGTTAATGTTTCTATACCACCATTTAATGGCCGTTTTAGACCTGCTTTATATATTGAACGGGAGTTTGACATAAATAATATATTTGCTTCCAATAATTTTGATGTACGTAAAAAATTTAAGGTTGCAGTTGGTTCTTTCACTGGTTATGCTGTAGTTTGGTGGAGTGAATATTGTCGGTTACACCCTAATTGTATACCTACTACTTGGGATGATTTGAAACTTGCCATGCGACATACATTCGTTCCCGCTTATTATACTCGTGATAGTGAAGAAGATTACAAAGTTTCAACATTTAAAACAAGGTAGTTACACCGTAACGAAATATTACGATACTTTACAAACTACCTTGCTGCATTCCTCTTTAGAAGAAAGTGAAGAAGATTTTATGGATATACTTTGGGGAGGATTAAATCGTGACATTCAGGAGATACTAATTCGTGAAGAGTATTATCCTATGGACCATTTGTTTCATCTTGCTTGCAAAGCTGAACAGGAAATAAAACGACGTGTTGCCCACAAGGAGAACAAGCGCGAGATGCACATTCCAAGAGTTGATACGGTTGTCCCTTCAACTACTAGGCATACTATGACAACCACATCCGTTGTTGTGAAGACTGCATCACCTCCACCATGTGACACATCATCAACGAGAGTGCCTACATCATATGAGTTGATCATAAGAGGTAATGACAAAGGTACTAATCTTCCACCTCCACATGAGTGTGATGAATGTCTTGTCAATTTAAGTGCACCATGCGGTGAGCTACCCACTACTTTGATCACACCAGCTACTTTGGAGGACTACGTTGATGATTTGACTTTGCCATGTGATCAAACAATTTTGAGTGAACCCATTGAATTAACTATCGATGCAAAAGAATCAAGTGAATCAGGGAATAAATCAGATTTGTATCAAATATGTTTGAAAATAATTGTGCCAATGTTTAATCATTTTGATATGACCTCTAATCTTGGTGATGGTTCATCAATGTTGGGATGGTTTAATGATAAACATTGTCAATCTTTTGATATGAATAAGAGCTTCACTTATATGTGCAAACTGAGCTGCAATATTTTCATGCCTTTGACTTCTTGTGATAATATATTGGCTTTACATTTCACGAATTTTGAAGGGTGCTCTTGTATAACTGTGTCAAATCTGCACCAAATGAGATCAGTAAAAACGGATGACATATACATATACAACGTGTACACCTTGTCTCTTTTGTTAGCCAGATTTCAGATTAAGCAACGCCGAGGAAGGCTTTGTCTTCAAGCAGGGGAGGATGATGAGGACATGACTACCTTGGATACGATCAAAAATATTGCATACATGCATATTTGTCAGGTGATTTCTAATGCAAACTATTCAATAATCTATTTATGTTATCCAGAACAAAATACTTCACACACTTTTGTGTTTTGTCTAATTGCAGGTGTATGGAACATTTGTACAACCAACATATGAAGATAAGGCAAAATGAGAAGTTTAGGTTCTGTTCAAAAAGTCCTCTCAAGTCACTTTTGGGCCAAGAGAAGATAGAGTCCAAGTCTCTCACGTTCTTGATTCAGATTCGGATTGCACAGACATACCTGACTCAATACGCTAACAACTTTTTCATACGGACTCCGAATTGGGTGATTCTTTTTTTATTGGAAAGTATATTTCGTCCTCTTTCCAACCCAATTTGATTCACCTTTAAATTCGTCCGGAGCGTTGAGATATGGACGAAACAATCTGACGCAGCAGCAGAATCTGAGTCAAACAACAAGTCCAAAGGTGTTGCATCACCTCCACTTGGGCCCATGAGCCTTGTACGACCTAGGGTTGGTTTTAGGCTGCCTTGGGACGTCCTCCCACCTCCTTGGCCGCCACCCCTTGCTCTTATATAAGTAGATCCATCTGATAGCTTTTTCCTTGGGTTTTATTTAGTTAAAAGTTAGCCATCGCTGCAACTTCATGTACTTTGTTTGTGTCCAACGACCAGACCAAGTCCGCTTATGAAACCCCACTTTTATCAATACTTCATCCATATTCGCAATATTCAGATTGCTTAATCATATTCTTGCTTGTTCTTCGATTGCTTGCAAGAATAGACCTTCGTGGTCAGGTTGATCGTGCTCCAGCGTGGTCAATAACCTCACGGAGTTGGTTTAGCGGTTGCTAAGGCGCAACGTCGTGCACGTTTGTAGTCGGATCATCAAAGTCGTCTCCACCAAATCGATAGTTATCATCTCATCGAAAGATCGGGACACCTCGCCTCTATCAGTTCTTCGATTGCTTGCAAGAATAGACCTTCGTGGCCAGGCTGAACGTGCTTCCAGCATCGTCAGTAACCTCAGAAGATTGGTTTAGCGATTGCTAAGATGCAACGTAGTGCACGTTTGTAGTCGGATTGTCAAAGTCGTCTCCATCAAATCTATAGTTATCATCTCATCGAAAGATCAGGACACCCCGCCTCTATCATTTGTGACAAGGTAATTTGTAATGGGTAATAAGTAATGAAAGTGAATAAAGTGCAGCAAGATGGCCCAATACTTTTTGTAGCAAAGGACAAGCCTAGACAGACTCTTATATAGAGAAAAGCGCTCCCGAGGACACATGGGAATTATCGTCAAGCTAGTTTCCATCACGTTCATATGATTCGCGTTCGGTACATTGTTAATTTGATATGTGGGTGGACTGGTGCTTGGGTGCTGTCCTTACTTGTACAAGCATCCCACTTATGATTAACTCCTATTGCAAGCATCCGTAACTACAAAATAAGTATTAAGGTAAACCTAACCATAGCATGAAACATATGGATCCAAATCAGCCCCTTACGAAGCAACGCATAAACTAGGGTTTAAGCTTCTGTCACTCTAGCAACCCATCATCTACTTATTACTTCCCAATGCCTTCCTCTAGGCCCAAACAATGGTGAAGTGTCATGTAGTCGACGTTCACATAACACCACTAGAGGAGAGACAACATACATCTCATCAAAATATCGAACAAATACCAAATTCACATGACTACTAATAGCAAGACTTCTCCCATGTCCTCAGGAACAAACGTAACTACTCACAAAACATATTCATGTTCATAATCAAATGGGTATTAATATGCATAATGGATCTGAACATATGATCTTCCACCAAATAAACCAACTAGCATCAACTACAAGGAGTAATCAACACTACAAGCAACCTAAAGGTACCAATCCCAGGCTATGAGACAAAGATTGAATACAAGAGATGAACTAGGGTTTTAGAGGAGATGGTGTTGGTGAAGATGTTGATGGAGATTGGCCCCCTCCTGATGAGAGGAGCGTTGGTGATGATGATGGCGATGATTTCCCCCTCACGGAGGGAAGTGTCCCTGGCAGAACACCTCCACCAGAGCCCTAGATTGGTTCCGCCAAGGTTCCGCCGCGTGGCGGCGGAGTCTCATCCCGAAAGCTTGCTTATGATTTTTTTTCTCGGACGAAAGACTTCATATAGCAGAAGATGGGCACCGGAGGGCCACCAGGGGGCCCACGAGGTAGGGGGGCACCCCAGGGGGTAGGGCGCGCACCCACCCTCGTGGCCAGGGTGTGGGCCCCCTCTGGTATTTTCTTCGCTCAATATTTTTTATTATTTCCAAAAATAACTTTCGTGGAGTTTCAGGACTTTTGGAGTTGTGCAGAATAGGGCTCTAATATTTGCTCCTTTTCCAGCCTGTAATTCCAAATTACCGGCATTCTCCCTCTTCATGTAAACCTTATTAAATAAGAGAGAATAGGCATAAGTATTGTGACATAATGTGTAATAAGAGCCCATAATGCAATAAATATCAATATAAAAGCATGATGCAAAATGGACGTATCAACTCCCCCAGGCTTAGACCTCTCTTGTCCTCAAGCGGAAGCCGATAACGATAAATATGTCCACATGTTTAGAGATAGAGGTGTTGATAAAATAAAATACAGACATGAGGGCATCATGATCATTCTTAGAACAGCAACATATATGGATATTGTCATATGATTTCTTATTCTCAAGTAATAATCTATTCACAATGCAAAGTATGAATCAGAAACTTTATTGAGAACTAACAAACGATAATCTCAGTCATTGAGGCAATTGCAATTTATCATAACATCGGAAAGAGTCTATGTAAGAGCTTTTCAGCAAGTCCACATACTCAACTATCATTTAGTCTTTCACAATTGCTAACACTGACTCAATACTTGTGGTTACGGAGTTTTAATCAGACACACAAAGAAAGATAGGGGCTTATAGTTTCGCCTCCCAACCTTTTACCTCAAGGGTAATGTCAACTATAATTTTTTGGAAATGAAGGCGTACCCCTGGCCTCTGCATCATAACGATGCATGCAGCCATATTATTAAGAAGTCGCAAGTATCACAAAGTCGTCTTACAGCTCGCAAGCGGAGCAAAAAATAAAAGTAAAGCAAAGTTCATGCTAACAATCTCAACCGGAATGGCAATAAGAAGGATAAGCTCCCTAGACTCCTATGCTGTTATGCGACCGCCATCCGAACCGGTTGAATATAGCACGCGCGACCATCTCCCACTGGTTGCACCCAGTAACCAAAGGCTCCCTGGATTCCATAGGAGTGAGTAAGGACCACGTACGGATCCAAGCGGTAGCTCTGAAGATGACCTGCAAGAAAGTTAAATTGTGTTGTCTGTTAAATATCAAATCATTCCTGCAATCCCATGTAGCCCACAATAGCGCACAAATTCCAATCCGAATACGAGCCGCCGAAGTATGTTCGACCCCAGTTAACCACATTCCAAACAACGATGCAATGTCAACTGGAGGAGTAATGTTGAAGGCTATATGAATCGTTCTCGAAAGCAATTTGGCCAATGGGCATTCAAGAAATAGATGTTGTATTGTTTCATCATGATCACGAAAGCAACATTGTGGACTACCTACCCATCGCCTCTCGATTAAGTTGTCCTTTGAAAAATGACTTGTTTGTGGACAAACCACATAAAGATTTTTATGCGCAAAGGAACCTTAATCTTCCAAATATGCAACGATCTCGAGACTGGGCCTGAATTAATCAAATCCATATAGAAAGTTTTTACCGTAAAAATCCCATTCTTAGCTAGACTCCATTGCATGGAGTCTGGTTGATCAGAGAGTTGAACATCTATCAATCTCCGAACCAGGTGTATCCATGCATTCCATCGCTCACCAACTAGTGCTCGTCTGAATTGGATATTTAAGGGGATCGTATGTAAAATTGTGCCTATGTAATCCTCCTTCCGTTGCACAATGTTATACAGGGTAGGATATTGTACGGCCAGGGGCGTCTGTCCTAACCACGTATCCTCCCAAAACCTTGTTGACATACCATTGCCAACCAGGAATTTGACCCTCCGAAAGAACAGGTCCTTTACTCGCATAAGACCATTCCAGAATGGCGAGTCTGTTGGTCTCATGGTAACCTGAGCTAGTGTTTTGGACTGGAGGTATTCAGTCATACATATTTAGAGAGCAATTTTTATTGCTTGCACCAATCAAAACTTACTTGAAGGATCTTACTCAATCCATAGGTAGATATGGTGGACTCTCATGGCAAAACTGGGTTTAAGGATATTTGGAAGCACAAGTAGTATCTCTACTTGGTGCAAAGAATTCGGCTAGCATGAGGGAGAAAGGCAAGCTCAACATGCTGGATGATCCATGACAATATACTTTATTTCAGATATAAGAAAACATAACCCATTACGTTGTCTTCCTTGTCCAAGATCAACTCTTTAGCATGTCATATTTTAATGAGTGCTCACAAACATAAAAGATGTCCAAGATAGTATATTTATATGTGAAACCCCTCTTTCTTTATTACTTCCTATTAATTGCAACGATGACCAAAACTATTTTTGTCAACTATCAACAACTTTTAATCATCATACTCTTTATATGTGAAGTCATTACTCTCCATAAGATCAATATGGTCTCTTTTTAATCATAGCAAGATAATCAAGCCCTTGACTCAACAGTAATCTTTATTATATAGCTCACGGACTCGATTACATAGAGGGATCATAAAGAAAAACTCAAAACTAGATCATACTAAAACTTTTATTTTACTAGAACAAGATATTACTAAAAGGATCGAACTAATAAACAACGGTAGAGATAGAGATGTGATGGTGATACGATACCCCGGCACCTCCCCCAAGCTTGGAAGTTGCCTAGGGGAGTGCCCATACCCATGTGATTAGATCTCCTTTGTTGGTGAAGAAGATGGAGGTGATGATGGATAGTCGCACATCGGGCGTAAGAGATCCTCCAACTTGCGGATAATGCCCTTGAGTGCGATGATATGCTCCTTCAACAAAATATTTTCACGTGTGAGATACTCTTTTTGTATACGAGCTAACTCAATCATATTGAAAGCTTCGATCTCAGTTGGGGTAAGAACATTGTGATCAAGTTGAAGGATGTCTTCTCCTGCCGGAGCTTGGTCCTCCGTGGCCTTCTTGACCCCTTCATCCTTGTTGATCTCCATGGGTTCTTCCTTCTTCAGCTCTATCTTCATTAGCCAAGCATCGTTGTCACCATTGTTGGAGGAGGGGGACGACATGATGCCTGGCCTTGACAACCCTGACAGAAAACAGCTCGAAACAAGAACATAGGATAATTGCGTGATACATGAGTCAAAACCTTCGAGAGTTTATATAATGAATTTTTACCGACCAAAATACATAACATGCAAGAAAAAGGAGTCCGGAAAGAGCACGGGGTGCCCACGAGGCAGGGGCGCGCCCAGGGGGGTAGGGCGCGCCCTCCACCCTCGTGGAGGCCTCGTGTCCTTCCCGGATTGCTTCTTATTTTCCTATTTTTCTGAATATTCCAAAACGGAGAAAATTGCCATTAGAACTGTTTTGGAGTCGGTTTACTTACGGTACCACATACATATTCCTTTTCGGAGTATGAAACGTTCTGGAGAGTGTCCCTTATGTATTCCTCTGGGGTTACGGTTTCAATAATATTAGTTTCAAAATTTATAGGGTTACCTGAGATATAATGTTTGATTCTTTGACCGTTCACCACCTTCCGATTTGTACCTTCGAACTTATTGATTTTTATGGCACCGGAATGATAGACCTCCTCGATAATATAAGGACCTTCCCATTTAGAGAGAAGTTTTCCTGCAAAAAATCTTAAACGAGAGTTTTGTAGCAACACATAGTCACCTACATTAAACTCATGCTTTTGTATCCTTTTGTCATGCCATCTTTTAACTTTTTCTTTGAACAACTTGGCATATTCATAGGCTTCGGTTCTCCATTCATCAAGTGAGCTAATGTCAAATAACCTCTTCTCACTGGCAAGTTTGAAATCATAATTGAGCTCTTTAATTGCCCAATACGCCTTATGTTCTAGTTCGAGAGGTAAGTGACATGCTTTTCCATAAACCATTTTATACGGAGACATACCCATAGGATTTTTATATGCAGTTCTATAGGCCCATGATGCATCATCAAGTTTCTTGGACCAATTCTTTCTAGATCTATTAACAATCGTTTGCAAAATTAATTTGAGCTCTCTATTGCTCAATTCTACTTGACCGCTAGACTCTGGGTGATAAGGAGATGCAATTCTATGATTAACATCATACTTAGCGAGCATTTTACGGAAAGCACCATGAATAAAATGTGAACCACCATCAGTCATAAATATCTAGGGACTCCAAACCTCAGAAAAATAACTTCTTTAAGCATCTTAATAGAAGTGTTATGATCAGCACTACTAGTTGGAATAGCTTCTACCCACTTAGTAACATAATCAACACCAACTAAAATATGTGTATATCCAATAGAGGCAGGAAATGGTCCCATATAATCAAAGCCCCAAACGTAAAATGGTTCAATAACAAGTGAATAATTCATAGGCATTTCTTGACGTCTACTAATGTTACCAATTCTTTGACATTCATCACATGACAAGACAAACTTACGAGCATCCTTGAAGAGAGTAGGCCAATAAAATCCGGATCGCAATACCTTATGTGCAGTTCTGTCTCCAGCTTGGTGTCCTCCATAAGCCTCGGAGTGGCACTTGCATAGGATCTGTTCCTGTTCATGCTCAGGTACACAACGTCTAATAACACCATCTACTCCTTCTTTATAAAGATGTGGGTCATCCCAATGTCTCAAATCATAAAAAAACTTTTTCTTTTGCTGGTATGTGAAACTAGGTGGTATAAATTTAGCAACAATGTAATTAGCATAATCAGCATACCATGGAAGCAAAGACGAGAAGCATTTATGAAATTTAATTGTTCATCAGGAAAGCTATCATCAATAGGTAGTGGGTCATCAAGAACATTCTCTAACCTAGACATGTTGTCTGCAATGGGGTTCTCAGCTCCCTTTCTATCAATAATATGCAAATCAAATTCTTGTAGCAAGAGAACCCATGTAATAAGTCTAGGTTTAGCATCTTTCTTTTCCATAAGATATTAAATAGCAGCATGATCGGTGTGAATAGTTACTTTAGAAAAAATATAAGGTCTAAACTTATCACAAGCAAATACAACTGCTAAGAATTCTTTTTCAGTAGTGGCATAATTTCTCTGGGCATTGTCTAGAGTTTTACTAGCATATTGAATAACATTTAATTTCTTATCAACTCTTTGCCCTAGAACAACACCTACATCATAATCGCTAGCATGACACATAATTTCAAACGGTAAATTCCAATCAGGTGGCTGAACAATAGGTGCAAAGATTAATGCTTTCTTAAGTATTTCAAATGCTTCTACACAATCATCATAAAAAACGAAAGGTATATCTTTTTGTAAAAGATTAGTCAGAGGACAAGAAATTTTTGAGAAGTCCTTAATGAACCTTCTATAAAAACCGGCATGACCAAGGAAACTTCTTATACCTTTGATGTCCTTGGGACATGGCATCTTTTCAATAGCATCGACTTTATCTTTATCGACTTCAATACCTCTTTCAGAAATTTAATGCCCCAAGACAATGCCTTTATTAACCATAAAGTGGCACTTCTCCCAATTTAAGACTAGATTAGTTTCTTCACATCTCTGCAAAACTCGATCCAGGTTGCTCAAGCAATCATCAAAAGAGGATCCATAAACGAAGAATTCGTCCATGAAAACCTCACAAATCTTTTCACAAAAATCAGAGAATATAGCCACCATGCATCTTTGAAAGGTAGCAGGTGCAGTACATAAACCAAAAGGCATACATCTATAAGCAAAAGTACCGAAAGGGCAAGTAAAAGTGGTCTTTGCTTGATCATCAGCTGACATAGGTAATTGAGAGAAACCAAAGTAACCATCTAGAAAGCAAAAATGTGTATGTTTGGATAATCTTTCTAGCATTTGATCGATAAAAGGTAAGGGGTAATGATCTTTTTTAGTAGCCTTATTTAATTTGCGGAAATCAATTACCATCCTATAACCTGTAATAATTCTTTACGGAATCAATTAATCTTTATCATTAGGAACGACAATAATACCTCCCTTCTTAGGGACACAATGGACAAGACTTACCCACTGACTATCAGCCACGTGATAAATTATACCTGCCTCAAGGACCTTTAGTATTTCCTTTCTTACCACTTCTTTCATCTTAGGATTCAGCCGTCGTTGATGATCAATAACTAGTTTGGCATCTTTCTCCAAATTTATTTTGTATTGGCACAGAGTGGGACTAATGCCCTTAAGATCATCAAGAGTATACCCAATAGCAGCACAGTGCTTCTTAAGAGTTTTCAGTAAATTTTCTTCTTCCTTCTCTGAAAGGTTAGCACTAATAATAACAGGATATATCTTCTTTTCATCAAGATAAGTATATTTAAGAGTATCAGGCAACGGTTTAAGCTCAAACACGGGATCACCCTTGGGTGGAGGAGGATCCCCTAGGATTTCAACAAGCAAATTGTGTGTCAGAATAGGTCCCTGTTTAAAGAGCACTTCATCTATTTCCCTTCTTTCATTCATAACCATATCATTTTCATGGTCTAGCAAATATTGTTCTGAAAGATCATTAGGAGGCATGACAATAGAAGCAAGACCAATAATTTAATCTTTACTAGGCAATTCTTCATCACGAGGTTGTCTACGGAATTTAGAGAAATTAAACTCATGAGACATATCATCCAAACCAATAGTAACAACATCCTTCTTGCAATCTATCTTAGCATTAACAGTATTCAAGAAGGGTCTACCAAATATAATGGGACAAAAGCTATCTTGTGGGGAACCAAGAACAAGAAAATCAGCAGGATATTTAGTTTTCCCACACAAGACCTCAACATCTCTAACAATCCTGATTGGTGATATATTATCTCTATCGGCAAGCTTAATGGTAACATCGATTTCTTCTAACTCAGCGGGTGTAATATCATGCATAATTTCTTTGTATAAGTCAATAGGTATTGCGCTAGCACTAGCACCCATATCACACAAGCCATGATAAGATTGATTCCTATTTTAACAGAAATAGCAGGCATGCCTACCACAGGTCTATGTTTATCTTTAGCACTAGGTTTAGCAATTCTAGCAGTCTCATCACAGAAATAAATAACATGCCCATCAATATTAGGTTCAACTTTAACTTGTTGAGGAGGTTTGTGTGTCCTAATATTACTTTTGTTGACTACAATTGAAGCTTTGGCATGATCCTTTATTCTAACAGGGAAAGGTGGTTTCTCAACATAAGCAGTAGGAACAATTGGATCATTATAAGTGATAGTCTTTTCTTCAAGTTTAATAGGTGCAACTACTTTTACTTCAACGGGAGGATTATATTTAAACCACTTCTCCTTAGGGAGATCAACGTGAGCAGCAAAAGATTCACAAAAAGAAGCTACTATCTCAGAGTCAAGTCCATATTTAGTTCTAAATTTATGGAAAACATCGGTATCCATAAAAGATTTAACACAATCAAACTAAGGTCTTATACCTAACTCCTTTCCTTCGTCGAGATCCCAATCTTCAGAGTTGCGTTTAATTCTTTCCAATAAATCCCATTTGAATTCAATAGTCTTCATCATAAAGGAACCAGTACAAGAAGTATCGAGCATGGAGTGATTGTTGTCAGAATGCCGAGCATAAAATTTTTGAATAATCATTTCTCTTGAGAGCTCATGATTGGGGCATGAATATAACATTGACTTAAGCCTCCCCCAAGCTTGAGCGATGCTTTCTCCTTCGCGAGGCCAAATATATATATATAATTACGATCACGATGAACAAGATGCATAGGATAAAACTTCTAATGAAATTCCAATTTCAATCGTTTGTAGTTCCATGATCCCATATCATCACATAGCCTATACCATGTCAATGCATCTCCCCTCAAAGATAAAGGGAAGAACTTCTTCTTGATAACATCATCGAGCATACCTGCAAGCTTAAATAATCCACAAACTTCATCCACATAGATTAAGTGTAAATCGGGATGCAATGTTCCATCTCCTGCAAAAGGACTAGGTAGCAGTTTATGTATCATACCCGAAGGAATTTCAAAGTAAACATTTTCATTTTCAGTAGGTTCATTAGGTTGAGGAACAACTCTTTGCTCTACTTCTCGAGGTGAAGATACCCCGAAAAAACCCCTCACAGGATTACTTTCCATAGTAACAAGTGACAGTAAATTTCAGCACACTATATAAATTTTTCCTTACCAAATTCCACCTACCAAAGGCGCTTCACTCCCCGGAAACGGCGCCAAAAAAGAGTCTTGATGACCCACAAGTATAGGGGATCTATTGTAGTCCTTTCGATAAGTAAGAGTGTCGAACCCAATGAGGAGCAGAAGGAAATGATAAGCGGTTTTCAGCAAGGTATTCTCTGCAAGCACTGAAATTATCGATAACAGATAGTTTTGTGATAAGGTAATTTTTAACGGGTAATAAGTAATGAAAGTGAATAAAGTGCAGCAAGATGGCCCAATCCTTTTTGTAGCAAAGGACAAGCCTGTACAAACTCTTATATAGAGAAAAGCGCTCCCGAGGACACATGGGAATTATCGTCAAGCTAGTTTTCATCACGTTCATATGATTCGCGTTCGGTACTTTGATAATTTGATATGTGGGTGGACCGGTGCTTGGGTGCTGTCCTTACTTGGACAAGCATCCCACTTATGATTAACTCCTACTGCAAGCATCCGCAACCACAAAATAAGTATTAAGGTAAACCTAACCATAGCATGAAACATATCGATCCAAATCAGCCCCTTACGAAGCAACGCATAAACTAGGGTTTAAGCTTCTGTCACTCTAGCAACCCATCATCTACTTATTACTTCCCAATGCTTCCTCTAGGCCCAAACAATGGTGAAGTGTCATGTAGTCGACGTTCACATAACACCACTAGAGGAGTGACAACATACATCTCATCAAAATATCGAACAAATACTAAATTCACATGACTACTAATAGCAAGACTTCTCCCATGTCCTCAGGAACAAACGTAACTACTCACAAAGCATATTCATGTTCATAATTAGAGGGGTATTAATATGCATAATGGATCTGAACATATGATCTTCCACCAAATAAACCAACTAGCATCAACTACAAGGAGTAATCAACACTACTAGCAACCTACAGGTACAAGAGATTGAATACAAGAGATGAACTAGGGTTTTAGAGGAGATGGTGATGGTGAAGATGTTGATGGAGATTAGCCCCCTCCCGATGAGAGGAGTGTTGGTGATGATGATGGCGATGATTTCCCCCTCCCGGAGGGAAGTGTCCCCGGTAGAACAGCTCCGCCAGAGCCCTAGATTGGTTCCGCCAAGGTTCCACCTCGTGGTGGCGGAGTCTCGTCCCGAAAGCTTGCTTATGATTTTTTCTCGGACGAAAGACTTCATATAGCGGAAGATGGGCATCGGAGGGCCACCAGGGGGCCCACAGCTGTGGGCGCGCCTGTGGGGTAGGGCGCCCCATCCTCGTGGATGCAGGGCCCTCCGTATTTTCTTCGCCAAGATTTTTTATTATTTCCAAAAATAACTTCCGTGGAGTTTCAGGACTTTTGGAGTTGTGCAGAATATGTCTCTAATATTTGCTCCTTTTCTAGACCAGAATTCCAGCTGCCGGCATTCTCCCTCTTCATGTAAACCTTATAAAATAAGAGAGAATAGGCATAAGTATTGTGACATAATGTGTAATAACAGCCCATAATGCAATAAATATTAATATAAAAGCATGATGCAAAATGGACGTATCAAGCTTCGCCTTCTCCTTCCCTAGTCCCCGGATGACGCTGGTAGCATTTTCAAACGATTCATCTCGTCCTGCAGCATCATCCAGTTGGAGATCCAACCCATCAGGTCATCGAGCATAGCGCGCATGCGCCTGTGAGAGTCCGCGCCTGCCCACGAGACATTTTCCCAGTCCACCGCGGTGCCGGAGGACATCTCGGCTGCATTCATGGTGCGGTGGGACATCTCTACTGCTTCCACGGTGCGGCCGGACTAGTCTGTTGCATCGACGATGCGGCAGGACCTCTATGCTGCTGCGGCAGCGTGATGAGACCTCTGTGCTGCTATGGCGGCGCGGCGGGACATGTCGGCTGCTTTCGCGACATGGCGGGACATCTCTCGTGCTTCCGCTTCCATGCTCGCCTCTCCCTGGTAGTAATATCTCGACCCGAAACTTGTGTGGGCCATGGAAGACGCAAGGGAACGACAATGAATGACTTGTTTGTTTTTTCGGATGAGGAGTTGAGGAGGAATGTGTAGTCATCTTGGAGTAGATAGTATTTATAATCGAGTACTAATATGCTCCTAAGTGGGAAACCATTTAGGTTTTGATCGGTGTGAACAGGTTTGCAACTAAATATAGCGCGGTAGTAATTTGGAATGCGACGGGATGTGGGCTCTAAATTTATTGACGATTCTATAAGTTCTAAGTGCGGCACTATTCCTGGATGGCGTAACGTGGGCACGCTCTCTCGGTCGCGTACGTGGCGTTTGCACCATAGGGTGCACCGCAATAGGCGATGTTAGCACACGTCTTGTTCCACCAATCGTGCGCACTCGTTATTACCATCGTGCATGCTTCTTTTAATTAGTATGTGTGCCCGTCTAGTGTACACACGGTGATCCGTCTAACTATTTTTGTTTGTTGTGGCTAATTGCAAACAGTTCATCCATGTGAATTGTATGTCGTCAATCGCAGACACCTTGATCTGGCTGTCGTTTCTGGTGTGTTTCCTAATCACAAACAGTTCATCCGTTTGAAGTGTTTGCCGTCAATTGCAGACACCTTGATCTGGCTGACCGTATTTTTTGTGTTGCCTAATCGCAAACAATTCATCCGTCTGAAGTGTATGCCCTCAATCGCAAACAACTTGATCTGGCTGACCATTTTTTTTTGTTGCCTAATCGCAAATAGTTCATCTGTTTGAAGTGTATGCCCTCAATCACAGACACCTTGATCTGGCTGACCATTTCCGTTGTGTTGCCTAATCACAAACAATTAATCCGAGTGAAGTGTATGCCCTCAATCACAGACTACTTGTTCGTGTTCTTCTGCCTCATCACAAATAGTTCATTGAACTGAACCGGATGCCACGCATCGCACACACAACTAAAATCTGAACTGTGTTTGATGTATCCGCCATCGCAAACATTTTGCATCTTTTTTGATGGGTTTTTACATCACCGTTTGCAATTAATGTATCGCACACAATTTCATCGAAGGGCTCTAATTATAGTGTCGCGTTAACACACTTGAATATTAGCTACATCCAATGCACAAGTATGATCATAGTGCTCCCTAGTTGGTGATTCTATAAGAGAAGATGGAGACTCAAATAAAAAATAAAAATTGCATAAAGTAAATAGATAGGTCCTTCGTAGAGGGAAGCAGAGATTTGTAGAGATGCGAGAGCTCAAAGCTTAAATTGAGAGATAAAATATTTTGGGAGGCATACTTTTCCCGTCAAAGAAAACGACCAAGAATTCCCAATAATTTCCATGCTAGATACATCATAGGCGGTTCCCAAACATAAAATAAAGTTTATTCCTTTTTCCACCATTCTTTCACAATCCATGGCTAGCCATATAATTTTAAAAGTAATTTTCCTATTTTATTTAAAAGCTTTTTCTTAAGGCTAGAAATGATATTTGATAGGAAAAAAATATTTTATTCTTTTAAAAATATTTGACAAAAACCTAGGGAAACTCAGAGGACATATATTGTCCATGTATAAGAGTTTCACCACATGGTAATTGTAACATCCCAAATTTTCAATCTGGAATGTTATACATAGGTCATCCATGAATATCATATTTTATTGCATCTTCGTTCCGCAATCCTCGAAATCCTAAGCAACTCAAGGACCCTCGGAGAGAGTTGGGGATTTTCTGGTTTTCATATTTGATTTTTATCAAATAGTAAAAAACGAGGATTTTTTATTTTAATTATTTTTCTCTCCGGAAAAATATTTCATAATAAAATAAATGAGGGAAGATAATATGACATCTTCAAAACAATTGAAATATTGGAGGAAAATTTTTAAAATCATTTGTTGGATTTTATTTGATTTTATTTGCGTTAGAAAAATTGCACGTTTTCAAAAATTGCATTAAGGGCCAAGAAAATGTTCATCTCGTTCTAAATATTGCATTTAGACGGTGAAAATTTGTTTTGGTATTTTTAGATTTTTATTTATTTTTCTAGGATTTTTCTAAGTCCCGGCGAAATTTATTTAAAAAACAAGAAAACTCCCACACAAGACTAAGACCCGATCGGCCGAGGCCTGACCAGTGTTCAATCACGGGCGCCGCCTTTCCTTGCGCCAACAGTGTTGTCCGAGGCGGACACCGCCTCCGCCGTAGCCGCTTGCCCTCCCCAAGCCGCCACACCTCCTCCTTAAATACCCCCGCCGCCTCACCACCACCACCCGCCACCACCACGCCTGGCTCAAGCCCGAGCCGAGCCCGAGCCTCTGGCCACGCCCGAGCCCCGCCACCGCCGCCCGAGCCGCCGCCGAGTCGCTGCCGCCGCCGCCGAGCCCGAGCCCCGCTGAACCCCGCGGCCGAGCGAGGTAGCCACTGGCCGCCCCGGTTTTCCAATGAAAACCGTTTCGGTTTTTTTAGAAAACCCTAGGTTTTCTTTTTTTATTTTAGCTCGGTTTATTTCTTCGATTTATTTATTTAGCGAGCGTTCGCTCGTTCGTTCGTTTTAACGAACGCGTTCTTCGTTTAGGTCAGATAACGAACGTTCGTTCGTTAAGCTGTTCATCGCTTTTTCTTTTTATCGGATTTATTCCGCAATTTTTCTGATCGCGATTTCTGATCCGATGTTCGATCTAGTATAACTTTTCGCTCGTTTATCAGAATCAGGCGATTCAAGCGCCTAGAGTTTCGTCTCGAAACCCTCTTTCTGTTTAATCAACTCAAACAAGTTTTTGCCTCTGTAAAATTTGACCTAGGTTCAGATTAGTAAACAGATCTTGTTTCTTTCGCCGTTTGAATTTTGTTGCTCCGTTTGGTTTGATTCTCTTTGCGAATCGGAGTTCTTAAGTTGAACTTTCTGGTCAGCCTCGTTTACTTGAGTTTTGCTTATGCATCTTTGCTTGTTGCTTACGTATGTTATTGTTTGCTTGCGATAGAATTCTCGGAGTGCGAAGCGTGTTACTACGAGTCTCTAGGATTCGCGGATCGTCAGCAAGGCAAGTAACACTTTGATAATACTCTTTTCATACCCAGTTTTTATGCATTAGCTCAATCCTCAAATATTGCATGGTTAGGATGTCATTAACTTGTGGGTTGGAAAGTAGTAGTTGAGGTAGAACCTAATTCCCTGTTACTATCAATCCCTTGGGATTTACTTCTACGTGTTGCTTTTATTGCTATGCTATGCTCGTAGACGTGGTTGGGTTGAGTGAATTCATGACAGATGTGAGATTGTTAATTAATGGTTTAATTTAAGGTGGCAACTTTAATACACATCTTGGTGGATTGAGGCACCTGGGGAACCCAGTGTTGTCTGTTTTATTTTTTGGAAATCCCGGGGTACCCATGTGATCTTCCTATGGACCGCCACCTGTGCTCAAAGGAATCGAGATTATTCATGCTAGAAACTTCTGTGTGCAGCCACAAGCTACTATGGGCTCTAGCATAGTTGAGTAAGTTACGTGAAGCTCTTGAAGAGGTAGATTAGCAGGTAGTGGGTTTTGTAGGTTTGGTATGGTCTACCGGAGTAGAGAGTTAATGTTTCTGAAAGACTGTGTCTCGGTCATCCGTTTCTCAAACACCATGCAGTGCGAGAAATCAATGGAGGAGATCGAGTCTTTTGGGGAAAAGTGCACAAACCTCTGCAGAGTGTACAATCTAATCATGGTTAGCTGTGTCCCCTGTTATGTACAATTTTGAGTATCTAGTACTTGAGTATTCACATGTATCTCATCTCTTTTAACTAATATTGTTGGGTTGTTAACTACTTTAATTGGGATTGAGTTGGGGTTATACCTTCTCAATGTTTCAACCACCATGATAGTTAAATTGAAATTTATTCCTTTGTTGTAGGGAAAAAATGGCTTTTCACAAAATTATAACCATAGAGCTTTCCACCAGCCATATATGCATGTAGTGATAGCATTATTACATTTCGCTTTCTGTTGTGTTATATTGCGGCATATTCCATGTCTTTGACCCGTTCTCGGGCTGCAACGTATTATGTTGCAGACTTTTCAGGCCAGGAGTAAGGTTCGTTAGGTCGTTGTCGTGCAGCCCAGCTATGCCGTTGGAGTTGATGGACTCACTTTATCTTCCAAGCCTTCCGCTGTTATCGCATTAGATGGCCTTAAGCCATATTATTGTAATAAGTTCTCCTGTGAGACATTCGATGTAATAAGTGTGTGGTTGCTACTCTGTTATAAATCCTTCGAGTAATCGTGTGTGTCGGCATTCGATCCAGGATGACCTTTGAAACACGAGACTTGACCATCTCGAGGTCGGGTCGCTACAAGATGGTATCGAGCACACGCCGAGTGTAGGACACGACCACTAAGATAAACCATAGGTCACTCTTCTCTACTCATTTCGACTCCTCTCCGCTTTTCCACTCTTTAGGATGACGGAGATGAAGAACAAGTTTGCACAACCGGATGAAGACACACCTTTTGGACGCCACTTGAAGGAAGTCACTAGGTACTTGAACATTGGAATACCAAGCTTCACCGGACGCATAACGCCACCTTACCTCAAGAGGAGTGCTGGATGATTCAAGTACAAGTTCGGGAAGGACGTTCTCGCCAACTTCTAAACCCATAAAATTTTCTTTCAAGCACCCACCGGAGTCTAGGCAAGAGCATGGCAGCCCACATTACCATGGGACGATTGGAGAAGTCTACAACAGGGAGCTTAAAGACACCATCTATCAAATATGTGGGCGCCGAGACGAGCAATGGGAAGTAATCAGCACCAAGAAGGATAGATCCATTGCAGCTTTCATCCAGGAGCTAAACCAGCACATTCGATGTCAGGAGAACCAGATGTGCGTAGACATGATGGAGTTGAAGAAGGCGAAGACCAGGATCATCGAACTGGAGGAAGAACTCAAGTTTACATGCGATGGATATGAGGAGGAAATCAAGACACTACTGGAGAAGAATGACGACCTAGTTAAGAAGATCAGAGTATTCATGGGAGGACCAGCACCGGAAGAAGAAGACGATGACCCCACTTGCCCGGACAACTACATCATCATCGACTACACTGATTCCGATCCAAGTGATGATGACTACAAAGACAAAGCTGGAGCAGACATCATGGAGTCTTCCACCGATCAAAATTTCTAGATGACCATCATATATTAGTAGTATTTTCCCCATGTATCTAGTATTAGTTGAGCACTTTTGCGATAGATCTAGATTGTTTGTATGCCCTTGCTTGATTGATTGAGTGAAATGATTGTGTTTGCCTCATATGCATATGGGTAGTGTTTTCTCATTAGACCTTTTTTTCTATTCTAATCTCTTCCATCTAAACCCATCAGATGCCGCCAAGACGTGACACCGGTTTTGCTTTCGCACCGGAGCTCACCCAGTTGATCCAGCAGCAGAATGCCTTGATGCAATTGCTAGTTTAGGACCAGGGCAACAACAACAACAATAACCCGCCGCCAGTGGACAACTTAGCCCGTTTCCTAAGGTTACAACCGCCGGTGTTTTCCAAAGAGCACCGAGCCAATAGTTCTTGATGATTGGCTACGCCCATTGAAGGGAGTTAACCACCGCAGGATGCACGGATGTCGAGAAGGCGCTTTGCCACACATCAATTGGATGGACCATCACCGCATGGTGGGAGAATTACACAGCTACTTTTCCTATAGCCAATGTCACTTGGGACCAGTTTGACAAGCTTTTCAGACATCCCATGTCTCAACCGGAGCCATGGAGATGAAGAAGCGAGTTTCACAATTTACGCCAGGGAACCGTGCATCGTAGCTCAAGACGTGGATGATTTTAGCAAGTTATCACGCTATGCCCCTGATGATGTGGCCACAGATGCCATGAAACAGGAGAAGTTTATGGAAGGGCTGACTGATGAGATGAGCATGCAGTTGATGGTGGCAACTTTCACCAACTACCAGGAGTTGGTAGACAAGGCCCTTATGATTGAAGGAAAGCAACAGCAGATTGAGAGCCGCAAAAGGAAGTATGGACAAGGGAAGTATAAGTCAGGAGCTCAACAGAAGCCCCGCTTAATCCCGAACTCGGGAGGACTTGTTCATAATGATGGAGGTCACAACCACACTGGAGGAGGATCGCATAACCACAAAGGTGCTAAGAATGGGAATGGGAATGGAGTTAATAACAATCAGAACCGCTCCAACCCAGCTACACCCGCCAAAATGGACCTAAGTCAAGTAACTTGCTTTAAGTGCAGGAAGACAGGGCACTATGCCAATGATTGCCCTGAAGGAAGGAATGGAAACGGAAATGGGAGCGCTGGAAAGAAGCCCAATCCATTCAACAAAGGACAAGTGAACCACGTTAACGTGGAGGAAGTTGAAGAGCAGCCGGACGTGGTAATAGGTAAGTTTTTGGTTAAGTCATTTACCGCTCTTGTTCTTTTTGATACTGGTGCATCGCATTCATACATATCAAGGGGATTTGTGGATAAGTTTAAGCTACCAACCCAAACCCTTAGGACCCCTCTTTTAGTGAGCTCACCTGGAGCAGAATACATGGCTAGCCGATGGTGCACCCAGATACCCCTAACCATTGGTACACATGTTTTTCCGTCTGACCTAATTATCTTGGAGTCGCAAGGATTGGATGTGATATTAGGTATGGACTGGATGTCGAAGTATGGGGGAAGCATTGACTATGCTAGCAAATCAATTTATCTTACCACTCCGGAGGGAAAAAGGATTAAGTATGTATCTAGGCCTGTGCCTAGGAGAAGCCAAGTGAGTGCCCTCACGGGAGTTGTTCAGGAGGAAGTGCCTGTAGTGAAAGATTACCCGGATGTTTTCCCGGAGGAGTTACCAGGCATGCCACCGGATCGAGACATCGAGCTTCTGATAGAGCTATTGCCAGGGACAGGGCCAATATCCAAGAGACCCTATCGGATGCCTGAAAATGATCTGGAGGAAATTAAGAAACATGTCAAGGAGTTGTTGGAGAAAGGTTATATTCGAAGGAGTTCATCGCCTTGGGGAGCTCCAGTGCTTTTGGTGGAGAAGAAGGATAAATCCCTGAGGACGGTTGTTGATTACCGAGCCTTGAATGAAGTAACGATTAAGAACAAGTATCCACTACCAATGATCAATGATCTGTTTGATCAGTTGCAAGGAGCTAAGGTGTTTTCGAAGATTGATCTACGATCGGGATACCACCAGTTGAAGATCCGCGAGAAGGATATACCAAAGACAGTGTTCACCACGCGGTATGGATTATATGAGTATACGGTCATGTCGTTTGGACTGACTAACGCCCCTGCCTATTTCATGAGTATGATGAACAAGGTGTTCATGGAATATTTGTACAAGTTTGTTGTGGTGTTTATTGATGATATTATGGTATACTCGAAGAACGAAGAGGAGCACAAGGAGCACTTGCGTTTAGTTCTCAAGAAACTCAGGGAACACCAGTTATACGCCAAATTCAGCAAGTGCGAGTTTTGGTTGAAGGAAGTTGGATTTCTTGGGCATGTTATATCAGAGAGGGTATAGCAAGAGATCCCAAAGAAGGTTCGATCCACCGAATGGTTGGCACCCACTTGATCGGCGAGATCCATGATTTCCTTGGACTCGCAGGATATTATCGGAGATTCATTGAGAATTTTTCCAAGATTGCTAAGCCAATGAATGAATTGTTGAAGAAGGATACTAAGTTTAAATGGACAGAGGATTGCGAGGCAAGTTTTCAGGAGTTGAAGAAACGTTTGACTACAGCCCCAGTGCTAACATTGCCAGATATACATAAGGAGTTTCAAGTGTATTGTGACGCCTCACGCTTGGGACTTGGATGTGTGCTTATGCAGGACGGGAAGGTTGTTTCGTATGCCTCACGACAACTAAAGCCTCATGAGTTGAACTATGCCATGCACGATTTGGATCTAGCAGCAGTAGTGCATGCATTGAAGACTTGGAGACATTATCTTATTGGAAACCATTGTGATGTGTACATAGATCATAAGAGTTTGAAGTACATTTTCACATAGAAGGAGTTGAACCTTAGACAGAGGAGACGGTTGGAACTTATAAAGGATTACGATATGAAGCTACACTATCATCCAGGGAAGGCCAATGTCGTAGCAGACGCTTTGAGCCGTAAGAGTTACGCTAATATCCTTGAAAGTAAGGGATTGCCAAAGGAGTTAGCTGAGGATATCATGGAACTTCGGTTGGAGATTGTTCCAAGAGGTTTCATTGCAACAATGGAAGTTCAGTCTACATTGTTGGACAAGATTCGAGAAGCTCAGAAGGAGGATAAAGAGATTGCTGAGATAAAGGAGAAGATGAGCAAAGGAAAGGCCAAAGGTTTTCACGAGGATGACACGATACCTTATGGTTTGAGGACCGAGTTTATGTGCCCAATAACCCAGAGATCAGGAATTTAATACTTCAGGAGGCCCATGACTCACCATACTCGATACACCCCGGAAACACCAAGATGTATTTGGATTTGAAAGAACGTTTCTGGTGGACTGGTATGAAGAAGGATATTGCCGAGTATGTAGCCGTATGTGATGTATGTCAGTGAGTGAAGGCAGAGCATGAGAAGCCAGCAGGAATGTTACAGCCTATGCCGATTCCCGAATGGAAGTGGGATAAACCTGGCATGGACTTTATCACCGGATTGCCCAGGACCAAAGCAGGATATGACTCAATATGGGTAGTAGTGGATCATTTGACCAAAGTAGCTCACTTCATCCCAGTGAAAACAACTTATACAAGTGCAAAGTTGGCCAAGATATATATGTCCAGGATCGTATGTTTGCATGGAGTTCCGAGGACCATCGTATCAGATAGAGGAACACAATTTACTTCAAAGTTTTGGCATCAGTTACACCAGACACTAGGTACGAGATTGGAGTTCAGTACAACATTTCACTCACAGACAGATGGACAGACAGAGAGAGTCAACTAGATTCTGGAGGACATGTTGAGAGCCTGTGCGCTACATTATGGATCTAGTTGGGATGACAATTTACCCTACGCAGAGTTCTCATACAACAATAGCTACCAGCCAAGTTTGAAGATGGCACCGTTCGAAGCTCTATATGGACGCAGATGTAGAAAACCCCTGATGTGGGATGAGGTAGGAGACCGTCAGTTGTTTGGACCAGATTTTATCAAAGAGTCAGAGGAGAAGGTTAAACTGATCCGTGACAGATTGAGGATAGCTCAGTCCAGGCAGAAGAGTTATGCAGACTCGAAACGCAAGGAGGTAATTTATGAGATTGGGGAAAAAGCATATCTGCGAGTATCACCCTTGCGAGGAATGAAACGTTTTGGAGTTAAGGGAAAATTAGCTCCGAGATTTGTAGGACCATATCGTGTTTTGGAACGGATGGGATAAGTTGCCTACAAACTGGAGTTACCTGAAGGATTGTCAGGAGTTCATGATGTGTTTCACGTTTCACAGTTGAAGAAGTGTCATACTAAGATGGGCGATATACCATTAAGAGATACAGTACCCCTGGAGGCGATTCAGTTGGACAGTAATTTGACTTATGAGGAGAAGCTAGTGAAGATTCTTGACTTTGCCAGCCGAGTCACTCGCAGCAAGGTTATCAAGTTTTGCAAAGTTCAGTGGAGCCACCATACTGAGGAGGAAGCCACCTGGGAACGAGAGGATGATATTCGCAAGGACCACCTGCACCTATTTTCTAGTTAAACCGTAATCTCGAGGACGAGATTCATCTTAAGGGGTAGGTTTGTAACATCCCAAATTTTCAATTTGGAATGTTATACATAGGTCATCCATGCATATCATATTTTATTGCATCTTCGTTCCGCAATCCTCGAAATCCTAAGCAACTCAAGGACCCTCGGAGAGAGTTGGGGATTTTCCGGTTTTCATATTTGATTTTTATCAAATAGTGAAAAACGAGGATTTTTGATTTTAATTATTTTTCTCTCCGGAAATATATTTCATAATAAAATAAATGAGAGGAGATAATATGACTTCTTCAAAACAATTGAAATATTGGAGGAAAAATGTTAAAATCATTTGTTGGATTTTATTTGATTTTATTTGGATTTTATTTGCGTTAGAAAAATTGCATGTTTTCAAAAATTGCATTTAGGGCCAAGAAAATGTTCATCTCGTTCTAAATATTGCATTTAGACGGTGAAATTTTTTTTTGGCATTTTTAGATTTTTATTTATTTTTCTAGGATTTTTCTAAGTCCCGGCGGAATTTATTTTAAAAAATAAAATAAAAACTTCATGGCCAGCCTTCACTGAAGGCCGAGGCTGCAGGCCGGCCCAACCGCCGGGCTTGCAGGTCCGAGGCGGACACCGCCTCCCGCCGCCGCTTGCCCTCCCAAGCCAGACTTCACGCCTCACCACCACCACCACCGCCGGAGCCCGAGCCGAGCCCGAGCCCCGCCACGCCGCCCGAGCCTCGCCACCCCTGAGCCGCAGCCGACTGGACCGCTGGCTCGCTGAGCCCGAGCCTCACTGAACCCCACCGGAGTCTAGCGAGGTAGCCGCCCCGCCGCCCCGGTTTTCCAAAGAAAACCGTTTCGGCTTTTTAGAAAACCCTAGGTTTTCGTTTTTTTATTTTAGCTCGGTTTATTTATTTAGTGAGCGTTCGCTCCTTCATTTGTTTTAACGAATGCGTTCTTCGTTTAGGTTCAGATAACGAACGTTCGTTCGTTAAGCTGTTCGTCGCTTTTTCGTTTTATCGGATTTATTCCGTGATTTTTCTGATCGCGATTTCTGATCCGATGTTCGATCTAGTATAACTTTTCGCTCGTTTATCGAAATCAGGCGATTCAAGCACCTAGAGTTTCGTATTGAAACCCTCTTTCTGTATAAACAACTCAAACAAGTTTTTGCCTCTATTAAATTTGACCTAGGTTCAGATTAGTAAACTGATCTTGTTTCTTTCGCCGTTTGAGTTTCGTTGCTCCATTTGGTTTGATTCTCTTTGCGCACCGGAGTTCTTAAGTTGAACTTTCTGGTCAGCCTCGTTTACTTGAGTTTTGCTTGTGCATCTTTGCTTGTTCCTTATGTATGTTATTGTTTGCTTGCGATAGCATTCCCGGAGTGCGAAGCGTGTTACTACGAGTCTCTAGGATTCATGGATCGTCAAAGAAGGCAAGTAACACTTTGATCATACTCTTTTCATACCCAGTTTTTATGAATTAGCTCAATCCTCAAACATTGCATGGTTAGGATGTCATTAACTTGTGGGTTGGTAAGTAGTAGTTGAGGTAGAACCTATTGCCATGTTACTATCAAACCCTTGGGAGTTACTTCTACGTGTTACTTTTATTGCTATGCTATGCTCGTAGACGTGGTTGGGTTGAGTGAATTCATGACAGATGTGAGATTGTTAATTAATGGTTTAATTTATGGTGGTAACTTTGATACACATCTGGGTGGATTGAGGCACGTGGGGAACCCAAAGGTTGTCTGCTTTTATTTTTGGAAATCTCGGGATACCCGTGTGATCTTCCTATGGACCGCCACCTGTGCTCAAAGGGAACTGAGATTATTCATGCTAGAAACTTCCGTGTGCAGCCACACGCTACTATGGGCTCTAGCATAGTTGAGTAAGTTACGTGAAGCTCTTGAAGAGGTAGATCAACAGGTAGTGGGTTTTGTAGGTTTGGTATGGTCTACCCGAGTAGAGAGTTAATGTTTACGAAAGATCGTGTCTCGGTCATCCGTTTCTCAAACACCATGCAGTGCGAGAAATCAACTAAGGAGATCGAGTCTTGTGGGGAAAAGTGCGCAAACCTCTGCAGAGTGTACAATCTAATCATGGTTAGTCGTGTCCCCGGTTATGGAAAATTTTGAGTATCTAGTACTTGAGTATTCACATGTATCTCATCACTCTTAACTAATATTGTTGGGTTGTTAACTACTTTAATTGGGATTGAGTTGGGGGTATACCTTCTCAATGTTTCAACCACCATGATAGTTAAATTGAAATTTATTCCTTTGTTGTAGGGAAAAATTGGCTTTTCGCAAAATTATAACCATAGAGCTTTCCACCAGCCATATATGCATGTAGTGATAGCATTATTCTGTTCCTCCTCTATTGTGTTATGTTGCAAGCATATTCCATGTGCTGACCCATTCTCGGGCTGCAACGTATTATGTTGCAGACTTTTCAGACAAGGAGTAAGGTTCGTTAGGTCGTTGCCGTGCAGCTCAGCTATGCCGTTGGAGTAGATGGACTCACTTTATCTTCCAAGCCTTCTGCTGTTATCGCATTAGATGGCCTTAAGCCATATTATTGTAATAAGTTCTCTTGTGAGACATTCAATGTAATAAGTGTGTGATTGCTACTCTATTATAAATCCTTCGAGTATCGTGTGTGTCAGCATTACTGATCCAGGGATGACACTGAAACACAGAGACTTGACCATCTGAGGTCGGGTCGCTACAGTCATGTTCAAAATATTAGTCAAATCCCTCAAAAACCCTTTCTGGATATTTCAAGCTTTTGAAATATTTACAAAGGAAATATGCTCCAAAAATTCCAAGAAACTTCTAGCATGTCACATATGACATGTTTGATGATCTTGACAAGTATCATGTCATGGAGAATAGTATAACCCCATGAAATCCCCTCAAAACCATTTCTGTCCATTTTGAAGTTTGAGCAACTTTACATCGCCAAAACATGTCCAAATGCTCTCAAATCTTGTGAACATGCTAAAATGGTCTAATCATTCATCTAGACCAAATGGCACAAGTTGGATAAAATGTTATATTGATCAAAGTGCCCCAAAACCCTCTCTGACCAGAATCAAATTTGAACAACTTTGTACTACCAACTTTCTCTCCTTGACCACAACTTTGGTGAGCATATTCAGATGACCAAATGGGTCCACTACACCAAGTGGCGCAAAGGAGAAGTGATTTGCTCAATTAGATCCGCACAAGTTCATTTATGCTAATTTCTAGGGTTTACAAAAGTTGCATTGGCAACTTTGCCCAAATAAGCTCCAAATTGGTGGAAGGCCCTAATTATATGTGCCATTTCACCCTGTGGAGTCCCATGCCAAATGGAGTTCATTTTCTTAACCAAGCAAGCATCAAACACCTTCTTCCACTTTACCAAAATTCCATTTTTGACCACTTCCACTAATCTCCATGACCCTATGTTTTTACCACGGCTGCCCCAGGTCACCTCCTACCTCCAGTAACTCTCCTCCTTCAACAGCTCGATTATTTGGGGGTAAAACCCATCTCTTTCTCTCTCGGGCCACCCATGGCAACTCCTCCTCTCTCTCTCATTTCTATATGCAGCGCCCACCAAGCTCCTCGACCACTGAGCATGCTACAAGGCCTCAAGACTGTAGCCGCCGCCAACCGCCTCCGGCCACCTCGGCCTCCCCAACGTGTCTCACGAGGCCGCCTCGGCGTCTGGGACACGGCACGCTGCCGCCCCTCCTGGACCTCTCTCCTCCTCTCAGAGAGCTCACTGAAGGCCCCGGATGCTGCCCACGGAGCACCGGTGCCTCACCCATATAAAGCCACCCCGAGCACCACTCTGGCCTCTCCCCGCTATCCCTCTCTGCCAGGAACCTCCCAGACAAGCTCCCTCTCCCCCTCGTGCCCTCTGTCCACCTCCATGGCCGGAGCAGTGCCGCCGGCCTCTGCCTAGATTCGGCCGCCTCAGCTCCTCTTTCTCACCCCTAGCCCCTCCAGCGCCCTGATATAACCACCTCCGACCCACCCCGGGATCCCTTACTTCCCATTCTCGCCGTGTCGTCATGCCCATCTCCGCCATCGCCGATCTCCGCCATGGCCGATGCTTCGCCCGACTCTGCCGCTCCCCGAGTCCAGCGCGACCATCTTTGGGCGCGGAGTGGAGCGGGGCATCTCCCAGACCACCTTCCTGGCCCGGTGTGTGGGAGCGGCGGAACCATCACCGGCGGCGCGGGCGTCCGCCATCGCCTGCCTGCCGGGAGGAAGAAGGAGGAGGCGGAAGAGAGAGATGGCATGGGGCTCAAGGTGTCGGCGACTCGTGGACCGGGCCCGCAAGTTTAAGTGGAACGGTTTCAAAGGAAGCCGCCTTCCGCTGACGACGCATTTACGATTACGGAGTACGCCGCTTCACCACCTCCTCACAGCTAAGCCACTGGGTTGAGCCAGTAGGCATTTTTTTAGCTGGGCTTCGCCCAGCGCGCGTTATAAGGTTGATTCCTTTCCTCTTCTTATTATTTTCCAGAAATATTGTAAAATCCATAAAATATTCATATTAACTCCAAATTTGATGATTCAAATTTCTAGTAGCTCATAAAATCATGATCTATCTCATGGTGCAACTTGCACATTTTTCCAGAAACTTTTTCTTCACAAACATTTTTCAAATCTTGTTTTTCCATTTCTGTGATGAACTTTAGAAAATCACAAAGAACTCATTTTTTATCCAAATTCCATGATTAAAATTCCTAGATGCTTATAAGTTCAAAACTTAGTTTTTGAAAAAATTTCCCAGTATTTTCTATGCCACATAAAATATTGCTCCACTTCTCCATATATTGCCAACTTTGCAAATTCATAGGAAAATTATTTGAACTCCAAATCCTGTGAAACCAACTCCTAGGTGCTTCTAAAATTATTCCTTGTGAAAAGGGTACATTTTCTCATTTTTCAAAATCATTCTTTCGTACACTTCTTGCAAATCCACAAATCCCTTGATTCCATCATATTGAAATGTTCAGAGATATTCATAGATCAAATCCCAATCAAACCACTTTGGTCATCCCTCATATGACCAAAGGTATCCTAGAAAAGTCCAACTTACATTTCTAGAACACTTTTTTTTGCCTTGTTGTGTTTCTTATTGTGATTGTTTCCGATGTTAGTTGACGAAGTAGACAAAGTACTTGGAGAAGGACCAGAAGATTTCAAGACTCCGATGAACCAGGCAAGCAACACTTTGACCGTGTCTATGAAACCCTTTCTATGCATGTCATATAGCACTTTTATTGCTTGCATCGGAGACATGATGATGGGGTGACCACATGGGGTGGTTTGCCACCGATACTTCCTCGTTGATACTTGCATGGTGCATGACCCTACCTCCTTATGAGGGTTATGCCGGTTGGAGTAGATAGGATGCTAAAGTAGATGCTACGCAAAAAGGGACGGGAATATGCATGGTGATGGAGACAAAGTATTTTCAAAAGACTTTTCGAAAACCCCGTCGGGTGCCACTTATGCCCGAGGGAGATAATGAGATGGGTAACCACTTGATGACGAAGTGGTGTACTGAGGCAAGTATGTGTGTTGTTTTCGAAAACGGATTAGATTTTAGATTTGTCGACTGTCCCAACCTTACATGCGCAACCACTCTACCCTTGTATGGGAAAGGGCATTATTGATTACCTAGGCCGATACTAGCTTGGAGCCCGCATTACTAGTGACGGGGGAGAGTTGGTGCTCTCTCTCGGGACGGGGTCGTGCCAGGTAGGGCGGCCATGACTGTTTTCACAGGACACCGTACACAGCGTTGGTCCCTTCGTGTATGCATAATAATGTGAAAAGGGCAGAGTCCCACGATCTTTTGCTTATACACGAGGGCCGTGTATCAATGAGTGGACTCTTTGTTAGTGTCGTCTAGGGAAAGATAGTGATCGGGTGCTTACCCCGGGTACATGAGGTACCACAGGTCGTGGATGACACGGAAGTTCCCCCGGATCTTGTGGGTAAAGTGAGCAACCTCTGCAGAGTGTAAAACTATTCGAATAGCCGTGTCCACGGTCAAGGACAGTTGGGCGGTGCTGCTTAAACTACGTCCAGAGTTTACAAACCGTGTGTGTGTGTTGATAAAACTATTTGGGTTAAGTCATATGGCTTGACACGATGATCAAGTTGGATTGGTGTCCAACTCCGCTTATGTTGATATCTGTAACTTGTTCATATGGACATCTGTACTCTCATGATGCATACTTCACAGGTTGATAGATCATGTCATTGCACTCAAAACTAGCTTTCTGCAAATTACCTACTTAGTGCTATATCATTGCATTTTCGTGCCTTGTTCCAATTATGGGTTGCTTGCGAGTACATTCAAAGTACTCATTGGCTTGCCACTGGTTATTTTATTGGCCAGGCACGAAAGAACAGGATATGATGAAGAACGCTTCGGTGACGAACATGCGAGCTCGGACGCTTCCAAGTCAGAATGCCTGTAGGGTTAAGGCAGATGGCATGGGTTCTACTTATCAACGAAGATTTCTGCTGCTTAAGTTTATTTGGTATTCAACCCTTATGGCTTTATCTATGTAAGACTTGACCATAATGGTCATAATTTGTGTAAGACGGTATGTTTGGATGTAAGACTCTTGTTATTCAGCTTCTGTGTGTTCAGTGAGCATTGGTCTCTGGGATCAGTGTACACGTGCATTCGGTGATCACGACTTATGAGTCGGGGTCCCCACAGAGATGGTATCAGAGCCATCCTGACTATAGGAAGCCTTAGTTAGCATGGTCGTTAGTTAGGGTAAAACTATTTCCAAAACTACTACTAGTTTTCAAAACTATATATACTTCTCTTCCCTTTTGAGTTTTCCGAAAACTAAGCTATACTTTCCTCTTCCCCTTCAATTTTAATGGTCGCTAGAATCCTTATGCCCCTGACCACGGGATTCCTTGTAATCCTTGTGGATAATCTAGAAGGAAGACACCTTGACAAACACTCACCCACCTCTTCTGAACCCAAGATTGGCGACACCACAACAAGACAATGCCAACAGAAGACACGCCTTTGAAGAATGAGGACATGAAGACCGAGAGGATGGTGACACCTTTGAATTTTCCCCAGGATGATGCAACCTTGTCCTATGACAATCAGGGTGTAAGATATGCAATACCACGATAGACATCGCTAATAGAGCAATCATGTCCTTACCGTTGTTGTATCGGCAACCACCGATGGATGAGAACCTCGCCATTTGGCCCGCCTCACTATAGTGAGCAGGAAAATGGTTCTCTTCATACCCCGCTCTTGGTGTCGATGTTGTCATCAACGTAACCGACATGTTGAACCTCTACTATGCCTTGTTAATGTCCTTGCATAAAGGATTACAAACCTGGTACCATCGACGCCTTAGAAAGCAAAAGCGATCATCATGATTAAGAAGACAAGAGAAGACCAAGTCAAAGACAGCCACGAGGAGCCACCATCACCCCATCACCTCATCAGGCGAGAAGTTGTCGAAGATTCTTCAGGCTCAGTCCAGATCGTTTCATCAAACAAGAGACGTAGCAACACCTGAGGAAAACTCAGAAGACTGCATGAGGCACAAGGTTAGACTATTGAGTCCGAGAACCCCTAGGGTAGGATGAGTCGTGTACCCCCTATGCGCAGTCGAGTCGGTATGATGGTTCGAATAGAACCATGATTGTGTGTTGCTTTTTTTATTTGTTTGTGTTTTGATATAGGTCGCACTTTTGCCCTAGGCGACAAGTATGCAACTATATCACCTTCCTTACCTTGTTTTCCTTTGTTTGGCCCTTTTTGCCGCCCGTTTGTTTGCACCTGCACTATAGAACCCCCTTTAGGCATTCCCCTCCTCTATGCTACTCTTCCCTCTCATCTCTCTCTCCTTAACTGAAGATCGGCAAGAGAAGGTACACCAAGGATTCTACTTCGACAGCCAACTAGCACTGAAGAACTTTTCTACAGCCTCCTCGACCAAGTAAAACCCCGTAGAGTTATGATTAACCCCCCAGATTAGAGACCCATTCCTTGAACCTTCGAGACTTCACGAGATACCCCAGCTCGAGTCCTTAACCATGAGCTTAACCTACGGAATCACAAGAGAACAAGTTAAGCTGCAGTAAGCCTTGCTTATCACTGGGTTCATTATGGAACTAATGAGCATAGTGAACGAGAACATTATCTTCCTCAGATAGCACCAGAACTGACGATGCCATAGGGAGGACCAATTTCAGGATATAGGAATAGGGAACAAATGACTTGATGAGTTTATATCAGTGACCTTGAGGAACTATCTGAGACTCTTTGGTGGATTATAAGGCTTTCAGTTGAACTTGGTGGGATCATGTTAATAAAGTAGCGTAGCTATCATTACCACTGAGTAAATTGGATTTAGTAGGAAAATTATGATCGCAAGCTGAAACTCCTGGAAGTGAAAGGATTTGACTTGATCAGATGATATTGATAGGAGACAGTTGATATTACGTAAATAACTTGAGGGAAACATGTAGGATTCCTCGTTGGACAAGAGATTTGTATTTAAATACGTGATCCTAGTTGAGTATAGATGCTGAGTAAGCCTGCAGGATTCGGAGTAAATTGGATTTTGACTCATGATCTTGATCATGATACTATGTTTCTTGGTGGACAATAAAGCAGGAGATCTGATTAATTGTCGGAGTTGATTTAGGGATCTATATAAGCCTGACCTTGGAGTTTACTTGGCCATGATAAATGGAAATTGGTGGACTGACTATAGTAAAGATGGCCCTTTCAAGTATTTGGGGATTATAGGGACTTTAGGAGATCATGTGGAACACCATAGACATTGGATTGTAGAATTAATGAATTGTGTAGTGATTGATGGAAGTTAATTAATGGGCTTTTGAAGTTGATTCATAGGAAGTAAACAAGATCTTGGAGTGGCATACGACGTGTTTCCTTAGGATAGAGATGCACTAACATGGACCTTGGAAGAATAGGATGAGCACTTGGATTGTCGTGTTTTATTCCAGCTTGGAAGCTTGTATGCTCTACCCATGGATTTTTAGGGGTAGCCATACATATGAGTTTGGGGATAGTTCACATGTATGATTTTGTTAGACCTCTTCTCAGGAGCCATGAGGATATAAATAGAATGAGTAATGATTGAAGTTGGTCTATACAAGAGGATGCTTTTAGTGGTATGAGGTTATTCGTTTGGAGTACTAGATAGAGCTATTTGCATCTCAGGAATTGTGCTCAAGGATAAGATGATAAATGTTCACTCGCACCCTAGAATCCTTGAAACCCTTAAGCCCTACCAAGCTACAACATGGTCGTATCATGACCATGGGTCTTGACTCTAGATCGAGAACACCTTGGACCATACTCAACCGTGACCACCACCAATACCCCATACTACCTTATGTACATCATGAACAAAGTCTTCATCGAGTACTTGGACAAGTTGGTTGTCATCTTTATTTTGGTAACATACTTGTCTACGAGAACACGGAAGAAGAACCGTTGAGCTGGTCAAGGAACATCTAAAGATCATCATGTCTAGGGGGAAGAACTACACCAACCACCATCGTCAAGAAGTAAACCTCCGCATCGAAGACCAGGTGTATCTGCAAGCCACTTCTCTCAATGGAACCAAGCATTTCCATGTCAAAGGGAAGCTCACACCAAGATTTATCGACCCCCTCCAAGATCGCCGCAAGACGAAGAGTAGACGGCTACCAGCTGGAGCTACCACCTGAGTCACCCACTGTGCACAACATTTTTACACACAACACCACTTCGGAAGTGCTTCCAACATCCTAACCAACCCGATCCCTACAAGGACGTCGATCACCAAGCCATCGACCTCCAGCCCAATATGACTTACGCGAAAGACCCTAATGGAAATATGGATCAAGCAGGATGTCATACACGAAGACACACCATCGAGTACTTCAAGGTTCAATAGAGCACCACTCGGAAGCACAAGCGGTATGAGGACAAGAAGACTACCCCGGATCCAGTTTTCGTATTCCTTTCCACGCCTAGTTTGGGAATCTCGGGGACGAGATTCTTGTAAGGGGGATAGGTCTGTCACACCCTGATTTTCATGCCACAACACTTAAGCTAATATATCATATGATAAAGTGTGGTTTGGCAAAAGCTCTTGCGTTATTTTGCTTTTATTTGGAGTTGGTTTTCTCTTTGTGTTTTCAAGTGCTCTTAAAAGTCAACATAGCTTCACCTTCTATACTTCATCTCTTGCCCCAAGCTTCTGCCCAATGATCATGCCATGTGTATAGAGCAATATAGTATTTTCTTACAAAAATAATTTGGCCAAATAGTATTTTCAAAAATTAGTTTTTCAAAAACCCCTGAATTGAGGTTTGCACTGCAAGTACTTAATTAAGGGTAGTAAAAATCTTTTCAAAGGTATATTTGAATCCTATTAGATATAGTACTCCCATAAACCACAAAAATATAATTTTAAAAGTAATTTTCCTATTTTATTTAAAAGCTTTTTCTTAAGGCCAGAAATGGTCTTTGATAGGAAAAAATTATTTTATTGTTTTAAAAATATTTGACAAAAACCTAGGGAAACTCAGAGGACATATATTGTCCATATATAAGAGTTTCAGGACATTGTCATGTTCAAAATATTGGTCAAATCCCTCAAAAACCCTTTCTGGATATTTCAACCTTTTGAAATATTTATAAAGGAAATATTCTCCAAAAATTCCAAGAAAATTCTAGCATGTCACATATGACATGTTTGATGATCTTGACAAGTATCATGTCATGGAGAATAGTATAACCCCATGAAATCCCCTCAAAACCATTTCTGTCCATTTTGAAGTTTGAGCAACTTTACATTGCCAAACATGTCCAAATGCTCTCAAATCTTGTGAACATGCTGAAAGGTCTAATCATTCATCTAGACCAAATGGCACAAGTTGGAGAAAATGTTATATTGATCAAAGTGCCCCAAAACCCTCTCTGACCAGAATCAAATTTGAACAACTTCGTACTACCAACTTTCTCTCCTTGACCCCAACTTTGGTGAGCATATTCACATGACCAAATGAGGCCACTACACCAAGTGGTGCATCAAGGAGAAGTGATTTGCTCAACTAGATCTGCACAAGTTCATTTCTGCTAATTTCTAGGGTTTACAAAAGTTGCATTGGCAACTTTGCCCAAATAAGCTCCAAATTGGTGGAAGGCCCTAATTATATGTGCCATTTCACCCTGTGGACTCTCATGCCAAATGGAGTTCATTTGATTAACCAAGCAAGCATCAAACACCTTCTGCCACTTTACCAAAATTCCATTTTGACCACTTCCACTAATCTCCATGACCCTATGTTTTTACCACAGCTACCCCAGGTCACCTCCTACCTCCAGTAACTCTCCTCCTTCAACAGCTCAATTATTTGGGGGTAAAACCCATCTCTTTCTCTCTCGGCCACCCGTGGCAACTCCTCCTCTCTCTCTCATTTCTATATGCAGCACCCCACCTAGCTCCTCGACCACTCTAGAGCATCCAAGGAAGCTCCAGGACACAAGTGGACATGCCTCGACCTTTTAAATGGCCATGTCGGCCATTTGGTCAGCCTGTGGCGCTACAGGCGCCTCAAGACTTGTAGCCGCCGCCCAACCGCCTCCAGCCACCTCGGGCCTCCCCAGTGTGTCTCATGAGGCCGCCTCGGCGTCTGGGACACGGCACGCTGCCGGCCCCCTCCTGGACCTCTCTCCCCTCCCCTCTGCAGAGCTCACCAAGCACGTCCGTGGACGCTGCCCACGGAGCACCGGTGCTTCACCCATATAAGGCCACCCCGAGCAGCACTCTGGCCTCTCCCCGCTCTCCCTCTCCCCCAGGAACCTCCCGGACAAGCTCCCTCTCCCCCTCGTGCCCTCTGTCCACCTCCATGGCCGGAAGAAGGTGCCGGCCTCCTCCTAGATTCGGCCGCCTCAGCTCCTCTTTCTCACCCCTAGCCCCTCCAGCGCCCTGATATAACCACCTCCGACCCACCCCGGGATCCCTTACTTCCCATTCTCGCCGTGTCGTCGTGCCCATCTCCGCCATCGCCGGTCTCCGCCATGGCCGATGCTCCGCCCGACTCTGCCGCTCCCCGAGTCCAGCGCGACCATCATTGGGTGCGGAGTGGAGCGGGGCATCTCCCAGACCACCTTCCTGGCCCCGGGTGCAGGGGAGCGGCCGGAACCATCACCGGCGAGCGCGGCGTCCGCCACTGCCTCTGCCCGTCGGGAGGAAGAAGGAGGAGGCGGGAAGAGAGAGATGGCATGGGGCCCGCGTGTCGGCCGACCGTGGACTGGCCCGCAAGTTTAAGTGGAACGGTTTCAAAGGAAGCCGTCTTCCGCTGCAACGACGATTACGGAGTACGCCTTTCAGCTTCACCACCTCCCTCACAGCTAAGCCACTAGGCTGAGCCCAAGAGGGCATCATTTAGTCGGGCTTCGCCAACGCTGCGTTATAAGGTTGATTCCTTTCCTCTTCTTATTATTTTCCAGAAATATTGTAAAATCCATAAAATATTCATATTAACTCCAAATTTGATGATTCAAATTTCTAGTAGTTCATAAAATCATGATCTATCTCATGGTGCAACTTGCACATTTTTCCAGAAAATTTTTCTTCACAAACATTTATCAAATCTTGTTTTTCCATTTCTGTGATGAACTTTAGAAAATCACAGAGAACTCATTTTTTATCCAAATTCCATGATTCAAATTCCTAGATGCTTATAAGTTCAAAACTTAGTTTTTGAACATTTTTCCTAGTATTTTCTACGCCACATAAAATATTGGTCCACTTTTCCATATATTGCCAACTTTGCAAATTCATAGGAAATCATTTGAACTCCAAATCCAGTGAAACCAACTCCTAGGTGCTTCTAAAATTATTCCTTGTGAAATGGGTACCTTTTCTCATTTTTCAAAATAATTATTTTGTACACTTCTTGCAAATCCACAAATCCCTTGATTCCATCATATTGAAATGTTTAGATATATTCATAGATCAAATCCTAATGAAACCACTTTCGTCATCCCTCATATGACCAAAGGTATCCTAGAAAAGTCCAACTTACATTTCTAGAGCACTTTTATTTAACTATTTAATTTTTTTTGCCTTGTTGTGTTGCTTATTGTGATTGTTTCCGACGTTAGTTGACGAAGTAGACGGAGTACTTGGAGAAGGACCAGAAGATTTCAAGACTCTGATGAACCAGGCAAGCAGCCCTTTGACCACGTCTATGAAACCCTTTCTATGCATGTCATATAGCACTTTTATTGCTTGCATCAGAGACATGATGATGAGGTGACCACGTGGGGTGGTTTGCCACCGATACTTCCTCGTTGATACTTGCATGGTACATGACCCTACCTCCTTATGAGGGTTATGCCGGTGGGAGTAGATAGGATGCTAAAGTAGATGCTACGCAAAAAGGGACGGGTATATGCATGGTGAAGGAGACAAAGTATTTTCAAAAGACTTTTCGAAAACCCCGTCGGGTGCCACTTATGCCCAAGGGCGATAATGAGATGGGTAACCACTTGATGACGAAGTGGTGTACCGAGGCAAGTATGTGTGTTGTTTCTGAAAACGGATTAGATTTAAGATTTGTCGACTGTCCCAACCTTACATGCGCAACCACTCTTCCCTTGTATGGGAAAGGGAATTATTGATTACCTAGGCCGATACTAGCTTGGAGCCCGTGACACTAGTGACGGGGAGAGTTGGTGCTCTCTCTCGACAGTGGTCGTGCCAAGTTGGGCGGCCATGACTGCTTTTCACAGTGGCACCGGACACACCGTTGGTCCCTTCGTGTATACGTAATAATGTGAAAAGGGCAGAGTCCCACGATCTTTTGCTTATACACGAGGGCCGTGTATCAACGAGTGGACTCCTTGTTAGTGTCGTCTAGGGAAAGATACTGATCGGGTGCTTACCCCGAGTACTTGAGGTACCGCGGGTCGTGGATGACACGGAAGTTCCCCCGGATCTTGTGGGTAAAGTGTGCAACCTATGCAGAGTGTAAAACTATTCGAATAGCCGTGTCCATGGTCAAGGACAGTTGGGCGGTGCTGCTTAAACTACGTCCAGAGTTTACAAACCGTGTGTGTGATGATGAAACTATTTGGGTTAAGTCAGATGGCTTGACACGATGATCAAGTTGGATTGGTGTCCAACTCCTCTTATGTTGATAATCATACCTTGTTCATATGGACATCTGTACTCTCATGATGCATACTTCAGAGGTTGATAGATCATGTCATTGCACTCAAAACTAGCTTTTTGCAAATTACCTACTTAGTGCTATATCATTGCATTTTCGTGCCTTGTTCCAATCATGGGTTGCTTGTGAGTACATTCAAAGTACTCCTTGGCTTGTCACTGGTTATTTTATTGGCCAGGCACGAAAGAACAGGATATGATGAAGAACAATTCGGTGACAAACATGCGAGCTAGGACGCTTCCCAGTCAGAATGCATGTAGGGTTAAGGCAGATGGCATGAGTTCTACTTATCGAAGAAGATTTCTGCTGCTTAAGTTTATTTGGTATTCAGCCCTTATGGCTTTATCAATGTAAGACTTGACCATAATGGTCATAATTCGTGTAAGACGGTATGTTTGGATGTAAGACTCTTGTTATTCAGCTTCTGTGTGTTCAGTGAGCATTGGTCTCTGGGATCACTGTACACGTGCATTCAGCGATCACGACTTATGAGTCGGGGTCCCCACACAATCATAAACAAGCATTAACCATAACTAACACCGAATAATGTACCGCAAGTAGGATGTAACTTCATTGCAAAACTATTGACTTCCGTGCTTGCATAGGGAATCACAAACCTTAACACCAATATTCTTACTAAAGCATAATTACGCACCAATATGACTAACATATTACTATCATCATATCTCAAAACTATTACAAAGAATCAAGTTTATAATATCCAATGATCTTCATGAAAGTTTTTATTATATCCCTCTTGGATATCTATCACTTTGATACTAGTTTAATATATTACGATTTCTTACAACAAGCTCTCAAATAAATTTAAGTGAAGAACATGAGCATTAAAATTTTTGTCTCTCAAAATAATATAAGTGAAGCATGAGAGAATTCCTTAAAAGATTTACTAACTCTCAAATTGATCTAAGTCAAGCATGAGATTATTTCTTTCGATATTAAAGCACCACCATGCTAAAAAAGATATAAGTGAAGCACTAGAGCAATTCCATAGCTCAAAAAATTTAAGTGAAGCACATAGAGCAATTCTAACAAATCATAGCATTATTATGGTTTTCTCAAATAGGTGTGTCCAACAAGGATGATTGTGACAAACTAAAAAGCAAAACAAGAAAAGACTCATATAATACAAGACACTCCAAGCAAAACTCATGATATGTGACGAATAAAAATATAGCTCCAAGTAAAATTACCGATGGTTGTTAGATTTAAAGAGGATGCCTTCCCGGGCATCCCCGAGCTTAGTTGCTTGGTTCTCCTTGAATACCTTGGGGTGCCATGGGAATCCCCAAGCTTAAGCTCTTTTCACTCCTTATTCCTTCATCCATCGTGATCTCACCCAAAACGTGAAATCTTCAATCATAAAAAACTCAATAGAACATTCGTGAGATCCATTAGTATAATAAAGCAAATCACCACTTTAAGTACTATTGCAAACCCATTCATATTTTATTATTGCATTATACCTAATGTATTATAACTTTACCATGGCTTATACCCCCTGATACAATCCATAGATTCATCAAAATAAGCACATAATGCAATGAAACCATAATCTGTCAAAAAAGAGAATAGTCTGTAGTAATCTGGACATTGACCATACTTCTATAACTCCAAAACTCAAAAAACTTAGGACAACGTAGGCAATTTGTATATCAATACTGTGTATAAAATTCAAATCTTTTCATTACTTATGTCATTTTTAAAAATTCAGCTATTGGATGCAAAATTTCTGTTTTTGAACATGATCAAATCAACTATCACCCAACATGATCCTAAAGGCTTTACTTGGCTCATTAATTAAAACATAAAACACAATCCTCACAGTAGCATAATTGTGTGAACACACAAAAATAGAAATAAAAAGAGAAAAGTGGGTTGCCTCCCAACAAGCGCTATCGTTTTATACCCCTAGCTAGGCATAGTGCATAGATTCAAGTATTGTCATCTTTGGTTTTATTTGCCATAGGTGTATTTTTGTCAGGAGGTTTCTCAAATACAACTTGAAATATGTTGTCCATAGAAGTTTTAGCATTATCAAGTTGTCCATATTTGTATCCCATTTGATTCCCGACTACAATCCAATAATATTGTTGATTAACATCATTAAAAACTTGTTGGATCATATCCAAAACGGGAATTTCCTTTTCAAGGTTCTCATATTTTTTTGATAATTACCAAGCAAATGTATTAATACATAATCACTATTGTAAAGATCTCATCTATTACCATTTTCACGGTTCATACCTTAAAATCAAAAATCTCCCTAGCTTCTCGTACTATGTGATCAAATTCATTCATAAGAACAAGGGTGGCTATATTTTTAGCTTTCGGATCATTTATAATGAGTAGCTCATAAAACAATCTTTGCAAGGTAGGATGAGTATGAATAAATCAATTTAAAGGTAGTGCTGAAATAGATTCCGCATAAGTTTTAGTCCTTTTAAGAATAGGAGCATCATCACAAGTTAAAGTTCCAACACAATTAAGGAATTCTTGGATTGTTTCTTTTCCTATAATGTTCCCTTGTCCCAAAACAAAAGTTTTAGCATCCAGATTACCAGAACATCCAATTTTAGGAGTTCTGCCATCATCTGTTTCTGCCATACCAAAGTCACTCATGATGATAGGTTCGAGCAAACAAAAGATCGACCTAGAAAAAGGCAAGCGAAAAAGAAGGCAAATAAAAAGGAAAATATTTTTGCGCTTTTGCAAAAACGTTTTAGAAGTGGGGGATATGAAACGAGAGGCAAATGGGAAATAATGTAAATTGTAAGGAGATGAGATTTGTGATTAGGAACCTGATAGACATTGATGATGTCTCCCTGGCAACGACGCCAGAAATTCTTCCTGAGTGCTTGTATCTGCATTGGTATCTCCCTGAAGAGGAGAAGATGATGTAGCACAACAACGATAATTATTTCCCTTAGTTATGAAACCAAGGTTATCAATCAAGTAGGGGAACCAAGCAACACTATGTAAACAGTACCTGCACACAAACAACAAATACTTGCAACCCAACGAGTAAGAGGGGTTATCAATCCCTCCTCGGTATTGAGATAGATTAAATTGTATGAGATTTGATAACACTACCACAAGATGCTGCTAACACAACACTACGATCACAGACCCTTTGACGAAACTATGTGCGATGCATTAATCACAAACGGTGATGTAAAACACCATCAAAAAAGATGCAAAACGTTTGCTATGGCAGAGACATCAAACACGGTTCAACTTTTAGTTGCGTGTGCGATGCATGGCATACAGTTGATCCATACGAACTATTTGCGATGAGACAGAGCAACAGAAATGAGCAGCCATATCAAGGTGTGTGCGATATACGGCATACAATTTGCTCAGGTGAACTATTTGCTATTAGGGAATGCAACAGAAATGGTTAGCCAGATCAAGGTGTGTGTGATATATGGCATACGGCACTCAGATGAACTGTTTTTGATTAGGGAACACAACAGAAATGTTTCAACTTAACAAGATGTGTGTGATATGCGGCATACAGTTCACATAGATGAACCGGTTGCGATAAGCCAAAAGAACACGAACAATTCGAGTAAACAAGATGTGTGTGATACGCGGCAAACAACCCACTCGGATGAACTGTTTGCGATGAGAAATTATCACACAAACGGTTACTGCAGTTAATTCGTGTGCGATTCTGTGTGCACAAAAAACTTTGAAAAACGCAAACTAGTTGCTTGTGGTGGCTAGGAGTATCGCACAAGATGCGTCTGCGAGTACTCGTGTGTGATGATTAGTAAGTTACACATATGTTTCCTTTTGTTAACACGTGTGTGATAGATAACACGTGACACCGCATACAGTATTCGGGTTGTGTGCTCCACTTTGTCTTCCCGCGCTCCTGCGAATGCTTCCCGCGCTCCACATGGGTGACCTGTAAAATCCCCAATCCCCTAGCCAGCTGCTAGCTATAAATAACCACAACAATGGCCGCCGGCGGTGACTCGCTATTGATGCAGTTACTAGCTAGTTACCCACACATGCAGGCATACCCCCAATAGCCGATGATGGGATGGAGTCGATCTCAAGGTGGATGACAAATCCATGAAGGACATCGTATTGACCTTCAATGAGCAAATCAACTTTCTGCAAAGCCAAATCTATGATCTCCAAAACCAAGTCTTTGAATATGAGGCAAGGTTTAAAGGTATGAGTTTGGCTGCCAGTTGCAGGACTCGCGAGACTCGCTCCTTCTCTTATGGTGGTGAGCCATTGCCATGGAAATCGGAAGATAAGCTCGCTACTACCTCATCACCACCACCACCTTCTTCATCACCAAAGGAGACTTGAGTATCGGGTATGGGCACTCCCTTTGGCTTGTGCCAAGCTTTGGGAGGTGCCCAGGTATCGTATCACCACGACTATCTTTTACCTTTACTTATCTTAGTTCAATTTTAGTTATCTTTTGATTTAGTTGAATAAAAAATTAGTTCGATCTTTATTCGAGTGTTTGCTTAGTGATCTATCTATCCTTGTAATCGTCTGCAACATATATAATAAAGTTTAATCTGAGGTTTGCTTTCTTTACTTTTATGTTCCAATAAAAAGAAAGAAAAATAAATGAAAAAGATCATATGATAATCTTATGATAAGTAATGACACCACATAAGGAAAAGTATAAGTAGTAGAATTTATTGGAAATTGACAAACATAGCATTGGTCAATGATGCAATTCATGGAAGAATTAATAAGGGAAGAGAAGATTCACATGCAAAAACACTATCTTGGACATCTTTTATGATTGTGAGCCCCCGTCAAAATATTATATGCCAAAATTGTTGACGTTGGACAAGGAAGACAATGTAATTATTTATGTTTGATCATATTCACATAGAAGTTATATTGTCATAGATCCTTTAACATGTGGTGCTTGCCCCCTATCTTTGCTAGCCAAAAATCCCGCACTTATTAGAGATACTACTTGTGCATCCAAAAACCCTCAAACCCAAATCTTGTTTTGAGAATCCACCATACCTACCTATGGATTGAGTAAGATCCTTCAAGTAAGTTGTCACCGGTGCAATAAGGCAATAAAAATTTCTTCTAAATGTGTTAGATCATTTAGTGTAAGAGAAAGTTGAGTGTTGTACGAACTTGTGATGGAAAAATTATAAAGGCGACAGACTGCATAATAAAGGTTGCTATCACAAGGGGCAATATAACGTGACGTTATTTTGCACTAAGAGATTGAGCATACAAACCATAAAGCGCATGACAACCTCTATTTCCCTCTGTGAAGGGCCTATCTTTTTTTACTTTTGCGCAAGAGTCAAAGTATTCTTCCCTATTCCTTTTTATTTTCCTTTTTGTGAGCATCATGTGGTGAGGAAAGATCTAGGCACATTTATCCAGTTGAATATGGGTGGGCATGAATTATTATTGTTGACATCACCCTTGAGGTGAATACATTGGGAGGCGAAACTATAAGCCCCTTGTCGGTGTCAAAACCGACGGATCTCGGGTAGGGGGTCCCGAACTGTGCGTCTAAGGTCGATGGTAACAGGAGACAGGGGACACGATGTTTACCCGTGTTCGGGCCCTCTCTATTGAGGTAATACCCTACTTCCTGCTCGATTGATCTTGATGAATATGAGTATTACAAGAGTTGATCTACCACGAGATCGCAATGGCTAAACCCTAAAAGTCTAGCTTGTCTGACTATGGTAATGAGTCTCTCTCCTCTCCGGACTAAGTCCTCCAGTTTATATAGACACCGGGAGGATCTAGGGTTACACAAGGTCGGTTACAAAGAAAGGAATATACACATTTGATCGCCAAGGAGAGTCCCATCCGGACACGGGTAAACTCTTCGGTATTTGTATCTTCACAACCCATCAGTCCGGCCCATGGCTAACAGGCCCGACGCCCAAGGACCCCTTAGTCCAGGACTCCCTTAGTAGCCCCTGAACCTGGCTTCAATGACGAGGTATCCGGAGCACAGATTTGTCTTCGGCATTGTAAGGCAGGTTCCTCCTTCCCAACTCCAAGATAGTCTTCGGACGTGTTGATCGTGTCCGGGCCTGTAACACACACACCACACATAACCGCAGAGAATATAATATTCCATGAGTCCAGTCTGCTGACAAATTTTTTCAACATGACATCACGTCCGCCCGGTCATAATTTTGAACCGTGTTTCGTCTGCCGCTCCATGTTTTGAGACGCGGTTGCCATTGGCATGTCTTGTCGAAGCAGAGATTGTGTCCCCTTATTGCGGGATTCTCATCAATACGGGCGTGGGGTAACCCAACCGTGCTGTTTACACAGCCCTTGGGAACAGGCGAGTATTACGGCGAGTGGGGAGGTGTTCAACATTCACTGTCTTTATAAGGAGACAAGGATTCCCTTTCTTCACCCACGCCTTCTCTTCCTCTCCGTCCTTCCATTCTCGAGCTCCAGCACCCAAGTTCCCATCTTCTCCTTCTCAAGGAAGCACTCAATCATGTCCAGATCCGGAGGCTAAGGCATGTGGATGGTCTCCTCCGTCAAGGAGAAGGACATCACCCAGCTTCGGGCGGCCGGGTATCTGGCGAAAGGAATCACCCACCGTCTGCCCACCAAGGGGCAAGTCATCCCCACCCCGAAGCCTACTGAGAGGGTAGTTTTCCTCCCTCACTTCGTCCGCGGACTGGGGTTTCCAATTCACCCTTTCGTCCGCGGACTGATGTACTATTACGGGCTAGATTTCCATGATTGAGCCCCGAACTCCTTCCTCAACATCTCGGCATTCATTGTCATGTGCGAGGCCTTCCTCCGCATCCAGCCCCACTTCGGCCTATAGCTCAAGATCTTCAACGTGAAGCCGAAGTTGGTGGATGGTCAGCACGTGGAGTGTGGAGGCGCCATGGTGAGAAAGATGCCCAACGTCACTTGGCCCACATGCACTTTTGTGGAGACTGTCAAGGAGTGGCAGAAGCAGTGGTTCTACATCACAGAGCCACGTGGCGCCACTTGGGCGGCGGCTCCCGAGTTCAAGGCCGGAGCCCCAATGCGACTCACCTCCTGGACGGAGAAGGGCCCCAACTGGTCTGCGTCAGACGAGCTGATAGCACTGTAAACGCGCATTCATAGTATGGTAGATAGAAACATCAAGCTCGTCGACGTGATCCAGGTGATGTTGGTTCGCCGGATTCTCCCCTGCCAAAGCCGAAGCTTCGCTTTATGGGAATTCGATCCAGAGAAACACCAGACCCTGGGGGGCTCTTCGGAACTACTCACGAAGATGCCTGGAAGTTGCTCTTCAAGGGCAACGAGAAGCCGCTGGTCATAGATTCGGACCGTGGGCACGATCACACCCATCCCGCCAATGCGGTAAGTTCTCCTTTTCTCAAGGCGTACCTTCTACTTGTCTATTCAAGGAGGATGCCTAATCTTTAATGTATTTTTTCAGGTGTGGACGGAGAGAGCGGAGCGGATCCAGAGTTCGGCTCCGCTGCCCGAAGAGCCAGTCATCCCGCTTCTGGAGAAGATGCTGGTTCCGGCGCCCTATCGGCCGCCGGAAAAGAAGGCCAAGAAGAAGGCCAAGGGGGCCAAAGGTGGCCCCCGTCGCAAAGGTGCTTCGGACGCGACGTCCGAAGACCACGAGACCCATTCCTCCGCCGCCGAGGACGATGACGAGGAGGAGGAGGAGGAGATCCTCCTCGTGACGGGGGAAAGAGGCAGAGGGCCGCTGTTGGTGTCAAAACCGGCGGATCTCGGGTAGGGGCCCCGATCTGTGCGTCAAGGCTGATGGTAACAGGAAGCAAGGGACACAGATGTCTTCCCAGGTTCGGGCCCTCTCGATGGAGGTAAAACTCTACTTCCTTCTTGATTAATATTGATGATATGGGTAGTACAAGAGTAGATCTACCACGAGATCATAGAGGCTAAACCCTAAGAGCTAGCCTATGATGGTATGAATGTAATTGTGATCGGCCTTCTAAGGACCAACCTCTCCGGTTTATATAGGCACCGGAGAGGACTAGGGTTTACATGGAGTCAGTTACAAGGAAGGAAATATAATATCCGGATCACCAAGCTTGCCTTCCACGCCAAGGAAAGTCCCATCCGGACACGGGCCGGAGTCTTGAGTCTTGTATCTTCACGCTTCAATTGTCCGGACGTTGTACACAGTCCGGCTGTCCGGATACCCCCTAATCCAGGACTCCCTCAGTAGGCCCTGAACCAGGCTTCAATGACGATGAGTCCGGCGCGCGGTATTGTCTTCGGCATTGCAGGGCGGGTTCCTCCTCCGAATACTCCAAGGTAATTATCGAACACTCAAACCGTGTCCGGATCCACAAGATGATCTTCGTATGCCACCGTCTGAGAGAATGATGTTTCACAAAGGCACCCATCGACAACTTTTTAGGCAACGCGACGTGTCACTACGGTCAGGTCATTATTCGAACCGTCTTTTCACAACTAGCCACAACGCATATTGCGAGGCGATTTCCTTGACACGTCTTGTCAAAGCAGAGATCGTGCCCCCCTCATTACGGGATTCTCATCAATACGGGTACGGGTAATCCCACCACATCATTAATCGTGGCGTTTGGGAAGCAAGCAATTCCCAACGGGAAAGTGGGGAGGCGCACCGCTTTCTTCACCTCTATAAAGGGATAAGATTTCCTCATTTTTACCCACGCCTTCTTCCTTCTCTACCCATTCTTGCCCCCTCGAGCTCCAACACCCAAGCCCAAGTCTCCTCCGCACAGCTGAACATGTCCAGAGCAGGAGGCAAGTGGGTGGCTTCCACCGTCAAGCAGGAGCACATAGAAAATCTTCGGGCGGCCAGATACTTGGCCGCAGACATAGCGCACCGGCTACCGGACGCTGGGCAGGTCACCCCGACCCCAAGACCCCACGAGAGTCGTGTTCACCGCCAACCTCATCCGTGGACTGGGATTTCCACTCCATCCCTTCGTCTGCGGGCTCATGTTCTAGTATGGGCTAGATTTCCATGATCTAGGCCCGAATTTTGTCCTCAACATCTTGGCGTTCATCGTCGTTTGCGAGGCTTTCCTCCGCATCCGGCCTCACTTCGGCCTGTGGCTGCAAATCTTCTGCGTGAAGCCGAAGATTGTACGCGGCCAACAAGCGGAGTGCGGAGGGGCCATGGTGGGCAAGATGCCTAAAGTCACCTGGCTGGACGGCTCCTTCGCGGAGACCGTAAAAGGATGCCAATCGCGGTGGTTCTACATCACCGAGCCGTGTGGCGTCAACTGGGCGGCGGCCCCCGAGTTTCGATCCAGAATCCCTATGCGGCTCACCTCCTTAGAAAAGAAGGGCTTGTCCTGGGGCGATTCCACGGAGCTGGCCGGACTCCAAACATGCATCAAAAGCATGAAGGACAAGAACATCAAGCTTTTCAATGTGATCCAGGTCATGCTCGTTCGCCGGATCCTGCCCTGCCAAAGGAGGGCAGTAAAATCTGTTGGAGTTCGTCCCGGCTGAACACCAGACGCTCCGGAAGCTCTACGACATGACGCACAAAGGCGCATGGAAAGTTTTGTTCAAGGCCTCCGAAGTACCTCCTCCCACATCCGAGGACCGCGAACTTCATGCAGCGCGCCCCCGAATCCGGTGAGTTTTGGGACCTCCACCGGGTTTAGTCTTTTCCCAATACATTTATGGGGGCAGTTTTAAGTATTTGTATATATTTGCCTCGGGATTATGTGAAGACAACGGAGCAGATTGACTGTCCGGCTCCGTTGCCGGAAGATCCAGCGGATGCCCTCCTGACGGAGATGCTAGTCCCGGCACCATACGAGGTGCCGGAGAAGAAGGCCGAAAAGAAGGCCCCGGGGACCAGGAAGGGTCTCCGGCGTAAGGTTGTGTCTGAAGCCTCGTCCGAAGACGACGAGGCGGACTCCTCCCACGAAGGGGAGGAGGAAGAAGAAGACGCCCCATCCGGGAAGGATGAGGGGCCCGGCAAAGCGGGCCAGGGGGCCGTAAAAGGCCCTCGGTGCAAGGCCGTTATTCCTCTGTCATCCGGTGACGACGAGACACATTCCTCCCGCGGAGGCGGGGGGGGGGGGATCAAGAAGAAATTCCACCTCCCCGCAAGGGGGGTGGAGAAGAAGAGAAAATCCGCCCCGGAGGGGGAGGCTGAGGCGTCCAAGAAGGGGAAAGCATCCCTTCCGGACTACTCCACCACGGCCGCCTACAGCGATGAAGGGTGGCTGCCCCAGGGGAAGCCCCCGGTGCGATCGTAAGTGTCAGCATCCTTTCATTGTTTCACTTCGTAGTTTTTATACTTATAGTGCCGAACATATATGCAGTCCGGCCAGGGTTCACCCCGAGGAATCCTCCTCCGGGTCCCTGAGCGATTCGGCAATAAATTCGCTCCCGACAGCCACTACCCCTCCACACGCGGATGACACGGAGGTGTTTTCCCGAAGGCTCTCAGAGCAGGGGGAGGTGACTCTATAGACGCCCCACGGTGGGATTCCAGATGTCAGGCATGCGGGGTTCATGATCCCCGCGGATCGCGTCGATGAGAGCCGCACCAAGGCGAACTCTCCACCGAACACTGCTCCGGAACCCCCAACGGTTCTGGACTTGGGCGGGCAGCCCCCCGTTAGGGAGGGCGAGCCGCCCGTGCCGAGGACTTCCGGCGCATCAACGGTGCCGGATAGCCTGGTGGAAGCGCTTCGAGGCGCTTCCATGGAAGAAGAGCATCGTACTCTTATGAGTGTGGTGATTCAAGAGGTCCTGTCCGCCAAAAAGCGGATCGATCAAGCTCGCTCAAGCCTCCCGACGGGCTTTGAGGTAAGTAATAAAATGTATAAAATTACCACCCGATAGGTAGTAGCCCTCGATACTCTATTTGGTGTTCGGAGAGAAAAGCCAAACGGAGGGTCAATTATAATCCGCAGGAGTCTAATAATAAGTATTGTTGTGAATAAGCAGGCTGTGCTGCTTGCTGCTGCCCGTACTGACAAGGTTGCCGAACTGAACGGCACCTGGAGCAGGCGCAGGGAGAGCTCGCCCTCACGAAGAGGCAGCCCGAAGAGAACAAGGGTAAGTAATTCCTGCTCTTATGCGTTTAAGGATGGGCATAATTGACGAGTCTAACACCTACGTGTCGTGACCGTGTAACAGGGGCCACCGCCGAATTGGCGTCCCTGAAGAGGGCGCTGTCCGAGGCCGAAGATAAGGCGGCCTCGGAGTGTAAGGAGAGCGAAAAGAAAAGTGCTAGAGTGGGTGACGTACAGCAGGAGCTCCAGGACCTCGGCAAGAAGTGCGAGTCCGTGGAGCATAATCTGAAGATGAAGGAGGCCGAGCTTGCGAAGGCCCTTGTGAATTTGAAAGATGCCAAGACCGAAGCCGAGAAGGCACAACAAGAGATCAAGGAGGCCAAGAAGATAGCAGTGGGTAAGAAATTCTTTATGCAAAGCAAACATGTGGAGGAGGCGTTTCTTTTACTTACTCGAATACGGAGCTCTCCAGGGGCATTTGCAGATCTGCCACGCAGCGCCTCAGACGCTGCGGAGTTCTACCGTGCCCAGGAGGGGAGCTCAACGGAGAAGTTGTTTTGGTCCCAGTATGTTGGGGCCGAACATCCGATGCCTCTGAGCGACCAACTGAAGCAGTTCGTCGAACTCCACAGGGCGGCTGAACTGGCTATGAAGGACTTCATAGTCAGGATGTGGCCTGGTGAGCTAGTGCCCAGTAGCTACTTTGGCCTGATCAAGCGGATGGTGGATGCCTGCCCGCGGCTTGAAGTGATCAAGCGATCTGTTTGCATCGAAGGTGCCCGCCGAGCTTTTGCCCGCGTCAAGGTGCATTGGGGCAAGCTGGATGCGGAGAAGCTGGTCAAGGACGGGCCACCGGAGGGCAGGGCGCATCGCCATCCCGAAATGTACTACGATGGCGTGATGAAGGGTGCTCGTCTCGTCGATAATGAATGTACCAAGGACGCCATATTTGAATGAATTCACTTCTGTCATGTTTGTAATGAAAGATGAAGTTACTTGCGCTATGTAGCGCTTTTGTTATGTAAATTATTACCTTATGCGCGGCTGTTTATAAAATCCTGAAAGTAGGCCAGTTGTCGGCTTCTGCCCCCACGTGACTAGCACTGGGGTGTTCGTGGAAAACCCGGACACTCTTTACCCAAATTTTTGGTCCCTTAAGGAGGTGTCCGGTGCAGCGAACAAGGCAATCAGACAGTGCAGCTTTATAACTTTCACTTAGCCATAGAAGTCTACAATTATAAATTTCGGCGAAGCCCCTAGAATCCGGAAGGCCGAATTGGGGCGCTATACACGCTTAGATCGGACGAAGCCAATTTATCGCCTAAAGCGGAAAATCTTTAAGGATTTTAAAACCTCTCGAACAGCGACCAGCTCTCGCCACATCATGCCGGTCAGTTTCGCTTTCTCTCGAGGTGCTCGTCCGGATGAACCGGGACACAATGTGAGAGTTCTCCCTGCGCTACCTTAGCCGATATAACGGAACGTAAGGCACCAAAACAAGGGAGCCGGGCTATCCCAACTGTAGACCCAAGACATGATTCAGAGCTGATGCATATAGTGCTATAAGTTCGGGGTGCCGCACTGTTGAAAGTGTTCGGACTTTAGTTGCCATATAGCGGGGCGCCATAAGAAGCCCCTGGCAAACCGGCCGCACCAAGGTGTACGGATGCAATATCAAATAAACATTTATAATAGAAAAATGCTCGAATGAGAATAATAAGCTAACGCTATATATAATCTCTCATTGACAAAAAATACGTTTAAGCGTACATTTACAATGGATGTGTTAAGCAAATATGAAATAGGACTATTTGACATGTCCTATCTAGGGGCAGGCTGTGTGCGGGTAGATAAAGCAGGTATAATGATCTAAAATAGATTCCACCTGGGTATTTTCTTCTGTGCACAACGTCTATTACCTCCCTGGATGCCTCTTCCATATAAGTCCGGCAATTCGGCTCTTTTGAGGATGTTGCGCCAACGCGGTGTCCTGAAAGGTAAGAGGGAAAGAGTATGAAAGTATTTGGCGGTTACCCTCACTATTGACCGAGTCGTTGATGCGCCTCCGCCTATGCCCATGGTATTTTAAGTGCGTAATTGTGTGCACATGGCACGAATGCTGCTTTGATGGGGCTTAAGCGGAGGCCGGACTGCTAGTCGCGCTCTTGGCGTGCCTGACGATCCTGTTGCGGGGTGCTCCGGACTCGCTTGACTGTGCTCGAAGTTGTTGTCGCCGGACTGGTTTGTTGGAGAAGGCCGCATTGTACTTCCGCCGCAAGGGCTCCAGTATGTTCTTCTGTTCTTAGGGAACGGTCCATATTTCCGTTCACCGTTATGACCCCGCGTGGTCCTGGCATCTTGAGCTTGAGATATGCGTAGTGTGGTACCGCATTAAATCTGGTGAATGCGGTTCGTCCAAGCAGTGGATGGTAACCACTGCGGAAGGGGACGATATCGAAGATTAACTCTTCGCTTTGGAAGTTATCCGGAGATCCGAAGACCACTTCCAATGTTATAGAGCCCGTACAACGGGCCTCTACTCAGGAATTACACCTTTAAAGGTGGTTTTAGTGGGCTTGATCCTTGAAGGGTCAATGCCCATTTTGGCGAATCGTGTCCCGGTAAAGCAGGTTCAGTTGTTGCCGCCATTCCATAAGGACGCGCGTGAGGTGGAATCTATCAATGATTGGGTCTAGGACCAATGCGGCTGAGCCACCGTGACGGATGCTAGTAGGGTGATCCCTACAATCGAAAGTGATCAGACAAGCTGACCATGGGTTGAATTTGGGGCGATCGGCTCCATCGCATAGACGTCCCTTAGTGCCCGCTTTCTTTCCCGCTTGGGGATGTGCGTGGCGTAGATCATGTTGACCGTTTTCACCTGGGGGGAAATTTCTTCTGTCCCCCCGTGTTCGGACGTCAGGGCTCCTCATCGTCGTTGCTGTGCAGCCCCTTGTCCTTTTCTTCGGTGCTTATCTTGCCGGCCTATTTGAATACCCAGCAATCTCTATTGGTGTGGTTGGCTGGCTTGTCCGGGGTGCCATGAATTTGGCACGAAGCGCTCGATATCACGGTCCAGATTGGACGGCCCCTGATTATTTCTTTTGAACGGCTTCTTGCGCTGACCGGGCTTGGACCCACTGAATCCGGCGTTGACTGTCGTGTCTTCAGTGTTGTCGCCGTTGTTTTGTCGCTTATGTCTGTTACGCCGTGGCTTGCCGTTATTGTCGTGGCCATCCGAGTTGCCAGACTGTGGTGTAGTGCTGCTGCGAGCCAACCAACTGTCCTCGCCCGCGCAAAAGCGGGTCATTAATGTTGTGAGAGCTGCCATGGACTTGGGTTTTTCCTGGCCGAGGTGTCGAGCGAGCCACTCGTCACGGATATTATGCTTGAAAGCCGCTAGGGCTTCGGTGTCCGGACAGTCAACTATTTGGTTCTTTTTGGTTAGGAACCGAGTCCAGAATTTCCTGGCTGACTCTCCGGGCTGTTGAGTGATGTGGCTCAAGTCATCGACGTCAGGTGGTCGCACATATGTGCCCTGGAAGTTGTTGAGGAATGTGTCCTCCAGGTTTTCCCAACTGCCAATGGAATTTGCTGGCAAGCTGTTTAGCCAGTGCCGGGCTGGTCCTTTGAGCTTAAGTGGAAGATACTTGATGGCGTGTAGATCTTCTCCGCGGGCCATGTGAATGTGGAGAAGGAAATCTTCGATCCATACAGTGGGGTCTGTTGTGCCATCGTATGATTCAATGTTTACGGGTTTAAACCCTTCCGGGAATTCATGATCCATTACTTCATTAGTGAAGCAGAGGGGGTGCGCGGCACCTCTGTGCCGGGCTATGTGGCTACGCAGGTCGAATTGCTTTGGATGGCTATATTCGGCCCGGTCGGACTTGTTGAAGGTGTGTCCGGTGTGACAGTCCTCGTCGCGTACCGAGGCGCGCCCCCACGATCCGTAGATCGATCTTGGCTGTCCCGTTTTGTTGCCCCGGGCCGTAGTATGTTGGTGTGGGGGTGTTGGTTGGTATGCTGTCGGGGAGGCTGATCGTACCCACGAACACCTATGGGGCCGGCGGACCAGGCCCCTTTGTGCTTCGGAGGGGGGGGAGATCGCACGAGGAGCGGATCGAGGCGAGGCACACGAGCAGTTTACCCAGCTTCGGAGCTCTCCGGAGAGATAAAACTCCTACTGCTGCTTGTTTGATGTATTGTTTTCTTGCTAGGGAGCGATGCGAGCTACAAAACCTAGCGTGAGTGTATCTGGTCTCTAGTGAGTCGAATGAACCGAAGCTCGAACCCCCTCCCCGTTGCACACGGGCCTCCTTTTATATGCTAAAGGGGTCTCCGACAGGTGGCAACATAGGCGAGGGTACAAATGTAAAAACAGGAGTTGGTACACCTACTCGAACAGTGTACAGTGCAAAATACCTAATCTGACGGCAAGGGACAAAAGCAAGAAATGCCCGTCGGTGTCGCCCAAACAAAGGCAACAGAGACCGTCAAAGCGCCACCGCTCGCCATGATGGCAAGCTTGTCAGCGCCGCTTATCGCTGCTCTCCGCTGGCTACACAGCCTCTCGACACGCGTGCATGGAATGGTCCCATGGCGACACGTTGCTGGAAGAGCTGGAGCGGAGATGGAGAGAGGTTGCTTGCCGCGGCAAGCGCCTTGCCGCGGCCGAATCCTTGTCGCGTCCGGAGGCTTATCGCGCTCCGAGCCTTCCCGGCAAGCTCCTCTTGCCGGGGCCTTGTCTTCTGCATGCCTTGAGTGGCCTTCCGGCAAGCTCCTCTTGCCGGGCCTTGTCTTCTTAATCAAATACTTTGTTCTTGAATGGCTCCAAAGGAGCCAAGGAGGATCTTGGCGGTGACGAGGCAAACCTCGCTGAGGTGCTTGCTGTGTCCGTGCTGCAGTACGGGATACTAGGGTACCCCTACTCTAGTACACGACAGAGCCCCGGCCTGGTCAGACATCGTGCCGAGCGCTGTCGGGCCAGGCCCAAAACAGTGCACGGACACACGCGGCCTCAACCACGTCGCAACTCGCCCCGGACCCACCACGACCCCCACTAACGGCACGCACCGGACGTGGCGTCGTGCGAGAGATCGTGGGCGTGGTCGTGGGGGTTTCTTTATTAGGAAAAGCGGAACGTCCGCCCCCTCCCCCTCTTTATAAGCGGAGGAAACAGGGGCAGGCCGTCCACTCCGCCATTGCTGTCTTGTCAAGAAAACCACCGCCGCTCCCCCCTTCTTCTCCGGTGCGAAGAGAGCAGCGCCCCGCCCCCCCTTCGCCACAAGCGCGCTCACCGCCGTCGGCTTCCTCCGCCGCCCTCGCCATGGCTCAAAGCCGACAAGGAGAAGGGCGTCAAGTCAGCCAGCGCGGCTCATGGCGGCGCAAGGAGCGGGCCATCTTCCCCAGCTCGGCGCAAGGGAGTTGCGGGATGTCTTCTATCTCTTCTCGTCGACGGAGACGCAGCGTGCGCATCCGCTGCGACGAAGGTACTCTCGCCTCCGCTTCTGACTTGGCCCCAACTGGGTACCCCTTTTTTGCCCTTTTCTTCTATTGCGGGCTTTGCCCGCCCTTTTCCGAGTTCTTCTGCGACATCATGAACACATTTGGCCTCCGCCTCCTTGATTTCACTCCCAACACCGTCTTGACCATGGCAGTTTTCGCGCATCTTTGCGAAAACTTTGTCGGAGTCCACCCAAATGTGGCACTCTTCCGCCACTTCTTCGTGCCCCGCGTCGAGAGAGGAGAGCCACTTGCCGGGGGGATAACTTGGGTCTCCAGGATCGGCAAGAAAGAAGCCTACCTGGAAGGAGAGTTTCGCAACAAGTGGGAGGAGTGGAGAGCCAATTGGTGTTGGGTCGTAGAGGAGAACCCGCAGCCCTTCACTGCCCTGCGCCAAACCCTAATAGTGCGCGGCAGAGATTGGAGTAACTTGGCGCCGGAGGATGCGAAGCTGAAGATAGCTGTGACCCGGATTTTGTGCCTCAGGCTTGCCGGATTAACCAGTAGGCTAGCTGGCGCAGACTTCGCCGCCGCAGACGCTTCCCTTGCAGGAGAGGAGGAGGCCTGCTTGGGAGTTCCAAAATGCGGCAGACATCATGAGGCTGCGCCGGGCCGAATCGAACTTCACCGTCTTGGAGTTGGATGCGATGCTGCTCGAGCTGTTCAAGAACGAACCCGACCACCTGAGTGGTTTAGGTTGCCGAGGGGGTCGCCCCATTGTGCAACAACTCGGCGCCGACCGCATCCGGCGCCATGATGCCGTTGTCAGCGATTCCCATGGGATCGTTCCAACCTGGCAGGAGCCCCCTACGAGGTCGTGCAAGAGTTCTTCGACGACTTGGAAGAAGTGCCGATCCGCTCCGAGCAGAAAAGGCTCACCCGCGACACCACCGACGAGGAGATGGCGCGGAATGCCACCAGGTGGAGGAGGCGGCAGCCGCCGCCGCTGGAGCCTTCGGGTATACCGTGGAGGAGGCGGACGCCGCTGCGAAGCGGCAAGCCTCGCCGAGCGAGGGAGATCGCCCGGCGAGGACGAGCTTGTCGAGCCCGAGGCCGGGTTGAGTGGACCCGCCGAGGGCGCTTCTTCTCCACCACCGCCGGCTTGCCGCGGTGAGCCCGGCTCCGCTGAAGAGGCGTCTCCGCAAGGCCGGAGACGAGTCGGGCAGATCGGCCTGACAGCGGCGCCAAGGCGACGGCCATCCGCTGCAAGCGAGGTTGCCGCGGGAGCGCCTCACACTGCCGCGACAACCGGGCGGGATCTTCTCGAGCCACCGACGCCTCCTGGCGGCCAAGAGAGCCCACTTCCCCGCCTCGTCACACCGGAGGCGAGCCGGAGTTTGACTTCTCCGCGCTCAGCTCCGAGGAGGAAGGCGAAGAGTAAGCTCTTGAGATGGTGCTTGTATTTCTTCAATATTATTGCTTCATCTTGAATCTGATTTGCTTCGTTCTTGACTCTTTCCTTTTCAGGACGCTGGCCCAAAGAGCGTCGAAGAGGGCCAAGATCCCGACGGTCGTCGTTGAGGACGATTCTCCCGTGGCAACAGGGGACGCGTCCGAGACCGCCTTGCTGCAACCGGCAACCCTTCCTCAGAGCAGCCCAGACAGCCCCCTGAGTAAGTGTGCAGTTTCTCCTTACTATTAGGTGTGCAGGGGTGCCCCTTCTTCGTTGATACGATTGTTTGCTTGTGTAGGAGCAGAGCAGCCTCATCACGAGGGCTCGGAAGCCGCCCGAGATCCTGTCTGCTGCCACTCGCCGCCAAGGGAGGAATCTCCCGGCAAGGAGCGCCCTCCGACAAGGGAGGCCACTCCGCAAGGGAGGCTCCCGGCAAGGGACAGCGCTGATGACCCTCAAGTGGTCGAGGCCACGGCTGCGGATCCTGCAGGTAAGTTCCTTACGAAAATTTCCCTTGGGCTTGCTTTCTTTTGTTTCTCTTTTTGAACATTTGCTTGATCGCTCTTTCTTCGGGACGCAGAGAGCCGATGGAGGTCGAGGTCGCCGGCAGGAGGAAGGCAGGCAACACCGACGAGGTCGCCGTCCGAGGAAGAAGAGGTCGTTTGTGGAAGAAGAGGCCGGCCGCCGACGAGCCTGTTGGCGAGAAGGCCACCGAGGCTGCCGACGCAGAAGCCGGGCGAGGGTCGGGCGATCGTGACCGACGGCCCCGAGGCCGCAGGAGCGCCAGCGCCATAATCGACAACCGACTCCCCGCCGGCGCTGTCTCCGAGGAGCCCCAGGCCCGCGCCTACCAAGGCCGGCGAGGGTGTCTTCATCAAGCTCCCCTGGGAACCGAGCTGTGGCGCCCGAGGAGAGACCTTCGACGGCGAGCTACTCCTCATTGGCTGACGCCGGTGGACGCGCCAAGCAGCAGGCGGGCGAAGTCTGAGGAGGAGGAGCCGGGCTGAAGAAGTTCTTTGCCGCTCTACCGCTACCGCAAGCCAAGTTGGAGACCCGGGAAGCACTTGTCGCGAGGGCAGGAGCGGACATGGAGAAGCGCGCAGAAGAGCTCCGGAGCGCCAACCAAGAAGCTCTCCGCGACGTAGCAGAAGCGCGGGGGCAACTCGCAGAAGAGCGCACGGCCTTTATCCTTGAGAAGGCCGCGGCTGAGGAGGAGCAGCGGCTGGCTGCCGAGAAGCTCTGCTGCAGAAAGCGAAAGTGGCGCAGCGGAAGGTCAACCTGGACAGCCACGAAGAAGACCTTTCCGCGCGCGAGGAGTCACTTGGTGGGGCGCTCAAGGAAGCGAAGGATGCTGCCGCAGCCGCCGAGGCCGCCAAGGAAGAGCTGAAGGTGAAGGTGGCACAGCTGGAGGCCAGCCTCAAGAAGAGCGGCGAAGAGATTGCCGCGCTCAAGCATGAGCGCGAGAAGGACGCCTACACTCTTGGTGAGCTGCAGGGTCGTCTCGCTGATAGAGGCAAGGAGCTCGACGCCGCCAAGGATTCCAAGGCGGATCTTGAGCTGAAGCTGACCACCCTGACGCAGACGTTGGACGGCGCCAGAGAGCGGGAGGTGGGTTTGTTGGAGACGATCAAGGCCAAGGAGGAGCTGTTAGCGAATGCTTCCTCCATCCAGAGCACCTTGAGGGAGAGCGTGGAGCACTGGACTGTAGGTCTTGTGGACACCACCGCCGACATCCACAACGAGCTGATGGAGCTGGGGATGGCGGACCTTGCATACTCCTCCGAAGAGCATCTCCAACCCAGCGCCAAACTCAGTTTATTCTTCAAAGGCGTGCTGACAGGTCTCCAGCGACTCCGGGAAGAGGTCCCAAAGCAGCTGGCCGAGGAATCACGCCAGATCTGTGCAGGAGCCCTCGAGAAGGTGTTGATAAAGGTGGCCTTCCGCAATCCGGGCCTCAACCTTAACGGCGTCCTCAGATCCTTGTCGCCCGATGCCAACGTGGAGGATCTCAAAGCCCTTGTCGCACCCATCGTGGACAAGGTGAACAAGATCAAGCGGATTGATGGCGACCGCGTAGACTAGGCCGCTGATTTTATCTTTCCCTTGTCGCTGCTGATCATGTTTAGAACACTTTGTTAGATCAGCGACAAGTTATTTTGTAATATACTCTATCTTAGGCGATCAATGCAACGTTATTTCCTCTACTTGATTCCTTCCTTTGCACGTCTCTGCCCTACGCAATTGGGGGACTTGTCGGTGCGGGCACCTTTTGTCATGCGCTGAGTGCGAACGTCGGCAAGACCTACTGGCGATGCCGCCTCCGACAAACAACCTTGTCGCGACCAGCCGCAGCTCACTTAAGTTGTTGAGCGGACTCGAAACAAAGTAAGTAGCGACTAGCCATGAAGTTGGTTCCTCTGCGCATGTGTTTTCCATACAAAGTACTATCGTTCGAGGAAGATAACTTAAAAATTTTAAAAATTGATTGCTCAAACTTTGGCAACTTAGCTTTTCTGTCTCTTGCTTCCCGATGAGGCGAAACTTCCTCGAGCGGTGCCTGGTCCATAGTATTATCTTCCTCTTCCCCCCTGGTTAACTTGTGCGCGAGGGAGCCTTCCTTTCTTTTGAGAAAAGAGAAAGAAGAGGAAATAAAGTTATGGAGCCTAGCGGCTCGATTTTGCTTACCGGGTGTGGTTGCTGCACAAAGTGTTGGCCAAAACATGCAATAAAATGATGAAAGCATGAATTTGACAAGTTGTGCGTAACACATGAGCTTTACTGATGCACGGGGTCTGCGCCCGGCTTTGTACAAAGGATTACATGCAACAGCGGCAAGACTTGTACAAAAGGTGGTTGCCGAACGGGTTCCGCAGAATCGCGCCTCTATGGGCAAAACTTACGAAGATGCTCAATGTTCCAGAGTTGCTCACCGGATGCCATCTTCGGTCTCAAGGCGGACAACGCCAGGCCTAGTGACTCGTTTCACCCGATAAGGGCCTTCCCACTTTGGCGTCAACTTGTTTGAATTCTTGGCGGATCGAACGCTACCGAAGAACAAGGTCGCCTTCCTCGAGACTTCGCACTAACTCTGCGGCTATGGTAGCGACGCAAAGCTTGTCGGTAGCGAGCAGCTTCGCGACAAATGGCACGAAGACGATCCTCCTCAAGGAGCAGCGCGTCATCTTGTCGCAGCTGCTCTTGCTCAAGCTCATCATAGCGAGCACTCGAGGCGATCCGATTATCTGAGTTCGGTGGGAGAACTGCCTCTGCTCCATAGACTAGAGCAAAGGTGTCCGGCGGTGGCTCGATTTGGCGTCATCCTGATCGACCAAAGAACCACCGGCAGCTCCTCGATCCAGTTTCTTCCGCACTTGTGCAGCCTGTCGAAAGTTCTGGTCTTGATCCCGCGCAGCACTTCAGCATTTGCCCTCTCTGCTTGACCGTTGCTTCTCGGGTGAGTAACGGAAGCAAAGCAGACCTTGGCGCCAAGATCTTGGATGTACCGCATGAAGGTGCGACTCGTAAATTGTGTGCCGTTGTCGGTGATGATCCTGTTAGGGATTCGAAATGTCAAACAATCGACCAAGAACTTGATCACGACTGTGCCATCACCTTCCTCATCGCTTCCACTTCCGGCCACTTTGTGAACTTGTCGATGGCGACGTACAAGTACTCAAAGCCCCCGACAGCTCGGGGGAAGGGGCCGAGGATGTCGAGCCCCCAGACCGAAAATGGCCAGGATAAAGGGATCGTCTGGAGAGCTTGAGCTGGCTGGTGTATCTGTTTGGAATGGAACTTGCATGCTTCACACTTGGTTACTTGTGCAGTTGCATCCTGGAGGGCTGTCGGCCAGACGAAACCTTGCCGGAAAGCTTTGCCGGCAAGTGCTCTTGCGCCAATGTGGTGACCACATATGCCTCCGTGTATCTCTGCCAACAGCTTCCGTCCATCCTCCCCGGAATACACTTCAATTTCACACCGTTGAGTCTTCTTCTGTACAATATGCTGTCGACAAACTGGTACATACTCGACTGCCGGGCTACTCTTTCTGCTTCTTCTTGTTCTTCGGGAAGTTCTCCTGTCTGAAGGAAATGGACAATCTACTGCGCCCATGCTGGAGCTTGTGGCTCGACAACAAGGACTAAAGGCACATCTGCTGCTATGGGAACATCAGCTTCCACGGCAAGGACATGCGGCCCTGCCGGAGCTTGATGTTCCCCGGCAAGCTTGCCGGAGCAAGACTTGTCGGGAGCGTCTGCTTCAACGAAACAAACCCTGTGGCTTGTCGGAGCAGATCGCCCTCAAAGACTGTTGGTGTTGATCTTGGGGACCTTCGCAACGACGGCTTCGGGAAGCTCTGCCGGAAAGTAGTCACCAGAGACCAACTTCCTCTTCTTGCTTTGTCCAGTTGATGGTGTTACGGTTGGTTGAGTCAGCTTGAGCATGAAAATCCCTGGTTCCACAGGCAACTTAAGTGCAGCGCACTTTGACAGGCCGTTAGCAATATCATTCTGAGCTCTTGGAACATGTTCCATTTGCAGGCCGTCAAAGTGCTCTTCTAGCTTCCTCACTTCGTCAATGTACGCTTCCATCAACGGACTCTGGTAATCTTTGTTCACTTGCGGACGACAAGTTGTGAGTCACCCCTGACGATAAGCTTTTTGATCCCAAGGTCCACTGCGATCCTGAGACCGGCAAGCAAACCTTCATACTCTGCAGTATTGTTTGTTGCTTTCTCCTTGGGAAAGTGCATCTGGACTACGTACTTGAGGTGCTCTCCGGTGGGTGCGATAAGCAAGACGCCCGGCACCGGCGCCTGCGGCGAGAAGGCACCGTCAAAGTACATCAGCCACTCTTTGCTTGCTTCCTTGACGGGAATGCTCGTCTCCGGAATCTCTTCTTACGGCGTTGGCGTCCATTACGCTATGAATTCTGCCAATGCTCTGCTTTGGATAGTTGATGTGCTTTCAAACTTGAGACCAAAGCTTGACAGTTCCAATGCCCACTCAACAATCCTGCCCGTTGCTTCTGGATTCTGCAGTATCCTCTTCAGCGAAAAGCGAGTGACAATTGTGATCTCATGTGCTTGGAAGTAATGGCGCAGCTTTCTCGAGGCCATGAGGAGGCCGAAAAGCAATTTCTGCACACCAGAGTACCTTGACCTAGCCCCTGCAGGAGGGAATCGACAAAGTAGATCGGGCGCTGCACCATCCTTTTACGCATCTAGTCATGCGTCTGCAGCTGATTCGTTCTTGTCGGGACCAGAGCTTGTCGGCGAAGCCCCACCTTGTCGCTGGATGTGCTTGCCGTGGTTGCTGGCTCGTCGTCCGCCTCCCTCTCCGCTACTAACGCAGCACTAACCACTTGATTGGTTGCTGCTATATATAGCAGCAACTTCTCTTGTGGCTTAGGTGCGACAAGTGTTGGAGTGGAGGAAAGGTATCTCTTCAAGTCCTGCAGCGCAGCATCCGCTTCGGGAGTCCATTTCATTGGACCTGCCTTTTTCAAGATTTTGAAAAACGGCAGTATGCTCAACAGAACCTAGAAATAAACCTGCCGAGAGCAGCTACGCGAACCGCAAGTCTTCGTACATCCTTGACGCGCTTTGGTGCTTCAATCTGCTCGATGGCCTTGATCTTGTCGGGATTAGCTTCAATCCTCGTTGAGACACAAAGAACCGAGAAGCTTGCGGAAGGAACTCCAAACACGCACTTCTCGGGGTTGAGCTTGAGGTTGATCTTGCGCAGATTTGCAAAGGTCTCGTCCAAATCTTGAACCAGAGTTGCTTTGTCCTTGCTTTTGACCACTATGTCATCCATGTAGGCTTCTACATTTCTGTGCATTTGCGGCTCAAAAGCGTCATGCACTACCCTTGCAAATGTTGAACCAGCATTCTTCAAACCGAAAGGCATCCGTATGAAACAATATGTGCCACATGGTGTAATGAATGCGGTCTTCTCCTCATCTTCTTCAGCCATGAAGATCTGATGGTATCCTGAGTATGCATCAAGAAACGAAAGCAAATCACATCTAGTCGTGGAGTCAAAAATCTGGTCAATGCGCGGCAAGGGAAATGGATCTTTGGGACAAGCTTTATTAACATCCGTGAAGTCAATACAAAGTCTCCATTTTCCATTTGCCTTGCGCATACGACTTCTGTGATTGGCCAACCACGTAGGGATGGAGCACTCCTCGACAAGGCCTGCCGCTTCCGGTTCTTGATCTCTTCTCGCTATGAATTCTTGGCGTTCCACCGCTTGCTTCCTCGACTTTTTGCTTGACGGGCCGCGCAAGATGAGGACAAACGGCCAGCGATGCTCAATCACTTTCACAGGAACACGGGGATGTCGACGGTTGCCATGCAAACACGCCGACATTCGCCCGCAGGAAAGCAACGAGCGCGCCTTCCTATTTAGGGTCGAGAGAGGCACTGATGGTAAAGGTACCACCAGTGCCGTCTTCCTTCGCGGGCACCTTCTTGGTCTTTGGCGGAGCCACCATCTTCTTGCACTTGTCGGTGGAGCTCGATGGTGCGTCCTCGACGGTAGCGCAGCACTCCGAAGAGGTGCGCTTGCCGGAGTAAGCATCAGAGTTCTTGCCGGACTTGGACTTTGTCTTCTTCCCCTCGGGAGCTTCAGCGGCAAGTGTTTGGGAATCTGTCGCGGCTGTTGCATCCCGGTAGATCTTGTCGGCACAGATAAGGGCATCCTTCTTGTCGCCATGGATAGAGATGACGCTTATCGGGCCTGGCATCTTGAGTAAGTTGTAGGCGTGGTGAGGCTGCCATGAACTTGGCGAGTCTTTGAATGACCAAGTATCCCATTGTAAGGCAATGGGAAATCGGCAACGTCGAATGTGACCCTCTCGATCCTAAAGTTCAGCTCGCTGCCAAATGTTACCGGCAACGTAATCTTCCCCTTCGGCTTGCTCCTTCCCAGATTGATTCCTTGGAAGGTGCCGGTCTCTTCGAGCTCGCTGTCAGGGATTTGAAGCTTCTGGAGCACCGCGGAGGAGATCAGATTCAAGCCGGCCCCGCCGTCAACTAACATTTTGGTGACCTTGAGGTTGCGGATGGTTGGTGAGACCAACATCGGCAAGCACCCGACCGCAGTTATGCGATCAGGGTGGTCCTCAATATCAAAAATGATAGGCGTGCTGGACCACTTGAGAGGCCTGCGTGACTCCACGGATGGTTCCGCTGCATTGACCTCCCGCATCCATTGCTTGAGTTGGTGGTGGGAGGTATGCGAAGCACCTCCGTCAACGCAGAGGACCTCTGTGGCTTTCAAACTCCTGCTCATCGGGCGCTGCGTCTTCCATATCTTCGTCGTCGTCATCATCTTCATCCTTGTCGCGGCAGCGGGAGGTCGACCTCCTTGCCGTTGCTTGGCCTTGCCGCGGCGTCCTCCCCGGCCGGGACGTTTCTTGCTTGCTCCCCCAGCACCTTCCTGGGCCTTCTCCTTGTCGCGCCACTCGTACTCAGCTCTCTGTTGTTCGACAAGCTGCTCGACCTTCTTACAGCTCTGGAGGTCGTGACCCTTGGTGCGGTGGATCTTGCAGTACTGCTTGCCGGAGCCGTCCTGTTTGTCGGCGGCCGCCACAGACTGGTGGTGGCGTCAGCGGCAACCTCCTTGCCGGAGCCACCAGCCTTGGCGTTCTTGTCGCCACCTCCTTTGCCGGACTGCTCAATAGCTAGCACTTCTCTACCTTTCTTCTTCCTGTTGCCTCGCCGCCGGCCCTTCTTTGCCGGGGCGGTCTCCTCACTGTCAGATCCTGCTTCTGCATTCTCTCCTGGGAGTCTCCTCCCTTCCTCAGCGCGTGCACACTTGTCGGCCAAGGCGTACAGCTCACTGACATCCTTGACTTTGCACATCGCCATCTCCTCCCTCATCCTGCGGTTCCGCACATTCTGATGAAACGCGCTGATCACCACGGCAGGGTGGACATCTGGGATGTTGTAGTGCACATGGCTGAATCTCTGAATGAATTTGCGCAGGGACTCTCCTTCCTTACGGGCGAGCAGATGAAGGTCACTCTCTCTTGGCCATGAGGCTTGTGGCCACACTGTGAAGGCGCCAACAAACCGATGGCTGATCTGCCCAAGAGGATATGGAGCTGTCCGGCAAGTGCATGAGCCAACATCTGACGTTGGGCTTGAGCACGAGCGGGAAGTAGTTGGCGAGGATCTTGTCGTCCCGTCCCCCCGCAGCCTGCACCGCGATGGTGTAGATGTTGAGGAACTCCGACGGATGTGTCCTGCCATCATACTTCTCCGGCACGTCTGGTTTGAAGTTTTTCTGGCTGGGCCACTGGACTTGCCGCAGCTCACGAGTGAACGCAGGGCAACCTACCGCGTACGGCAAGTCGCCTGGCCCCTCCGGCACGCGCACGTCAACAGAAGGCCCCGCGCGCTTGTCGGACTGACGTCGCGCTTCTCTCCGGCGCTCGATGCGAGTTCGAGCATCCTCTTGTTGTCGCTCATGAAGAACTTGGTGCTGATCGCGGCGAGCTCGCGGATCCGACGACGCGGTGGAGTCACTGTCGAGGTGGATCCGGTGAGTCGGCGATCTTGGCCTTCGTGGCGGAGAGTGCGTGGTGGTTGCACCTCCGACAGTCTAAATGCCACCGGCTCGTGCCTTGTCGTCTCGCCGCGGCAATGATGGCGTTGGTTGCCGCGGAGCGTCGCCGTTGGCAAAGCCGATGAGGCTCTGGATAGTGGCCCTCCACTCGTCGACCTTTTCGGCCGTTGGAGGGTAGTCGAGGAGCAGCTGAGCTCTCGCCAGAGCTTCTGCTGGAGTAGTGGGTGGCATTGGCGAACGGTGCGAGGAGCGGGATATGCTCGGACTTCTAACTACGTTAGAAGGAGCAGCACCCGCCCAGCGCATCAGATCTCACTCGTGCAAGCATGTTGGCGCGCATGCTGGTCTTGAGGGTCTCGATCCAATCGAACGTATGGCATTGTGAACGCCATGGCGTTGTTGGTCCCGTCTCTGAGATGGGCGCGGGGATCTTGTGACGCCGAGGTTTGCGGGGCCTTGTCCTTGGACTTGGCAACGTCGCGAACACCTTCGTCGGCGCCCGTTCCTCCGCCGGCGTCTGCCCCACCACCCGTTTGTTGCGGTGAGGGTGGGTACGACGCGGACGGCTCTGCTGCCGCCGAAGCCTTCTTCTTCGGTGGCATGTTGGGGAAGATGTTGAGAACGCTGCTCGTGTGAACGTCGGATCGGATTCACGCGGCCTCGACGCCCCCTACCTGGCGCGCCAAAGATGTCGGGGAGGCTGATCGTACCCACGAACACCTATGGGGCCGGCGGACCAGGCCCCTTTGTGGTTCGGAGGGGGGGGGGGGCGGAGATCGCACGAAGAGCGGATCGAGGCGAAGCACACGAGCAGTTTACCCAGCCGAGCTCTCCGGAGAGATAAAACTCCTACTGCTGCTTGTTTGATGTATTGTGTTCTTGCTAGGGAGCGATGCGAGCTACAAAACCTAGCGTGAGTGTATCTGGTCTCTAGTGAGTCAAATGAACCGAAGCTCGAACCCCCTCCCCATTGCACACGGGCCTCCTTTTATATGGTAAAGGGGTCTCCGACAGGTGGCAACATAGGCGAGGGTACAAATGTAAAAACAGGAGTTGGTACACCTACTCGAACAGTGTACAGTGCAAAATACCTAACTCTAACGGCAGGGGACAAAAGCAATAAATCCCGTCCGTTGTCGCCCAAACAAAGGCAACAGAGACCATCAGTGCGCCACCGCCGCCACGATGGCAAGCTTGTCGGCCGCTTATCGCTGCTCTCCGCTGGCTGCACAGCCTCTCGACACGCTGCATGGAATGGTCCCATGGCGACACGTTGCTGGATGAGCTGGAGGCGGAGATGGAGAGAGGTTGCTTGCAGCGGCAAGCGCTTTGCCGCGGCCGAATCCTTGTCACGTCCGGAGGCTTGTCGCGCTCGAGCCTTCCGGCAAGCTCCTCTTGCCGGGCCTTGTCTTCTGCATGCCTTGAGTGGCCTTCCCGGCAAGCTCCTCTTGCCGGGCCTTGTCTTCTTAATCAAATACTTTGTTCTTGAATGGATCCAAAGGAGCCATGGAGGATCTAAGCGGTGACGAGGCAAACCCGCGCTGAGGTGTTGCAAGCTGTCCGTGCAGTGCACGGGATACTAGGGTACCCCTACTCTAGTACACTGACATATGCGGACTGGTATGCCGTTTTATCCCAGCCACGAGGTGGCCGGTCAGCCGTATGGTGCTCGAGTCCGTATTCCTCGGCTGCCAGGACTTTCGTCCATCTATCTATGAGCAGATCTTGATCAGCTTGGAGTTGCTGTTGTTTCTTTTTCAGGCTCCTCGCAGTGGCTATAAGCCGGCGCTTGAAGCGCTCCTGCTTTACGGGATCCTCAGGCACGCCGAACTCATTGTCGCCGAGGCTAATCTCGTCTTCGGAGGGGGCATGTAGTTGTTCTCCTCCGGGTATTCGTCCGTCGCCTGTTCTTCTGGGCTGACCTGCTCATCCTCCTGTTCGGCCTGCTCGAAGGCGGGCTGATCAAGGTTGTATTCTTGTTCGGCACCATTCGGATTGTTTTCGTCTCCTGGGCCGGTATTGGTGTGGTGGGGCTTGGAGTGGCGCCGACGGCGTCCATTCTTTGCTTTTTCCCCGAGATTTTATCCTCTGATGCCTCATCGCCATTTGTTTCCTTTGGAGTGTCCACTATATATATATCATAAGAAGAGGTGGTTGTCCACCGCCCAGTGTGTGGTGGTTCATGTTCTTCTCCTGCATCGTCGTCCATGCCGTCGATGTCTTCGGAGTCGAAGTTCAGTACCTCGTTTAAGTCATCGACTGTCGTGGAATTGTCACGGCAGATGTCCTCATGAAAGGACTTAGTCGCGGGGCCATCGTACGGGTTAACTTAGAGGGGTTAAAGCGGACACAAAGACACGAGAGTTTATACTAGTTCGGCCCCTTCGATGAAGGTAAAAGCCTACGTCTAGTTTGTGATGGGATTGATGTGATCTCGACGATTAGGGAGCAAATAGCTTCGCCTAAGCCTCGAGTTGTTGTCGTCTGTCCTGAACCGCCCGTGGTCATCCCCTTATATACACGGGTTGACGCCTCGGCCGTCTCTGAGTCCCGAGGCCAGCTCATACAAGTGTCCGACTCGGTCTCTCCTTCTCCTATCTTACAACACAAGTTACATGGCTATGGCGGTTTTATCATTATGGGCCCTAATCTGCCTCTGGGCCCCGGGCCCCTAAGCTCTATAATGGATCGCCATCTTCAGGGTCGTCGTGGGCTCCAATATGGCTGAGGGTGAACTGGCCTCTCCTGGGCGGTTTATATTCAGCAGTTACATCCCCAACATTAGGCCCCAGATTGATTTGAAACCGTTCATGTCAATCTTCAACACCTTAGAAAAACTCTGAATATCTTCCTTCATGTTTCGTAAACCGCCATCTGTTAAATCGCCATGACGTCACCCTCTGAACCCAGCAACAGATCATCTTGACGTCGTCTTTATTAAAGAAAACAACAAGATTCCCTTCATTTAATATTATCCCGGAAATCGAGGCGACCGCTGCGCCATCTGCCGCTTTCAACTCCTTGATTATCGCTACCATCAATTACTTTACGCCTCCTTATAAATAGACCGGAAGGTCCTTTCTCTTCTTCCCCTTCCGGTCTTCTTCTTCCTCGCGACGCCCCAGCTCTGAAGCTCCGCCGCCGCCTTCGACCTTCGAACGCTGCACCAACACAAGGCCGCTGCATCAACCTGGTTGTACCAGAGATTCTTGGTGTTCCTCCGCGATCCTGTGCATCCGGTAGGGCTCTTTCTCATACCCTAGATCTGCATCTTAGGGCTCCTGTTCTTATTGCCATTCATGTGCTCATCCCTAGTCTCTTCGTCTCCGCACTGCCATGGCTTCTTGATTCAACCGTAGTATATATCTTGTGCGGTAGCTGCTCCGCATTCAGTTTAGCACTTTAGCAGATCTTCCTTTTTGTTCAGAATCTCTTGATAGAACGCATTTAACTTCCCCGCTTCTTTATAAAGCTTTTATGGATCGCAGAAATTTTTCCTTACTGAATCTTTGGTAGATCCAAATTAATTCCGTCCATGTGTGAAACTTGTTTCTGTCAATACTTAGCAGATTTTCCAGCTCTGTCCCTTCCTTCTAAGGGCGGTTTAATTTTTGATAGCTAATCCGCCATACCCCATTAGTCCTCAGTTAAACCGGAAATTGGAACTGAATGTCAATCTGCCGGTTTAGCACTGAATAATATGCCTGACCCGTCACGGTAAACCGGTCTTTACTTTTCCTTTCGCAGTTTTTTCTTCTAGAATGGCCAAACAATTCTCTGCCTGCAATTGGGTTCGGTCCAAGATCACTGAGACACAAATCAATGGATATGTCACCACCGGCGCTTTAGCCTCCAAAAATGTCCTTCATTGGCGTGTTCCGGATTCTGAATGCCCTCCTGAACCTCAATAGGGAGAAGTAATTGTATTTATGCGACACTTAGACCGCGGATTCAGCCCGCTCGGATCAAAATTCTTCCGGGATGTCCTCGCAAGTTTCCAACTCCATCCACAAGATATTGGTCCGAACTCTGTGTCCAATATATGCAATTTTCAAGTTTTCTGCGAAGTCTACCTTCAAGAAGAACCATCTGTGGAGTTATTCCGGGATTTCTTTCATTTGAACCGCCGTACGGAGTTTTCGGATGGTCCTAACACGGAACTTGGTGGCGTTTCAATCCAGAAAAAGAAGGAAGTAGACTTTCCTCACGCCAAACACCATAGCCATCCGAAAGATTGGAACCAAACCTGGTTCTATTGCCGAAATACTGCTCCTAACGGAGAAAACCCCTTGCCGGGTTATCGCCCTCACCGGCTTAGCAACCATCACCCATTGCCTTCACGCTTGACCGCCGCAGAACGGAAGAATTTCGCGCCCCAAATTATCAAGCTCCGGGCTCTGATGGCCAATGGCTTAACTGGTATTGACCTTGTCCGATGTTGGGTCTCTTGGGGCATCTTGCCATTAAGCCGCCGCCCCGGATTGATGCATGAATACACTGGTAACATCAAAGACCCTCAACAATGTCACGAGCTACCAATAACTGAGCTTGAAGTTACCGAGACAGTGAAGAGGATGCTCGATGAACCGATCTCCGTATGCAGCCAAACCGGGTTGGCCCCGTTCTGTGTTTCCAACAAACCACCTGCGGTAAGGCTCCACTCACCGCTCTACTGGTTTTAATGCCTTATTGATATATATTAATCCTTGTTAACTCTCAGGCTAAGAGCTCCTTTTGGAAACAAACCAAACCGGCCCGGGTTCCTCGTGTAAAGTCCAAGACCACCAAAAAAGCTGGTAAGAGGAAAACCGCCGAGTCTTCTGAACCGCCGGAAGATGAAGATTCAGATGCTGAGGTAAAGCTTGATTTACTTTGCCCCTTTTTATCATTCATCCTATTGACAGTTACAATTCCCAGGATGATGCTGAGGCCAGCCATGCCGATCCTGTTGAGGTAATCCTTCTTTCTTCCGATTCTGATCTTGTACCAGTTAAAAGAATTACAAGACAGTCCGGAAAGTGAAAAAATCTCACTCCCGTGCTCATTTGAATCCAAATCTTTCTTTGAAGACACAGCAAGCTGAAGAACGCCGTACGACCCGGCATAGCGGTCAACAAATTACATCGTCCGGTTTACCTGACACCCCAACCCGGAAACGTCGTCCAGAGGTGATTTGTTCTCCTGAAAAGCGTTATCCTTTGAAAGGTTTCTTCCGATGTCCTCTCAATCTGTCTGATCCGAATTATCAGGTCTCTTCCAACTCATCTGGCGGTTCATCAACCACTCAATTGCCTCCTCTTAAAGTTGCTGCTGGGTAAGCATTTCACTCTATTTCTTTTTTGCATTTGTCGGTTTATCATATTCTAACTCTGAATGTTGTAGCACCAAGGCTCGCCTAAGTAAAAAGGCGAAGACCCTTGATCCTACTGTGGATGTTGATCCGGAGAAGACTCCAGAGCATCATGGCGAAAATCCCGAAGTTGCTAAAAACAGCTCTGCTGGGTTTAATCAAGACGACAATGCTAATCCGCCAGAGGTTGAACCGGATGTCCAAGTGGAAACATCACATCCTGCTCCACCGAGTCCTGCAGCGTAACAGGTTTCGATTGCTGATCCGCCGAGCCCGGGTATGAAAGCACCAAGCCCAGGAAAAAATGCCAATCCGGCCAGCCCAGCCAAAGATGATGATGTCGTAGTGACGGGCATCGCATATACCGCCCCTGGCAATCCGGTCGCTCTATTAAAACACAGCGCCAAGGAAGAGTTTACTGCCATGAGTAAAGAGAAGGGAAAAACTTATCTGTCAGCTTATGACAATTTCTCTGCCCAAGAACTTCACTCCGGCTTCCTGAACCGGCTCTATACAAGTCGTGACTTGAAGCCGGCTGGTGAATCTTATGAAGGAGCGCTATGAGGTAAGGAGTTATGCCTCTCTCGTACCTTTGTTTGTGTAGTAGCCCCCAAGGGCCGGTTTAACTTAGCTTAGTTAAACCGGGACTTAATATATAACTCAAACGTCTCAAACTTCATTGATGTAGCCCCCAAGGGCCGGTTCAACTTAGCATAGTTAAACCATGACTGTAACTTGTATCACCGTAGCAAAACATGTTTGAGCAATTAGCCATTAGCCCCCAAGTGCCAAGTTGAATACCTGTATTGAGCTTGGGACTTCATGATGAAACAACTAACGTGATCCCTTTTTTATCAGAGTGAGATACGCCAACAAACCGTACAACTCAATGACCTTCATGCCAATCTGAAGACTCAACAAGCAGAAGCCTCCAAGGCCAAGGATGAGTTGAAAACCGCCTTGACCACTATGGAGCAGCTCAAGGAGTGGTTTAAATCTGAGCAAGCCAACTGGGACACTGAGAAGGCTGGGTTGCTAAAACGGGCGGAAGATGCTGAAGCGGCTCTTAAACCGGTGACGGAAGAGCTCACCGGACTAAAGCGCCAAATTAACGCCATGACCTCTGCGATATTTGGTAAGAAATTCATCACCAAGGTTTGATTACTATTCCGTTTTAACATTTCCGCCGGTTTAACCTGATGCTGTCTTAAACCGTTATAGGTAAGCGTATTGCTCATCTGGGCTCTAACATGCGGAAGAAACTCAAGGCCGCGTATACGCTGATTGAGCAATCAGATACCGCACCCAAATGAGTCATATGTGCTACTTCGTATGATAACACAGCTCCGTATTTGATCAAGGATACGCTGGACCGTCTATCCATGATACCGGCACAGCTCGAAGAGTTGAAACGATCCGCTGCCCGGGCTGTCACCTTATTGGCTCTTACTCGCGCCAAAGCTTGGATAGCTGACCTTGACCCGGCTGACATAGCCAAAGGCTTCCCGGCGCTCAAGAAAATGGCGAAGCCTTTTGACAATGATGCTCTCAGACGGATAACAAGGAGATGCATCCTCCGGGCGAGTCAACTGGCAGCAGAGGCCAACTCGACGGTTCACCGCTCTTTCTACGATGCAAACAACGGCGGGTTGAAGTTGTTATTCGGAAGTGCGTAACCTTGTTACCCAACCCGTAAGCACACTTACGCCTCGAGCGTTGATCCGCTAAGCTTATAAGTGAAGAGGCTGTCTTCAGGCTTTAACCGGATTGACTCGGGTCCACCAATGACTTCCGCCATTGGGTGGTGAGGAGGAAGAAGAAGAACCGATGCAGACGACCCATCTTCTTCACATCAACCCGGCGATGAAGCTTAATCCGTCAAGCCGGTTGATGCATCATAAGCTGCTTGTCATGACGCCATTCCAAAATTTGGGCCTCTGAATGCCTTGTAATAGAATAGCCATCACTTTTGTTTTTAATATGCCTGTGTGCCCTAGTGCGGACTCCTTTGATTGAATGATCGAAACCTTCAATTTAAATTGCCTGCAGTCACAAATTCTTAAACTGCCACGGCGGTTTGTACCGCCAGCCGGCTTGTGACGTTCATATATATATGCAATAAAATATTGAGGCACATGATCAAATTTTGTGATACAAAATACCTGCCATCGTTGGGCATGAAGTTGGCTTAGCCAATCTTGAAGCGGAGGTTATATAAACCATTACCGTCAAAGGAGAAAACAGCTCATGTGTTTATAATGCCGGTTTACCATGTAAACCGTGCCGGGTCATGACAAGCCCCCTGTTACTCCATAATGGGATGTTAACAGAAAAAATCAAACCGGAAAAATTATCTTCGGATTAGAAATGGACCGACTTCCGTCAATTGACGTTGAACCGGTTTAAAAATGTTATCGGTTTTGAAAACGCAACAAACATCAAATAACGATTATGTAAAAAATGGAGGCAAAGGCAATGATAAAACCGTTTGCAAAAGAGGCTTTACAGAGCCGATCGATGGTGTTACCATGGTCGAAAACGACCAAGCTCCCAATAAGGTGTAGCTACGGTTCAAGTCAGCGGGTCCCCAAGCTGAAACCGTGGCATTATGCCGATCAAGTGGCGTGGCAATGGTTCGGGTTCGACCAAGCCCCAAGTGACTCTATGGCCTTAGGCCGATCAAGAGGCGTGATCGGTTCAGACTTGACCATGTCCCCAAGTGATCTGGTGGCTTTCGCCTATCAAAAGGTGTTGCATTGGTTCGGACACGACCAAGCCCCCAAGTGATATCACAAAGCTTTTTGAAAAGCAAGCTCAAGGGGTAAACCGGAGGCTGTTTTAAGACAACCACTCCATGTAACCACGCAGGATGTAACAGAACGGATACCCCGCTTTCGCCGAGGCTCCAGTTTATTGCTTTATTTATAATATAGACATTGTCATAATATGTACATAAGTAGAGCCGATGGCTCGGTATAATAAGGCCGAAGATGAGCTATGTTCCATGGCCTGTTGGTCTCCTCTTCTGACGTGCGTGAGTCTTTATGCTCTCGAACATCAATCAGATAGTATGACCCGTTGTGCAGATTCTTGCTGACCACAAAAGGTCTCCCAAGGTGGGGATAGCTTGTGCATATTCGTCTGGTCTTGAATGAGCCGAAGCACCAAATCTCCTTCTTGAAAGGTTCTGGTTCTGACCTGGCGACTGTGATACCGATGAAGATCCTGCTGGTAAATCCCCGAGCGAGCAGCTGCCATATCTCGTTCTTCATCCAGCCGGTCCAAAGCGTCCTGTCGTGCTGTCTCGTTATCTGCCTCAACATAGGCTGCCACACGAGGTGAGTCATGACGGACATCGCTGGGGAGGACCGCCTCCGCTCCATAGACCATAAAGAACGGTGTACATCCAGTGGATCTGTTAGGCGTAGTATTTATACTCCATAACACAGACGGTAGCTCCTCTACCCAACAACCCGGCATCCTCTGCAAAGGGACCATAAGCCGGGGCTTGATAACTCTCAGGATCTCTTGATTAGCTCGTTCTGCTTGACCATTGGACTGTGGGTGAGCTACTGAAGAAACGTCAAGCCGGATGTGCTCACGTTCACAAAATTCCTTTATGGCACCTTTGGACAAATTGGTACCATTATCTGTAATGATACTGTGTGGAAAACCAAACCGGAAGATCACCTTTTTTATGAATTGAACCGTCGTGGCTGCATCACACTTGCTAACAGGTTCTGCCTCTACCCACTTTGTAAATTTGTCGACTGCCACCAACAGGTGTGTTTTCTTGTCCTTGGACCTCTTAAAAGGGTCAACCATGTCCAGCCCCCAAGTCGCAAACGGCCAAGTAATTGGAATCATCCTCAATTCTTGGGCCGGTATATGAGCACGTCTGGAAAACTTTTGGCAACCATCACATCGTCTGACCAGATCTTCCGCATCAGCATGGGCAGTCAACCAATAGAAACCGTGGCAGAATGCTTTAGCCACCAAGGATTTTGAACCAGCGTGGTGACCACAATCTCCTTCGTGGATCTCACGCAATATTTCACAGCCTTCCTCAGGGGACACACAGCGTTGAAACGCCCCTGACACGTTGCCATGATGCAATTCGTCATTAACAATGGTCATAGACTTGGATCGCCGGACTATCTACCGGGCCAACGTCACATCTTCTGGTAACTCGCCCCGGTTCATGTACACAAGATAAGGAAGCGTCCAATCCAGAGTGACGTGAAGAGCTGCCACCAATTGGGCCTCCGGATCAGGAATAGCCAAATCCGCTTCACCAGGGAGTTTGACCGACGGGTTGTGCAAAGACGCCCGTAAAAAACATTAGGCGGGACCGGTTTATGCGTTGAGAGCCCAACCCGGCTTAAAGCGTCCGCCGCTTCATTCTTCCGATGGTCCACGTGGTCCACCTGATAGCCCTTGAAATGACCTGCGACAATATCCACCTCACGACGATATGCAGCCATGAGTGGTTCCTTTGAATCCCCCGTGCCAGACACCTGTTGAGCCACTAGGTCCGAGTCACCGAACCACTTAACCCGGCTTAGATTCATCTCCTTAGCCATCCGGAGACCATGGAACAAGGCTTCATACTCAGCTGCATTGTTAGTACAAGGGAACATTAAGCGGAGAATGTAACAAAACTTGTCACCTCGTGGGGAAGTTAGTACGACTCCAGCCCCCGAGCCCTCCAATTGCCTGGATCCGTCAAAATGGATGGTCCAATATGTATGATCCGGCTTTTCTTCACGTGCTTGCAACTCCGTCCAATTGTTAATGAAATCCACAAGTGCTTGAGACTTCACCGCCGTCCGAGGCGCTGCATTGCACCGTGCGGCCCAAGCTCTATAGCCCACTTAGCAATCCGGCCAGTTGCCTCCCGGTTCTGTATGATATCACCTAAGGGAGCTGAACTGACCACCGTGATGGGATGCCCTTCAAAATACTGCTTCAGCTTCCGGCTTGCCATAAAAACTCCATACACCAGCTTCTGCCAATGCGGATATCTCTGCTTGGACTCAATAAGCACCTCATCGATATAATAGACCGGACGTTGAACCGGATGCTCCCTCCTGCCTCCTTCCGCTCTACCACAATGGCCACGCTTAATCGCTCGGCGTTAGCAGCAACATATAGCAGAAGCGGCTCCTTGTCAATGGGGGCGGCGAGTACAGACAGGTTGGCCAATTGCCGCTTTAAGTCCTCCAATGCTTCATCAGTGGCTGGACTCTGCATAAACCGATCTGTCTTTTTCAAAGATCTCGATACAAAGGGATGGCCTTCTCTCGAGGCGGCCGATAAACCGCTCAACAAGGCAATCCGCCCGCCACACGCTGGACATCACTAATACACTTTGGCTTAGCCAGGGAGGTGATAGCCGTAATCTTCTCCGGATTAGCTTCAATTCCTCTGTTGGACACAAGGAAACCCAATAACTTGCCTGCCGGAACACCGAAGACACATTTGGCCGGGTTAAGCATCATCTTGTACACCCGCAAGTTGTCAAAGGTTTCTTTCAAATCATCAATTAGTGTTTCCTTCTTCCTTGACTTAACCACAATATCATCCACATAAGCATGCACATTACGGCCGATCTGTTTATGCAAGCAATTCTGTACGCAACGCTGATAAGTTGCTTGGGCGCTCTTGAGCCCAAAGGGCATAGACACATAGCAGAAGGCTCCAAAGGGAGTGATAAATGTTGTCTTCTCCTGGTCCTTAACCGCCATTTTGATCTGATGATATCCAGAATATGCATCCAAAAAGCTCAGACGCTCACAACCCGCAGTGGCGTCAATAATCTAGTCAATGCAGGGGAGGGCAAAAGGATCTGCTGGACAAGCCTTGTTAAGGTCTGTGTAATCCACACACATGCGCCAAGTGCCGTTTTTCTGAAGGACCAGCACCGGATTAGCAAGCCACTCTAGATGGAAAACTTCAACGATAAAACCTGCTGCTAAGAGCCTGGCAACCTCCTCTCCAATGGCCTTACGCCTTTACTCATTAAACCGGCGAAGAAACTGCTTTACCGGTTTGTACTTGGGATCAACATTAACTGTGTGCTCAGCGAGTTCACTCGGTACACCTGGCATGTTAGAAGGCTTCCATTCAAAAATGTCCCTATTCTCATGGATGAACTCGATGAGCGCGCTTTCCTATTTAGGATCCATGTTGGCACTGATGATGAACTGTTTGGACGAATCACCAGGTACAAAGTCAACAAGTTTAGTCTCAGCCGCCGATTTAAACTTCAGGGCCGGATCGTGCTCTGTAGTTGGCTTCTTCAACGGGGTCATATCCGTCGGATCAACATTATCTTTATAGTACTTCAGCTCTTCGGTGGCACAAACCGACTCTGCGTAAGCCGCATCACCTTCTTCACACTCTAAAGCAATCTTGCGACTCCCATGAACCGTTATCGTTCCCTTGTGACCCGGCATCTTGAGCTGCAAATAGAGATAACAAGGTCGTGCCATGAACTTAGCATAAGCCGGCCGCCCAAACAGGGCGTGATAAGGACTTTGAATTTTCACCACTTCAAACGTCAATGTTTCTGATCTGGAATCATGTTCATCCCCAAAGGCCACCTCCAGAGCTATTTTACCAACCGGATAAGCTGACTTGCCGGGCACCACACTATGGAGCACTGTATTGGACGGTTTGAGATGTTTATCTGTCAACCCCATACGACGGAAGGTCTCATAGTACAAGATGTTTATGCTGCTCCCTCCGTCCATAAGCACCTTGGTGAACTTGTATCCTCCCACCTGAGGTGCCACCACTAGGGCTAGCTGACCCGGATTGTCAACCCGGGGAGGATGATCCTCTCTACTCCACACAATAGGCTGCTCGACCAGCGAGGTAATGAGGCACGGCCGGTTCAACAATGTTGACCGCCCGCTTCTGAAGCTTCCGGTCTCGCCTGTCCAAACTAGTGGTGAAGACGTGATACTGTCCACCATTCAACTGTTTTGGGTTGCTCTGATAACCCGACTGCTGCTGCTGCTGCTGATTGTAACCACCTTGATTACTCTGATTGTTCTGATTGTTATGTCCGCCCGGATTACCATTAAACCCTAGACCGAATTTCCTCCACCGTAACCGGCCGGACCACGAACCGCCGCCGAGCCTTGATCATACCGGAAAGCATTGGAACTTTTGAACTCCTCGCATAATGTAACAATCCTTCCAGAGGTGGTTTGTTGGCGCCTCCTTTGTCCCATGCTTGGCAGGGGTTGGTTCAACAGATAGTTCAACCGGTCCGGATTGTGATTAGGCGCACCACCTCGGTTCGGCTGTTTACCCTTGCGCCGTCGGCCCTTGTCCTGCGCGTTGGTGTTGGCTACGAAGCCCATGTTACCATTCGCCTTACGCTTATTTCCACCATTACCTGCTGAGCAATGCTGCTGGCCTCTGGAGTTGCTGTTCTGCTTTCCCTTCCCTGTTTCATCATCATCCTCAGACTCGGGATCCTTGGTACTATCAGAATCAGCATACTTCACTAAAACGCCCATGAGAGTGCCCATGTCATTCCAAAACCGCTTCATGCGACCCAGCTTCAACTTTAAAGGCTTAAACCGGCAGTTACCCTCTAGGGTTAAGATCGCAGAATCAGCGTTGATCCGGTCCGAAGAATGTAAGACCTCCGAAACACGGCGTACCCAATGGGTTGTGGATTCCCCTCTGCTGGACACAAGCCACCAAGTCCACCATGGACATATGGGCTGCTTATGTATCTTTGAAATTCTGAATGAACCGGGTCCGCAACTGGGCCCACGAACTGATGGAATTGGGTGGCAAGTTTTTCAACCAAGTACGGGCCGTACCTTCAAGCATCATGGTGAAGTATTTTGCACACGCAGTTTCATCCACATCCAGCATCTCCATGGCCATCTCATAACTCTCTATCCATGCTTCTGGAGCCAGATCGGCGGTGTAATTTGGCACCTTGCGTGGCCCCTTGAAATCCTTGGGCAAGCGTACATTGCGTAGAGCAGGGACAAGGCAAGGCACCCCCAAAGAGCTAGAGGTAACCCCAGGCTCAAAGATGGTCGGACGAACCGGCGTAAGCTGATAATCCTGATGATGTGCTGCTAACTCGGCCTCCCTTCGTGCCCTGGCCCGGTCCACCACCTCCTGAGCGTTGTCGAGACTGCCTGCCAGGTTGTTGCCACGGGGCGCACCGCGCGCCGCATTACTTGACACAGCAAGTTCATCCACGCGCCTGCTATAGCTCCGGCTCGGCCGGGGGGTAGAGTGGATCCGATCGCGGCTGTATGAATATGCTTCTTGTTGGACCAGAGCCGTCCTAAGGAGCTCCTTGACCCGGCGCGTCTCTACCGCCTGCGGTGAATCGCCTTCGATTGGAATCGCCTCCAACCGCGCCGCAGCCGCAAGAAGGTTATCCATCGGGTTGGAGTAATGACCTAGGGGTGTTTGCACAGCCTGAGGTGAGCCGGTATGATGGCGAGGTAGATCTATCACACGGGGCTGAACCGGCGCGCCCGTCCCAGGTGCTTCCGCCCGGTTCACCACTGGCGGATTACTGGTCCCCGCTCCTGGGGTGTTGAAGAGATCTCTTCCCTCGAACACTGAGGGCAAACGGGATCTGTATTTCCTCTTCAGGACTTCATGCGGCGCATTCTGATCCAGCATGAGCCTATAAGCTTGCGCATCCAAAGCGGCCCGCTCTGCCACCATCCTAGCATCTGCAGCTGCCAGATCCGCTTTTTTGATCGATTTGTTCCTTCACCTTTGCGATCTCCGCATTATGAACGCGTCTTGGTCCGCCGGGTTAGCCTCGCCATGAGCACAACCAATGCATCAAATAGTTACGATAAAACTTGAGCCGGGCGGGCGACAGGGCCTCCTCGCCTACCGCCATCATCATTGTTGAACCGCCGACCATTGGCGCGGCGGTCGAGGAGTGAAGCGTCGCTTGTGTACCGGCCATGAATATTCCAACCCGGTTGGGCAGATCAAAGGGGTCCGGAATACTGTCACCGTCGGAACAGCCCCCGATCTGGCCATCTTGCAGCTGGTACAGAGACTCAGTTTCTCCGGTCGACGACTCGTCATCAGAGTAGACAACGGTTTCGCCACCAGATGCTGATCCGTCCTCATAGTTTCCTCCGTGGATGACTCCCACGAAAGCACGCTTGACAGCCGGTTTAGCCAGGGCTGGTTTACCATTGAGCCGTCTTTGACGAGGTCGGTGCAGATGTCCGGCTCAGGCCCTGGCTCACCGATCTTGCCGATGAACACGTGTATGCCACCAAAGGGGACCCGGTACCCGTACTCAATCGAGCCGGCCTCGGGGCCCCAGCCTGCATCGTCGATGTAGAGCTTGCCGTGACGACTCTTGGTCATCCGGACCACAGCATAGCCTTCGAGTCCTTCGAGCTTGCCCTCTAAGATCATCAAACCATCGTGCGATAGCCCCACGGTGGGCGCCAACTGTCGTGGAATTGTCATGGCAGATGTCCTCATGAAAGGACTTAGTCGCGGGGCCATCGTACGGGTTAACTTAGAGGGGTTAAAGTGGACGCAAAGACACGAGAGTTTATACTAGTTCGGCCCCTTCGATGAAGGTAAAAGCCTACGTCTAGTTTGTGATGGGATTGATGTGATCTCGACGATTAGGGAGCAAATAGCTTCGCCTAAGCCTCGAGTTGTTGTCGTCTCTCCTGAACCGCCGCCGGGTCGTCCCCTTATATACACGGGTTGACGCCCGGCCGGTCTACAGAGTCCCGAGGCCGGCTCATACAAGTGTCCGGCTCGGTCTCTCCTTCTCCTATCTTACAACACAAGTTACATGGCTATGGCGGTTTTATCATTATGGGCCCTAATCTGCCTCTGGGCCCCGGGCCCCTAAGCTCTATAATGGATCGCCATCTTCAGGGTCGTCGTGGGCTCCAATATGGCTGAGGGTGAACCGGCCTCTCCTGGGCGGTTTATATTCAGCAGTTACATCCCCAACATTGACCGTGGCAATGACGTGGGTGGTGGGTGGGCAACGAATTCCTTCGTCGTCTGCCTCCCACTCGAGCCGGACATAGTTCGGCGGAGAGCCTCCTGACAAAGATAGAGACTTTAATGAGTCCAGCATGTCGCCAAAGGGCGAGTGCTGGAAGATATCCGCAGCGGTGAACTCCATTACCGGAGCCCATCCTGGCCCAACGGGCTCGGGAGTGTACGAACTGGGACCGACGTCCGGATACGAATCCAAGGGTTCGGAGTCGCGGGCCGCCGCAGAGGGAAGACACGTGTTCGGCTCCACCGCCGATGAGGGCACGACCTAGGGGGGTCCATCCCTCCGTCCCTAGGCAGCGCAGCCTACTCCAGATCTAGGTCCGGAGATACTACGGGGGGGATACCCCGAGCTTCGTCCGATGGCAGGTCTAAGCCGTGCTCATCGAGATTGTCCGGTGTTCCTGGCATGGGCCCAAATCCGTCGAAGATCAAGTCTCCGCGGATGTCCGCCATGTAGTTCAGGTTTCCGAACCTGACCTGGTGGCCAGGGCGTGTTGTCGATCTGCTCCAGATGGCCAAGCGAGTTGGCCCGCAGTGCGAAGCCGCCGAACACGAAGATCTGTCCGGGGAGGAAAGTCTAACCCTGGACAGCGTCGTTAAAGCTGATTGGAGAAGCCATCGAGCCTGACTGCGACGACACAGAGGAACTCTCAATGAAAGCACCAATGTCGGTGTCAAAACCGACGGATCTCGGGTAGGGGGTCCCGATCTGTGCGTCAAGGCTGATGGTAACAAGAAGCAAGGGACACAGATGTTTACCCAGGTTCAGGCCCTCTCGATGGAGGTAAAACCCTACTTCCTTCTTGATTAATATTGATGATATGGGTAGTACAAGGGTAGATCTACCATGAGATCGTAGAGGCTAAACCCTAAGAGCTAGCCTATGATGGTATGAATGTAATTGTGATCGGCCTTCTAAGGACCAACCTCTCCGGTTTATATAGGCACCGGAGAGGACTAGGGTTTATATGGAGTCGGTTACAAGGAAGGAAATATAATATCCGGATCACCAAGCTTGCCTTCCACGCCAAGGAAAGTCCCATCCGGACACGGGCTGGAGTCTTGAGTCTTGTATCTTCACGCTTCAATAGTCCGGACGTTGTACACAGTCCGGCTGTCCGGATACCCCCTATTCCAGGACTCCCTCAGCGGCCTCGACAAATCTGGAGGCAGAGACGTGCAAGAAGGGGAAGGGCTCCCGCGCGGATAACTCCACGTGGGATGTCGACAGCAGTCCGGAGCGACACCCCCGTACTAAGCCCCAGGTTGCATCGTAAGTGCTAAGACTCGTACATACCCGTATATCCAGTCGCTCCTCTTCATCGTACTGATATGGTTAAATATGCTATTGCATTCTGGCTCATGACAGCTCCTAGCGATCCTCATCAAGGAGTTCACTGGACTCGAGGGCGATGGCCAGCGAGTCACCTCCGGCCGCTTACTCTCCCAATGCCAAGGGCGACACCGACGTACCGTCCTGAAGGACCTTCCCAGGCCAGGGGGAGGTTTAGGAGGTGCCGGAAGGAGAAACCTCCGTCGCCGGACAGCAAGGGGAGCAAATCCCCATGGAGACAGGTGATGAGGGTTGTATTCAGTTCGGCCCTCAGCCGAATACAATTCCGGAGACCAATCCGGCTCCGAAATCCGATGTGCAACCTCCTTCGAAAGAGGGGGGTATGCCCGTTCCGCCGGTGACCCCTGTCCAACCAGGGGCACCAGATAATCTGCTGGGAGCGCTGTGAGGCGCTTCCATTGTGGATGAGCATCGTGTTCTTATGGGCGCGGTATTTGAAAGGGTTCAGTCCGCCAAGAGCGGATTAACTGCCTCTGACAACCTGCCGACAGGTGTTTTGAGGTAAGCGACGCAAAAATACCAATCTGCATAAGAGCCTCGAGACACTGTCCGGTGTTCGAAAAGAGAAACCGGACAGAGGATCAATCCCTTATTGCAGCAAAGTAACTAAATATGTCTGAAACGTATACGCAGGCGTCGCTGCTGGCCGCGGCCTCGCATACTACCGAAGTCTCCTGATCAAGCAGAGATCGGAGCAGCCGAGGAGGAGCTCGGCCAGGTGAGGAGGCAGCTCCAGGAGAAGCAAGGTATGTAATAACCCGTTATATATTCAAAAAGAGTAAAATGATATATATCGACCGAAGTGTCATGATATGTATAGGAGCGACGACCGAGGTCGAGGCCCTAAAAAAGGCCCTGGCCGAAGTCGAGGTGAAGGCTGTCAAGGAGCAGGCCGCCTGTAAGAAGCTCAAGGCTCGAGTCAACGAGGTCCAGCAAGAGCTCCAGGACGCGGTGAGGAAGTGCGAGACCTTGGAGCGTGACGCGTCGGTTCAAGAGATCAAACTTGCTAGGGCTCGTCAGAGCTTAGAGACGGCCTAGAATGAGGCCCAGGGCGCCCTCCAGGAGATCCAAGAGGACAGGAAGATCGCGACGGGTAAGGCATTTAGTATGCAAAGCAAGTATGTGAAGAGGAAGTATCTTTTCCTAACCCGGATTCGGAGTTCTCCAGGGGCTTTTGCTGATCTGCCACATAATGTGTCCGACGCCGCGGAGTTCTTCCAAGCCGAAGAAGTGAGCTTCATGGAGAAGTTGTTCTCGTCGAAATATCTTGCGCCAGAACGTCCGGTGCCCTTCAGCGATGAGCTAAAACAGTTGGTCGAGCTGCACAGGGTGGCCGAACTGGCCATGAAGGATTTAATAGTCCGGCTGTGGCCAGCCGAAGCTATACCCAACAGTTACTTCAGCCTCGTTAACTGGCTGGTGGATTCCTATCCTCGGCTGGACGCCCTCAAGCGGTCCGTCTGCATCGAGGGCGCACGTATGGCCTTCGCCTGTGTCAAGGTCTGGTGGGCGAAGATGGACGCTGTCAAGATTGTGACCGAGGGGCCACCCGACGGCAAGGAGCACCGCACACCCGAGCGGTATTTTGGAGACGTCCTGGAGGGGTCTCGTATTGTAGCGACGCAATGTTCGCAAGACATTATCTTAGAATGAATGCATTCGAGTTGCCTCTACCTTGTATGATAAAACAAAGTGGGTTTGTAATATAATGTTTGTCATGTTATACCTCCTGTGCGGCCGTGTTGTATGAAATCTGAGGGTTGGCCAGTCGTCGGCTTCTGCCCCCACGTAGGTAGTACGGAGGTGTTTGGGATGGAATCCAAACACTCTTGATCCAATTATATGGTCCTTGAAGGAGTTGTTTAGCGCAACGAACCAGGCAATCAGACTATGCGGCTTTAACGCCCTCACTTAGCCATAGGAGTTTGACAATAAAATGTTGGTACAACCCCTAGTATCCGAACTAGAGTGCTATAAGCACCTGATCGGGAAGTACCAATCCTTCATGTAATGCGGAAGAAATGTCCAATGATTTGCAACCTCCAAAGAGCTGACCGGCTCTCGCCGCATCATGACAGCCAGTTTTCGGCTTTCACTACTAAGGTGCTCCTTTGGATGAACCAAGGCACAATCGCAGTAGTTCTCCCTTTACTACCTTAGCCGATATAGAGGAATGGAAGGTAGCAAGCACAGGAGCTGGGCAACCCAACTATTGACCAAAGACATGATTTGGAGCCAATGCATATAGTGCTAAATTCGGGGTGCCGAACTATACTATAACAAGTGTTCGGAATTTTGTTGCCATAGTGCGGGATGCTATGAAGCCCCCTGGGAAATATGAATCGTACGAAAGTGTACAGGTGCTACCTGATAAGGTTACCCACTGGAGAAAAGAGAAAAAAAGGAAAGAAAACAGAAAGGGTGCAAAGGTGATAGCCTGGGGCCCTAAAGCTCGGTCCGCGAACTGATTAATACGTCAAGGCACATTGATACAAGTAGTGCGATAAGCAACAGGCTATTTAACATGCCAAAAACTAAGGGAGAGATGCATGTGGGTCCTGAAAAATAGGTAGAGTGATCGTTAAAGACTTGAAAATCCCCCATACGTCTGTATTTCTTGCAGTCTTGGTGTGTTTATCCTTCAAGAGGAACGGTCATCGGGCCATCAGATGGGGCCTGCGGGATTGAAACATGAAAAGGAAACGAATAAAAGTGAAAGTATGTGTGTATCCGGTGCCGGTTGAGCCGTACTGTGGATCACAAGCTACTATGCCTCCATCCATGCCCATGGAATTTTGAGTGCGTAGTTATGTATGCGCGGTGCGAATGCGACCACTTGACCAGGACTGAGACAGAGGCTGAATTGCTAGTTTAGCTCCTGACGAGTCGAGCTGTCCTGCCACAGGGTAGTTCAGACCCTCTTAACGGTGTCCGTTGACTCGACAGCCGAATTAAGGTTCAGCTTGAGAAGGCCGCTCTGTACTTCTGCTACTAAGGCAGCTGTGTGCTCTTCTGTACGGAGGGAGCGTTCCGTATTTCCATTGACCGTTATCGCGCCACGTGGACCGGGCATCTTGAGCTTGAGATAAGCATAGTGTGGTACTCCGTTGAATCGAGCAAATGCGGTCCGTCTGAGTAGTGCGTGATAGCCACTGCAAAAGGGGCCGATGTCAAAGATTAACTCCTCACTTCGGAAATTGTCCGGAGATCCGAAGACAACCTCTAGTGTGATTGAGCCCGTACAATGGGCCTCTACACCTGGTATGACTCCTTTGAAGGTAGTCTTTGTGGGCTTGATTCGTGATGGATTATTGCCCATTTTTCACACTGTATCCTGATAGAGCAGATTGAGGCCGCTACCTCCGTCCATAAGGACGCGCGTCAGGTGAATTCCATCAATGATTGGGTCGAGGACTAGCGCGGCATAACCTCCATGACGGATACTAGTCGGATGATCCCGACAGTCAAAGGTGATCGGGAATGACGACCATGGATTGAATTTTGGGGCGACTGGCTCTATCGCGTAGACGTCCCTGAGTGCGCGCTTGCGCTCCCTTTTGGGGATGTGTGTAGCATATATCATGTTCATTGTTTTTACTTGAGGGGGAAACTTCTTCTGTCCCCCTGTGTTCGGTTGCCGGGGCTCCTCGTCATCGTCCTCGCTTTGTGATCCCTTTTCCCTGTTCTCGGCGTTTAATTTGCCGGCCTGTTTAAAAACCCAGCAATCTCTGTTGGTATGTGTCGGTGTCAAAACCGGCGGATCTCGGGTAGGGTGTCCCGAACTGTGCGTCTAGGCGGATGGTAACAGGAGAGAAGGGACACGATGTTTTTACCCTGATTTTCCCTAGAAATTCTAATGTCTTTGCATTGTGGCTGTGCTTTCAGATGGCCACTCGTGCTCAAAACCAAGTGGTTCGCCTGACCAAGTGCATCGATGTGCCCGGTCATACGGCTATGTTAGTCTGGGTTATGATTGAGACGGGCTACCGTTGGTATCCCGAATACACCGTCGAAGAGCAATTCCAAGACTTTAATCAAAGCCAATACCTCTGCACTGTCAGGATATTTCCTTCTTATACTGGATCGACTGAGCCCCTTCACCACTCCTATGGACTCGGGGTCACTATTGAGATGGCTGTGAGGATGCTGCATACTCTATGATGACCATCATGCGAGTCAGATCGGTCCGCTTGAACACCGACTTCCGTTATATGCCGCCTTCACTCCCGGGCGCAAGGGTATCTTCAGGCCATCTATGCTGATTCCACTCAGGAGGACCCACTAACCCGCACCACTGCTGAGATGCTCGAGGATAAGGACCGAGAGAATCGGGCCTTGAGAATGGAGCTTTTCAACACCCGTGCCGATCATTGGGCCACTTTGACTCGGTTTGCACCGGCTGTGCAAGCTGGATGTATGGATATGAGGGATCAAGATCCTGTGAGATCTGCTCTGCCAGACATGATGGATTGGCGTGATGTGGGAGGCATCACCCCACCCCGTGGTCCCAGCAGGCCACCGTTTGTTGGTCCAAGACCTCATCTTAGCCCCTATGGTCCACAAGCTCCTCAGGACCGTCTGTTTCCGGATATTCATGTTGAGCTTCCAGGCTACGGAGGTGACTTCTATGAGGACTACTACGGAGCTGTCTGAGTTAGTAGTAGTATCTCTAGTATTGTAATAGTTGTAGTTCCACCGTCCTGCATGACCTGTGTAATATGACTTAGTGTGTATCAATTCCGGAAGTGTAGAAAAATAATGTATAGGAGTTTGGAATGCTTCCGATGAGATGTAACTCCTTTCACCGTAGTTGTACTCTAGCCGGGCTTGTACTAAACTATGAATGGTGTGTATGACCGTTGGTATATATATGGCAGTTTCTATATTACCATGTCATACGGATGAACATCTCTGCATTCCGTGTTATCCATTACATTCCGCACTTCCTTGCCAAATTTTGCCATCCTTGTCTAAACCGTTGTTTTTTTTCCTAGGATGGTCAACACCAAGAACAACCCCGCTGCTCCGAGCAGGTGAAGCCGCCGCAGCTAGGAATGTTAATCTGCCTCAACCGCCTTCTCCGGCCGGGTTATGATTGAGGCGTAACGCAACAAGCGTGAGACCAATCGCTTCTTTGGAGCGGATTGAGCAGAATACCGCACGCCAGCAAAGGAATGACCTGGTGTCACTCAATGACTTTGTCAAGCTGTATCCACCGAAGTTTAAACACTCCGTTGAGCCTCTCGATGCGGATGACTGGCTTCGCAGCATCACCCACAAGCTACGATCTGCCAACGTAGCCGAAGCTGATATGGTTACCTTCGCTGCCTATCACCTCGAAGGCCCTGCTAGCCTTTGGTGGGAGAATTTCGAGGCTATGCGCCCGGTTGGCCAAATCACTACCTGGGGTGAGTTCAGCGCGGCTTTCCGTGAGCATCACATTCCGGAAGGTCTCATGGATCGTAAGAGGGAAGAGTTCTGCAACTTCACCTGTGGTAGATCGACTGTGGATGCATACAGTCGCGAGTTTGGAAATCTAGCACGATATGCTCCTGAAGAGGTATCCACCGACGCGAAGAAGCAGGCAAGGTTCCGCATGGGACTTAGCCCCGAGCTTCACTGTGATCTTCGTCTGCACGAGTGCACCTCCTTCCAGAAGTTAGTCAACAAGGCTATCAGTGCTGAAACTGGACAGTCTGACTTTGAAGCTTCACGCAAGCACTCCCGTGACTTTGGTTCTTCATCCGGCTCTGGATCTCAAAAGCGCCGGGTCTGGATTCCAAGCACCGCTCTGCCACCCAGATTCACTCTGAGGCCATCCTTTGAGGCGCCTCGCCCCAACCAGCAGTTTGCACCGCCCAAGGCCTATGGTGGCCCCGCTGCTAGTGCTGCTCCACGTCCCAATGTGATAACTTGTTTCAAGTGTGGAGAGATGGGTCAGGTGTCCCCAGAACAACCCCAGTCAGATCGGAAAGTCTGTTGGCCGTGGTAAGCCAGCAGGAAAGGTGCTCTACGCCAAACCAGCCGCCACTGCTCATGGCCATGTCAACTACGTTTCAGCTGAGGAGACCCATGAGGATCCCAACGTCATTCTCGGTACGCTCCTTGTTAATTGCCATCCGGCAACTGTTCTCTTTGATACTGGAGCATCTCATTCATTTATTTCTGAGAGCTATGCTTGATTGCACAACACCACATTTTGTGACATGCACACCTCCATGGAAATTCAGACCCCTGGTTCTAGATGGCAAACCTCTAGAGTCAGCCATGGAAATGAAATCCTTGTCGACATATTAGTCTTCCTTGCATCACTAATATCTCTCAAGTCCTCGGACATAAACATCATCTTGGGTATGGACTGGATGTCAGCCCATTACGCTAAGATTGATTGCTCTACTAGAACTGTTCAACTCACCCATCCTTCGGGCAAGACAGTTAATGTTTTAACCCGAGTGTCTAAGCGTCGACTCTACTCTTTAAATGCCAACCCCTTCCGACCTTGAAGATATTCCGTAGTCCGTGATTTTCCGGATGTCTTTCCGAAGTGCTGTGTTCCAAATGACAGGGATGTCGAGTTCGTGATAGACCTTGTTCCAGGAACCGTCCCAATCTCTAGAAGACCTTATAAGATGGCACCTTTAGAACTAGCCGAGCTTAAGAAACAACTCGATGAGTCCTTGAAAAAGGGTTTCATCCATCCCAGTTCTTCCCCTTGGGCTTGCCCCGTCCTCTTCGTCAGGAAGAAGGATGGAACGGATCAGATGGTTGTAGATTACCAACCTGTCAATTTCGTCACTATCAAGAACAAGTATCCGCTCCCCAGGATCAACGACCTGTATGATCAGCTCGCTGGATCCTCGCCTTTTTTCCAAGATGGATTTGAGGTTGGTCTACCATCAAATCAAAATCAAGAACGGTGACATTCCTAAACCGGCCTTTGTTACTCGTTATGGCCAATACGAGTACACTATCATGTCCTTCGGGTTAACCAATGCTCCAGCCACCTTCTCTCGGTTAATGAACTCGATCTTCATGGAGTATTTGGATAAATTCGCCGTGGTTTACCTCGATGATATACTCATCTACTCCAAGAATGAGGAAGAACATGCCGAACATCTAAGGCTAGTATTGATGAAGCTTCGAGAGCATCGCCTTTATGCCAAATTCTCTAAGTGTGAGTTTTGGTTGCGGAAGTGACCTATCTAGGCCATGTAATCTCTCGGTAAGGGCATTCTTTGTCAATCCGAAGCGAAGTTCAAGCCGCCCTTGATCGGACTCCACCTGAATCGGTCAAGCAAGTTCGGAGTTTCCTTGGTTTAGCGAGCTATTGCCGCCGCTTCATCGAGAATTTCTCCAAGGTTGCTAAGCCTCTAACCGAACTCCTCAAGAAAGATAAAAGTTCGAGTGGACCCCACGGGCGAGTTCAGCTTTCAGGAGCTGAAAAGACGCCTGACATCTGCACCCGTACTTGTACCACCAGATTTTTCTAAGGACTTTGTTATCTATTGCGACGCCTCGCGACAAGGACTAGGTTGCATACTCATGCAAGATCGTGATTGCCTACGCTTCTCGACAGTTGCGTCCACACGAGGATAACTATCCCACACATGATCTGGAGCTTGCAGCAGTGGTCCATGCACTCAAAACTTGGCGACATTACCTCCTTGGTAATCGTTGCGAAATTTACACCGATCACCAAAGTCTGAAATACATCTTCACCCAACCGGATTTGAATCTCGTGCAAAGACGTTGGGTCGAGTTGATTACGGATTACGACCTAGGAATATCTTACACCCCAGGCAAAGCCAATGTCATGGCCGATGCACTAAGTCGTAAATCTTATTGTAACAACCTGATGTTACAACAAAGTCAACTACTTCTCCACGAGGACGTAAGCTTAACCTACCCTTACGGATCAAATTATAGCTGCCCAGAAGCGTGATAAGGGCATATCTCGAATTAAGGAGAACATCGCTAGCGGAGTTGCTAAATGTTTTTCCATGGACGAACGAGGTGGGGTCTTCTTTGAGAACCGCTTGGTGGTTCCCAAGAAACAAAATCTACGGCAATTGATCCTTAAGGAAGCTCATGAATCCCCTCTCACCATTTATCCCGGTAGTACTAAAATGTATCAAGACCTACGCCAGAGGTTTTGGTGGACTAGGATGAAGAGAGAAATCGCTCAATTCATTGCTAAGCATGACGTCTGTCGTCGAGTTAAAGCAGAGCATCGACGGCCTGCTGGCACCCTTCAACCTTTGGCTATTCCTGAATGGAAATGGGATAAAATCGGTATGGATTTCATTACCGGGTTTCCCAGGACCAAGAGAGGGAATAATGCTAACTTCGTTGTTGTCGATCGCCTTTCCAAAGTAGCCCACTTCCTACCCGTTTGTGAGAGTATAACCGCTAGCCAGCTAGCTGATTTTTACATCTCCCGAATAGTGTCTCTTCATGGTCTTCCATTGGAGATTAACTCAGATCGTGGAAGTCTCTTTACCTCTCGATTTTGGGAAAGTTTCCAAAATGCTATGGGGACTCGTCTCTCCTTTAGCACCGCCTTCCATCCTCAATCAAGTGGTCAAGTAGAACGAGTAAATCAAATTCTGGAGGATATGCTTCGAGCTTCTGTCATTGCTTTTGGTATGAACTGGGAGAAGTGCCTCCCATTCGCCGAGTTCGCTTATAACAATAGTTATCAAGCTAGCTTGGGCAAAGCTCCTTTCGAAGTTCTCTATGGACGAAAATGTCGAACGCCTCTTAACTGGTCGAAACCGGGAAAGACAACTCTTTGGCCCGGATATGATCCAGAAGCGTAAGAGCGAGTTCGCGTTATTCGTGGGAAATTGAAAACAGCCCAATCTCGTCAAAAGAGCCAATATGACCGCAAGCATAAGCATATGTCTTATGAAGTTGGCGAGAAGGCCTACCTTCGGGTTACTCCTTTGAAGGGAACCCATCGATTCGGTATCAAAGGAAAATTGGCTCCTCGTTACATTGGACCCTTTCGCATTCTTGCCAAACGAGGAGAAGTTGCCTACCAATTGGAACTACCTCCGCATCTTTCCAGATTTCATGATGTCTTCCACGTTTCTCAACTCAAGCGTTGCTTCTCGGATCCTATCCATGGAGTGGACCACGAAACGCTTGATCTCCAAGATAATCTCACCTATCGAGGATATCCCATTCGTATCCTTGATCAAGCCGAGCGTACCACTCGACGCCAGAACATCAAGTTTCTCAAGGTTCAATGGGCAAACCACTCCGAGCAAGAAGCTACCTGGGAAAGGGAGGATCATCTTCGACTTGAGTACCCCACCTTCTTTCCGACGGATCCAAAATCTCGGGACGAGATTCTTTTGAGTGGGGGTGAGTTGTCACATCCTAGCTAGTCCATGCATTAGAGTGTTGCATCATGTTTACCTTCATCAGAAACTTGAATTGGGGAAGACAGAACCCCCATAACCCATCTGAATCCAACTAGGGTTTACTAAAAAATATTTTCAATGAACCTGAAATGCCCTTATAAAAAGTTCACCCTCTTTGTCTTGGGTTAGAACCTTTGGCAAAATAGGTGCACAATTTTCTAGGTCAACAGAAGGTCATTGAATTAAATCACATGTAATTTGCATTTGGGCATTTAAATGCTAGTAATATTTTGGATGCTCAAATAATTCTGAAAATAAGTGTGGGCTGTTGGAGATATTCTAAACAGAGCCCCTGATTATTTCCAGGATTTTTAGAAGTGCCTAACTATTTTTAATAAGTCTACAAACTTACAGAAAAATAGAAAAAGAAAAACAGAAAGCAAGGCTTACCTGGCGCTCACCTGGCAAGCCCACCTGCTGGCCCAGCCCAGCCACCGCCCCAACGAGCTGCTTGGCTTGGCCAGGCAGGCAGCCAGGTGCTCGATGGCAGCACCCGAGCACGCCACGCAGCTGCTCGCCGCCCTGCTTCCTCCCCGCACCGTCCTGCCGCCTCAGTTCGGTCGGCCATTCCTCCCCCGAGCTCGCAGACACCCCTTCTCCTCCCCAGCTCCTCTCCCTCGCTCGCCCGCACCATGGCCGACGCTGTCGCGCCCGCGCCACCGTGAAGCTCACGCCCTCCATCGTCTCCGTGCTGCGCCACCGTGTCCGTTCGCTCCGCCATCGTCGACTACATCGAGCAGGCCGAGCCCCGAGCGCTCACACGCCCTGCAACACCTTCACCGACCTCGTCTTCGTCGAACACCGCCGGAGATCCCCATCGCCGTCGCCACCGCATCACCTCGTCCCCGACCTCGCCGACTACTTCGTGCATTTCCGCCGTGAGCCCAGCTACCTCCCATCCTCTCTGTTTGCCTTCCTGCACCATAGCTGCTGCACGGCATCATCAAGACGCGCCACCGCCGACCTGCCGCCGACGTGACTCGGCCACCCTCTGGCCACGCCACCTTGTCCACTAACTTCACCACAACCCCAGGAACCCGTAGCACCACTCCACGCACCTCGCCGTGTCCCGAAGCCTCGGGTTCACTTTTACCCGACTCCGGCGACCGCCTAGCTCGTCGCCGGCGACGCTTCCGGCCACCCCGAGCTCAACCACCGCCACCAAACGCCGCGGTTTGTCTCCGGCTACCCGTAGATGGTCTCCGCCGTTCATTTGGTCGTCGGAACGCACAAACACAGTCTCGCCGCCGCGTCTGGCTTCGTCGGCGGCTAAACGTCGGCGGGTTTGACCCCGTTGACGGAGTTGACTAAGTGGGGCCCCTCTTCTAATTAACCCAGTTTAGTTTAACTAAAATTAGTTAGTTTAATTAACTACTGACATGTGGGACCCACTGGTCAGGTTGACCTGGACGCCCACGTTGACCTCTGACGTCACCCTGACGCACTGCTGACGCAATAACTAATTTCTGGATTTATTTTATTCACGAAATTCCAGAAATTGTTGCAAACTTCAAAAAATCATAGAAAATAATCTGTAACTCCAAATGCAAAGATTTATATATGAATTTTGATAAGAAAAATTCAATCTATCTATTGGTAATGGTTTCATGCATGACAGAACAAGTTAACCTTGCTGTTTTAGCAGAATAAGATAATGCACTATTATGGCTATGTTAAATGAGCTAGCATTTGAATCTTTGATTCAAATGAGTTCATTCCTTTCTATTCTAGCTTGCATTAGGCCAACACACATTCATATTGCCATGTCATAGCATGCATCATATTGTTGCATATCGCCATGTGTTGTTTATGTTTGGTGTGTCTTTCGTGATAGGTTCTGCCTCCGAGGATAACCCCGAATATCCGTCTGAAGGGCAGTATCCTACTATCACTACATCAGGCAAGCAACCCATTGATCATTCTGATACAAACCCATGTTCTCGCTTCTGCTCTTGTTTACTGCATTAAGACAACGCGATTCAAACTGTTGTGTGTTGTAGTACTTGAACCCACTTCCTTTGCATGACCTGTCATTGCCACAGTAACTAGATGAAACCCACTAGCATGTGTAGGAGTTGATTGAGACATATGTGTGTTTCCTACCATGCTATGCTTGCTATGCTTAGAGTTGTGTTAGGTCTGGCTCATCGGGATGATGAACTAGAGTGAAAGGTTGTGTCAGTTTTGAGAGTGAAAGTGTTGAATATGATTTGGTAAAGGAATCAATGAGAGGCCATGTAGGAGTACATGGTGGGTTGTCTCATTGAGGCCGTCCCTAAGAACTGAGATCTGTATGTGTGATTTAAGATCAGCTACTACCACACGTTGGGCCCTGAAATATGACCCCGCTCGACTTACCGACCCCTCTCGTCCTTTGTCCAGGAGTTGCAAGTAGTTTCTGGTGTTTGTAGTATGCTGGGGGCCGCACGCAGCGCTGACCTTAGGGGTGGGTTGTGTTGCGGTAGGCACGTGGCCCGGTGTACCGATTCGCCCGTTTGGTGTCTCGGGAACCCTGCACACATCGTTCGGGGCCGTTAGTGGAACCTCGGCCGGACTCCCTGCGGATGGAACCCGAATAGGCGATAAACCTGGACTAGAGACTTGTGTGGTTGGTCAGGTCGTGGTCTACACCCACGTCGGCTTTCGCTTGAAGTCTGCCGAGCACATATCGTGTGCAGACGCTAAGTGGTGGAAACATGTGTGACGAAGTACACCCCTGCAGGGTATAAAACTATTCGAAGCCACGTCCGTGGTAAAGGACTACTTGGTCACCTATGCAGTTCATAGAAAAGTAAATGGATACTACTAAAAGCCTCAAGATAAGTGTGAGTACCGCAGATGGCCCTCTCGTAGGTTGTCGGGAGAGGATCCACGGTGGAGTATTGTGATGGTGATTAGTGGACTCGTGTGCGACAAATGCTTTTCAAGTGGTGTCACGTAGGATAGCTTAGCCAAGAGTCAAAGCTGGCTTGCTGCAATAACTCCACTACCTTCTTGAGAATGTGCATGTATAATAGGTTCTGTTGTAAGACTTGCTGAGTACCTCTGTACTCATGTTTGCTTAATTAATGCTTTCAGACGACAACACCGCCCCCTCCGATGGGTTCTATGTAGACCTTGACATCAACGAGTGACTAGCCACCCAGGTGGTGATCCAAGGCTTGTGAAGGGCCACTGTAGATAGAAGGGCTTCGTCAAGCCTTCTTTCTTTTTAGAGTCTGTACTCAGACTAGTTTGCTTCCGCATGTGCTTGTATGTTTGTATGACTTGAGTGTTGGGTCAAGTGACCCCTATCTGTATGAATAAGTTATGTATGGCTCCTCGGAGCCTCTTAAATAAAGTACTTTGAGTTGTAGAGTTTTGTTGTGATGCCATGTTGTATGTACTCATATCAGGCATATTGTGTGTATGATTGAAATGCTTGGTATGAGTGGGATCCGACAATCTAGTTGTTTATCCTTAGCAGCCTCTCATATGGGGAAATGTAGTCTAGTGCTTCCTGAGCGATAGTAGTCCGCTACAGCCCGGTTCACCGGAGTCCTACTAGCCCAGCACTACTGCTCTGGACACTTGACTGGCCGGCATGTGTTTCACTTTGTTCCTGTGTCTGTCCCTTCGGGGAAATGTCACGCGGTTACCGGAGTCCTGTTAGCCCAGTGCTACAGCCCGGATTCATACGTTGATGACCGACATGCTCGATGTGATTCATGTATGCCTGTCCCCATGGGTAGCGCCGCTTTGGGTTCACGACTAGCCATGTTGGCCCGGGTTCTCTGTCATGTGGATGCTAGCGACACTATCATATACGTGAGCCAAAAGGCACAAACGGTCCCGGGCCATGGTAAGGCGACACCCGTGGGAATACCGTGCGTGAGGCCGCAAAGTGATATGAGGTGTTACCGGCTAGGTCGATGTGACTTGGAATCGGGGTCTTGACACATGTATTGTATTTTTGCCATCAAGGATAAAAAGATGGGGTTTTCATCATATTTCTTGAGTTTATCCCTCTACATCATGTAATCTTACTTAAGGCATTACTCCGTTCTTATGAACTTAATACTCTAGATGCATGCCAGATAGCGGACGATGTGTGAAGTAATAGTAGTAGATTTAGAATCATTTCGGTCTACTTGACATGGACATGATACCTATATTCATGATCATTGCCTTAGATATCGTCATAACTTTGCGCTTTTCTATCAATTGCTCGACAGTAATTTGTTTACCCACCGTATGTTTTCTCTCAAGAGAGAAGCCTCTAGTGAAACCTATGGCCCCTGAGTCTATTTTCCATCATATATTTTTAGATCTATAAACCAAAAAACCCAAAAATACCTTGCCACAATTTATTTATATTTACTTTAGTTTGCTCTTTTATTTATCTTTTATACCTATCTCTATCAGATATCACCCTTTTTCGTGACCGTGGAGGGATTGGCAACCCATTTTTTCGCATTGTGTGCAAGTAATTGTTAGTTTGTGTAGGTGCATAGATTGGAGACTTGCTTGTGCCTCCTACTGGATTGATACCTTGGTTCTTAACTGAAGGAAATACCTATCTCTACTCTGCTGCATCACCCTTTCCTCTTCAAGGGAAAAATCAACGCAAGATCAAGAAGTAGCAGGAAGAATTTATGGCACAGTTGCCGAGGAGGTTCTACATCAAGCCTACAAGTACCCATCATAAACTCTCATCTCTTGCACTTACATTATTTGCCATTTTCCTCTCGTTTTCCTCTCCTCCGCTTCTAAAACGTTTTCCAAAAAATACAAAAATATTTGCCTTTTTATTTGCTTCTTTTCGTTTGCCTTTATGTCTTACTTGGTTTATTTGCTCGTTTGCTTGGTATAATTGTATGTTTATTGAAAATCAAAAGCAAAACGTTTATGGATCCTCATCCACTTGCTAATGTTTTTAAGAGATCTAATTATTATTAACAGATTGCTAGTGAGTTGAGTGCACTAGATTATCTTTACGAAGTTTTGCTTGAAATTCGTGAATCCAAAAATTGTGATGAAGTGTTAAAAGAAGAAATTTATGAAGTGATTCACGATAGCTCCTTGAAAAAAAATCATGATTGCAATGATATTATTATAAATTCAATTAATGTCAATTGTGCTAATAATATGCAAACCCCCAAGCTTGGGGATGCTAGTTTTGCTATGTCTACTATTGATTGCAATGATCATGATTGGGGCGATAATGCTTCTTAGGATCTTGAAAATTTATTTAAGCCTCATGATGAATATGGTATTGATAATAGTGTTTGCAATAATATTTAAAGTGGGTTTGGAAGAGTGTCAACTCTAGGTAATAATGATCCCACTACGTTGGAGAATGATCAATCTTATGAAATTTTTGACAAAAGTGGGCTTGGAGAAGTAATGAATTTATTTTATGTGAATCCCACTATTTTGGAAGATTGTCGACTTTCATGCATGTGGATCATGAAGAGAATACTTTGTGTGATAGTTATATTGCTGAATTTGATTATGATCCTACAAGTAATTCTTATGAGAGAGAAAAATATGGTTGTAGAAATTTTCATGTTACTAAATTACCTCTTGTTATGTTGAGATTGCTATTGTTTCTTTCTTCATCCTTGCATATGCTAGTTTTTGCTTGTCTTGATAAATCATTTCCCTATAAAATTCCTATGCATAGGAAGTATGTTGGACTTAAACTTGTTTGTCACATGCTACATGATGCTCTCTTCGTTTTTCAATTGCTATGTTTCATGTGAGCATCATTAAAATTACCAATGCCTAGCTAAAAGGCTTTAAAGAAAAGCACTTGTTGGGAGACAACCCAATATTTTTATTTTCTGTTTTTATTAAAATACACATTATTACCTCTGTATTAATTGTGTTTTAGTATTTTAATCAGTGTTTGAGCCTAGCAAGACCTTTGGGATGGTCTATGGTGATAGTTGATTTGATCTTGCTGAAAAACAAAAACTTTTGCGCTCATTGCCAGAATTTTAAAAAATCACAGAAATGTGCTTTTGATCTGAATGTTTTACACAATATTGATACAAAAATTTCCCAGATTTTCCTAAATATACAGAATTTTAGAAGTTGCATAAGTATAGGAAGTTTCAGATTGCTACAGACTATTCTGTTTTTGACATATTCTATTTTTTATGTGTTGTTTGCTTATTTTGATGAATCTATGGGTAGTATAGGGGGGGTATGAACCATGGAGAAGTTGGAATACAGTATATGTTACAGCAATATAAATAAAGAATGATTTCACAGCAGTACCAAAAAGTGGTGATTTATTTTCTTATACTAATGGATCTCATGAGTTTTCTTGTTGATTTTTGTGTTGTGAAGTTTACAAATTTTGGGTAAAGATTTGATGGATAACAGAATAAGGAGTGGCAAGAGCCTAAGCTTGGGGATGCCCAAGGCAACCGAATGTAATATTCAGATCCAAGAGGGATATAATAAAAACTTTCATATAAAGAGCGTTGAATACTATGTGAAGTTTGATTCCTTATGATTGTTTTGAGATATAAAGATGGTGATATTAGAGTCATGCTAGTGAGTAATAGTGGATTGGTAGAAATACTTGTGTTAAAGTTTTTGATTCCCGTAGCATGCACGTATGGTGAACCGTTATGTGATGAAGTCGGAGCATGATTTATTTTTGATTGTCTTCCTTATGAGTGGCGGTCGGGGACGAACGAAGGCCTTTTCCTACCAATCTATCCCCCTAGGAGCATGCGTGTAGTACTTTGTTTTGATAAATAATAGATTTTTGCAATAAGTATATGATTTCTTTATGACTAATGTTGAGTCCATGGATTATACACACTCTCACCCTTCCCCCATTGCTAGCCTCTCTAGTACCGTGCAATTTTCGCCGATGCATTAAACCCACCATTACCTTCCTCAAAACAGCCACCATACCTACCTATTATGGCATTTCCATAGCCATTCCGAGATATATTGCCATGCAACTTCCACCATTTCGTTTTATTATGACACGCACCATCATTGTCATATTGCTTTGAATAATCATGTAGTTGGCATAGTATTTGTGGCAAGGCTACCGTTCATATTTTTTATACATGTCACTCTTGATCATTGCACATCCCGGTACACCGCCAGAGGCATTCATATTGAGTAATATTTTGTTCTAGTATCGAGATGTAATTCTTGAGTTGTAAGTAAACACAAGTGTGATGATCATCATTACTAGAGCATTGTATCATGTGAGGAAAGGATGATGGAAGCTATGATTCCCTCACAAGTTGGGATGAGTCTCTGAACTTTATAAAAAATAAAAGAGGCCAAAGAAGCCCAAACAAAAAAATTGAAAGAAAAGAGAGAAGGGACAATGTTTCTATCCTTTTTCCAGACTTGTGCTTCAAAGTTACACCATGATCTTAGAGTAGAGAGTCTCCTGTGTTGTCACTTTCATATACTAGTGGGAATTTTTCATTATATAACTTGGCTTGTATATTCCAATGGTGGGCTTCCTCAAATTGCCCTAGGTCTTTGTGAGCAAGCAAGCTGGGTGCACACCCACTTAGTTTCTTTTTAAGCTTTCATACACTTATAGCTCTAGTGCATCTGTTGCATGGCAATCCCTACTGGCTCACATTGATATCTATTGACGGGCTTCTCCATAGCCCATTAATACGCCTAGTTGATGTGAGATCTTCTCCTTCGTTTTAGTCTTCTCCACAACCACCATATTCTATTCCACCTATAGTTCTATATCCATGGCTCACTCATGTATTGCGTGAAAGTTGAGAAAGTTTGAGAACACTAAAAGTATGAATCAATTGATTGGCTTTTCATAGGGGTTGCGCATGATAAAATACTTTGTGTGATGAAGATGGAGCATAGCCAGACTATATGATTTTGTAGGGATAACTTTCTTTTGCCATGTTATTTTGAGAAGACATGAGTGCTTTATTAGTATGCTTGAAGTATTATTGTCTTTATGTCAATATTAAACTTTTGTTTTGAATCTTATGGATCTGAATATTCATGCCACAATAAATAAGATTACATGGATAAATATGTTAGCTAGCATTCTGATACGTCTCCAACGTATCTATAATTTTTGATTGCTCCATGCTATATTATCTTCTGTTTTGGACATTATTGGGCTTTATTATTCACTTTTATATTATTTTTGGGACTAACCTATTAACCGGAGGCCCAACCCAGAATTGTTGTTTTTTGCCTATTTCAGAGTTTCGCAGAAAAAGAATATCAAACGGAGTCCAAACGGAATGAAACCTTCGGGAACATGATTTTTGGAATGAACATGATCCAGGAGACTTGGACCCTAAGTCATGGAAGCTTCGAGGAAGCCACGAGGTAGGGGGCGCGCCTACCCCCTAGGCGCGCCCTCCACCCTCGTGGGCCCCCTGTTGCTCCACCGACGTACTCCTTCCTCCTATATATACCTACGTACCCCCAAACGATCATATACGGAGCCAAAAACCTAATTCCACCGATGCAACCTTCTGTACCCACGAGATCCCATCTTGGGGCCTATTCCGGAGCTCCGCCGGAGGGGGCATCGATCACGGAGGGCTTCTACATCAACACCATAGCCTCTCCGATGACGTGTGAGTAGTTTACCTCAGACCTTCGGGTCCATAGTTAGTAGCTAGATGGCTTCTTCTCTCTTTTTGGATCTCAATACAATGTTCTCCCCCTCTCTCGTGGAGATCTATTCGATGTAATCTTCTTTTGCGGTGTGTTTGTCAAGACCAACGAATTGTGGGTTTATGATCGAGTTTATCTATGAACAATATTTGAATCTTCTGAATTCTTTTATGTATGATTGGTTATCTTTGCAAGTCTCTTCGAAATATCAGTTTGGTTTGGCCTACTAGATTAACATGTCTTGCAATGGGAGAAGTGCTTAGCTTTGGGTTCAATCTTGCGGTGTCCTTTCCCAGCGACAGTAGGGGCAGCAAGGCACGTATTGTATTGTTGCCATTGAGGATAACAAGATGGGCTTTTTATCATATTGCATGAATTTATCCCTCTACATCATGTCATATTGCTTAAGGCGTTACTCTGTTCTTATGAACTTAATACTCTAGATGCATTTTGGATAGCGGTCGATGTGTGGAGTAATAATAGTAGATGCAAGCAGGAGTCGGTCTACTTGTCTCGGACGTGATGCCTATATACATGATCATACCTAGATATTCTCATAACTATGCTCAATTCTGTCAATTTCTCAACAGTAATTTGTTCACCCACCGTAAAATACTTATGCTCTTGAGAGAAGCCACTAGTGAAACCTATGGCCCCCGGGTCTATCTTCATCATATTAATCTTCCAATACTTAGTTATTTCCTTTGATTTTACTTTGCTTTTATTTTACTTTGCATCTTTATCATAAAAATACCAAAAATATTATCCTATCATATCTATCAGATCTCACTCTCGTAAGTGACCGTGTAGGGATTGACAACCCCTTATCGCGTTGGTTGCGAGGATTTATTTGTTTTGTGTAGGTGCGAGGGACTCGCGCGTAGCCTCCTACTGGATTGATACCTTGGTTCTAAAAAACTAAGGGTAGTACTTATGCTACATTGCTGCATCACCGTTTCCTCTTCAAGGGAAAACCAACGCAGTGTTCAAGAGGTAGCAAGTAGGATTTCTGGCGCCGTTGCCGGGGAGGTCTACGCAAAAGTCAGCATACCAAGTACCCATCACAAACCCTTATCTCCCGCATTACATTATTTGCCATTTGCCTCTTGTTTTCCTCTCCCCCACTTCACCCTTGTCATTTTATTCGCCCTCTCTTTTCCGTTCGCCTCTTTTTCGCTTGCTTTTTGTTTGCTCGTTTGTTGGATTGCTTGTTTGTGACGATGGCTCAAGATAATATGAAATTGTGTGACTTTACCAATACCAACAATAATGATTTCCTTAGCACTCCGATTGCTCCTCTTACCTATACTGAATCTTGTGAAATCAATGTTGCTTTGTTGAATCTTGTCATGAAAGATCAATTTGCCGGCCTTCCTAGTGAAGATGCCACTACTCATCTAAATAGCTTCGTTGATTTGTGTGATATGCAAAATAAGAAAGATGTTGATAATGATATTGTTAAATTGAATCTATTTCCTTTTTTGCTTAGAGATCGTGCTAAAGCTTGGTTTTCGTCTTTGCTTAAAAATAGTATTGATTCTTGGAATAAGTGCAAAGATGCTTTTATCTCTAAGTATTTTCCTCCCGCTAAGATCATCTCTCTTAGAAACGATATTATGAATTTTAAGCAACTTGATCCTGAACATGTTGCACAATCTTGGGAGAGGATGAAATTAATGATACGTAATTGCCCCACTCATGGTTTGAATTTGTGGATGATTATACAAAAAACTTATGCCGGATTGAATTTTGCTTCTAGAAATCTTTTAGATTCGGCCGCGGGAGGCACTTTTATGGAAATCACCTTAGGAGAAGCTACTAAACTCCTAATATTATGGTTAATTATTCTCAATGGCACACTGAAAGATCTACTAATAAAAAAGTGCATGCGATAGAAGAAATTAATGTTTTGAGTGGAAAGATGGATGAACTTATGAAATTTTTTGCTAGTAAGAGTGTTTCTTCTGATCCTAATGATATGCCTTTGTCTACTTTGATTGAGAATAATAATGAATCTATGGATGTGAATTTTGTTGGTAGGAATAATTTTGGTACCAACGCGTATAGAGGAAACTTTATCCTAGGCCTTATCCTAGCAATTCCTCTAATAATTATGGTAATTACTACAACAATTCTTATGGAAATTTTAATAAGATGCCCTCTGAATTTGAGACTAGTGTTAAGGAATTTATGAATTCGCAAAAGAATTTCAATGCTTTGCTTGAAGAGAATTGCTTAAATTTGATGAATTGGCTAGGAAAGTTGATAAAATTTCTCTTGATGTTGATTCTTGAAAGCTTAGATCTATTCCTCCTAAGCATGATATCAATGAGTCTCTCAAATCCATGAGAATTTCCATTGATGAGTGCAAAGAAAGAACCGCTAGGATGCGTGCTAAGAAAGATTGCTTTATGAAAGCGTGTTCTTCAAATTTCTATGAAAATAAAGATGAAGATCTAAAAGTTATTGATGTTTCCCCTATTAAATCTTTTTTTTGCAATATGAATCTTGATAATGATGGGACTGAATATGATCCACCTTTACCTAGAAGGCGTTCCAAAAATTCAGAGTTTTTACATCTTGATGCTAAATTTGACAAAAGTGGGATTGAAGAGATTAAAACATTAGATGTTAATAAACCCACTATTTTGGATTTCAAGGAATTTAATTATGATAGTTGCTCTTTGATAGATTGTATTTCCTTGTTGCAATCCGTGCTAAATTCTCCTCATGCTTATAGTCAAAATAAAGCCTTTACCAAACATATCCTTGATGCTTTCATGCAATTTATGAAGAAAAGCTTGAGTTGGAAGTCTCTATCCTTAGAAAACTTTATGATGAGTGGGAATCTACTATTAAAATTAAGATTAAAGATCATGAATGCTATGCTTTGTGTGATTTGGGTGCTAGTGTTTCCACGATTCCAAAAATTTTGTGCGATTTGCTAGGTTTCCGTGATTTTGATGATTGCTCTTTAAACTTGCACCTTGCGGATTCCACTATTAAGAAACCTATGGGAAGAATTAATGATTTTCTTATTGTTGCAAATAGGAACTATGTGCCCGTAGATTTTATCGTTCTTGATATAGATTGCAATCCTTCATGTCCTATTATTCTTGGTAGACCTTTCCTTAGAACGATTGGTGCAATTGTTGATATGAAGGAAGGGAATATTAGATTCCAATTTCCATTAAAGAAAGGCATGGAACACTTCCCTTGGAAGAGAATAAAATTACCATATGAATCTAATATGAGAGCCACTTATGGATTGCCTACCAAAGATGGCAATACCTAGATCTATCCTTACTTTTATGCCTAGTTAGAGGTGTTAAACGATAGCGTTTGTTGGGTGGCAACCCAATTTTATTTTTAGTTTTTTGCTTTTTGCTTCTGTTTAGGAATAAATATTTGATCTAGCCTCTGGTTAGATGTGTTTTTATGTTTTAATTAGTGTTTGTGCCAAGTTAAACCTATAGGATCTTCTTGGATGATAGTTATTTGATCTTGCAGAAATTTCCAGAAACTTTTTGTTCACGAAAATAATTGTTAAAAATCACCAGAATGTGATAAAATACTGATTCCAATTTCTACTGATCAATAAACAAATTTTCTAGGTCTTCGTGTTTTGGATGATTTTTTGGAGTTCCAGAAGTTTGCGTTAGTTACAAATTACTACAGACTGTTCTGTTTTTGACAGATTCTGTTTTTCGTGTGTTGTTTGCTTATTTTGATGAACCTATGGCTAGTAAAAGAGTTTATGAACCATAAAGAACTTGGAATACAGTAGGTTTAACACCAATATAAATAAAGAATGAGTTCATTACAGTACCTTGAAGTGGTTTTTTGTTTTCTTTCGCTAACGGTGCTCACGAGATTTTCTGCTGAGTTTTGTGTTGTGAAGTTTTCAAGTTTTGGGTGAAAGATTTGATGGATTATGGAACAAGGAGTGGCAAGAGCCTAAGCTTGGGGATGCCCATGGCACCCCCAAGATAATCTAAGGACACCAAAAAGCCAAAGCTTGGGGATGCCCTGGAAGGCATCCCCTCTTTTGTCTACTTACATCGGTAACTTTACTTGGAGCTATATTTTTATTCACCACATGATATGTGTTTTGCTTGGAGCGTCTTGTATGATTTGAGTCTTTGCTTTTTAGTTTACCACAATCATCCTTATTGTACACACCTTTTGAGAGAGACACACATGATTCGGAAATTATTAGAATACTCTATGTGCTTCACTTATATCTTTTGAGTTATATAGTTTTGCTCTAGTGCTTCACTTATATCTTTTGAGTTATATAGTTTTGCTCTAGTGCTTCACTTATATCTTTTAGAGCACGGTGGTGGATTTGTTTTATAGAAACTATTGATCTCTCATGCTTCACTTAGATTATTTTGAGAGTCTTAAATAGCATGGTAATTTTCTTAAATAATCCTAATATGCTAGGTATTCAAGATTTGTAAAAACTTCCTTATGAGTGTATTGAATACTAAGAGAAGTTTGATGCTTGATGATTGTTTTGAGATATGGAGGTAGTAATAATAAAGTTGTGCTAGTTGAGTAGTTGTGAATTTGAGAAATACTTGTGTTGAAGTTTGCAAGTCCCGTAGCATGCACGTATGGTAAACATTATGTAACAAATTTGAGAGTTGGTGCAAACTTCGCCGGTGCATCCAAACCCCGTGATATGATATGCTCTTTCACACATAAACCTCCTTATATCTTCCTCAAAACAGCCACCATACCTACCTATTATGGCATTTCCATAGCCATTCCGAGATATATTGCCATGCAACTTTCCATAATTCCGTTTATCATGACACGTTCATCATTGTCATATTGCTTAGCATGATCATGTAGTTGACATAGTATTTGTGGCAAAGCCACCGTTCATAATTATTTCATACATGTCACTCTTGGTTCATTGCATATCCCGGTACACCGCCTGAGCATTCATATAGAGTCATACTTTGTTCTAGTATCGAGTTGTAATCATTGAGTTGTAAATAAATAGAAGTGTGATGATCATCATTTACTAGAGCATTGTCCCAAAAAAAAAGAGAGAAAGGCCAAAAAAAAGAAATAAAAGGGACAATGCTACTATCCTTTTTTCCACACTTGTGCTTCAAAGTAGCACCATAATCTTCATGATAGAGAGTCTCTTGTTTTGTCACTTCCATATACTAGTGGGAATTTTTCATTATAGAACTTGGCTTGTATATTCCAACAATGGGCCTCCTCAAGTGCCCTAGGTCTTCGTGAGCAAGCAAGTTGGATGCACACCCACTTAGTTTCTTTTGTTGAGCTTTCATACATTTATAGCTCTAGTGCATCTGTTGCATGGCAATCCCTACTCCTTGCATTAACATCAATCGATGGGCATCTCCATAGCTCATTGATTAGCCTCGTTGATGTGAGACTTTCTCGCTTTTTGTCTTCTCTACATAACCCCCTCATTATACTCTATTCCACCCATAGTGCTATATCCATGGCTCACGCTCATGTATTGCGTGAAGGTTTATAAAGTTTGAGATTACTAAAGTATGAAACAATTGCTTGGCTTGTCATCGGGGTTGTGCATGATGAGAGCATTCTTGTCTGACGAAAATGGAGCATGTCTAAACTATATGATTTTGTAGGGATGAACTTTCTTTGGCCATGTTATTTTGAGAAGACATAATTGCTTAGTTAGTATGCTTGAAGTATTATTATTTTTATGTCAATATTAAACTTTTGTCTTGAATCTTTCGGATTTGAATATTCATACCACAAGTAAGAATAATTACATTGAAATTATGCCTAGTAGCATTCCGCATCAAAAATTCTGTTTTTATCATTTACCTACTCGAGGACGAGCATGAATTAAGCTTGGGGATGCTTGATACGTCTCCAACGTATCTATAATTTTTGATTGCTCCATGCTATATTATCTTCTGTTTTGGACATTATTGGGCTTTATTATTCACTTTTATATTATTTTTGGGACTAACCTATTAATCGGAGGCCCAACCCAGAATTGCTGCTTTTTGCCTATTTCAGAGTTTCGCAGAAAAAGAATATCAAACGGAGTCCAAACAGAATGAAACCTTCGGGAACGTGATTTTTGGAACGAACATGATCCAGGAGACTTGGAACCTAAGTCAAGGAAGCTTCGAGGAAGCCACGAGATAGGGGGGCGCGCCTACCCCCTAGGCGCGCCCTCCACCCTCGTGGGCCCCCTGTTGCTCCACCGAGGTACTCCTTCCTCCTATATATACCTACGTACCCCAAACGATCAGATACGGAGCCAAAAACCTAATTCCACCGCCGCAACCTTCTGTACCCACGAGATCCCATCTTGGGGCCTGTTCCGGAGCTCCGCCGGAGGGGGCATCGATCACGGAGGGCTTCTACATCAACAACATAGCCTCTCCGATGAAGTGTGAGTCGTTTACCTCAAACCTTCGGGTCCATAGTTAGTAGCTAGATGGCTTCTTCTCTCTTTTGGATCTCAATACAATGTTCTCCCCCTCTTCGTGGAGATCTATTCGATGTAATCTTATTTTGTAGTGTGTTTGTCGAGACCGATGAATTGTGGGTTTATGATCAAGTTTATCTATGAACAATACTTGAATCTTCTGAATTCTTTTATGTATGATTGATCTTTCTTGCAATGGGAGAAGTGCTTAGCTTTGGGTTCAATCTTGTCGTGTCCTTTCCCAGTGATAGTAGGGGCAGCAAGACACGTATTGTATTGTTGCCATCGAGGATAACAAGATGGGGTTTTTATCATATTGAATGAATTTATCCCTCTACATCATGTCATCTTGCTTAAGGCGTTACCCTGTTCTTATGAACTTAACACTCTAGATGCATGCTGGATAGCGGTCGATGTGTGGAGTAATAGTAGTTGATGCAGGCAGGAGTCGGTCTACTTGTCTTGGACATGATGCCTATATACATGATCATACGTAGATATTCTCATAACTATGCTCAATTCTGTCAATTGCTCAACAGTAATTTGTTCACCCATCGTAAAATACTTATGTTCTTGAGAGAAGCCACTGGAGAAACCTATGGCCCCCGGGTCTATCTTCATCATATTAATCTTCCAACACTTAGTTATTTCCTTTGCTTTTTTACTTTGCTTTTATTTTACTTTGCATCTTTATCATAAAAATACCAAAAATATTATCCTATCATATCTATCAGTTCTCACTCTGGTAAGTGACAGTGTAGGGATTGACAACCCCTTATCGCGTTGGCTGCGAGGATTTATTTGTTTTGTGTAGGTGGGAGGGACTCGCGCGTAGCCTCCTACTAGATTGATACCTTGGTTCTCAAAAACTGAGGGAAATACTTATGCTACTTCGCTGCATCACCCTTTCCTCTTCAAGGGAAAACCAACGCAGTGCTCAAGAGGTAGCACATTCCACATCAAAAATTCTGTTGTTATCATTTACCTTCTCGAGGATGAGTAGGAATTAAGCTTGGGGATGCTTGATACGTCTCCAACGTGTCTATAATTTTTTATTGTTCCATGCTATTATATTATCAGTTTTGGATGTTTTATATGCATTAATATGCTATATTATATTATTTTTGGACTAACCTATTAACCATGGGCCCAGTGTCAGTTTCTGTTTTTTCCTTGTTTTTGAGTTTTACACAAAAGGAATACCAAACAGAGTCCAAACGGAATAAAACTTTCGCGACGATTTTTCTTGGACCAGAAGACACCCAGAGACTTGGAGAGGGGGCCAGAAGGTTCCCGAGGAGACCACAAGCCTATTAGGCACACCCTTGTGGGCCCCTCGGGAGTCCTCCAACCCTAATCTTTGCACTATAAATTCAGAAATATTCCCGCAACATCAGAGGCATCCACCATAATACTTTTCCACCTCTGCAAGCCTCTGTTTCCGTGATATCCCATCTTGGGGCCTTTTCCTGCACCCTGCCGAAGGGGGATTCGATCACAGAGGGCCTCTACATCAACCTTGCCGCCCTTCCGATGAAGTGTGAGTAGTTTACGATAGACCTACGGGTCCATAGCTAGTAGCTAGATGGCTTCTTCTCTCTCTTTGATCTTCAATACAATGTTCTCCTCGATGTTCTTGGAGTTCTATTCGATGTAATATTCTTTTGTGGTGTGTTTGTCGAGATCCGATGAATTTTGTATTTATGATCAGATTATCTATGAATATTATTTGAGTCTTTTTTGAACTATTTTATGCATGATTAAATATATTTGTATTTCTCTTTGAATTATTTGTTTGGTTTGGCCAACTAGATTGGTTTTTCTTGCAATGGGACAGGTTCTTAGTTTTGGGTTCAATCTTGCGGTGTCCTCACCCAGTGACATAGTAGGGGTAGCGAGGCACGTATTGTATTGTTGCCATCAAGGATAAAAAGATGGGTTTTTCATCATATTGCTTGAGTTTATCCCTCTACATCATGTCATCTTACTTAAGGCGTTACTCCGTTCTTATGAACTTAATACTCTAGATGCATGCTGGATAGCGGTCGACGTGTGCAGTAATAGTAGTAGATGTAGAATCGTTTTGGTCTACTTGACACATATGTGATGGCTATATTCATGATCATTGCCTTAGATATCGTCATAACTTTGCGCTTTTCTATCAATTGCTCGACAGTAATTTGTTTACCCATCATATGTTTTCTTTCAAGATGAAGCCTTTGGTATACCGAGGTGCTATACAAATGGTGTTTAACCCCTTTCTGCGACGACATTTGGAACCGTCGCCAAGTGTGTGATTGCTATAGGGGGTCCTTCCCACATGACACAGAAACCATCGGGGATAGGGAGCCACCCAGACGCTACATCCTTGCAACTCATTTGTTCTCGCATTGCCATCACAGTCGATATTCTGTGGTTCTACGTTTATGATGCGCGGCCCATCACACAATGGTTCACGATTATTGACGTGTATGATAAGCAGACAATCACACACATTCACTTTTCCCAAACTGTATGCGATAACTTATTAAGAAGATTAGCTAATCAGTGTACGAGTGTCGGATAGGATTACAAAACATCAGTCCGCCATAACATCATCGTACATGACAACTATCACACACACTATTCTGTGGTGCAACGTTTTGATGCGTACCACATCAGAAATAGTTTATGGTTGCGAATCGTGTACGATAAGGCAACTATCACGAATATTTAGTTTACCCGCACCGTTTATGATATTGTCTAACGTCGCACACACTTTGCAAATGGCAACTGTGTGCATGCTTGAATGCGTTTCCTCTCTGTGAACCGTGTCGGATTATGGTGTATATCACAAACATTTGTGTTTTACCAACCGCGTGCACCATAACGACCTGCAGAGAGTAATCTCACCGTAATTTAGTTGCTGCTATTTCAAGTTGTACCGGATTTGAATTTGAATGTATGCTATAGCTTTAGTCATATCCATCAGGTTCAACAACCAATGCATTATTCGGTTCATAGGTACATATGTTGAAGAATTACATAAGAACCAAATAAAGAATGATGAACCACGGTTTTCTACTTGTACTATTAAAGATGGTAAAGAAAGAGGCGAAATTCATTCTGGTTGCTGAACAAGGTGAAACGGAATGCCCATATTGTGCCCTCCTCCATGCAGAAGGCACACGCGACTCTAGTCCAACCTCTTTTGATGGCCGACCGCCCATCCTTCACGGTCTTCATAATCATCGTGTTCTGGTAGAAATACTTTAACCTTTGCATGCCCACCAATCATGTACTTTTGAGAGGTATTCTTGAGTAAACTGCTTTGTGAACCACTTAAAAGGAAAAAGATTCAGACATTTTCATCTAGCACAACTCATTACGGGCAGTAAAAAGAAGGTTGCAGAGTTCTTACTTACCATCCTGCAGTTCACTGTTGTCTTTGATGAAGTGTAAACAAATAGTTTAATTGCCATCTTTTGACCCATTTTACTAACTATCTTTATCAGCTTCCTCACTTGATGCTGGTTCATAGATATCTCATTGCCCCATACACATAAAGGGTCAAAGCGCAGATCTTTACCAATGACATATGTACCTAAAAGCACCAAGTTAATATTAGAAGCTAAACAACAATTGCACAATGATGTAGTACAACACTCCTTCATAATATCTTATAACATCCAATATACTTACCTATTAGATGAATTAACATCTTATATTATGGGCCGGAAGTAGTTTATTGTATTTTTACAAATTATCGGCTGACTAAGTGCTGCTGTATCCATGGGTTAGAGTTAGTTTAAGCTAGTTTGGGCTCAAATAGCCCTAAAGTATATCCAAACATGAGGGCTAGTTTGAGCTAGTTGCATCTAACCCACCCAAAAAAACTATCCCACCCAAGAGGTGCTAATTGGAGCTAGTTCTCCTAGTGCATTTATTGTCAATCTAACCCTGTGATCCAAACACCACTTTTGATGGAGTTAGTTCAGGGTTAGTCATGAGCTAGAAACTAACTCTAACCTCTAGCTAAGTTGAGTATCCAAACAGGGTTGTGTTTTAGTTGTTGTTGCTGCTGCTCTTCTACATATATCTAGACATCATTAGAACATTAAGGTAACACTCTTCCTTGTTGCTAGGTAGCCTAGGATTGCATATTTAGACATTAAGTACAGTGCATGTTGCTATATAGCCTAAAATATATTACATATGGCCCTAGTTAACCTAACGATAAATGGGTTACTGATATATTCAGTTAAAATTCTGATTCACCGATTAGTCCCTTATTAGCCCCCGGCCTATATGGTACCAGCTACTGATATCATGAACACTGAGTATATATAAAGCATGGGATGAAACTAAACTCGATGGAAAACATCAGTCGTTCCCAAAATTGTCATGTGTAAGTACATCGAGAGGCATGTTAAGCACAACAGGCTAAACATCAACCAAATATATCCATGGCAGACAAAATAATATCCAAAAGATAGCTTCAGTGTGAAGCGTTAAGCACGCCAGTAAAGCAAAACAAGTGGAAAGGTGTGATAGCTTCAGTCATTCAAACTGGTATTGTGTCGGTCTAAGTACAATGGTTATTGTTAAAAAAAATGGAAAGGCGTGTTAACTACAAGATGCAGCAACCAAATGGTCATTCATAGTGGTATTGTTGAAACTGGTATTGATGAAATTGAACTGCACAGTTCATACTTGCACATATAGAACATCACGTTGTGAATAACTGGAATAAACAAGGCATACTACAAACAACCAAAGATAGCATTCGAAACTAAACATATGCTAACTACAAACAACCAAACAATCAAAAAACTTTAAAAGATGCATATGCTAGCTATAACGGGCTTAACAAGAAGAAAATATATGAATTCCTATCGGTATGTTTAAAACTGGATTAATGAAATGTACTGCACAGTAAATAGTTGCACATATAGAGCATCACATTGTGAACAACTGAAATATACAAGGCATGCTGCAAACAACCAAATATAGCAATTAAAACTGGACATATTCTCACTACACTACAAAAGGGACTCGAGAAAACAAATCATGGGTTCCCCCCTGTGAAGAGTCACGGCGAAACAAATCATGGATTTCCTTACTTGTCACAGATGGGCTCTTTCCCGTGGGAAGAGCACGGACCCTAGATGCGCTCCATGTTTTCGCAGATAGGCTCCTTCCCCTTGGAAGAGCACGGCTGTAAGGTGCCCTCCCTGATGTCGTAGACGGGATCTTTCTCCTTGGAAGAGTAGATGGGCTCTTTCCCCTTGGAAGAGCCGGAGAGGGTGCCTTCCTCGTGGTCGCCATCGATGAGGTCTGACTTGGAAGCTGTGGATCCCAAGCCAGCGTTGCAGAACATGTCCTTCAGAAATGACAAAAGGGGCTTGATGGCGATGTAGGATGGCAAATTCTTGATAGTGAGCCACATGAGATCAGCAGTGGGGCCATGGATGAGATCAATGGCGGTTGAACACAAGGGGTTGGGGTGGGCCACTTAACTTGTGACATAGCCCGCGTCAGGTCGTCACTATCGACAACCTCGATGTCGTAGCCGGTGTTCACGACATACCCGCATACTCTAGCCCGCTGATTGAGTGCCTGCGGCCAGTAATGGTCGTCAGCTTCCTCGGCGGCCACCTCAGCGACGTCGAGCGAAGAGACCGCGATACACCTCTTTTGGGCCAGTCGCTCCTCAATCTCCAAGGGAAGCGTAGCCAGGCTTAGGTTGCGACGCTCTGGAGTTGGGGATGGGGATGGGGATCTGTGAGAAAGGGGGCGGTTGGCAGGCGTCATCTAAGGCCATGCTTGGATCCAAGGGACTATTTTTAGTCTGACTAAAACTAGTCTCTTTTAGAGGCTAAAGTTCCAATCACCCCTGACTAAAGAGAGGCTAGAACTAGTCTTGAGACTAAAATTTTTAGTCGGGGAACCCTACTAAAATGTGAATTAGTCCTCTCTCTCCTCATTTAACTCCTCTCCTTTAACACATCCGAGTTTGGGATTGGAGGGTTTGGAGGATAATAAATGCTCATCAACTCATTTTAGTCTATTTAGTATTTGTATCCAAGCATGGGTGAGGCTAGCAAGTTTTAGTCCCATTACTTTTAGTCATGGGACTAAAACGTATCCAAGCACCCTCTAAGAAACTCGGGGCGGCCTGGGTATGGAGATCGGTTGGTAAGCTGCACGGGCAAATCGGCAGATATTGACAATGGAGGCCTTGCAGCGGCGGCGACCTTAATAGGGTTTCGAGCAAGGGAGGTGGGTTTGTGTGTGTGTGTGTGTGCTCGCGCGCCCGATGAGGTTTTGGTGTGTGTGTGGGCGGCGGGGTTGTGTTTGAGGAATGACGCGGCTACTGAAAATTTTACTACGCGGGAGTCAAACGCAGGAGTGAAATGTCGGGGTTATTGAAAATTTGGATGATGGTGCATCGCACACAGTCCGGAAATAACAACCGTGTGTTATGACCACTATTCAAGAAATCTTCCGATTCAACGATTTATCATCCGATTTATCGCTACTCATGGGGTGGGCGATAAGATTATACCTTATCTTCACCATTTATCGTTTGGACTGATTTATTACTCTGACAAGCGATTTATCGGGAATCTACTGATATATCGGGCCTATCCCTAACATTATGTATGCAAAACTAAGTTTATTTGTGTTTTGTGGACTTTATTTTGCAATATGTACTATTGTCCTATTTTGTTTGTCATTATAAGCGGCTTCAAAGGCTAGGAATCAAGCTAACACTTCTGTAAAATATTGTTTTGGTGTCGAATACCATATTTTAGTATTGGGAACCTGGGATTTACAAAAAATGGCCGATTAATAATCGACTAATAAAATCGATTAATCGGCCAATTTCTGATTAATCTCTAATCCCTAGATGACTGAGACGCTAACGATAAGCGATATCCTCAACGTTGGTTATGACACAGAAAAACCATCGAGGAAGGAAAATATTTTCGAGGGATCCAGGTGGGAGCAGGAACAAGAAACATCACAGACGGTCGAAACATAATAGCCATGTGTTATCAATCAGAAAAAACGCAGGAGGGTAGATATATTTGAGAGGGGAAGTCTTGTGGATCCCAATGTACTGTGAGGATGTGCGTGATAGGGGTACTGGCGTGGCACACGGTTAGTGTGAGTGAACCGTCTCTGTTGCGTCATTCGACTTGTCTAATGTTCGTAAATTTTGTGAAAATAATACGGGAGAGGGTCAGAACACGAACACACTTGCATGTGGACCAAATATATGTATGAAAAGGGTGGTTTGGTGTTCAAATACAAAATGCAACTTTGATGTGGCACATATCTCGCAAAGTGCACGGTATTGCTTGCCCCCTCGTGTCGACAGGGGGGATCCTAAGCTATGAATGCATGCCCCCACCCCCACGGAGGTTCACCTAGCAAAGTGCGAAGTAGCAGCCCCCCCCAACACACACACACACACACTTTCAGTCGGTGGGCCGGAGAGGGCATCTCAGCAAGATGGATCATAAATTGGACCAAGAATGAACCACCTTGGTCGTACAACCTCTCTCTTGTTGTGGTCAAAGTGATGCCCGTCCATGCGACCCCGGAGATGGGCTAGCTCGCCAATAATCACGCAAGTAGCTGGTCCCTGATACGTCTCCAACGTATCTATAATTTATGAAGTATTCATGTTGTTATATTATCATTCTTGGATGTTTTACAATCATTTTATAGCAACTTTATATCATTTTTTGGGACTAACCTATTGACCCAAAGGCTCAAAGGTATGTTGCTGTTTTTTGCTTGTTTTTTACATCGCAGGAAATCAATATCAAACGGAGTCCAAACACCGTGAAACTTTTTGTGGATTTTTTATGGACCAGAAAACATCCAATGGGCCAGAGCAGCACCTGGGGGGTGCCTCGAGGGGGGGCACAACCCACCAGGGCGCGCCTGGGCCCTAGGCACACCCCGGTGGGTTGTGCCCACCTCGGTGACCTCCCGCACCCCCTCTTCGCCCTATAATTGCCAAATATTACAAAACCCTCGGGGGTAACCCTAGATGAGAAGTTCCGCCGCCACAAGCCTCTGTAGCCACAAAATACCAATCTAGACCCTGTTCCGGCACTCTGCCGGAGGGGGAAATCATAAACGGTGGCCATCTTCATCATCCCGGCGGCCACGATGATGAGGAGGGAGTAGTCCACCCTTAGGGCTGAGGGTTTATACCAGTAGCTATGTGTTTAATCTCTCTCTCACTCACTCTCTCTCTCTCTCTCTCTCTCTCGTGTTCTTGAGATGTCACGATCTTGATGTATCGTGGGCTTTGTTAGTTAGATCATATGGTGTTTCCCCTCTCTATCTTGTTGTGATGAATTGAGTTTTCCCTTTGAGATTTTGCTTTATCGGATTGAATACTTTTATGGATTTGAGAGCTCTTTATATATGTCTTGCATATGAATACCCGTGGTGACAATGGGGTATTATTTTGATTCACTTGATATATGTTTTGGCACTCAACTCGCTGATTCCCAAGGTGACATTGGGGTAATCTACGCATAGGGGTTGGTGCACGTTCTTGTCTTTGTTTCTTGGTAGAAATCTTGGGGCACTCTTTGAGGTTCCTTGTGTTGGATTGAGTATTATGAATCTGAAATTATTTGGTGTTATTTTAGTACGAACTCTTGGATAGATTGATCGGAAAGAATAGCTTCGAGGTGGTTTCGTACCCTACAAACAATTTCTTCTTATGTTCTCCGCTAGATAGGAACTTTGGAGTGATACTTTATCGCATGTTGAGGGATGGTTATATGATCCAATTATATTAGCATTGTTGAGAGATTGCACTAGCGAAAGTATGGACCGTAGGCCTCATTTTCAAGCATTGCAATACCGTTTGTGCTCTGTTTTATCAATTGCTACCTTGCTATTTTTTATTGTTCTTATTACAAAAACCAATATCTACTATCCATATTACACTTGTATCACCATATCTTCACTGAACTAGTGCACCTATACAAATTACCATTGTATTTGGTGTGTTGGAGACACAAGAGACTTTTTATTATTTGGTTGCAGGATTGTTTAAGAGAGACCGTCTTCATCCTACGCCTCCCACGGATTGATAAACCTTAGGTCATCCACTTGAGGGAAAATTGCTACTGTCCTACAAAATTCTGCGCTTGGAGGCCCAACACGAGTTCACAAGAGGAGGCTAGGCACCACGTTGTCCTGGCAGAGATGGAGACGGTCCTCAGGGGACCACCTGAGCCCCCAGAGCCTCCCGAGGCTCAGGGCCCCGGTGGCTCGTGAGGAGCCATTCCTTCGCCGCGTACCTTCAGCTGCCCCAACTCTCCTTCGTCAATAGAACCATGTGACATTTTCCAAGTTCGTTTAGCTGGGAGCGCCCCTCGGGCTACATTATTCCCAGGCCGCGTGGGTCCGGCCCTGTGGCGTGTATCCTTTTATTATGTCTTTAGCTTACCTTGCTGGGGGCGCCCCTCGGGCCGCATCATCCCCAAGCCACTTCGGCCTGACCCAGTGGCATGTATCTTTCTGCATTTACCCAAGCTGATTTGCCTTCCTTGCTTAATCTTCCTATGATTATCACCTGCCCGATTACCACCTGGTCGATCGTTGCCTCCCATGGAGCCTCCTCACACAGGCACGGTGCTGGTGCATGGGTCCGTCCCTTCCACGTCGACAAACCTAAGCAGTCGAGCTATGGCTCGCGGCATGCTGCACGCATGTCACCTCACCAGGTCCTCAGTGCCTTCACCTCCTCGCAGAGCAACCAGTGGCAGACTGGCAACCATAACGGCAAAACCGTGTTTCTCCTTGTGCTGGTTCGAAGGAATATCATGAGGATAGCACCAGGCGGCACCGCAAGCTCCCACCTCTTCCAAGTAATCCGCTTGCACGTTAAAAGGGGTCTCCTGAGCATCGCGACTCAGGAGCTCTTACTGGCTCTCCATCCCTCACCCCTGGCCTTGCCCCCGGCATCGCGACCTGGCATACCAGCGGGGCTGAGCTGGCTCGAGGGCCGGGACCTGAGGACGTAGAGCACGAGGGAAAGCATTGGAAGGGGGAGGACCCGTATGGGCCTAACCTAGCTACGCTGCGGATGTTTGTGCGCAGACCTGGCACATCACGAAGAATCGGCCCCGAACTGCCAAGATAAGTCACGAGCTCGGAACAACTAAGTTGTCGCAACCTAGGCATTACGATCGCCCCGTCCCAATTGCGGCTACGTCACATCCCTTTCATGCCTTACCATAGCTGCTTGGGCGCTAAGGGGGGCCTCCTGAGCATCGCGCCTCAGGGGCTCTTACTGGACCTCGGGCCGCTCACCTCCTGGCCTTGACCACGGCACGCGACCTGGCATACCAGCGACAGCTGCAGCCTGCCTAGGGACCGGGACCTGTTGGCGTAGAGCAACAAGCTATCACGAGGTTGGAAAGGGGAGACGGAGCCTTAACAGGACATGCATGTCGCAGATTTTCATAACATGGAATATATACGCAAAAGACATTATAGACCCTTTACACACCCCCACGGGGTACCTCATGATTCTTCGCAGGGAATAAAAAATAAGAACTTAGTGGAATCCTATCTACACCCTCCCGTGGTGGACGCCATCATCAATAGTGGGCCACAGGAGATCGGCCGACCCCATCTAGAATAGCGACGGCGGCGGCTGGACACCGCGGCTTTGCTCCGAGCCCGGCAAGAGCTCGGGGGCACGTAGCTGTCGTCGCTCGTCTTCGGAGTCTCGTAAAGCTCGGGAGAGTCGCTAGACTCCCAGGGGCTGCTGCTGCAGGAGTAGCCACGAGCGGAGCCCGTGTCAGCCTAGCGCTCTCCTCCAGGGCAACACTCGAGGCGGTGGCCCTCCGTGTCGAAGACCTTGAAGAAGAGCGTGGAGGTGCCGTCGTACTCAAAGTGTACCACGAGGGCGCCTTCCACGCGGCAAACCCGCGCAACCTCGCCCCAGCCGCGGGTCATGAAGATCTTGCCAGTGGGGGCCGCTTTGATCCCTGCACCGATCGCCGGAGCATTGCAGTCGGCATGCTGCAGCCAGAGCTCGAGAGGCCCCCTCGGCGGCATCACGTCGGAGAAGAACCGCGGGAAGCAGATCCAAGAGCTTGGGGGCATTGGCACCCATAGCACAAGCTCGCGCGAGGAGTCTGAGGCATGGATTCCAGGGGCGACGGCTCGTGTCGCCGTGGCGCGGCGACCACAGGTGCAGCGCGGGCGGTGCCGCTCGTCACTTCGCCCTCCTGATGGGGACTCAACTAGATGGTGAGTCGTCGACGGCCCGATCTTTCACGGTACTAGCAGCAAGAACAAGAAATCCCCGTCGAGCAAAGATGCAAGACCGTAAGATCAGAAACTTGTGTCGAGTAGATTGGATCGACTCCACACGTAGCAGCAACAAAATCCCTTTGGATCAGCAATAAAGATATTTGGTGTCCCCCGACATGGGACGTTTTCTATAGTTTTATTGAACTCACGACTAAAACAAAAATCTCACCTTTACATCGGCCGTAGCCAGCCTTTTATATAGGCATCACACACCCGATCAAACCGGCCCACGAGCAAAGCAAAACTAACACGGACTCTCTCTCCTAACCATAAACCGAACAGGACTCCTAGTACTACTACGACTCCTCTAAATCTCACGCCTAAGGAAAAGTTCCTTTACCTAACAACCAAGAATTTAGTAATTAACTATCCGGCCACGCTGATCACTAGGAACCAAAATATACCTTAACCGTACTATAGCACCTTGGATTTAGAACGCTTCTGCACGTAAACCTCATGTGACCTGGACCAAAATAGCACCGACAATTATCCAGCTTGGCGTACGAAAATTAGGCTTGACTTCTTCAGGCTCTAGTTCTGGTGATGGTATTTTAAGTGCCATTGTACCCATCATCAAAATATTAGAATTTGTAATATGATCAGTTTTTGCTACGGCACTGACGGGCACATCACCTCCTGAGCCCTCGGCTTGGGCGTACAAGGGTAGCGGAGGAGGCCGCTCACACCAAGGCGTCGTCACCACCTGCATCGCTGCTTCGTCGCGACGATGGACCGACCTCTTCTTCGGCGGGAGCGGCCCTGGATCACCGCGGGGGGCCTTTCCCTTCTCTTCAGCGGAGAACCTTCGGATGGGCGCCATTGTTGCTGGCGATGGAGCAAGGAGGAAGAAGCGAGTGAACTGAGAAGAGATGGGCGACGGGGACTCCGCCCCCTCCCATTTATAGCGAAAGAAGGCCAATCGGCGCCTCCCACGATCACAGGTAATGATGGTTTCCCGTACATGTCGCAGGGACTTGTCAAATCGAGCAGTTGCTGAGGCAGCGTGGGGAAGTGAAGACACCCACGTCCAACCAAACCGCCATGCGTCAAACGAGGCCACAGGCTTTTGGCGCCCGCGGCGCTCCGTACTTGACCTTTGGCTTCGCCTCGAAGCCAAGCCCGAGCTCGCCCTGGGCCCGGGGGCTACTGTCGGCGTTCTTGGAATGGGGATCCCCAGACTTGCCTGCCTGCGGCCCATGGCGTGGCTATGCTAGCAGGCCTGTACGGCCATCTTCATCAACAAGGCATTCAAGACCCTCGCGAGGCGGACGACGCAAGACCTCCTCAGGGGCGTCCTCTTCAGGCAGGCTCACGAGGAGCGGAGATATCAAGGCGGGGCAAACCTCGTGAGGCTCTCATGACGTGAGCCATGACGATCGACACCAGGCAGGCGCCAGGCGGGCGCCAGCGCGCACAACGTCCTTGTTTCCTCTTTGGTGCTAAGGAAGCAGGCGCAAGCGCAGAGTACCGAGGCATCAAGCAAAGGTTTCCATATCAGTGCAACGAGACCAAGACCAGCAGGCCAGCAGGATGGAGGTCACCATGGAGCCCAAGACGGCGCCATCACCAGAGCCTTTTGCAGGTGAAGACCACTTTTGTCAGGATAGCTTGTACTAGCTGTCCCCTTTCAAATTGCCCATCTTGTTGGCTCCCTTCCCGCTCAATATTTGGCGAGAGGACCAGGGCCTATATAAGTAGAACTAGCCACCACAGTAGGGGGCATCTGATAACTCATTCAGTGGCATCTCACCGACACAAGTTAGTCGAGCACAAGAACACCTCAACCTCAGGAGGTTGTTCTTCCCCTTGTTTTTTCATCATCAGCCCAAGAGGCAATCCACCACCACACACTGGAGTAGGGTATTACACCACGACGGTGGCCCGAACCAGTATAAATCTCGTGTCTTTCTGTGTTGCGAGTTCGTCGAGTTCGTCCACAAGATCTTAGTGAGCTAAGGCGTAGATCGGTAGGAGGGAAAGAACTTCGCACGCACCCCAGAGTTCGAACCTTAAGGGTTTTGCCGGAACCCCACATCCGACATTTGGCGCACCAGGTAGGGGTGTGCCGTGCTTCCCTTCCATCGATTGGCGCTCCGTCACTCCGTCGTCTCCATGGCGGACGCTCGCCGCGCTCGAGCTGAGCACCAGGCTGCCCTCACCGCCCGTGTTGCTCAGACGGCTCCCGTCGGCGGGCCACCTCGTCGTTCCCCGTTGCCCGCTGCCAACGCTGCCACCGGCCCGGCGGGGAACGAGCAGCAAGCGTCCTCGCTACACCCATCTATGCGGCAGGACGGCGCACCGCCACTTCATCGCTGACCCCGGCTGGTTCCTCGTCCCACGCACGTTGTGCTCCCATGGATGCGCAGGCCGCGCTCCTCATGGCGAATGAGCTCCTGCGCTACCGCTCGGTCGACGACCTCTACGAGGACTGGCTCGACCGCGTCGCTGAGCTCGTTCGCGCCGCAGGGGGCTCCCTGGCGCCATCCCTTTCTCCGCCTCGCCCTCTGCCAGCCACGGGCGACGTGGCTCATAGAGCGCCTCCACCACCTCTTCCCCAAGACGGTGCCTTGGCGCCAACGCGCGCGGCCCCACGGCGTAATACACCACGCCCGGTGCCCGCGCGTGAAGAGAGAAGCTGCAAAGAAATTCCTCGGCCGCGAGAAGCTGCACCTGCACTTCCCGCGCCGCCGCGCCAAGACAGCGCGCTACCCACCGTGGTGGCGCGCGGGCCTCGCCAAGACCAAGTTCCACCTCCGAGACGGGCCCCGGCAACCACGGCCGACTGTCGCGCCTTCATCCCCGAGCTGAGTAGCGTCGCCTGGCCGGGCAAGTTCAAGCCAGATCTGCCTCCTCGCTACGACGGTACCCTCGACCCCGTGGAGTTCCTGCAACTCTACGAGCTGAGCATCGAAGCGGCCAACGGCGACGAGAAAGTCATGGCGAACTGGTTTCCTATGGCTCTCCAGGATGGTGCCCGCTCCTGGCTCCTGAACCTGCCGCATGGCTCGATCTCCTCCTAGGACGAGATGCGCGACCGCTTCGTCGCCAACTTCCACGGCACTCGCAACCGCCCGCCGGCCGCGAGTGACCTGCTCCGCATCAAGCAACAATCAGGAGAGAGCCTCCAGAAGTACATCCAGCGCTTGAACAACACCCGCCTCAAGATCCCCAAGGTGACGGATGAGGCCATCATCTCCGCATTCTCTGACGGAGTCCGCGACATCAAGATGAAGGAAGAGCTCGCTATCCACGAGGAGTTGTGCATATCACAGGAGCTGTTTGACCTAGCGACCAAGTGTGCAAGAGCTGAGGAGGGGCGCCTCTCCCTCCTCGAGCTACCAGCTGCGGGCGCAGAAGAGAAGAAGGCCAAGGCCAAGGACATCAAGCGCAAGGAAGCAGTCGTGCTCGCAGCGGAGCCGGACACCAAGCGAGGCAGGGACCAGCCTGAGTCGTCCAAGAACAGCAGATCGTTCTGCGCCTTCCACAACCTGAACACCAACAACACCAGCGGCTGTCAAGAGCTCAGAGCCATTAGCGAAGGACGCTACGGTCGATGCCCCGAGCGCAGCGACCGGGGCTATGGCGGACGCTGGGACGACCGTGACCCGCGCCAGGAGTGGCGCGACCGGCCTCGTGAGGACCGCTGGCAGGATCATCCTTGTGAGGGCGCCTGGAGGGACCAGCCTCGTGAGGACCGTCCTCAGGGAAACGCCGGTCTTCCCCCACTGCCGCCACCGCCAAGAAGGAATGATGACCACCATCAAGACGAGGGGGCTGGGGGCTTCCAGGAGCCATGTGCTATCGCCTGCATCTTGGGCGGAGCCTAGGCCCCAGCATCGCAGCGCATCTTCAAACAGTTTGCTCGTGAAGTGAATGCAGTCCTCCCCAAGCTCGAGGCCATGCGCCCGCTCAGGTGGTCCCAATGCGCCATCACCTTCAACTCGGCAGACCAGCTCAAGTGCGCAGCCACCGCTGGCGCCCTCCCGATGCTTTGCTCACCAGTCATCAGCAACGTACAAGTCACCAAGACCCTCATCGACGGTGGCGCAGGGCTCAACATCCTGTCCGTCGACATGTTCAACAACCTTCAAGTGCCCTATGACCAGCTTCAGCCTACCAAGCCTTTCTCAGGAGTGACCGACGGTTCCACCACACTGATAGGGTAGGTCCCCCTCCCTGTCACCTTCGGGGAACGCAAGAGCTACCACACCGAGCTCATCAACTTCGACGTTGCGCACATCCGCCTGCCATACAACGCCATCCTTGGGTATCCATCCCTGGCCAAGTTCATGGCGGTCACACACCACGGCTACAACGTCCTCAAGATGCCGGGAAGTAGCGGAATCATCACGGTCCCATGCAAAGAAAGAGATGCGGTATGTTCCCTCGAGCGTGCCTTCCAAGCTGCAGAAATCGACGACCCCGACAGCAAAGGTGAGGTCCTCCTGAAGCCCTCCCCAAGAAGAAGAAGCAGCTGCGCCGTGTAGGATCTCAGGAGGATGGCGTCGTAATTGGGACCTCGTCAGGATCAGCGCCCGCTCCAGGGGTGCCTCCCTCCATCGCATAGGAAGGCGCTCCCGGCGCCCTCCTCAGGCAGGGCTTGGGGGCTCTCTTCTGGAGGGCCTAAGACCTTGCCTACCTCACGAGGGAGGCGCTTGGGAACCACTTGGAGGCATGCTTTGCGGCACGTTTCCCTCAGGAGAACACAGGGCAAGGAGTACCCACCACTCAGGAGTTCATAACCAAGACCACTCAGGAACTACAAGACACAAGGGCCATGCACAGCGACCGCTGCTCACGAGATGCAGCTCCCCATCCATGCTAGGATGTCGGGCTGCGCGTCTGCATCGACGTTTCAGGGCTCAACAGGGCAGCATCTCAGGAGCCTTTCTGGCCTTCGTGCGTGGGCCGTTGCGAGGGTCCACCACACAACTACGTTTGCATGCCCTTCATCTTGACGAGCGTGTCTTCAGCCTATCAGCGCAACATGCGGCTTGTCCTGGCGGCTCAAGAGGCCAGGCACTGATGTCTACTACGCAACCTTCTTCTTGTAGACATTGTTGGGCCTCCAAGTGCAGAGGTTTGTAGGACAGTAGCAAATTTCCCTCAAGTGGATGACCTAAGGTTTATCAATCCGTGGGAGGCGTAGGGATGAAGATGGTCTCTCTCAAACAACCCCGCAACCAAATAACAAAGAGTCTCTTGTGTCCCCAACACACCCAATACAATGGTAAATTGTATAGGTGCACTAGTTCGGCGAAGAGATGGTGATACAAGTCCAATATGGATGGTAGATATAGGTTTTTGTAATCTGAAAATATAAAAACAACAAAGTAACTAATGATAAAAGTGAACACAAACGATATTGCAATGTGTTGAAATAAGGCCTAGGGTTCGTACTTTAACTAGTGCAAGTTCTCTCAACAATAATAACATAATTGGATCATATAAATATCCCTCAACATGCAACAAAGAGTCACTCCAAAGTCACTAATAGCGGAGAACAAATGAAGAGATTATTGTAGGGTACGAAACCACCTCAAAGTTATTCTTTCGGATCAATCTATCATAGAGTTCGTACTAGAATAACACCTTAAGACACAAATCAACCAAAACCCTAATGTCACCTGAATACTCCAATGTCACCTCAAGTATCCGTGGGTATGATTATACGATATGCATCACACAATCTCAGATTCATCTATTCAATCCAACACAAAGTACTTCAACGAGTGCCCCAAAGTTTCTACCGGAGAGTCATGACGAAAACGTGTGCCAACCCCTATGCATAGATTCATGGGCGGAACCCGCAAGTTGATCGCCAAAACATAAATCAAGTGGATCACGTGATATCCCATTGTCACCACAGATAAGCATGTCAATACATACATGAAGTGTTCTCAAATCCTTAAAGACTCAACCCGATAAGATAACTTCAAAGGGAAAACTCAATCCATTACAAGAGAGTAGAGGGGGAGAAACATCATAAGATCCAACTATAATAGCAAAGCTTGCGATACATCAGGATCGCATCACCTCAAGAACACGAGAGAGAGAGAGATCAAACACATAGCTACTGGTACATACCCTCAGCCCCGAGGGTGAACTACTCCCTGCTCGTCATGAAGAGCGCCGGGATGATAAAGATGGCCACCGGTGAGGGATCCCCCCTCCGGCAGGGTGCCAGAATAGGGTCCCGATTGGTTTTTGGTGGCTACAGAGGCTTGCGGCGGCGAAACTCCCGATCTATTCCGTTCCCCGATCGTTTTAGGGTATATGGATATATATAGGAGGAAGAAGTATGTCAGGGGAGCTACGAGGGGCCCCCGAGGGTGGAGGGCGCGCCCAGGGGGGTGGGCGCGCCCCCTGCCTCGTGCCTTCCTCGTTGCTTTCTTGACGTGGACTGCAAGTCTCCCGGGTTGCTTTCCTTCAAAAAATAACTTCTCCAGAAGGTTTCATTCCATTTCGACTCCGTTTGATATTCCTTTTCTTGAAACATCTTGAAACAAGGGAAAAACAGGAACTGGCACTAGGCTCTGGGTCAATAGGTTAGTCCCAAAAATAATATAGAAGTGTAAAATAAAGCCCATAAACATCCAAGATGGATAATATAATAGCATGGAACAATCAAAAATTATAGATAAGTTGGAGACGTATCAGCGTCCCCAAGCTTAATTCCTGCTCGTCCTCGAGTAGGTAAATGATAAAAACAGAATTTTTGATGTGGAATGCTACTTGGCATAATTTCAATGTAATTCTTCTTAATTGTGGTATGAATATTCAGATCCGAAAGATTCAAGATAAAAGTTCATATTGACATAAAAGTAATAATACTTCAAGCATACTAACTAAGCAATTATGTCCTCTCAAAATAGCATGGCCAAAGAAAGTTCATCCCTACAAAATCATATAGTTTAGTCATGCTCCATTTTCGTCACACAAGAATGCTCTCATCATGCATAACCCCGATGATAAGCCAAGGAATTGTTTCATACTTTAGTAATCTCAAACTTATAAACTATCATGCACTACATGAGCGCGAGCCATGGACATAGCACTATGGGTGGAATAGAATATGATGATGGGGGTTATGTGGAGAAGACAAAAAAGGAGAAAGTCTCACATTAACGAGGCTAATCAATGAGCTATGGAGATGCCCATCGATTGATGTTAATGCAAGGAGTAGGGATTGCCATGCAACGGATGCACTAGAGATATAAATGTATGAAAGCTCAACAAAAGAAACTAAGTGGGTGTGCATCCAGCTTGCTTGCTCACGAAGACCTAGGGCACTTGAGGAGGCCCATTGTTGGAATATACAAGCCAAGTTCTATACTGAAAAATTCCCACTAGTATATGAAAGTGACAAAACAAGAGACTCTCTATCATGAAGATTATGGTGCTACTTTGAAGAACAAGTGTGGTAAAGGATAGTAACATTGTCACATGTCTCTTTTTCTCTCTTTTTATTCCGGCCTTCTCTTTTTTTATGGCCTTTCTCTCTCTTTTTTGGGCCTTCTCCCTTTTTTTGACCTTTCTCTCTCTTCTTTTTTATTATTCCTCACTTGGGACAATGCTCTAGAAAATGATGATCATCACACTTCTATTTATTTAGAACTCAATGATTACAACTCGATACTAGAACAAAGTATGACTCTATATGAATGCTCGGTGATTGTAAGGGATATGCAATGAACCAAGAGTGACATGTATGAAATAATTATGAACGGTGGCTTTGCCACAAATACTATGTCAACTACATGATCATGCTAAGCAATATGACAATGATGAACGTGTCATGATAAACGGAATTATGGAAAGTTGCATGGCAATATATCTCGGAATGGCTATGGAAATGCCATAATAGGTAGGTATGGTGGCTGTTTAGAGGAAGATATAAGGAGGTTTATGTGTGAAAGAGCGTATCATATCACGGGGTTTGGATGCACCTGTGAAGTTTGCACCAACTCTCAATGTGAGAAAGGGCAATGCACGGTATCGAAGAGGCTAGCAATGATGGAAGGGTGAGAGTGCGTATAATCCATGGACTCAACATTAGTCATAAAGAACTCACATACTTATTGCAAAAATCTACAAGTCATCAAAAACCAAGCACTACGCGCATGCTCCTATGGGGATAGATTGGTAGGAAAAGACCATCGCTCGTCCCCGAGCGCCACTCATAAGGAAGACAATCAAAGAACACCTCATGTTTCAAATTTGTTACATAACGTTCACCATACGTGCATGCTACGGGACTTGCAAACTTCAACACAAGTATTTCTCAAATTCACAACTACTCAACTAGCACAACTTTAATATCACTACGTCCATATCTCAAAACAATCATCAAGCATCAAACTTCTCTTAGTATTCAACACACTCATAAGAAAGTTTTTTACTAGTCTTGAATACCTAGCATATTAGGATTAAGCAAATTAGCATGTTGTTTAAGACTCTCAAAATAATATAAGTGAAGCATGAGAGAATAATAGTTTCTATAAAACAAAACCACCACCATGCTTTAAAAGATATAAGTGAAGCACTAGAGCAAAAACTATATAGCTCAAAAGATATAAGTGAAGATCAATGAGTAGTCGGATAATTATGCAACTATGTGAAGATTCTCCCATTTAATAATTTCAGATCTTGGTATTTTATTAAAACATCAAGCAAAGCTAAAGAAAATAAAATGACGCTCCAAGCAAAACAAATCTCATGTGTTGAATAAAAATATAGCTCCAAGTAAAGTTACCGATGGAAGTAGACGAAAGAGGGGATGCCTTCCAGGGCATCCCCAAGCTTAGGCTCTTGGTTGTCTTTGAATATTACCTTGGGGTGCCTTGGGCATCCCCAATCTTAGGCTCTTTTCCACTCCTTATTCCATAGTCCATCGAATCTTTGCCCAAAACTTGAAAACTTCACAACACAAAACTTAACAGAAATATCGTGAGCTCCGTTAGCGAAACAAAACAAAACACCACTTCAAGGTACTGTAATGAACTCATTATTTATTTATATTGGTGTTAAACCTACTTTATTCCAACTTCTCTATGATTTATAAACTATTTTGCTAGCCATTGATTCATCAAAATAAGCAAGCAACACAATGAAAACAGAATCTGTCAAAAACAGAATAGTCTGTAGTAATCTCTATCAAACGTATACTTATGGAACTCCAAAAATTCTAAAATAAATTTTTGGACCTGAGTAATTTGTCTAGTAATCATCTGAAAAAATAATCAACTAAATATCACTCCCCAGTAAAAAGTTTAAGCTAATCTCGTGAGCGCTAAAGTTTCAGTTTTTTACAGCATGATCATAAAGACTTCACCCAAGTCTTCCCAAAGGTATTACTTGGCACACACTAATTAAAGCACAAAACCACATCTAAACAGAAGCTAGATGGATTATTTATTCCTAAATAGAACCAAAAAGCAATAAACTAAAACAAAATTGTGTTGCCTCCCAACAAGTGCTAACGTTTAACGCAACTAGCTAGGCATGATGATTTCAATGATGCTCGCATAAAAGATAAGAATTGAAACATAAACAGAGCATCATGAAGAATATGAATAGCACATTTAAGTCTAACCCACTTCCTATGTATAGGGATTTTGTGAGCAAACAACTTATGGGGACAAGAATCAACTTGCATAGGAAGGTAAAACAAGCATAACTTCAAGATTTTAAGCACATAGAGAAGAAACTTGATATTATTGCAATATGTAGAAGCATATGATCCTCTCTCATAATAATTTTCAGTAGCATCATGAATGAATGAAACAATATAACCAGCACCTAAAGAATTATTTTCATGATCTACTTGCATAGAAATTTTATTACTCTCCACATAAGCAAAATTCTTTTCATTCGGAATAGTGGGAGTTTCATAAGTGACTTGAATACTATAAATTGTTTCTACATTAAAAGAGTAATGTTCAGAAAAAGGGTAATCATAATCATGACAAGTTTTATAAATATAATAATCACTACTTTTTATAGCATAAGTTTCATCACAATAATCATCATAAGTAGCAACTTTGTTCTCATCATAATCGATTGAAACCTCTTCCGAAATAGTGGATACATCACTAAATAAAGTCATGACCTCTCCAAATCCACTTTCATAAATATTATAAGATTCAACATCCTCCAAAATAGTGGGATCATTACTTCCTAAAGTTGACACTCTTCCAAACCCACTTTTATCAATATCATCATAAGTAGGAGGCATGCTATCATAATTATAAATTTGCATATCAAAACTAGGGAGACTAAAAATATCATCTTCATTAAACGTAGCATCCCCAAGCTTGGAACAAACATTAATTGCAGCAAATATATTCTCAAAAACATCATCTTCATTAAACATAGCATCCCCAAGCTTGGGACTTTTCATATCATAGGCATAATCACTCTCATCATTAATAGTATGGATAACACCAATAGTATAGCAATTATCATATTCTTCCAAGCAAGTGCCAAAAATATTTTCAAGATCATAAGAAGTATCATTATCTTACCAATCATAATCATCACAACAAGCAATAGGCATAATGAGATCATCATCAAGTGCATCATCTTCCACAATTATTTTTGATTCATTTTCATGAGGCACAACAATAATAGGAGCAACATTATTTGGGAGAGATATCTTTTTACCTCTCTTCCTTTTTCTTTTATTCTTCTTAACCACATCATGTGTGGGTTCAATCCTCTTTTTGGAGCTCCTTATTAATGAGATTGGTTGAATAGAAGGCTCCTCCTCGTTACATGATTCATCATAAGAAATAATAGGAGAATATTGGGAATTCTCTTCCCTTTCGTTAGTATTATCTTCATCTTCTATTTGTTTTCTTCTCTTTATGTAATTGTCAATATAAGGATTTTCAATGCAATTCACCGCACAATACATATAAATTTCTTCTAGATCAAAATGAAGAACTGTATTAAGGGAAAATTCTGGAATATCCTTAGTTATACGTTTCATTTCTTCATAACCCAAGAGAAAACTAAGTTCATTATGATGTGCAAGGGAAATCAAGTCATCACAATTTTTGGACACGATACGATCATGAAACAATTTGCATTGGGTACTGAAATGATCAGGTTCATTGCAAAGTTCACAAGTATGGCTAAGAAAGTTTAAATTTTCAGCACACTCATCTAGCCTTTCTTGCAACCATTTAGTTTCTAAATGCTTATGCCTCTTGCAATATCTATCTTCCCTATTTGGTGTGTACTTGCAAACCCAATGCACTCCACAAAAATTGACATGTTTATAGGAGACATTTTCATCATAACTAGTGCAATCATCATTAGTACTATGGATATTCAAGGAGTTCATACTAACAACATTGCAATCATGCTCATCATTCAAAGATTTTGTGCCAAACGTTTTAATGCGTTATTCTTCTAACACTTTGGCACGATTTTCCTTTCTATCATTCTCACGAAAGATATTAAAAAGTTGAAGCGTGTGAGACAAACGCAATTCCATTTTTTTGTAGTTTTCTTTTATAAACTAGACTAGTGCTAAAACAAGAAACAGAAAGATTCGATTGCAAGATCTAAAGATATACCTTCAAGCACTCACCTCACCGGCAACGGCGCCAGAAAAGAGCTTGATGTCTACTACGCAACCTTCTTCTTGTAGACATTGTTGGGCCTCCAAGTGCAGAGGTTTGTAGGACAGTAGCAATTTTCCCTCAAGTGGATGACCTAAGGTTTATCAATCCGTGGGAGGCGTAGGATGAAGATGGTCTCTCTCAAACAACCCTGCAACCAAATAACAAAGAGTCTCTTGTGTCCCCAACACACCCAATACAATGGTAAATTGTATAGGTGCACTAGTTCGGCGAAGAGATGGTGATACAAGTGAAATATTGATGGTACATATAGGTTTTTGTAATCTGAAAATATAAATCAGCAAGGTAACTAATGATAAAAGTGAACACAAACGATATTGCAATGCGTTGAAACAAGGCCTAGGGTTCATACTTTGACTAGTGCAAGTTCTCTCAACAATAATAACATAATTGGATCATATAAATATCCCTCAACATGCAACAAAGGGTCACTCCAAAGTCACTAATAGCAGAGAACAAACGAAGAGATTATTGTAGGGTATGAAACCACCTCAAAGTTATTCTTTCGGATCAATCTATCATAGAGTTCGTACTAGAATAACACCTTAAGACACAAATCAACCAAAACCCTAATGTCACCTAGATACTCCAATGTCACCTCAAGTATCTGTGGGTATGATTATACAATATGCATCACACAATCTCAGATTCATCTATTCAATCCAACACAAAGTACTTCAAAGAGTAACCCAAAGTTTCTACCGGAGAGTCAAGACGAAAACGTGTGCCAACCCCTATGCATAGGTTCATGGGCGGAACCCGCAAGTTGATCACCAAAACATACATCAAGTGGATCACATGATATCCCATTGTCACCACAGATAAGCATGTCAAGACATACATCAAGTGTTCTCAAATCCTTAAAGACTCAACCCGATAAGATAACTTCAAAGGGAAAACTCAATCCATTACAAGAGAGTAGAGGGGGAGAAAAATCATAAGATCCAACTATAATAGCAAAGCTCAAGATACATCAAGATCTCATCACCTCAAGAACACGAGAGAGAGAGATCAAACACATAGCTACTGGTACATATCCTCAGCCCCGAGGGTGAACTACTCCCTACTAGTCATGGAGAGCACCGGGATGATGAAGATGGCCACCGATGAGGATCCCCCTCGGCGAGGTGCCGAACAGGTTCGATTGGTTTTTGAGTGGCTACGGAGGCTTGTGGCGAAACTCAGATCTATTCTGTTCCCCGATCGTTTTAGGGTATATGGATATATATATATATATATATATATATATATATATATATATATATATATATATATATATATAGGAGGAAGAAGTATGTCAGGGGAGCCACGAGGGGCCCACGAGGGTGGAGGGCGCGCCCAAGGGGGGGTCGGCGTGCCCCCCTGCCTCGTGCCTTCCTCGTTGCTTTCTTGACGTGGACTCCAAGTCTCCCGGGTTTCTTTCCTTCCAGAAATAACTTCTCCAGAAGGTTTCATTCTGTTTCGACTCCGTTTGATATTCCTTTTCCTCGAAACACTGAAACAAGGGGAAAAACAGGAACTGGCACTGGGCTCTGGGTCAATAGGTTAGTCTAAAATATAATATAAAAGTGTAAAATAAAGCCCATAAACATCTAAGATGGATAATATAATAGCATGGAACAATCAAAAATTATAGATATGTTGGAGACGTATCAGGCACCATGCCATCCTGGCAGAGATGGAGACGGTCCTCAGGGAACCACCTGAGCCCCCAGAGCCTCCCGAGGCTCAGGACCCCGGTGGCTCGTGAGGAGCCATTTCTTCGCCGCGTACCTTCATCTGCCCCAACTCTCCGTCGTCAACAGAACCAGGTGACATTTTCCAAGTTCGTTTAGCTGGGAGCGCCCCTCGGGCTGCATTATTCCCAAGCCGCGTGGGTCCGTCCCTGTGGCGTGTATCCTTTTCTTATGTCTTTAGCTTACCTTTCTGGGGGCGCACCTTGGGCTGCATCATCCCCAAGCCACTTGGGCCTGACCCAGTGGCATGTATCTTTCTGCATTTACCCAAGATGATTTGCCTTCCTTGCTTAATCTTCCTATGATTATCACCTGCCCGATTACCACCTGGTCGATCGTTGCCTCCCACAGAGCCTCCTCACACAGGCACGGTGCTGGTGCATGGGTTCGTCCCTGCCACGTCGACAAACCTGAGCGGTCGAGCTCTGGCTCGCGGCATGCCCCGCGCACATCACCTCACCAGGCCCTCAGTGCCTTCAACTCCTCGCAGACCAACCTGTGGCAGACTGGCAACCATAACGGCAAAACCGTGCTTCTCCTTGTGCTGGCTCGCAGGAATATCATGAGGATAGCACCAGGCGGGCACCGCGAGCTCCCACCTCTTCCAAGTAATCTGCTTGCACGTTAAAAGGGGGGCTCCTGAACATCGCGACTCAGGAGCTCTTACTGGCTCTGCAGCCCTCACCCCTTGGCCTTGCCCACGGCATCGCGACTTGGCATGCCAGCAGCGGCTGAGCTCGCTCGAGGGCCGGGACCTGAGGACATAGAGCACGAGGAAAAGCATTGGAAGGGGGAGGACCCATATGGGCCTAACCTAGCTACGCTGCAGATGTTTGTGTGCAGACCTGGCGCATTGCGAAGAATCGACCCCGAACTGACAAGATAAGTCACGAGCTCGGAACAACTAAGTTGTTGCAACCTAGGCGTTAAGATCGCCGCATCCCTGTTGCGAATACGTCACATTCCTTTCCTGCAAGACATGCAAGTCGCGGATTTTCATAACATGGAATATATACGCAAAAGACATTACAGACCCTTTACACACACCCACGGGGTACCTCATGATTCTTCTTAGGGAACCAAAAACAAGAACTAAGAGGAATCCTATCTACACCCTCGCGTGGAGGACACCATCATCAACAGTGGGCCACGGGAGGCCGGCGTCGACCCCATCCAGATCAGCGGCGGCGGCTGGATGCCATGGCTCTGCTCCGAGCCCGGCGAGAGCTCGGGGGCACGTAGCTGTCGTCGCTCATCTCCGGAGTCTCGTAAAGCTCGGGAGAGTCGCTAGATTTCCAGGGGCTACTGCTGCTGGAGTAGCCGTGAGCGGAGCGCGCGTCAGCCTAGCGCTCCCCTCCAGGGCAACACTCCAGGCGGCGGCGCCCCGCGTCGAAGACCTTGAAAAAGAGCGTGGAGGCGCCGTCATACTCAAAGTGGATCGCGAGAGCGCCTTCCGCGCAGCAAACCCGCGCAACCTCGCCCCAGCCGTGGGTCATGAAGATCTTGCCAGTGGGGACCGCTTCGATCCCTGCACCGGTCGCCGGAGCATTGCAGTCAGCATGCTGCAGCCAGAGCTCGAGAGGCCCCCTCGACAGCATCACGTTGGAGAAGAACCGCGGGAAGAGGATCCAAGAGCTTGGGGGCATCATCGCCCACAGCATAAGCTCGCGCGAGGAGTCCGAGGCGTGGATTCCAGGGGCGACGGCGCGTGTCACCGTGGCGCGGCGCGGGCGGCGCCGCTCGTCGCTTCGCCCTCCTGAGCCCTCGGCTTCGGCATACAAGGTAGCAGATACCCTGGAGGAGGCCGCTCACACCAAGGCCTTGTCACCACCTGCATCGCCGCTTCATCGCGACGATCGACCGACCACTTCTTCGGCGGGAGCGGCCCTGGATCACCATGGGGGGCCTTTCCTTTCTCTTCAGCAGAGAACCTTCGGATGGGTGCCATTGCTGCTGGCGGTGGAGCAAGGAGGAAGAAGCGAGTGAGAAGAGAAGAGATGGGCGACGGGGGCTCCGCCCCCCTCCCGTTTATAGTGAAAGAAGGCCAACCCGGCGCCTCCCATGATCACAGGTAATGATGGTTTCCCGTACATGTCGCAGGGACTTGTCAAATCAAGCAGTTGCCGAGGCGGCGTGGGGAAGTGGAGATGCCCACGTCCAATCAAACCGCCACGTGTCAACCGAGGCCGCAGGCTTTTGGGGACCGTGGCGCTTCGTACTTGACCTTTGGCTTCACCTCGAAGCCAAGCCAGCTTTGGGCCCGGGGCTATTGTGCGTGTTGCAGGAACGGGTCCCCAGACTTGCACCTCTGACCCCGCACGGCGTGGCTATGCTAGCAGGCCTGTATGGCCCATCTTCATCAACAAGGCATTCAAGACCCTCGCGAGGGGCCAAGCCTCGCGAGGCGGACGATGCAAGACCTCCTCAGGGGCGGCCTCGCGAGGCTCTCGTGACGTGAGCCATGACGATCGACACCAGGCAGGCGCCAGCACGCGCAGCGTCCTTGTTTCCTCTTTGGTGCTAAGGAAGCAAGCGCAGGCGCGGAGTACCAAGGCATCAAGCAAAGGTTTCCATATCAGTGCAACGAGACCAAGACCATCAGGCCAACAGGATGGAGGTCACCATGGAGCCCAAGACGGCGTCACCAGCAGAGCCTTTTGTAGGCGAAGACCACTTTTGTCAGGATAGCTTGTACTAGCTGTCCCCTTTCAAATTGCCCGCCGTTGTTGGCTCCCTTCCCGCTCAATATTTGGGGAGAGGAACAGGGCCTATATAAGTAGAACTAGCCACCACAGTAGGGGGCATCTGATAACTCGTTGAGAGGCATATCACCCACACAAGGTAGTCGAGCACAAGAACACCTCAACCTCAGGAGGTTGTTCTTCCCCTTGTATTGTTCATCATCAGCCCAAGAGGCAATCCACCACCACACACTGGAGTAGGGTATTACACCACGACGGTGGCCCGAACGAGTATAAATCTCATGTCTTCCTGTGTTGCGAGTTGGTCGAGTTCGTCTGCGAGATCTTAGTGAGCTAGATCGTAGATCGGTAGGAGGGAAAGAACTTCACGCGCTCCCCAGAATTCGAACCTTAAGGGTTTTGCTGGAACCCCACATCCGACAGGTTCATGATGTGTCGTGGTACTAGCCACTTCGACTCGATGGGAGGGATTCATGCGTACACATGCATGTGTGTGCTCAAACTGTATCATGTCATCCCAGAGCATGACATATATTGTATTGCAAACAAAAATATAATCCCCTCCTAAGTCAAATTAACCTCTCTCGTTGTCAGGAAAACTAGTGATGGACCAAGCGGGCCCATAGATGGAAACTATCGATATCGCTGATAACCGCGTAAGTGTGTGCGAGAGGACAACCACCATCACTTTGCATGTGGGCGAAACATATGTTGCATACCCAAAATGCACAACTTTGATGTGGCACATGCCTAGAAAACCCTAAATTCCCCACACAGAGCAAGGTTCATGAAGAGTATTACATATGATGGTCCCCTTCCCCCTCTTCGACGCATAATATATGCTCCTACCATAATACAACCCAAAAAGAATCCTCCTTGATGGTGAAATTAATTAACCTTTCCCGATGTAGGTCAAAGTGATGCATGCATCGCCGATGGCCTTGTGGGCCCACATATGGAAGCGTCACACGTGAGTGTCCTAGGATAACCATTGCATGCATGCATGTGGCCCAAAGAGGTGTTGTGTGATGTTTTAATAGCCAATCTCACAACTTTGATGTGGCACATGCCTCGGAAACCGAAAAGTCCCGACACTGAGTAAGGTGTACTTGTTCACGGACGCGTACGTATAGTATATATGCTAGTAACCTCCCACCTCTTCGACGCGAACTATATACTCCCACCATAACACAAACAAAAAAGATTCTTCCATGCTGGTCAAATTAACCTCTTCGCCGGCCGTTGGTCAAAGTGATGGACGACGACCTCGCGGGCCCATAGAAAGCGTCACACGCGTGTGAGTGTCGTGTAGGACAACCATCGACTGCATGTGGCCAAAACATGTATGTATGAAAGGGATGTGTAATGTTTTAACTAACGAATTCACGACTCTGATGTGGCACCTGCCTCACAAAACGGCCAACCCACACGGCGGCTCACGACTCGTATTGTGTTGCCAGCCACCCCGCAACCCAAGACGCACACACGCGCGCGCGCGCACACACACACACACACACAGACCGTGAATCCACCGCAACTATGATGCATGTTAAATTATCCCGTGTTGAACATATGTTACCAAAGGAGGGATATTTTAATTCTGAAAAAAAAATAGAGATCATTAAGACGTTACAGTATATTGATCGATTTTCTAGGGGTATAATGTGCAAAAATCAAATTTGAGCTACATGCACACGTGACAGTGCACCTAAATAGATTGCAAAAACACATGTGTCTCACTGGGTGCATGTTTACTCCTTGTGCAAGAAATTTCAAACATTGAGAATCTTGATTTTTAAATTCTAGTACATCCAAAACATATTTGAAATTCATGAAACTTATCGTGTTGTCGTATGGACACCAATATAAAGTGGCATTGTACTTTTTTTGTTAAATTTGAGACCAGTTTTTATGTAATCTTTGTCTTCTTACAAACGGGAGATTATTAATAATTGGGAAACAATATCGCAAACGGGTTATTTATTCGAACCATAAGCATTATACCAACAATCGATACGTTCCATGCTTCGGTTAAGCAATAAAGCGGCAACATTAATCATCCAAATAGAAAAACAATATCATTCCGCCATGCGACCCGTGTGCCGTGCGAGCAGGACGCATGCCAGCAGTCTATCGCGCAGGCAGACTAGGAGGCGTGCGTGCAGGTGTGTGAATTGACGGGAGGCGTGCTTGCTGTGCAGTGTCATCAGTAGGCGTGCGAGTAGCTATGTGAAACAACGATAGCCATGCCAGCAGTCCGGTGCGTAGGCTCACCTGATGGCGAGCCAACGGTTTGACCGCCGCCCACCTCTCTCCCACTACTTCATATTAATGGTGCGCTGAGCGGCCGCACCCCCCATCCTCTCCACACACACAATCCTCTATCTCCGCTTGCATCCTCGATGCCGCTCTTAGCCCTCAAAGCCTGCAGTGTATGAGGATGCCTCCGAAGCGCCCCATCGGAGGGAGTAGCAATGTCGGGGCTGCTGAAGCACCAGAGCCTGGCGTGGAGATGGAGACAGAGGTTGTCGTCACCGCCGGCGAGGTATCAGTGCGCCCTGACATCATCGATGGCGTCGTGCTTCCACAGCCGGAGCCGGAGGTCCACACCGACTTTGGTGACGACTCAGGCGACGACTCAGACGACCACTCCGGTGACGACTCCCATGACAGTGGACAACCGGTTAGTCATATATACCCATTTATGTGTCAAATAGATCCTAGGGTTTCTCTGGTTACTCATGCCTTCCCCTTTTTGGAATAGAAATCATATGGTCATGTTCTCCCAATCCATGAAATCTTAGTAAGTTTTGTTAGATCCGTGTAGTGTATTGATTATTTGAATGGTAAAGTGATAAGTAATTAGTTGTTTCATCTGTGCAAATGATTTCTTCTAGTAATCCGACTAGGGTTAGTGTTCGTGCTAATAATTCCTAGACAGGACTTGACAATTGTTTTTGAATGAACTTCATATATGTTTGTGCCATTATTTTCTTCAAGATCGGTTTGTACAAAGACGACTGTGCTTAAAAATCAAACCATAATCTCTGGATATTTATTGAAAAATAGCCATAAATTCCTAATCCTACTTCACAGCATGTAAACATTGATTTGATGCCAAATTTTGGCAACTGCCAAATGTTCTCTAGAGATTAGTTTGTAAAACATTAATTTGACGCCACATTTTTTTACTATTTGTAAAGGTTCTGTCTAGTGATGTGGACAGCAAGGATGAAGATGGCCAGAGTAGGTATAAGAGGCAAATCCTCAGGGAGCTTTATGCAGGAATGCATAACAGGCGTATTAGGACATGGGATGGCGGCTATCATGCCCATTTTGCAACCAAAAGCTTCATAACGCATATCAAAGTGGTCTGGCGCATGCAGGAGGACAAGACGTTGGCTCCTTCAAGAAGAAGTATTCTCTCAGGGTGGCACACGCCGTGTACGCCGAGTAGCTGGAGAAGCTTCAGGATCGTGCAGACAGATTAGATGAGATGTGGGATCGAACTATGTACGCTTGAGTATGCTTAATGACGGTTGAACTATGTACTTATGGTTAAACTATGCTTGTGTACGCTTATTATCTATTTCTGAATATGTTTAATCTATGTTTACCTATGTCTAAATGTGGGATATGGATGCAATCAGTTCGGTTGATGGAAACTACCTCCGTCCTGGTTTATTGGTCCCCTTTGTAATTTGTGTTAAATTTTGACCAAAGATTTAACTGACAAAATGTTAGTGCGGGTCAGCAAAAATTATATCGTTGGATGAGTATTTGAACATAGTGTTCAATGATATAACTTTTGGTGACATGCATAAACATTTGTTAGTTAAATCTTTCGTAAAAATTTGGTATAAATTACAAAGGGGACCAATAAACCAGGACGGAGGTAGTACATCAATCACACATGGTTCCCAAAATTGGAACTGTGTGCAATGACTTTCATTTTCCCTGTTACGTCAATCACACATGGTTGGCTCTAGCAAACCGTTGCCTCCGAAACACTTTCTGGGACAGAAAACCCTCACCACCCAATTCAAAAAAGAAAAAAGAAAACCCTCACCATCCCCATGTCACAAAAACCATTACCCCGCCCGCCACCCCCTTCGGTCCCCATTCAAACCTGCATAAGCTCCTCCGCGTCTATGCATGGCACCGCCTATCGTTGCAGCAACCACTTAGCTCGTCACCTGTCACCGCCGCTAGGCTATCGGCGAACCCCACCGCATTTCGCCACTTCGACTTGCCGCTGCCTATCGCCGACGACTTTCTCGACGCTGCTCGCAGTCGACCCAGCTCCGCCCGGTTGGGGAATCCGCCGTATTGAGGATTTTTTCTCATCGACACCAAGGTAACTAATTTAATGAGATATTATCTCATCTCTTATCCTAGTTCATCTGCCTCCTTTAATCACCCGGCCGAAATCAACGTGAATTCATTTTTATTCGAGCTAATTTGAGGGTTTTCTTTCATTCATAGAGTGTACAGTGTGCAGACACATCAGGACTTTGCGGCCTCGTCCAGACATCCATGGAGTTTCATCTCACCATATCAGATGACTTGAGGATGCACGCAGTATGTTCAGTCCCACCGTAAATCGGTTGGCATGGCCTACTTTCTTGAACATATACTAAATATTGCTACATTTGGATAAAAGGTGCCACATGCAGCATATACGTCAAATGGGATTTTTTCCCTCTTCTTTCTATATTAGGTAAATTAATGATGTATTGTTCTTTCAATTAGTCTCATATTTCCTTGACATCATGTTTACCCTATCTGTTTAATTATAGATTTTTGTCCTTTAATTTCAACTGCCGTACAATTCTTTCAATTTGGGCCCATATTAGCATGTTACCATATTTTATTTAACAATCCTACCATTTTCTGCAGTGCGTCCCTTGCTATGCAACAGAATTTGTAGTACAAAATCTTTCCCTTTACATAAATCAAGACTGCAGGGATGTCATAATGAACACAAACCATGGATTTACAATCGTTGCATCTTGTAAGACTTGATAAACGTGGTGACTCTTATTTTGGCACTGGCCTTTGGAAACAAATTTCTAAGTTCTTTGTACTGAAAGCTGGCACTAAAATTGCACTGCACATAAAAGATCCTGGTCATGAGATATATGCTAACTTCCCCAACGATATCATCCGTCCAGACTTTGTTCGAAGTAAGTTTTCTTTTCAAGTATCCGCATGTTCACTTACCCAGCAATATCAAATGAATTGTCTAGTATTTTAGCAACCAAATGTTATTCCATTTTCTTACTCTATTCCTACCTACTAACTTCTCGTTACCAATACACTTTTCTATTGCCCTATTTTAACTAAATATTCCTTGTACTCCCACTTCTATCAGAAAGCGCCACTGACATGGAGACTCCCACTAGTACAGCGAGGTGCTATACAAACGGTTTTTAACCCCTTTCCATGACGACATTTGGAACCGTCGCCTAGTGATTGACGGTGATAGGCGGGTCCTTCCCACACGACCCAGAAACCGTCGGGGATATGCCCTCCTGGCACACACGCTCCGCAAAATGAGTTCGTGTGCAAGCGAGCGCTCAAATACAGAAATACGTACATCCCACATAGTCAGTCCCCGCTAAACGTTTCCGTTCGTATGTACATCCCATTACGCCGCTCCAGGGAAAACGTTTCCGTTCACAGGTACATCACACACAATTTTCCCCGTTAAATCGTTTGTGATAGTGTTGCCATCACACACGATATTAATAATTTTATTGTTTGCGTTATTGAATGCATCAAACACTGTGGATAGAAGAAACCGTGTGGCAAAGGCTATCCATCACACACAATTTTTATGTGGTAAACGTTTGCGCAAGGTGGCCTAACGCAGACATTTTTCAAGAGAAGGTCGTGTGTGGTAGTTCATTGATCCAACACGGTTTATTCCTAGAAACTGTGTGCGTTATTGAATGCATCACACACGGTGTTTTCTCAATAACCTTTTGCAATAGAAAAACCCAATTAGCAGGCTAATTATCCGATTATTAATAATCCATTTATTAATCTTATTGACATTTCATATGAAGCACACAATATATTTCATTTTCGTAATTTAAATACATCATAGTACAACATCATATAGCTTCAAGAACCAGCTACCCCATTACACAACTACACCAGCACCAAGTTTCACATGCAACATCTATAAACTTTCGAAATTAGCATCATAGACGGTACATAAACAAATGTTTCTCATCTGGAAAACTGTTGAAACAGAAGGCGAATATTGAGCCTTCATTGATGTTGAAGGTGTTTGTAACTTTAGGCCAGTGCCTGTGGATGATTGACCGTCCATCCTTTGTCCTCTTCAGGAACACTTCAATACTGAACCGTGGGTGTTGTATGAATACCTTCCTCGCCTCCTGACCATACAGGTGGTTTGAGAGGTAATCATTAGTGAACTACTTTGGGAAGACCTGAAAACAAGGATGTGCATAAATATCTTCTCTATATTGGAAATGGGGCAAAGGAATAAAAAAGGCAAGGTAATAGTTAGTACCATCCTGTAGTGAACTGATGTCTTCTTCATTGTGCAAACAAAGATCTTGTTATTTTTTGTCGCTAATTTCTTTATCCTAACAATCTTTCTGAGTTACTTGACTTGACTGATATTCATGGACAACTCATTTCCCCATATGCAAAAAGGGTCGAACAGTGGTTCAAAACCTCAGACCGCAGGACCTACATGTGCAAGACCAAATTGTTAAAAATCTAAATATTAGATTGTTCCTGCAATTGCACAATAATGTGCTATTGGACAACGGACCATGCACGTGCTAACCTCGATTGTAAACCTCGGTGCTTCCACTTGTTTCCCTGCAACACATAAAAGGTAGTTAGTCATTAGGTTAAGTAAGGGCTCGCATGCTATCAGTAAAATATGTTGATGCAAAATAAGCACATTGCAGATTCATCAGATTAATTCAAGCCACATGGAAAACCCATTTATCCAAACCAAGCATAATTAAGAACTAGGAAATATAGCACTTGTATATGTTTCTCGTATATTAAGTGCAGCCAAATTCGATTTATTCCTCACATGCACAACAATACAAAATTCTACCCACGACAAATGGACATCGCATTGCAGAATTGAACTAAGAAGTCAAGTAAACACCACAACAAATGAACCAAACATTAACTGAGCACCACATTGCACAATATAACATACTCCTAATAGAAGATCAGACAACTTGGAAATATAGCAATTGTATTTGTTTCTCATGTATTTAGTACAGCCAAATTCGATTTATTTCTCACATGGTATACAATAACAGAATGCACCCACAACAATTAAATATCGCATTGCAGAATTGAAACAAACAGCCAACCGCGCCGCGTCGGCGGCGCGCGAGGCGTCGATGGTGGCCTCGATGGCGAGGTGCTCCTCCAAGATCTGGGGGCCGGCACGAATGGCAGCCATTGTGACCTCATCCGCGTGTGCGGCCGTGATTTGCTTCTTCATTGCAAAATGGTCCTTGAGATCATGGCTATACTGCGTGCACCATGGCTTAGGGTGGCGCTTATTTGGTGGAGGGGTCGGTGATTTGGGTGGAAGGTGTCGCGCCGATAGTCGAGGCATGTGGGATGTGGAAGGAGGAGGAGGATGGGGGTCGGGTGTGGATTACCTGCCTGGATAGGCGAGGCCGAGCAGCATGAAGGAGGATCGTCGGCGAGGAGGTGGCGCTGCAAGTAAGGAGTCAAGGTTTCAACTTGGAAAGGAAGTCGGAAACAGGGGAAATGTGGCTTTTGGTAAGGGGGAGGGGGCGGGAGGTAGATATTTCCGCGGAAGCAGAAAATTTGGAATCGCTTCAGCGAAAAAACTGGCGCGCAAAGTGTCATCAGACATGGTCCCTTATTCAGAACTATGTACGATATGTGAACATCACAAATGATTCAGATAGCTTAACCCGTGTGTGATGAGTTTGAACGTCAAAAATTTTGGTTCGAATTTCCCTGGTTACAGTGGTCATCCACGTCATTGCATAATTTGGGTACACAAAGGAGACTACAGCACACCCACACTTCTTAATCGAGCAACTTCAGCAATTAAACAGAGCTAGCTCACCTAAACATTACTATAACAAATTAAAGACCGGCGCTCTTAATTAAACAAAACAAAGAGCACTACTTCGGCTGGTGCCCGTCGATCTCCGCCGCCGCCTCCATGTCTAGCTCGCACCCGACGTTCTCCTGGGAAGGGGCTCCATGGCATCCATCGCACCATACTCGGCAAGCATCTCGCCATCTGCGTCAGCCATATCTTTGGAATAGGCCGCCATGAGCTGGGCGTGGGCGGCCGTGATCTGGGCTTTGGCGGGCTCTGTCATGGCAAGGTATGCTATGGAGGAACGGACGGCTGCTCGAACTCTCTCGGCAATTGCCAACTCTTAGGCCGTGGGTTGCCGATATTTGCCGGAGAAGCTTCGTTCGATTTGTGCGGTGACTGCCACGAGCTGGGCGTGGACGGCCTCAACATGGTAGTGGGCGGCCTCCATCAGGGCTAAGGCCGCCGCTTCAGAACGGATAGCTGTTGTGCCGCTCACGCCAGTTGCTAGCCCTGAGGCAGATGCTGCTGCCGCCGCCTGAGAAGCAACAACGGCCGTTTGGGCTTCCTTGGCCGCCCGGACGCAGATTGCGGTCGCCCTCATGAAGCTTGTTAGTACGCGCCTGGCGGCAGCGGCCACCCTCTCGCAAGAGTGGGCCGCCGAAGTTGCCCTCGCGACGCGGGTCCACGCCCCATCTTTCTCCAGCGACAAATGAACTGTGAAATGATATTTGGGGAGTGAGCTAGTGTGCTTGACAAACAGGATGTGGACTGTAGCCGACGCACCTTCTCGCGTAAGCCATAGGCATACTATACACCAACGGTTGGTGATAATAAACTGTGCGTGATTTACTTGATTTATCGTCTTGGTTTGAATTATGTAATGGGGTCACAACTGCAAAGGATGGTGTTTGAATTGCTAGAACTTTTATCTGAAGTGAACATGCAACTGCAGGTGTGTCGTCCAAAGAATTGGAATTATTCAGGGTTCGTTTGGACATTTTTATACATTAACTTGGTTTTGTAGGCATTTCAGGTGCATAATTCAAATTTGAACTACATGCACATGCTCCAGTGCATATAAACGGGTTGAAAAATCAAATATGTCTCCTTGGTTGCATGCTTAGGTCCCATGCAACAAATGGGAATGAATGTCAAACACCCTGCCACTGTCACTTGGCCACACACATTGAGATACCTAGTTTTAAATTCTAGTAAATCCAAAACTCGTCTGAAATTCATGAAGTTAGCATGCTATCATGGAGCGGCATCAACATGCCATGGTACAAAATTTGTCCCATTTGGGTCAGGTTTGGGTATAAGCTTCTCACAAACCAGAGCTTCTCACAACAAGCGTGATAGTTTCCATAGGGAACGTGCCACCTTTTGGGGACGAAGCGATATCTATTGCCTCTTATTGCTATCAAAAAATTTCTAGGGTCAACAAAGAACAACAAGAGTGTTGTGTTTAATTTTGGATTTTTTTGGGGTTCGTTTGGACTTTTTTATACATTAACTGGGTTTTCCACGCATTTTATGTGCATAATTCAAATTTGAACTACATGCACATGCTCCAGTGCATATAAACTGGTTGAAAAATCAAATATATCTCCTTGGTTGCATGCTTAGGTCCCATGCAAGAAATGGGAATGAATGTCTAACACCCTGCCACCGTCACTCGGCCGCAAACATTGAGATACCTGGTTTTTAAATTCTAGTATATCCAAAACTTGTCTGAAATTCATGAAACTTGGCATGCTATCATGGAGCGGCATCAACATGCCGTGGTAAAATTTTTGTCCCAGTTGGGGCAGGTTTGGGTATAAGCTTCTCACAATCCAGAGCATCTCACAACAAGCGTGATGGTTTCGGTAGGGAACGTGCCACCTTTGGGACGAAACGATATCCGTTGCCTCTTATTGCTTTCAAAAAATTTCTAGTGTCAACATAGAACAACAGGAGTGTTGTTTTTAATTTTGGAAATTTTCAAGGTTCTTTGGACAGTTTTATACATTAACAGGGGTTTTCAGGCATTTTATGTGCATAATTCAAATTTGAACTACAAGCACATGCTCCAGTGCATATAAACTAGTTAAAAACAAATATGTGTCCTTGGTTGCATGCTTAGGTCCCATGCAAGAAATGGGAATAAATTTCAAACACCATGCCAATGTTACTCGGCCGCAAACATTGAGATACCTGGTTTTTAAATTCTACTAAATCCAAAACTCGTGTGAAATTCATGAAACTTGGCATGCTATCATGGAGCGGCATCAACATGCCATGGTAATATTTTTGTCCCATTTGGTGCAGGTTTGGGTATAAGCTTCTCACATACCAGAGCTTCTCACAACAAGCATGATGGTTTCGATAGGGAACGTGTCACCTTTGGGGACGAAACGCTATATGTTGCCTCTTATTGCTTTAAAAAATCCTACTATCAACCTAGAACAATAGGACTGTTGTGTTTAATTTCAGAATTTTTCGGGGTTCGTTCAGACATTTCTATACATTAAGTTGGTTTTCCAGGCACTTTATGTGCATAATTCAAATTTGAACTACATGCACATGCTCCAGTGCATATAAACTAGTTGAAAATACAAATATGTGTCCTTGGTTGCGTGCTTAGTTCCCATGCAAGAAATGGGAATGAATTTCAAACACCCTACCAACGTCACTCGGCCGCAAACATTGAGATACATGGTTTTTAAATTCTAGTAAATCCAAAACTCATCTGAAATTCATGAAACTTGGCATGCTATCATGGAGCGGCATCAACATGTCGTGGTAAATTTTTTGTCCCATTTGGTGCAGGTTTGGCTATAAGCTTCTCACAAACCAGAGCTTCTCACAACAAGCGTGATGGTTTCAATAGGGAACGTGCCACCTTTGGGGACGAAACGATATCTGTTGCCTCTTATTGCTTTAAAAAAATTCTACTGTCAACATAGAACAACAGGAGTGTTGTCTCTAATTTCAGAATTTTTCGGGGTCCGTTTGGACATATCTATACATTAACTTGGTTTTCCAGGCATTTTATGTGCATAACAAATTTGAACTACATGCAGATGCTCCAGTGCATATAAACTAGTTGAAAAACAAGTCTGTGTCCTTGGTTGCATGCTTAGGTCCCATTCAAGACATAGGAATGAATTTCAAACACCCTGTCAATGTCACTCGGCCGCAAACATTGAGATACCTGGTTTTTAAATTCTAGTAAATCCAAAACTTGTGTGAAATTCATGAAACTTGGCATGCTATCATGGAGCGGCATCAACATGCCGTGGTAAATTTTTTGTCCCATTTGGAGTAGGTTTGGGTATAAGCTTCTCACAAACTAGAGCTTCTCACAACAAGCGTGATGGTTTCGGTAGGGAACGTGCCACCTTTGGGGACGAAACGATATCCGTTGCCTCTTATTGCTTTCAAATTTTTTCCAGTGTCAACATAGAACAACAGGAGTGTTGTGTTTAATTTTTGAATTTTAAGGGGTTCGTTTGGACATTTTTATACATTAACTAGGTTTTTCAGATATTTTATGTGCATAATTCAAATTTGAACTACATGCACATGCTCCAGTGCATATAAACTAGTTGAAAAATAAAATTTGTGTCCTTGGATGCATGCTTAGGTCCCATGCAAGAAATTGGAATGAATTTCAAACACCCTGCCACTATCACTCGGCCGCAAAAATTGAGATACCTGGTTTTTAAATTCTAGTAAATCCAAAACTCGTCTAAAATTCATGAAACTTGGCATGCTACGATGGAGCGGCATCAACATGGCGTGGTAAAAATTTTGTCCCATTTGGGGCAGGTTTGGGTATAATCTTCTCATAAATCTAAGCTTCTCACAACAAGCGTGATGGTTTCGATACGGAATGTGCCACCTTTGGGGACGAAATGATATCTCTTGCCTCTTATTGCTTTCAACAATTTCAAGTGTCAACATAGTACAATAGGAGTGTTGTGTTTAATTTTGGAATTTTGCGGGGTTCGGTTGGACATTTCTATACATTAACTGGGTTTTCGAGGCATTCTATGTGCATAATTCAAATTTGAACTACATGCACATGCTCCAGTGCATATAAATTGGTTGAAAAATCAAATTTGTGTCCTTCGTTGCATACTTAGGTCCCATGCAAGAAATGGGAATGAATTTCAAACTCCCTGCCACCGTCACTCGGCCGCAAACATTGAGATACCTGGTTATTAAATTCTAGTAAATCCAAAACTCGTCTGAACTTCATGAAACTTGGCATGCTATAATGAAGCGGCATCAACATGTCGTGGTAAATTTTTTGTCCCATTTGGGGCAGGTTTGGGTATAAGCTTCTCACAACAAGCGTGATGGTTTCGGTAGGGAACGTGCCACCTTTGGGGACGAAACGATATCCGTTGCCTCTTATTGCTTCCAAAAAATTTCTAGTGTCAACATAGAACAACAGGAGTGTTGTGCTTAATTTTGGATTTTTTCAGGGTTTGTTTGGACATTTTATACATTAACTTGGTTTTATAGGCATTTCAGGTGCATAATTCAATTTTGAACTACATGCACATGCTCTAGTGCATATAAACTAGTTGAAAATGAGTCTGTGTCTTTGGTTGCATGCTTAGGTCCCATGCAAGAAATATGAATGAATTTCAAACACCCTGCCAATGTCACTCGGCCGCGAACATTGAGATACCTGGTTTTTAAATTCTTGTAAATCCAAAACTCGTGTGAATTTCATGAAACTTGGCATGCTATCGTGGAGCGGCATCAACATGCCGTGGTAAGTTTTTTGTCCCATTTGGAGTAGGTTTGGGTATAAGCTTCTCACAAACTAGAGCTTCTCACAATAAGCGTGATGGTTTCGGTAGGGAACGTGCCACCTTTGGGGACGAAACGATATACATTGCCTCTTATTGCTTTAAAAAAAATTCCAATGTCAACATAGAATGACAGGAGTGTTGTGTTTAATTTTTGAATTTTTCGGGGTTCGTTTGGACATTTTTATACATTAACTAGGTTTTCCATGTATTTTATGTGCATTATTCAAATTTGAAATACATGCACATGCTCCAGTGCATATAAACTAGTTGAAAAATCAAATCTGTGCCCTTGGTTGCATGCTTAGGTCCCTTGCAAGAAATGAGAATTAATTCAAACACCATGCCACCGTCACCCGGCCGCAAAAATTGAGATACCTAGTTTTAAAATTCTAGTAAATCCAAAACTCGTCTGAAATTCATGAAACTTGGCATGCTAAAATGGAGCGGCATCAACATGCCATGGTAAAATTTTTGCCCCATTTGGGGCAGGTTTGGGTATAAGCTTCTCACAAACCAGAGCTTCTCACAACAAGCGTGATGGTTTCGGTAGGTAACGTGCCACCTTTGGGGACGAAACAATATCTCTTGCCTCTTATTGCTTTCAAAAATTTCTAGTGTAAACATAGAACAGTAGGAGTGTTGTGTTTAATTTTGGAATTTTTCGGGGTTCGGTTGGACATTTTTATACATTAACTGGGTTTTCTAGACTTTTTTGTGCATAATTCAAATTTGAACTACATGCACATGCTCCAGTGCATATAAATTGGTTGAAAAATCAAATTTGTGTCCTTCGGTGCATACTTTGGTCCCATGCAAGAAATAAGAATAAATTTCAAACTCCCTGCCACCGTCACTCGGCCGCAAACGTTGAGATACCTGGTTTTTAAATTCTAGTAAATCCAAAACTCGTCTAAACTTCATGAAACTTGGCATGCTATCATGGAGCGGCATCGACATGCCATGGTAAATTTTTTATCCCATTTGGGGCTGGTTTGGGTATAAGCTTCTCACAACAAGCTTGATGGTTTTGCTAGGGAACATGCCACCTTTGGGGATGAAACGATATCCGTTGCCTCTTATTGCTTTCAAAGAATTTCTAGTGTCAAAATAGAACAACAGGAGTGTTGTGTATAATTTTGGAATTTTTCGGGGTTCGTTTGCACATTTTATACATTAACTTGGTTTTCTAGGCATTTCAGGTGTATAATTCAATTTTGAACTACATGCACATGCTACAGTGCATATAAACTAGTTGAAAAATCAAATCTATGTCCTTGGTTGCATGCTTAGGTCCCATGCAAGAATTGGGAATGAATTTCAAACACCCTGCCATCGTCACTCGGCCGCAAACATTGAGATACCTTGTTTTTAAATTCTAGTAAATCGAGAACTCGTCTGAAATTCATGAAACTTGGCATGCTATCATGGAGCGGCACCAACATGCCATGGTAAATTTTTTGTCCCATTTGGGGCAGGTTTGGGTATAAGCTTCTCACAAACCAGAGCTGCTCACAACAAGCATGACGGTTTCGGTAGGGAACGTGCCACCTTTGGGGACGAAACGATATCTATTGCCTCTTATTGCTTACAAAAATTTTCTAATGTCAACATAGAACAACATGAGTGTTGCGTTTAATTTTGGAATTTTTTGGGGTTCGTTCGGACATTTTTGTACATTAACTGGGTTTTCTAGGCATTTTTGTGCATAATTCAATTTGAACTACATGCACATGCTTAAGTGCATACAAAATAGTTGAAAAATAAAATATGTGTCCTTGGTTGCATGCTTAGGTCCCATGCAAGAAATGGCAATGAATTTGAAACAATCTACCACCGTCACTCGACCGCAAAAATTGAGATACCTGGTTTTTAAATTCTAGTAAATCCAAAACTCGTCTGTAATTCATGGTACTTGGCATGCTATCATGGAGCGGCATCAACATGTCGTGGTAATAATTTTGTCCCATTTGGGGCAGGTTTGGGTGTAAGCTTCTCACAAAAAAAAGCTTCTTGCAACAAGTGTGATGGTTTTGGTAGGGAACGTGCCACCTTTGGGGACGAAATGATATCCGTTGCCTCTTATTGCTTTCAAATTTTTTCTAGTGTCAACATAGAACAACCAGAGTCTTGTGTTTAATTTTGGAATTTTTCAGGGTTCGTTTGGACATTTTAAACATTAACTTAGTTTTCCAGGCATTTTATGTGCATAATTCAAATTTGAACTAGATGCACATGCTCCAGTGCATATAAACTAGTTGAAAAATCAAATATGTGTCCTTGGTTGCATGCTTATGTCCCATGCAAGAAATGGGAATGAATTTAAAACACCCTGCCACCGTCACTCGGCCGCAAACATTTAGATTCCTGGTTTTTAAATTCTAGTAAATCCAAAACTCGTGTGAAATTCATGAAACTTGGCATGCTATCATGGAGCGGCATCAGCATGCCGTGGTAAATTTTTTGTCCCATTTGGGGTAGGTTTGGGTATAAGTTTCTCACAAACCAGAGCTTGTCACAACAAGCGTGATGGTTTCGGTAGGGGAACGTGGCACCTTTGGGGATGAAACGATATCCGTTGCCTCTTATTGCTTTCAAAAAATTTCTAGTGTCAACATAGCTCAACAGGAGTGTTGTGTTTAATTTTGGAATTTTTCGGGGTTCGTTTGGACATTTTTATACATTAACTGGGTTTTCCAGGCATTTTACGTGCATAATTCAAATTTGAACTACATGCACATGGTACAGTGCATATAAACTAGTTGAAAAATCAAATATGTGTCCTTGGTTGCATGCTTAGGTCCCATGCAAGAAATGGGAATGATTTTCAAACACCAGGGCACCATTGATTGCAGGCAAAATGTTGAGATACTTTGTTTTTAAATTCTAGTAAATCCAAAACTCGTTTGAAATTCATGAAACTTGGCATGCTATAATGGAATGGCACCCGACATGTTGTGGTATTTTTCGTGTCCATTTTGAGAGAAGGCGCACTCGAATAACAGCCAAGAAAGGCATTTTAAAGCAAATAGCTGCCAGTGTAACATCTCAAACATTTTGTATGATTTAAATTGTGTGTGTTCTGTTAACCATTCACGTGACGCCACGCCTCACTCTTTTAATGGCTAGGAGGTTCCGTGCGGACAGGTGCTTGAGTCCTTGACTAAATGGGAGGCATGCGAGCTGTACTCCAATGAAGAGGCTCACCGGGAAGCGTGCGAGCTGTACGCCGCGCAGGCTCACCAGGAAGAGAGCCCTTTGACTTCCATGGCCGCCTGCCTTGCTCGCATCCTCTACATTAATGGCGCTTAAGCCATAGTTTAATATAGTTTTTAAATATAAAACACTCATCGCAAACGTTTTAGTTAGAACACCCGTATGCGAAACCGACAACTTCCCCAGGAAGCCAAGGGAAAATGTGCCTAGCAGGATTTGTGCAGCTCTTGATCGCAAATGTTTTAGTTAGAACACCCGTATGCAAACCGACAGCTTCCCTGGAAGCCAAGAGAAAATGTGTCGAGCAGGATTTCTGCAGCTCTTGATCCCAAACATTTTAGATAGAACACCCGTATGCAAAGTGAGAGCTATGGTCTTCCCCCTTAAGGCGAGGGAAAATTTGCAGCACGGGATTTGTGCATCCCTTCAACGCAAACGGTTGTTTTGGATGACCCGTGTGCAACCACGTACAAACAATTTGGTGAGATTTGCATCTGTCATATTGGGTATGTTGCCATTTGTCAAACTGGAAAGATTGACATTTGTTCATCTAGTAACATTGCCATTTGTCAATCCTTGTAACACTGCGATTGGTCAAAATATGGACCTAGGAATCACTAGCAATATCTAATTTTTGCAACTAAAATTCAGTAAAAGCATAGATTTCATTCATAGATTAAGCCGTTCTACAAACAGTTCAACTCGACAGCTGAACCGACAAAACTTTTCCCCAATTGTTGCCAACCACGTACTAAAATAGCTAGTTCAACTATATATACTAGCTAATTTTAAGTACGTTGTACAATTCCACTACACATCTGTAGTCTGATGAACTGAACAAAATAGCCGCTAAATACTAGTACTACTACGGAGGGGCTTTGTGCTACTTCCGGTAGCCTCTCCTCTGCCGAGCGCGCTTAGTAAGAGGCAGAGGAGGAGGAAGCCGACGAGCTGGACAAATGCAACATGGTGCCTACCGCTACTGCACATTCAGCGACGCTCTCCAGCTCGAACGCCATTGCCACTCTAGACGATCCCTCTAGAAGCAGCCGGACTGCTTGTAGATCTCGTGATTCCCCGCCTCTGCGTGGGCGTGTGCTGCGGCCATTGTCGGTGTTCTGGGAATGGGGGTCCCTAGACTTGCCTGCCTGCGGCCTGCGACGTGGCTCAAAGGAGGCCCAGGACGGCCCATCTTCATCAACGCAAGCTCAAGACCCTCGCGAGGAGCCAAGCCTCATGGCGGACGATCAGGAGCTTCCTCGGTAGCGGCCTCGCCAGTGGCTCATGAGGGGCCCGAAGAGTTCAAGGCAAGGTACCTCGCGAGGTGCCCATGACGCAAGCCATGAGACCAAGGGCGCCAGGGGAGGCGCCCGGCCAGCCATGGCGTCCTCCTTTCCTCTTTGGTGCAAAGGGAGCAAGCGCAGGCGAGAGCATCAAGAAAAGGCATCCGTTTCGGTGCAACAAGACCAAGACCAGCCCCAACGGCTGGAATGCAGTCATCGTCGAGCCCAAGCAGACGTCATCACCAGAGCCTTTGGCAGGCGAAGAACAACTTTAGCCAGGATAAGTGTACCTGCTGTCCCCCTTCAAAATAGCCAATTGTTGGCGCCTTTCCCGCTCAATATTTGGGAAGAGGCCCAGGGCCTTCGTCTATATAAGTAGAGCTAGCCACCATAGTAGAGCCTCTCCTCGAAGGCAGGCATTTTGGGATCCAGGGAGAGAGAGAGAGAGAGACCCGATCCTCAAGCTAGAGCGACGGGATACCACTTAGCAGTTCATCACACCCACCAAGAACAGACCCTCGCGTGGCTGTTCTTCCCTGTACTGTTCTTCATCAGCCCCAGAGGCAATCCACCACACCACAAACTAGAGTAGGGTATTACACCACAACGGTGGCCCGAACTAGTATAAATCTTGTGTCTCTTGTGATGTTCTTGCTAGTAGTTTAGGTCCCTGCGATTCGGCGAGGTACGAGACGGTGGAGGGTTAGATCTCCGCGCGCACCCCAGAGTTCGAACCTTAAGGGTCTGCCGGAACCCGAAATCCGACATTTGGCGCGCCAGGTAGGTGCGCGGAATCCGCCTTTCGCCACCTCGTGTCCCGTCAGATCGCCATCGCCATGACCGGCGACCAAGCGGGCAACCCAGATCCTTGGGCGGTGTGGCCCGCCCACGCAGAGCCGCCGCCGGGCGACCCGTGCAGTGCTCGCGGTCCGCAGGGCGCTGCGGGTCAGGGCGACGCGGACAGGCCTCGGCAGCTCTCACACTGGCGGCGCGATCGGCAGCAAGAGCCTCCAACCACGCCGCAACCACATCACCGTACACCCGCCGGAGCAAAGGCGAACTCGAGGGCCGCGCTCACAGTGGCTCGAGAGCTGCTGAAGTGCGAGGCCGGAGAGCGGCCGCGACGTCTTCTTTGGAGCAAGTGGCGGAGCTCTGGCTTCGCCGCCTCGGCTCACCCCTTCGCACCCAACTCCCACCTCGAGACCGAGGGCGGCCCGCACGGGGCTCCACGCTACCATGAGCTCCAAAGCTACTCCAGCAAGACCGGAAAGCACCGGGCCGGCGGCGGGGTTGCCCCTGCCCCCGGCCCGCGGAGAAGAAGGACTCGACGCAACTCACGGCCCTGGTGGACCGCCGCGCCACCACCCCACGGCGGGCGCATCAAGCAGAGCAGCAAGGCACGCTCAGCACTACGGCGTGGCCTTCGGGATGACGGCGCCGGAAGAATACGTGCCCCACATGATGGACCAAGGACACCCGCATGAGGGAGAGCAAGACTCGCTCCGGGGGGATGAGGCGCCAGAAGCCGCGCTCTTCCAGGAGTCTCGAGACGGTCCCACTGGTCACGCCGGGGGCGACGATTATCGGGTACTGCTACTTCCTCAAGAGCAAACATACGCTAGCCATAGGTCACAGGAGGTACAGGTCGCCACGACGAGCGGCTGCCCCGCTCCCGCAGTCCCCTACCCCTCGGGAGGGGGGCTAGGGACTGTCGGAGAGGGCAGAGATCCAACATCACCACCGCGGCGTTGAACAAGGCGTTCTCGGAGGTAGGCCTCATCGGGAGGTGCCTCGGGGCCTGCCTGGCGGAGGACCCGTGGTCGCTTGGGAATCTGGCGACCGCTCTACCCCACCGGCGGTGTCCTGGTTTCCGGTCGTCGTTGGTGGCACTAGAGTGTGGCGCAAGGCGGGGCCCTCGTCTGGCGATATGAAGCAAGGCCGGTACCTGTGAAGAAGGCCCAGTGCCTGTGAAGCTCGCCGCCCCGTGACACTCTCACGTAATAATGAGTGGGGCTGTACACGCCACGGAGTCTCAGGGGTGCCGGCCTCAGGCCTTGGGGCTCCCTCCTACGCCCAGTAGCAGCACTTAGCTCCGCGCTGGTGAGAAGACGTCCAAGACTAGACTAGGTGCCGGACGCGGCCTTTTTCTGCTTTCTTTGGTTTTCCCTCAGGCTGTCGTTTTCCCCTGTTGGTTTTAAGTTGAATTTGAGCTCGAAGATTTGCGCGTATTCGGGGAAGGAGTGCTTAGTCTCGTTCGAGCAAATTTCTCGCCTTTCGGTTACAACTCCGCCTCGGCTGCCTCCCTCGCGAGCCCCTCATGAGCCGGGCCAAACCAAGCTTCGCGCGCAACCCAACTGTCGCCGCCGCATCCTCTCCGGAGGGTTTTTACTGCAGGTCCTACGGATTCGATCAGTAGACACTCAGATCGCCTCAGCCTCCCACAGGCTATCTCGGGGCTCGTACGAAACAAAGGTAAACCATCCAACTAGAGCGCCGCTTAGCCAACCACTTGGCGCGGGCATATGGGTGATGTAACACCTGCTAATATGAAGAACACAAGTTTTACATGAGGGGCTCCCCCTCCCAAAATGCTCTCACCTCCATCAGGCCAAAACCTGAGTTCTATTCATGCAGGGTAATGGAACAAGGACAATACATGATCAGTCGGACAAATCCCCCAATGCATCCTCAGGAGCACCTCCCGCGCCGTTGCTGGCATCGCTGGCCTCGCCGTTGCCGTCTGCGTGATCGTCGGCGGCGTCTGGGCCGTTCACCACGCCGCCCTCATTGGCGGCTACGACCACGCCGTCATCGTCCGAAGCGAAGGCCCGGACGAGGGCATCCACGTTGTCTTCCACCCAGTGCGCCAGGTCGCCCCGGACGGCCTGGGGAACTGGGGCGATGGCTGCATCAAAATCAAAGTGAGGGTCCATGTCCCGGAGATGGCTGAAGACACGAGAGAAGGCGCGCCCGAGCAGCGCGCGGCTCCTCTCCTCCACCAACCTATCGGCTCTGACCGACCGCGCCTCCAGCCGCGCCACCACATCAGTGAAGAACTGAAGGTTGTCGGCGTAGTTAACCGCGTGCGGTGCGCCTACTGCCGCCTTGCAGATATTATCCAAGGCTACGTTAGCTCTTTCCCGGAGCGTGGCGAGCATGGGACCATGCTCATGTTCCAGGATTCGCCGCTGACGCATCTCATCCGCATTACAGCGGCGCCCACGTCCTCGGCCTCCTCCACCCGTTGGCGAAGAAGGAGCGCCTCGGCCCGAGAGGTGGTGGACTCCTCTGCGCCACCTCGAGGGCGGCCCAAGAGCATCGGCCCGCCGCGTCGCCTCCTCGATTTGGCCCTCAAGGCAGCAGTCCTGCCCTCAGCCTCGGCCTTGATCAACCCCAACCGCTCCTCAAACTCGCGCTCGAGATTCAGGCGCGCCGCCGCCACTCGGCGTCCGACCTCCTCCATGACGCGGGCTTCCCGTGCTGCAACCTCATCCTCTGCACGCGTCGCCAAGCACTCCCTCGTCTCCAAGCGCTTGTACTCGCGTGCGCGTTCGGCGGCTTCAAGCGTCAGCGCCTCCTCACGCTTCTGGAGCTCCGCCGAGTCGCCGGAGGCCACATTCATCGACGCAAGGGCTGCCTCGCGCAGCTCCACTTGCTCCTCCAACGAGTGACACCGGGGCAGGAGTTCCCGTGCCCGCTCCTCCGCCGCCTCTTGCTGCCTGTTAGCCGCCCGGTCCTCCTCGGCGGCCCGAGAGCAGGCCTCCCGAGAAGCTGCCAGCGACGCCTTGTCCTCTTCATCATCAATATCGCGCTGGCGGCGCGCAAGGGCGGCAGCGCCCTCCAGCTCGCGCCTCTCTGCGGCCAGGCGCAGACCCTCGGCCTCAAGGCGCGTGTCTTCGTCGACAAGCTCTTCACCAAGAAGGCTCACCGCGTCGGCCGCCCTCAAGAAATCCTTGGCGAAGGCGCGACGGCTCCCGCACGCCACAAGACGTCCTCCACACCATCGACCGCCTGCACGGGCGCCGGGAGCCGCGAATCAACACTCCCCGTCCGGGCAGGGGGCTAGGGGCTGGCACGCTCGCGACGGCCGGGCGCGGTGCCTGAAGCCCGGCACAGAGCCAGCCCATCCCAAGGGCGCAGGAAGCGCCTCAGCCAATCGCCGTCCATGACCAGGCGAGAAGCCCACGGCAGGCTAGCTATGCCTCGGGAAGGCTCGCGAGGAAGGATCGCGAGGCGCGCAGGGCCATGACGTGCCTTAGGACGACTCACCTCCCCGGTCGCCCTCACCACAAGAGCTCCACTGCTTGGAGCACTCGAGGACTGGGGAGGGGGCGAAGACGGGGAGGACGGCTCCTCACCCGTCTCCATGAGCTCGGCAGGAAGGGGCCTGCAGGGAAAGGATCAGCACGAGCAGCAGAAGAATCATGAGCTGGAGAAGGAGAAGACTTACTCATCAGTAGCGAAGTACTTCCTGCGCTTCAGCAGGCGACAAGGGTAATCATCGCCCAGGGCCTCCCTTCTCTTCCGGAGGGCCTCAAAGTTCACGCGGAAACGACCCAAGATTTGAGCGCAGGGATCAGCCTGCGGCGAGGGAGAGGCATCAAGGCAGCTTGTGTCAGGGGCGTCTGCCTGACGCGTGCTGCTAGTCGCCTCACCAAGAGAAGCAGTAGGGGCCTCGGGGGCTCCATCCGCAGGCGCTGCGGGCAGTTGCCTGCCGCCCTCAGCAGCGGCGGCATGAGCCTCAGGAGCTGCCCCCTCACGAGCATCGCCCGGTGCTGTCACCCCGGCGGGGGTCCCTTCGGCCTCTCGCGGCTCGTGCCTCCCTGCTCCGCCACTTGAGGAGGAGCCGCCTTGGCCGACTGGAAGGGCTGTCACCACCACTAGATTCTCGCGAGGCCCCTGGAGACCAGCGGGGCGTAGCCCCCATTCGTCGAAGATAGGCATCTGGTTCACCAAATCACTCCTATTCCGGCAGAGGTATAGCAAGGCCCCCTCATGCCAGATGCCTCCGGGGTTAGGATCGCCAGTCAGGACCAGGAGCACTTTCCTTAGCGCTTCTGGCGTCAGGTCTTCTTCCTGGAGCCTCATACGATCACCAGGCCCGCCGAAGGCCCACATCCAGTGGGAATGGCGTTGGAGAGGAGCAATGCGGCGCATCAAGAACTCCTTCACCACCTTAGGTCTTTGTCACGACAAGCGACCTCGGGGAGCAGCGGCGCCCGAACGAAAGATGAGTCGAGGGCTTGAAAGCGTCTCTGCCCCAGCCTGAATTGGGGACAGCGGCGGTTAGCTCCGATAGCGGGGGCTGGGCACCCCACATCCACGCACATCCACCTCTCGCGGAACTTAGCCGCTGGGCGGAGGCAGGCTGAAGTCAATCCACGAGGTCATTGTCTCGGCGGGCGACGAAGCTCACGCACGCCGAGCATTGAGTGGGGTCGACAAGGCGCAGAGAGAAGAAGTGGCGCGGCAAGGCAACCGAGGGAAGGATGCCCATCATTGCCTCACAAACGGAAGGCGAAGAACGAGAGGATAGTAATGGACTCGGGACCCGGATGCATCATGTGGATCCGATGGTGGGAAGGCACGGCATTGAAGAAATCATAGAAGGGGGAACCAGCCCGCCCACGTGGGGTCGACAAAATACGGACCTCGGTGACTATCCTGTCGATGGCGAAGTGGGGCCGCGGGCGGGCCGTCGTCCTCCCGCATTCGTTGAAGGAGGTGGCGAGCCGAACTGACCTTGCCCAAGCCCTCCAGATTGAGAATGATCGACGGGTCGATCATGGAAGGCCGCCCATGGCGAAGCGAGGCGGCGTGAGGTTTCTTCCCTTTCCCTTCTTCGTCGGAGCCATGGCGATCGAAAGGGGAAGGAGATTTGAGATTGATTGAAATGGAAGCCGGAGTTCGAGAGAGGGAAGGACTGGAGCGCACAAGCAGCAAAGAGGGAATGGATGTGTGCAGCAGCGTGTCCGCCTAGCAAGGCACGAAATAAGGAGGCGTGGGGAACAGTGCGCCCATGTCCAATCAACCGCCACGCGTCACCCAAGACCCTTGAGCTGTTAGGGCCCCGATGCCGCATTTGCCCTTTCGCCTCTCTGCTGGTCAAGTTCGGCGCGCCGTGGGCCGAGGCTACTGTCGGTGTGCAGGAATGGGGCTCCCAGACTTGCACTGCGGCGTGGCTCAAAGGAGGCCCAGGACAGCCCATCTTCATCAACGCAAGCTCAAGACCCTCGCGAGGAGCCAAGCCTCGTGGGGCGGACGACCAGGAGCTTCTCGGTAGCGCCTCGTCGGGCTGGCTCATGAGGGGCGGAGAGTTCAAGGCAGGGTACCTCGCGAGGTACCCATGGCATAAGCCATGACGACCAAGGGCGCGGGGCAGGCGCCAGCCAGCTGGCGTCCTTCTTTCCTCTTTGGTGCAAAGGGAGCAAGCGCAGCGAGAGCATCAAGCAAAGGCATCCGTTTGGTGCAACAAGACCAAGACTAGCCCCAACGGCTGGAATGCGATCATCGTGGAGCCCAAGCAGGCGTCATCACCAAAGCCTTTGGCGGGCGAAGACCAACTTTAGTCAGATAAGTGTACCCATTGTTCCCCTTCAAATGGCCAATTGTTGGCGCCCTTCCCGCCAAGATTTGGGAAGATGCCTGGGCCTTCGTCTATATAAGTAGAGCTAGCCACCATAGTAGAGCCTCTCCTCGAAGGCAGGCATTTTGGGATCCAGGGAGAGAGAGAGAGACCCGATCCTCAAGCTAGAGCGACGGGATACCACTTAGCAGTTCATCACACCCACCAAGAACAGACCCTCGCGAGGCTGTTCTTCCCTGTACTGTTCTTCATCAGCCCCAGAGGCAATCCACCACCCCACAAACTAGAGTAGGGTATTACACCACAACGGTGGCCCGAACTAGTATAAATCTTGCGTCTCTTGTGCTGTTCTTGCTAGTAGTTTAGGTCCTTGCGATTCGGCGAGGTACAAGACGGTGGAGGGTTAGATCTCCGGGCGCACCCCAGAGTTTGAACCTTAAGGGTCTGCCGGAACCCGAAATCCGATAGCCATGGCTGCGGTAAGGCTCTTTGCATGCTCGACAAGGCGCTCCTCCTCCTCCCGCAGGTACTCGATGTAGCGCGCAAGGTCGCTGATGCATGTGCGGGCCTCCACCTCCGCCTCCCTCCTTCGGGTGGTGGTGGCGGAGCGGGTGATGATCCCAGCGGTCGATGGTGGGCTGGCGGCCATGGCGGCTGATGATGGGGTGGCATCCACGATGGCCACCTCCCGCCTTCGGGCCGCGGTGGCGGAGCGGGTGATGGCCGGTAGTGGGGTGGCGGCCACGACGGCCACCTCCCGCCTACGGCCGCGTCGGTGGAAGCGGGCGATGGCCCTGGGTTTCGACGGTTGTGTGGCGGCAACAGCGGCCGGCAACAACTGCCGACGGGCAGCAGCGGCGGAGCGTGTGGTGGGTGTTCTGCGCACACCTAACAGGCACGCCACGTGCACTACACTACACCGGGGACTGAGCCGCCGCCGCGGTGTAGCCTCCCAGCTGGAGCTGTCCTCTGATGAAGGTGGAGCGGCTGAGCGATGACGGACCGATGCCATTGGCGATTGTGGGAGAAGAAGACGAGATAAGCTACAGGGAGGGAGGGGAAAATGCGACGCAGGACTCGCCGACCGTGAGGGTTTATATAGCAGGCTGGTAAGCATTGGGATTTTGGGGCATTTCACTGAGTCGGGCGGGAAGCTTGTGCGAGAAACTACCAGGTTGCGTGGGAACGTGTTCACCGACGATTCATTGGCGCCACTTCGAGCCACCGTTTGGCCAAAAGAACGCCCCCACGTGCTGCGCAAGCTTGTGCTGTAAGCCGCCTGCAGCAGCGGGGTGACAAGACGTGCGAGAGGAGGACGAAAGGACAGGTACACATACGTTTAATACAAAAAAATGTTTGTGATTTAGTTACCTACTATACCCATGTCCTGGTTTATAAGTAGGATTTAACTAATAAAATACGAATGCATGTCGCCAAAGATTATATTGTTGGATTCGTATTTGAACATAGTTTCCAGTTACAATTTTTGTAACATGCATTAACACTTTTTCGGTTAAATTTAAGGTTATATACCAGCAAGCGTTTGCCCGCAACACACACGACTTATTCCATCACAAATAGATCGGATGGATCAACTATATGCCACGTATCGCACACGCAACTCTAATCTGATTCGTGCTTGATGTCTCCGACATCGCTCGCACAGTTCATCTTATTTGCCACGTATCACTGTATCACCCTCTGCTCGCATCCCTCGGCAAGATCCGCTCGCCATTAGGTGTCGTGGCGTGCTCTGCTCGCGTCCGTTGGCGTGCTCTGCTCGCGTCTGTCGGCGCACTTGGCTTGTGGACAGCTTTTCCTTGCGTGTTCAACTGCTATATGCATATATATATATGGTTGCTCGCTGTTAAGGCGACCGCGGAGCGCTCTTCTCGCGTCCCTCCGCGAGCGCTCTGCCAGCGGTTCGGCGTGCGCAAGATCACGTTGGGGAACCCATATGCATGCGGTTGTGCCGCGCGCGTTGCTACGAGATGCAGTTACGTGCGGAACGATGGAGTTACGCGTTGCAAATTACAACTGCCATGAGGGCCTGCCGATATTCCTGGCCGTCTGGTTTCCCCTTTAATTCCCACAGCCATTATAACCTTAGTCTCTTCAACCTTTCAATCGCGCCCACAACACAACAAGCACACCCACGACGACACATAGAGAGGGGATCTCTAGCGGCATTCCAGTAGAGTTCGGCGAGCATAGAGTGGAGACCCACATGAGGGAGATGGATCTCTCGGTGGTGTACATCATCGACCCGACCGTGGTGGACAACTATATCAACAATATTGAGCAGTTGCTTGCTCGAGACAAGTACAAGGTGGTCGACATCGACCTCCAGTACACCGCCGGTCATCCCGGCATAGATCAGAAGGTTACCGTCGCCCAGTTGGGCGTGCCCCATCATGTCCTCATCTACCACTACTGCATGACCACAGAGCCTTGCGACCGTTTCAACAGGTTTGTCAACAGCACCGACTACAAGTTCTCCACGGTGGAAGCCATCGACGATGTGAAAGCGCTCAGTGTTACGGGCTTGGCCTGCAAGAACCTTGTCATAATCCGTGACCACTATAGGGTCTGGGGCAGCACGAAGAAGGACTCCCTGGTCGAACTTGCCTCGGCCATTATCGGCCCCTACTATGAAAAGATGAAGGAGGATGCCCAGAGAACAAGTCCCGTATCCTGGCACAGGGCCTGGATGCAACAACTGGATGAACCTCACCTCAGGTTTAGTGGCCAAGAGCGTGTACACATGCTACGAGATGCACAGGCGGATCGTTACCCAAATCGACGAGCCCGGATCGAGCCACAAGCAGAGCAAGCGTCACAAGAAGTAGATGATGATCAGATGATCGATTATGCTAGTTAATCATGCATGTAATATATAATTTACTTTATTGGTGTGTGGAAATGTATGTGTGTAGTAGCCACCTATGTAATTATGCATGTAATAGTTTACTTTGGTGTGTGCAAATGCCATGGTTGTAGTAGCCACCTATGTAAGTGGATGTTTAATTTGGTTAGGCAACCATGTCCTTATAAGTGTGTGTATATATATGTTTTTGATCTGTATGCAATCCCATCGCACGACACACACGTCTTATTAGCAGCAACCGTCTGTGTTATTATCGGTCTTCACACACATTTATGATTACAGACCTGTTTCCCGCGTATCACACACATCTTGTTATATTGAACCATTTCTGTTCTCTTGTCTCAACACAAACAGTTCATCCGAGTGAACTGCATGCGATATATCGCACACACCTTGATCTGGCTGACTATCTCTTTTGTGTTGCCTAATCACAAACAGTTCATCCGAGTGAACCGTATGCTGTATATCGCACACACCTCCATCTGGCCGCCCGTTTCTTTTGTTCCTCCTCATCGCAAACAGTTAATTGAACTGAACCGTATGCCCTGCATCGCACACGCAACTAAAATCTGATCCGTGTTTGATGCATCCTCCATCACAAACATTTTGCACCTTTTTGACGGTTTTTTACACCATCGTTTGCAATTATTGCATCTCATACAGGTTCGTCGAAGGGTCTTTGATCATAGTGTCACGTTAGCAGCATCCTGAAGTAGTGTCCAGAGGTGGAAAACGGGGCTGCCAACAAGTGGAGGCAGGTCGAGCAAGAACCGCAAGCGACTCCAGCAGGCCTAGATTTCATCAGCAGCCTCCCCGATGATATGTTGACAGTCATCATCTCCTCCTCCCGATCCAAATATGGGGCATGGACAACCGTACTTTCCTGACGGTGGCGCCCCCAATTGACACCCACGAGCTCTGTCATGGCTATCACAAAAGCTTGGATGCGTTCTCCATATCCTCGATAGTCACCCTGGCCCAACCAGAGGCCTTAGAACGGGCAAGTTCCGTTCCAACGGCAAGGACCGAGCCAAGCTTGACGACTGGTTCCGATCCCCCGCCCTAGATCAGCTTGAGGAGCTCACTTTTGATGATGGGAATATGCGCTCGCTGCCAATGTCTACGCTCCACCTCACGCCCATGCTATGCGTCGCCAACTTCAGGAACTGCCATCCCCCTTAATGACGCGCCCGTTCTTATTCTACCATTACTGAAGAACCTTGAGCTCATCGTCATCAGCGTCCCGAACGGTGACATGGAGCGCCTGCTCCGTGGCTTTACTGCACTCGAGTACCTTCGTCTTCAGGCGATCAATTGGTTGAGTAGTTTCCACATCACCTCCATGACTCTCCAGACTATTTATGTGTGTTGTTGGGGCTGCAAGAAGACATCACAAGATGTGTACCAAGGTCTGGTCATTGAGGACACACCTTCACTTGAGAGATTACTTGTAGTTGATCAAGAAGGTCCACTAAGAATCAATGTCATTTCTGCGCCGAAATTGACAGTGGTGGGCAACTCTTCTGAAAAATACTCCGAACATGTTATTGGATCCACACCTGTTCAGGTACAACAACCACCTTCTACCGCTCCTTCTAGAAATTAACATTATTTCTAATTTTGAAGATGTATGTTCGTCACTCATCTAGAAAATGATTCCGACAAGCTTGGCCCCGAAACTGCAGACAATGAAGGTCTTGGCACTAGAATCTATCAGCCCCAACCTAGAGCAAGTTTTCAGTTTCCTGAGATGCTTTTCATGCGTGGAGAAGCTATATATTGAGGTGATGTTCCTTTCCTGTTAAATGTTAACCATAAGGGAGTCTTATTAGTGACACCTTTTTCCATGTTTACAATGACAATGTACTACGATTTCTGAAGGATTTTTTGGAGGATTTCAGTACATACATGTCCCCCCCTATTGGTTGCTTGATCCATATGGTTATGATCCACAAGCATTTCTCCTTTGGATTCATTTGTACTAGTTTTCTTAGGGAAATTTTCATTCACTCCAACCTCTTCTGAAGAAGGCTACATTTTTTACCCATGTTAATCATGTCGGATCGAACATGGCATGTTAGTGCATTTTACAAGTCCTGCAAACCAAATAGGCATGTAGTAGTGTTCAAAACTGCATGTAGGCACTAACACATTTTCTTCTTTTGCAGATAAGATTAGGCCCGGTGGTGGATAATGTGATATAATATAACAATCACATCGAATGCCTAGATCTGCATCTCTCAGAAATTACTTTGAACTCCTACTGAGGGACCTTATAGGAGATTATATTCGCTAAGTTCTTTGTTGTCAGAGCAAGGGTGCTGAAGGTAATGAGGTTTGCCCTACATTTATTTCGCAAAAATGAATGGTTTGTTGATCAGGACTGGCGGCTGCGGCAGAATGGAATAGGCTCCGAAAATGTTGAATTCCATTTTGGAACTTCAGATGACAGAATAATCGGAAGTCATCGTGTCAACCCCATACATGACTTCTCAGTGGAGGACCCCTTTGCAAAAATTATGAGATTTTGAAACCAGACTTACAAGTGGTAATATTAGTTTGAACCTCTCTTATATCCATGTTCAGTGGATCAGCGCGAGCGTTTGCAGCTGATGAACTGAATTTCATTTATAATATCAGTTTGAACCTTGTAATCTTCTAATTTGAGCCATATAACTCTGGAATTTGAACCTTGTAATATTTTGAGCTTTTGTGGTACATTTGTTGAAATGGCATCGTGTGAGACTTGTATATTGGTAGCACTATTTTTGATCTTATCATGCAACAGACTTAGATTTATTAACCATGCTCGAATCTGCTTACCTTGTCGATCTCATAGCACACGATCTGTATAGCTAACTCGACTGCGATCTTTGACATTATTGCACACAGTTGGTTTCTTCAACATGTTCCCTATAGAGCGTAGAATTAATTATCGCACTGGAGTGTCCATCATCACCCTTCTGTGTAACTTTGACCTCATCACCCATGGGTAAACTTATGACCGGAGTCATTCCACACACTTTGTTTTTACAAAGCTTTTTGCCAATAAATACCCACGATTTGTCCCTCTTCTATCCGACGCGTGGCCAAACTAGCCGGGCGGGAAGCTTGCATGGTAAACTGTGTGGTAGCGCGGGAACAGGCTCACTGACGATACATTTGGCGCCTCTTTGAGCCCACGCATGGTCAAAAGAAACGCGTGTGGTGTGGTGTTGTCCGGCATGCACTAGAATCCTCCGCTATGAACACGCTGACAAGACGTGACGATTACAGGCCGATCGGCCCCCATTTATTACGGGGGCCATTTAACGCGTGTGTCTCTTCAAGCTTTCGATCGCGCCCAACCATTGCAAGAGGCACACCCACCACGACAAATTCTTAGAGGGTATCCTACGCGGCTCCAATGGCGCTCCGAGCGGCTGCCGACGGTGAGCAGTTCACCATGCATACCGTGGTGGACACCAATAGAAGGTTCACAGAGCTCTCGATGGTGTACACCAACAACCCGATCTAGATGGAGCACTCCATCCACGTCATGAAGTTGTTGTTTGCTGAGGAGAAGTACAAGGTGGCCGGGTTCGACCTCGAGTACACCCGCGCTCGTGTCGGGTCTCGTCCCAAGGTCGTCGTTGCCCAGATGTGTGTGCGCAATCACGTCCTCATCTACCACTACTGCCTGGCCACAAGGCCTTGCGAGCGTTTCGCCAGGTTTGTCAATAGCCCCCACTACATGTTTGCTATGGTGGACATCACCAATGATCTAAAGGTGCTCATGAATTCGGGCATCGCCTGCCAGTATCTTGTCGACATCCAGGGCCAATACAAGATCTAGGGAGCAACGAACATGAGAAGGACTCACTGGTTCACCTCGCCGAGGCCATCATCGATCCCTACTATAGAGACATGAAGGATTCCTGTAAGAAGGACAAGGATGAATGGCACTCGTCCTAGATGGAGAAACTTGACAAAGCTCACGTCGTGTACGCGGCCAAGGAGGCGTACACGAGCTATGAGATGTACAGGGAGACCGTTGGCATGAGGAAGAGCCTCCTTCCCCAAAACGGCCAGGGATCTAGCCAGAAGCAGAGCAATGGCAAGCATCATCGCAACAAGAAGTAGATGATTAGATCCTCGTTTCTCCTAGTTTAGTATACATGTAATTGCTTCTTTGGTGTGTGGAAATGTTTTGTGTGTATTCACTTGTGTAATTGTATGCTTAATTTGGTTTTGCAATGCTGTCTTTTAAGTATCTATGTTGATGCTCTTTAGACAGAGCGTAGATGTTGTGCGGCCAGAGCAAATCACATCGCACACAGACTAAACAATGTAACTCGTCGGTGATGATTTAATCAATCATTGACAATTGTATACCAGCAATCATTTGCTCACAAGACACACGGCTTGTTAACAGGAATCATCTGTGTTGTTATCGATCTTCCCACACATTTCCCATTAAAGACCTATTTGTCGTGTATCACACACATCTTGTTAAGTTGAACCATTTTTGTTCTCTTCCCTAATCGAAAATAGTTCATTCGAGTGAACTGTATGTCGTATATCACACAAACCTTGATCTGGCTGACCGTTTCTGTTGCTTTCTCTAGTAGCAAACAGTTCATCGGAGCGAACTGTATGCCATATATCGCACACACATTGATATAGCTGCCCGTTTCTATTGTTTTGTCTAATCACAAACAGTTCGTATGGATCAACCGTATGCCCAGCATCGCACACACAACTAAAGTCTGAATTGTTTGATGTATCTGCCATCGCAAATGTTTTGCATCTTTTTTGATGGTTTTTTTACATCACCGTTTGTGACTAATGCATCGCACACAGTTTCGTCAAAGGGTCTCTGATCATAGTGTCGTGTTAGCAGCATCTTGCAGTAGTGGCCTTTAGTGAAACCTATGGCCCCCGGGTCAATTTTCCATCATATATTTTCAGATCTATAAATCAAAAATATACATTCTGCAATTTATTTATATTTACTTTAGTTTGCTCTTTTATTTATCTTTTATACCTATCTCTATCAGATCTCATCCTTGTTTGTGACCATGAAGGGATTGACAACCGCTTTTTCACGTTGTGTGCAAGTGTTTGTTAGTTTGTGCAGGTGCATAGATTGGAGACTTGCTTGTGCCCCCAAATGGATTGATACCTTGGTTCTTAAGTGAGGGAAATACTTATTTCTACTTTGCTGCATTACCATTTCCTCTTCAAGGGAATAATCAACGCAAGTTCAAGAAGTAGCATGCACAAGTGAAGACAACGATGATCCGGAGACCAAGGGGGTGGCAGCAATGGGGCACGGGCTCGAGTGGTTTGAAGTGATTTTCAACCGTACGGGTCCGCTGAATATATACCCATGTGCTATCAGTGGCACCGAATGGAATGTTTCGGTGGCGCCGACTGAATAAGTGTGTGCAGTTATTGCAACTCGGTGGGACCGAGTCATTCTAATCGTATCATCGAGATGAAAACCTAGATCTATCTAGCGCTTTCAGTGGGACCGAATTTGAGTGAGTTTGTCTAACCGAAATGCACAAGATGGTTTTGCAAAGTAGCCCTTGACGTATCGGTGGCTCCGAGTGCTCCTCACCCGGAGGGTCCGAAAAACACTTGTTCAATTTTTGTGATGTAGCATGAATATAGTTTGAGATGAGAAAAGCATAGATAGATAGGGAAGTTTCTTAGGCATTCTTGTCCATCCATTTGGCCAATAAAAACCAAGACAATCAAAACAACAAATGGATGTCCTCGAATGAAGAAATTATGCAACCAACATGCTCACACAATAAGATTGCAAATGAAATATGTGTCAAAGGATGCACAAAAAATTCGAGCATCTACTCCCTCCGTTCCTTTATATAAGGTGTATTTATTTTTTGATAAAATTATAGAATATAAGCTGCATTTCTTCTAATTCCTCATAATTCCCTTGTTAGCCGTCTAGAAAAAAAGGAAATTTCTATCTCCTGATTGCCTATATCTCTCCTGGTAGCAAAAGAAGGAAAGTATATCTTTACCGATTGCATGTATCTGTTACTTTCCTTGACTAACTGATTTACTTGCCACTAAACAAAAAAATTTCAAGGGTAATCTTTGTCAGGACCCCGATTCCAAGTCACATCGATCTAGCCGGTAACACCTCATATCACTTTGCAGCCTCAAGCACGGTATTCCCATGGGTGTCACCTTACCATGGCCCGGGACCGTTTGCGTCTTTTGGCTCACGTATATGATAGTGTCACTAGCATCCATATGACAGAGAACCCGAGCCGACATGACTAGTCGTGAAACCAAAGTGGCACTAACTTACGGGGATAGGCATACATGAATCAACCTCGAGCATGTCGGTCAGCAGCGTGCGAATCCGAGCTGTAGCACTGGGCTAACAGGACTCCGGTGAACCGGGCTTTAGCAGGCTAGGCAGGACTCCGGATGTCACCGCATGACATTTCCCCGAAGGGATGCCACGATAAGAAGTGAATCACATGTCGGCTACCAAGTGTTCGGGAGCGGTAGTCTTTGGGCTAGCAGGACTCCGGTGAACCGGGTCAGAAGCGGACTACTATGGCTCATGGAAGCACAAGACTACATTTCCCCATAAGAGAGGCTACCAAGGATAAACAACTAGGTTGTTGGATCCCACACATGCCAAGCATATCAATCATACACACAATATGCTCGATATGTGTAAATACAACATGGCATCACAACATAACACTACGACTCAAGTATTTATTCATTAGGCTCCAAGGAGCCAATTATTACAAGCATGGGTCTCATGACCCCAACATACAGATCATACAAACAACAAGCACATGCGGAAGCTTAACTTGTTTGAGTACAAACAACTACAAATGAAGAAGGCTGAGAAGCCTGACTATCTACAAGACCCTGCCGAGGGCACAAGATCGTAACTGAGGTAACAAGCTAAACGTCGAAGTCCACGCAGAACTACTAGCCAGACTGACGTCTCTCTGCAAAAGCATAAAATAGGCAAACGTGAGTACAAATGTACCCAGCAAGACTTACATCAGAACTAGCTACATATGCATCAGTATCAACAAAGGGGGTGGTGGAGTTTGACTGCAGCAAGCCAGCTTTGACTCGGTGGCTATCCTAAACTACGACTGCAAGTAACTCTTTTGAGGTGGCACACACGAGTCCACATATTCACCATTCAATACACCACTATGGATTCGCTCCCGTCTACCAATGAGAACGCCATCCATAGCACTCATGCTTATCTTGTGCATTTTAGTGTATCCACTTTCACTTGTCTATGAACTGTATAGGCAACCCAGAGGTCCTTTACCGCGGACGCGGCTATTCGAATAGATGATGTTAACCACAGAGGGTGTACTTCTTCACACGCTCTCACCACTTACCGCCGTTTACACGACATGTACTCGGCAACCTTCAAGCGGAAGCCCAACGAGGGTGTCGGCCATGGCCTACCTAAACACTCAAGTCTCTAGTCCAGGTTTATCGCCTATTCAGGTTCCATCTGCAGGGAGTCCGGCCGAGGTTTCCACATACGGCCCCGAATGATGTGTACAGGGTTGCGCGACACCAAACGGGCGCCCGGCATACCCGGCCACGTGCCTACCGCATTACAGCCCACCCCGCGGGTCAGCGCTGCGCACGGCCTCCAGCATACTACAAACTCCAGAAACTACTTGCAACTCCTGGACAGAGGACAAGGCTGGTTAAGAAGCCGAGAGAGTCAATTAAGGATCCCAATGTGTGGTAGTAGTTGTTCATGGATCACAAACACAGAACTCAGTTCCTGAGGACGGCTTCAATGAGACAACCCACCATGTACTCCTACATGGCCTCTCACTGCTACCTTTACCAAATCGTGTTCACACACTTAGCTCACGCACAGTAGGACACGTTCATCACCACTCCAATTCATTCCCGATGAATCAGACCTGACTCAACTCTAAGCAGTAGCAGGCATGACAAACAAGCATGAATGAGTAGGCACATTAGGGCTCAAACAACTCCTACTCATGCTAGTGGGTTTCATCTATTTACTGTGGCAATGACAGGTTATGCAGAGGAAAAGGGGTTCAACTACCGTAGCATGTAACAGTTGTATCGATGTTGTCCTAATGCAGTAAAAGAGAGCAGGAGCGAGAGAGTGGGATTGTATCGGAATGAACAAGGGTGTTTTGCTTGCCTGTCACTTCTGAAGATAGTATAGTTCTTCATCGGTGTCATCGAACTCATCGTCGGAACCACGTCTACTAACGGGGGACAAATACCGGCAACAGAGAAGAAACACAATCAATGCGATGCAACAATATGATGCATGAATTTGATATGGCAAAATGAGTGTGTTGGGCTAATGTATCTATTACCAGATGGGTTTGAGCTATTTCGAACCAAAGATTCAAAGTTCAAACTCATTTGTGGTCTTAAATAGTGCTTTACCATGTTTTGCACTAAACAGCAAGTTAACTTGTTTAAACATGCATGAAACAAGTACATATGGATATATTGGATTTTTCTGATCATTTTTCATATATAATTTATTTCATTCTGAGCTATAGATTAATTTCTATGATTTTTTGAAGTTAGCACTAATTTTTGGAATTTCCTGAATAAGAATATATCCAAAAAATGTTTAACTGTGTCAGCGTTGTGCAAGCATGACGTCAGTGAGTCAACTGCGGCTGACCAGGTCAAATCTGACCAGTGGGTCCCATTGGTCAGTGACACAGTGCTGGTCAGGGTCACTGACGGGTGGGACCGGTCAACGGCCACGTCAGCAAAGTCAATGCTGGCACGTGGGTCCAGTCAAACTAGATTAGTTCTAACTATTTTCGTTAGCTGATTAATTAAACCGGTGGATCCCATCTGTCAGTGTCACTAGGAGTTAATTAGCGTGACTATTAGCGACTGAAGACGTCGCCACGTCAGCTCGCCGGAGGCTAACCGGCGACGACCACGGCCAACGGCGGGGGTGCACCGTGCGCTCGCTACGGAGCACCATTCGCTGCGCGGTTTGCTCCTACTGGTTCCTAGGAGTGAGGCACTTCCAAAGCAACAAGCGGGGATAGCTGGGGTGGCCGGAGCTGACGGCGGCGAGCTCTTTTGCGGTCGCCGGAGTTCGGGCGTGCGTGGCCGCGTGGTTCCAGTGCACGGGGAAGCTAGATAGGGGATGCGTTGGACTCGTCGTTGCTCCAGGAGCACGCCGGAGGCACGAGCTCGAGCGGAGGTGCACGATGGCTGCGGGAGCAACGACCATGGCGGACGGCGGCGCGGGAGCTTGCGGGGCAGCAGCTAGAGGACGCGAGGGACAACGGGGCAAGTGGGGAACGGGTCAACGGCTCACCACGGGTCGTCCGGTGCTGCTGGAGAGTCCGGGGAAGTACGGGTTCCGGCAAATCGACGACGACGACCTTCAGTGCCCATGGAAGAAGAAGATGATGGAGCCGGCGTTGCAGGGCGTCCAGCGAGGCTTGGCTCGTCGAGGATGAAGCTAGAGATGATACGGAGCTCGGGGAGGTAGAGATGGAGCGAGGGAGCGGCTGGCCGCGGTGGTTCTTGGCGGTGGCCATGGCGGCTTCGACCATGACGGGGAGAGCGAGGGAGCTAGAGGGAGAGAGAGGACGAGGGGCGTCAGAGGGTTCCAGATGGCCACGAGGTGGCGATCCCCAACGTCGCGCTAGCCAGGGAGGGCCAGGCAGGCAGTTGCATGCCGGCCCGCGCGGGCGCCTTGCTCGGCCTCGCCTCTGCCAGTAGGCAGAGGTTGAAGAAAGGTATGCCCCTGGTGGGCTCGGCCGGTTGGCTGGGCCGCCAGGTAAGGAGGCCCAAGTGGGTGAGGCTAGGTGAGTTTCTTCTCTCTCTCTATCTATCTCTTTCCTATTTTCTTTATGTTTTGCATTTTCTGTAATTTGTTTTGATTTAGTCTTTAGACACTAAATCATTTTTGTTCTTCTGATAATTATTGTAGGGACTAGTTGGATTATTCCAAAGCCCTTCACCAAAGATCAGAATTATTGGACATGTATTAATAAATTGACAAATATATATCCAATGCAAATACTTATTGATTTAATTCAATGGCCCAAAATAAATATCTCTGAGATTACAAAAATATTGTTTTGAGTTTTACCTCTTGCCAATATTTTTAGAGACTAAGAGGAACATTTTCTTGGACTTCTTTGAAAAGATCTTAATGTTGATTATTTCTGAAGTGATTTCTGAGGGTTTCAACTCACCTCAATTCAACTTTCATAAATTTAAACATGATGCATGATGCTCTCAAAAGCAACTGATATAATTATTTACAGAAAGTATTGTTGGGATGTGACAACTCACCCCCACTAAACAAGAATCTCGTCCCGAGATTCAAGACGTGAGGTAAGAAGACAAAGGGGACACAACTAACACAATCTTCATGATCTTGGTTGCACTTTGTAAGAACGTTGATTCGTCACCATCTTTGTCTCGGCGTCTTGCTTCGGAAACTTCAACCAACACGACAACGAGAGAAAAAGGAAAACTCTAGAAGGATCGATCTTCTCGAGGATCGAACAATTCAGGATCAACTCATGGAGTGAGACATTAAAACATCCCAGCTGAGACATGAAACATACATCGAAAAGAATGGAGTGAAACGGATGACGAAGGTTCACTAGGTAGGCAACAATTCCACACTTAAGAAGGTGGTGAACGGTTGTCAACGTAGCGAGGAGTTGAGTTGCCATGATACCCTAACGAGACATATTGGAGGAGGTGACTCGTAGAATCATTACCTGAGGTGGCAAAAAGAATTACTTTTGATTTCGAAGGAGAGGCATACTCAGACTAGGATGGATGATGTGGACTACCTTGTTGAAGACAACACAATGGATGATTTTTGCTTATCATCGGAAATGGATGGGACCCATGGTAAGCCCACTTTTGAAGATGATCCCGAATAGCAATTACTGAAAAGGAAGACCATAGGTAAAATGGGACCAAGGCAGGTGCAAGTTGGGAACAAAATGCAAATGTTGGGAATGTTCCAACCATCATATCTGCCTGAGATTCAGATCTGGTTGGTAACGGAATATTCCAGACAACATATCTGGAAAAAGAAAGGTAGCAACACAAGTCAAAGAGATGACATTGCAAGATTCTCGGGAAATGAACTACGATAGCAAGCTCCAAAACATGAGTTGGTTCTGCTACAAACCTATGAACACGCTGTCCCAGACAAGCATGATCACATAGTAGTCTTACAATAAAAACACTATCGGATTCAGATGAGGAACCATCACGAGGATAACGAAGTCCTTGTATAAGTCTTGCTCTTAAGAAGGAACTTCTTTTCCTTGAACAAACCAATCAGTGGCTTGGTGTGCTACGGAATTCATACGGAACAAAGATGATCAGTCTAACAGACCACAGAATACTTTGCACGTGCATGGCTGACTTGGAATGATTCCAGAGGAGGTAAAAACAAGCCTCCTCGAATTCATGGCAGCAACTTGCATCAAATGAACATGAATTAGAGGAACTCACTTCTTTCATCCATTATATCCTTCATGAACGGATCACAAAGAAAATGCTTACCCAAGTTTCCAACACTAGCTTCATATCCAACAAAATCATGGAGAAGACAAGGATGTTGTCGATGGGCTCACCAACAATTCATCTAGGTTTCCACATAAATGGAATTCCACAATCATGTGAACAAGGTGATAGCATTGGTCAGACCAAAAAGATATAATGGTATATGCTCGAGGGCCGCGAGTAAGACAACATTACGAACATCATTGGCTCTGACTCGATTTGACGATAGCCCACACTCAAATCAAGGATTGGATAAGACAATAGCGTCGACAATTGATCACGGGGATCAATCGATGAAGATTTCATCTTTCTTCAACACACACAACAGAAAGACATCCCTTAGAGATGAGCTAGGCTAGGCAAGCTTTTAACCTCCAACTATCCAAGTTGTTGTTTAGCTTAACCAACTACAGGGATATCCAACACAGATTCTTGGAGAAAGAGTGGTTTATTGGAAAACCAACGTGTTCACGAACTCAACATAACGGCCAGGGGACAACCTGGTGATACTTCCATGAAGATATCCGGACAATCACGAACCACCGATATGTCTCTAAGCTCGAGAACAATCTTGCTTTTCAGGGCAAGACGATGTGATCAGGAGAGTGAGGGATTGACACAATCCTAACTCATTGATCGAGGAATGCACCAGAAATAAGGACAAGGTAACACGATCAATCCTAGAATAGTGATTCGATAACCAACACACTAAGAATGAGATTATTGTCCATTAACTACCAAGCAACAGGGTTGCTAGGAGTATTGATTCCACACATCACGGTTCAGCTGTCGGCATTCTGGTTACAACCAACACGGAGACCAAGAAATGAATAATGATGGTAAAAGTATCACTGTATCAAGAATAGAGCAAAAGCTGGATTGGCATTTTAACCCATGGAATACAACTACTTTGACCCAATCCTAGAAATGGACGAGGTACTGGAGTTTGTTTCTCCTAGTCATTCCGGAATAGAATGGCTTGACGGACCACAAGAATAATAGGCATTGATGAACACGAATGCACTACTACCCCTAACTATCAATTGATAGATGAAGGTCAGAATACAACTGAAGAGAACAACTCAAAGGAACATATAATTTTCTGAGTTGTGGACGCATAGATTAGTATGTCAAACAAGTTCAACATATTTCTTCCGGATAACCCATGCAGAAAGGTAGAACTGGCAGAGTCACAACATAGAATCGAGAACTCATCAAGAGCACTCTGGTTGTGATCTTTCGGTTCAAAAAAACTTCTGCCATATTGGCTCATGGTATTGGAAGAACGATATACCACGGACTTCGAGGACTATCACAAAGGTTGCTAATATCCTAAAGGATCGAGCAACACTACCAACATGAATGTGTAAAGTGAATCTCGGGTTCAAGAACACAGGAATGGAATGCCTACTAACTAAATGGCATCACGGGATGCTTTCGAGAAAGATGGCCAGAATCATCACACTGGGAACACAAAACATGGCTAGATTATTAGGTGATCCTCTAAGACACCTAGGGTCATAATAATAGCTCCAACATATATGTCGAGGCAACATAGTACCTCAACTCACCGAATAGTGTGGTTAAACTGGCCCAGAGAAACATCGGGAACAGAAAGAAGGGGTTTCCAAATGCATCAGACTATTTAGAAACCTGGGATGACTCGGACGTCATAACTGCTATAAATGCTCAAAAAGATTTGAGGCATCCAGAAAAATGGTGGCATAACCTCTCAACATCATAATATCAAAGTTCTGAGATTAACTGTCAACACACAGAAGTAGTAGGAACTGAACTGGGTCTTGAAACCAACAATCCTATAAGTCTACGGATTAGTAACACGTGATCCCGATAGAAAGATGAGAAGCCTAGTTCTTAATCCCCGTAGAAAGGTAGAGGTTGACTCAGATCAGAAGGGCATAAGGTAAAGGAGTAAAAAGAGTCTTACGTTCCCTTCCACAATAAATTCCCTTATATAGCTAAAGCATTTCTAGACTCAATTCCGACCAGTTTGGCTTGGTAATCCTCTGATGATCGGGCTCACGATACCAAAGCTATCGGGACCCGATTCAAGTCACATCGATCTAGCCGGTAACACCTCATATCTCTTTGCGGCCTCACGCATGGTATTCCCACGGGTGTCGCCTTACCATGGCCGGGGACCGTTTGCGTCTTTTGGCTCACGTATATGATAGTGTCGCTAGCATCCATATGACAGAGAACCCGAGCCGACATGACTAGTCGTGAACCCAAAGTGGCACTAACTTATGGGGACATGCATACATGAATCAACCTCGAGCATGTCGGTCGGCAGCGTAGCATATCGGTCCTGTTAGCCCAGTGCTACAGCCCGGATTCGCACGCTGTTGACCGACATCCTCGATGTTGATTCATGTATGCCTGTCCCTGTAAGTTAGTGCCACTTTGTATTCACGACTAGTCATGTCGGCCCGGGTTCTCTGTCATATGGATGCTAGCGACACTATAATATATGTGAGCCAAAAGGCGCAAACGGTCCCGGGCCATGGTAAGGCGACACCTGTGGGAATATCGTGCGTGAGGCCGTAAAGTGATATGAGGTGTTACCGGCTAGATCGATGTGACTTGGAATCGGGGTCCTGACAATTTTATCATAACTGGTCTACAATTAGGTGCCTTTGTCACCGTGCTGAAAATAATACACCTTACATAAAGGAACGAAGGGAGTATCTAGCAATTGGTGATGACTAGCTCATCTATATATGAGTATATTGACTGAGGAGTCAAATGTGAACATTTGATCGCACGTCATACTCATTGTTTAAGCACTGGTGGGGTTACCACTTTTACATAAAGCATTGATGTGTTCACACCATTAGAGTTGCTTTAGCTTAATTTTTCGAGCAAAGCTTCCCCTAGATGTGATATCCCTCCTAAGAGGGATGCACTAACCTTGGGTTTTATCGATGATGACTTCATGTACATAGTGAAGATGTGGATTCTCTATGTTGATGTAGATCATTTGGAGCAATCCATTGGAGTGTTGCGCTTTCAATACCTACACGGGTTAGTCCCAGAAGGAACATACAAGGATATCCATAGACAGGGACTAAATTTCACATATGATGATGTCCATGAAAGCATTAGGTCACCTTGTCCCTTGTCTTACCAACAAGAGGGTTTGTGACTCCATGAACTAGTGCAAGATATGAAAGTTGATTGCACAAGTTCTTGCCAAAATGAATATGTGTAAAGTATGTTGGCGGAATCACCCTTAAGAACACTCTAGTTCTTCTTCTTGGGGATCCACTGCTACCTCTTGAGCACTGCGTTGGATTTCCCCGAAGAGGAGAGGATGATGCAGCAAAGTAGCGTAAGTATTTCCCTTAGTTTTTGAGAACCAAGGTATCAATCCAGTAGGAGGCCACACACAAGTCCCTCGTACTGCACAAAACAATAGCTCCTCGCAACCAACGCGATTAGGGGTTGTCAATCCCTTCACGGTCACTTACTTAGAGTGAGATCCGATAGAGATGATAAATAATATTTTTGGTATTTTTGGTATAGAGATGCAAAGTGAAAAGTAAAAGGCAAAGTTAAACAAAGCAAGTATTAAAGTGATGGAGATTGATATGATGAGAATAGACCCGGGGGGCATAGGTTTCACTAGTGGCTTCTCTCAAGAGCATAAGTATTCTACGGTGGGTGAACAAATTACTGTTGAGCAATTGACAGAATTGAGCATAGTTATGAGTATATCTAGGTATGATCATGTATATAGGCATCACGTCTGAGACAAGTAGACCGACTCCTACCTACATCTACTACTATTACTCCACTCATCGACTGCTATCCAGCACGCATCTAGAGTATTAAGTTAAAAACAGAGTAACGCCTTAAGAAAGATGACATGATGTAGAGGAATAAATTCATGCAATATGATAAATACCCCATCTTGTAATCCTCGATGGCAACAATACAATACGTGCCTTGCAACCCTTTCTGTCACTGGGTAAGGACACCGCAAGATTGAACCCAAAGCTAAACACTTCTCCCATTGCAAGAACTACCAATCTAGTTGGCCAAACCAAACGGACAATTCGAAGAGAATTGCAAAGATAACCAATCATACATAAAAGAATTCAGAGAAGATTCAAATATTATTCATAGATAATCTGGATCATAAACCCACAATTCATCGGTCTCAACAAACACACCGCAAAAAGAAGATTACATCGAATAGATCTCCACGAGAGGGGTGGACAACATTGTATTGAGATCCAAAAGAGAGAAGAAGCCATCTAGCTACTAGCTATGGACCAAGGTCTGAAGTAAACTACTCACACTTCATCGGAGGGGCTATGGTGATGATGTAGAAGCCCTCCGTGGTGGATGCCTCCCATGAGCTTGAACATGCCCCAAGATGGGATCTCGTGGATACAGGAACTTATGGCGGTGGAATTAGGTTTTGGATCCTCTTACGATCGCTTGAAGTGCGAGGTATATATAGGAGGAAGGAGTACGCTGCTGAGCAACAGGGGCCCACGAGGGGGGCGCGCCTAGGGGCGCGCCCCACCCTCGTGGCTGCCTCTGTTACTTCTTGGAGTAGGGTCCAAGTCTCTGGATCACGTCCGGTGAGAAAATCATGTTTCGAAGGTTTCATTCCGTTTGGACTCCGTTTGATATTCTGCTTTCTCAAACACTTGAAATAGGCAAAAACAAAGAATTCTGGGCTGGGCCTCCGATTAATAGGTTAGTCCCAAAAATAATATAAAAGTGGAAAATAAAGCCCAATATAGTCCAAAACAGTAGACAAAGTAGCATGGAGCAATAAAAAATTATAGATACGTTGGAGACGCATCAGGCATCCCCAAGCTTAATTTCTGCTCGTCCTCGAGTAGGTAAATGATAAAAAGAGAATCTTTGATGCGGAGTGATACTTTGGCATAATTTCAATGTAAATCCTCTTAATTGTGGTATGAATATTCAGATCCGAAAGATTCAAGACAAAAGTTCATATTGACATAAAAATAATAATACTTCAAGCATACTAACTAAGCAATTATGTCTTCTCAATATAACATGGCCAAAGAAAGTTATCCCTACAAAATCATATAGTCTGGCTATGCTCCATCTTCCCACACAAAATATTTAAATCATGCACAACCCCGATGACAAGCCAAGCAATTATTTCATACTTTAACATTTTCAAAACTTTTTCAATCTTCACGCAATACATGAGCGTGAGCCATGGATATAGCACTATATGTGGAATAGAATGGTGGTTGTGGAGAAGACAAAAGGAGGGAAGATACTCTCACATCAACTAGGCATATCAATGGGCTATGGAGATGCCCATCAATAGATATCAATGGGAGTGAGTAGGGATTGCCATGCAACGGATGCACTAGAGCTATAAGTATATGAAAGCTCAACAAAATAAACTAAGTGGGTTTGCATCCAACTCGCTTGCTCACGAAGACCTAGGGAATTTGAGGAAGCCCATCATTGGAATATACAAGCCAAGTTCTATAATCAAAAATTCCCACTAGTATATGAAAGTGACAAAATGAGAGACTCTCTATCATGAAGATCTTGGTGCTACTTTGAAGCACACGTGTGGTAAATGGATAGTAGCATTGTCCCTTCTCTCTTTTTCTCTCGTTTTTTTATTTGGGCCTTTTCTCTTCTTTTTATGACCTCTTTTTTTCTTTTTTTCTTTTTCGTCCAGAGTCTCATCCCGACTTGTGGGGGAATCATGGTCTCCATCATCCTTTCCTCACTTGGGACAATGCTCTAATGAATGATGATCATCACACTTTTATTACTTACAACTCAACAATTACAGCTCGATTCCTAGAACAAAGTATGACTGTATATGAATGCCTCCGGCGGTGTACCGGGATATGCAATGATTCATGAGTGATATGTATGAAAGAATTATGAAAGGTGGCTTTGCCACAAATACGATGTCAACTACATGATCATGCTAGCAATATGACAATAATGGAGCGTGTCATAATAAACGGAACGGTGGAAAGTTGCATGGCAATATATCTCGGAATGGCTATGGAAATGCCATGATAGGTAGGTATGGTGGCTGTTTTGAGGAATATATATGGTGGGTGTATGATACCGCTAAAAGTGCGCGTATTAGAGAGGCTAGCAATAGTGGAAGGATGGGAAAAAGTGCATTACAATCCATGGACTCAACATTAGTCATAAAGAACTCATATACTTATTGCAAAAATCTAGAAGTTATCAAAGCAAAGTATTATGCGCATGCTCCTAGGGGGATAGATTGGTAGGAAAAGACCATCGCTCGTCCCCGACCGCCATTCATAAGGAAGACAATCAATAAATAAATCATGCTCCGAGTTCATCACATAACGGTTCACCATACGTGCATGCTACGGGAATCACAAACTTCAACACAAGTATTCTTTAAATTCACAACTACTCAACTAGCATGACTCTAATATCACCATCTTCATATCTCAAAACAATTATCAAGCATCAAACTTTTCTTAGTATTCAACGCACTCAAAAGAAAGTTTCACATATCTTTAATACCAAGTATATTAACATTAAGAAAATTACCATGCTATTAACTACTCTAAAAATAATCTAAGTGAAGCATGAGAGATCAATAGTTTCTTTAAGACGAATCCACCACCGTGCTCTAAAAGATCTAAGTGCAGCACTAGAGCAAAAATTATCACGCTCAAAAGATATAAGTGAAGCACTATGAGCAAAACTATCAAGCTCAAAAGATATAAGTGAAGCACATAGAGTATTCTATCAAATTCCAATTCATGCATGGCTCTCTCAAAAGGTGTGTACAGCAAGGATGATTGTGGTAAACTAACAAGCAAGGACGCAAATAATACAAGACGCTCCAAGTAAAACACATATCATGTGGTGAATAAAAATATAGCTCCAAGTAAATTACCGATGGAAGTAGACAAAAGAGGGGATGCCTTCCGGGGCATCCCCAAGCTTTGACTTTTTGGTGTCCTTGGATTATCTTGGGGGTGCCATGGGCATCCCCAAGCTTTGGCTCTTGCCACTCCTTGTTCCATAATCCATTAAAAGAATTTACCCAAAACTTGAAAACTTCACAACACAAAACTCAATAGAAATCTCGTGAGCTCCGTTAGAGAAAGAAAACAAAAGACTACTTTAAGGTACTGTAATGAACTCATTATTTATTTATATTGGTGTTAAACCTACTGTATTCCAACTTCTCTATGGATTATAAACTATTTTACTAGCCATAGATTCATCAAAATAAGCAAACAACACACGATAAACAGAATCTGTCAAAAACAGAACAGTCTGTAGTAATCTGTAGCTAACGCAAACTTCTGGAACTCCAAAAAGTCTACCAAATTTAGACGACCTAGACAATTTGTTTATTCATCAGCAGCAATTGGAATCAGTATTTTATCACATTATGGTGATTTTTAATAATTCGGGTACTGAGCGCAAAGTTTCTGGAAATTACAGCAAGATCAAATAACTATCATCCAAGAAGATCCAATAGGTCTAGCTTGGCACAAACACTAATTAAAACATAAAACCACATCTAAACAGAGGCTATATGGATTATTTATTCCTAAACAGAAGCAAAAAGCAAAAAAAAAACTAAAAATAAAATTGGGTTGCCTCCCAACAAGCGCTATCGTTTAACGCCCCTAGCTAGGCATTGAGATTCAATGATGCTCACAAGAAAGACAAGAATTGAGGAACAAAGGGAGCATCATAAAACATGTGACAAACACACTTAATTCTAACATACTTCCTATGCATAGGCATATTATAGGCATACAAATTATCGTAGCAAGCAAAAACTAGGATATGCAAGGAAGCGGAAAGGAAGAATAGCAATCTCAACATAACGAGAGGTAATTTTGTAACATGAAAATTTCTATAACCATATTTTCCTCTCTCATAATAATTACATGTAGGATCATAGGCAAATTCAACAAAATAGATATCACAAAGTATATTCTCAACACGATCCACATGCATGCAAAGTTGATACTCTTCCAAAATAGTGGGGTTATCATTAACTAAAGTCATGACCTTTCCAAACCCACTTTTATCAAAAACTTCATAAGATTGAACATTCTCCAAATATGTGGGATCTAAAGTTGACACTCTTCCGAACCCACTTTCAATATTATTTCAAACAATATTCTGAGTCTCATATTCATCATGGGGCTTAAATAAATTTTCAAGATCATAAGAAGAATCACCCCAATCATGATCATTGCAACAAGTAGTAGACATAGAAAAACTAGCATACCCAAGCTTAGGGTTTTGCATCTTATTAGCACAATTGACATCAAAAGAATTTATAATAAAATCATTGCAATCATGCTTTTTATTCAAAAATCTATTGTGAGTCACTTCACGGATTTCAGGCAAAACCTTATAAAGATAATCTAGTGCATCCAAATCACTCGGAATTGGTTCATCATAATAGGATCTCTTAAAAAGATTGGCAAGCGGATGAGGATCCATAGATATTGGCTTCTTTGTTTAGGAATAAATACTCAACTAATTCAACCAAACGAGAAGACGAGCCAAGTAAGACATCAAGGCAAACGAAAAGAGAGGGCGAATAAAACGGCAAGGGTGAAGTGGGGGAGAGGAAAACGAGAGGCAAATGGCAAATAATGTAATGCGGGAGATAGGGATTGTGATGGGTACTTGGTATGGTGCTTGACTTGCTCTTGCGTGAGCCTCCCCAGCAATGACGCCAGAAATTCTTCTTGCTACCTCTTGAGCACTGCGTTGGATTTCCCCGAGGAGAGGATGATGCAGCAAAGTAGCATAAGTATTTCCCTCAGTTTTTGAGAACCAAGGTATCAATCCAAGAGGAGGCCACGACAAGTCCCTCGTACCTGCACAAAACAATAGCTCCTCGCAACCAACACGATTAGGGGTTTTCAATCCCTTCACGGTCACTTACGAGAGTGAGATCTGGTAGAGATGATAAATAATAGTTTTGGTATTTTTGGTATAGAGATGCAAAGTGAAAAGTAAAAAGCAAAGTTAAACAAAGCAAGTATTAAATTGATGGAGATTGTATGATGAGAATAGACCTAGGGGCCATAGGTTTCACTAGTGGCTTCTCTCAAGAGCATAAGTATTTTACGATGGGTGAACAAATTACTTTTGAGCAATTGACAGAATTGAGCATAGTTATGAGTATATCTAGGTATGATCATGTATATAGGCATCACGTCCGAGACAAGTAGACCGACTCTGCACCGCATCTACTGGTATTACTCCACTCATCGACCGCTATCCAGCATGCATCTAGAGTGTTAAGTTAAAAACAGAGTAACGCCTTCAGCAAGATGACATGATGTAGAGGAATAAATTCATGCAATATGATAAATACCCCATCTTGTTATCCTCGATGGCAACAATACAATACGTGCCTTGCAACCCTTTCTGTCACTGGGTAAGGACACCGCAAGATTGAACCCAAAGCTAAACAGTTCTCCCATTGTAAGAACTACCAATCTAGTTGGCCAAACCAAACGGATAATTCGAAGAGACTTGCAGAGATAACCAATCATACATAAAAGAATTCAGAGAAGATTCAAATATTATTCATAGATAATCTGGATCATAAACCCACAATTCATCGGTCTCAACAAACACACCGCAAAAAGAAGATTACATCGAATAGATCTCCACGAGAGAGTGGGAGAACATTGTATTGAGATCCAAAAAGAGAGAAGAGGCCATCTAGCTACTAGCTATGGACCCGAAGGTCCGAAGTAAATTACTCACACTTCATCGGAGGGGATATGGTGATGATGTAGAAGACCTCCGTGGTGGATGCCCCCTCGTGAGCTCCTAACAGGCCCCAAGATGGGATCTCGTGGATACAGGAAGTTGCGGTGGTGGAATTAAGTTTTGGCTCCTCTTCCGATCGTTTGGGGTGCAATGAGGTATATATAGGAGGAAGGAGTACGTCGGTGGAGCAACAGGGGGCCCACGAGGCAAGGGGGCGCGCCCTAGGGGGGGGAGCGCCCCCACCCTCGTGATCGCCTCTGTTACTTCTTGGATAAGGGTCCAAGTCTCCTGGATCGCGTTCGGTGAGAAAATCACGTTTCTGAAGGTTTCATTCCGTTTGGACTCCCTTTGATATTCTGTTTCTTCGAAACACTGAAATAGGCAAAAAACAGCAATTCTGGGTTGGGCCTCCGGTTAATAGGTTAGTCCCAAAAATAATATAAAAGTGGAAAATAAAGCCAAATATAGTCCTAAACAGTAGATAAAGTAGCATGGATCAATCAAAAATTATAGATACGTTGGATACGTATCATCCACATCAACTTGATGGGAATCCTTGGAGTTGTAGTTGAACTTGATGTTGTAGAGCTTGACGTAGTCTTGGGAACCCACTTGACCATGGTCATAGGAGCTTCTTCAAATAAGTCAATCTCTTCGTGAAGCTTGTCTTTGCCTTTTAGCTTGTGGTCTTGTGGTGGAAGATCATCTTGAGCTTGTGTTCCTATGAAGGAAGTGGGGTCATACTTCTCTTGTTGAGGAACGAACTTCGTCTTGGGGTATTGATCTTCTTCCCAGTCAACTCCATTGGCATTGAACTTCTGTTCAAAACCAACACCTTCATTCTTACGGTGCCTTCCTTGATTGCGTACAATTTCCTCAAATTGCTTAATCCCGGCAAGGCTCTTGTAAACACATTTCTCTATAATTCCCTTCAATAAGCTATTTTCTTGCTCAAGTGTAACTTGGCTAATAGAATCATTAGTGAAATCAAGAGAACTACTAGAAGCAACGATATTGGATTTAACATGGTTATTGTTACTACTAGAGGAAGAATCTTTCTTGCTCTTGTTGCTAGATTTTACTTGTGGCATATAAGTAGACAAGAGGAGACATTTGGAAAGATAAGAAGAACTCTTCTTTCGACATCATTGATGGCATTTAGAAACTCATGCTCTTGCTCTAAATTTATCTTCTCGAAGTGTAGCTTCTCATGAGTCCTTCAGAGCTCTCTAGATCCTCTAGAGTTGTTTTATGAGCTAACTTAAGAGTGTTTAGTTCTTTAGTTAGACGCTCAATCTGCTTCTTATCATTGTCATTCGTTTCATCTTGATTAGCATGATTACTAGCAAGTTCATCATAGTTTTCATCAGTAGTGTTTTTAACAAGTAAATCATCATCACCTAGAAAATCATCCTCATCACTATTGGAATCAACATACTTGGGGTGTGATACCTTAGGGCCTTAGCCCATGAAGCATCTTCCAATTTCGTCATTTGGTGAGTCAAATATGTCATAGGAGTTGGATGACACAAGTGCAAGACTGGCAACACCTTCATCTTGAGTATAGTCGGATTCAGAGTGATAGCTTCTCTCGGAATAGTTGTCGAAGTCGGAACGGGATACCCATTCACAAACGTGAGCTTGATTACTTTGTCTTGTGTGTCTCTTTAATGACTTGTCCTTCCTTTCTGAATCCTTGCTTCTACGAGAGGGTCTTCGTTCATAACGATCATCTCTACTCCTTCTCTCTTTTGGAGGTGATTCATCTCTTCTACTCCTCCTTTTTGGTGAGTCCTCTCTTTTCTTGTAGGGAGCCATACACGCATTGGAGTAGTGTTTGGGTCTTCCACAATTGTAGCAATTACGATCACCACTAGAATATCTTTTGTCATTGTAGGACCTTGACTTGGACCTTCTCTCTTTGCTTCTATTCTTGTAGAACTTGTTGAAATTCTTCACCATTAAGTACAATTCTTCATTAGAGACTTACTTCTCATTTGAAGTTGTAGGAGCATCACATGAAGCTTTGTAAGCACCACTTGACTTGTTGTGGAGCTCTTCCTTATCCTTGAGTGACATCTCATGAGTAACAATTCTACCAATAACTTCCATGGGCTTGAGATATTTGTAATTGAGCATCATTTGGATCAAGGTACACACGGTGTCGTATTTTCCATCCAAGTCTCTTAAGATCTTCTTGATGATGAATTTGTCTGTCATCTCTTCACTTCCTAAGCCGGCAATCTCATTTGTGATGAGAGCAAGCCTAGAGTACATTTCGGCGACTCCTTCACCATCCTTCATCTTGAACTTGACAAGTTAACTTTTAAGCACATCCAACTTGGATTCCTTGACGGACTCGGTACCTTCGTGCATATCAATAAAAGTATCACAAATTTCCTGTGCATTCTCAAGGCGGATGCTTTTGTTGAATTCTTCGGGGCACAATCCATCGAAGAGAATATCTCAAGCTTGAGCATTGTATTGCAACATCTTCATTTCTTTCGTTGTTGCTTCACGATCTGGTTCTTCTCCATCCTCAAAGAAATCACCTTGCAAGCCAATACGCACAACAACCCAAATAGTGGGGTTATGACCAATAATATGCATTTTCATCTTATGCTTCCAACTAGCAAAATTCGTACCATCAAAGTAAGGACCTCTACGGTGACAATTTTCCCTGCTAGACGCCATACTCTCCTAGGTTGTGAAACCAAGGCTATGATCACCAAATCTATGGAAATCAAGGCTAATCGACACCAAGGCTCTGATGCCACTTGTAGGATCGAAAGTATGTCTAGAGGGGGGTGATTAGACTACTTAACCAAATAAAATATATCCTTTTCCCAATTTTAGTTGTGGGCAGATTTTAGCAATTAGCACAAGTCAAGCAATCAACCTACACATGCAATCCTAAGAGTATAGAAGCAGAAAGTAAAACATAGCATATGAAGGTAAAGGGAACGGTTTGGAGAAGGCAAACACAATGGAGACACGGAGATTTTTGGCGTGTTTCTGATAGATTGTGAAGATTCCTTCTTATGTAACCCTGGATTCCCCCCCCCCCCCGGTGTCTATATAAACCAGAGGGGTAGTCCGGAAAGGATATATTCATTACCATAGTCATACAGGCTAGGCTTCTAGGGTTTAGCCATTACGATCTCGTGGTAGATCAACTCTTGTAATACTCATATTCATCAAGATCAATCAAGTAGGAAGTAGGGTATTACCTCCATAGAGAGGGCCGAACACAGGTAAAACATCGTGTCCCCCGTCTCCTGTTACCATCGATCCTAGATGCACAGTTCGGGACCCCCTACCCGAGATCCGCCGGTTTTGACACTGACATTGGTGCTTTCATTGAGAGTTCCACTTTGTCGTCGACGAAAGGCTCCATGGCTCGCCTTGTCGTTAAAGACAACATCACCTCCAGGGGAGCTCTGGCCCCAAGCCAAACCCTCTGGCTGGGCGGCTTTACTATGATCACCCGTTCGGCCGTTGAGCCGACAATGACCTCTTAGGCCATTGAAACCCCCCTTCACATCAACTCCGAGCACTCCAAGCAGATGGATCCGACAGAGTTTTCATCTTTGAACGAACTCCTAGATCGCATCGCCGCTTTGGGAATCACCACAGACTACGATCGGATCGGGCCTAAAACTGATCAAGCGGTAGTCGTGGAGCAGGATGACGAGTCTTCTTCTATATCGAAGACGGACTATGTACGAATCGCCGTTCAGGAAGAACCGGATACTCACCCGCGAAAGGATGCGACAAGCCCTCCGAACATAGCATCGGACGACGGTCCTAAACAATCAAAAGATATTCAGGAACCCGGACTGTTAAGCCTGGAAGGTCGTCAGACTCCGGATAATCAGTCAGGTGAGGGTTCGGATTTAATTCCACCCACCCACCCGGACATAGACGCTCTCATGAAAATACCACTTCTGGGCCAGATTCCTCCTTTTCAAGGACAAGGTAAAAGATTGCCGTGATGAGGGCGCAATATCAGCGTTCTACAACAATTGCACGGACGAAGGAATCTTCAACGCCATCAATCGCCGCCGCATACTGAAATTCGCTTACTTAGCAACCATCATACAAAAGTACAGCGCGATGAAGAGCGCCCGGAAAACTCAGGAAGCTCACTGGGAACCGTCAGTCCCAACTCAACTCCCCCTATAGGCGAAAAGGGCGCACCCTCGTGGCACGCCCAGTCCCACAGTCAAGAAACACAAAACCGCTATGCGGCAAGGCACCATTCTGGAGGGGTGGCTCGATGGCCCATGCAAAATACATACAACACCAGATACCGTGGCAACCCACTGCCTTAGAGCATGTTGGATACTACGACAGGTAGCCAAGAGCGGCGAGGACATCCTTATCAAGGACGGCCCAAAATGACATCCCCCAGAAGATGATAACTCAAGAGTATTGACGATCTTTGAGACATTCGCTTCAAACAAGAAGCGCAAAAGGACACTTCAGGAGCTCGCCGAAGTCTGCCAAATTGCTGCAATAAACCCCTGGAACAATACAGCTATAACATTCAACGCCGGTGACGAACCAAAGTACAGAACAGTACGAGCGCCAGCCGCGTTAGTCCTCAGTCCCATCGTGGACGGGTTTTGACTCACCAAGGTCCTCATGGACGGCGGCAGCGGACTAAACCTCATTTATGAGGACGCACTCCATAAAATGGAAATAGACAGGAGCCACATCAAGCAAAGTAACACAACCTTCCGAGGAATTGTCCCCAGTCGGGAGGCGCGGTGCATGGGCAAAATCACACTTGACGTAGTATTCGGCACGCGGAGAACTATCGGTTCGAATAAGTAACTTTCCAAGTGGCCCCTTTCAGCAGCGGATATCATGCCCTGCTGGGGCGAGATGCTTTTACATGCTTCTAGGACATACTCCATTACGGGTATATGAAGCTCAAAATGCCTGGACCAAACGGTATAATCACTCTCATCAGTGATCCGTACATAGCACTCCGCGCTGAAAACAAAACCGCATCCCTGGCCCTGGAGGCGCTATCCGAAGCCCTCGCGGCCGAAGAATTAACCGCACTACGCTCCATGGTGGACAGGGACGATGTGATCCTCGACAAACGCCCTAAATCCACCTCCTTCAAACCAGAAGAAGAAATAGTCAAATTCCAGGTCCACCCAGCGGACCCAAAGAAGACAGCATCTATCGGAGCTCAACTGAACCCAACAGTTGACACCGCACTACGAGAATTCCTGCGCGAAAACTGGGACATGTTCGCCTGGCACCCTTCAGATAAGCCAGGGATCCCACGCGAGCTGGCCGAACATAGCCTCAATATATTAAAGGTATTTAAACCGGTTAAGCAAACACTGCGGCGCTTTTCTGAACCCAAGCGACAAGCCATGGGGGAGGAGCTGGACAAACTCATCGAGGCTGGATTCATTAGAGAAATCAAAATTCGGGACTGGCTGGCAAACCTGGTGATTGTACCAAAGAAGGACAAATCGTGGCGCCTGTGTGTCGATTTCAAAGACCTCAACAAGGCTTGCCATAAGGATCCCTTCCCCCTCCCCCGCACTGACCAAATCATCGACGCCACCGCAGGACACGACTCACTTTGTTTCCTCGATGCATATTCTGGATACCATCAAATCAAAATGAAGGAGCCCGATCTAGCCACAACAGCGTTTATCACCCTATATGGGCCATTTTGCTTCAACACCATGCCCTTTGGGCTCAAGAACGCCGGCGCCACATACCAACGCATGATTCAAACATGCCTGGAGAAACAGATCGACAAAACGGTAGAAGCTTACGTCGATGATGTCATCATCAAAACTAGGCACATCGAAACACTAATAGACGACTTATGTCTTACATTCGACAACCTCCGGGCGTATGACATTAAGCTCAACCCGGAAAAGTGTGTCTTCGGCGTCCCCGCTAGAAAACTGTTGGGCTTCATCGTTTCCGATAGAGGAATCGAAGAAAATCCAACTAAAATCCGAGCTCTGTCACAGTTGGCTACACCAACAGACCTCAAACAGGTCCAAAAACTAGCTGGATGCGTGGCAGCACTAAGCCGCTTTATCTACAGATTAGGAGAAAAGACACTACCACTCTATCGCCTCTTACGTCACACTGATAACTTCGAATGGACAGACGCGGCGACTGCCGGACTGGAGGAAATAAAGGCCCTCCTAGCGAGCAACCCAATCCTGGCTGCACCAAACACTGGCGAGCCCATGTTGTTATACATATCGGCAAACCATCAGGTGGTGAGCGTTGTGCTCGTCGTCAAATGAGAACAGGAAGGACACAAATTTCCGCTCCAAAAACCAGTATAATATGTATCAACTGTCCTCACACCGTGCAAATCCCGGTACCCCCACTACCAAAAGATAGCATACGCGGTCTTCATGGCATCCCGCAAGCTACGACACTACTTCCAGGAGTGTTCAATCATGGTGGCTTCTGAGGTCCCACTCAATGACATAATAAACAACCGCGATGCCACGGGACGGATCGCTAAATGGGCCATGGAGCTACTTCCATTCGACATAACATACAAGCCACGACGAGCCATCAAATCCCAAGTACTGGCCGACTTCCTCGCCGAATGGACAGAGGCTGAACTCCCTAAAGAGTACGTGCATATTCCAATAGGGTTATGTATTTTGACGGCTCCAAAATGTTGGCAGGGCTAGGAGAGGGAGTCGTGTTAACATCCCCCACTGGAGACGTCGTCCAATATGTACTCCAGATATTATACACAGACTCTAACAACGCAGCCGAATACGAGGCCCTACTGCATGGTCTTCGGATGCCTATATCCATGGGCATACAACGCCTGGAGGTGCGCGGGGACTCGAACCTCGCCATATCTCAAATAAATTGTGACTTTGACGCCAAAGATCCAAAGATGGCACCTTATCATAATGCCGTATTAAAAATGTCGGCTCGGTTCGAGGGGCTTGAATTTCATCACGTCGCCTGAGAAAGTAACCAAGTGGCGGACGTTCTTGCTCGGATTGGCGCTAAGCGCGACCCCGTCCCACCCAACATCTTCCTGGAAAGGCTTTTCAAGCCAACTGTGGTGTGGCAAGGGGAGGGCGACCACAATAGTCCAGATCTGAATAGAACTCCAAATCCCGAACACACCGATAGTATCGGGGGCTCAGCCACCGAAGTAACACCATCGGCCCATCTCATTATGGCAGTAATTGCTCCATGGACCGAACCTTTCTTGGCCTACATTAATAGGAAGGAGCTCCCTGAGGACCAAAATGAGGCTCGCCGCATTGTTCGGTGCTCGAAGGCCTAAAAGGTTCATGACGGAGAGCTCTACAAGAAAAGTACCACCGAAGTACTTCAAAGATGTATCTCCGTAGAAGAGGGGTGGCAGCTTCTAGCGGAAATTCACGCCGGTCTCGGTGGACACCATGCTGCAGCTCGGGCTCTTGTTAGCAAGGCCTCCGTACTGGGTTTTATTGGCCGACAGCCCGAACAGACGCACATGACCTCGTCCAGCGCTGCGTCGGATGCCAACTCTTCGCCAACCAAAGCCACATGCCGCCAACTGCCTTACAGACTATCCCCATCACTTGGCCTTTCGCGGTCTGGGGACTGGATATGGTTGGACCTCTTAAAGGGGGAAGCCATAAGAAAAAATATCTACTAGTTATGGTGGACAAATTCACTAAGTGGATAGAGGCTAAACCGGTCAAAACGGCTGAGTCCGGCCCGGCGATAGACTTCATATCTGGTGTTGTGCACCGTTATGGTGTCCCACATGGCATCATCACTAACAATGGATCTAATTTCACAGCCGACGAGGTAAAAACCTGGTGTACTAATCTGGCTATTAAACTCGATTACGCCTCTGTCTACCACCCACAAACCAACGGTCAAGTCGAACGAGCCAACAGTCTTATTATGAGCGGCATAAAGCCCAGACTAGAGCGGTCTTTGAAAGAATCAGACAAGCACTGGGTTGAGGAGCTCGACTACGTACTCTGGGGGCTGCGGACTACGCCCAACCATACTACCGGATACAAACCTTTCTTCATGGTGTATGGCGCAAAGGCCGTATTGCCCTACGATATTATTCACGGCTCACTCGAGTGCGTATGTACGAAGAGAGTGAAGCCGAGCTTGATCGGCAGGACATCCTAGATGCCCCGGAGGAGGAACGCGATATCACAAAAGCCCGTTCAGCATTTTACCAACAGCAGGCCCGAAGATATCAAAGCAGAGAAGTATGGGCCAAGACTTACAACGTTGGCAAACTCGTTCCACGCCTGCCGGAGAAGAAAAAGGACAAACTCAAGCCCAAATGGGAGGGTCCCTTCATAATTGACGAAGTTCTCACTGGAGGAGCGTACCGTCTTCGCGATGCATCAGACAATCCCCTCAAGCCGAACCACTGGAACGCGGCCAGACTCCGAAGATTCTATGCCTAGCGCCAAACCCCTTGTTCGTCTCCTCCTCCCCTGTAGTTTCCATTATTATTTTTCTCTTTTCTGATTACTTTCTTCTTTCTCGCTTTAAAGCTTTGGTATGGCTAGACCACACACCATTGACACATACATCTTTAAATATGTACGCCACTTGTACCTGGGGGCTTCTTGGACAGAGGTTCTTGTCATTCCTTGAGCATCAAGCTCCTCACATGTGAGTTTTTCCATATGTACCTTTTCTTTACCACTATATGCATCGATATGACTTAAGTTTTGGCCAAGCTGGGTTGCCTGGCTCCTATGCTTATGCCCTACGTTCCCGTTAGTTCGGCTAGGGCATAAAGGGAGCACCTCTGCGATTGTTACTGCCGGGTCATCCGGATGTGTACCTCAGACTGGGTGAAGCCGAAAGCTAGCATTCTTAAGGGAATATTCGGTCGGTGAATTAAAGATGTTTTTTAAACTCACTCCATTGTGCACCTCCAGAAGTAATACAAACTGTGGTGCTCACATCACAATTCGGACATGTACATTAAATGCATGCACACCCAGGGAAAGGAACCCTTAACGGAACTATTCTCTCTGGAAGATGTTTCTTACGATATCAATGTAATATAACATAGCTAGCCGGATACAACTGTTCTGTTCAAGAAACTATGACCCCTACACCTAGTTTTCCATGCATACCCCAGCCTATTCGGCCGCGCCGGTATTTGGAAACACTCCACACCTTCGGCACGGGAGGTTGAAGCGAAAAGGTCTGCCTTGACATATGATATACAATTCAGCTGGGGTTCCACATAATGAGGAAAGTACACAGTCACTTGGACTCGACCACCTCCTCCTCTACACCTTCCAGCAGGCAGTCTAACTTACAATCCTGTTGGGAATATTTGGCGGCCACCTCTACTTGGTCATATACTAAACTAACGGGGATTTCTTCCCCATTCGACCCTAACGGTCCAACCCGGGCCATGTGATTTGGATCCATCTTGGTATATCACGTTTTCACCATGGCCCAGGCCTCTCGCGCGCCCTCTCGACAGGCTGATATCTTCCATAGTCAGATACGCCGCCACGCTCCCGTGAACAGCTCTACAAGCTCCTCCCACTACAAAAAAAGACACATCCGTGACATTTTGGGCCGAACGAAAAAAATTTCTGTCATACATATGACACTTCTATGACGATAATTGTGACAAAACCCGGTATCATCATAGATGTGGTGGGCTCCTACTTCTATGACAAAAAATCATGACAGAAAATGGGCTTTCGTCCTGGGCGGGTCGGGGACGCAGCTGCATGACATTCTTTGGGCCGTCCATGACGGAAAAAACCGTGGTAGAAGCGAGGGCGAGGAAAATTTCGAGGAGTTCCCGGTTACGGTGGGAGGTCGGCGACGAGCAATGCGCTGCTTTCTCTCGTGACATACACGCTGCAGTAGGCGTTGGCTCTAACTGAACCCGAGCGAGGCGTTGGGCTCTATCTGAACCCGAGTGATTGCATTGCATGCTACGCGTTACCGAACCCGAGCGATCGATCGATGGCTGTTAACTGAACCCGATGGAACAATTCCTTCGCTGCTGCTGCTAACTGAAGCTGATCGATTGGATGAACAGTGAGTGTTGCGGGGGGTTTGGATGAGCGATGGAGCGGTGGCGTTGCCTCTGGATGAACAGACCCCGTGGTGTGGAGGGCTGGATGAACAGATGAGCGGTGGAGGGGTGGCCGTGGAGGGTGGTTGAACAGGACCCCGTGGTGTGGAGGGCTGGATGAACGATACGGTGGAGGGTGCCCGTGGAGGGTGGTTGAGCGATGGCGGTGGAGTAGCGCGCGGTGGAGGCTGGATGAACAGGAGACCGTGGAGGCTGGAGGAGGTCGACGGTAGCCCGTGGAGGCTGGAAGAGGTCGAAGGTGGAGATGAACAGTATCCCGTGGAGTCCCGTTTTGCGGTACGCCACACCCCTCCCGATGTACATGACCCCCGTTTCGACCGTTCTGCGGTACGCCACACCCCTCCCGATCAACAGGACCCCCGTTTTGACCGTAGGAGGTCCCTTTCCTCCATTTTGCGGTACACCACACCCCTCCCGATCAACAGGACCCCCGTTTCGACCGTAGGGAGGTCCGCTTTCCTCCATTTTGGCGGTACGCCACACCCCTCCCGATCATCAGGACCCGTTCCAACGTAGGAGGTCCATTTCACGTTCTGCAGATGCGCCAGCCTCGTTTCCATCGCCTGTTCCATCCAAGCCCTCCCGATGAACACGACCACGCATTCCGTTCCGACCCAGCCGGTTGGCTCCCACGCGTTTCGTTGCCTCTCGATGAACACATCCGTTGCCTCCCGATGAACACGACGCATTCCGTTGCCTCCCCATGAACACGACGACGACGCTGTTTCTCCGTTCCGACCCAGCCATGTACACGAGCCCTCGCCGTACGTATGCGTGAGTAGGCGTTCGAGACCCCGCCCGTATGTACACATACGTGGCCGTATTTTCTTTCTTGCACCCTGGCCGCTGTACGTACGTGTACATGCTACGTGCGCGCCTCTACATCCACCAGTATATATGTACGTACACGTTCGCGACCAGAATGACAACGCTACGTACGCTTCGACCAGGTGGGTCCCGACTGTCAGGCAATTCCTTGCCTGCGAAGATGTAGCTGGTGGGTTCCAGCAGTTAGGGGTCGAATCTTTTTTTTGCGCGGACGCACTTCCTTGCGTGCGAAGATGTAGCTGGTGGGTCCCAGCAGTCAGGGGGGCGAATCGTTTTTTTTGCCCGGACGCACTTCCTTGCGTGCGAAGGTGTAGCTGGTGGGTCCCAGCAGTCAGGGGGGAAACTTTTTTTTCACAAAATACGGTGGCCTGTCCGGTGGGTCCCCACTGTCAGGTGGAGGAATAATTGTTTTGCACGTAATAAGGAGGCACTTCCTTGCAGCGGCCGTGGACCCAGCTGTCAGCCTCTCCACGCACAGTACTCTTCCGATGGAAGTCGGTCGTTGACCACATTGACCACGCCGCGCCGAGAGCACCACGGCGGTGGACGACGGCGAGGCCTAAGAAGGGGACGACACGGAGGCAGGGAAGACTCGGCAGTTGTTTCCCACGCGGAGGGGAAGACGATCGCATTTAGGGTTTATTGGTTCGCCTACCATCGCGGAGAATAACAGCAGGTGTGGGTGAGTAGAGGATGGCTAGGCCAACAATGGGAGTACGGTGGGCGGTGGCGCTTTCTTGGCAAAGACCTGACCCAGCGAGGAGGAGGAAGCAGGCAGTCCCACCGGCGCTTGTTTGAGCGGCTAGAGCAGGAAGAGCAGATATTGAAGAAGCACGACAGTTGTTGGATGGACATCCAACCACACCGCTTGTCGTCAACCTTTTTTTTAGGAAAGCCTCAAATCTGTGGAAAATAGCATACATCCCATCTGCCATTATTTCTAATAATTTACAGCCCATTTCCTAATTCTTAAGTTTTTTTGGAGCCCATATTCTTTTTGTCAGCATTACAGCCCATATTGTGGCCAGCGGTGGGAATAGTAGGGCGGTGAGGCCTCATGGCAACCTGACCCCGCAGGGAGGCAGGAGCATGCGGCACGACCGGAGCTGCTTTGGGCGGCTCGAGCAAGAAGACCAGAGGTTGAAGAAGCACTACGGCCGTTGGATGGACATCGTACGGTCACTGGAGCTAGAATGTTTCATATTGACTAAGTTGAGAAAGCCCTTTGTCCCCGTCAACTTAGTAGGCCCACAAGACAGCCTCCCACCAAGATGGGTCCCAGATAGCCGGGGGAGTATTCATTTTTTTGTGCGTAATAAGGAGGCACTTCCGGTGGGTCCGAGATGACAGCGGGGGGAACGTTTTTTTTGCAAAATACGGTGGCCCGTCCGGTGGGTCCCAGCAGTTAGGGGGAAACGAGGAATAATTATTTCCGTGTAATAAGGAGGCACTTCCTTGCGACTGCCGTGGACCCAGTTGTCAGCCTCTCCACGTACAGTACTCTTCCGATGAAAGTCGGTCATTGACCACATTGACCACGCCGCGCCGAGAGCACCACGACGGTGGACGACGGCGAGTCCTAGGAAGGGGACGACGCGGAGCCGGGCCACGGGAGGCAGGAGCAGGCGGCACGACCGGCGCTGCTTTGGGCGGCTGGAGCAAGAAGACCAGAGGTTGAAGAAGCACTATGGCCGTTGGATGGACATCATACGGTCATTGGAGTATTGACTAAGTTGACAAAGCCCTCCGTCCCCGTCAACTTAGTAGGCCCACAAGTCAGCCCAACAATATGGTGGGTCCCAGCTAGCAGGGGGTATTCATTTTTGGGCGTAATAAGGAGGCACTTCCTTGCGTGCGAAGATATAGCTGGTGGGTCCGACCTGTCAGCGGGGGGAACGTTTTTTCGCGAAATACAGAGGCCCTTCCTGTGGGTCCTAGCTGTCAGGTGGAGGAATCATTATTTTGCACGTAATAAGGAGGCATTTCAGTTAATTCAGTAGCGGCCCCTATTCCTAATGATTGCTTTGAGATTTGTAATAATTTTGGCCATGTTAGTTTTGAGCATTGTGCGCGTGATTCGAATTGCGTGGCTCATGAGCTAGCTAGAAGGGCTAGGGTTGATCCTCCGGGTGTGTACGGTGGGGCGGTGAGGCCTGTGCGGTAGCACAGCCGACCTTGAGGAAGGAAGGGAAGCGAGCAGTCCAGGCGCTTGTTTGAGCGGTGGAGCAGGAAGAGTAGAGATTGAAGAAGACGACGGCCGTTGGATGGACATCCAACGATATCTGAACCATCTGTGGAAAGCCTCAAATCTGTGGAAAACAACATACAACCCATCTGCCATTATTTCAAATAGTTTACAACCCATTTGCTAATTCTTACGGGTTTTTTGGAGCCCATATTGTTTTTGTTAGCATTACAGCCCATATTGTGGCCACGGTTAAAAAATTATACGAAATTTTGCATATGTCAGTGCGGTTTGAATTGTTTTTAATCCCGAAATTTCGAGTCACATTCAGACTGATTTTAAAAATAAATGTATATCAATATAAAATCCAATAAATTGTCCATGCATAAAAATCAATGCAATTGAAAATCTCGAAATGAAAAAAGATATTTGAAACTATTTGTCGGTTTGATGTGTTTTAAAAATGTACATCCCATTTCTCATTCTTGATAGGCCATTTTCTCGGCCACCAATGAAGCTCTCCTCGTCTTGAAAGATTTGCAGCCCAACAGGCACGATAAAGTGACTTACTTGACAAATCACAAAAAACTGGGCTAGCCATTTTCAAAAGAAAAAAACTACTGGGCTGGTCTATTGTAAACATAAAAGAAAAGGCTGTCTAGACAGCGAGTGTCCCGCACAGCCAGTTGACACCCTGCTTCCGTCTAAAAACCAAATTAGATAAATGCCACTCCAATTATGGCGATTCATAAAAATGCCAATTGTAATTTCCAAACTTTGAAAATGCCACTGCAATTTTTGCAAACTTTGAAAACGCATACTGCAGTTTGCAAACTTTGAAAACGCCCACTCAGGACTTCAAAAAATGCCACTAGAAATGGCATGAAATGGCATTTTTCAAAGTTTGGAAATTGCAGTGGCATTTCGCGGAGGCATTTATCAAATTAACCCAAAAAGAAATTAACAGGGCGAGCTGCTGGGTCCCTGGTGTCAGCCGCTCGTTGTGCAATTCTCTCATTTATTGTCTATGTTGACAATGGCATGGGACCCAGATGTCGGAAATCCACTAGGAGGATCCATTTTTTTATTGGCTTGAAATAAGGAGGCACTTGCTTGCATACTGCCATGACCTTGGCGGGTCCCTGCTGTCATCCTCTCCATGTACAATCATCTCCTGATTGTGTACGCGTCAACTTGCTAGGCCAACAAGTCAGCCTCTAAACCGGTGGAGGACAAGTACAGCCCATTTAAAAAAATAACAGCCCATTCCATACGTTCAAACGGAAAGGTCAACATTGAGAGCAAAGTAACAGGTCTAATCCACATATAGAGTACTAAACTTCCACGTTGACAACCATCATAGCCAAGTTAACTATCTACTCCCACTAGACAAGTACTAACTTACTCTTAGCTAACTAGACGATGCCAGCAGTACACACTAAACGTCGGCACCGGCGTCCTGCGCCTCGCCTCGGACTTGCCAGAGGTGCGATAGGGCGCGTTAATCGCGCGCGTTGGCCCTTTCCATGCCGGCGTGGTCCACCGAAGCTTCGACTTCCAAGCGGGAAACCCACTTGACGAGCTGGTAGTAAAAATCGGCGTCACGAACGCGTGCATGCCCGTCAGCCTCCAGGGCTATTTGCCGGGCGCCGGCCTCCACGTAGTCGGCCCGATTCTTGGGCGCTCGCCGCGACTTCAGAGCGTCGATGCGCTGCTGCTCCATGTCCTGGCGGCGCAAATCGGCGATACGCTGCTCCTCCGCCAGGTGGTCGCGCTCCAACAACTCCTGCTCCTCCGCCATGCGGTCGCGCTCCAACAACTCCTCGATCTGCGCATTGCCATTATGCATAGAATGCCTCCTTCCTCCGTCTGCCTTCCGGTGAAAAACCGAACACTAATTCCAGCGGTGACCGCCTCCGGGCATGGCGGACGTGGAGAGCGACGTCGGGCCGGTGGGGGCTTATGAGGATATGGCGAGTTGGGTCACGGTGGCACTGGAGAAGGCCAGGAAACAATACTTATAGGGGGAAGGTAGTGCGACGGTCATCGAAATTCAATGCATAATGGCTTAGGCGCCAGCTTGCCGTGGAAAACTAGGGAAACTGAAATTATGACTGTGCCATCCGGTCCCGTCTTGGTCGCATGCCGGCATGGCGGTCAAACGAGTGCACTCGAATCATCTCCCTCCTTTTCAATAATGATTTCATGGATTTAAAAAGCCCGTAACAATTAAAGCGTATCTTTTTTCGCATCAGTTAGCTACCTTAATTACGGCCGGCTGCATGAAGTCACTCAGAATCGATATCATGCAGTACGCAAAGTAGCATGCAACGAGTCGCAGCCAATGGCACGCATGCAGCCACTTAAATCGCTGGAATTAATTAGGCTTAAACTTCTGCATGCCGTTAATTATTGCCATGCCTTGGTCTTGCTGCTTTGCTCACGTGACTAATAAACCCGGACGGAGGGAGTACCTTGGTTGGTGAGAGGTTTGAATTAAGCCCTGCAAACCGGAAAGGAGGTACTAGTACGTGCGTGATCCACTATTTATTCATGTAGGATCGAGTAGGTCGTTTCTTGAATTGAGCCCTGCAAACCGGAAAGGAGGTAGTATGTGCGTGATCCGCTATTTATCCGTGTAGGATCGATAGTGTAGCTTGTCAGTTTCTTCAGAGGTAGGCATTTTTATCCGTGTAGGATCGATAGTGTAGCTTGTCAGTTTCTTCAGAGGTAGGCATTTTTATTCAAAAAACTACCACTTCGCATCTTGCGTCGCAAATAAAACTGCTAGGAGCGCATTTGTAGCCTAGCTAGTGATCGATCAATAACTTGTAAACATTGAGCGAACAGAAATAAGTAACTGTAATGCATCTCAATGATTCACAGATCATATACAAATATGTAGCTCCAAAAGTAAAGATTAGCCACTTCGGATCTTGCGTCGCAACTAAAACTAACTAGTACGATTCCCATACATAAGATCAACATGTTAATGCATCTCAATGATTCACAGATCATATACAAATATGTAGCTCCAAAAGCAAAGATCAAGAAAAAACATCTGTTCTTCCTACTAACATGGATGCTTCTCTTGGCCAAAATTCAAGATGGTGAAAGACAAATTTGTTTGTGAAGTCTACAATTCCTCTTGCAAACGTAAGAGGTTTCACCAACAATTTGGAACCATGAGAATGAACCACACATGATGGAGGAACATCCACTGCAATATGATTTGGTCTTCTCTCGATCACACCGCGAGACTATTTTCGGAATACAAACTTTAACTTAGGGAAAATGATGCCCATTGTATAATCAGACCAAAGCACCTAGTGTTGGCTAGTAAATAGTACAGTACTACTTTTCTGTAGTCCATGAAGTGACTATCCAATCTTTGTGTCTATTTTCAAATGGCACTGCATGCAGTGACTATACTATTCTCTTGTGCAGTTCAACCAAAATTGCGGACACTTTGTTTGTTTGCCAAATAGCAACGGGTAGACATCTCTGTCTGCACAAATATCAAGCAGCTAGTAAACATATACCACACCGTGTTCGCAGTGATGGAAGGGGTGAAATCGATACAACCGAAATTGAGCATCCAATCATTGAATCCTGTCCTGCACCTCGAAAGTAGGTCCACCCTGCCAATAAATTCACATGCAAACCACTAGTATTACTATCTAATGACAGTACAAAAAGAGTAGCAAGATAGTAGCAAACCATGTACCTTCGTAATGAACAGCTCATAGTGCCACCAATTGGATATAAAGGTTTGGAAAAAAACATGCTCCTAATGTTGAACCAGTTGGAATTTTGTGCAGCTCCACTAAAATCAAGCATCCCTGTTTGCATAGATATTGAAAGTGTGATTACTATAAAAGTGGCACTAGTTGACGCATAGACTCACAAATATAAGCATTCCAATTTCTTAATGGGAAAAGGTAGCAAGACTATTTCTAACCACCTGTTTGAAGGAATAAATAAAGCAACAACGGCTGATGTCAGGAAGGCATACATAGTTTTTTATGAAAAACTGAGCCATTCCTGACATTTCCTCTTCTTTTAAGCAAATTTTGTGCAGTTCTACTAAAATAAAATGCCATCACCGCCTTGACAATTTAGTAACACTGTACAAAAGGAAATGACTTAACATTACATCATGATGTCGGGTATGTAGTAGACAGGCATTAGAGAGAAACATACAGACCTCCTCCGATAACATAACACTACTAGGAAAAGTCCTACTAATGGCGCACTACCGGTGCGCCATTAGTACCACGCCATTAGATTTTTTTTCTAATGGCGCACCTGTGGTGCGCCATTAGTATCTGGTATACTAATGGCGCATCTGCTGGTGCGCCATTAGAATAGCCCATGGTGCGCCATTAGTATCTGGTATTCTAATGGCGCACCACATAGAAGTGCGCCATTAGAATAGCCCATGGTGCGCCATTAGTATCTGGTATTCTAATGACGCGCCACATAGAAGTGCGCCATTAGTAACAATAATTTTTCAGAATTTTTTTCTTAATCTCAGGTCACTATGGCTTAATCTCGGGTCAAATCGCACTCCGTGGTCAAACTTCCCAAAAGGTCACCCATCCTCACACTACTCCAGCCCAAGCACGCTTAACTTCAGAGTTCTATCCAACCCCAAAGAATAAATTTCACTTCACAGGCACTTGTTGATATATCTAGCATATCAATCCTATTATACCTTGTTCATGTCTAGGACTTTGTTCATGTTCATGACTATGATGAAATTTTGAAAAATATTTCAAACTTCCGGTCATATTACGTATCATTTTTAAAAAAAAATGAAAAAAAAAATTCAAAACCAATTTTTTTTCTGTTACTAGTGGCGCACCACATCCACAGTGTGCCACTAGTAAGTTTGAAATTTTTTGAATTTTTTTGCCTCTAGATCTTGAAAGGCCCGTATCTTTTTTCCTGTTAGGTTTTTGGGGATTTTGAAAATGTTTAACGGGGTGTAACTTTTCGAGTAGATGATTTTTCATATAAAAACGTTTGCATCCGAGTTCGTATGCAAAAGTTATGCCCATTTTACAAATTTCCAGAGAGATTTTGCAAATAAAGTCGAAATTCATATTTGTAAATTTTCCCAACAACTAGACCACATATCACATGGGAAACTTATTTTCTTTTATTTTTTTGACATTTCCATCATTTTCTTTTATTTTTTTTAAACTGAAAATGCGATCCACTAGGGGGGGGGGGTGCATTCGGTGTTGGGGCAAGTTAGTAATGGCGCACCGTGGGGTGGTGCGCCATTACTAGTTAAACTAGTAATGGCGCACCACACCCACGGTGCGCCATTACTAGTATTGAATTTTTTTTAAAAAAAACTTAGTAATGGCGCACCAGTGGGCAGTGCGCCATTACTAGTTAAAACTAGTAATGGCGCACCGAGACATGGTGCGCCATTAGTAACAAATATTTTTTAATTTTTTTACTTTTTTTCAAAACTACTAATGGCGCACGATGGGTGTGGTCCGCCATTACTATGTCAACATAGTAATGGCGCACCACTCCCACCGTGCGTCATTAGGAGTTTTAAAAAAAATAATTTTTTTTACTAATGGCGCACCGTGGGATGTGGTGCGCCATTAGTATTTGCACACTAATGGCGCACCAACACATGGTGCGGCATTAGTATTTAGTAATGGCGCACCACATGTACAATGCGCCATTAGTGTCCATCCCATCTATAGCCCTTTTCCTAGTAGTGTAATGAACATTAATTTTAACAAAGGTGTGACTAGCTTTACCGGGATAATTTGAGTGAACTCTACACCCTCTGTTCCTTAATATTAGACGATTTCACGATTCAATTTAAAGTACCCAAACGTCTAGTATTTAGAAAAACAGGTAGTAGTTTTCTTGAGCACATATATGGGAAAGCTTGCCACACTTTATTTATGTCCATACGCTAATGCAACACCATTTGAATACTACAAATAGACACTAATCCAGTGGCTAGTGCAATAGTAGAGTAGTTAGTTTATTACAGGGTACAGTACAATGGTTTTACTGAACAGATTTCAATAAACTCTAGCACTGGAAGATTTCTATAAGAATTAACAATACAAAATGTAAAGGTAACAAGTTTCAGCATTGGTACACTAGCTGTGCATGAGCATTAAACCAAATATAGAAGTCTGAAGGTAACTAGCATTACTAACTAATGATGATAAAAAAACTTGCAAACCATGTACCTCCAAGGTAAATATCATTTCGAACTCGGGGACCTTAAAATTGCTATCCCAATCTTGATAATCGATCAAACATAAAAACTTGATCGAGCGAATCAAGAGAACAGCCGGAGGAGGAGGTGCCCACTCTTGACCTTTCCTCTTGTCTTCATAATTGTCTATGTAGTTTAACCAAAATAAAATGACATCAGCGCCTTGGCATTTTGGTGACACTGTACAAAAAAATTAACTTATCTCATGAAAGTGAGGTATGTAATCTATAAGCATTAACAGTACAAAAATCTGAAGGTAGTAACAAGTTTCATCGTTGGTATACTGGTTGTGCAACAGCATTAGAATGCCTTAGCTGAAAAATCTTTAATACATCCACAATCAACAGCTAACCTTGACATGATCCAGCGACATTAAATGGCGCTGCTTAAATTTATCTGTGGCATTAGACTAAGAGCGGCATTAGTTAAATGTGGCATCACTTTAGCAGTAGCATTGCTTGACTTGACTGCTGGCGTTATACTAACAGCAAAAAAAGTGGCAATAAGAGCATGGGAGGCCCATTCGGACAAAGGGCGACCAAAGACGATGTACCTCCATGGACGCAAAGTGGTGAGGGAGGTATGGTTTCCCAGAGCAACAAATATCCATGCAGCATATGTGGATTACGTCCCATTTTTGTTCTCTTTAGCCACCTTTTTCCTATGTGAGGACAACAAACCGATTGACCTGTCATTCTCTATTGCGTTGTCATGCCTTTCTACCCTTCTTCAACCAAGAGACATGAGACTCGTTCCTTAGCTACTGATTTCCCCCTTTTCAACCTAGATGCAGGTTTGATGCCTACTCTCTTGGACAGTATAGTCTCCCTTCCTTTCCTTATTCAACACAGACATGCATTAGTCTGCATGACGCAGGGTTTCCTTTAATAGTGCAAATTATGGTTTTCGTCTGCGTGGCCAGCAGAGCAGAGGATAGCAAATTGGGAAGATGGTGGAGTGGAAAAAGATCCATATGCAACGATGTGCCAGATGGGGCAATAGAACAAGGGTATGGTTCGAAAAGAGGTAGCATACCTGAGGGTTGGCGGGAAGTGGCTTCGCTCGTGGTCGCTGCCCTCCGCACACACTACGGCAGCGAGCTTGGGGACGGAGAGCCATCCGCTTGAGGCGCTTAGGTTTGAGAGCACGTCCTTGTCGTCAGTGCGTGACCTCTCTCGCCGCCGACGAGTGCATCAACGCTGCACGTCCTTTTCTTCCCCGGCGGATCTGTGACCACCGGTGAGGAGGGAGAGAGGGGCCGTCTTTTTTAGATCTGGAGAGAGGGTGGTAGTGTGAGAAGAAAGTGGGCAGCCCTTGGCAAGAAAGCGCTGAAGCTCCAGCCTATATATCTTCTTTATACTACTAGTACTAGAGGTGGAGTAGTGGTAGAGTAGTTTATTTTTTCTCTGCGTACAGTACAAGTTAGTCATGTTTCAAAACTGAACGACACACCATTAAAAAATAAAGGTCGATAACTAATGCGGCACCTTGGGCCAACACGGCCAGATCGCATTTTGCACGAGAAATTACACACCATGTTTCGTTGACATGTGGTCCCGTTCCACATATCAGTGAGACGACGGTGAGTAGTAGGAGTATTTCCGAACCGACGTGTAGGCCGGGGCGCCCCTTCGTGAACCGTGGCAAACTGGCAACTGTCCACCGACTCTTCGTCTGTCCCTCTCGATTTGGAACTGCTATCGCACGCTCTTCCTCTCCCTCCTCCATTTTACTTCAGCCCTTCACCCTTTCTTCTGCCATTGTTAGATCGTGTTCTCCATGGAGGGAACAGGACGGAAACGACCCCGTTATTCTTGCCCCAATATGAAAGATGACGTGGTGGAGGAACTCATTGATCGGTGCGATGTCATCACCTCGGCTAGCATGTCAGGTTCGTTCAAGCCCATTCTTGACTCAACTAATAACATCATTACAAGGAACCCAAGAGTCAAGGAACGATTTGATCTCCCCTATCTTGTTCGCCGTGACCCTGATGACTGGCGCCATCACGACGGAGGCCTCGCCCTATGCAAGTTGATGCCACTTGATAATGATATGTATGATGTTAAGATGCCATCGCTTGAGGGCAAGGCTTGGGCAGGCGTAAATGGAGATTGGGTTGTTTACATTTGGTCCAACTACGAGTGGGAACTTGTGAATGTGTACACTCGTGACCGGGTTCCACTTCCAAAAATCTCAGCAGACTGCCCAGAGGTTGAGCACACCGGTATTGTATGCACGTTCAAATACAATCACGGTGACTGTCTTCTACGGAAGATAGCAATTTCTCGAGTCCCAAACCGCTCTTGGAATTACAACAACTATGAAGTTGTTGCTATCTTCAACAAGCTTGTTGCCGTCCTCAGTGGTTTGACTGGATGGATATTGCTCAAAAATCAATTTATGTACACGGATGAGTACTGTGATGCAATTCAATACGAGGGCCTTGTGTTTGCTGCCACCACTCGTGGCACTGTTTTTGCATGGCATCCTCGTTGTTTTGGTACGTTTGTCTTCCATCGTAATTATAATTGTTTCATCCACATGCATGCGGGTTAGCAAGTTTCCCTTTAGTGCATAGTATCTTAGATTAGTATCATAGGTGGTCTCATTTATTGCCATGCATGACACGTAGTAGCATCACATTTATTATGTTACGGTATCTACCTATGTTACTATAACCATCTCTCTCTTCCTTAATTGCCTGCCACATAAGCATGTTTGCGAGTCCCAAGTGCATGATACTACTTATGTTACCCCCACTATGGCCAGCCTTATGAATTAACCTTCTTCTTGTGTTTCCAAGGTCCTGTGAACATTCCACCACCTATACTTGAAGATTTTTATAACCAAGGGGGAGATGATGATGGTGATGATCACGAGCATGAGGACGAGCAACGCCCATATACTATTTGGCGCTGGCAACTAATTCGATGGATCACCTCTTCTCGTGTGTATACAGCCCATCGATGATGTTCTCGCTAAGGAAGCAGGTGTAGTCTCCCATGGTCGCACTCTCCGGACCTATCCCAACACCTGTTGCATGGTATTCGGGATGGATACTAGTGTGCTAGCGCCAACTCCTTCTCCCTGGTACAAAATTGATAGTCTTGGAGACAACTCGCTCTTCCTTGGACAAAACTATCCAATGATGGTGAAAGGCGATCCAACTGCTGTTGACACAACGTTACTACCATTTATGAGAAGCAACTGTGTCTATTCCTCGGACATTTGGGTGGTTCCCTACCCCGGTATCGATATAGTAGGCTGCTTCACTGGATGATCAGTCCTGCGTTGGTCTCCAGATCGACAATGGATGGCCCGTCCCAGAGAATCACTTTTGGTTCAAAGCAAGTGTTTCCAACGCCGAGGAATGGTTGAGTTGAAGTTCATTTCATTGCTTGTTATTTTTTGTGTGGTGAAAACTTTAGTATTTATAATGTATCCTCGTTGTCGATGTGGGTTGATGACCTGTTGTATGTAATAAAATGATATGCCCGTGATAAACTTACTAAATTTATGAATGGCTTTCAAGTTGCTTCGTGGAGTGAGTGGTGCGACGAGGCAAAAAATATTTTCTGAATACATAATTGTACGTGCATTGCAACATGTTATCGGATGAGGCCAATCAACAATAGTAGTACACTATTTGTACTAGCTTCACATGCTTCGCGCGTCGTGCGGGTGTTTTTACTGTAGCCATATTGTACTACGTAACCAGCACCTCGAATCCTCGATACTAGTAGTACTATATAGTAGTAGGAGTAGTAGGGTGGCATGGGTCAGAACAAGCATTCATGTCCAGGAGTACGGCACACGCCACCAGCACAACTTCCATCTGACACCATATTTCTTGGAGTCCGTGCTGGAGCAATCTCTTCAACCTCATCATTTCTCTAACTCAGCCATCTCAAGGCGAGCGAGGTGGGGGTTTGCCGATAGTCGGTTTCCTTAACTGCGGTCCCACTTGTAAGGCCAACTGCAACGCACGACCCCAAACGGACCTCCGTTTTGCACGAACTCCAACGATAATTTTGACTAGAAAAGCAAGACCAAAGAAGACAAGAACCACAATAATACATTTTACTACTCCTGTAAGTTGGATTAGTGCCTTCTCGATGCATTCATTGTTGATCTGCGGAGGCTCGATCTTGTGTGCTTCTTTCTTCTTCGAGTGTAAAGAAGTAGACGTTGCTTCCTCGCATCTAGTCTCAAGTCTAGCCTCTATTCTAGTACTCCCTCCGGTCCATATATCTCTGTGTCTAAGCAAAGAACACACATACCAAGTAGGAGTATCAACAAGTGCACTAATCTCATCTATAGCCTCTGTGCTAGCTAAAAGTGATAGAACATCTACTAAATTGTGCTCTATCAATATATGGATGTACTCTTCTTCCCAATAGAAAAACTTGCATCCATTCTACTCCCTCCGTTGCACAATACATGCCTTCTATTTGTCAAAATATATATGTATATAGACATGTTTTAGTATATAGGTACATCCATTTTTGGACAAATGGAAGTCAAGTATTTTGGAACGGAGGGAGTACACAATAAAATTTTTAAGTTAGCACAACTAGTCTAATCCGAGAGCACAACCGAAGATTTGGTCGGGTTCTTCCTCCTTTTGCCGACACGTGGAACATCCAGCATCCAGGTCATGTCACGAAAGAAAATAGAGTGGTAGTTGAAGCCACGAGATGTGCATCTTGGGTTAAACTGTAAATATAATCTTACTACTCCTGAGTAACTCCAAAAGCGGCCACCGAAGATCTTTCTTGGATTTGTTTTTCATCACCAGCACGTCGAGGTGAAAGGTGTGCAGGTTTAGTGGGTCCGCTTGCGTTTTCACTGACATGTGGGACCGCATGTGAGCAAACAGACGATGGGCTCCCCGCATCCGCTGGCTGGCTGAGAAGAGAGATACAGGAGTGCTGAGCATGGACTGCAGGAAATTTGTTCTACATACCTCGATATAGGCTCGATATAGTGGGGTGGCATGGGCCATAACTAGCATTGACGTCTAGCAGTACGGCACACGCCACTCACACGAGTCCCATCCGACACCAATTTTCTTGGAGTCCGTGCTACAACCATCTCTTCTCCCTCCTGTTTTCTCAGCCATCACGCGGTGGGCGGGATGGGGGTTTGCCGATAGTCGGTTTGCTCAACTACAGTCCCACTTGTAAGTGAAAATGCAACACCACACACATTCCCGCTTGAGCGGCGTGCCGGACCAACCATGTGGGGGTGCGACGCGAACACGGAAGGCTTTTCCTTTTGAACTCGTAACTTGTAAAATGTTGTTCTGCTCCATGGCGCGATCAATAGAGTAATGAGAAGTTTGGTTCTGGCGCCATTCATGCATGGAGTACGTACGAAAATTATGAAGTTGATGCGAAAGGTAAGATAATTACTGTAGTATCATATACTACTACATGGATTTGACGGAAAGATAAAAATACATACGGATCCATCAACGACATCCTCACACCCTAGTGCGCCGGGTCACCAACCGACGTGTGAGGAGCAGCGGCGTTGGCGGCGAGCTCAACGTGCTTCTGAATAGTGCCATCCAAGGTTGCCCTGCGGTCCAAGAAGGCCAGTGTCCTATCGTCCTCCTCTTGCATGCACGTAGACGTGGGTGATTATGTCCATGGTGTCTTGCTGCGCCAGGCGCTGCGGTGAGCGCGACCTCGAGGTGGAGATTCTCCAGCGCGACGGCGGGCAGTCTCAGGGCCACCAATGCGTCGAAGAGGTTGTCACCATAGTATTTATTTACAGAGGGAGTAGTACATTTTTTGTGACATGCATTACTAGATATTGCTAGTCAAATACTAAAATCCAGATGGACGTGGTAGTACTCCTAAATCCAGACGGTGGTGCTACTAGTACTAGTAGTAGTACTACCAATGTAGTACTCACAGGGAGTACTAGGACTATACTACCCGCTGGTCAAATTATTACGTGCATGCTCCTCACGGTGAAGTGACAAGACCTGCTACCGGAGATGACACCTGAGTATAGGCACCGTGTTCGGCATACCATAGTCAGCCTCACCGTCTGCAGGTCACTATCATCATGGCTGTAGAGCTAGCCTGCATACAACTAGCCTTGTTCGACATAATTTCCCATGCGTAGATGCCCGTGCATTGCACGGAACAACAAGATTGGGGGTGGACGGCGCTGGCAGCGGCCATCGCGCCAGATTTTTCCATGGCCTTCTAGATGTGGTGGGGGGGAGATAAGGCTGATTGTGAGAGACAAGGAGTTGTTTGTAAATAGGGAACAAGTGCGGGCATCTTTCTGCAAAAATGGAGAAGCTTGGTTTGTATGCGCCAAATCTAGATCCGACGGCTATTGGTGAAAGATGGGAGGCACAACATCATCACCAATTCAGGACCTGTTTGATTCGCAGGATTTTGAAAACACAGGAACGGGAGACGACATTATTACAAGTTTCAAACTGATATTACAAATGTTAGGAGTAATGCTGCACCTAGGAAGAGGGAATTACTAGGAAGTTTATGTAAGAATTTTCGTTACTTTAGGTGGATGCAGCGTTATCGTACAAACTAAAATCCACCGCCCTGACAAGTCACTAATGGGAAAATAAGTTTTCGAGTCTCTGGCCACTTGATGTTTCAAAAACAAATTCAGCTTATGCGGAGACTTTGTCAGGCTTAGACGCTTGCGGTGATCAGCACGCCATTCATTGTTGCGCCATAGAATGCCAAACCTCATTACCTTGAGCACACTTGCCTCCAGAACAAAGAACCTGGACAATTTAATCTCAGATGTGCTACCTCGGTAGTTGATCAAATCAATTTCTGTAAGATGGAGATTAAGGCATTCGATGAGATTGCTATAGTGCAGCACATTTTTCACTTTCGGGTCTTTTTTTATCTGCAAAAGAAGAGAACATATTAGAGCAGCTGGCTGCATAAGATTGCCGTGTCATCAAGAGGTACCAATATCATTCTCTCATATGATAGGGTTGGTTGGCTAGTGATATTTCTCTCTCTCTCTCTCTCTCTCTCTCCCCCTCTCTCTCTCTCCATCTTTCTGTTTCCTCTCATTTAACTAGGAGCACATGAAGAGCTTGGGCATTTGTTGCCTTCCACTATGTGGCCGATGCCATATTTATCAAAAGTATGCCACATAATAAGCATCGATGTCAAATCAAAAGATTTTGGCACCGCTCTCGCGATGTGAAAGAGTTGGCACCGCTGCACATGCACCCACATGTATAAACAAATCAATCAAACCAACTACACCAGCCTCTCACTCTCCCAAACAAGTGTTTTTTATTGCCTCGGTCCTCTCTCTCTCCCACGCAGTGTTTTTTTCATTGCGTGAGTTAATTTGGCACCAGAGCAAAGTAGGTGATCCATTTTGGGACACCAGGTGAGCAATGGAGGGGCATCGATGCCAAATGCATCACAAGTGAATTTGGCACGTGTTTTGGCCTACATATCCCACTTTTGTACTCCCGCCGTCCCAAAATTCTTGTCTTAAATTTGTCTAAATACGAATGTAATCAAATGTAAGACAAGAATTTTGGGACGGAGGGAATAGTACCTCGTATTTAGTATAACATTTTGACCATAGATTTCCCTAAGAAAATGCCAATGCATGTCACTAAAAATTACACCATTTGAAATTATGTTCAAATACGAATCCAACGATATAGTTCTTAGTGACATGCATTAACATTTTATCAGTTAAATCTATGGTCAAATTTTGATACTAGTACAAAATTGGAAGAGTAAACCCGGACGGAGGTAGTACTTGCCCTTAGGGTAACCATAGAGTTACTGGAGTAGTCTAAGTTACTTTCCACTATGACTAGCCTAGGCTACTATAGTAGTACAGCATAAAAATGATGCAGGTGATCATGTGAGAAAAAAATACTAAAAACATTTCTTTCGGTGCAGTGCGTAGATGTAGTTTTGAACACTAAACTTGTCATCGTAATTTGGGAAAATTACGAAAAAATTGAGCTACGTTGTGATTACCGTTTACTAATAGGAAAGAAGTTTCACCTCGATGAGTAGCTTCTCCGTGCATGGAAATCATGTAAGGAATCCAAGAACTTGATCCAGATTGGGGCCGATAGATTTTAGTGCTAAGATCTTCACTGTGCGCATGGACTGGGTCAAGCTTGTGGGAATCATTTTCTGGAAGACGGTCGTAAATACATCATGGAGAAAGTTAAAAATGTGAATTTCAAGAAGATGGAGAAGAAGATGAGTGTTGTACCTGAACGATTACGGATCCAATAAAGAGTTTGGAGAATTTGGCAGACGAGTAAACCAACGCTGTCAATTTCGGCGCGTCAATGACCCTGATTTTTGTTGGACCTTCTAGATCCGATACAAGCAATCTCTCAAGGGAAGGCGCATTCTCAATGACCATAACGTGGAACAGCTGGAGTGATGTCTTCCCAGTTGATGTCTTGTTGCGGGGCCAGCAAGACACATAAATCCATCGGAGATTCGTTGAGGTGATGTGGAGGCTAATGAACCCGTGGATCTGCTCAAGACGAAGGTACTCGAGCGCAGTATAGCTGTGGAGCAGGTGCTCCATAGCCTTCTTCGAGATGACAACGTCGAAGAGGTCGAGCTGCTTGAGTTGAGGGAGAAGAAGGGCGGGCGCAGCATTAATCTGGGGAAGATAGCAGGAGCTGAAGCTGGCGCGGCGCAATGTTGGCGTGAGGCGGAGCGCGGACGGAGGCAGAGAGCGACATCATCTAGCTTCAAAGCTGAGCTCCCCGAGCTGATCTAGGGCGGGGGATAAGAACCACTCGTCGAACTTGGGTTGGACCTTGCAGTTGGTACTGAACATGCGGATGTCAAGGCGTCTGGCTGGCCCCGTGTGCGATGAAAGGATCTTGGGGACTGCGGCCATGCATTTGCCCTCCCCGTCGCAGAGGCAGCTGTCGACGGTGAGGTTGAGGGGGATGCAGCTCCAGAGGGGGCGCCACCGCCGGGAGAGCAGGGCGGTCCGCACGGCAGATTTGGTGGGGAGGAGGCCGATGATGATGAGCAGCATGTCGTCGGAGAGGCTGCTGATGAAGTCCTGGCTCGCCAGATGCGGTTTTGGCTCGAGCCGCCTCTGCTTGTTGTCTGCCTCGCCGTCCATCTCAACCGGCGGCGACGCTGGTGTACACGTGTGCTGGTGTGTGTTGTGTCTTTGGGTGTGCTTGGTCGTCCTACATGCATGCCTCCGCGCGATGGTGAATTGTCTTGTGAGTCGTCCTTCACGCCGCAAGAAGTTTGCCCTCTAGTTTACTTATTTTCACCCACCGCCACATGGGCCAAAGACAAAGAAGATACAGAACACGAGCTGACAACGCAGCATGTGGATTGGTTGACCTGTCAACTAAACAATATATAGAGCTATACGCTGACACAGTGAGCGTATAATCCATCGGTATAGAGAGTTCGAGTGAGAGGGGTGGCCCGTGAGAGATAGCAGAGGGAGAGAAAGGGCTACTCCCTCCGTTCGATAATGTAGTTACAACATTTTTTTTAAGTCAAACTTTTGAAACTTTGACCAAGTTTATAAAGAAATTACTTATATCTGCAATACCAAAGATAAATGATAGTATGAAGTAAGTACATGTTATGATGAATCTAATGATCGTTCCAGATGTAAATGCTTTTCTCCACATATACCTGGTCAAACTTTTCTGAGGTTTGACTTTTCAAAACATCCATATGCTTATGGACGTGACAGAGTCCCTAACGAGAGGGAGAGAGAGAGAGAGAGAGAGAGAGAGAGTGAGTGAAAAAAGTGTGTGTGCATGTGTGAAAGAGACATGGACAACACACGATGAAAGTGGAGAAAAGGCGTGCGTGTCTTATGCAAACATATCACACATGCATCTTCGACAACGGAGGCAAGGTGAGGAGATAGTGTGTGGTTGTTTGGAATCGAGAGGAAGACCCTAGCACGTAGCCAAGAGGGGTCTGACAAACAAGGGAGAGAGGTCGAGAGAGACGTACGGAGAAAATGCAGACATGGGGAGGAGAGAGTGTATGTTTGTCATCGAGAGATCCCCTGGAGATCGTGATGGGACTACATGGGTGGGAGAGCGAGTGACAAGGTGTGTGCGTGATAGAAGATGCCCCGAGAGATATCGAGATAGACGTATGGATGGAAGGAGACAATACGTGTGTTCCTGATGGCTAGTAAGAGATAATCATACTTAGGAGGGGGGGGGGTGCTTGCGCCTAAGGCCCTGTTTGGATAATCTAACTCAGTTAGAGGTTAGAGTTAGATTCTAACCCTAAAGTAACTCTAAGTAAAGAGGTGTTTGGATGGCATGGTTAGATGGAGCGCGGATACGGCGAGGCACCTTCACGCGCGGTGCGAGAGGGAGGGAGGGAGAGGACGAGAAGCTTCGAGGAAGTGGGGAGGGATCTGCTGCGGGGAGAGCGAGAGAAAAAAGTGTTTATTAGTGGTCCCGAGAAGAACTAACCCAAATAAGCACCTCTTGGATGGGTTAGTTTTTTTGGATGGTAGATGCATCTAACCTAAACTAACCCTCCTGTTTGGATCTTTTTGGGTTAGTTGACTCCAAACTAACCCAAACTAACTCTAACCCATGGATCCAAACAGAGCCGATGATGGAGTGAGGCATTATGGTACTTAGGGGGGTGCGTGTCACATGGAGAGAGAACAAGGGCGGAGAGTGTTAGATCACGAGCGAGACATGTGTATGTGTGAACCAGGGAGATATAAGGCCAGTTTGGCTTGCGTCGTGAGCATATTTTGCGTGGCCTGGGGTTGTGGCTGGATTTCATGCACGCTTGTTTGGTTGCTACCCTGTGAAAAAGAAAGCCTGCTCGGCTGGGTTCCCTTGCACTTTAATTAGATGGCTGAACTCCGGACATCGCAAGTAGCTCGCCCAAGCGACCGATTTTGAACGCTCGCCGTTCGGTCGTGCGGCCACGAGGCTAACAGCAACATGGATGGATATTAGCATTAAATAATTGATGGATGGATTGATTGATGGGACGTTGATGCTTTGCCTGGTCCAGGCATGAACCAAACGCTTAAGCACCACACAACCTGGCCAGGCAGAAATATTTTACATCTCACGTCCACACCAGGCAGTACCGGCCATCAAGGCATGAGGGTCAGGTCACGAACCAAACTGACCAATAAAGTTTGAGAGAGATTGAGGTGCCCCGATAAGGCTGAGTGGCGCGTCATATAGCTGATAGGGGGAAAGAGATATTCCATCCGCTCGATAATGCAGTGCATGTAAATTTTTTAGAAGTCAAACTATGGAAACTTTGATCAGGTTTACGCAAATGTTATATAGATCTACAATACCAATGAAACATCATACAAAACTACATCTCATGGTGAATCTAAGGGTATATGTTAGCCATTACTAGATGTAATTCTTTTTCTCCACGTACATGGTCAAACTTTGTGATGTTCGACTTTTCAATAAATCTATGTGCTATGGACGGAGGAGAGTGCCTCAGTCGAGACAGATCAAGTGCGTGTGAAGGAGAATGAGTAAGTGTGCAAAAAGAGTATGTGCGTGAAAGAGAAAGTGACAACAAACGATAAATTAGAGAGAGTGTGTGTTTTTTCGTTTCTTATGCGAACATATCACGCATGCATCTCCGAGATGGAAAAGCGAGGCGAGGAGATACACGAAGATAGCTAGTGTGTGATTGTTTGCAACGGAGAGAGACACCCTATAGCACATGTACAATAGAGGTCTGGCCAACAAGGAAAAAAGGTCGAGAGGGGCACATGGATGGCATGGACGCATGGGGAGGGAGAGAGGGTGTGTTTGTGATAGAGAGATCCCCTCGAGATCGTGAGGGGACTAAATGGGTGGGAGATCGAGGGAGTACGTGCGCGATAGAAAGATGCCCCGAGAGAAATCGAGATAGACCATGCACATGTTTGTGATGGAGACTAAGATTAGCTAGTCATATACATATAGGGGGGACTGCGTGTGCCTACAATTGAGTGAGAGACCATCATACTTGGCTAGCTGGGCATGAGATTGCGTGTGTGTGTGCGTGTGAGATGGAGAGAGAACGAGGGAGAGAGATAGAGTTTTAGATGGGCCTATCGAAAAGTGCAGTGAGATATGCATGTGTATGTCCCACCTGTGGATGGACAGTTTGAGAGAGGGGGGAAGAGCTCCGAGACGACATAGTGGTGCGTGAGAGAGTTACGGGTAAAGAGCCAAGGAATTCGTGTGCGTACGATGAGTGCACCCAAGATATCTAGCTTGGACTAGCTAGAGTAGCATACATAGTGTGCGAGAGAGACCTATAGATGGTGTATATATGAATGCGAACTAGAAAGACCCCCCCCCACACACATAAAGAGAGAGAGAGAGAGAGAGAGAGAGAGAGAGAGATAAAGGGAGAGGGACCAACAAGGTTTTTGTGTCGGATGCGCATGTAATTGAAGATTGTCGGCGAGAGAGTGAGAGAGAGAGAATAGGAGTCCGGGAGAGGGGGAGGTCGCGTTTTATTCATCAAAGACTGATATAAACCATGTTTCGATATAAACTTGCATTCAAATATTTAAATTGGAGAACATGTTGTCTGCAATCCACACATGAACGGATATATTCGTATATCAAACAAGTTCATTAATTTGACTTTCAACATGTTCATGGAGTACTATAACACTGTACAACATGCTACTCGATTGAGGTGTTCAATTTTGGATACTATTTTGACCTACTGAACGAGCTAGTTCATTGAATCGAGATATTTCATTTTGGGTTTGATTCGCGTTTTGAGTGGGTCAACTATTTGTCATATAGTAAATCACTAGCAACGAGCATGTAAAAACACATTATTCCCGAGCATCATCTCTCCATCTAAAAAAGAAGTGGCAAGCTAATATTTCAAAATTTGATTCGAATCGACTTGGTAAGGTAGACGTGGATGCTCGTTCTCCCAAAATTTGAATGAACCGTTAAACATCCTCTCTGCTCGGTGGAATTGCCCGAGAAAATACATGGGAGACGCGAAATTACCGTCATATGTGGGACACACATCAATTGGCCCGTTGTACATCGAGGGTAGGTTCGTAACTTCATCCAAGCACGCCTTCTCCTCGGCCGTAATGACATGCGCTGAATAATTTATAAACCATGGTCGGCAAAATACGCTCTCCTCGCCCAAAATAGCTCGCGCCAACTATTTCAAAACATGCTCTCCTCGCCCGAATCGCTCACGCCCACTGTCGTGGAATTGTCACGGCAGATGTCCTTAGTGTTAGGACTTAGTCGCGAGGCCAACGCATCTATGTGGTAGCTTGAGAGGGGTTGAGCGGGACGAGACGCGAGGTTTTACCCAGTTCGCCCCTCACGGTGGAGGTAAAAGCCTCACGCCCCGCTTCATTGATATTGATGATGATGATCATGGTTACAAGAGTGCTCTAATTCGAGGGCTATTGTCTAAACCTAACTTGTCCAACTTGTGGAACTTGTCCCTCTTTGGGGAGCCCCGCCTCCTTATATATGTTGAAGGGCGGTTTACATGTGGAGTCCTATTAGGATTAGGACTAGTCTATCTCTAATACAAACCGGATACAAGTCTGGTCTTAACTCCTTGTAAAATATTCCTCATGCCTTTCCTCTTAAACCGCCCACAATAGTTGAACTGCCTTGATCCGCCGGCCGGGTTACTAATGAACCGCCAAGACCGGCGGGTAGCCCGTGAACCGCCAAGCTCCGGCGGGTTACCAAAGTGAGTTGTCTGCACCGGCCGGTTAACTTCGGCCGGTTTACACCATGGGTATATCCTCGACATTAGCCCCCAAGTTTAGCTTGGATTTATCCATGGTAAACTTATGCTGCAAAATAAACACGTAACAAATTTGGCAGGTTGTACTCCGGGTTAAGAATTCTTATAGACCGCACCGATCGTCCTTGTCATTTCCTTCTTCTAGAAAATCCGGGTCAATAACCAGCTTCATAACCAATTTGCTGATGTTGGTTTCTTATAGAAAAATATTGTGAAGAATAATCCACTTGAGTCGGCTTCCAAAGCGCCGGTTTAAGAAATATTGGTCTTGAAATACTCATCTGTAGCCCCCAAGTCTTGAGTAGAACAAAGTGATGGCTTAAGACTTGTTTCAATATAAATACTGCCACTTAAGAAGAAATCCATGTTGTTCATCCCACCACTTAGTAAAAACTGAATACTCCATATTATGTAGCCCCCAAGTGTCGGGTCATTATGCAATAATAAGCAGGGACTTTGTAGGTATAATCATATAGATTTGAGCAATGATGTGTAGCCCCCAAGGGCCGGCTCAGTAAGATAATATTGAGCTGGGACTTAATATATACTTCAATGAAAATAACATCATATGATGTAACTCCCATCATGGGACTTGAATCCACGTCCACAAGGTTAAGAGCCTTGTGCTCTACCAACTGAGCAGCGGTCCCTTCAATATAATGAATAAAGTACCTTCAACTGTTGACAGGAGCAATTGGTAGCCCCCAAAGGTCGACTCATTATAATATGATGAGTCGGGTTTGAATAATGTAGCCCCCAAGTGCCGGGTTGTAAGCCTGCAGCAACTCGGGACTATTCCTTCAATTGTAGAATAAATTATATCCATTGATAATATGATAGCCATTGCGCTAAAGCGACTTTGAAAACCTTAATCATAATATCGGTTATTGATAACCATAATGGAAATCCAGCAATGTTGGCTATTTAAGATAATATAATCCGGTATGAAAAATTCATCCAATATCATAATGAAAATTCAGCCAAGTTTGGCTATTTGAATAATATAACCCAATCATTTATAAGCGCATGATTCCAATGGCGCAATCCAAAATATATATCGGCGACGATAGTCCAAAAGCCAGGCCGGTTTAATAAACGCGGCGATTTATAATCATGCTTTATTCAACCTGTTTACGTGATATTGAATCACATTGCTGGTTTGACCAACTTTATGTAGTAAAGTGATAACTCCAATCTTGAGTAATGATAACTCCTTTCATCTTGTGCGGTTGATGATAAACCGCATGCGGGTTGTGATAAACACCGGTTTAACCATATATATCTTTGGCGACTCGTAGTCAAACCAGATCGGGCGGATAGTCTCCGGATTATGATTTGATCATGTATCGACAACTTGTAATTGAAAGTCAAGCCGGGTTAATGAACGCCGGTTTACTCCATAATAAGATGGTAACATAAAATCAAACCGGCAAATAGTCTCGGATTAGGATTTGACCGTGTTCCGCCAATTTGTAATTGACAGTTTGAACCGGATTAATAATGTCGGTTTGAAAACACAACAAAAGAAATAATTTAAAAGAGAACAAAATTCAAGCAAAGGCAAATATAAAACCATTGCAAATGAGGCTTTGAGCCGATCAAGAGGCATTACCATGGTCGGACACGACCAAGCCCCCAAAAGGCGTAGCTATGGTTCGAGTCAGCCAGTCCCCAAATGATGCATTGGCATTACGCCGATCAAGAGGTGTAGCGATGGTTGGTTCGACCAAAGCCCCCAAGTGATCTTTGTCGCACTAGGCCGATCAAGAGGCGTGACTATGGTTCAGACGTGACCACAAGTCCCCAAGTGATGCTGTGGCTTTTACGCCTACCAAATGGCGTTGCTATGGTTCGGACACGACCAAGGCCCCAAGTGATACTGTGGCATTGCGCCGATCAAGAGGTGTGACTATGGTTCAGACATGACCAAGCCCCCAAGTGATCAATAATGTGATAAGCCAACAAGGCATGATACCCATGTTTGAACCGCGCATCATGGCAGCATGTCCTCTTTGGCACCCTTTAACTTTTTGCAAGAGATAAATCCTTCTTGAACCGGGATTTTGAACCGGATATTGAGAGCTTCAAAGCTTTGTAGGAGACATCTTTCCCTTGAACCGATGTTAAACCGGAATCTTTATTTTCAGCCAGAAATTTTCTGACAGCCTTTAAACTCGAACTTGCGAGAAGTTAATTCCTTTTTGAACCGGACATTGTTAAACCGGATTTGAGAGCTAAAGAGCTTTGTGAGAGAACAGATTTCCCTTGAACCGGATTGTAAACCGGATATTTGAGAGCTTCGGAGATCGACCTTCCTTTAGCCGGATTTTAAACCGGAATCCTTTTCCGATGACCGGATCTTCTTCATTGAGCCGGGATTTTGTAACTATCATACACTTTCTAAACCGGAAATTTTCTCGACGGCCTTCAAATAACAAAGAGCCTCCGGGACCGGGTTATCTTTCCTCCACCGCCCCGGGTTCTTAAATTTGCTAGCAAGATTTGCTTAGTCATGTCATCGTAGCCCCCGAGTCTCAAGGTGACTCGAGGAGTTGGCTTGAAACTCTCCATATTTGACCGTGATATAAACCGGCATAACTTGTATATCATTGGTGTTGATAACACGATGTGAATCCACAGAAGGTTGTGATGACTGCGGCGGGTTTATAAATGATCCCGTATGAGCCGCGTCAGCAACTCGGCCAATGGTTCCTTCCAACTGGCGATTTGAAGTTAACCAAACTGTAGTGACGGCGACTTGTGCGCCTGCCCATTGAGCCATCCAGTGTAGACGACGGTTGATAGTATATGATAATTTGCTTCCATTTTGAAAGAAAACCGGGCTACCCAAGCTGTGACTTGCTCATACAGATAGGTGCGGCCTGGTATGTTGATGTAGACCAGGCCGCAATAAATGGATGGTAGAGACGTCCACAGTATTAGAGGTGGTTTAGACAGATGAACCGCCACGCAGGTGGTAAACCGGTTCGACGGGCGAAGTCAACGCAGCACGGTCCCGCAAGCTGATGTAAACCGGGCCGTAAGGGCGAGTCTTGCACGCGTCCATTCACCGTGTAATGTGGCACGGACGAACACCGGCAGGGCGTTGCCGGTAGCGTGCTTCGCACTCCATGGTATAAACCACGCTCATAATGAATAAATGTCACGCATACAATATTGCAGACCAAGGCAAACATAAACCGCTCTTTGACAAAAAATAATATGCACTAATAAAATATATTTTAGATGAATATCACCGATGTGCCAGCCGGAAATAATCCGCCATGAAATCGATGATCGCTAGGTGGAGTTGAAGTTGCTCACGGGTGAACCGGCCGTGGCGTGGTAAACCGGTGCGGACGGCTGAGTCGGCCGCGACGTTTGTAAGGCGGTGCAGACGGGCGAGTCGGCCGGCGCATTGATGTAAGCCAGACCGCGATGCACATGTCCGTGAAGCTACGCGACACAGCCAAATGTGCCTCCGCGGTGTAATACCACCTCCTTTTCTTTTAATAGCCGTCCTGACTTATTTTCCGGATGAACGCGGATACTGGTATTGGATAAAGTTGGACATAGTCAGACGAAAAAGACATCCCACTGATGCACGTCTAATTTCGGCAGATCTTGATTTGGACAGAATATTTAATATAACTGGCTCTAGCACCAGGCTTCACGTGGAATAGCATACCCATCAATCCCCGCCCTCCATGTTAGTGCCAATTGTCCTTCGGCTTGATTTTCCTTATGTGACAAACGGTAATAGTACAAAAAGTGGTACTTTAACTGATCTTGACGTGAACCCTCAACTAGTACTTGGTGGCTGAACTTTTTTTCTCTTCACGTGGAAGAAACAGCCAAGGCAGTACACAGGGGGAAACAGCTGGCATCACAGGCCGTCACAAGCACGTGGAGAAGAATCGCTGTGAGGAAAGCCCGGCAAAATAAGCCAATCGAGACAGCGATTGCAACAGTGGAGACTTTCGGGCGAAAAGCGACGGCTCAAGAAATGATCCGGCCCATGAGGCGGAGGCGAGGGCGGTTTTGGATAGCAAAGATAGAGCGCGTGTTCCAATCTGGTTCCGGGTCGTGGCCATCTCTTGCGGACCTGAGACCTAAAGCGGGCGCTGTGGCTGCGATTTAATTTCTTCATCACACAGCGTAATCTAAATTGATCTGGACAGATTGCCTGGTCGTGTGCGAGGCACAACAGTAGAAAACCAAACTTTGGACAGATCACCTGGCATGTGCACGGCAAAGACACAATCCTTCTTGATCTTGACTTCGTGAATAAAAAATTTTCTACTAGTCCGTGGCTTGTAGTAGATGAGCGTCGAACTTGCCGGCTCTGGCACGAAAACTGTATTACGCCGGGTTGCTTTCCATGTCGGCTCTTCTTCATCCGATCACATCGCGAGCTTCCGATCCCAAGAAGAGATCCTCCAAGAACTCAACACCATCGCGGCGCAGGCCCCATGCCGGGCGCCAACTGTCGTGGAATTGTCACGGCAGATGTCCTTAGTGTTAGGACTTAGTCATGAGGCCAACGCATCTATGTGGTAGCTTGAGAGGGGTTGAGCGGACGAGAGACGCGAGGTTTTACCTGTGTTCGCCCCTCACGGTGGAGGTAAAGCCTACATCCTGCTTCATTGATATTGATGATGATGATCATGGTTACAAGAGTGCTCTAATTCGAGGGCTATTGTCTAAATCTAACTTGTCCAACTTGTGGAACTTGTCCCTCTTTGGGGAGCCCTGCCCCTCCTTATATATGTTGAAGGGCGGTTTACATGTGGAGTCCTATTAGGATTAGGACTAGTCTATCTCTAATACAAACCGGATACAAGTCCTGGTCTTAACTCCTTGTAAAATATTCCTCATGCCTTTCCTCTTAAACCGCCCACAATAGTTGAACTGCCTTACGATCCGCCGGCCGGGTTACTAATGAACCGCCAAGACCGGGCGGGTAGCCCGTGAACCGCCAAGCTCCGGGCGGGTTACCAGTGAGCCGTCCAGACCGGCCGGGTTAACTTCCGGCCGGTTTACACCGCGGGGTATATCCCCGACACCCACTATAGTTCAAAACACGCCCTCCTCGCCCGAAATCTCTCCCGCCCACTATTTGGGGAGAAGCAAAGTTACTCTACTATCCCCGACCCTCAGTACACAGACCCAGGCCGAGAAGCCTATAGGCAAGGGTAGAACTGTAACTCCCCCTCACATTTCAGACAAATGCGTCTGTAAGACATGGTTCCACTCCCCTCCCAATCCCCCCCCCTGCCCACCCCCATTCATACCTCATGGGCGCCAAATCACCTTCTCCCCGGGAAGCTCCCTTCTCCCGAGCCACGAAACCTCAGCCCCACCTCCATGGCGCCCCCCACCACACCAATTTCACAGCCGCCCTCCTCCCTAATGCCAGAGACGATGTCCAATTGCCGTCGTGCACTGGGCTGTGTGCCTCTTACTCCGTCTTCTTTGGTGCTGCCTCGACGGCAACCCGCGTGAACGTCTGGGAGCCGATTCACCCCGTCGTTGTTCACGGCGCCGGAGAGGCTCCAACCGGATCCGCCCAGTCCTGGCGCTGCTTCGCGGTTGCCGATCGTGGCGGCATCGCTCTTTCCTCGCCGGTAGCCACCGCAACCGCGCCGGCCTCACCGACTCGGCATCTGGACCTGCCTACTTCACCATGCCGCCAGATAGGTCGCACCCTCATCTGAAATCGCTTTATTTAGGCGTCAGTTGTCTGAATTTTTATTCTGGGCCAATCGATTCCCAATGGGAAGCAACACCCCTCGAGGCGGCGGAGCTCCTAGGCTTCCGGTCGGCTGGTGTCTAACGTAAGGGTGCGGGGCCGCAAGTTCGCCGCGGAAGCAGCGCTTAGATGGCTATCTTTTAGAGTTGTGTGGGTTGAAGGTACTGCCGCCGCCGGATCTGGATGACGGAGAGTCTTTGTGGATTGGCCCGGGGGCGGCGCAACCACGGCCGCGGTGGGGCAGGGAGCAGGGTTTTGGCCGGGCCACAGACGGCGGAGGCAGGCTTGCCGTTGGTCGCCGCTCTTCGGGAAGATTCAACAGTGTCACCGGGAGGCACAAGACGGCCATCAAGCCATCCGGCGAGATCGGACAAAGACCAAAATAAAATAAAATCGTGTGACCCCAATTTAGTCTTGATCCAATGAGACGTGTGACCACTCTCGCATCTTTGCTGTTGATCTCTTAGTGTATTTCTTCGGATCAAAGAGATATGTCATTCTTAACATTATGTGTTATCTGCATCTTCAGACACACCGTCTTCCGACTCACCGCAGCTACTCCAACAAGGGAAGCATACACCAGAAGGGAGCTACAGTCCCCACTCAGCAGTTCCTGCATCGAATGCGCATGCCCGACATTGATGACCACAACAAGCTGCAGGGCCATCGACAAGTCAAAGCACATGATGCTCACTCCTATGGATGGCAGCCAGATAGGTTGTACCCTCATCTTACTTGTGTGCAACATTTATGGCTTTGTTATTCATTTAAGCACGGAAAATAGATCATCACATTTGACTGTATGTTCATGTTGATCTCTTACGGGTCTTGTTCAGGAGTTCACGCTGTTCCATAGTTCAGCTAAGATACTTGTTCTTTAGGTAACGTTGTTCCATAGTTATCATCCATCAGCCAATGCTGTCCCACAGGCTGGTGATTATAGTATTATACCACTTCTAGTATTACCTATGTTGTTCTTTAATACTTTTGTGTGCCATCTAGTTAATCTCGAGTACAAACGATACATATTCTGTAGCTTTCATCTATGTTCTCCCTTTAGTTTATGAGACCTGTTGCTGCTAGTTAACCCCATTCCTACTATTTATGTCGTCTCCTACATGCACTCATTTACATAAATCTAACTACTAGTTGTCTTGCATGCATGTCAGATATAATTGCACACACTGATATATCCACAAGAACCTCTCGGAGCAATGTAAAGGCCAATAAACTTGATGTCAATGATACCCAATATGATGGAACATGTAAAGGTGGTTCTTCAGAAGACTTGCAGAAAGATGATGAATCCTCTTCACCCCACAAGGTCCTTGCTCTAACTTGGCCTGTGATATGGGTACAACATGCATATAATGTCCTGGAGTGTATCTACTCTGGTAATGCCATGTGCTTAGCATGCCGATCATGCATGTAAATATGTCATGCCTTCCTGCTTTTCAAGACCTATTCCATTCATGATAACATGTTTTCAAATTCAAGTACTATCATTCTACTCTATCGCAATGCCATCTGCTTAATTTGGACATCATGCTTCTGAATATCTTATGCATTGTTATTCATCAGTACGTACTTCATCTGTCTGCCATATCATGTTTTTTTACATTGAAGTGTTGTTCTAGTGCTCTGTTGCAATGCCATCTTATTTTCCCAATCATACACGTGTATGTTGCCTTAGTTATTTCTATACGTATTCCGCTAGCATATAGTTTTACATTCAACTAGTGTTTTTTTTGCTGTGTTGTCCTGTCGTATCCCTAGCTCTTACACCATACTCCCTCCGTCCGGATTACATGTTGCGGAAATGGATAAAACGGATGTATCTAGGACTGAAATACGCCTAGACCCATCCATTTTTTCCGGATGGAGGAATACATGTCAATATGTCATGCCTTTCTATTCTTCAAGACTCTATTCCATCTCTACGATGTCGCATGTTTTATACTTAAAGCACCATTCTTCTATACAAGGCATGCAAGGGGAAGACGACTATGTTAGAATCTAAAGGGTTACAAACAAGGCCTTTGCAAAAGATCCAAACGCCAGGAGATAATAAACCAACTCTAGTTTTTATAGATACTGCTCCAGCACAGAGAAACCCAACTCCTACTGATAATAAGCAGATTCCAGTGGCCAAAGAACTAGTCCGCTCCCCTCGAGAAAAAATATGTCAACTCAATTCTAAGAAGCGTGTGCATATCCTCGCATCATGAAATTTTATAGCATGTTGATCATATTTTCTACATGTTTCTTACCCATCTCTCTTTTAGAAAATAAGCTTAACAGATAGAAGAATTTCTGCAATGGTATCGCTTTTACGAGGAAAGATTCTTGCAGAATTCTCTATGCTCCAATGTAGATGTAAGTACTGTTGTATATCACTATATTTTTATATCAGCATGTATTTTGTTAATCGGGGTGAATCCAACCTTTATCCGATCTAAATTTAGTTGTAGCAAAATGTATGATTAAAGGCCACAATGTTGATTTTTGTAAGGAAAACTGCCTCGGTAGTTTTGCATCCTGAGCTGCATGAGTGTACTATCTCATATCGGTGGGTTTGAATACTTTGGTTCTCAGTGGGTCTTTCAAAGGTTTTTTTTCTGTGTTGTCTGTCAGATCCCTAGCTCTTACATCATACTCCCTCCATCCGGATTAAATGTCGCAGAAATGTATAAAACTGGATGTATCTAGAACTGAAATACGCCTAGACCCGTCCATTTATTTCCGGATGGAGGGAATACATGTCAATATGTCATGAATTTCTATTCTTCAGTACCTATTCCATCTCTGCTGTAGCATGTTTTATAACTGAATCACCATTCTTCTATATAAGGCATGCAAGGGGAAGACAGCTATGTTAGAAGCTGAAGGGTTACAAACCAGGTCTTTGCAAAAGATCCAAACGCCAGGAGATAATAAACCAACTCCATTTTTCATAGATACTGCCCAAAGATAGAGAAACCCAAGTCCCAATCGATAATAAGAAGATTCCAGTACAAAGAACTAGTCTGCTCGACCAAAGAAAAGAATGTCAACTCCATTCTAAGGAGCGTGTGCATATCCTCGCATCACGAAATTTTATAGCATTCTGATCATATTTTCTACATGTTTCTTACCCATCTCTCTTTTAGAAAATAAGGTTAAACGATAGAAGATTTCCTCCATTGGGATCGTATTCGAGTAAAATATCTTGCGGGAATTCTACGTGCTCCAATGCTGATGTAAGTACACATTGTATATCACTTTATTTTTACATCAACATGTATTCCGTTAATCGGCATGAATCTAACCTTTATCTGATCTAAAATTAGTTGTAGCAAAATGTTAAAGGCGCCAATGTTGATTTTTGTAAGGAAAACTGCCTGGTAGTTTTTCATACCGAGCTGCATGAATGTACTATCTCATATCACGCACACTACTGAATTGTAGTGCTTCTCTGGTTGCCCATTCATTCACTATGTCGATGTTGCTTTCGTACTACCTTACCTAGCTGATGATAGCTGTGCCATATTGTGTTAATTTGGTGTAGGCTAGTTGCCCAAACGTTCGTTGTGTCAATGCTGCTTTCCTATTATCTGACTTGGCCAATGATAGCAATGCTAGTGTGCTAATTTTGTGCAGTCTTTGAAGATAAGAAGACAAACTACGAAAACAGCAAGGCAACCCCATTGTTTCTTTCCAAAGTAAATCTTGGCCAGGTAATATGGCAATAACTCATGATTAATCTGTTTGGTTCCGTCCTAATTTATGTTATGATGCGGTGGTGAGACACTCTCCACTATCAATAATACAAGCCTGCCAAAATCGCCATCTGAATCATTCAAGATCCTCATCTCGAATGCAATGGAATGAATGTATGTTTGTGAACCAATTAATGGCTGAAGCAATGATGAAAATGGTGGATGAATCAGAGGTGCAGAGTCTTGCGACATAACAACTGATCAATGTTTTCAGAGAAAGTGTAGCAAAGCAGAAAGAACTTGCCAACATGCTTATGGGCGTCATCTGTCTTTGAGGTTGCAGATTGTGACGTTGTAGATGGTTAGGTTCTGCTCATTTATTTGCACTGGCATCAATCTTTGATTGCCCAGTGGATGTAATTTCCTGTAGTATATGTTGGATGTGGAACGTTATTCCCTGTATGCCGTACCTTTGCGTGATCGGTTTTGGTCATGTGCATAATTGCTCGCGTAATGGGCTAAAATTATCTAATTTGGCCTAAAGACATGTACGAACTTTAGTGGGCCCATTAAGTTAATGGGCCGTTACTAGGCCGAAAGTTAATGGTCGATCCTCTTACCTCCCTGGTCGTTAACAGGCCGACATCGAAGCGGGCAACGGGTGGCCCCAGTTTATTCACGGGCCGTTAACAAGCCGTTACAAAGTTTGGGCTACATATGGCCCAACTATACTGTAGGCCTTTAGCAGGCCGAAAGAGACAGCGGGCTTGTACTGGACGATGAAGACCATGAGCCGGTTAGAGGCCGAAAGTCAGGTCGTATTGTAAATGGCCCAACTGTGTTGTGGGCCTTTAGCAGGCCGAAAGAGAAACCGGGCTGGTATTGGACCATGAAGGGCATGGGCCGTTAAAAGGCCAAAACTAAGGTCCGACTACAAATGGCCCAACTCATTTATGGTCTGTTAACAGGCCGAAATGCACACAGGGCCGGGAATTGGCCCAACACTTAAATGGGTCGCTAAAAGGCCAAAACTCAGGTCCGATTACAAATGGCCCAACTGATTTATGGGCTGTCAACAGGCTGAAAGTGACACCGGGCCAAAAAATTGGCCCAACACTTAAATGGGCCGCTAAAAGGCCGAAACTCAGGTCCGACAACAAATGGCCCATCAGATATATGGGCCGTCAACAGGCTGAAAGACACACCGGGACGTAAATTAGCCCAACATTTAAATGGGTCGCTAAAAGGCCGAAAGATGTACATCCTAAAAATTGGCCCATCCATTAAATGGGCAGTTAACAGGCCGAAATCTCACCGGGCCGATATTGAGCCCAAATATATGGCGGGTTTTTAACGGGCTCGAACTGACAATGGGCTGCAATGGTGTCAAATCTTTATCGGACCATTGACGGGTCGAATTGGCACATCTCGTATGGGCTGTGGGCTTAAATGGACCTGACACAAGTAGGCCTTATATGGGCTGGCCTGCTAATTTTTACTGGGCCGACCTTTTCACAGGAATGGGCCTCTGTTGGGCCGTGCCACGTGTCGACGTATCATAGGCGCCTTCCATCCAATGAGTGGATCACATCTGTCCCAATGATGAGCCGACACGTGTTTCCTCCAGCCAATGATGATTTTACATGTGGAAAATCCCCATTGGTCCGACCCGATAGCTTAACAGCGTTCCGTTACGGTGGATGCCACGTGTCGGTCACCCTTGACGAAAGCACTTCTGTGACGCGCGATTTATCGTCATGGAAGTGGACACTTCCGTGATGATAATTTTGGTAATGTCATGGAACACTTCTACGACAGCACATGTATGACTATCTTGATTCCGTCATAAATTTGTCATGGATGTACATGCATGACGAAAAGTGCGACCTACTATGACAAACACGTATCATCACGGAAGTGTATTTTTTTGTAGTGTCCATACTTCCTAGAGGGGAGGCGGATGGCCATAAGGCCTTGGCTACGCTCCGCATGGCCAGCCGGGCATGCTCGTGCACTTGCGACAGTCTTTGCAGCAGATCACTCGATGATCCGGACACCTCCTCTTCAGGACGGCATGTCAATATACCGACAAACATGACTATATCAATCCCATTTATCTCTTAACTACTTTAAAAATAGTTCAGACACATACTAAATATGCCGCCCCACAACTTCTTGTTCTCCTTCATGGAATCGGCTAGCTGGGCTCGAACATCTTTCAATTCTTCACCCAATGTAGTGTTGGAATCCTGTAGCTTGTTTTTCTCGTCTCCGACGTGGGTCAGCACACGCTCGCCTGTGGCGTGTTGCCTTTTCGCTTCTTTTTCTCCCTCTTGGGCAATCTTCAACTTCTCTTCAAGTTGATCAGACGACCCTATTATGCGATCAGCAGCAGAATTAGCACAGTTGGTATACAATTATTGTTCCTCAATGGAGGGGGACATTACCAGAAGACGACTTCTTGATGTTTTCCAGTTCAGCAGTAGCAGCATTTAGCTGCGCCTGGCACTGCTCCAGCTCTTGGGCTTGCAAGCAATTCTTCTCTGTAAGGACCTGGTCGTACAACGATCCTTAAATCAGTTGTGCCAACTGCTTTCAGTCTCGGGGGCTATGGGCATAAGGTTATCCTTTTTTAACAAAGAAAACTTACCTGCACATCTGTCAGATATTGCTTCGTGGCTCTTTTAAGCCCATCTCGAGCAGCTCGGATGTATGCGTCGCCCGAGCTAAAGGCATTAAAAGCCTCCTCCAAGAACTTGGGGTCTCGCAAGACAGCCCTGCAGCGCCGATGGTTCATGTCACTCTCTACCTCCGAGTTGGTGACGGACATATTTTCCGAACCCTCGGCCGAAGGGCAGTCTGGTGGTGTTCCTACACTGGCCCTAGTCTCCCCGATTGGATCTAAATCCCGGTTGTTGGGAACACAACCGACCGGGTCCCCGGACACAGTTCGGCGAAGCCTCTTCCTGTAACCAAACAAGCACACGAGTCACAGTCGGATGCGGCCGCTGAAAAGCATGTTTATCCATACCTCCTTGATGAAGGCCTGGCTGCATCTTCACCCGCCTTCCTCTTCGAAGGCTTGCCCGGCGTAGGAGCCGATCTCTTCAAAATCACCGAACGTCTCCCCTGTGAAGCACGATACAGTGCGGTGGGTGAGGCAGAATAAGAGCACTCTTCTAGAGAGGGTGTTTCTTAATTGTTTACATGTGAAGCAGGAAGAAGGCTAGGGTAGTCGGCGGTGATGGCCACTTCTGTGCCGTCATAGCTTGTCTGGTAAAACACTCCCTCTGCAAGCACCACGAATATTTCTGGATCCTCTTCAAACCCAGGGTCTAGCTCCCGGTTGTGGATCTCCGGCTGTGGGGCAGGACTATGAAGTCCTTCGATGAGCTTCCACCAGTGCTGTCATAACAAACAGATTTGAAATTTATCAAAAGTAATCCGGAAGTGGAATGAGTGGAATAGAGGGGTTGAGGCTTACCCAACCGGGAGGATCATACATAGAATACCCATCTCTGCGCTTAATACGAAGAAACTCCTCTTCCTCCCCTTTAAACAGCTCGACCAATATTTTGGCCAGAGAGGCGGGGGTATCCGGACCCTTCCGGCCATAGCGGGAGGCGTCATCCTCTCCATTGTAGTGCCACATGGGCAGCCCTCTGTATTTAGTGGCCGAACCCCTCGCACTATGGAGGTCGCCATTACCTCAATTATTGTGAGTCCGGACTGAGCGAGCATCTTTATCTTCCTCATAAGCTAACGAATTTCTGCACTGTCATCCTCTTCAAGACTCCGGGGACGCCAACTGTGGTGTTTCTTCAGTGGAACGCTCGCAAATTTAGGAAGACCCTTTCGAACTGGGTCAGGAAGCGCGACGTCCTCGATATAGAACCAGTCGGAAGGCCATTCTTCGGGTGCCTTCCGTGGTGTGCCGGACAGATATCCAGTATCGGCGATACGCCATACTTCGGCTCCGCCCACTTCAAATATTAACCCCTCATGATTACGCGGGACAAGACAGAACAACCTCCTCCACAGCTCGAAATGAGCCTCGATACCCAGGAATAATTCGCATAAAGCTACGTAACCCGTGATGTGCAGAATGGAGGCAGGGGTGAAGTTGTGCAGCTGGAGGCCATAGTATTCCAGAAGCCCTCGGAGGAACGGATGAACGGGAAATCCAACGCCCCTTAGCAGGTAAGGGGCCAAACATACTCGCTCTCCCCCGGATGGATTGGGAAAGTCCTCTTCCTGAATCTCACCATTGAAGGAATCTAGCCCCGCTCGAACATGAACTAGATCTGCGGGGGAAGGAATCCCTGCGTCTGCAACTTCGTCAATTGACTATGGGACAGTGAACACCTCTCCCACTCGCCTTTCTCTGGGCTGGAACGGGTGGAGGAGCTGGGGGCGCTAGCCATGCTGGAATGGTTTCTCCTAAGCAGTTTTCGGGATTTCCTCTGCGTGGTGCCGAATGGATCTAGGATCCAATCTCTTTAATGGGCGCTCTTCCTTGCATGGACGGGGTGTTATCTGCAAAAGTACCCAGACCTTCCACCTTCACTCGACACATGGAAGGCGAAGTTATTTAACACGCAGAAGCTGAGGGGAGCGACATTGAACCGATGGCCGAATACATCACTTGGAGATCATTAAATGAGGAACCCGCCTTGCAATGCCGTAGATAATTTGTGTGCCGAACACCTCGCTATTGAAGACTGGTTCGGGGGCTACTGAAGGAGTCCTGGACTAAGGGGCCCTCGGGCGGCCGGCCTGTTATCCATGGGCCGGACTGATGGGCTGTGAAGACATGAAGGCCGAAGACTATACCCGTGTCCGGATTGGACTCTACTTGGCGTGGAGGGCAAGCTTGGCGACCGACTGTGAAGATTCCACCAACTCTATGTAACTCTAGATCCCCCCCCCCCCCACGATGTCTATATAAATCAGAGGGGTTAGTCCGGAAAGGATATATTCATTACCATAGTCATACAGGCTAGGCTTCTATGGTTTAGCCATTACGATCTCGTGGTAGATCAACTCTTGTAATACTCATATTCATCAAGATCAATCAAGCACGAAGTAGGATATTACCTCCATAGAGAGGGCCCGAACCTGGGTAAAACATTGTGTCCCCCGTCTCCTGTTACCATCGATCCTAGACGCACAGTTCGGGACCCCCTACCCGAGATCTGCTGGTTTTGACACCGACACCGACACCCGTATCGGTGAGACTGGACTATTAGGTTTTCTGGCTGTGACTATGTCATATGAACCCAGTGGCTCCGGGTAGAAAGAATCGGTGGGGCCAAGTTGGAGTTTAGGGTTTTGACATATTTGGATGGAGAAAGTGGATGAGGGTTTTGGAGCAATATCACTAAGAATTTGAGCAAGCAATCCATTAAGAAACACCTCATCCCGCAACACCTCATCCCCTTTTAATAGTATTGGATTTCCTACGTTGTCAATGTGATCTTGGGTCACTAAAATAAAGATGAAGAGTCTTGAACTTTTGTCGATATTTGCCCTTAGCATTTTGAGGAGTCCACATCTCTAGTCCATGCTATGCCATGCTTCCTGATATTTTTATCTTGAATGGATATTATTTCAATGAGCTATATGTTGTTATGAATTAACAAAGCCACCCGGGGATTGGTTGCACTTTCAGGGAGCAGGCAGATGGCTGCCACTTCAGCCATGGCGCCGTGGATGGCTACCACGCCCCCTGTCTCATGTAACGAGCGGAAGGGGATGAGCGGGTGAGGTGGGCGTGTAGCTAGCTGGGCCAAGTGGCCTAGGGGGTTTAGATCCTCTTTTTTGTTTTATATTTTTCTTTTCTGTTTAAGTACTTCTTTACGTTTTACAATATTTTGAGCTAACAAATGCATTTAGTTAAATGTGCATTTTAGCACATAAATATTAGGCCATATTTAGAGTTCATTCAATAAGTTTCAAATATTTTTGAATAGTTTACATATTTATTTAAATTGATATGGTTCAATTAAAAGTTTTATGGTTCAGATAAATATAGCTTAGGGCATTTTAACATTCTAAAAAATGTTGATTCTTTCATGACAAATTGTTAGTAAATATTTGCAACCCAGCGAACATTTTTGTTTTACCATTTGAAAAAAAAATGACTTTATTTTAATTTTGTATTTGAATTCGGTTTGGATCGAATTGAGGTTTGAGAAATTAGTTGCGATGACACAACACCTTAGTGTGTGGTTACTGTAGCTTAACTACCGGGGTGTTACAGGTGATCATAAAGCGCAACCAAGAATCAGATTACAAAAACTGTGCATCAAAGATCTTGCCATTGCAGCGCAACAAAATAATACTTTAACCAAACCACTTGCAAGACAGTTCAAGAAATGGCAGCCTTGTGCGGGAGCTGCCGCGCAAGCAACTAAGCAAGGTTGTGAGACTGGCCTAGCATGTCAGTCATATCTTCCAGCTGTAGTTATTAAGCAATGAGGTTCACATTGGAGTTCTCCGTGATCTTCCTTAGACATTGTGTTGTAGGGTGGAATCCTAGATGGAGATCTTTCACGAATTGGAGGGGAAAACCCCAAGAACACGTAGAACACGAAGAACACAAGAGAGGGGAAACATTCAAATTGACTAGATCCAATCACACATATGCTAGATCCAAGAACACACAAGAGGTCACAATGATCCAAGGATAACAAAGGAAAGATACAAGGTACTAATTCATCCCAATCCTATGAGGAGAGAGGTCTTGATGATCCTAAGATGGGGATCCTTGCCAAGATGGGGGCTTGATATCCACTAGGGATCTTCTCCTAGAGTAGTGGGTACAAGGAGCAAAGCTCTCTAATGTCTCGCATATACTTTGCTATCCTACAAATGAGCTAGGGAAGGGGTATATATAGTGTAGGGACGAAATAGAGGGAGAGAGGGATACAATTACAAAGGTCCAAAATGAGCCTGAAAACATAGACAATTTAGAGTAGTCCGGGCACCCGGGGTCAAGTGGCCCGGGCACCCGGAGGTGGGCGCAGCTGAGTGTGGCCGGGCACCCAGGGTTGAGGTCCCGAGCACCCGGACCGGTCAGGGGCTTCATCCTTGGCGCGCGGAGGGGCAGCAGGCACCCGGGGGGTGAGAGCTCGGGCACCCGGGGCAAGCTGGACTGGCCCAGGCAGGTGGCCGGGCACCCGGGGCCATGGGGCCGGGCACCCGGGGTGCAGCCCAGGTGGCAGCTAGGCGATCGGCTGGGCACCCGGGGCCTTGGGGCCGGGCACCCGGGGCAGGCTGGGGCGATGCCTAGGCAGGGACCGGGCACCCAGGGTCGACGCGGCCGGGCACCCAGAATGTCCAGGGGACTTGGCCCATCCCGTGGCTTTGTGTCCTAGAACTCCGTCTCCTCGCACGTCTTGATGCTTCCCTCCTTCTCCTTCCTCGGTGTGTGCACGAGTCTCCCTCCTAGATTCTTCGTGGTCAAGTCCTTGTACCTAAGAAGGCACAATGAATCCATTTGAGGTAGAACCCGATTCATATGTGATTCTGAATGAGACTCGAAGAGGAATGAATTGACCTCGTTCTCGATGGTGCATGCACGTGCTCTTATCATCGCTCCTCTCGGTGCTTGCAGTGGTGGTGTGACGTCCATGGTGATGGTCAAGGGATGCTTCGCATCATCTCCCCCCCCCTTGGGAGAGATCCGTCCACGGATCGTGATCTTCATCACCATGGGAAAGAGAGGGCGTCACCGTGTAGAAGTGGACAACCACCAAGCCCTTATCATGTTGAAGCTCAAAATGGGCACTCTCCAATGTCGCACCGTCTTGTGATTCCTTCAAAAGGAGCAAGTACAACAAACATTTGGAAAAACAAATGTGGTTAGCGTTAGAGCAAAACCAAGCATTCGAGAGGTGATTAACCCAACAAGTGTTGTCCTCAATCATAAGATATGGTTTGACAAAGAAGTATGGCATGTCATTTAAGCATCTAAATTGAGCATGTGGAAAATCATCATGGAAACAATCATGCAAAGGTGAGGTAAAGGTGCTAATATGAGGCAAGACAATCCGAGCATAATGTGCACATGGTATAGTGAAAATAGTGTGGCACTCAACACAATGGAAAGAGCAATTGTTCATCATGTGTGAGGCAATAAAGGCAAGCAAGTGACAAGCAAAGAGACATGGCATATGTGAAATGATGACATTGGTGCAACCAAACATGTGATATGAGCAAGTATGTATCATGGGTGGTCAACAACACAAAGCAAGCATAGAAATCATGTCGCACAAACTAGTGGAGCGAAGATGCAACCCACTAGAGGAAAACAGGGAAATAATGTCATGTGAGCAAATAATAGGCATAAACAATGCACATGACATATCGCAAGCACGAACACAAAGTAAGACCAATGTATCATCATAGGCATGGGGCACATAGCAAACATGGCAATAACAAGTAATATCTCCACCAAGCATGGAAATACACATACAAGTATGAGAATCAATCATCATGTGTAGTGCTAAGCATGGGTCACAAATGCATGGCAAAGGCATAGGGAAAGAGCATATCATGCAAAGTGAACATGGCAATATGGGCATATACTATGTAATGGACAATAACCCATTGCCAAGTGAGTGCCATGTAGAAGAAATGCGCGAAGTTTTTGCGGGAAGAGAGCGGTGGGAAAGGAAATCCATGGGATCCCAAGTCATCATTGCTCTCTAGAGCCTGCTTTTTTCACCTCATGGGATTGTGAGGTTGACAAGTATTCATGGGTACCTACACAAAAGAGACACAAACAAAAGAAATTGTGCGCGTGGTAAATGTACACATCATCCATCATGATGTGTATGGGCATGTGTGAGTTAGCACAAGATAAGAATCACTCAAAGAAATTTGATGCATGGTATAATAACATGTCATCCATCATGAAAGAGTAGTTGTTATGTATGACATGATGGGGACACAAATTGAGAATGCAAGTATATGGCACATCACTAGCATGTTTATTCATTTGGAGCATACGGTGCACACAAGTAGTGGGATCATGCAAAGTATGGAATGCATCAAAATCTCCTAATATGGATGAGGAAACTATGGGGGTCTCCGAACAGGAGCGTTTCAAACGCAGGCTTATAGCCACGGCAAGCAGCCTCAAGAAAAAGCAGCAACAACTTAGAGTTGATCAAGACCTGCTAGCTGACAGATGGACTGAAGTCCTTGCAGCCGAAGAGTATGAACTCGAACGCCCCTCCAAAAGCTACCCCAAACGTAGGCCGTTGCCTCGACTAGAGGAGGAAGCACCCAAGTCACCAGCGCACGACATGGCAGACTGGCCACCCCGTGGCCGCGACAGAGAAGCCTCTCGGCCCTCCGCTCAAGCCACACCCCGACGCCGCTCAAAAAGTACCAAGACACGGGAAAACACGCCGGACTTGCGAGATATATTGGAGGATAAGGCAAAACATACAAGATAGATCTACGGATCGCGTGGGCGCCCAACAACGCGGGATGCTTACCGTCGTGCCGGATACAGCAAACCCGGCCGGGCCGGACACAGTAGACAAAGCTCATATGAGCTACGTCGTGATATAGCCCAATACAGAGGCGCCACACACCCACTATGCTTCACAGATGAAGTAATGGATCATCAAATCCCCGAGGGCTTCAAGCCCGTAAACATCAAATCATACGATGGCACCACAGATCCTGCGGTCTGGATCGAGGACTATGTCCTCCATATCCACATGGCCCGCGGTGATGATCTACATGCCATCAAATACCTCCCACTCAAGCTTAAAGGACCGGCTCAGCATTGGCTCAACAGCTTGCCAACAGAATCAATTGGTTGTTGGGAGGACCTGGAAGCCGCATTCCTTGATAACTTCCAGGGCACATATGTGCGACCACCAGACGCCGATGACCTTAGCCACATAATCCAACAGCGGAAGAATCGGCGGACAATTACGGACTCGGTTCCTAACAAAGAAAAATCAAATCATTGACTGTCCGAATGCAGAGGCCCTTGCAGCCTTCAAACATAACATTCGCGACGAGTGGCTTGCCCGGCACCTAGGACAGGAAAAGCCAAAATCCATGGCAGCCCTCACAACACTCATGACCCGCTTTTGTGCTAGAGAGGACAGCTGGCCAGCTCGAAGCAACAACTTGGCCAAACATCCTGATAGTTCGGATACCAAGGACAGCAATGGCAGGTCGCGTCGCAACAAAAACAAGCGCCGCATTAATGGTGACAGCACTGAAGATAAGACCGTCAATGCCGGATTCAGAGGCTCTAAACCCGGTTAGCGGAAGAAGCCATTCAAAAGAAATACCCAGGGCCCGTCCAACTTGAACCGAATACTCGATCGCTTGTGCCAGATACATGGCACCCCCGAAAAACTAGCCAATCACACCAACAGAGACTGCTGGGTGTTTAATCAAGCAGGCAAGTTAAGCGCCGAACTCAATGACAAGGGGCTGCATAGCGATGACGAGGAAGAGCCCCGGCTACCGAACAATAGAGGACAGAAGGGTTTTCCCACGCAAGTGCGAACGGTGAACATGATATACGCAACCCACATAGCCAAAAGGGAGCGGAAGCGTTCACTAAGGGACGTATATGCGATGGAGCCAGTCGCCCCGAAGTTCAACCCATGGTCTTCCTGCCCGATCACCTTCGATCGAAGGGACCACCCGACTAGCATCCCTCACGGCGGCTTCGCCGCATTGGTTCTTGACCCAATTATCAACGGATTTCACCTCACCAGAGTCCTGATGGATGGCGGTAGCAGCCTGAACCTGCTTTATCAGGATACGTGCGCAAAATGGGCATAGACCCCTCAAGGATTAAACCTACAAAGACGACCTTTAAAGGCGTCATACCGGGTGTAGAGGCCAGTTGTACGGGCTCAGTTACACTCGAAGTGGTCTTCGGATCCCCGTATAACTTCCGAAGCAAAGAGTTAAACTTTGACATCGTCCCATTCCACAGCGGCTATCATGCCTTTGCCGGACGAACCGCATTTGCAAAGTTCAATGCGGTGCCGCACTCACGATACCTCAAGCTCAAGATGCCAGCCCTCGAGGAGTAATCACGGTCAATGGAAACACCGAACGCTCTCTCCGAGCGGAGGAGCACACGGCTGACCCTCATGGCGGAGGTACAAAGCAGCCTCTCACAGCAATTCTTGAGTCCGCCACTAAGCGTCCGGACAACATCAAGCGCCCGTAGTAACCTACAACAAGACCGCTGGCACGATTCAAGCGAGCGTAGCAATCCGCCCCAACCCCGTCCTCGCGAACTTGCGAAGCTAGTATTACGCGTACATAATTACGCTCTGGAGATACCATGGGCATATGGGGAGGGGCAAGACCACGTCACGCCAAGAATGCGTCTCGACCGCACCAGGGGCTCCCGATTGTGTCATTCTTTTTCTTTTTCCCTTTTTCTTCCTTTTTCTTACTTTCAGGACTCCGTCTTTCATCGGTCCTGTCCGGCACTAGAGTCACCGAACTCCCGATGCAACAGCCAGGGAAGCAGAAAGCCACGTCAAGTGTTCAGGTGGTCTCTATTATGAGCATTATACCTTTTTTACATACCATCACGCATCTTACCCCTGGAGGGGGACATGTTAGATAGTCCCATCCCTTGCTTATCGCACAATTTGCATCGCTCTGCTTCCATTGCAGTACCTTTTTGAATAAACAATACATAGCTTTTGCTTATTATTGCTCTACTTCATTTATATATACATATGTTCATTTCACGACATGTTGCAACCGTACACTTTGGTACGACCGATACACCGGGGGCTTAAGTATCCCAAAATTATGTTGTGATAAGTCCGAACACTTTCACAAGTGCGGCACCCGAACTTATAGCATTATATGAATTGGCTCGAATCATGTCTTGGGTCAATAGTTGGGTTTGCCCGGCTCACGTGTTTTGGTACCTTACATTCCGCTATATCGGCTAAGGTAGCACCGGAGAACCACTACGATTGTGCCCCAGTTGAGCTGGGTCGAGCACCTCGGTGGAGAAAGCTAAAACTGACCGTCATGATAGGGCGAGAGCCGGTCGCTGTTCGAGAGGTTTTTTCGAGTCCCTAAAGACTTATGCCGCTTAGAGCGAGGAACCGGAATTGTCCGGCCAAGGCGTGGATAGCGCCCCAAACTCGGTCTTCCGAATACTAGGGGCTTCGCTGAAATTTAAAATTATAGAATTCTATGGCTAAGTGAGAGTGTTCAAGCATTATAAGTCCGGTTGCCTTGTTCGTTGTGTTGAGCGCCTCCCTAGATGGACCCAAGAATGGGAACAAGAGTGCTCAAGTTTATCCCGAATACCCCAGCACTCGTGGCATGGGGGCTGAAGCCAACCACTTGCCATCTCTCAAATTTGATAAACGACCGCACATAAGGTAATATTTTTAATTAATAAGCGTTGCTTAGCGCATATGAACAAGTTTTCAGCGTACAGGATAACAAATGCGAGTTTATTAAAAAATTACATCTTTGGAGCACTCATCCGCTATTTGGCGGGCACCCTTCAGGAGGCCCTCATAGTACATTTCGGGCGTGTGACGCTCATGACCCTTCGGTGGCCCGTCCGTCACGAGCCTCTCCGCATCCAGCTTGCCCCAGTGCACTTTAGCACGGGCAAGGGCCCGATGGACACCTTCAATGCAGACGGAGCGCTTGATGACTTCAATCCGCGGACAGGCATCCACCAGCCGCTGCACCAAGCCAAAGTAGCTCCCGGGCATGGCCTACAATGGCCACATCCGCGCTATAAGGCCCTTCATGGCATGTTCGGTGACCTTGTGGAGCTCGACCAGCTGCTTCAGCTGGTCGCTCAGGGGCACCGAATGTTCGGCCTCAGCATACTGAGACCAGAACACCTTTTCCGTCGAGCTCCCCTCCTTGGCACGGTAGAATGCGGCAAAGATCAGACACACTACGGGGCAAATCTGCGAATGCTCCTGGAGAGCTCCGAATCCGGGTAAGTAATAGGTAATTCACTTTCACATGCTTGCTTTGCATAAAGAATGCCTTACCCGCCGCTATCTTATTCAATGACTCAATTTCTTGGAGGGATTTTTGGGCCTCGGCCTTAGCAGCTTTGGCACTTTCAAGAGCCGAGGAGAGCTCGGACTCTCGAGTCTTCGAGTCACGCTCCAAACCCTCGTGTTTTTCCACAAGAGCTTGGAGCTCTTGCCGTACCTTGGCCAGCTGCGCCTCCCCCTTCTCTCGCTCGGTCCGCTCCGCTTGTAGCTTTGTTTTCGACCCACGGACACCGCCTCCTTGAGTCGCCACCTCGTTCGTGGCCCCCTGTAGTACCCAAGTTATCCACATTATTTTTTCAACCAAAACCTTTTCTATTAGTTATTTCTTTAATTAGGTATTACTTACCTTCCTTGTCCTCGAGCTGCTTCTTGGATTGTCCGTGCTCGTTCTCGGACCGCTCGAGGTTATGCTTCAATGCATTGACCTCCGCGATCGGTCTGGCAGAGGTCAGCAGCGCGGCCTGCATTCCCATATTGACATACTTATGTTAGACTCCTGCGTATATCTTTTTAGATCCGTAGTCCGACTTTTCTTTCCAAACACCGAACTAAGCATCAGGGGCTACTGTCTATGCGGTAACATTTTTATATATTCTAAACTTACCTCAAAGCCTGTTAGAAGGCTGGTACAGGCTTCGGTCAGTCCGCTATTGGCGGACTGAACTGTCCGATCACCGCACTCATAACAGTGCGGTGCTCCTCCTCGATGGAAGCGCTGTTAAGCGCCTCCTGTAAGCTATCCGGTGCCTCTGGTTGGATGGAGCAAACCGGCGTCTTACCCTTATTGCGAAGGATCCGCTGGCCGGACTTCGGAACTGCTAACGGTTCCGGCATGGAGTCCGGACGAGGGTCGGGCTTAGAGCCCCTGGGGGTCTTGCCCCAGCTACCGAGTCCGGGAGGTTGCCTTGTGGCACCTCCGGCGCTACCTCCTCTTGACCAAGCCCCCCTTGGGGCCCCACCACGGCGTCATCCGCAGTGTGAGGCGAGGAGGCGGTCGGAAGCGAAGTACTCTCCATTTCCGACGAGCCCAGGGACCCGCTCGATGAATCGGCGAACTCGTCCTTATGCGGGGTGCACGGTTGTTCGACATTAGAAAACACTCTGCAATAATAAAAAACCATGGGTATCCGAACACTTACGATCTCGCCAGGGGCTTGGCCCTTGTAGGCCAATCCTCCTCGTCGTCGTCGATGTTGGTGGAGAAGTCCGGAGGAAGGGTTCTTCCCTTCTTGGACCCTCCGGCCTCCCGGTTGGGGCGGCCTTCCTTTCTTCTCCTCTCACCGGGGAGGAGCTTCTTCTTCTTCCTCCTCGTCAGAGAAGATTACGCTTCAGAATCCGACAAGACTCGCATCGGGAGCTCCTTCGAGTTCCCGTGGCCTCCTTCTTGGCCTTCTTCTCCGGTACCACGTGCGGCGCCGGAGCCAGCAGCCCCGTCAATCGGGCGTCCTCCGGGTCTTCCGACAAAGGAGCCGGACTGTTAATCTGTCCGGACGTCTTCAGCCAGTCCTGTCAAAGATTAGGGAATTTTAGATCCCACGTAGAGTCAATCTATGAAAAAAGAGTCCAGTAAAGGGTAAAATAACTTACCTCGCCGGCTGGACGCCACGAGCTGTATCCGCGATCCTTGTTAGCGGATGTTGGGGCTTCAACGCCCTTGAACAGCACCTTCCAGGCATCTTCGTACGTAGTGTCGAAGAGCCGGCTCAAGGTTTGGTGCTGTGCCGGATCGAACTCCCACAAGTTAAAGGCCCGTTGTTGGCATGGGAGAATCCGGCGGATGAGCATCACCTGGATTACGTCGACAAGCCTGAGATTCTTGTCCACCTGGTTTTGGACGCATGTTTGGAGTCCGGATAGCTCTTCCGAATCCCCCCACGTCAGGCCCGTCTCCTTCCATGACGAGATCTGTGTGGGGAAGCCAGATCTGAATTCGGGGGCCGCCAACCATTCGGGGTCGCGTGGCTCGGTGATGTAGAACCACCCCGATTGCCACCCCTTTATGGTCTCCACAAAGGTGCCCTCGAGCCATAGGACCTTGGCCATCTTGCCAACCATGGCACCTCCGCACTGGCTGACGGCCGCCCACTACCTTCGGCCGGACGTTGAAGATCTTCAGCCATAAGTCAAGTGGGGCTGGATGTAGAGGAAAGTTTCGCACCACGACGATAAACGCGTCGAGATGTTGAGGATGAAATTTGGGGCCAGGTCGTGGAAGTCCAGGCCGTAGTAGAACATGAGCCCCGGACAAATGGGTGAAGTGTAAAACCTAGTCCATGGAGGAAGTGGGGGAGAAACACTACCCTCTCATGGGGCCACTGGGGTTGGAATAAGCTGCCCGCTTGGGCAGCGTGCTGTGATGTCGGGACAAGTATCCGGCCTCCCGCAGTCTTTGATGTGCCCCTCCGTGACAGAGGAGGCCATCCACCCGCCTCCCGCCTCCCGACATGGTTGGAGAAGGTTGAGGTGGGATGTGCGAACTTGGGCGCTGGAGCTCGAGTCTGTGAAATGAATAAGCAAAGGAGGAAGAAGGCGTGGGTGAAAAGGTGGATCCTTATCCCTTATATAGACGGGACGAAGCTATGCGTCCCCACCAACCTGGTAAAACTCGCTTATTTCCCAAGCGCCGTAATCAATGGCGTGGATGGGTTACCCACGTCCGTATTGATGAGAATCCCGGAATAAGGGGGCAAGATCTATGCTTTGATAAGACGTGCCAAGGAAACCGCCTCGCTAAACGCGCTGAGGTGGAACAGTAAAAACGATTCGTATGAAGGCCTGGCCGTGGTGTGATATCACGCCGCAGAATACATCAACAGATCTGTGCAAAAATTATTCTCTCTACGGTGTTATGTGGAACTTGTTTTGCAGAGCAGGACACTATCCTTGTGTTCAAAACCTTCTATGAAGTATTTGGAGGAGGAACCCGCCTCGCAATGCCGAAGACAATCAACGCTACCGGACTCGTCGTCATTGAATCCTGGTTCAGGGCTACCGAGGGAGTCCCGAACTAGGGGTGTCCGGATAGCCGGACTATCGCCACGGCCGGACTCCAAGACTATGAAGATACAAGATTGAAGACTTCGTCCCGTGTCCGGATGGGACTTTCCTTGGCGTGGAAGGCAAGCTTGGCGATACGGATATGTAGATCTCCTACCATTGTAACCGACTCTGTGTAACCCTAACCTATCCGGTGTCTATATAAACCGGAGGGTTTTAGTCCGTGAGATCGAACAACAATCATACCATAGGCTAGCTTCTAGGGTTTAGCCTCCTTGATCTCGTGGTAGATCTACTCTTGTACTACCCATATCATCAATATTAGTCAAGCAGGAGTAGGGTATTACCTCCATCGAGAGGGCCCGAACCTGGGTAAAATCATCGTGTCCCTTGTCTCCTGTTACCATCCGCCTAGACGCACAGTTCGGGACCTCCTACCCGAGATCCGCTGGTTTTGACACCGACAGTTAGGGTGTCAAAATGGTGAAGTGGTCGATGTCGAATCCTTGTCAAAGTTGAGCAGTGGTGGTGTCAATGTCGAACCATTCCTAGTTAGCCGAAACACCCTAGGAAACGGGAAAACCGCAAACTCAAAATCTCAAGGGAAAATGTCAAATGGTGGTAGCGGAATGCGTTGTGGTTTCGGAGTTAGCAATGCGGAAGTGATGGTGGTGGTTGATGATGAAGCAACCGTCCCTAAGTAGCCGAAACACCTTAGGAGACTCAAGTCACCACTCAAGCAACCACAAATGCTATATGGACAAAAATGGGTTAGGTTACGGAAAGCTATGGTGGTTTTAAGCCTGATGTGGTGGATGGCCTAGGCAAATATGCCAAATTGCCAAAATTTTGATGGAGTCAAATGATTTTGAAACCTATCTAGATGTATGGGGGATGTCAATAGCTACTCAACAAACGAAAGAACGTCAAAATCGGACTTCGGGAGCGAAAGTTATGGCCGAAACGGTGATGGTGTTGGGCTGATTTGGGGGGGGGGGTGCGGGCACCCAGGGGTGAGAGGTGCGGGTGCCCGGGGTGGTCAGGGGAGTTGGGCGGAAGAAGTGGCCCGGGGGACCGGGTGCCCGGGGGGAACGGGTGCGGGCACCCGGGGTGGTCAGCGGGGATGCATGGGGGGTCCGGGTGCCCGGGGGTCGCGGATTTGGACGGAAATTTGTGGAGAAATGGAAGAAATTGGTGGATTTCATGGAGCGAAAGGTGGAGACGGATGGGGGACGGCTAGATCCACTTGAAACCAAGCATATCCATGGATCAAAACCAACAAAACCTCACCAAACCAACAAATCACAAAAAAAAAATTGGGGCTATTTTTGGTGGGGAATTTTCAAAATTGGGGAAGAATACAACAAAATTAGGCTATAGAACAAGATGGGGGGCTCCAATTTCGTGAGGAACCGTGGCTCATGATACCAAGATGTTGTAGGGTGGAACCCTAGATGGAGATCTTTCATGAATTGGAGGGAAGTCCCCAAGAACATGAAGGACACAAGATAGGGGAAACACTCAAATTGACTAGATCCAATCACACATATGCTAGGTCAAAGAACACACAAGAGGTCACAATGATCCAAGGACAACAAACGAAAGATACAAGGTACTAGTTCATCCCAATCCTATGAGGAGAGAGGTCTTGATGATCCTAAGATGGGGATTGTCGGTGGGAACGACACCTATAGGATCACAAGAATCCCTACTACGGTCGCGGGGCACGAGGTCGTGAGAAGAGCAGATCAAACAGATAGCACATGGTTTTGCTTGGTTTCAAGTTCGGGTCGCGAGGATGCGTAAAACCCTACTCCTGCTTTGGTGGTTTGTTTATCTGTGTTCTTGAACTATCAATGGGGCGTGAGGAGCTCCAAAAGGCCGAATCCTCCTCCTGGTCGCCTTGGGCCTCCTTTTATAGGGAAAGGGGTCGCCACAGTGGCACACAGGAGGTGGAAAGGGTATAGTGATGCGAGTTTATCCCTCGCATTATATGACAAGGCGCCTTTAATGCGTCTTGCTTAGGTGTCCTTGCTTTATCGGGGACGGGGGAGAGCCCTGTCTCGTCCGTCGCCGCTCCCTTTCGTGTCGACACGCGCCCTGGCCAGCGATGCCCGTGGTGCCATGTAGGCAGGCAGGCAGTTGAGGTGGCGCAGTGGTGGGTCTCCACGAAGATGATCGGTGCGGACTTCATTCGCCGCCGGAACGCCCCGTTGCATAATAAGGGGAGGCCAGCCTGGCTTTTTACGAACCCGGCTGACATTATGCGGCTCTGCCCTGGCCTCGACCACAACTTCACGGTGATGGCACACGCCCACTTCTGCCAGCGGCTTTTCCAGCTTGATGTGGGTCGCAACGGCGAGGTAGAACGGGCCGGCAAGGCCACGAGGGCTGCCAGAAAGGTCGGCAAGGCCGTCAAGGGGCCGTTCTTCAAGTTGCCCGGGAGGTGGTCCCACAGCAATAACTCACGCCGGTCCGAGATCATTGCTATGATGCCGGACTGCAACGCGCACGGCCCTGTCCCGAGCTGGAAGGAGCTGACAGACGCAGATGTGCAACAATTCTTCGACTCCTTGATCGAGGTATACGTCAATGCTGACGCCGAGCGGTGGCTTGTCATGGACACCACCCAGGCGGAGCTGGACTACATCGCCACCAGGGCGAGGGAGGCACATCTTGCCATGTGGAGGACAAGGCCGCGACGGCTGTGGAGGAGGAGCAGTTCACCCTGTGGGCGGCGGCCACTGAGGAGGTCAGCAGTGTCGATGCTGGAGCTCCGCTTGTCGAGGACGCGGCCGACGAGTCGTTGTCAGAGGAGGACGTGGCGGCGGGCTCGACGCCAGCCAGGGGAAGACGGCGAGTCCTGCGGCGGTCCGGCTCCGGTGAGCCGGTTCGGCCCGGTAGGGCTACGCGGCCTCAATTGACCCTGGAGGGGTCCGATTGCCACACGAGGGCCACGGCAGCGAAGGGGCTGACGAAGGCCGCTGAGAAGAAGAAGGCGACAACCCCTTCCTCATCCGGGCGCGCGCAAACCCCGCCGTCTTCTTCGCCTCCTCCGGCAGGTGTCGACTCGGATGATGATGTGGAGCCCCCTTTTGATCTCGGGCCTCTCAGCCCGGAGAGGAAAAGGAAACTGGTGGAAGAGGAGGAGACGGATGACGAGTAAGTACTCCATTCCTTACTGTCACTTCCATTTCCCCGAATCGGGTCGCTTGTCTTGATCCATTTTTTGCTTTTGCAGGGAGACAGAGATGTTGGCCCAGAGAGAGAAGAGGGCGAGGACCTCGGCGAGCAGTTAGTTCCCGGCTGGGGCTTCAATGACACCACTGGTGGTGCTGAGCAGCCCGAACAGCAGCCCCCGGCGTAGCCCCCAGCGTAAGTTCGTCACCATCTTCTTACTCGACATGTGGCAGGCGCTCGATGCTATGATGCTGACCTTGCCGGGTTTGTAGGAGGGGAGCGGCAGCAGGAGGAGCCACAAAGGGCTACTCCTAACACACCACCCCCATCGACTACGCCGCCGCGGGGGGCGTCCCCGGCAAGGGCATCAGGCACGGAGCCCACACCCATGGAGGAAGAGGGGAACTTGGGCGCTGGTGACTCTGCCACGACGCCAAATCTTTGGCGAGAGGGGACTGCTTCACAGCCTGGCACTGGTGAGTCGCCTGTCCTTCGTTTCTGTTTTCCCTTATTCTTTTCTTGCCTTCATTGCTCCCATTGCTACCCAGGCCCTCTTTCAACAGACATGGAGGACGTGGACACTGTTGTTGGAGACATTGCTGAGGAGGCCGCGGTGGAGGCCAGCAGGATTGCCATCGAGGAGGCCGCCAAAGATGCTGATGAGGCCGCCGCTGACAAAGCCGCCAAGGGTGCTGCCGAGGACGCCGCTGTGGGAGCCGCCAAGGCGACCGGCAAGGCTTCTGCTGAGGGCGCCAGCGGTGGACCTGCCGGTAAGGCCGGCAAGGCCTCCGCCGAGGAAGAGGTGGCGGGTGACCAGCCTCCTTCCTCCTCAACCTCGGGCCCTGGCAGATATCTGAAGGTGGGTGACGATCTTTTCGTCCATCTTCCAGGGGCGTCAAGCCGAGCGCCCGCCGAAGGGGAAGCCTTTGATGGCGAGGTGCCTGCCGCCGCCGGGCTTGAGGTGGTTGATGAGCCGGGCGTTGGCGGCGACGGTTCTCCAGAAGAGCAGCTTTTCCGCGCCATGGGGGCCGATTTCCGGAAGCTCCAAGTGCTCTACCGTGCCCGCCTGGACAAGGTCAAGTCCAGGATGGCAACGGTGGACAATGCGGAGGTGGACTTCAAGGCGCGCGTCGCTGAGACGCAGACCTGGTTCCACCAGACTCGCGAGGAGCAGAGGGCCTTTCAGGAGGAATTGGCCAAGTGCAATGTGGAGCTCACCATGAAAATGGCCGACATCGAGAAGGCCCTGGAAAAGGCGGCGAACTTGGCTGCAGCGGCCGAAGCCGCCCGGAACCAGTATCAAGCCGCCTTGGATTCCCAGGGAGAGGACCTCTCCGCGCGTGAAGCGAAGCTTATCGCAACGCTCCATGGCAAGGATGAGGAGCTCGAGGCCCTTGTCGCGCGAAGGACTCTCGAGCTGGAGCAGAGGCACAAAGAGGCACTCGATGCCCAAGCTCTAGCCCACGCCGGCAAGGTGAAGGAGCTGGAAGCAGAGCGGGACAGGCTGAAGGAGCAGGCCCTCAAGCTGTCCGGCGAGAAGAGCACGCTCAACTGCGCCTTGGTAGAGGCGCAAGGAGCGATCATCGGCCAGACTGGGAGCTCTACGAAGCGCAGAACTCCATCAGAGACCTCAAGCTGAAGCTGGAGGATCTCGAGAAGATGTTGTCGGAGAGCAGGGCTCGGGAGGAGACCTTGACCAGAAGCCTCGAGGAGGAGAAGCAGCTACGGGCAAACGAGGCCGCCTCCCACCAGGAATATGTGGTGGGTGAGAACAGGTGGATCAGCCATCTCGAGGTCGTTGCCCGCAGGGTCACCTTGCAATTGGCCACCATGGGGATGCCAAACGTGAGGTATTCCCCCGAGCGCAGCGGGACCGTCAACGCCAAGCTGACCCAGTTCTTCGAGGGCGTCCTCGGAGCCTTGGCCTATCTTCACTCCAACAGGATGGCCACGCTGGCCGAGGAGGCCCGGCGACTTTGCCGGAGGGTCGTGACCAAGGTCCTCACCAAGATGGCGCACTGGAATCCTGATCTTGACTTCGCGGCCACGATGAAGAGCTTGCCGGGATGGTGTTGACCTCACGGTGCTCAAGGAGCGCATCAAGCCCATCACCGACTGCATCGACGAAATCAAGAGGGTGGAAGGCCAGCGCCGGGATTAGGCATCCCGTTCGTCTTCGCCCGCGGGTTCTGACCAAGACAAATTTTATCTTTAGTTAGAACCGCCGCTATGACGTGATGTAATATAACTTTGAAGTACTCTTAATTTTCATGCATGTTATTTCCCCGTTCGATTCCTCTTTGTATGCGTGCCCTACGTCGATCGGGTAGGCTTGCCGGCGTGGAAGCCCCTACCGGCGTTTAGGGGACGGATCCCCAGGGCCTGCAAGGTACGCGTGCTGCCGGACGAGCCACCTTGCCGTTCCGAACATGGCCGCTCAAACTGTCGAGCTTGACTCGAGTCAGAATCGAGGGCGTTGTTGATCGCGGAAGGTTACTCTGCCATTCTCGACGCAGCCGCTTGAGCTGTTGAGCGGACTCGAAACAGGGCAAGGGCGTTGCCGATCGTGGGAGAGCCCCTGGCGTGCAGGTTTCTCATACAAAGGTGTGACATCTCCTGGGGGGGGGGGGGAATAACCTCAAATAAGAGGGGTAGCACAAATAAGGGTTCAGTGCAACTTAGCTACTTTTTGCAATCGCTCGAGTGTCAATCTTCGGGCCTCCTTTCTTCTTCAAGGTTCATGAATATGAAGGAGTGCCGGGCTAACTGCTAAAGCCAATCCTCACAACTGCACCCCCTACCTGGCGCACCAAATATGTCGGTGGGAACGGCACCTATGGGATCACAAGAATCCATACTACGGTCACGGGGCGCGGGGTCGTGAGAAGAGCATATCAAATAGATAGCACACGGTTTCCTTATCCAGGTTTGGGCCGCGAGGATGTGTAAAACCCTACTCCTGCTTTGGTGGTTTGTTTATCTGTGTTCTTGAACTAGCAATGGGGCGTGAGGAGCTCCAAAAAGCCGAATCCTCCTCCTGGTCGCCTTGGGCCTCCTTTCATAGGGAAAAGGGTCGCCACAAAGGGCACACAGGAGGTGGAAAGGGTATGATGATGCGAGTTTATCCCTCGCATTATATGACAAGGCGCCTTTAATGCGTCTTGCTTAGGTGTCCTTGCTTTATCGGGGATGGGGGAGAGCCCTGTCTCGTCCGTCGCTGCTCCCTTTCGTGTCGACACGCGCCCTAGCCAGCGATGCCCGTGGTGCCATGTAGGCAGGCAGGCAACTGAGGTGGCGCAGTGGTGGGTCTCCACGAAGATCCGCTTGCCACCACCCAGGTCCCTGCCCAACTGGTTGGGTCGGCAGCTGCATGCGAACGGTGGTGGAGGTTTGATTGGCGTGGGCCTGATGGTGGCCCTACGGGTGTTCTTGGCAAGGGCCTCGCCGTAGCCCCGGCAAGGGTCTTGCCGGGGCCCCGGCAAGGGTCTTGCCGTGGCGCCTGCTGTCATCCCCAGCAAGGTTCTTGCCGGGGGCCTTGTGGTCCTCGGCTGGGATCCCGCCAAGGGTCGTCATCTTCTATAGTGTGAATCTGATCTTGAATGTCTTCACAAAGATCTGCATGCCACCACGGGGATGTCTCCCGAATCCTTGCCCCATGGGGGCACTGGACTCAAGGGTGATTCACTCCGTAGGTGTGGGGAGAGCTGCCACGGCAAGGGTCTTGCCGGGTTTGCTAAAACCGCCTCCCGGCAAGGATCTTGCCGGGGGAGTCCGCTCCGTCCCCTTTGCTATTTATGGTCTTGGTCTTGGCGTCGTTCTGCTCCTCTCGAGCTTCAGCCTTACCTTGGCTCACCTCCCTTGCCTTGCTTAGTGCGGTGGTGCCCGCGGCTCAGACTGCCCGTGCACAGTTAGGGTACAAAAAGTGTACCCCTCTTTTTGTACACCGACAGGGATCCTTCCCAAGATGGGGGCTTGATATCCACTAGGGATCTTGTTGTAGGGTGAAACCCTATAGGGGATCTTTTCACACTTGGAGAGGGACAAGAGGAAGAACACTCAAGAACACAGGGAACAAATCACTCAAACAAAGCAAAATATTACATCCACTAGAGTAGCATACATGAGATCCACAAGATTACATGAACAATTCAAGGAAAATAGCACTAGGTAAGTTCTTCCCATTAGGTGAGGTGTTGATCTTGATCTTCTCCAAGAGGAGGGCTTGAGGGCTTGATCTGCAAGAGGAGGGGATACAAGGAGCAAAGCTCTCTTTGATGTTCTAAATACTTTACTGTGGGGCTATTGCCTCACGGTTCCCAGTCAAAAAAATGTTCTAAATACTTTGCTATCCTTCCAAATGAGCTAGAAGATGAGTATATACTGCCTAGGGACGAAACAATAGGGAGAGAGGGGTACAAGGGTCAAGTGACCACAAACACACGGGCTGTTCCAGTGGGGTCCGGGCACCCGGAGTCGAACTGGCCAGGCACCCGGACCGGTCAGAGCCGCCTGGAGAAGGGGGGCCGGGCACCCGGGGGTCCTAGGCCCGGGCACCCGGGTGGCCGTAGGAGGCTGGGGCGGAGTAGGTCGGGCAACCGGGGCCAGTTGGCTCGGCACCCAGGGTTGGCTGGGCGAGACCCATGAGGGGGGCCGGTCACCCGGTGACGATGACATGTACCTAGGGTAGGGTAATGGGCCAAACCTAGGCACCCTTCCCAAGGACACTGCCCTACAGCCATATACATTCAAAGGACAACAACATCTACCGACTGAAATCACCTCAGAGTGCAACCCACTCGACCAGAAGCACTTCACTCGGATGAACCAATTCCATTCGACCAGGATATACTCACTCGACCACATCAGAAATCACTCGGAGTACAGAAGGTCTAAAGTCACTTAGGATGGCAACGGTCAGGCGTTCACTACGTAGTCTTAATGATCATTATATGTCTTTATTGCTGGCGTTACCAGTAACGTCTCACCTTTATGTACATTAAACCCCTTGTAACATGGGCTGGCTGGGTTCCTGGCGCACTCTATATAAGCCACCCCCTCCACTGGCACAAGGGTTTGCACCCCCTGTAACTTCATGCATAATCCAGTCGACCGCCTCCGGGCACCAAGACATAGGGCTTTAACTTCCTCTGAGATGGGCCTGAACTTTGCGTGCACAACCTCATTGTAGCTAGGATCTTTCGTCCTCTTACGTACCCCCATATTCTACTGTCAGACATAGAACCACGACAGTTGGCGCCCACCGTGAGGTAGGTGTCTTAGGACCTTCCGGTGAGGTTGCGATTTGCTCGATTCCCATTGTCATGGTTTCCGGTGTTAGATTCGCTGGGCCATGAGATCCGTCTTGGCGCGCTCGTTTTCGTCACCGACGACTCCGCCTGGCTCCAGGAGGACCCCCTCGACGTCGAGGCGCTCCCGTCCGCGGGGCGACGCACTTCCGCGCATGCGTCAGCGGCGTCCTTGTGCGGCAGCCGTCGACTCAGTATCCGTCGGCTCGCGGGGCATCTTCGCTCCCCGTTATTCGTTGTCGCAAGCGATCTGGTCGATCGCGGCTTCAGCGGTGGGTGAAGCCTGCAATGGCTCGCTAGGCGACCACCCCTCAAGTCGCGACAATCGAGCCCGATGAGTCTCTCTATGACCTGTTCGACCTGTCGACTGGCTCTGTCGAGACCCCGTCCGAGTGCGACAGCAGCGACCCTGCGGTGGAAGTTCTGATGGTCGACACGCCGTGCAGCCCGCCTGGTTTTCATCGCGGCAACGGTGGGGATGGCGGCGGCGATCCGTTGCGTGTTCACGAGGAATACCATCTCGAAGCCCTCTCTTCGTAGCAGAGGGAGGAACTTCACCGCTGCAACATGGAGGCGCTCCACACTCCCATCATCAGAGAGACCTCCGAGGCTCGGGCCTTGGAGTCTGCGCGCTTGGCCAATTTGGCTGAGCGCACTCGACTGGAGAACCTTCAGCATGCACTCGACGAATGCGCTCGACAACTGATCCCTGAGTCCAGTCGACGGCGGCAATTGTTCCCGCCTGAACCTCAGGTATACTGCACTCCGATTCAGAATCTTACAGCTGCTGCCCATATAGCAAAGTCGATCCAGCCATCCCAATTAGAGGCTGGAAGAGGTTTGATGCAGATCCGAGCGCTGCTCTGGGCAGCAGGAGAGCAAAACACTATCGTTTCTCAGTCTCGCAACATGATCCATAGCAGATCTGTGGTGGCTGAGGCGATCTGATCGACTCACAGCCCAAAAGATCGCCGGGCGCCGAGGGATGTGGGCATCGCCAAGAGCAGTATTTGGGTCGGAATCACGAGCAGTATGATCATCGACTCGGCTGTGATGACCGCCGTCGAGTGCCCACGCCCCCTCCGAGGGGCGGATCGTATGTGCCCTGGCAATATGATGACAGGCACCCGTACAACAATGAGCGGAGGGTCCCGGTCGACCCAAGAGAGCCTGGGTTTGATGCGAGGTCGATCCTCGTTCAAGGTTTGGTCGACAGGAATAGAGCAAACAGGGAAGGACTCGACAGAGACCGTTCGACTAGTAGCAGAGTTCATATCTCCAGGCCTGAATGTTTCAACAGAGCTATCAGAGCCACTGAGATTCCTCCTAACTTCAGGTTGGCAACGGGAGTGAGCAAGTTCACCGGTGAGTCGAAGCCTAACACTTGGCTGGAGGATTACCGAGTGGTTGTGCAGATCGGTGGGGGTAATGATGAGGTAGCCATGAAGCATCTTCCCCTGATGTTAGAGGGTTCGGCCAGAGCTTGGCTGAATCAGTTAACTCCCGGCAGTATATTCAGCTGGGAAGAATTGGCCCGAGTGTTTGTCAGGACATTTAAAGGCACTTGCAAACGACCTGCAGGGTTGGCAGAATTGCAACATTGTGTACAAAAACCGAAAGAAACTTTGAGGGATTACATCCAAAGGTGGACCACTTTTGATGCGGAGCATCCCACGATCATCCCCATAGACTTACAACCGTCTCATCAAGAGCCAAGGGGACCCATGACACGAGCTAGAGCTAGAGCTCTCGAGAACGAGGTGACCTCTTCCCTTATTGATATCGCATATGATCCTCTCGAGACATGGCTACTACCTAAGTCCGATATGCTATGCATGATTAGGTGTCAAGGGGAACCTCCCGAGGACGACGCGTGAAGATGGACAAGCCACCAAGTCCGCGGATGAAGAGAACCATCGGAGAAGGCCCAGAGCACCTTCGGTGCCCAGGACATCCGGCCATGGCCCCGGACATCCGCCCTGGAGCTTCTACCTCAACAGGATCCAATCTGCCAAGTCTCCAGGGGCGGACATCCGGCATCCAAGCCCGGACATCCGCCCTCAGCCGGATATCCTGCCCCACCGAAATCCGGCGCCCTTTCCGATTCGGCTGAACGGTCGCCCCAGCCGGACATCCGGCTGAGAGCCAGACATCCGGCGCGAAGGCCCGGACATCCGGCCCGACGCCCGGACGTCCGGCCTCCCCTGCCTGCACGCAGTGCCTCAGGGCCTTGTCCCTTGTACCCCTTCGCCCGAGACTATATATACTTGTTCCCTTTCCTCTTTCTAGGGTTAGCATTGGATTAGCTCATATTCTTGTGTGAGAGCCTTTGCTCATCCACTTGGCTACTTCTCCACCGAGATCAGGACCTCTCAGGAGAAGATCCCCCAAGCGGATTCAAGACCCCCTTCTAGGGTGGACCCCCTCAAGGCCTCCTCACGGAGAAGAACGGTTACCGTTTGTATCTTACCTTTGTTGATCTTGAATCTTGTGCCACTCTATGTGATCGATAATCTAGCACTTGTGTGATTGATCTCTTGTCGGTTTCGTGATTTCTCTCTCGTTTCTCTCCTGTTCTTCCGCGTGTTCCTCGTGATTCCCCGTAGGATCCGCTCCAACGTGAAAGATCATACACGTAGGGTTTCCGCCCTACATCATCATGGTATCATGAGCCACGTTGATCACGTTATTGGAGCCCCTACCCCTCTTTTCTAGCTTGATTTTGTTGTTTTTGTCCTAATTCCGAAAATTCCCCACAAAAATAGCCCCAAATTTTTTTTTGTGATTTGTTCGTGTGATGAAGTTTTGTTGGATTTGATCCGTGGATTTCGTGTGTTGCAGGTAGATCTAGCTTTCTCCCACCATTTCCACAATTTCCATCCACAAAATCCCCCGAATTTTGCCCCGGTTCCCACCTTCCCCCGCGGTGTTCATCGAGCCCGGACATCCGGCCCGAGCAGCCCGGACATCCGGCAGCCCGGACATCCGGCCCGATCATCCCGGGCATCCGGCGCCCTGGACATCCGGCTTCCAGCCCGGATTTCCGGCCCCTGGTAACAACAATCCCTTCCACCACCCGATCACCGCCTAACTTTCGCCAAATTTTGTCCCGTGCCCACAGACACTTCCACTTACCTCCACCACTTCCGCATAACACCACCTTAGCCTTCCCCACTTCCAATGCCGACAACGTTGCCAAATTTTGACTTGAGAATTTGAGTTGGGGTTTTCCGTATCCTTTTGTGTTTCGGCTATCTAGGTACGGTTCAACATCAACATCACGACCGCTCATCTTCATCAAGGACGGTAACATCGTCGACACCTTTGACATTACTTGCAATTGCATTGATAACCATCATAGCCCATCTTTCGCGTTGCTTACCCATCGAGACTAGACATTGAGTATTGCCGGCAACGTGACTTGTGCACATTAGTGATCATACTCCATAGCATACATACCATACCAAAGTGGTGCATATCTTACCATCAACTTGTGTGTCACAAAGTTGTCATCGCATACACAATTGCTATCTTGGTTCGTGAAGTTTTGCATGAGAAAAGAGCTCAAAAGAGAAAGAGCCATTCAAGCTTTTAAGCAAAGAGAGGAAGATAAGCAAAGAGCTTATGAGCAAGAACCATAGCATCATACAACATTAAGATTGTCATACTTGATCATCTTGGATCAACACATCGAAACACCATACATATAGCATACTTGGGTAGAAGTCGTTGCATTTTGCTTAGTAGGTTGTGCACAAGTTCGTATCCGCCTATTGTGCAATCGTGCTAGCGTCTCTCTAGTGTTGCGCAACAAGAGCATCTTGGTGAATTCCACATTTTGGGCTCATCCTTGGTTGCATAACCCCATATTATCTTTTGCGTGTGTGTTTCCTTGTACCTTATCTTGCTAGTGGTCTACTTGTTGCATTTGCAAATTTGTGAATCATTTCCAACTTTATTGAGTCTCACTTACAATTGCATCAAATTTTGTGCCACCATCCTAACCGAGCTCCACCATAAGCTTTTACTTGTGTAGGTGTGAGAACCGACAAGAATCGGTACCAAGAGTGCTATTTCATTGTCCGCATTTGAGTGAACTTGATTCATCTTCAACATCGGTCAAAGGTACATTGGTATAAGTTCTTTTCCGTTCTACCACTCACATTTCGCTTGGAATGATGGATAGGCCAAGTTCTTCTACCAACCCACTCTGCAACGAGCAAGACAACGACATGTCGTCATATGTCACCAAGAACCACCTATTTGGTGCACAACGAGCGTTGCACCAAGAACAACAAGCAATGAGCGACCGCATCGACAACCTCGCCACCGACTTGCGACTCTCCGAGCAACGTACAAGAGACTATTTCGACAACAAGTTCGAGGCTCACAAGCAAGAGAATGATGCAAGAATGGACGAGATCCGCGCGTTGATGAGAAACCGGCATCATTCAACTTCTTCATCATCAAGACGGAGCCGCTCGAGTCGACATTCCGACGACACCTTCTACGACTCAAGTACACCGTCATCGAACACTCTTCGACGAGCTGCGCGCCAAGACCGTCATGCATCTCGCAACCCGCTACATGTCAAGCATTCACAAGAGCAAGTTGATGATCAAGTTCCTCGTCCTCAATCTAATCAAGAGGCTTTTGCTCAAGCTCAAGAACGACAACGTCTTCGCCGCCAACAAGAGGAAGAACGAGCACGTCTTCACCAAAGGCGAACAAGACGCCAAGGCTCAACGTCTTCAAAAACAACAACGTGAGGCGCAAGCTCTTGAGGCGCAACGTGCCCTTCAAGAATCAAGTAGAGCCTTCGCCAACCGCAATCGCGAACGACGCAATCAAGAGGAAGCCCTTCGAGAAGAAATCCAAGAGAGGAACTACCAACCTCATGCACAACGACAAGTTCCTCAAGCTCCTCCACAAGCTCGTCAAGCTCCTCCTCAACCTCAAGTTCAACAAGGGCAAGTTGATCATGATCTTCCTCCGCGCCAAGAGCAACATGAAGACGAATACAATCCACGCCAAGGACGTCATCATCAACATCGCCAACAACACAATGAAGAGCAACGCTACGGCAAGCTAAAATTCACCATGCCCAAGTTCAATGGAAGCAATGACCCCGAAGACTACCTCTCATGGGCATTGAAGGTTGACAAAATCTTTCGCTTGCACAACTACGATGAAGTGAAGAAAATCGCTATGGCATCACTTGAGTTCCAAGACTATGTGCTCATATGGTGGGAACAAATCATTGAGCGACGACAAGCAAGAGGTGAACCTCCAATCACCACTTGGGCTCAAATGAAGGATGTCATGCGAGCACGTTTTGTGCCAACCTACTCCAACCGCGACCTCTTCAAGAAACTCCAACTACTCAAGCAAGGAACAACGAGCGTTGAAGAATATTACAAGGAAATGGAGATAGCCATGATTCGAGCCAATGTCAAGGAAGATGATGAGCAAACTATGGCACGTTTCTTGAATGGACTCAATCATCCCATCAAGAAGATCGCCGACTTCCAACCATACTCATCCCTCATTGAGCTCGTGCATCAAGCTACAAAGGCGAACGCCAAGTGCAAGATGACTTCAAATGCACGCCAAGTACTCATCCAAGACCTACGGCTCCTCCAACAACCAAGCTTCAACGACTCCTCCATCATCTACATCAACCAAACTTTCTTCAAGAAACGACGACAAGTCAAGTTACAAGAAGACTTCGACAAGCTCAAGTCGTCCTCCTCCTACTACAAGCAACATCAAGCCGCGTGCTTCATCCTCTACTCCAACCGATGATACCATCAAGACAAGCTCCTTCAAGTGTTTCACTTGCGGCCGAGGCCACAAGTCATCTGAATGCACCAACAAGCGCACCATGATCCTCAACGACGATGGCACATATGACTCCATGAGTGAAGAGGAGATGGAAGCTCTTGAGCAAGTGGCCATGCACCGCAAGTGAACGAAGAAGAAGATGATCAAGTCTTTTGTGATGAGGATTCGAGCCCCGCCTCGTTGTCTCCAAGGTCTTGACTTTTCAACATCAACAAGAAGAAGACCAACGATGCCACATCTTCCACACAAAAGCCGGCATCAATGGACGGTCCATCAAGGTCATCATCGATGGAGGTAGTTTCCACAACTTGGCAAGTGAAGAACTATGCTCCAAGCTCCAATTGGTCAAGAGGAAGCACCCGCACCCCTACAAGGTTCAATGGCTAAGTGACTCCGGCACTATACGAGTCGAGCATATGGTCCAAGTCTCCTTCAAAATTGGTGCTTATGAAGACACGTTGGAATGTGATGTGGTCCCAATGACCGTTTGCCACCTACTTCTAGGTCGACCATGGCAATTCGACCGTGGTGTCATCCACAATGGGCGCACCAATCACTATAGCTTGAAGATGAAAGGGAAGGAATATGTGCTACGACCTATGTCTCCGACTCAAGTGATAGCCGATAAGCAAGCCACACATCATAGAGAAAAGAGTGAGAAAGTGATCCACCCAAAAGTGAGTGAGAGCCACAAGCCAAATATGAGAGACTCTTAGACTAGAGAAAAACCTCATTCTATTTGCCACCAAAAGTGAGATGAGAGAAGTGTGTGAGAACCCATCGAGTGTGATACACTTTGTCCTTGTGTGCAAGGATGGAGAACCAAAAACTAACACCATTCACGAGCTACCTTTGGTGTTTCAATCTCTTTTGCAGGAATTTCAAGATGTTTTCCCGATGAGCTACCTCCGGGTCTACCTCCTCTTCGAGGCATAGAGCATCGAATTGACCTCATCCCGGGCGCCTCTACCAAACAAAGCTACATACCGAGTCAATCCGGAAGAAACCAAGGAGATTCAACGGCAAGTACAACAACTCATCGACAACGGTCATGTATGCGTGAAAGCTTAAGCCCTTGTGCCGTTCGGTTATTCTTGTACCTAAGCCCGATGGAAGTTTCCTCTTGTGCTCCGATTGTCGACCTATCAATGCTATTACCGTCCGATATAGGCATCCCATTCCTCGCTTAGATGATATGCTTGATGAACTTAGTGGAGCCAACTTTTTCTCAAAAATTGATCTTAAAAGTGGCTATTATCAAATCCGCATACAAGAGGGTGATGAATGGAAAACTGCTTTCAAAACCAAATTTGGTTTATATGAATGGTTAGTGATGCCTATGGGTCTTTCGAAGCTCCAGGTACTTTTGTACGTCTTATGCATCATGTGCTTCGTCCGTATATTGGAGTCTTTGTTGTGGTTTACTTTGATGATATTCTTGTGTTTAGCAAAACCATGCAAGAGCACATCAATCATGTAAAATCTTTGTTGCAAACTCTTCGCAAGGAAAGCCTTTATGCAAACTTGAAAAAATGCACTTTTGGGGTTGACAAAGTGATTTTCTTGGGTTTTGTAGTTTCCTCAAAGGGTGTCCATGTTGATGAATCTAAAATTGAAGCAATTAAAACTTGGCCCCAACCCACCAATTTGCAACAAGTGCGAAGTTTTCTTGGTCTTGCGGGTTTCTATCGTCGCTTTGTGAAAGATTTTAGCACAATTGCCGCTCCTTTGCATGCTTTGAGCAAGAAGAATACTCCCTTTGTTTGGGGAACTTTGCAATCAACCGCTTTTGATGAGCTCAAGTCTTTGCTTACTCATGCTCTGATTCTTGCTTTGCCCAATTTTGACAAAAACTTTTGAGGTTCATTGTGATGCAAGTGGTACCGGAATTGGCGGAGTTTTGATGCAAGAAAAATGAGCCATTGCTTATTTTAGTGAAAAACTCTCCGGTGCTCAACTTAATTATCCCATCTATGACAAAGAATTGTATGCTTTAGTGCGTGTGCTACATGTTTGGGAACATTACCTTAGACCTCATGAGTTTGTCATCCATACCGATCATGAAACACTTAAGTACCTCAAAGGTCAAACTAAATTGAACAAGCGTCATGCAAAATGGAGTGAATTCATTGAATCTTTTCCTTATGTGATCAAGTACATTAAGGGTAAAGAAAATGTAGTTGCCGACGCGCTTTCACGCATATTCATGCTTGTCACACAACTTGAGTTAAATGTTATTGGTTTTGAGCATATAAAAGACTTGTATGAGCATGATCCATCTTTTACTTCTCCTTATGCTAAGTGTTTGACGCATACGTCTTGGGAACAATATTACATCAAGGATGGATACCTTATGAGAGCTAACAAACTTTGCATTCCCGAGTCTTCTCTTCGTTTGCTTACATTTGCAAAGAGGCCCATGGAGGCGGACTCATGGGACACTTTGGAAGCGACAAGACATTCGCCATGCTCTCCACCAACTACTTTTGGCCCAAGATGTTCCATGACGTCTCACGCTTCACCAACCGATGCTATACATGTCGCAAAGCTAAGTCTAAAGCTCAATCTCATGGTCTTTACATGCCTCTTCCTATTCCATATCAACCATGGGAAGACATTAGTATGGATTTTGTACTTGGTTTGCCTAGGACCCAAAATGGCAAGGATTCCGTCTTTGTTGTTGTGGATAGATTTTCTAAGATGGCACATTTCATACCTTGCAACAAGATAGACGATGCTTCACATGTTGCCAATCTCTTTTGTAGGGAAATCTTGCGACTCCATGGCGTACCAAAGACAATCGTCTCCGATCGTGACGTCAAGTTCTTGAGTTACTTTTGGAAGACCCTATGCGCCAAGCTCGGAATCAAGCTCTTGTTCTCCTCGGCATACCATCCTCAAACCGATGGCCAAACGGAGGTGACGAACCGCACACTATCCACTCTACTTCGTGTCTTGATAAAGAAGAACATCAAGGAATGGGAAGCATGTCTACCCATCGCCGAGTACGCCTACAATCGTGCAAGACATTCAACTACCGGCAAGTCCCCTTCGAGGTCGTCTCACGGTTTCAACCCCTTGTCCCCATTGGACATTCTACCACTTCCTCTCCACGAGCGCACCAACATGGATGCAAGTGAACGAGCAAGCTACATCAAGAAGATGCACGAAGACACAAGGCACACCATTGAGCGCCAAGTACAACGTCAAGGAAACAAGCTCAACGCAAACAAGCAACCCATCGTCTTCAACATTGGTGATCTCGTGTGGCTACACCTTCGCAAGGACCGCTTCCCCAAAGAACGCAAGTCCAAGCTTCTCCCTCGAGCTGATGGACCTTTCAAGGTGCTAGCACGCTACAACGACAACGCCTACAAGATCGACCTACCTCGAGACAAATACAACGTGAGCGACATCTTCAACGTCAAGGACCTCGCACCATTCCATGGAGATGAAGCTTTTGATCCGAGGTCGGATCTCTCCCAAGGGGGGGGGGGAGATCACCGGAGCTTCCCACGATCATCCCCATGGACTTACAACCGTCTCATCAAGAGCCAAGAGGACCCATGACATGAGCTAGAGCTAGAGCTCTCGAGAACAGGTGACCTCTTTCCTTATTGATATCGCATATGATCCTCTCGAGACATGGCTACTACCTAAGTCCGATATGCTATGCATGATTAGGTGTCAAGGGGAACCTCCCGAGGACGCACGTGAAGATGGACAAGCCACCAAGTCCGCGGATGAAGAGAACCATCGGAGAAGGCCAGAGCACCTTCCGTGCCCGGACATCCGGCCATGGCCCCGGACATCCGGCCCCTGGAGCTTCTACCTCAACAGGATCCAATCTGGCCAAGTCTCCAGGGCCCGGACATCCGGCGTCCAAGCCCGGACATCCGGCGCCCCTTTCCCGATTCGGCTGAAACGGTCGCCCCAGCCCGGACATCCGGCGCCTCGCGAAGGCCCGGACATCCGGCCCGACGCCCGGACGTCCGGCCTCCCCTGCCTGCGCGCAGTGCCTCAGGGCCTTGTCCCTTGTACCCCTTCGCCCGAGACTATATATACTTGTTCCCTTTCCTCTTTCTAGGGTTAGCATTGGATTAGCTCATATTCTTGTGTGAGAGCCTTTGCTCATCCACTTGGCTACTTCTCCACCGAGATCAGGACCTCTCCGGAGAAGATCCCCCAAGCGGATTCAAGACCCCCTTCTAGGGTGGACCCCCCTCAAGGCCTCCTCACGGAGAAGAACGGTTACCGTTTGTATCTTACCTTTGTTGATCTTGAATCTTGTGCCACTCTATGTGATCGATAATCTAGCACTTGTGTGATTGATCTCTTGTCGGTTTCGTGATTTCTCTCTCGTTTCTCTCGTGTTCTTCCGCGTGTTCCTCGTGATTCCCCGTAGGATCCGCTCCAACGTGAAAGATCATACACGTAGGGTTTCCGCCCTACATCAACTTTGCATCACAGTGGAGAATGTGTCTTAGCATCAAGCAGTTTGCGCCTTCAAGGAGGGCGTTCGGTATCGAGAGCTTAACCTGAATTTCAGTCGGACATGAGACATGACCCTGACTCGAATGATGGAAATAGCAACTCGTTACACAAACGGCGTAGAAGAAGACCGACTCCGCAGTGGCAAGGGCAAACCAGTCCGCTAGGACATCGGAGTAGGAAATTCCAATCGGAAGCAGAAGTGGAAAGTCGAACCCGCGGGTCCTAGAGAGGTTGCAGTTGTGACCCAAGGAAAATTCAAGGGAAAGCCTAAGGGGCCCTGGATCCCCAAGAAAGTAAAAGATCAAGCAGGAAATGGTGTGTTGGATTTGCCATGTCACATTCACACCAAGAAAGATGAAGAGGGTAATCTGATTTACCCCAAGCATACCACTCGACAATGTCGACTCCTTATCCAGCAGTTCCAAGAGAAATAACCTAGTGACAAAGAGAAGGAATATGATAAGGATGAGGACAAGGAAGAGGATGATGGTTACTCCAATGTCAATGCCACTTTAGTGATTTTTGCTGACGTTGAGAGCAAAAGTCGACTGAAGGTGATCAACAAAGAAGTAAACATGGTTGCTCCGGCAACGACAACATATTTGAAGTGGTCAACGACTCCTATCACATTCGACCAGTCTGACCATCTCGCGCACGTTGCAACCCCAGGGCGGCAAGCGTTGGTGGTCGACCCAGTCGTGGGGGGCACTCGACTGACCAAAGTTCTGATGGATTGCAGTAGTGGTTTGAACATTTTATATGTTGAGTGTAACATCCCAAATTTTGGAATGTTAATATAATTAATTGAATTGTTTGTTTGTTTGCTTGAGTGAATTAAACTTGAGTGAAATTTGAACCTTTTCAAAAACTTTTGAATGAGAGGGAATAAAATGACTTTCCCCTTCTCCGGTAAATTCAAATTCATCCTATTAAAATCAATGAGAGAAGATGACATGACTTCTTCAACGAATTTGAACGGAGTTTTGCAATTTAATTCTTTCAAATATTTGCACTTGCTTCTCTATTTTTCTTCCCCGAGAAATACCCCGAAAAATAAATTCTTGCAAGCAAGAAAGAGCGGAGGAAAATGACCCTCCAAAATCAGGGGCATTTTTGAAAATATTTGAGCCAAGAAAAACCAAAGTTTTTATTTAAAAATTATTTGCAAAAAGAAATAAAGCCTTTAGGGATTTTTTTTCCCATCACCACGCCCCCTCCCTGCCCGTAGCCACCTCGCCACCGTCCTCCTTTTCCTGCCTAGATCCGCTCACCAGGAGCTCTCCCAGGAGCCCGACGCCAGGAGTGAGCAGCACCTGAGGGCGCCCAGCGCCACCTCCCCAAGCGCCGACCCCCACCCTCGCCGGCGACCTCGCCCCCTCGCCGGAGCAGCCTTCCACATCGCCGTCTCCTTCCTGCCATCTCTGCCTCACGCATGTGTAACTCCGTTCTCGTTTTTCAGATTTATTTCCGTAACAGATTTAGTTCCGTTCTTGTTTAGCTTATAACTTTTGATCTAGAAGTCCAATGATGCTGATTCTTTTTGCGTTAGATCACAATTTTCTTGTAGTTTCCAAAAATATATTATTTGTCTATGTTTGGATTTATAAAAATTGAGTTAGATCAGATTTGAATGAAAGCTTGTTTTGCTTATTCCGGGAGTTTAAAAATAGATTTTAATTAATTCTTTTTTGCTCCTGGTCTCTAGGACCTTTGTTTATCCAGTAGTATTTAGTATTTTATTTTCAGGTTAATTTAAATTAGGTTTTAGCAAAACAGTACTGTTTTAATATTAGTTCTGTTTTAGCTTTTTATTTATTGTTTTATTAGTTTTAAATAATTTTTTTGTCACTTTTCACAAAATTAGTTGTGTTTCTGTTAGACAACAGGAGAAAATTTATTTTTACTTTAAAAAAAAATTATTTTCCTTAGTTTTGTATGAAACCTTCTATAGGTCATAGTTAGAGTTTTATAAAAGCTTTTTATTTGTTTCTTTTTGCAAATAAAATTTTATGGAAAAAACTTTCTGTTAAATTAGTTATTTTACATTTTATTTTCTGTTAATTTATTAGTTTAGTATTTTAATTGTTGTTAAGTTTTTACTTACGGCAAAACTATATTAGATGTTTGTAGCAAAGTCATAGATCTTCGTTAGTAGTTTTTCTTTGTAGTTTTATTTGAAGTTTCTTTTGATTTGGTTTGAGTTTTATTATCGATTTTCCTTGCTGTTTTGATTGTTATTTCGAGTGCTAAAATTGTTTGCTAGGATGTTTGCTTATGTGAATGCTATGTTTGACTATATAGATTTTCAACGGAGTGACGATTAGTTCTACCAAGTCATTTTCTGACAGCGTTGTTATCTTCATCAAGTATTACCAGGCAAGTTCACTTTGACCATGTTTTTCATACCTATGTATTTTATTTCATCTAGTGTCATCTTCGCAACAATCCCTCCAGTAGTGATATTGAATCCTTGTAGTTGAGTAGTATGCATGAGGTAGGAACCCATCACCCTGTTACCAAGCCCGGGACGTTTTATTTAAATGCTACGCTATAGTAGACGGGGTTTGGTATGAGTGTTCGGGAGTGGTGTGAGAAAGGAGGACTCTACGTCAATGACGACAACTCCATGATGGAATCTGCAAGGACTGCATCTTCAAGACCTCAAGACTTCAAGACTCGAGACAAGAATTCAATACACACTACTTTGGGTGAAGGGCGGTTGTGGGCACCTGGAGAACCCAGTGGTTGGCAGGATGCATGGAGAAGCGCCATGACATCTTGCGGAAAGCTTCACCCAGACTCAAAGAGACGGAAGAATACTTCATGCCCGGAAGCTTACATGCAACCGCAAGTCATTATGGGCTCTGGCTTGGTTGACCTTAGTGGTGACTCTGGCTGGGGCGGTACTAGCAGATGTAGAACTACGGTAGGATGGGATGAGTACGGACGGTGGTCGAGGAACTCTTGGAAGACCATGTTTGGTCGTCTTGTTCTCAAACACCCTGAAGTGCGAGAACGTAAAAAGAGGGATCGAATCTTGCGGGTAAAGTGTACAAACCTCTGCAGAGGGTTTTAAACCTAATCGATTAGCCGTGTCCCCGGTTACGGACAATTTGAGCATCTGGACTTGGATCTATCTTGGAACTCTCAACACCGGATTGATAACTTAATTGTGGGCAACTTATGATGATTTTGGGCTATGAGACATCGGTTGGTGGAACCATGTCATGATAGAAAACTCCTTAGTACAGACTTCATTCTATTCCTTTGATGTAGGTAAAAATAAAAATCAGCTTTTACATAAACAAAACTCGAATCTGAGCCATAAAGCCATATTGCATATAGTATAGTTTTATCATCTGTTTTCTCATATTGTGATCTTCCCGGTACATTCAATGTACTGACCTACACGGCTGCAACTTATCATGTTTTAGATATTTTACTTCCGACGGGTAAGAAATGCAGATGCAGGTTACGGTCTACACTCAACTTTGCCGATGGCGTTGATGGGACTCCACACCCGTTTGATTGTTTCCGCTGAGTATTATGAGGTATATATCATTTTACGTTATTTATACATGTGATTGCACTTTGATATATACATTGATGTACTGTGTGTGCCAAAGATACTGATCCGAGGATGGCACAAGAATACGTAGGCTTGACCGTCACGAGGTCGGGTCGCTTCTGAAAATGGTATCGAGCACATGTTGGCTGTAGAACGTGACCCTAGAAAATGACTTAGTAATATGAAGACCCCAATAGGAATGACCTTTGTTTTGTACTACTCTCGTAACACCTGATTCCTTCTCTTGAACCTTCCTTATTTCAACTATAGATGGAGAGCTACATTACGAACAAAAGAGAACACTACGAGAAGGTTCTTGGAGGCCCCTTCCTTGTGGAGCTAGTCAGTCTTTGAAGTTACCGATACACGAGATCAAGGCAACTAAGAGGACGTCCAGATCGTGGGGAGTCAAGACCCAAGTTTTTGGTCGTAAAAAAGCCCCCAAGACGGCAGTCATCATCTTCGGAACTATAAATGGTGACTGTGATATGGGCATCAACACTGCCGTCCATGATGCTATTGCACGTTTGTGCTATCGTCATCGTGCTGCACTAAACCCACACTTCTTTGGAAGGATGGGATGGCAGAAGTCTGATGGAGCAACTATTGCCTTGACGGAAGCGCAAAAGATGAAGTTTCCCCCACTTTTAGTGTACAATCAGGATCTGGAACAATACGTCAAGAATCTTGAGATGGACCTTCCGGAAGCCCTGTTCGACAATGAAGCACTACGAGAAGAGGTCAAGACTCGTAGATCAAGGTAAACAAGCTGGAGGAGGAGAACCTCGAGGTCTCGAGGATGCGTCAGAGGCGAAGAACAGCAAGACCATGTCTCATGCCAAGGACATTGAAATCCGTAAGCTCAAGGAACAACTTCAGGACATACTGTGGTCGTCACAAGAAACTCCGTGTCGACAGAGAAAATCTAGCGGAAGAAGCTGGAGGAGATCAAGTCCACACGTAAGAAGCCCAGTGGGGACAATGACCAAGTTCCTAATAAATTAGTAGTATCCCACCATGAGAGAAATAAAGATGAACGCTTTCTCGATTTAAGTATCCGACCATACCAACTTATGTGGGTGGCGATACTGTAGTATTGATTGAATAAATGAATGCTTGGTTGCTATTATTTTTGTATGTTTATTGAATGGTTGGATAGATGCGATATTCGTAGGCTTGTAATTATTTCAACCATGAGAGACGTAAGTTACGGAAGAATGGTAGAAGGCCTTCATATGGGAACAGCGTCAGGAATTGGAAACTCCCGAGCATTGAAGACCTGAAGAAATGAGGACTTAGAAACGAAACCATAGTAGAACGGCCCATTACAAACGATAATTTTATTGATGATTGGGTAATTGCCTTCTCTTTCTATCTCAACGGCACCCGAAATCTTGAACCCATGGACAACTGAACACCAAACCTTTCTGGAGACAATTGCAACTTCCCATGGAGATACATCCCTTGTTATGAGCACTCCTCTTATCCTACACATGCAGATGACAACCCTTTATGAGTCTTTCCTTAAGGGCCCTGAAACGATCATGACCCTGACAAGTGATCATGATTACCCAAAGATCTTGAAGGACATGATGAAGCATATTCACCTTGAAGGAGATGCAGTCTACAAAGGCTACCCCTTCATGCAAAAGGGAGTGGAACTTTGGTATGTGGAGGTACACCTCCACCGTTTGAAAGGAGTTTGCCCAAAGAGGATGGGGCATTACTTTTTCATCTCACGTGTGCCACAAGCAACTTTCTTCGATGCCGTTCGTGAAGCAGCCATGGAAGCCATACGCCAGATCGGAGAAATACTTGAAGCAAGACTCCGTTATACTCGGGAATACCTAAGCGGAGTGCATGCAGAGATGATGAAGGTGAAGCTCAAGACCACCATGATGAAACGGAAGATTGAAGATTTCAAGGCTCATGTCGCACAATTCGGTGGGATGAAGAATCCTCGAGGAGGATAAATAAATAAAGTGGAAGTAATGTCGACCATACCAAATCATGTGGGTGGCAGCATTTGTAACAAGTACTTTTGGAATTTGGATTTACGAAAATGGTTAAGGATGTAATGAAAGATTGATATGAGATTAATGAGATTTTATGGATAAACTTGTGCACTTCTTTTGGTCATAGTACTCTATAAAGCCACAGGATCAATGAAGAAAGAAACGTGTTATTCATGACGGCCATAGAAGGAAATTTGGACAAAATAAGTTGGAGTTTTGTTTTGATATGATGGTATGAAGAAACAGAGTACTAGATTAAAGGAGGTGTAACATGAGAGTTACTCCAAGGATGAGTTAAAGCTGCACTAGTGTTGAAGTGGGCCATAACCCACGTGCCCAGATTTTGAGAAGGAACCGTTGTAACCTTGATAAAGGAATAAATTTGGAAGAATCTGTGATCCAATCAGCCTACGTTTACGTGGGAGGTTACGCATAAAAACCTGAGAGTGGTGAAGTAACGATAGATGTTTTGTTTGGCATGCAGAAACCATGGATTTATCTGAACTCGGTTCGAGAACAAGAGAAATTCTGCAATGCTTGTGAGTATGCCCAAGTGTTAAAATACGTGATTCGATATTTACATATGTGGTAATGATTCAAATGCGGGATGGATTGGCCCCATACCGAGACTTCTATCATGAACTGTCATATGTTGATGGAAAATCAGAGAGCCTTGAAAAACTTAGAAGAGTGTCGACGCGATAAGCCATAAAACCATAAAATGGTAGGACGATGGAACCCCATTACAGCAACCGTTGCCAAACGTAGGTTATACGGTGAGGTTCGACCAGACCCGTTTTCTGCAGGAGAAAACCATAAATTGTAGACCACCATGTGTGTTTCGATAGTTGTTTAGAATGGAGACAGACCCATCATCTAAGAAGATCCATTCTCGGAAGAACTTCAACTTTGACGTACCGACCAAAGCTTTTGATGTAAACTCTATGCTTCTGAAAGAAGAGCTTTAATGAAGGAGCTATTGTAAGATATGTGAAGAGACATACATTGTCAGCCCTCCGGAGGAAATATCTGAGTTTATTGGAACCATGACCTTGTTTTTAAGTGTGGTAGCACCTGACCTTTCGACCAAGACATTTGCTAGAAGACCCCAACCCCTAACCTTTTCTTGCTAGCCTCTTGAATCTCGAGGACGAGATTCATTTTAAGTGTGGTAGGTTTGTAACATCCCAAATTTTGGAATGTTAATATAATTAATTGAATTGTTTGTTTGTTTGCTTGAGTGAATTAAACTTGAGTGAAATTTGAACCTTTTCAAAAACTTTTTGAATGAGAGGGAATAAAATGACTTTCCCTTCTCCGTAAATTCAAATTCATCCTATTAAAATCAATGAGAGAAGATGACATGACTTCTTCAACTATAAAGAATTTGAACGGAGTTTTGCAATTTAATTCTTTCAAATATTTGCACTTGCTTCTCTATTTTTCTTCCCGAGAAATACCCGAAAAATAAATTCTTGCAAGCAAGAAAGAGCGGAGGAAAATGACCCTCCAAAATCAGGGGCATTTTGAAAATATTTGAGCCAAGAAAAACCAAAGTTTTTATTTAAAAATTATTTGCAAAAAGAAATAAAGCCTTTAGGGATTTTTTTCCCATCACCACGCCCCCTCCCTGCCCGTAGCCACCTCGCCACCGTCCTCCTTTTCCTGCCTAGAAACGCTCACCAGGAGCTCTCCCAGGAGCCCGACGCCAGGAGTGAGCAGCACTGAGGCGCCCAGCGCCACCTCCCCAAGCGCCGACCCCACCTCGCCGGCGGCCTCGCCCCTCGCCGAGCAGCCTCCACATCGCCATCTCCTTCCTGCCATCTCTGCCTCACGTCTGAGTAACTCCGTTCTCGTTTTTCAGATTTATTTCCGTAACAGATTTAGTTCCGTTCTTGTTTAGCTTATAACTTCTGATCTAGAAGTCCAATGATGCTGATTTTTTTTGCGTTAGATCACAATTGTCTTGTAGTTTCCAAAAATATATTATTTGTCTATGTTTGGATTTATAAAAATTGAGTTAGATCAGATTTGAATTAAAGCTTGTTTTGCTTATTCCGGGAGTTTAAAAATAGATTTTTAATTAATTCTTTTCGCTCCTGGTCTCTAGGACCTTTGTTTATCCAGTAGTATTTAGTATTTTATTTTCAGGTTAATTTAAATTAGGTTTTTAGCAAAACAGTACTGTTTTAATATTAGTTTTGTTTTAGCTTTTTATTTATTGTTTTTATTAGTTTTAAATTATTTCTTTTTGTCACTTTTGACAAAATTAGTTGTGTTTCTGTTAGACAACAGGAGAAAATTTATTTTTACTTTAAAAAAAAATTTATTTTCCTTAGTTTTGTATGAAACCTTCTATAGGTCATAGTTAGAGTTTTATAAAAGCTTTTTATTTGTTTCTTTTTGCAAATAAAATTTTATGGAAAAAAAATACTTTCTGTTAAATTAGTTATTTTACATTTTATTTTCTGTTAATTTATTAGTTTAGTATTTTAATTGTTGTTAAGTTTTTACTTACGGCAAAACTATATTAGATGTTTGTAGCAAAGTCATAGATCTTCGTTAGTAGTTTTTCTTTGTAGTTTTATTTGAAGTTTCTTTTGATTTGGTTTGAGTTTTATTATCGATTTTCCTTGTTGTTTTGATTGTTATTTCGAGTGCTAAAATTGTTTGCTAGGATGTTTGCTTATGTGAATGCTATGTTTGACTATATAGATTTTCAACGGAGTGACGATTAGTTCTACCAAGTCATTTTCTGACGGCGTTGTTATCTTCATCAAGTATTACCGAGCAAGTTCACTTTGACCATGTTTTTCATACCTATGTATTTTATTGCATCTAGTGTCATCTTCGCAACAATCCCTCCATAGTGATATTGAATCCTTGTAGTTGAGTAGTATGCATGAGGTAGGAACCCATCACCTGTTACCAAGCCGGGACGTTTTAGTTAAATGCTACGCTATAGTAGACGGGGTTTGGTATGAGTGTTCGGGAGTGGTGTGAGAAAGGAGGACTCTACGTCAATGACGACAACTCCATGATGGAATCTGCAAGGACTGCATCTTCAAGACCTCAAGACTTCAAGACTCGAGACAAGAATTCAATACACACTCTTTGGGTGAAGGGCGGTTGGCGGGCACCTGGAGAACCCAGTGGTTGGCGGGATGCATGGAGAAGCGCCATGACATCTTGCGGAAAGCTTCACCCAGACTCAAAGAGACGGAAGAATACTTCATGCGGAAGCTTACCTGTGCAACCGCAAGTCATTATGGGCTCGCTTGGTTGACCTTAGTGGTGACTCTGGCCAGGACGGTGCTAGCAGATGTAGAACTACGGTAGGATGGGATGAGCACCGGACAGTGGTCAGAGGAACTCTTCGGAAGACCATGTTTCGGTCGTCTTGTTCTCAAACACCCTGAAGTGCGAGAACGTAAAAAAGAGGGATCGAATCTTGCGGGTAAAGTGTACAAACCTCTGCAGAGGGTTTTAAACCTAATCGATTAGCCGTGTCCCCGGTTACGGACAATTTGAGCATCTGGACTTGGATCTATCTCGGAACTCTCAACACCAGATTGATAACTTAATTGTGGGCAACTTATGATGATTTTGGGCTATGAGACATCGGTTGGTGGAACCATGTCATGATAGAAAACTCCTTAGTACAGACTTCATTCTATTCCTTTGATGTAGGTAAAAATAAAAATCAGCTTTTACGCATAAACAAAACTCGAGATCTGAGCCATAAAGCCATATTGCATATAGTATAGTTTTATCATCTGTTTCTCATATTGTGATCTTCCGGTACATTCAATGTCTTGACCTACACGGCTGCAACTTATCATGTTTTAGATATTTTACTTCCGACGGGTAAGATGCAGTCTGAGGTTACGGTCTACACTCAACCTGCCGATGGCGTTGATGGGACTCCACACCCGTTTGATTGTTTCCGCTGAGTATTATGAGGTATATATCATTTTACGTTATTTATACATGTGATTGCACTTTGATATATACATTGATGTACTGTGTGTGCCAGCATACTGATCCAGGGATGGCACAGTAACACAGAGGCTTGACCGTCTGAGGTCGGGTCGCTACTTTGAGACCCTCAGAGAGATGGGCGTTCTGATGTCCAAGCTCAGTGAAAGCAATATGCGATTCCATGGTGTCATCCCAGGAAGAAAGCCGATTCACTCGGCCAGATCACTCTGACGTGGTTTTCGGTGATTCAAAGAATTACCGCAAAGAAAAGTTGACATTTGAAGTTGTGGATTTTCATAGTGCTTATCATGCCATTTTGGGAAGACCTGCATATGCTCGTTTCATGGCTCGACCGTGTTATGTATACCTCAAGCTGAAGATGCCTGGTCCCAAGGGTGTGATCACAATCACTGGTACTCGGCAGAGAGCGAAAGAGTGCCTCCAGAAGGGCTCAAAGATTGCCGATGAACACACGGCAGTAGTGGAAATGCAAGAATATAAGAAGAATGCAGATCTGAGTGGTTTGTTACGTGCCAACAAGCCTCCTTTAGAATCTGCATTTCAGTCGTCTGGTGAAACCAAGCAAGTTCACATTCACCCGACCGATCCTAATGTTGCACTGACTCATATTTCAACATCACACGACAGCAAATAGGAAGAAGCGCTCATCCAGTTCCTCTGTGAGAACTGGGACATCTTCGCATGGAAGCCTTTTGCGAGTCGTTTGCGAACAGGTGTGACCAGGGAACTGGCTGAGCACCGTTTGCGAGTCGACCTGAAAGTAAGACCTATCAAAGAGCATCTCCGACAGTCCACCGTGGAGTAGAGAAAGGCAATTGGTGAAGAGGTGGCTCGACTTCTAGCAGCTGAGTTCATCCGCGAGATATACCACTCCGAGTGGCTCACCAATGTTGCCATGGTCCCCAAGAAGGATGGTTCACTCCGTATGTGTACCGACTTCAAGCATATCAATCGGGCCTGCCCGAAAGATCACTTCCCTCTTCCCCGCATCGATCAGATAGTCGACTCGACTGTGGGATGTGAGCGATTGTCCTCTCTAGATGCATATTCCGGGTACCATTAGATCCGACTGTATGGACTCGATGAAATAAAAACAGCTTTCATCACCCCATTCGGGTGCTTTTGCTATGTTACTATGCCCTTTGGTCTCAAGAATGCTGGTGCCACATTCATGCGCATGATACAGAAGTGCATGCTCGCTCAAATCAGTCGGAATGTGGAACCATACATGGACGACATCGTGGTTAAGTCGCGCAAAGGTTTCGACCTGCTGACTGACCTTGCTGAAACCTTTGCCAACCTGAGGAGAAGTGTACATTCGGAGTTCTAGGTGGAAAGTTACTCGGTTTCCTCGTTTCCGAACGTGGGACAAATGCAAACCCAGAGAAAGTTGGTGCAATCCTCCAAATGAAACACCTTGTGTGTGTGCACGACGTTCTGAAGCTTACTGGTTGTTTGGCCGCTTTGAGTCGATTCATCTCTCGCCTCGGTGAAAAGGCTTTGCCTATTTACCGACTGATGAAGAAATCAGACAAGTTCGAGTGGAGTCCTGAAGCTGACGCAGCATTTGCAGAGCTCAAAGCCCTGCTTTCCACCCAGCCGGTGCTCGCTGCTCCAATCAGCAAAGAGCCTTTACTGCTTTATATTGCAGCCACTGGACAAGTTGTCAGTACAGTACTCACGGTCAAGCGAGAAGAAGAAGGTAAAGCCTACAAGGTTCAACGCCCAGTGTACTATATTTCTGAAGTCTTGACTCCATCCAAGCAGAGATATCCGCATTATCAGAAGCTTATTTATGGAATTTTCTTGACCACGAAGAAGGTTGCACATTACTTCTCGGATCATTTGATTACAGTTGTCAGTGATGCTCCATTGTCAGAAATCAGAAATTCTGAACAACAGAGATGCAACTGGTCGAGTGGCAAAATGGGCAATTGAACTCCTTCCATTAGATATTAAGTTTGAGGCAAAGAAAGCAATCAAGTCCCAAGCAGTAGCAGATTTCCTCGCCGAGTGGATTGAGCGGCAACAACCGACTAAGATTCACTCAGAACATTGGACTATGTTCTTTGATGGATCCAAGATGTTGAATGGTTCTGGTGCTGGGGTAGTCCTGGTATCCCCACAAGGCGACAACCTCAGTTACGTTCTCCAGATTCACTTTGATTCCTCCAACAATGAAGCTGAATATGAGGCACTTCTGTATGGGTTGCATATGGCCATTTCACTCGGCGTCTGTTGCCTATGGTTTATGGCGACTCAGATTTAGTGGTCAATCAAGTGATGAAGGAGTGGGACATCAGGACCCCAGCTATGACTGGATATTGCAATGCTATGAGAAAGTTAGAAAAGAAGTCTGAAGGCTTAGAGCTCCACCATATACCCCGACTGAATAATCAAGCAGTTGATCACCTGGCAAAGATAGGTTCCAAGCGGGAGCCCATTCCCAGTAGTGTGTTCTTAGAGCATCTTCACACACCATCAGGTCAAGAGGATCCTTTCACAAAAGAGCCCCCGCAACCAAAAAGTTCTATTGATCCAACTGAAGTCGAGATTCCGGCCGTGATCGACCTGATCATGGAAGTTTTGGTCGTCACTCCTGACCGGACAGTACCGTATATTGCATATCTGCTCAGGAAGGAACTCCCAGAAGATGAAGATGAGGCTCGTCAGATTGTTCGTCGATCCAAAGCCTTCACCGTGATAGGTGGCCGACTTTACAGAGAATGTGTTACTGGAGTTGCTCAGCGGTGCATCACGCCTGAAGAACGTCGAATGATCCTCAATGATATCCACTCGGGGACCTGTGGTCACCATGCGTCCTCTTGGAACATTGTGGCCAAAGCATACCGATCGGGATTCTATTGGTCGCGAGCAAAGGAAATGACAAAAGATATAGTCGACAAATGTGAGGGCTGTCAGTTCTACTCCAACATGTCCCACAAGCCTGCATCAGCTTTGAAGACCACTCCACTCGTCTGGCCCTTTGCTGTTTGGAGATTGGATATGGTTGGACCTCTGAGGACCGGCATGATAGGCTTCACCCATGTGCTTGTTGCAGTCGACAAGTTCACTAATTGGATTGAAGCCAAACCCATCAAAAACCTCGACGCAAGTACCGCCGTCAGCTTCATCAGAGAGTTAACATTCAGATATGGGGTCTCGCGTAGCATCATCATAGATAACAATTCAAACTTTGATTTAGATGAGTTCAAGGCTTTTTGTGCTTCCCAAGGCACTCGGGTCGATTATGCTTCGGCTGCTCACCCGCAGTCGAATGGACAAGTAGAAAGAGTAAACGGTTTCATCCTTCAAGGGTTGAAACCCAGGATGATGTGTGACCTTAGGCACTCGGCGGGCGCTTGGGTAGACGAGTTACCATCAGTACTTTGGGGATTAAGAACAACACCAAATCGGTCGACTAGCCGGACTCCCTTCTTGATGGTCTATGGGGCTGAAGATGTGCTGCCGAGTGATTTACTTCACAACGCCCCCCGAGTAGAACTTTTCTCAGAAGCTGAAGCGGAACAAGCTCGACAAGATGTTGTGGATCTTCTAGAACAGGAAAGAGAGATGGCCTTGATCCGGTCGACCATTTATCAGCAAGACCTCCGATGATTCCATGCTAGAAACGTGAGAGGTCAAGCATTTCAGGAAGGAGACCTTGTGCTCCAAGTAGACTAGCAACGGCCTCAAAAGCTTGCTCCTACTTGGGAAGGTCCCTTCATCATCACCAAGTTGCTCCACGACGAAGCATAGCACCTCTACAATGTGGAACACAATAAAGATGAGCCACGTGCTTGGAATGCGGAATTGCTTCGTCATTTTCATACTTAAACATTTAGACTGTCGAGATGTAATAAGAATTACCTTCCAGTTTGTTTATCAAAGATGAATTTTTACACTCTCTTGAATGATTGTTGTTACATACACATGTGTTCAAAAAAAAACCAGTGGGTGGCTTAGCTGCGAACCTGGATCGCCTAAGTTTCAAAAAAAAAACTCCAAGTGAAGAGCAACCTTCTCACTCGGGGGCTTAGCCGCGAACTCGATTCGCCTAAGTTTTAAAAATCCTACCGAGTGAAGAGCATCCCTCTCACTCAGGGGCTTAACTGCAGTTATGTACTCGCCTAAGTTTGAAAATCCTACCAAGTGAAGAGCAACCCTCTCACTCGGGGGCTTAGCTGCATTCCTGTACTCGCCTAAGTTTTAAAAATCATACTGAGTGAAGAGCAACCCTCTCAATCGGGAGCTTAGATGCAGTTACGGACTCGCCTAAGTTTGAAAACTCCTACCGAGTGAAGAGCAACCCTCTCACTCGGGGGCTTAGCTGCAGTCCTGTACTCGCCTAAGTTTGAAAATTCCTACCAAGTGAAGAGCAACCCTCTCACTCGGGGGCTTAGCTGCAGTCCTGTACTCGCCTAAGTTTTAAAAATTATACCGAGTGAAGAGCAACTCTTTCACTCGAGGGCTTAGCTGCAGTCCCGTACTCGCCTAAGTTTGAAAAATCCTACCGAGTGAAGAGCAACCCTCTCACTCGGGGGCTTAGCTGCAGTCATGTACTCGCCTAAGTTTGAAAAATCCTACCGAGTGAAGAGCAACCCTCTCACTCGAGGGCTAAGCTGCAGTCCTGTACTCGCCTAAGTTTTAAAAATCCTACCGAGTGAAGAGCAGCCCTCTCACTCGGGGGCTTTGCTGCAGTCTCGTACTCGCCTAAGTTTTACAAATCTCCAAGTGAAGAGAAATCCTCTGCCTCGGGGACTTGGCCACACGCTATATCTCGATCCGCAAGGACGACGAGGTGCAGGTCGTCTGCGACCCTCTCCTTGGAGCTGCGCCACAAATACAACATGCGCTCCATCTCGATCCATAAGAACGACGAGGTGCAGGTCGTCTGCGACCCTCTTCTTGGAGCTGCGCCACAAATACAACGTATGCTCCATCTCGATTCTCAAGGACGATACATGCAGGTCATCTGCGACCTTCTCCTCAGAGCTGCATCACAAGTACAAAAGTCTGTTCCTCGTGAAGAAACAAGTACCACTCGGAGATAAAGACAAGCATATTCAAGGAAAAACCAAGTTTAGATAAATCCCACGAGGTTCCTAATCGTAGATAAAAGTACTTGGGCATCAGGCCCGAAGGAATTTAGCGGTTACAAAATCACTCGGCATACCGAGGCAAATTTAATTAGGGCTTAAAGTTTGTTTACTCCACAAGAGGAGGGCTGGCAGGCTCGACGAACTCATCCAGGTCGATTCTGTCTGCAGTGCGAGTAGCAGCCTCAATAAAGGTCTCCATGAAGGACCACAAGTCAAGCATCTTGGTGTTGGCAATCTTGATTGCTGCTAGTTTCTCTTCCTTGGTTTCTTTTTAGTGGACACGAACTAGAGACAGAGCCACGTCAGCGCCACACCGAGCAGATGACTTCTTCCATTCCTGCACTCGACCGGGGATCTCATTGAGTCGAGTCATCAGAGACTCGAGGTCATTTTGGAACGTCACCCTTGGCCAGACCACCGTGTCGATCCGTGACACCGCAACCTTCAGTCGAGCGAGGTAGTCCATGACGCTGGCAAGACGAGATTCCAGTGAGAGCATGTTTAATGCAGCTTCATCTTTAACAGGGGAGTTGATGGGGTCCAAGCTTGTCTCGATTCGCCCGGTCTCTTCCTCGAAGTTTTGGCAGAATTCTGCACTCACAGAGAAATAACGAGTCGACAGTTTTATGACGAATTGACGATAGCAAATCAATTGGACAAGGAAAAGTACCTTCAAGCATAAGGAACAACTTATTGGCGAGCCCTCCCAGATAAACCTCCAGCTCGTCTCTCTTGCGGGTGAGGTCTTCCACTTTGTCGGTCAGAGTCCCCTTATCCTTCTTCAATCACATCACTTCCTTGTTGGCTTCATCAAGAGCAGTCTTGAACTTGGTATTTTCTTCTTCTAACTTTCTGATTGAAGCCAACTTCTGGTCATCGAGTGTTATTTTCTCTTCTGCAGTTTTCTGCGCAGCCACAAGGTCAAGATCCTTCTTCTCCAAGGTCTGCCAATTTTTTTTCTAAAAAGAATAACACTCGGGTCAGAAAAAGGAGGGAAAGGATGGAAAGAGAATCAGTCCACAAGTTTAACCCCCCCATACCAGCAGTTTCATCCTTAGCCTTCTGCAAGTTTTCCTTGGCCAACTCCAGATCAAGATTGAGCGGATCTTCTTCTGCTCCAAGTCAACAAACCGAGCTCCAAGCTCACAAGATTTCTGCGGTCGGTGAACATTCAGTCGACAGAAAAAAATTCTGGTTGCTTCCGAGCAATAAAGTTCAAGTTCAAAGAGTTCTAAGACTACTGCCGAATCAAACATTCAGCAGTAGTCTAGGGGACTACACCCAGTGGGTGCACTTAGCATGCCCTCACTGGTTCGGCTTTCCAATCGACTTGGTTCGTCCAGTATAAAAAAGAAGCAACAGTTATTCTCAGACCACAACCGACTGCCCGCAGTCGACTACGGTCTCGGGGACTACACCTAGTGGGCGCACTCAGCGTGCCCCCACTGGTCCAGATTTCACTCGACCGGACCTGTCTAGAACGAGTGGAAGAACTGAAAAGAGACATTTTTATCAAGACCCCCACCGAATTACACATTCGACAGGGGCCTCAGGGACTACACCCAGTGGGTGCACTCTGCATGCCCCCACTCGTTCAAAGATACAATCAACGCAACCTAGTCGACTCAAAGTGGAAAAACTACTCAGCAAAAAATTGAAACACCCAGTGGGTGTACAGATGCAAGGTGCAGACTAACAATAGATGGACGTTAAAAGTTTTCGGATAGCATATCCTAACAGAACAAGCGTCAAGCTAGAAGATCGGTCGGAAATCAGCTAACCTAGACATTGGCCTGGAGTGCTGAGTTGGCGTCATAGGCAGCCTGACTGGCCTCGCGCACCACTTTCATCTGCTCCATCATAAGGCCTGCCTGGCGTATGGCTTCCTTGGCAGTGCTCACTTGCTCCTCTGGGACATGGTGGGTGGCGAAAAGTGGAGAAGGTGGAACAACCACAACAGCTTGAGGATCTGAGGCATGGAGTTGCACGGACGAAGCAGGGACTTGGACAGTCGACGACGAAGGACCCTCAGTCGACACAGGATCAGCAAAGGTAACAGAAGCTTGATTAAGGTCCCCAGACTGCTGGATCACTAGTTCTAGCATTGGGGTCGACCGAGGTGCCTTGCTGGCTGGCACCCCCTGCCTGAGCTCCTACCTCTCCTTACCGTAGGCCTCTGGGGCATATCTTCATCAGCGTCTGGAAGTTCAATAACGTTCGGCGGTGCTGCAAAAGATTCAACCACAAGGGCTCAGTCGACCTACAAATCAATCGACAAAATGACGACAAAGAGAGCAGGGGTCATACCTGCTTTGGAAGTGACCGCATCTTCAATCCCCTCATCACTTTCATCCTTGTAAACGGAAGTCCCAGAAGTAGCGGCACTGCAAGTTTCAGGATTCACTCGGTCAAGATGGAGAATGAGTCGACCGTAGTACTGAAGTTTCCAAACACCACAAGAACAAAGAAACAAAGTAAAATACTTACGCATAGGCAACGGGAACGTCCACCTTGATTTTAGGTAGGGCCTTCCGAGGCTCTGCAGGCGCAACTTTGGGCTGCTTTGGAGCCTTCTCAGCCTCGTCAGGAGTGGATGTCTGAGTGCGCTTCAAGGCTTGCGTACTGGACTCAATTGCTTTGCCCCGCCCACCTGCTGGGTTGTGTGTCTGCTTGGAACGCCTTCCGGCTTGGGGTGGCGACTCGACTTCCTCACTACTACTTGAGTCATCGCTATGCTCATCGTCCGAGTCCCGTGATTGCCACTGAGCACTTTCATCTGCGCTCGCCTCGCCTTCCTAGTCCAGATCCCTATTCGGCATTGAGTACATTTCAGTATATATCTACAAGACAAAGAGTCAATCAAATTCAAAGATTATTGCAAGTCAGAATTATGAGACACTCGATAACAAATATCTAACCTTATCCGATTCGTGTACAGAGTCGAATGGCACAACTCTTCTAGACCCCCTAGGGCTGTCCTTGTTTCCGGTGATGCTCTGTAACCACTGCGCCACTATCTTCTCGTCAACCTCCTCAGGATGGATCCGAGTGGTGTCGTTCATGCCTGAGTATATCCACATTGGATGGTCGCGTGCCTGGAGAGGCTGGATGCATCGACTGAGGAACACCTCCGACAAATCCATACCCGATCCACGCCACACGGACTAGCTGAACTACCCGGTCGACTTGCATCAACACTTCTGCTTTCTCCTCCAGAGTCTCGAGCAACGAAGGGGGTTGATGGACTCTGTCCATGGTGAAGGGAGGAAGACCGGTCGACTGATCGAGAGTCGGAACATCCTTGAAGTAAAACCAACTCGACTGCCATCCCCTAACCAAGTCGGGAAGGGTCATTGCAGGGCAAGCACTCCTACCTCTCGTTTGGATCCCTAAACCCCCGCACATCTGGATCACTCGGGTCTTATCATCAGTCGGACTGGCTTTCTTCACAGACTGAGAGCGGCAAGTAAAAATGTGCTTGAAAAGACCCCGGTGGTCGACATCCCAAGAAGTATTCGCACAAAGATACGTACGCGGCAAGATATGTGATTGTGTTGGGAGAAAAATGATGAAGTTGGGCTCCGAAAAAGTTCAAGAAACCTCGGAAAAAAGGACGGGGAGGCAAAGAGAAGCCGCGGTTGACATGAGTGGCGAGGAGGATGCACTCACCCTCCTGCGGCTGCGGCTCGAGTTCATTCCCGGCAGCCTCCTAGATCTAGGGGCAATCAAGCCCCCCGCTTCCAGGTCATCCAGATCTTCTTGCCGGATTGAGACCGGATCCAGTCCCCCTGAATCCAGTCGGGCGGCAATCTGGACCTTGATGACGACCCCCGACTTGTCTTCTTGCCCTTCGACTTCGCCATCGCGTCGCCTTCTTGGCGTGCTCCAAGGCCGCCGTCTTATCCTTTCCCACCGCCGAGGATTGCTCTCGGGCGGAACGGCGGCATCGAGAGCGGAGAGGGGAACGGTGGAGAAGCAGAGGAGGAAGAAGGGGAATAAGGAACACTATGCAATCGCATCGACCTCAACGCCTTTTATGGGCTTGCTTCCGAGTGGCTGACGCGTGGGCTCAAACGATCCTGTCAAATCCCGCAACAGTCGCGGGCTCGGTACGTGGCGAAAAAGGCGACACAAGAATTGAGGCACCCTTGCCTAATCGGTTCCATTTACTATGGTGCCCTCCTCCCACGCGCTCTCCAAATTTCAAATCCCGAAAGATCCGGGAATCACAATGCAGCCAATCGCGCTAAAGATTTCGCGCCATTACAAAAATCAAAGCACATCAATATAAGTTCACTCGACAAATTATGAATCGATCAAGGCCACTGAAAGTGAAGTTAAAGGCTTAGCATGGTTCGCCGTCCCAAGTAAAATGCCTATGAAGCATAGGAATCGGGTCGGAACCATCTCCAACTTCTTCTCCACTCAGACCTCAATCCACTCGGGGGCTAATGACAATGACATGTACCTAGGGTAGGGTAATGGGCCTGACCTAGACAACCTTCCCAAGGACACTACCTTACAGCCATAGGCATTGAAAGGACAACAACATCTACCGACTAAAATCACCTCAGAGTGCAACCCACTCGACCAGAAGCACTTCACTCGGATAACCCAATTCCATTCGACCAGGATATACTCACTCGACAACATCAGAAATCACTCGAAGTATAGAAGATCTAAAGTCACTTAGGATGGCAACGGTCAGGCATTCACTCCATAGTCTTAATGATCATTATATGTCTTTATTGCTGGCGTTACCAGTAACGTCTCACCTTTATGTACATTGAACCCCTTGTAACGTGGGCTGGCAGGGGTCTTGGCGCACTCTATATAAGCCACCCCCCTCCACTGGCACAAGGTTTCACACCCCCTGTAACTTCACGCATAATCCAGCCGATCGCCTCTGGGCACCGAGACGTAGGGCTTTTACTTCCTCCGAGAAGGGCCTGAACTCGTAAAACTTGTGTGCACAACCTCATCATAGCTAGGATCTTGCCTCCTCTTACGTACCCCCATATTCTACTGTCAGACTTAGAACCACGACACCTGGGGCCTTGGGGCCGGGCACCCGGGGCCGGCTGGGGCGCAGCCCAGGCAGAAGCCGGGCACCCGGGTCCGAGGTGACCGGGCAACCGGGGTGTCCATGGGGTTCGGCCCTCCCCACGTCTTCGAGTGCGGGTACCCGGGGTGTCCAGGATCTTCTCTCCTTCGTTCTTCTCGACCTCTTCTCCCTTCTCTTGTTCCATGGGCGCTTGGGTCTTCATCCTTGCTTCCTCACGATGATCTCCGATGTACCTAAGAATGCATAGTGTATCTCTTTGAGGTAGAATCTCATTCTCATGTGAAACCAATTGGAACTCGGAGAGGAAAGAAGTGACCTCGTTCTCGATGTTGCGTGCATGTGCTTTTGTCATCGGTCTTCTCGGTGCTTGTGGTGGTGATGGAGTGTCGTTGTGGGTAGTCAAGGGATGCTCCACATCAGATCTTCTCCTAGGAGGTCTTGATCTCCTAGAGGAGTGGATACAAGGAGCAAATCTCTCTAATGTCTCTCATATACTTTGCTATCCTACAAATGAGCTATGGAAGGGGTATATATAGTCTAGGGGCGAAATAGAGGGAGAGAGGGATACAAAGGTCCAAAATGACCCTGAAAACATAGACAATTTGGAGTAGTCCGGGCACCCGGGGTCAAGTGGCCCGGGCACCCGAAGGTGGGCGCAGCTCAGTGTGGTCGGGCACCCGGACAGGTCAGAGGCTTCGGCTTGGGCGCGTGAAGGGGGAGCGGGCACCCGGGGGAGTGAGAGCCCGGGCACCCGGGGCGAGCTGGACCGGCCCAGGCAGGTGGCTGCGCAGCCGGGGTGCGGCCCAGGTGGCAGCTGGGTGATCGGCCAGGCACCCGAGGCCTTGGGGCCGGGCACCGAGGGCAGGCTGGGGCAACGCCCAGGCGGGGACCGGGCACCAGGGGTCGACGCGGCCAGGCACCCGGGATCTCCAGGGGACTTGGCCCTTCCCGTGGCTTCGTGTCCGGGAACTCCGTCTCCTCGCATGTCTCGATGCTTCCCTCCTTCTCCTTCCTCGGTGTGTGCACGAGTCTCCCTCCTAGCTTCTTCGTGGTCAAGTCCTTGTACTAACGAAGGCACAATGAATCCATTTGAGGTAGAACTCGATTCATATGTGATTCCGAACGAGACTCGAAGAGGAAAGAATTGACCTCGTTCTCGATGGTGCGTGCACATGCTCTTGTCATTGCTCCTCTTGGTGCTTGCGGTGGTGGTGTGACGTCCATGGTGATGGTCGAGGGATGCTCCACATCACATTGGACTTCAAGTTGAAGTTGAGTTGTAGAATTCCTTTCCGATTGAAGTTGAGACTGAAGAAGTCAAACTAATTCAGGAAGCGAATTTTGTGAGCTTGTGTGACTACTAGTCTTGAGTAACTCACTACATCAAGACATGACTTTGGGGATGTCTCGCTATCTTCAAGATATTTTTCCTTCTTTGCTGCAATATATGTTGGGTTTGTCTCACATCCTTCAACATCCTTGTGCATGCCATCAAGCATATCACCTTGAAACAAGCAGAGAGATGATATGTTTTCCAGGTATGTAAACAAAGATGGTAACTGCGTTGTCAATTCCATTCAATTCCATATTATAAAATAAAGCGACAATTCAAAACGTCAATAGCATAATGTGGCATTGTTCATAATGCGGGGAGTTTCACCACACTACTGGATTACCATATCAACAAAAGACAATCATTGTATCTATTTCAGTTAATGTGCATGCCATGTTGTTCATATCATTAGCCAGATCAGTAAGATAAAGCAAGAAATGATAAGGTGCAAATGTGGTCTGCTTCACCACACACTAGATTATAGATCAACAAAACAAGCATGCATGCAGGGCTAAAGAAAATCATTGGATCTGTATTGAGTAATGTGCATGGTATGAATAAGGAATTTGGTTTTACGACTAAAATTTGGAACTTACAATTGTTGTGAACATGAATTTTTGTAGAGACATCAAACTAAACAACAGTTGACGATAGGTAGTATGAGAAAATTAAACAACAGTTGAGGATAAAGGCTTTAGAAGGACTGACCATTAACAGTTAAGACCGGCTGCATAATGCCCTTCTCAATGTCAAGGGAAGGATAACTCAATAATTTCAGCACAAAATCTTCTTCATAAGCATTGCTTGTACTCTACATTTTGTAGAGAGTAATTATAGATATGATAATACTGGAAGGGATATAGTATAACAAAGATAAGATGCAGATTGATGCTACATAATCAAGTACCTATCCATGTAAGTACAAGCGCTATAGGACAAAATGTACTGACAAGAGCAATGGGCTACAGTTCTGCACAGACACCTTCGGAGCCAAGGAAGTGCAATAGTGGAGGCCCATGGAGCCCACAAGACACCAGGGCATGCCCTTGTTGGTAGTGGGGCCCACGGGAGTCCTTTCCACCGCCTCTCATCTCTATAAATACCCAAATATTCCAGAAACTCTAGAGGAGTCGATGAAAAACAACTCCAGCAACCGCAAGATCCAGAACCACGAGATCCAATCTATAGCCCTATTCTGGCACCTTGTCGGAGGGGAAAACGACCACAGAGGGGTTCATCATCCCCATTGGTACTCCTCCGATGATGCGTGAGTAGTTTACCACAGACCTACAGGTCCATAGGCAGTAGCTAGAGGGCTTGTTCTGTCTTTTTGGTTCTCAATAAAATGTTCTCCTTGATGTTCTTGGAGATCTATTAGATGTAATGACCTTTTGTGGTGTGTTTGTTGGGATCCGATGAATTGCGAGTTTCTGATCAGTTCTACCTATGAATATTATTTGAGTCTTCTTTGATCTCTTATATGCATGATTATTACAACCTCGTATTTCTTCTCCGAAACTTTGTTTTGGTTTGGCCAACTCGATTAATTTTTCTTGTAATGGGAAGAGGTGCTTGGCGATGGGTTCGATCTTGCCGTGTCCTCACCCAGTGACAGAAGGGGTAATGAGGCACGTATGTATCGTTGCTATTAAGGATAAAATGAAGGGATCTATTCTTACATGAATAGATCTTGTCTACATCATGTCATCGTTCTTATTGCATTACTCTGTTTTTTCAAGACCTTAATACACTAGATGCATGCTGGATAGCAGTCGATGTGTGGAGTAATAGTAGTAGATGCAGGCAGGATTTGGTCTACTAATGTTGGAGGTGATGCTTATATACATGATCATTGCCTTGGATATCATCATGATTATTTGCTTTTCTACCAATTGCTCAACCGTAATTTGTTTACCCACCATATGCTATTTTCTTGAGAGAAGCCACTAGTGAAATCTACGGCCCAGTGTCTATTTCCTATCATATTATTTATAGATCTACTATTCCAAAAACCCAAAAATACCTTGCTGCACTTTTTCTTTATTTTATTTTGTGCTGTTGTCAGAGCTATTTACAGAGGTACCGTAACGTGCTATACAAACGGTTTTTAACCCCTTTCTGCGACAGCATTCTGAACCGTCACCGAGTGAGTGTGTGCGATAGGGGGTCCTTCCCACACGACCCAAAAACCGCCAGGGATAGGCGAGCGGCTACTGACGATCGCCATAGAATAAACATATGAGAAGTCGCCCCAGTCCCACATGTTACGTCTCGATGTTACGTGTCTGATCCGAGAGACATACCAAACGATTACGCCGCTATAGTTATGTGAAATAGGTGGACATCAACATTTAATCTACCGATGTGTTTGCGATAGGTACGTGATCGCACACAGTTCAAGAATGTAAAATGTATGTGGTGCCTCTACTAACGCTAACTGTCCATTTTCATAACTATGTGTGATAGGTATTCCTATCACACACGCACACATGATTGAAACGATTGTCGTATTACCATGAATCGCACACGCATATGAGACGAAACCGTGTGTGCGTCCGTGGGGCATCGCAAATGTTTCATGTCAAAGAACCGTATGTTCTCTATTTTTCATTGCACATGTTGTTTTCTTTCTAACCGTGTGCACATTATTTTATTCGCTCCTATATAATTTATTTTTCCCTTAATTTATTATTCAAATTGGAAATTTTGAAATATGAAACATGGAATTCAAATTCTCAGCACAATGGTTCAACAACCAATCCATAAATAAAATTCTCAGTACAATATGTTCAGTAATTATAGGATTAGACAACAATTAACTATGATAAACCACAATATTTAGAGGCGGTAAAGGTGAAGAGACAAGTGTAAGTCATTTTGGCTGCCGATGGCGTTGAAGAAGCGGAATGCCTATAATATGCCCTCCTGCATGCCATAGGCACGAACAACTTTTGTCCAAGCCCTTGTGATGATCACCCGCCCATCCTTCACCGCCTTCGGGAAGACTTATAAAGCATTATCATGGTAGCATGAATTATATACTTTAACCTTAGTTGCCTCCACTCTGGTCATGTAGTCCACAAGGTAATCATCCGTAAATAGCTTCGGAAACCACTGAAAAGAGAACAATTTCAGATAGTCAGGTCTAATAGAGTAACTTGTTGTGGGCAGGGGGAAAAGGCAACACATTACTTACCATCCTAAAGTTCACTGTTGTCTTGGACAAATTGTATGTAAATAACTTAATTCCCATCACCCGTTTCTTTTGCCTAACAATCTTTCTTAGTTTCCTCACTTGACGCTTGTCATGAATATCTCATTGCCCCATACGCAAAAGGGATCGAAGCATAGATCAGTACCGCTCATATATGTACCTACAAGCAACCAGTAAATGTTAGAAGCTAAACTGAGATTGCACAAATAATGTAAAATACAACTACCTATGTTCCTAAGTACAAGTATTTTTAGAGATTTCAATATGAACTACATACGGATGTATATAGAATTATAGACATAGTTTAGATTAGAATCAAGATTCACTCATTTTGCTCCGTATGTAGTCTATATTGGAATCTCTAAAAATACTTATTTTTAGGAAGAGATGGTGTATACGACATGGGATGCAGCTATCCTTGACAGCAAACAACAACATCGCCCATTGTAGCCTTGTGTAAGTACATGGAAAGCCAATGTTAACTACAACAGGGTTAACATCCACCAAAAATAGCAAATGGTAATAAAACGACAACATTTGTAGTGATATCTTCATTGTGAAAGAGTAGCACGGTAGCAAAGGGACGGATTAAAAATGGATATAATTTTTTACTTCACCAGACAACCTAGTATGGCCATTGAAACTGGTACTGATAGAAATGAAATTGATAGAGTTAAACATCGCAAGGTAGGTGCTGCTAGAGGAGAGAATGGCCATGTTGTTTATAAAAAGGTAGGGAAAATAGATATGACAGGCTAGGCGTGTTTACTACAACATGCATAATACATGAATCGTACAAAACATGGCCATTGCAACTGGTATTGGTAAGATTCAACTGGTGAGTTCATACTTGGTAAGTCCTGAGGGTAGTTGCTAGGGCACTTCATATGGACATGAGCCCGCCCCAAGTCGGTCGCAGCGGAGGTGAGGTGTTCCTCCGGGTCGAAGAGTAGATCAATGCCGCTGACATGTGTACCTACAAGAAGCATGTAAATGTTAGAAGCCAAACTGCAATTGCACAAATGATATAAAATATTGTAAGACATGGGATGCAGCTAACCATGACTGCAAACAACAGCATCGCCTGTTATGGCCCTGCATAAGTACATGGAAAGGCATGTTAAGTACAACAGGGTTAGCATCCACTAAAAATAGCAAATGGGCAACATCTCTAGTATATCTTCATTGCGGAGAGTAGCACGGTAGCAAAGGGACAAATAAAAAATGTATACAACTGTTAATTGTAATAGGCTTAACGGCAAACTATGTCATGTTGTGTAAGTTTGTAGGCATTGAAATACAACTGTTAAAAAATGGACACAACTGTTAATTGCAATAGGCTTAATAGCCATTGAAACCAATACTGATAAAAATGCAATTGGCAGAGTTAAACATCGCAAGGCAAGTGCTACCAGAGCAGAGAATGGCCCAATTGTCTATAAAAATGTAGGGAAAATAGCTAAAACATGGTAGGCATATTTGCTACAACATGCTTAATACATCAACCGTACAAAACATAGCCATTAATTGCAACTGGTATTGGTAAGATTGAACTAGTGAGTTCATACTTGGTAAGTCTGAGAGGTAGTTGCTGGGGCACTTCATCTTCACTAGAGTTCGCCAAAGTCAGCGGCGGCAGAGGCGAGCTGTTCCTCCGAGTCAAAGCATGGGTTAGTGTCGCTGACATGTGTACCTACAGCCAACCAGTAAGTGTTAGAAGTTAAACTGCAATTGCACAAATGATGTAAAATACTGTAAGACATGGGACGCAGCTAACCTCGACGACAAACAACAGCATCGCCCGTTATGACCCTACGTAAGTACATGGACAGGCATGTTAAGTACAGCAGGGTTAGCATCCACCAAAAATAACAAATTGGCAGCATCTCTAGTGATATATTGAGTCATGTATTGTAAGTTTATTGCTGGTATTGGTGAAATTGAGCTAGAGAGTTAATACTTGAACATCACACAGTGTGAAGTACTGAAATAAACAAGGCACGAACATGCTTAATACATCAACCATACAAAACATATCCATTGCAAGTCGTATTGGTAAGATTGAGCTGGTCAGATCATACCTGGTATCTCCTGGGGGGGGGGGGGGTATTCGCTGTGGCACTTCATCTAGGCCAGATCTTGCACCAAGTCGGCGGCGGCAGAGGCGAGGTGTTTCTCTGGGTCAACACGCACAGCGGCCATCACACCATTGACCGGCATCAACTCCTCGACCTCCACGTGATATGTGGTTGGGCTTGCGCAGCAATGCTCTGGTGGTAGGGCGGTGGGGATTCGGAGGCATGAGGATTTTTCGCATGTGCCATTTAAGCAATCAGGCCAGGGCCTTGATAGAGATCGGTGGGTTAACTGATTAACGATGCTCGGGCAGACCGTAGATGTGGTTGAAGATGTGGTTGCGGCGGCGGCGGTTTGAGCTGTCGAGAGGGGGGAAATACTGAGGAAATTTGATGGGTGGGGATGTGGTGGGAGGAATAAATTCTGAAATTGCATGCCTAATGAAAATTTCGCTGCGAAACTTGAAACTTGGGCGGGGGAAACACACAACGCAGACGAAGGGCGTAAAATACTCGTTTGCCAAAAAACAGAAAATTGGCAGATCCCGTCTCCAAAAAAATGTACACGTGTATTTGGTTTTTTCAGTCAATGGTACACTTTCTTTATTAGGAAACATCGCACAGGCAACTGACTTATGGATCATTAACGCAAAAAACGCACACGGGTACGCCATAGAAACCATGTGTTTTGTGATCTTCTAATAATTCTTAGGGATTTTTACATTTGTGCCACTGGTTCCTTAGATCTACTCATTCATCCCCGCGCTCTTAACTTTTGCTCAATTTTCCCCACTCCTTGATGAAACCCTAATAACTGGGCACAACGAACGTTGCCGTCGGGTCAAAGGCTTGACCATTAACTCTGACTAGTGGGGCCATGTTGGACTGTGCCGCGTTGGGTGGTGTCGCTGTTCGACCATTGGGTCGTGGTTTCGTTGGGCCGTCCCTTGCATTAAGCGTTTGCGCACGCCGCCAGGACAGAAGCCTGCTATGAATGCACCCAGACCTACCTGCATGCGTCGATCGAGCCCGCATGCGCCGATGCCACGATCCCATGATGCGCCGACCGAGCTGCATGCGTTGACCGAGCCTGCATGCGCCGATGCATCTGCCATGATGCACTGACCGAGTAGCTTTCTTGCACGCCAGCCGCCACAGATGCAGCGAGATCACTGCCGCTGGTTTCTCTCTTCTAGCTAGGTGGCTACATATTTGTGGCTTGTGTAAAAAAATAGCCACTCCCTTGCTTAGTTGTAGTCGTTCATCCCTACTAACAAACCTTGCTTGCATGCACTAGCTAGGTGGTTACTAACAAGGGAACCCTACTAACAAGCCGAGCTCTCTAAGAAAATATTCAACAAATATGCAGTCCCAATATGTAGATAGGGCCAACAAGCCCATAGCACGATCACATAGCTGAAACTAGGAAGAACTTAATAATAGAATAGATATAGAACTTTATAATTTAATTTAAGAAAAGGGCCAACAAGCCCATAGCAACTCCAACATAGTTCAATTACAACTTAATTAACATAACTTAGACTAAAAAATTATAGAGGGTTTAGAACCCTAGCCGCCGACTTGTACACCTCGCTCCTCCTCCGGGCGCCATTTTCGCTGCTCCTACGGGGCGTTGTCGATGGGGTACGGAAGAGTGTGCATGAGCGTCGCGGTAGGGAAGATGTTATTGTACTCCGTGAACCTGTTGTGGGTGGTGAAAGCGATGAACTCGGAGCCACACCAAAACACCTGGTCAAGGAGGTAGAAGGCGTCGAATGTGTTGGTGAAGTGGGCAAGGAGAGCAACCACCACCCGGTTTTGGATGACCTCCTCGACGTGGAACATCGTTGGAGATCCGCTCGGGAGGTGATGGTAGCCGGACGCGAGGAAGAACTCGGTGAAGTTCCTTGCGGTCCTCAGCCTTGATATAGCCCACACACGTAGTGTGCGATCAACGTACACGCCGGTAGGGTAGATCCTCTCCGGCATGGTGGGTGGGAAGCGGTAGGTTGATCCGGTGTACTACATGGCTGAGGGATGTGCAGAAGACGGAGAAGGGGTCGAAGAGCAAGAAGGGCAGATGGATGAGTGATGACAGAGGCAGAGGGTGGCTTAAATAGCCGTAGTGCTACGTGTTATTTGGTCGTGGCAATAACGGGGTCAAATGTGAAGTTAGTAGCCCGTTTTCAAACCCACCGCAGCATCGGGAGAGTGCACGCGTGGGAAAAGGTGGTTTGAAAAGAAGAAGAAAAACAAGCAAATTGCACGCGTGGGAATCCGTGATCAAATCTTATATTATATGAACAAAAAGAGACAATTTTTGAAGAGCTTGTGGCCATTTTGAATGACAAAAATAAATTTGGCCCTTAAAAATTTGGTCATTTTGCATGATAAAAAGAGATAGAGGGCTTGTGGCCATTAAACAAATGCAAAATGACCCATTTTTTGATAGTTTGTGGCCATTTTGCATGAGAAAAATAAATTTAGCCCTTATACATTTGGTCATTTTAAATTTGTATATATAGAATAAAAGGAATGATGCAAAAATAGACCAAACGATGCAGAAAACAATGCAAAAATACAGAGCCAGCACGTTCAGAAAAAATAGAGCAAACGATGCAAAAAAACGACGCAATTAGACGGCCCAACCAGAGCTTGGTTTCCTTTTGGGCCCAGTAACAACGTTTTTTTTCACGGAGTCGGTGGTCGGCGAGTAGCTGAGCACAACCAATAGGATCGCCTCTTGCGGATCACCCCACGATCCAACGATGCGGAGTCGTCCTTTTGATCCAACAGCGCGGAGCCTACACACAGCCAGCCCACCTAGTTCCTTCTAGAAGGCCAGATCTGAGGGTTGTTGCTTGGCGCGAGGGTATGATCGGACGGCTGACGTTGGGAGCTAGGGTTAGGCTTAACCCCGCGGGGTTTAGAGGGGTTTTGAGCTAGTCAACGGGGTTTCGAAGGCTTTGACTGAGCATAACTAATTTAAAAAAATCGAAAAAATATGAAACCTTCGCCGTTCGTTGTTTTATAAGACAAACTAACGAGGAAAAATAGTAAACTTGGTCTATGGTCATTTTCATGAAAAAACCCTAGCTGGCACGATCGAGGTCAGATGAGCACTATTAATTTTAGAAAACATCAAAAATATATAAAACCTGCTCACAATGTTGTCTTATATGACATGTTAGCAACGAAAAATCATAAATTTGCTCTATGGTTATTTTCATGAGAAAACCTTCACACATATGAGCTACCATGTACATGATTTCATAGAGTTCAAGGAGAGGAGGTGGTGTTACATTCTGCTTTTGAAAAATTTAAAAAAAATCAAAAAAATCACTAAAGCTTTATTTTAAAGTGAATAAGAAGGATCTGAAGTTAGTTTTCCATTTTCATATTTCAAAACTTGTTTTTAATAGTTTTTATATTAAAGCATATGCTTTCAAAAGAAAATGTAAAAATATGAAGATTAATTAAAAAAATAAACTTGGCCTATAGTTTTATATTAATGTTGTCTTATGTGACATGTTACCAACCAAAAATCATAAACTTGTCCTATGGTCATTTTCATGAGAAAACATTCACACATATGAGCTATCACCTACAAGATTTCATAGAGTTCAAATTTCTTTGACCTCCTCCAAATCACCTCAAATTTTGCACACATGATATCCTACACAAACATAGATAGTTGATAATACATCTTCATTAAAATGTTGTTTTTTGCTCTGTTATTGGAATATTTGATAAAAGGGAACCCTTGATAAAATGATGGATTGCAGCATATTTGCAGCATATGTGTGATCATTGTAGCACCTAAATTTTCAAAACACTGAAACTAATCATAGCAGCTAAATTTAAAAACACAAAAATACCCAACATAGATAGCCACATGCATATAAAATTCATCCAACCACCAAAAGGTAACTCGCATCCTGTTCACAAACATAGTTCACCCACATAGTTCAGCAAACAACCTAAAGTACTTAGGGAAACACATCGTAACATCATGACATCAGTGAAGGGGGGAGACAGGACTTTGGCTAGGGAAGTATGCTGCCCCATGATCTTGTAGTCCTCGCCGTGGATGGCCACATCTTCTGCATGAGCTAGAAGGTGAACGAAGCGGCCGGACTTTGGCTTTGGCTTGGTGGTGCAGTAGGGGCAGCGCCAAGTTTTGGTCCTGCTCTTGTAGTAGTAATCCACGCCCTTGACCCTGATCTTCTCCTCTTCCTTCTCTTTGAAGGAGGCGAAGTTGCCACGGTCCACATCCACATCTTCCCCAGAGACATACTGCAGACACGAAAGAATTACATTAGTAAATTATAGATTCATGGGCATACACCATGTCAAACGAACTAAATGAACAATCTAAATTTCAAGTAGGCTTACCTCATACTCTTCATCGTCACCATACGCTGGATCTTACGGGTCGTCGAAAGTATAGTCTATCTTCCTCCTCTTCCCCCAACCATCATCCTCCTGAATATACAATTACATCCATCACTAGTAAATACATAAGCCAATTGAAAATTTAGATATGCACAGATGACAAATTGATCATAGGGCTAATATACTATGATCATATTTGCATTTTCCATTTTCATGCACACACATTGAACAAAAGAGCTAATATAACTACATATTGAAATTTAGATATGCACACTTGATCATAGGGCTAATATACTATGATCCTATTTGCATTTTCCATTGTCATGCACACACATTGAACAATAGAGCTAATATAACTACATATTGTGGACATATTGTGAACAACAGAGCTAATATAACTTGAAGCAAATAACTTGAGTAGCATTAAAAAAAACCAATCTGTGAGGACTAAAAACAAATCTAATAAGCATCATAGCATTAAGAACCCCAATCTGTTCACAACATCTAGCATTTTTGCAACAAATTTATCCAAATCTAAAAACAAATCTAAAAACCCAAATCATTGCATCACCTAAAATCATAGTTCACAACATCTAGCTAGCATTTTTGCAACCAATTTATCCAACAAACCCTAGTCCAAAAACCCCATCCCCCCAACCCATACAAAAAACCCTGGCCCATCCATCAAACCAACTACTCTAACCATCTGAACTACTGTATGAATCACAATCGAACTAACTCTACAAGCTAAGCAAGTGCAAATGGGTGCCTAGTGCAAATACCTGCTCCTCCATAGCAGGCGGCGCAACAAGGGCATCGGGATGGACTGCGCCGCTCGACGCCGTCACCTGCTGTGGCAATGAGGCGGAGCCCGCCACATCCGCAGCGGTTGCGAGTTCTCCGCACCGCCGTGGACGCCGCCAACATCCGCGGTCACCGCGCCCTGACCCTGCAGCTCCACCACATCTCCGGCCGCTGTGCCAGCGTCGCCATGAGCGTCGGCCATCTGGCAGATGGAGGCGATGAAGGTGAGGAAGAGGATGCGGTGGCGGAGAGCGGGACGGTGCGGTGGAGGCAGTGTAGGAGAGTGAGACGACGACGACATGCAGAGGAAGACGATGCGACAGCGAGTAGATTTGGGGGAAAATGGTAGGGGCGATGGAGGTGGTTGCCCTTTTTATATGATGGGATGTTTCAAGCATGTCCATGGACACGTGCTACCCCGTGACCGCGGTCTTTCATGCACCCATGTATACGCGGCCCCACTAGTCAGCAAACGGTCAAAGGCATTGACCCGACAACAACGTCTGTTATAACTAGTTATGAGGGTTTCGGGCAAGGGAGTGGGGAAAAGTAAGCAAAAGTTAACAGAGTGGGGATGAATGAGTAGAGCTAAGGAACTAGGGGCACAGAAATAAAAATCCCTAATTCTTATATCTGCCAGCATCTCCAACCGCACCAAATTTCAAAACTCTCTTTCATTGTATTAGGATTATTCAATGTATATGAACGAGGCAAGATGACACCCGATGAACAATCATCGGTTTATGAAATGCAATCAAGTGTCAACCTGCCTCGCTCGCATAGCCAGAGTTGATCCTATGCAACAAGAGAGAAGATTGCTGGCATCCGCCGGCGCGGCAATTTAAGCCGGTGCGCGGCCAACTCGCGCGGCATGGTGGGACTAAAAACGAGATGTGGCCAACTCTAGTCTCCGGTGGCTGTAGGCAGGCGTTTCAGGGGTATTTAGGGCCGGGGTGCGGCTACAAAACTTTAGTGAACACATGCTAATCAACGCTCAAAGCTCTCAAAGGATGTGCTTACTGACATTGTACGTTAATAATAGATAGTACCAACTTAAAGTACTACTGGTAATTTGCTCTAAAACTAGTATGTATGTAGTACTGGTAGATGCTCGTAATCAATTATACAATCTTACGGGCGACACACGCACTATCTACTTCTCACATGCTGGCATCGGGGCATGCTTGCCAGATGCCATCGTTCTCCTTCCCTGCCTTGTAGGCCGCAGCCCACCTTGCTTCAATCTCCGCCGAGCTCTCCTCAGCATGGCGTGCGGCCTCTTCTTTATTGCAGCAGTGGGATTCTATTTTCTTGACTGTTTCTTCCTTTTCTGCTCCTTCTGTGTAGCTTTGGCTGCCTCTAGATCCACTGCCCAGTCGACCATGGCAGCATCAAAGTCCGCCCACGTACTTGTTCGGGCGCGGGCGGTGATGAACTCGGCACGATGGGACGCCATCACTTCCTTATCATGTGTAAGGTCGCGGGCAGCGAGGAAAGCGGCGCGGCAGGATGCCGTCGCTTCCTTACCAGTCATTGTGCGTCACGGTGACATGAACGGCGTTTGGAGAGATCTCTGGGACAGAGTGGCCGGACAGCAGTACAGTGCGGTGGTTTTTAAGTGCTCAACAATAAACGATGAAGGAAATTTGGCTCTCCCTACAATCTTGCTCATTCATTATCGGACAAGGTTCATCTCCGTCGCCTCCGGGAAAATTGTGCGCTGAGCCTATTGTATATTGCATTATGATTGGTCGGAACCCTAGCCACACGGATCTCACGTGTGCACACTAGTATGTGCTGTGATCGAACGGCAATCCACGTCCCTCACATCACACCCATGAAGCTGTAGTTGGATTGGATTTGTATGCGCTAAATGTCTAGAAACTGCGCATAATCCCCTAAATATGGTTAATGAGCCCGGAAAAGTGCCAAATTTCAACACAGTGATTTGTAGGTCGTATGTTCCTCGTATAAAAAACCTCAAGGGCAAAGAACGAAGAAAATTTGGATTCCCGTTCAATGTTGGTGATTTCCCTCTCGAAAGCATGGAACTTCCTCGGTGATGGTTCGATTAATGAAGGGCGTGCATTACGACATAAGCTAAACCTTCTCAAATTTTTACCAGGGCATGGTGAGGCCATACAATGGCACCATGCCAGGCGTCATGTTTTTCAAGCATTTATTTCATTTTTCTATAGTTGAACAACCAATAAACAAATGTTTGTGGTTCACTATTGCCAGACATTTGATCGAAATATCTACAAGTTCCTTGTAAAAGGCAAGAGAATTTACTAAATAGCATGAGCATGGTTTTTCGGACCATTCTTGTGCACCGATTGTTTGAACTTGAATTATGTGCATTAATGCCTGGAAAATGCACATAATCTCCTAAATATGGTAAATGTACCCGTAAAAGTGCCAAATTGGAACACGGTGATTTGCAGGCTGTATGCTCATCGTACAAAAAAAACTCATGGAAAAAGGATGAAGGAAATTTGGATTCCCCATCAATCTTGGTGATTTCCCCCTCGAAACCATGAAACTTCCTCGGTGATGGTTCGATTTATGAAAGGCGTGCATGACGACATAGGCAAACATTCTCAAATTTTTACCGGGGCACATTGAGGCCATACCATGGCACCATGCCAGGCGTCATGTTTTCCAAGCATGTATTTCCTTTTTCTATAGTTGAAAAACCAATAAACGACCCATTTGTGGTTAACTATTGCCACACATTTCCTTGAAATCTTTGCCCATTCCTTGTAAAAGGCATGATAATTTACTAAATAGCACGAGCATGGTTTTCCAGACCGTTCTTGTGCACCTTTTCGAATTTGAATTATGTCCATTAATTTCTAGAAGATGCACATAATCCTCTAAATATGGTAAATGAGCCCCAAAAATGCCAAATTTGAACATGTTGCATTGCAGGGGGTATGTTGATCGTTGGAAAAAAACTGAATGACAAATTAGGACATAAAATTGGATTCCCCTTTAATCTTGGTGATTTCCCCTCGAAACCATGAAACTTCCGCGGTGATGGTTTGGTTTATGAAGGGCGTGCATGATGACATAAACCAAACCTTCTCATCTTTTTACCAGGGCACGGTGGGGCCATACCATGGCACCATGCCAAGCGTCATGTTTTTCAAACATGTATTTCATTTTTCTATAGTTGATAACCCAGTAAACGACGCATTTGTGGTTGACTATTTCCACACATTCCCTTCAAATATCTGCCCATTCCTTGTAAAAGGCATGAGAATTTACTAAATACCACGAGCATGGTTTTCCAGACCGTCCTTGTGCACCTTTTCATGCACCGATTGTTCGAATTTGAATTATGTGGATTAATGCCTAGAAAATGCGCATAATCCCCTAAATATGGTAAACGTGCCTGGAAAAATGCCAAATTTGAACACGTTGCATTGGAGGGGGTATGTTGATCGTAGAAAAAAATTTGAATGACAAACTAGGAAGGAAATTTGGATTCCTGGCCCCTTCAATCTTGGTGATTTCCCCCTCGAAACCATGAAACTTCCTCGGTGATGGTTCGATTTTATGAATGGCGTGCACGCCGACATAAGCCAAACCTTCTCAAATTTTTACCAAGGCACGGTGAGGCCATACCATGGCACCATGCCAGTCGTCATGTTTTTCAAGCATGTATTTCATTTTTCTATAGTTGAAAAACTAATAAACGACGTGTTTGTGGTTGACTATTGCCAAACATTTCCGTGGAATCTCTGCCCATTCCTTGTAAAATCCATGAGAATTTACTAAATAGCACGAACATGGTTTTCCAGACCGTTCTCGTGCACCTTTCATGCACCGATTGTTTGAATTGAGTTATGTGCATTAATGCCTAGAAAATGCACATAATCCCCTAAATATGGTAAATGAACCCGGAAAATCGCCAGATTTGAACACGGTGATTTGCACGGTGTATGTCCATCATAGAAAAAAAACTCATGGACAAAGGATGAAGGAAATTTGTAATCGCCTTCAATCTCGGTGATTTACTATCGCACATGATTCATCTCTGCCGCCTCTGTGAACCGTGTGTGTTCACCCACACATGCAAAAGGAAAAAAGAAAACCCTCGCCCACTTGGTCCCCACCCACTCGTCGTGGACTCCTCCGTAACTCTGCACCTCATCAACTACTATCGTGGCGGCCACCCTAAGCTCCAAACGACACGTGATTTCGCCACTAGCGCTTGCCGCCGCCTACCTGCACTGACTTGCACCGACATTCTAGACTCTGGTCGATTGGGGTTTTCTGCGGGATTGGGCCGAGCATTTTTCTCATGGAGAAGGTAATCAATTTAGTGAAATATTCACTAATCTCTTATCGCAGTCCAGCCATCGTTGTTAATCAACCGGCGGAAGTTGCCGTGGATTCATTTTTATTCTAGCTGATTCAAGGGTTTTCATTCATGTGTCCACAGTGCAAGGACAAATCAGGCAAGTGTGGTCGCGGCCAATCGGAAACGAAGTTCTATCTCACCTTTCCGGATGACTTTAGGGAGCGCTCGGTATGCTCAATCTCACCCTACCACGGTCGGCATGGCCTAAATTTGTGAACATATACAGTCTATTGCTACATTTGGATAAAAGGTACGGTGCCACGTGTAGCCTAGATGTCAAAGCCGATTCCCTATATTAGGCAAATTAATGATGTATTATTCATTCAGTTATTCCCATATTTGCATCAAATCTTTGTTACATTATCTATTTTTTATTATCTATTTTTGTACTATGTTTTCAACTATATGTTGTTCTATTCTATCAGTTACTCCAACTTTTGCATCTTGCTTTGTTATTTCAATATATCTAATATACGATCTTAATTTTCATTTCAAACAGTACATCCCTTGCTTTGCGAGAACAAGAGTAGAAGGAAATCTTGGGCTTTACTTTGTTGATGACTCAATGGATGTCAGATTGACAACACAACATGGATTTACAATGACAGTTAGCGTAAAACTTGATAAAGATGGTCACTCCTATTTTGATACGGACCTTTGGAAAAAAATGTCTAAGTTTTATGAACTGAAAGCTGGCAATAAAATTCTAGTGCGTGCACCACAACCTGGTTTAATTAACATGGATGTTTACTTTCCCAACATTATCAGCCGATCAAAGTGTGATCGACGTTAGTGTCCTTTCAACTTTCTCCATGCTAGCATATTTCTTAGCAAAATCGTGGTATTTTTTCTGACCAATTGATCACTATTTAAGCAACCAATTGTGATTTCATTTTCTCACACCGTTCCAAGGGAGTAACAAATTCTATTTACCAATTTATGCGCACTATGTATATATTCTTCTGCCAAGTTCTAAATAAATAATATCTTTCCCCTTTTAAGCAGGATATGTTGGATGCATAGTTAACGATCTGTACGTTATTAAGAGTACCAAATTTCACTGGAAAGACTTGAAGCATGTATAAAATTTGTCGATAATCTAACAGAGATAGCACAACTTATGAACGCTGGATTTTGGATGGGATTAATTATACATATGGTGAACACATTGAACAAGACCAATTGTGTGCACAAAACGCTGGTACAAAGTCTTATTTTTATGTTGATGCTCATAAACTATTTATATCTTCAATGATATGTTACAATTGGTTTTTATTCTACATTTCAACTGAAATTGCCTGCTGCAGCTGTTCCTTAATCGATTTCCCGGCATGGTCGAATTACACTTGTGCCTGCTAATAACACCAAAGTTATTGCAAGGTACTGTATTTCCCGTAGAAATGGAACCATTCAAATTAATAAGTTCTCACTTGTCGTGACAATGCGTCCGTATTTGAAAATTAGAGACACTGTTCTACTCATGTTGTACCAAGGCACATGAGGGTTCTTCCTTTTCATTGACGATATGTCGAGTCGTCGTGATCAAGCTGCTTCCAGTGGATAGTTGTGGTTGTTGGCCCTCAGCCTCTTAAAATGTGATAGTTGTTACTATGTTAAGTATGTATATATGGACCATATGGTTGTTGGCCCTCAGCCTCTTAAAATGTGATAGTTGTTACTATGTTAAGTATCTAGATATGGACCATATGGTTGTCAAAACCGTGTTACGAAGATCCTCATTTTGTCGAATAGTGTAACCAATATATATATGTTACTCAAATGTTGTTAGCCAAGTTCTTAAATTTTCATGGAAAGTATTAGTATCATACATAGTTCATTGAGTTTAAGTGTGTGCCAGGTAGAGCAGTAGAGTAGAGGACATCCATGTTTTCGATGTGGCGGTCAGCACCGATGTCCGGAAGGCATTTGCATATTAATTTTCCATATTGCAATTTCAGATAATATACAGACAGGCCAGCCTATACAATTGACATATTTGACATGCATGTAGAAATCAATTGAGTATATATATACATATACATCTGACAAGACAAGTCGATGACCTACACAATTTGATCGATCGAGGCTGGAGCAGACTCGACATCGGGAATCGCTTGTACTGCCTCGGGCGCAGCGCTCAGCAGGGCTACCGTGACCACCAGGTCTTCCCTGGCGACGTCTAGCAAGACGACGTTGGCTCTTGATCGGGCAGCCGGGACGGCCCCGAGGCATGTCCCGGTGGTGTCCGTTGTTGCGCCCTCCTCCATCTGGGACATAATCCTGGGCCTTGTGCGGTGGCCGCCACTGCCGCAGTTGTCCATGCATCGTCAGGGTCCCTCCTTCGCCGCCTGCACCATCTGCTGCACTCTGTGCCGAGCCAGCAGTATCACCCACTTCCAGTCCCTATCTGCTTTAAGGACCACCCTGGCTAACCTCACGGCTTGCTAATACTGTGTTTCCTTCTTCCTCTGGCCATTGTCGGGAGAGGCGGCGGCATGGCAGTCGACCGCCAAGTGGACCATCGTGCCTTCAACCTCGTTTCCACCGTCGCACGGGTGTAGTCCGCGATCATGAGTTGATTGGCATCGAGTCCATGTTTCACCATCCCCTTGCACTTTAATACCTCCTTCTCCATAGCTTCGAGCCTGGAATCCATGGTCCCCGTCCCCTTGGGACCCTGGATGTCACGGATGTGGAGCACCCCCTCATGCATCTCAATGGCTTGAAGGTGTTGCATCACCTCCTGCAAACACATGTTGATGAAGTTCTCAAAGAACTTGTCCTTGGAGGAGATCGAAGCGGCCATGGCAATCTAGATCTGTCAGAAAACAGTGAGAAAGAAGAACAGAAGATTTCTTTGCGATAAGGTGGTCAATAGGTTCGGGGGGTTAATAAAGATTTTTTTTTATCTTGGGAAACAAGCAAGCGGGAGAAAAACAGAGTCAAGAAGGTACCTGAGGTGGGCACAACCCACCTGGGCGCGCCTGGTGCACCCTGGGTTGCCTTCCTGGTTGTTTCTTATTTTCCTAATTTTTGAAAAATTCCAAAACTGACAAAAAATATTTTTGCGGATTTTTTGGAGTCCGTTTACTTACCGTATCATGTACCTCCTCTTTTTTTATGATTCTAGAGTGTTCTGGAAGGTTTCTTTTATGTGGCCCTCCGGTGTCATGGTTTGGATAATATTGCTTTCAACATTAATAGGCGTACCTGAATATAGTGTTTAATTGTTTGCCCATTGAAAACCTTCGGGTTAGTACCTTTGGCATTATTTATTTTGATAGCTCCAGAACAATAAACCCCTTCGATAACATATGGTCTTTCCCATTTGGATAGGAGTTTTCCTGCAAAGAATCTGAAACGAGAGTTGTACCAAAGAACATATTCTCCAACTTGGAACTGACATTTTTGGATTCTTTTATCATGCCATCTTTTAACTTTTTCTTTAAATAATTTGTCATTTTCATAAGCTTGGGTTCTCCATTCATCTAATGAGCTAATATCTAATAACCTCTTTTCACCGGTAAGTTTGAAATCATAGTTGAGTTCTTTAATTGCCAAATATGCTTTATGTTCTAACTCAAGAGGCAAATGACAAGATTTCCCATAAACCATTTTATAAGGAGACATACCCATACGATTGTTACAAGCTGTTATGTAAGCCCAAACTGCATCATCTAATTTCTTATACCAATTCTTTCGGGACCTATTGACAGTTTTTTGTAATATTAATTCTATTTCTCTATTACTAAGTTCAACTTGACCACTAGACCGAGGGTGATAGCGTAATGCAATTATATGGTTAACATCATACTTAGCAAGCATTTTATGAAAGGCACCATGAATAAAGTGTGAACCATCGTAAGTCATTAAATATCTAGGGACTCCAAACCTTGGGAAAATAACTTTCTTGAGCATTTTAATAGAGGTGTTGTGATCAGCACTACTAGTTGGAATAGCTTCTACCCACTTAGTAACATAACCAACAACAACCAAAATACATGTATATCCATTAGAGGAAGGAAAAGGACCCGTGTAATCAAAAACCCAAACATCAAATGGTTCAACAGCAAGTGACTAATTCATAGGCATTTCCTGACGCTTACCAATATTACCAATTTTTTGGCATTCATCACAAGATAAAACAAACTTACGGGCATCCTTGAAGAGATTAGGCCAATAAAAACCAGATTGCAATACCTTATGAGCAGTTCTATCTCCCACATGATGTCCCCCATAATCTTCGGAGTCACATTTATGTAGGATTTGTTCCTGTTCATGCTCGAGTACACAAATTATGATAATACCATCTACTCCTTTATAAGGATGTGGGTCATCCCAAAAGTAATGTCTTAAATCATAGAAGAATTTTTTGTTTTGTTGGTATGTAAAACTAGGTGGTATATATTTAGCAACAATATAATTAGCATAGTCGGCATACCAAGGAGTGTTATGAGAAATATTTATTACAGCGAATTTTTCATCAGGAAAACTATCATTAATAGGTTGTGGGTCATCAAGAATATTTTCTAAACTAGACAAGTTATCAGCTACGGGTTCTCAGCTCCTTTCCTATCAGTGATATGTAATTCAAATTCTTGTAACAAGAGAACCCACCTAATAAATATATGTTTAGCATCTTTCTTTTCCATAAGATATTTTATAGCAGCATGATCGGTATGCACAATTACTTTAGAATCAGCAGTATAGGAAATGACTTTATCACAAGCAAACTGTGGCACCCCGGCTCAGAGAAACCGGAACGCCCCGTATTCCAGCCCAGAGATCAAGGAGAAGTCTTCTGGAATATGGCATTGCTTAGCATAGAACAAACCAGCTTTCTATTATTACACGAATATGAATATAAGGTCTCAGATATTACAATGAATAACATCAGCACGGCGACACTACGCCATCCTCAGTTGCTCTATGCAAGCAGCAGAACAACTCGAAGCAGCGCAAAAACTTCTAGCAGCGGAACAACGACAACGGTGGTAAACTCCACTCCGCAGGGACTCTGACTGGAGCGCTTATCCTAGCTCGCAAACAAAGAATCCACGGCAAACAAGCATGCAATCCAGGCACGACCTGCAAGCTGGCATGACACGCCATGTCAGTACATTGAATGTACTTGCAAGCTCACAATAACCAGAAGCATTCAAGACAAACAACAACATGGCAATTACAGGTTAGGCAGGACTTATCATGAGATCATCAGAATAGCATGGCATGAACAACATGAACATGATATAGGTACAACAACATGAGCATGGCATGAACATATAGATCTGACGCTACTAGTAAGCAACACGATGACACTATATGCACTATTTATTCTGCTCGGGGTTCTACGTAACCATCACATGCATCACTTACCAACCTCGGACATCACACGATTATCTCTGGATCAAATCAAGCTTGGTATAAAAATTACCATAGTAATCATTAAATTACCACAAGGAGCTTGATCTTTACCCATGATTCTCGCTCTACATCACGAATATCCAACAACTCGGTATCCTTGATACCACGGTGATCATTCCGGCGATCACAACCATGACCAACACTTCGTCTCAAACGGTGATCTTTTCGGTGATCACAACCAACTTATCTCATCGTCGAACTGGGGTTTTCATTAATCAAGTTATTATTAATACTGTTGACTCACAGTGGGACCGACACGAACTGGGCCCTTATCCGTGGGTGCGACTATCGATAGATTTAATATACACTCCGCAGAGGTTAGTACAATGTACCCACACCACCGAACCCATGGCCTCGCACTCCCAATCGGGTGGACCAACGGTGTTCCGACAAAACCGATCTACTACCATGACACCCTCCCGGCCACTCCGACCCACTCCCAACTAGGCTAGTCCTGGGTGGCCCCGTGTCTACCAAAGACACACCGACCACCGTCGTGGCCAAACGTCCCTCACGGGGACAGGATCCATAAAAATAAAAACAACAGGCACACAAGGTTATGTCCGCCTACCTGATCAGGGTAAGCACGCCCATAACCTTCCCTAGTTGGAGGCACCGGCGAGCGGCACGACAATAGACCCAGTTAGGATCTTCCCATAAGGAAAGCGTGGTTGCACTGGTCAGTTTCGATATGGTGGCACCATGACTCAGCCAACATTTGTTCAAGTTCAATTTAATCCGGTTAAACTTGAATGCAATATGCCGAGCCATGATAAAATAACATGATGCATATACAACGCATGAGCATGATATCAACATAAGCACGGGATGCAACATAACTATCCACCATATCAACTATGAATAATCTCCAACTAAACATGGCATAGTGACGAGCATAAATATTACAAGTGCAACACTACTCATAGCATAACATGACCACCAACATCAACCGTATATACCATGGAAGAACTCATCAATAACATTACCCAGTAACACTTAACCAACTAACATTAAAGGAACAACACATATTAACAGTACTCGGTAACCGACGTTAGTCATGCACCGAAGAACATGACCAACCCAACATGTACTACTATCAAGCATGGCAATATGAAAGTAATGCTAGCAACTAGCAAGGCATGATAACCAGGTGCATAATAACATAGCAAGCAAGTAAGCACTAACCCAGAAGCATTACCGAAACAACGATAACCATATTTTAAACAAGCCATCATTTAATAAATATTCAAGTGGAAAACCATGGCTACTACATGACTATCATGCAAGTGGGTATTTGGCTTGCCTGGGGTGAAGAAGGCATCATGGAGAAGTGCGGTGAAGCCGCGGAAAGATTTGCCAGAAACAGTTTTCTCTCGGAGGGGCTGATTTAGCGCAAGGGAAAAATGGTAATTTTCACAGTGTCAAACCATAGTGAAAATGAAACCAGTAGAATGGGCTCGACGAGACGAAGAAGTGGGCTTTGGAATCACCTCATTTGGAGTTGTGGTTAAAAAGATATGAAGGGTTGAAGTTCCAGGGACTTTTCTGCAAAAATATCATCACCAACAAGTCCCTGAGTGGATAAGACAGAGCCGTAAAATTATAAATACGCTTTCTGACTAAGAAAATATAGTCTAGGCTGAAACATAGAGGAATACGCTTTCAGAATAACGAAAACGTACTCTGAGCTGAAGCAGAGGGAAAATACGCTTTCGATTTGGTGAAAGCGTATTTCACGAAATGCGCGGCCACTTATCCACGTTAGTGCCCGGGGTCAACCCCTCGTGCGGCTGACAGGTGGGCCTCGCAGATAGTGGGGCCCGCCTGGCCGGCCTTCTTCTTCCTCCCGCCTGGACACACTGGGCCGAGCAGGGGAGCACACCCCGACGACGCTCGCCGGCGATCCCGACCACCATACGGGGCGTGCGACCTACCGACGAGCTCAGCATGACGAGGCGGATCCCTTCCCGGTGATAAAAGACGCCAGGGAGCATCGAGCCAAGAGGGATGTCTACCACGGCGGACGACGGCCTCGGGCACCGAGGGGCTCGCGGCCACCGCGCACCGAAAGGGAAGGAGAAGGGCGGAGGTGATTGGGTGGACTCCTAGAGATGCTCTGGTGGTGGAGGGGTGTAGAGACGGGGCCAGCATTGTGCCAATTTAGGCGGAGGGGATCGGCGGCCAAGGCGACATAGAGAGGCGAGGAGGGGCTCTCGAGCTCCGGGAAGAGGACAGGGTGGGCTAGAGGAACGTGGAGGAGCTGATGGAGTGCTCGGGAGTGGCTCGGGGATGGGTATTTATAGCCAGCGGGGGAGGAGGTCGAGCTGGCACCGCCACAGACGCGTGGACGGCGCCGCGGACGCGTGCCCACGCGTATGAGCTCGGAGGGAGGCGACGAGCGAGGGAACGGACGAGGGGCAGGGCTCACGGAGACGAGGCCGAGCTCGTGGACAAGAGGAGAAGAAGCCGAACGCCATAAATGCCCGGTCGGCACTGGGTGCTCTTGGATGCGCGGCGGCTTGCGTCGGTGAGGAAGTGGACGGAGGGGGAGAGGGGTCCAGGTGATCGGCGACGACGAGGACAATGGACATGCTCACGTGCGCCAAGACGACAAGGGGGAGAGGGGCCCGAGCAAGAATCCATTCTGGACGTGCCCACTGCATGCCAAGTCGGTGGTCACCGCGCAGACCGGCATGTAGCGGGGGATAGGGGATGGAACTTGTTGTCTAGTTGATAGTTCATCCAAGGTAGGTTGCAACTGCGGTGGTAGTTTGGTTAAAAGTGACACGGTTAAATGGCAGTTAACACTTGAAGTTTACTGCAGTAAACTTTGATGAGCACTGGTGATCCACAGGAGAGGGATTGGGTCAAATGGAGTTGTCTGCGAGGTTGAGGGTAAGAAGGACTTACATCCTGGTAACTATGGAGGGGTTTGGATCAAGATTTAAAAGAGTTTCTTTGCAACTGCCAAATATGGTCCAGAATCAAGATTTGGATGATGCACTCACATGGAGTTATGGAATGGGATGCAAATTGGCAAATCCTCATGATATGGACATATAAAGATGCTGTAAAAAGCTCCTACCAAATGGACAATCCAAAATGGTACTTGCTTTACAAACATCATTTCTGTCCAGAAACTTGGAAACATTCTAGAGGAATAATGGCTTGATGAAACATGCCCAAAATGGGTGGAGGTAAGTTATATGGATAACAGAAGGCCCAGAAAAATTGGCAGCAATAATGGAGCAAGATAAAATATACTTGCTTCACAAGTTGAAATTTTGGACATAATCAAAGAATTGAAGATGAGCTCTCATGGAGGCATGACATGAGCTCTACTTGGGTGGAGGGCTATGATATGATTATATGAGGGGTCATGCAAAATGGCAACTCATTTGGATATGCCTAGCTTGAACCTCCTTCACAAAGCTTCTTTCTGGATAGAAACTTTGGAAAATCATAATTAAATAATTACTAGGCAAATGAGGTTGCATTTTGGCATGTGGCAATGATATGGATAGTAAAAGGTGTCCAAAGAGTTTGAGGTCAATTGGTGCAAGGAAAATAGCACTTCCTTCACAATGTGCCATTTAGGGCAGAATAGGAAATTAATTATTTGAGCATGATGATAAACATGACAAATGAAATATTTTGCCATATTTGATAAAGATATGACCCAAACAATTTATGAGAATTATTTGGGAATTTTAGGAGTGATGGAAATAAAGGTTGCTTCACAACCTAGGGCAATTTGAGTTATTCCTTTAATAGAAAAGGAATATTCTCATTAAAAGAACATTGGGATTTGGGCTAGGATGAAAAAGACAGGATCTAGGAAAGGATTTGGGTATGACAAGCAATTCTGGAAGCAAAGAAGAGTTCATCTTCTTCACTTTCCAGACCACAAAGCCACGGAAAAAGAAAACTCAAGCAAAAACCTCAGAAAAACAAAAGAAAAAGAAAGGGCCAAAAATCAGGCCGTCACAAACCTTACCCCCTTAAAGAAATCTCGTCCTCGAGATTTGGTTGCTCAGGGAACAAGTATGAAGATACTGACTTAAGGAAACCGTTTCCAACTCGGGTATCCTTTTTGTTCCCACTAAATTTTTATATGACTGGCCCTGGGGTGGTTTGCTTTAATATATCCATATTCTGACAGATCTTACCTTGCTTGTCCATGCTTATACAGGCTCCAATTTCTTTTTAGATCTGCTGACTTAGCTAACTGTGGTTGGTTCTCACGACTGAAATATATGTCGGTCTCACAAATCTAAGAGCGATTTCCGCTGGGTGTGTCATCCGGCACTGACAATCTTTCATGAAGTGGTGATCAGATTTTTCTAGTGGACACCCAAGCTCTAACTCCTTGCATTGGGTTTCTGAATCATCTTAACTAGTTCCACTGTCTTGAGTATCGGATCTGTACCACATATTTGATTGTCGCCTGTCGTGGCTAGGATAAGAGTTTGACCTGTATGATAATTTCTGCAGACTTGACTGACGGTGGTTCTGCACCACGCGGGTCTTGCAACAATTTTCATACCCACATCACTGGTCTTGCTCCTTCATTATTGTTTTCTTGGTCTGGATCCTTGGCTGAAAGAGTTGGGTCATATTGCTTCTTTGCATCACCATAGGTACTGTCGGTACAATTTTTTTTGGCAATCGTAGCCTATCCTCATTTTTCTGACAAGGTACCCCATTTAAATGGCAGTTTCAACTCCCCTCAAGTTCTGACTGATTCTTGCTTCTGACCAAAATGTTGGATATATGATTCTTGGGATTCACTGCCATATGCTATCAATTCACAGCGTACTACCTTGTACCAATGTCATACTGAGGAAGATTGGTGGGCTTGTGCTTGAAACCTTCATCGGACAGCTTGCTGAAGAAGACTGGGTATCGTGCTTCAGAAGCTTACCCCCTTAAAGACTTTGCTGGGGAAAGACTCAGTACCTTATGCCGGAAGCTTTTGCGGTTGCTTACTGAAGAAGGCAGAGTACCTTGTACGGGAAATCATCCATGTATCGTACTGAGGAATATAGATTAATCTTGCCTTGGAAACTTCTCGGGTATCTTGCGAGGGAAGATTGGGTTGCTCACACCAGAAGCTTCTTATTGTGATATGCGGACCGATTTCCACATATATAACCCTCTTAATATTTTTGTTATTGATTTCTTGTATGAAACGGGGTTTTGCAGGACTATCCTCCTTTCTGAGTATATGCCATATTTTTGGCTTGCTTCCAGGTACATTTGAGTTCCAAAATCATCCTCAACGAAAAATTAAACTTGTATCTGAGCCATACCTTTGATAATATTTTGTCAACCTTGCACAAAATTTTATCTTCTTGCTGATTTGATCATTTCTGCTATGAGGAGTGCACGCTGAGGGAGACTTGACACTCAGTAACATGATTAGATATCCCCTAATCTGAATGCAGTCGGCTGAGAATTCCATACTGTTGTGAGGAGTGCACGTTATTGCAAACTTGATACTGACATTCCATCCAGGATTTATTTTGTATTCAAATGAGCTATTTCCAATTTCACTTCAGTCTGCTGAAAATTCCATTCTGTTTAGCTGAGTTTCCAAATATATGCATTTCTTGCTGACTCTTCGGGTCCGGTGTCGGCTGACGAGCAACTTTAATAGGGGAAATCTTTGTAACACCGAAATCCCAAAGAAAGAAACAAAAGAAACAATTAAAACAAAAGCACGCAAGCATACTACTAATTTAATTAATCAAGCAATCATCACATATTACTGCTACTCACACCATAATATGCATGCACACCTAAGCACACGTGTCGCACGGAAACTCCGATATTACGGTCTAATATGCTGTGGCGGTGTGCACGAAAATTATATCCATGTGTGGAAGGAGTTGGCGTACCCGAAGCTACACCAAGCACTGGCTGAACAGTGGCTGGATCTGGATGGATACACAGGTGAGGACGGACTTGACTATCAAGTAGCGAGACACAAAAGTCACGACCACCTCATCATCAAGCTTACGAAGGGAATCATACCAGTCCAAAGAACGAAATGACATGGCAAGATAACAGTGGAAGAATGGGTTTATTGGCATTGCCCTTTTCTCATAACAAAGATCAGCAAGGGTTACCAAGGGGACAAGATGGCGGGCATGGATGATGATGTGGTCGCATCACACCGAGGAGCAGGCATGCTCAGAAAGATGGTGCAGGTGGTGGACCGAAAACGATGCCACCTACACTCACAAGATTAACCGTTAGTGACAAAATAACAATCTATATGCATGCTATGCGACAAACAAATGCAACAATCAAGTGCAACAAACCAACTGGGGTCTATACTACCGCTTTCTAACGTTCGCATCGGCTAAGGCATCCTACAGCCAGACCTGCTCCGATACCAAGCCTGTGGCACCCCGGCTCACAGAAACCGGAACGCCTCGTATTCCAGCCGAGAGATCAAGGATAAGTCTTCTGGAATACGACACTGCTTAGCATAGAACAAACTAGCTTTCTATTATTACACGAATATGAATACAAGGTCTCCAATATTACAATGAATAACATCGGCACAGCGACACTACGCCATCCTCAGTTGCTCTATGCAAGCAGCAGAACAACTCGAAGCAGCGGAAAAACTTCTAGCAGCGGAACAACGACAACGATGGTGAACTCTACTCCGCAGGGACTCTCGCTGGAACGCTTATCCTAGCTCACAAACAAAGAATCCACGGCAAACAAGCATGCATCTAGGCACGACCTGCAAGCTGGCATGACACGCCAGGTCAGTTCATTGAATGTACTTGCAAGCTCACAATAACAAGAAGCATTCAAGACAAACAATAGCATGGCAATTACAGGTTAAGCAGGAATTATCATGAGATCATCATAATAACATGGCATGAACAACATGAACATGATACAGGTAGAACAACATGAGGATGGCATGAACATATGGATCTGACGCTACTTGTATGCAACATGATGACACTATATGCACTATTTATTCTGCTCGGGGTACTACGTAACCATCACATGCATCACTTACCAACCTCGGACATCACATGATTATCCCAGGATCAAATCAAGCTTGGTATAAACAATACCATAGTAATCATTAAATGACCACAAGTGCTTGATCTTTACCCATGATTCTCGCACAACATGACGAATATCCAACAACTCGGTATCCTCGATACCACGGTGATCATTCCGGCGATCACAACCATGACCAACACTTGGTCTCAAACAGTGATCTTTCCGGCGATCACAACCAACTTATCTCATCGTCGAAACGGGTTTGTCATTAATCAAGTTATTATTAATACTGTTGACTCAAGGTGGGACCGACACGAACTTGGCCCTTATCCGTGGGCGCGGCTACCAATAGATTTAATATACACTCTGCAGAGGTTAGTACACTATACCCAGACCACGGAACCCATGGCCTCGCACTCCCAATCGGGGACCAACGACGTTCCGACAAAACCGATCTACTGCCATTACACCCTCCCGGACACTCTGACCCACTCCCAACTGGGCTAGTCCTGGGTGGCCCCGTGTCTACCAAAGACACACCGACCACCGTCGTGGCCAAACGTCCCTCACGGGGACCGGATCCATAAAAATAAAAACAACGGGCACACAAGGTTATGTCCGCCTACCTGATCAGGGTAAGCACGCCCATAACCTTCCCTAGTTGGAGGCACCGGCGAGAGCCACGACAATAGACCCAGTTAGGATCTTCCCATAAGGTAAGCGTGGTTGCACTGGTTAGTTTCGATATGGTGGCACCATGACTCAGCCAATTGTTGTTCAAGTTCAATTTAATTCGGTTAAACTTGAATGCAATATGCTGAGCCATGATAAAATAACATGATGCATATACAAAGCATGAGCATGATATCAACATAAGCACGGGATGCAACATAACTATCCACCATATCAACTATGAATAATCTCCAACTGAACATGGCATAGTGACGAGCATAAATATTACAATTGCAACACTACTCATAGCATAACATGACCACTAGCATCAACCGTAAATACCATGCAAGAACTCATCAATAACATTACCGAGTAACACTTAACCAACTAACAACAAAGGAACAACACATATTAACAGTACTCGATAACCGACGTTAGTCATGCACCGAAGAACATGACCAACCCAACATGTACTACTATCAAGCATGGCAATATGAAAGTAATACTAGCAACTAGCAGGCCATGATCCCCAGGTGCATAATAACATAGCAAGCAAGTATGCACTAACCCAGAAGCATTACCGAAACAACGATAACCATATTTTAAACAAGCCATCATTTAATAAATATTCAAGTGGAAAACCACGGCTACTGCATGACTATCATGCAAGTGGGTATTGTGGCTTGCCTGGGGGTGAAGAAGGCATCGGGGAGAAGTGCGGTGAAGCCGCGGAAAGATTTTCCGGAAACAGTTCTCTCTCGGAGGGGCTGATTTAGCGTAAGGGCAAAATGGTCATTTTCACAGTGTCAAACCATAGTGAAAATGAAACCAGCATAACGGTCTCAACGAGACGAAGAAGTGGGCTTTGGAATCACCTCATTTGGAGATGTGGTTAAAAAGATATGAAGGGTTGAAGCTCAGGGACTTTTCTGCAAAAATATCATCACCAACAAGTCCCTGAGTGGATAAGACAGAGGCGTAAAATTAGAAATACGCTTTCTGACTAAGAAAATGTAGTCTGTGCTGAAACAGAGAGGAATACGCTTTCAGAATAACGAAAACGTACTCCAGCTGAAGTAGAGAGAGAATACGCTTTCGATTTGGTGAAAGCGTATTACACTAAATGCGTGGCCACTTATCCACGACAGCGCTCGGGGTCAACCCCTCGTGCGGTTTACGGGTGGGCCTCGCGAACGGTGGGGCCTGGCCGGCCTTCTTCTTCCTCCCGCCTGGACGCACTGGTCCAAGCAGGGGAGCACACCCCGACGACGCTCGCCGGCGATCCCGGCCACCATACGGGCCGTGCGACCTACCGCCGAGCTCAGCGTGACGAGGCCCGATGATAGAAGACGCTAGGGAGCATCGAGCCGAGAGGGATGTCGACCGCGGTGGATGATGGCCTCGGGCACCAAGGGGCTCGCGGCCACCGCGCACCGGAAGGGAAGGAGAAGGGCGGAGGTGATTGGGTGAACTCCTAGAGATTCTCTGGTGGTGGAGGGGTGTAGAGACGGGGCCAGTGTTGCGCCAATTTAGGCGGAGGGGATCGGCGGCCAAGGCGACAAAGAGAGGCGAGGAGGGGCTCTCGAGCTCCGGGGAGAGGACGGGGAGGACTAGAGGAACGTGGAGGAGCTGATGGAGTGCTCGGGAGAGGCTCGGGGATGGCTATTTATAGCCGGCGGGGGAGGAGGTCGAGCTGGCACCGCCGCAGACGCGTGCCCACGCGTATGAGCTCGGAGGGAGGTGACAAGCGAGGGAACGGACGAGGGGCAGGGCTCACGGAGACGAGGCCGAGCTCATGGACAAGAGGAGAAGAAGCTGAACGCCATAAATGCCCGGTCGACACTGTGTGCTCGTGGATGCGCGACGGCTTGCATCGGTGAGGAAGCGGATGGAGGGGGAGAGGGGTCCAGGTGATCGGCGACGATGAGAGGAAGACCATGGACATGCTCACACGCGCTAAGACGACGAGGGGGAGAGGGGCCCGAGCAAGAATCCATTCTGGACGCGCCCACTGCATGCCAAGTCGGTGGTCACCGCGCAGACCGACATGTAGCGGGCGAGAGGGGTTGGAACTTGTTGTCTAGTTGATAGTTCATCCAGGGTAGGTTGCAACTGCGGTGGTAGTTTGGTTAAAAGTGACACGGTTAAATGGCAGTTAACACCTGAAGTTTAGTGTGCAACAAACTTTGATGAGCACTGGTGATCCACAGGAGAGGGATTGGGTCAAATGGAGTTGTCTGCGAGGTTGAGGGTAAGAAGGACTTACATCCGGGTAACTATGGAGGGGTTTGGATCAAGATTTAACAGAGTTGCTTTGCAATTGCCAAATATGGTCAAGAATCAAGATTTGGATGATGCACTCACATGGAGTTATAAAATGGGATGCAAATTGGCAAATCCTCATGATATGGATATATAAAGATGCTGTAAAAAGCTCATACCAAATGGACAATCCAAAATGGTACTTGCTTTACAAACATCATTTCTATCCAGAAATTTGGAAAAATTCTAGAGGAATAATGGCTTGATGAAACATGCCCAAAATGGGTGGAGGTAAGGTATATAGATAAAAAAAGGCCTAGAAAAATTGGCAGCCATAATGGAGCAAGATAAAATATACTTGCTTCACAAACTGAAATTTTGGAAAGAATCAAAGAAGTGAATATGAGCTCTCATGGAGGCATGACATGAGCTCTACTTGGGTGGATGGCTATGATATGATGATATGAGGGATCATGCAAAATGGCAACTCATTTCGATATGCCTAGCTTGCACCTCCTTCACAAAGCTTCGTTTTGGATAGAAACTTTGGAAAATCATAATTAAATAATTACTAGGCAAGTGAGGTTGCATTTTGGCATGTGGCAAATATATGGACAGGAAAAGGTGTCCAAAGAGTTTGAGGTCAATTGGTGCAAGGAAAATAGCACTTGCTTGACAATGTGCCATTTAGGGCAGAATAGGAAATGAATTATTTGAGCATGATGATAAACATGACAAATGAAATATTTTGCCATATTTGAGAAAGATGTGACCCAAACAATTATGAGAATTATTTGGGAATTTTAGGAGTGATGGAAATAAAGGTTGCTTCACAACCTAGGGTAATTTGAGTTATTCCTTTAATAGAAAAGGAATATTCTCAATAAAAAGAACATTGGGATTTGGGCTAGGATGAAAATGACAGGGTCTAGGAAAGGATTTGGGTATGACAAGCCACTCTGGAAGCAAAGAAGAGTTCATCTTCTTCAGTTTCGAGACCACAAAGCCACATAAAAAGAAAACTCAAGCAAAAACCTCAGAAAAACAAAAGAAAATGAAAGGGCCAAAAATCCGGCTGTCACACAAACATAACTGCTAGAAATTCTTTTTCAGTAGTAGCATAATTTTGTTGAGCACTGTCTAGAATTTTACTAGCATAATGGATAACATTTAATTTTTATCAACTCTTTGTCCTAGAATAGCACCAACAACATAATCACTAGCATCACACATAATTTCAAAGGCAAGTTCCAATCAGGTGGTTGAACTATACATGTAGAAATTAAAGCTTTCGTAAGTGTTTCAAAGGCTTCTATACAATCATCATCAAAACCAATTGGGACATCCTTTTGTAAAAGATTCGTACGAGGCCTAGAAAGTTTAGAGAAGTCTTTAATAAACCTCCTATAGGAACCAACATGACCAAGGAAACTACAAATACCTTTAATATCTTTAGGACATGGCATTTTCTCAATTGCATCAACTTTAGCTTTATCCACCTCAATACCTTGTTCGGAAATTTTATGCCCCAAAACAATACCTTCATTAATCATAAAGTGTCACTTCTCCCAATTCAAGACAAGATTAGTTTACTCACATCTCTGCAAAACTCGATCAAGGTTTCTTAAGCAATCATCGGAAGAAGTTCAGTAAACGAAAAAGTCATCCATGCAAACCTCAACAATCTTTTCACAAAAATCAAAGGATATAGCAGTCATACATCTTTGGAAGGTAGCAGGTGCATTGCATAAAACAAAAAGGCATACGTCTATAAGCATAAGTTCCAAAAGGGCAAGTAAAGGTGAGTTTCTCTTGATCACGTTGTGAAACAGGTATTTGAGAAAATCAAGAATATCCATCAAGGAAGCAAAAGTGTGTGTGATTAGATAGTCTTTCTACCATTTGATCAATAAAAGGCAAAGGGTAATGATCTTTTCTAGTTGCTTTATTTAATTTTCTAAAATCAATTACCATTCTATAGCTAGTGACAATTCTTTGCGGAATGAGTTCATTTATATCATCAGGAACAACGGTAATACCTCCCTTCTTAGGGACACAATGAACAGGACATACCCATCTACTATCAGCTATGGAATAGATTATACCTGCTTCCAGAAGTTTTAGTATTTAAGTTCTTACCACTTCCTTCATCTTGGGGTTCTGTAGGATCAAAAGTATATCTAGAGGGGGGGGGTGATTAGACTACTTTACCAAATAAAAACTTATCCTTTTCCCAATTTTAGTCTTTGGCAAATTTTAGCTATCTAAGCACAAGTCAAGCAATCTTAACACAATTCAAGCAGGCATGCAAAGAGTATATGAGCAGCGGAAAGTAAAGCATGCAACTTGAAAGAATGTAAAGGGAAGGGTTTGGAGAATTCAAACGCAATTGGAGACACGGATGTTTTTGTCGTGGTTCCGATAGGTGGTGCTATCGTACATCCATGTTGATGGAGACTTCAACCCACGAAGGGTAACGGTTGCATGAGTCCACGGAGGGCTCCACCCATGAAGGGTCCACGAAGAATCAACCTTGTCTATCCCACCATGGCCGTCGCCCACGAAGGACTTGCCTCACTAGCGATAGATCTTCACGAAGTAGGCGATCTCCTTGCCCTTACAAACTCCTTGGTTCAACTCCACAATCTTGTCGGAGGCTCCCAAGTGACACCTAGCCAATCTAGGAGACACCAATCTCCAAGAAGTAACAAATGGTGTGTTGATGATGAACTCCTTGCTCTTGTACTTCAAATGATAGTCTCCCCAACACTCAACTCTCTCTCATAGGATTTGGATTTGGTGGAAAGAAGATTTGAGTGGAAAGCAACTTGGGGAAGGCTAGAGATCAAGATTCATATGGTAGGAACGGAATATCTTGGCCTCTACACAAGGGTAGGTGGTTCTCTCTCAGAAAATGTGTATTGGAAGTGTAGGTTCATTCTGATGGCTCTCTCCATGAATGAAGAGTGGGTGGAGGGGTATATATAGCCTCCACACAAAAACTAACCGTTACACACAATTTACCAATCTCGGTGGGACCGAATTGAGAAACTCGGTCGGACCGATTCAGCAAATCTAGTGACCATTTGGATTTTCGGTGGGACTGACATGCAACTCGGCAGGACCGATATGGTTAGGGTTAGGGCATAACGTAATCTCGGTGAGACTGATTACAAAAACTCGGTGATTCCGACTTTGGTAATAAGCTAACCAGAGAGTTGGTCAGGTAAACTCGGAGGGACCGGTTCGCTCATTTCGGTGGGACCGAAATGTTACGAAAGGGAAACAGAGAGTTTACATTGCAATCTCGATGGGACCGATCGCTCATCTCGATGGGACTGAAACGTTATGAAGAGAAACAGAGAGATTACAACCCCATCTCGGTGAGACCGAGATCCCTATCGGTGAGACCGATTTGTCTAGGGTTTGTGGCATTGGCTATGACATCTGAACTCGGTGGCGCCGGATGGAAAGAATCGGTGGGGCCGAGTTTGACTTTTGGTTTAGGTCATATGTGGATGTGAGAAAGTAGTTGAGGGCTTTGGAGCATATCACTAAGAACTTTGAGCAAGCAACTCATTAAGCAACACCTCATCCCTCCTTGATAGTATTGGCTTTTCCTATAGACTTAGTGTGATCTTGGATCACTAAAATATAAAATGTAGAGTCTTGAGCTTTTGAGCTTGAGCCAATCCTTTTATCCTTAGCATTTTGAGGGGTCCACTTTCCTCATCCATGCTATGCCATTCATTGAGCTTTTCCTGAAATATTCATCTTGGAATAATGTTAGCTCAATGAGCTATATGTTGTTAGGAATTACGAAAACCACCCAGGGATAGTTGGACTTTCAATCTCCCCTTTTTGGTAATTGATGACAACATATAGATCAAAGCTTCGACAAATGATAATAAGAGTGAAAACATTGTCGCTTTGAGAAGTATGTGATAAGCAAGAGCTCCCCCTAAATTTGCCCATAGTTTAAGATTTGCTTTGGACTGCAAATGCACAAGAAGTTAGACAAATGGGTTACTCTTCCATGTCACATACATCTTGGTGGAGCGCTCAAAATGATAATAATTGAATACATGCACTCATCACCAAGCAAAGTGAATGATCATATAGAGATAAAAAGGATAATGTCATCCAACAAGCATAAATGTAGCATATGATCAAACACATGATCATCCAAGTATCACACAGACACAATGTATCTCAAACAAGCAAATAAAGTTCAACCACCAAAGCAAGAGAGAATAAAAAGCAACACTCTCTCTCGAAGCCTATGATCTATACATTTTTCTCCCCTTTGGCAACAAGTTACCAAAAAGTTCATAGAAAATGCATAGTACTAAATCGTCTCTCAGGCTTGATCTTCAGGTGGTGGTGTAGACAGAACGCCAAGGAAGAAAGCATCAGTTGATGTAGATGGAGCTGGTGGCACTGAAGCTATAGCTGGTGCAGATGAAGTGGCTCTGGTGTCTGTCACTGGCACTGCAGCTGATCTCTGAGCTCTAGGCCCTCTGGAAAATGCCTTAGTGGTTGACTTGCCTTTCCTCTCCTGCATATCATCCTGAAGTTGTTCAATAACGGACTGGATCTCTGTGACCTTCACATCCATGTCATATAACTTCTGCTCCATGATCCTGTCCAAGCTCTCCTGGTTTTGAGTCAAGGTGGCCAGCCCCTTCTCAATCCTCAGAGTGGATGCAATCAAGTAGCCAAGTTGATCCTGTTTGCTCTTCAAGAAGTACTGAGATGCCTCTTCCGTCGTTGGCATCTTGGCAGCCTTCTCAGTCCTTGCCTTCTCCTTCTTAGCTTGTGCTTGCACTGAAGATGGTTCATCTTCATCCATAACCACTTGGTTGTCCTCAAAGTCTGGATAGATAGGCATGTGCTCCTTGTCCAATAGGTATGTGCCTGTGCCCATCTTGGAGTTAATCAGCTCCTGGAGCTGTGGGGTATATCCACAACTCATCTTTTGGTCAGCAGCTGTCCTCTTGATAGTCTCAACTATAAGGCTCATGACCTTGAACTTCTGTGGCACATCAAATAAGTGCAGCAGATTTATTGCATGGCCTCTGATCATGTTGTGATCACCTGACTTGGGCAAGAGAGTGTGCCCGAGGATCCAGTTAATGGTTGGCAGTCCCCATGAAGGTAATGTCTTGATCCAAACTTGTGTGATTCTATAGCAGCATCTGGGATCTCCTTGTACATATGTGCCATAGAGTTGTGATCCATCTTCTTCTTGGCATAGACATCCAAGTCATCCTCTTCCTCCTTAGGTGCATTGATCAGATTGGCTCATTCTTCAATAGATGATTGGTACCAAGTACCTTCAGACATCCATACTATCCTGCCATCTGGATAGAAGTGTGCTGTGGAGTAGAATTGCATTATGAGCTCCTCATTCCACTTTGTGAGCTTCTGCCCAACAAAGTCTGCCACTCCACAAGCACTGAAACTGCCGTACACACCAGGATAGTGTTCTTCATTCTCCTTCATGTAGGTCCAGTCGACCCACCTCATGTCACACACTATTGGCTTCTTGTCCAACAACACTGTCTCATAGAAATCCTAATATTCCTTTGTGTGGAACCTGTAGTCAACATCAGTCCTTCTTCTGGTGGCATATGGATCTGACTCTCTCCATAGCCTCAATCCCGAGTCTCACCTGATCTTCATGTTCTCAGCTATAGGATGAGCATCATTATGATCTGGAATTTTTGGCTTCAATTTTCTTAAGACATGTGTCTCATCACCTTCTTCTTCAAAGAATAGCAGTGCAATCGGGGCCTTGTTCTTCTCAAAGAAATTTGGAATGTTCCTGGTACTCCTCTTAGGTACAGTCTTGGGTTTGGAGGCAGCTTTGGGTGCTTCTTTGGGCTTTGATGATGCAGCCCTGACCTGATAGCATCACCCATAAGCTTCTGAGCCTTGGGTGCTGGTGCAGCAACCTCTTCTTCTTCCTCCTCTTCCATCATGGAAGGCTTTCCAATAACTCTGGGCATGGTCTTCTTGACCCTTTCCTTCCTCTTCTTCCCTTCTGCAGCAGCCTCTTTGGGTTCAGATTCCAAAGATGCTTGAGTGGAGGCTCTGGCTTTAGACATGGGAATCCTTTTAAGGTGTACTTTGGTTTTCATACTGTGCTTGGTGGCAGCAGCTGTGCCATACTCCTTCTTGAGCACCTTTTTCTTCGAAATGGCCTCATCCTCAACAACCACATAGTCTTCATCCTCAGATTCTGAGGTTCTCTTCTTTCTGGTCCTGGTGGCTGCTTTGGTTAAGTTGCTTGGTGTACTCCTGCTTCCATCATCAGAGGTACTAGAGGGACTAGTGCCCTCACTCATTTGAATCTGCTCCTCTGACTTGTTCCGCTATCACTCGATCGGACATATTGCAACCACCGATCGCATAATCGTGAATAGATATAGATGAGATAGAGTGGATGAGCATCACAAAATACAGAGATTTTTGCAAAAGAATGAGTCAAAAACTTAGTTTTAGTTTTACACAGAAAGCATTTCGGATCTACCGATTTGTAAACTCGGTGATACCGAAGCAGCTTTTGGAACCTAAACTAGTGAACTCGGTCAGACCGAGTCACAGTTTGGTGGCACCGAGATTGCTAGGGTTTCACAAAGTCCTGAACTCGGTCACACCGATTTGCAATTCTCGGTTAGACCGAGAACCACATGTGCAATGGCCTTAGCCGAATCGGTGGAACCGAGTTCTACAACCCGGTGGGTCCGAGACGGTTTCGGCGGAAACCTAACCCTAAATTTTCAAATCATCTCTAATCTACAGAGTGTTTTGACTGGACAGAATAGTTTCAATTGTGGCAAGATTCATGTTGAACACAATGGGCTAGGAATCAGACGGGGATAGCACAGTGATCGAGTCCATACCCTAGTACGGCGATGAACTCGCTACAGCGGCAACGGCGGGGATGATTTCCGTTGACGGCGGCGGAGACCAGCGACAGGAGGCGGCTGGCGACGAGGAGGACGATCCGGAGACCCTGGAGGCAGAGCGGGCTACGCGCGGGTGAAAGAGTTTGGAGAAAGTTTCCAAATTTTTGCCTGTGGGTATATATAGCCCTACCCTGTCGGTGTGACCGAGTGGAACAACTCGGTGGCACCGAGATGCATAACTGCAAGCAGTTACAGCAACTCGGTGTGACCGAAAAGTTAAAATCTGTTGCACCGAGATTGAAAACCTAGATCGACTTAGTGATCTCGGTATGTCCGAAATGGACGAATTGGTCAGACCGAAACACACAAAGAAGTTTTGGATGTTTAAGTCTATGATGAATCGGGGACTCCGGGTGCTCCTCTCACAGAGTGGTTCGAATCTGACTTGATCCAATTTTGTGATGCAGCATGAATAGAGGTTGAGATGAGAAGAGCATAGATAGCTAGAGAAGGTTCTTAGGCATTCTTGTCCATCCACTTGGCAAAAGAAAAAGAAACCAATCAATCAAAACAACAAGTGGATGTCCTCGAATGAGTAAAATATGCAACCATCATGCTCACACAATAAAATGGCAAATGAAATATGTGGAAAAGCATGCACAACAAATTCTAGCATCTATCAAGCAATTGGCGATGACTAGGACATCTATATATGAGTATATTGATTTAGGAGTCAAATGAGAACATTTGATCATAGGTCATACTCATCGTTTAAGCTCAAGTGGGGTTACCACTTTTACATAATGCATTGATGTGTTCACACCATTAGAGTTGCTTTAGCTCAATTCTTAGAGTAGAGCTCCCCCTAGATGTGAGATCCCCGTTTAGAGGGATGAACTAACCTTGTGTTTTGTCGATGATGACTTCATGTAGGTGTTGAAGATGTGGATGCTCAATGTTGATGGAGATCATTTGGAGCAATCCTTTTGGAGTGAGTTGCACTTTCAATACCTACACGGGTTAGTCCCACAAGGAACAAACAAGGATATCCATAGACATAGAGTGATGCATACATAAGATGATGTCCATGCAAGCATTAGGTTACCTTGTCCCTTGTCTTACCAACAAGAGGGTTTGTGACTCCTTGAACTAGTGCAAGATGTGAAAGTTGATTGCACTTGTAGTTGCCAAAATGATATGAGTGAAATATGTTGGCGGAGTCACCCTCAAGAACTCTCTAGTTCTTCTTCTTCGGGATCCACATCATCTTGATGGGAATCCTTGGAGTTGTAGTCGTACTTGATGAAGTAGAGCTTGATGTAGTCTTGGGAACCCACTTGACCAAAGCCTTTGGAGCTTCTTCAAATGCATCAATCTCCTCTTGAAGCTTATCCTTGCCTTTTTGCTTGTGGTCTTGTGGTGGAAGATCATCTTGAGCTTGTGTCCCCTTGAAAGAAGTAGGATCATACTTCTCTTGTTGAGGAACAAACTTCATCTTGGGGTACTGATCTTCTTCCCACTCAACTCCATTGGCATTGAACTCTCGTTCAAAACCAACACCTTGGTTCTTCCGGTGCCTTCCTTGCTTGCGTACAATTTCCTCAAATTGCTTACTCACGGCAAGGCTCTTGTAAACACCTTTCTCTATAATTCCCTTCAATAAGCTATTTTCTTGCTCAAGTGTAACTTGGCTAAGATAATCATTAGTGGAATCAAGAGAACTACTAGAAGCAACATCATTGGGTTTAGCATGATTATTGTTACTACTAGAGGAAGAATCCTTCTTTTTCTTGTTAGTAGACTTGACTTGAGGCATGTAAGTAGATAGGAGTAAACGCTTGGCAATGTAAGAACAACTTTTCTTACGGAGATCATCATTGATTGCCTTTAAGAACTCATGCTCTTGCTCAAGGTTGAGCTTTTCAAAGTGTAACTTCTCATGAGTCCTTAAAAGTTCTCGATGATCTTCTAAGATAGTTTCATGAGCTAACTTAAGAGTGTTTAGTTCTTTAGTTAGAAGCTCAATCTTCTCCTTATCATTGTCATTCGTTTTATCTTGATTAGCATGATTAATTTACGTCTCATCATAGTATTCATCACTAGAGTTGTCAACAAGTAAATCATCATCACCTAACAAGTCATCTTCATCACTATTGAAATCAACATACTCGGGATGTGTTACCTTTGGACCTTTGGCCATGAAGCATCTTCCAATTCCTTCATTTGGTGAATCAAATATGTCGTAGGAGTTGGTTGACACAAGTGCTAGACCGGCAACACCTTCATCTTGAGTATATTCAGAGTCGGAGTGATAACTTCTCTCGGAGTGATTGCCGGAGTCAAGCCGGATACCCATTCACCAACATGACCTTGATGTCCTTGTTTTGTGTAGCTCCTTGATGACTTATCCTTCCTTTCTGAATCCTTGCTTCTTCGTGAGGGTCTTCGTTCATAACGATCATCTCTACTCCTCCTCTCTCTTGGTGGTGATTCTTATCTTCTACTTCTTCTCTTGGGTGATTCTTCTCTTCTTTTGTAGGGTGCCGTACACTCATTGGAATAGTGTCCGGGTCTCCAACAATTGTAGCAATTGCGCTCTCAACTAGAAGATATTTTGTCATTGTAGGACCTTGACTTGGAGCTTCTCTCTTTGCCTCTATTCTTGTAGAACTTGTTGAAGTTCTTCACCATTAAGCTCAATTCTTCATTGAAGGTTTGTTTCTCACTTGATGATGTGGGGGCTTCACATGAGGCTTTGTAAGCACCACTTGACTTGTTGTGAAGTTCCTCCTTATCCTTGAGTGACATCTCATGAGCAACAATACTTCCAATGACTTCCATTGGCTTGAGATCTTTGTAATTGGGCATCATTTGGATCAATGTGCACACGGTATCATATTTTCCATCCAAAGCTCTTAGGATCTTCTTGATGATAAATTTGTTGGTCATTTCTTCACTTCCTAAGCCGGCAATCTCATTTGTGATAAGAGCAAGCCTAGAGTACATTTAAGCGACACCTTCACCATCCTTCATTTTGAACTTGTCAAGTTGACTTTGAAGCACGTCCAACTTGGATTCCTTGACGGAGTCGGTACCTTTATGCATATCAATCAAATTATCCCAAATTTCCTTTGCATTCTCAAGACGGCTGATTTTGTTGAATTCTTCGGGGCACAATCCGATGAAGAGGATATCACAAGCTTGAGCTTTGTATTGCAGCATCTTCAACTCTTCCGCGCTAGCTTCACGGTTCAGTCCTATCCCATCAAAGAATTCACCTTTCAAGCCAACACACACAATAGCCCAAAGGGCGGGGTTATGTCCAATAATATGCATTTTCATCTTATGCTTCCAACTAGCAAAATTAGTACTCTCCTAGGTTGTGAAACCAAGGCTATGACCACCAAAAGCTATGGAAATGAAAGCAAATGGAGACCAAAGCTCTGATACCACTTGTAGGATCGAAAGTATGTCTAGAGGGGGGTGATTAGACTACTTGACCAAATAAAACTTATCCTTTTCCCAATTTTAGTCTTTGGCAGATTTTAGCTATCTAAGCACAAGTCAAGCAATCTTAACACAATTCAAGCAGGCATGCAAAGAGTATATGAGCAGCGGAAAGTAAAGCATGCAACTTGCAAGAATGTAAAGGGAAGGGTTGGGAGAATTCAAACGCAATTGGAGACACGGATGTTTTTGTCGAGGTTCCGATAGGTGGTGCTATCATACATCCACGTTTATGGAGACTTCAACCCACGAAGGGTAACGGTTGCGCGAGTCCACGGAGGGCTCCACCCACGAAGGGTCCACGAAGAAGCAACCTTGTCTATCCCACCATGGCTGCCGCCCACGAAGGACTTGCCTCACTAGTGGTAGATCTTCACGAAGTAGGCAATCTCCTTGCCCTTACAAACTCCTTGGTTCAACTCCACAATCTTGTCGGAGGCTCCCAAGTTACACCTAGCCAATCTAGGAGACACCACTCTCCAAGAAGTAACAAATGGTGTGTTGATGATGAACTCCTTGCTCTTGTGCTTCAAATGATAGTCTCCCCAACACTCAAGCTGTCTCTCACAGGATTTGGATTTGGTGGAAAGAAGATTTGAGTGGAAAGCAACTTGGGGAAGGCTAGAGATCAAGATTCATATGGTAGGAATGGAATATCTTGGCCTCAACACAAGGGTAGGTGGTTCTCTCTCAGAAAATGTGTATTGGAAGTGTAGGTTCGTTCTGATGGCTCCCTCCACGAATGAAGAGTGGGTGGAGGGGTATATATAGCCTCCACACAAAAACTAACCGTTACACACAATTTACCAATCTCGGTGGGACCAAATTGAGAAACTCGGTCGGACCGATTCAGCAAATCTAGTGACAGTTCGGATTTTCGGTGGGACCGACATGCAACTCGGTACGACCGATATGGTTAGGGTTAGGGCATAACGTAATCTCGGTGAGACCGACATACAAACTCGGCGAGACCGGCTTTGGTAATAAGCTAACCAGAGAGTTGGTCGGGTAAACTCGGTGGGACCGGTTCGCTCATTTCGGTGGGACCAAAATGTTACGAAAGGGAAACAGAGAGTTTACATTGCAATCTCGGTGGGACCTATCGCTCATCTCGGTGGGACCGAAACGTTACGAAGGGAAACAAAGAGATTACAACCCCATCTCGGTGAGACCGAGATCCCTATTGGTGAGACCGATTTGCCTGGGGTTTGTGGCAGTGGCTATGACATGTGAACTCGGTGGCGCCGGATGGAAAGAATCGGTGGGGCCGAGTTTGACTTTTGGTTTAGGCCATATGTGGATGTGAGAAAGTAGTTGAAGGCTTTGGAGCATATCACTAAGAACTTTGAGCAAGCAACTCTTTAAGCAACACCTCATCCCTCCTTGATAGTATTGGCTTTTCCTATAGACTCAATGTGATCTTGGATCACTAAAATATAAAATGTAGAGTCTTGAGCTTTTGAGCTTGAGCCAATCCTTTTATCCTTAGCATTTTGAGGGGTCCACTTTCCTCATCCATGACATGCCATTCATTGAGCTTTTCCTGAAATATTCATCTTGGAATAATGTTAGCTCAATGAGCTATATGTTAGGAATTACCAAAACCACCCATGGATAGTTGCACTTTTAGGTTCAAATGTCGTTGGTGATCAACAACAGGTTTAGCATCAGGTTCCATATTAATCTTGTGCTGACATAGAGTTGGACTAATCCTTTAAGATCATCAAGAGTGTACCCAATAGCAGCTTGGTGCTTCTTCAGAATTTTCGATAATCTTTCTTCTTCATGTTTTGAAAGGTTAGCACTAATAATAACAGGATATATCTTTTTCTCATCAAGATAAGCATATTTCAAAGTGTCTGGCAATTGTTTTAATTCAAACACGGGATCACCATTAGGTGGAGGAGGACCTCCTAGAGTTTCAATAGGCAAATTGTGTTTAAGCAGAGGTCGTTGTTCAAAGAATTTTTTATCTATTTCATTTCTTTCATGCATATGCATATTATTTTCATGGTCTAGCAAATATTGTTCTAGTGGATCAGTAGGAGGCATGGCAATAGAAGCAAGACCAATTATTTCATCCTGACGAGGTAATTATTTCTTATCACTACAAAAAAAAGACACATCCATGACATTTTGGGCCGAATGAATTTTTTTTCTGTCATGCTTATGATACTTCTATGACGATAATTGTGACAAAACCTGGTATCGTCATAGATGTGGTGGGCCCCTACTTCTATGAAAAAAATCATGACAAAAAATGGGCTTTTCATCCTAACAGTCCGGAGACACAGCTGCATGACATTCTTTTGACCGTCCATGATGGAAAAAACCGTGGTAGAAGCGAGGGCGAGCAAAATTTCAAGGAGTTCCCGGTTACGGTGGATGGACGGGGCTTAGCGATGCACGGAGGTTTGCTTGTTTCTCTCGTACACTACGCACGTCTGTGCGAGGTGTTGGGCTCTAACTGAACCCGAGCGAGGCGTTTGCTTACTGAACCCGAGCCATTGCACTGGCTACGCGTTACTAAACTCGAGCGATCGATCGATCTCTAGCTGCTAACTCAACCCGATCAAGTGATTCCTTCGCTACTGCTGCTAACTGAAGCCGATCGAACCTGCTGCCTCTTGATGAACAGTGGGTGTTGTTGGGGGTTGGATGAACAGTTCCCGGTGGGGGTTGGATGAACAGGACCCCATGCTAGTAGAGGTCTTTGCCACTGGATGAACATGACTCCAATCAAGAGGAGGCCGCCACACACCCCAAGTCGGTTGGGGGTGGATGAACAGGACCCCGTGGAGGGCTGGTTGAACAGGACCCCGTGTGGAGGGCTGGTTGAACAGTAGCCGATGGAGGGTGGATGAACAGGACCCCGTGGAGGGCTGGTTGAACAGTAGCCGGTGGAGGTTGGTTGAACAGGAGCACGTGGATGAACAGTAGTTGGTGGAGGCAGGAGGGACACGCCGTGGATGAACAGTCACAGGTGGTGGCTGGAGGAGGTCGACGGTGGATGAATAGTAGCCCGTGGAGTCCCGTTTTGCAATACACCACACCCCTCCCAATGAACAGGACCCCCGTTTCGATCATAGGAGGTTTAAGAGAAGTCTGTTTCCTCCATTTTGTGGTACGCCACACCCATCCCGATCAAAAGGACCCCATTTCAACCGTAGGAGCTCAAAGAGAAGTCTGTTTCCTCCTTTTGTGGTACGCCAGACCCCTCCCGATGAACAGGATCCCGTTTTGACCTTAGGCGGTCGAACAGAAGGCCGTTACCTCCATTCTGCAATACCTTGGCCGCGTTTTGGCTGTTCCGTCCAAGTCGGATGGCTCCCGATGAATAGGACACATTCCGTTGCCTCTAGATGAACATGGCGCAGTTTCTCCATTCCGACCCAGCCGGTTGGCTACCGGTGAACAGGATGCCATTGATGCCCTCCGCTACCTCTCCATGTAGATGAGCCCTGGCCGTACGTATGCGCGAGTAGGCATTCAAGACCCCGCCCGTATGTACGTACGTGGCCTTATTTACTTTCTTGTACCCTGGTTGTACGTACGTGTGCACAGCATAGAGGGACTGCATGACATGCTACGTCCGTGCCTCTAATACGGCACATGCCCTTCCTTACTCAGCCATGGTTCATCGTTGTAGCATGTAGAAAGACCAATCGACCAGTATGTACGTTCACGTCAGCGACCAGACAAACAACCCTATGTACGGTTCGACCGGGTGGGTCCCAGCTGTCAGGGAGGTAAGTAGGCACTTCGTTGTGTGCGAAGATATAGCTGGTCGGTCCCAACTATCAGGGGGAGAATCATATTTTTTCCGTAATATGGACGAACTTTCTTGCGTGCGAAGATGTAGCTGGTGGGTCCCAGTAGTCAGGGGGAAACGTTTTTTTTGCGAAAGACGGTGGCCCGTTTGGTGGGAGCTGTCAGGTGGAGGAATCATTATTTTACGTGTAATAAGGAGACTCTTCCTTGCTGCGGCCATGGACCCAACTGTCAGCCTCTCCACATACAGTCCTCTTCCGATGGAAGACGTTCCTTGACCACATTGACCACAGCGCGCCGAGAGAACCAAGGCGGTGGACGATGGCGAGGCCTAGATAGGGGATGACGCTGAGCCGGGGAAGACGTGGCAGTGGATGCCCACGCGGAGAGGAGTACGAGGGTTGACTGGTTTGGCTGCGGTATGAGGCTACCATCACCGCAGAATAATAGGGGTTGTGGGTGAGTAGATGGATGGCCTGGCCAGAGGTTGGAGTAGGGTGGGGCGGTGAGGCCTGCGCGGCAGCAAAGCCGGCCACGGGAGGCAGGAGCAGGCGGCACAACCGGTGCTGGTTTGGGCGCTGGAGCAAGCAGACCAGAGGTTCAAGAAGCACTACGGCCGTTGGATGGACATCGTATGGTCACTAGAGCTAGAATCGTTCATATTGACTAAGTTGACAAAGCCCGCTATCCACGTCAACTTATTAGGCCCACAAGTCAGCCTCCCACTATGGTGGGTCCTAGCTAGAAGGGGGAGTATTCATTTTTTTGTGTGTAATAAGGAGGCACTTCCTTGCGTGCAAAGATATAGCTGGCGGATACGAGCTGTCAGCGGGAGGAACGATTTTTCGTGAAATACAGAGGCCCTTCCGAGGGGTCCTGATAACCCACAAGTATAGGGGATCCCAACAGTTTTCGAGGGTAGAGTATTCAACCCAAATTTATTGATTCGACACAAGGGGAGCCAAAGAATATTCTCAAGTATTAGCAGCTGAGTTGTCAATTCAACCACAGCTGGATAACTTAGTATCTACAAAGAAAGTATTTAGTAGCAAAGTAATATGGAAGTAATGGTAATGGTAGCAAAAGTAATATTTTGGGTTTTGTAGTGATTGTAACAAAGAGTAACGGAAAAGTAAATAAGCGAAGAACAATATGTGAAAAGCTCGTAGGCATTGGATCTGTGATGGAGAATTATACCGGATGCGGTTCATCATGTAATAGTCATAACATAGGGTGACACAGAACTAGCTCCAATTCAGCAATGTAATGTAGGCATGTATTCCAAATATAGTCATACGTGCTTATGGAAAAGAACTTGCATGACATCTTTTGTCCTACCCTCCTGTGGTAGCGGGGTCCTAAAGGAAACTAAGGGATATTAAGGCCTCCTTTTAATAGAGTACCGCACAAAAGCATTAACACATAGTGAATACATGAACTCCTCAAACCATGGTCATCACCGGAGTGGTCCCAATTATTGTCACTGGGGTTGCCGGATCATAACACATAGTAGGCGACTATAGACTTGCAAGATAGGATCAAGAACTCACATATATTCATGAAAACATAATAGGTTCAGATCTGAAATCATGGCACTCGGGCCCTAGTGACAAGCATTAAGCATAGCAAAGTCATAGCAACATTAATCTCAGAACGTAGTGGATACTAGGGATCAAACCCTAACAAAACTAACTCGATTACATGATAAATCTCATCCAACCCATCACCGTCCAGCAAGCCTACGATGGAATTACTCACGCACGGCGGTGAGCATCATGAAATTGGTGATGGAGGATGGTTGATGATGACGATGGTGACGGATACCCCTCTCCAAAGCCCCGAAGGGACTCCAAATCAGCCCTCCCGAGAGGTTTTAGGGCTTGGCGGCGGCTCCATATCATAAAACGCGATGAATCCTTCCCTCTGATTTTTTCTCCCCGAACACGAATATATGGAGTTGGAGTTGAGGTCGGTGGAGCATTAGGGGGCCCACGAGGCAGGGGGCGTGCCCAGGGGGGCAGGCGCGCCCCCACCCTCGTGGACAGGGTGTGGGCCCCCAGACATTGATTCTTTTTCCAGTTCTTTTTATATTTTCCAAAAATATGTTTCGTGGAGTTTCTGGTCATTCCGAGAACTTTTGTTTCTGCGCATAAATAACACCATGGAAAGTCTGCTGAAAACAGCATCAGTCCGGGTTAGTTCCATTCAAATCATGCAAGTTAGAGTCCAAACAAGAGTAGAAGTGTTTGGTAAAGTAGATACGACGGAGACGTATCAACTCCCCCAAGCTTAAACCTTTGCTTGTCCTCAAGCAATTCAGTTGATAAACTGAAAGTGCTAAAGAAAAACTTTTACAAACTCTGTTTGCTCTTGTTGTTGTAAATATGTAAAGCCAGCATTCAAGTTCTCAACAAAGATTATGACTAACCACATTCACAATAACACTTAGGTCTCATGTTTACTCATATCAATGGCATAATCAACTAGCGAGCAATAATAATAAACCTCAGATAACAACACTTTCTCAAAACAATCATGATATGATATAACAAGATGGTATCTCGCTAGCCCTTTCTGAGACCGCAAAACATAAACGCAGAGCACCTTTAAAGATCAAGGACTGACTAGACATTGTAATTCATGGTAATAGAGATCCAATCGTAGTCATACCCAATATAAATTAATAGTAATGAATGCAAATGACAGTAGCGCTCTCCAACTAGTGCTTTCTAATAAGAGGGTGATGACTCAACATGAAAGTAAATAGATAGGCTCTTCGCAGAGGGAAGGAAGGATTTGTAGAGGTGCCAAAGCTCGATTTTAAAGCAGAGATAAATAATATTTTGAGCGGCATACTTTCATTGTCAACATAACAACCAAGAGATGGCGTTATCTTCCATGCTACACACATTATAGGCGGTTCCCAAACAGAATGGTAAAGTTTATACTCCCCCTCCACCAACAAGCATCAATCCATGGCATGCTCGAAACAACGAGTGCCTCCAACTAACAACAGTCCCAGGGGGAGTTTTGTTTGAAATTAATTTGATTTAGTTTGCATAAAGCATGGGACTGGGCATCCCGGTGACCAGCCATTTTCTTGTGAGTGAGGAGCGGAGTCCACTCCTCTTGAGAATAACCCGCCTAGCATGGAAGATACAGACAGCCCTAGTTGATACATGAGCTATTCGAGCATACAAAACAGAATTGCATTTGAAGGTTTAGAGTTTGGCACAGACAAATTTACTTGGAACGGCAGAAAGATACCGCATATAGGAAGGTATAGTGGACTCATATGGCATAACTTTGGGGTTTAAGGAATTTGGATGCACAAGCAGTATTCCCACTTAGTACAAGTGAAGGCTAGCAAAATACTGGGAAGCGACCAACTAGAGAGCGACAACAGTCATGAACATGCATTAAAATTAATAAACATTGAGTACAAGCATGAGTAGGATATAATCCACCATGAACATAAATATCGTGAAGGCTATGTGTCGGTGTACTAGAGTAGGGGTACCCTAGTATCCCGAACTTGTGCACGGGCAGTTGCAGCCCTCCGCGACAAGGCTTACCGGGTGACCTCCAAGGTCCTCCGTGGTTCCTTTGGAGCCATTCAAGAACAAAGTATTCAAGCCAAGGAGACAAGGCCCGGCAAGAGGAGCTTGCCGGAAGGCCACCCAAGGCACCTAGGAGACAAGGCCCGGCAAGAGGAGCTTGCCAGAAGGCCACCCAAGGCACCTAGGAGACAAGGCCCCGACAAGAGGAGCTTGCCGGGAAGGCCCGGTGAGCGACAAGCTTCCGGACGCGACAAGACAACAACCACGGCAAGGCGCTTGCCGCGGCAGACCACCACTCTGTACCTGCGCTCCAGCACATCCACTAACGTGTCGCCCTGGGACCTTTCCAGGCGCGCGTGGCAAGAGGCCGTGCGGCCAGCGGAGCGCGGTGGCAAGCGGTGCTGACAAGATTGCCATCATGGCAAGCGGTGGCGCCCCTGACGGTCCCTTTCTGCACTGTTAGGGCGACGTAGACGGGCATTTAATGCCTTTGTCCCCTGCCGTCAGGGTTAGATATGATACACTGTACAAGTAGCTGTACCAACCACTCCTTTTCCATTTTTACCCTTGTCTACGTTGCCACCTGTCGGAGACCCCTTTAGCATATAAAAGGAGGCCCATGCGCAACGTAGGGGGAGAGGTTCGAAAAGGTTCGAAGCCAGAGAACACTCACACTCGGTCTCGTTAGCAGCTTGTGGGTACTGTAGCCCTCAGCGCTCCTGAGCAAGAACTCAATACACTCAGACATGCAGCAGTAGGAGTGTTATCTCTCCGGAGAGCTCCGAAGCTGGGTAAACCGCTCGTGTGCTTCGCCTCGATCTGCTCTTCGTGCGACCTCTGCCCCCGCCGAACCGAAAGGGGCTTGGTCCGCCGGTCCCATAGGTGTTCGTGGGCCAGATCAGCCTCCCCGACATCTTTGGCGCGCCAGGTAGGGGGCGTCGAGATTGTGTGAACCTGATCCGGCGTCCACACGAGCTGGATCTTCATCATCTTCATCGACATGCCACCGAAGAAGAAGGCTTCAGCGGCAAATGTTTCGTCCGCGTCGAACCCACCACCACCGGAGAAAATGGGTGGTGGGGTAGACGCCGGCGGAAGAATGGACGTCGACGGGGGAGCCCACGGTGCTGCCAAGTCCAAGGACAAGGCTGCGCAGACCTCGACGTCCGTACATGCACCGCGCCCGTCTCAGGAGGCGCGGGACCGACAGCGTCATGGTATTCACAACGCCATACGCTCGTTGGACGGAGATCGAGCTGGTGGATCTCGGGATGCTCAAGACCAGCATGCACGCCAACATGCTGGCGCGAGCGAGGCACGGTCGCCTGGACGGGATACTACTCCTTCTAACATAGTTAGAAGTCCGAGAATATCCCGCTCCTCGGGCCGTTCGCCACTTCCACCCACCACTCCAGCAGAAGCTTTGGGGAGAGCTCAACTGCTCCTGGATTACCCTCCAACAGCCGACAAGATCTACCGGGAAGCAGCAGCTGCAGCAGATTGCAAGCCACTTGCCGCTGAAGCTCCCAGGGCGAAGAAGAAGACCAAGTCCGGCAAGAGCTCTGATGCCCACTCCAGCAAGCGCATCTCTTCGGAGTGCTGCGCTACTGTCGAGGACGCACCATCGAGCTCCACCGGCAAGTGCCGAGGAGATGCTGCTCCGACAAGCCCTAGGGTTTGTTTCGTTGAAGCAGACGCTCCAGACAAGTTTTGCTCCGGCAAGCTTGCCGTGGAGCGTCAAGCTCCGGCTGAGCCGCAGGTTCTCGCCGTAGAAGCAGATGTTCCCGCAGCAGCAGATGTGCCTTTAGTCCTTGTTGTCGAGCCGCAAGCTCCAGCATGGGCATAGGCAGTTCTCCCCACGGAACTGCCTATAGTCCTTGAAAGTTGCATGGCAATATATCTCGGAATGGCTATGGAAATGCCATAATAGGTACGTATGGTGGCTATTTTGAGGAAGATATAGGGAGGTTTATGTGTGAAAGAGCGTATCGTATCACGGGGTTTGGATGCACCGGCGAAGTTTGCACCAACTCTCAAGGTGAGAAAGGGCAATGCACGACACCGAAGAGGCTAGCAATGGCGGAAAGGTAAAAGTGCGTATAATCCATGGACTCAACATTAGTCAAAAGAACTCATATACTTATTGCAAAAGTTTAGAAGTCATCAAAAATCAAATACTACGCGCATGCTCCTAGGGGGATAGATTGGTTGGAAAAGACCATCGCTCGTCCCCGACCGCCACTCATAAGGATGCACAAGCCAGGTACACTTCATGCTTCAAATTTGTTACACAACTTTAACCATACATGCATGCTACGGGACTTGCAAGCTTCAACACAAGTATTTCTAAAATTCATAATCACCCAACTAGCACGACTTTGATATTATCACCTCCGTATCTCAAAACAATTATCAAGCATCAAACTTATCTTAGTATTCAACGCACTCAAAAGAAAGTTTCACATATCTTGAACACCAAGTATATTAACATTAAGCAAATTACCATGCTATTAAATACTCTCAAAATAATCTAAGTGAAGCATGAGAGATCATCTATTTCTTCAAAATAAAACTACCACCGTGCCCTAAAAGATATAAGTGAAGTACTAGAGCAAATGACAAACTACTCCGAAAGATATAAGTGAAGATCACTGAGTAGTCGAATAATCATACAACTATGTGAAGACTCTCCCATTTAAGAATTTCAGATCTTGATACTTTATTCAAACAGCAAGCAAAACAAAATAAAATTACAAGATGCTCCAAGCAAAACACATATCATGTGGTGAATAAAAATATAGCTCCAAGTAAAGTTACCGATGAACGAAGACGAAAGAGGGGATGCCTTCCGGGGCATCCCGAAGCTTAGACGCTTGGTTATCCTTGAATATTATCTTGGTGTGCCTTGGGCATCCCCAATCTTAGGCTCTTGCCACTCCTTATTCCATAGTCCATCGCATCTTTACCCAAAACTTGAAAACTTCACAACACAAAACTTAACAGAAAACTCGTGAGCTCCGTTAGCGAAAGAAAACAAAACACCACTTCAAGGTACTGTAATGAACTCATTCTTTATTTATATTGGTGTTAAACCTACTGTATTCAAACATCTCTTTGGTTTATAAACTATTTTACTAGCCATAGATTCATCAAAATAAGCAAACAACACACGGAAAACAGAATCTGTCAAAAACAGAACAGTCTGTAGTAATCTGTAACTAACGCAAACTTCTGGAAGTCCAAAAATTCTAAAATAAATTGGTGGACCTGAGGAATTTGTCTAGTAATCATTTGCAAAAAGAATCAACTAAATAGTACTCTCCAGTAAAAAGTTAAAGCTAATCTCGTGAGCGCTAAAGTTTCTGTTTTTTACAGCATGATCATAAGGACTTCACCCAAGTCTTCCCAAAGGTTCTACTTGGCACAAACACTAACTAAACATAAATAAACATCTAAACAGAAGCTATATGGATTATTTATTACTAAACAGAACCAAAAATCAAGAAACTAAAATAAAATTGGCCTGCCTCCCAACAAGCGCTATCGTTTAACGCCCCTAGCTAGGCATGATGATTTCAATGATGCTCACATAAGAGATAAGAATTGAAACATAAAGAGAGCATCATGAAGAATATGACTAGCACATTTAAGTCTAACCCACTTCCTATGCATAGGGACTATGTGAGCAAACAACTTATGGGAACAAGGGTCAACTTGCATAGGAAGGTAAAACAAGCATAACTTCAAGATTTTAAGCACATAGAGAGGAAACTTCATATTATTGCAATTCCTACAAGCATATGTTCCTCCCTCATAATAATTTTCAGTAGTATCATGAATGAATTAAACAATATAACCAGCCCCTAAATCATTCTTTTCATGATCTACAAGCACATAATCTTATTACTCTCCACATAAGCAAAATTCTTCTCATGAATAGTAGTCGGAGCAAACTCAACAAAATAACTATCATGTGATTGAAAATTAAGATCAAGATGACAAGTTTCATGGTTATCATTATTCTTTAAGGAATACGTGTCATCACAATACTCATCATAGATAGGAGGCATGCTTTCATCATAATAAATTTGCTCATCAAAGCTTGGGGACAAAAATATCATCTTCATCAAACATAGCTTCCCCAAGCTTGTGGCTTTGCATATCATTAGCATCATGGATATTCAAGGAATTCATACTAACAACATTGCAATCATGCTCACCATTCAAAGATTTAGTGCCAAACATTTTAATGCATTCTTCTTCTAACACTTGGGCACAATTTTCCTTTCCATCATACTCACGAAAGATATTAAAAAGATGATAGACAAACTCAATTCCATTTTTTGTAATTTTCTTTTATAGACTAACTAGTGCTAAAACAAGAAACAAAAAGATTCGATTGCAAGATCTAAAGATATACCTTCACTTACCTAGCCTCCCCGGTAACGGCGCCAGAAAAGAGCTTGTGTCTACTACACAACCTTCTTCTTGTAGACGTTGTTGGGCCTGCAAGTGCACAGGTTTGTAGGAGAGTAGCAAATTTCCCTCAAGTGGATTACCTAAGGTTTATCAATCCGTGGGAGGCGTAGGATGAACATGGTATCTCTCAAGCAACCCTGCAACCAAATAACAAAGAGTCTCTTGTGTCCCCAACACACCCAATACAATGGAAAATTGTATAGGTGCACTAGTTCGGCGAAGAGATGGTGATAGAAGTGCAATATGGATGGTAGAAATAGATTTTTGTAATCTGAAAATATAAAAACAGCAAGGTAACTAATGATAAACATGAGCGTAAACGGTATTGCAATGATAGGAAACAAGGCCTAGGGTTCATACTTTCACTAGTGCAAGTTCTCTCAACAATAATAACATAGATAGATCATATAACATGCCCTCAACATGCAACAAAGAGTCACTCCAAAGACACTAATAGCGGAGACAAACGTAGAGATTATGGTAGGGTACGAAACCACCTCAAAGCTATTCTTTCGGATCAATCTATAAAAGAGTTCGTACTAGAATAACACCTTAAGACACAAATCAATCAAAACCCTAATGTCACCTAGATAATCCATTGTCACCTCAAGTATCCGTGGGCATGATTATACGATATGCATCACACAATCTCAGATTCATCCAACCAACATAAAAGACTTCAAAGAGTGCCCCAAAGTTTCTACCGGAGAGTCAAGAACGTGAGCCAACCCCTATGCATAGGTTCCCAATGTCACGAAACCCGCAAGTTGATCACCAAGATATACATAAAGTGTTCTCATAAAAGACTCAATCTGATAAGATAACTTCAAAGGGGAAACTCAATTCATCACAAGAGAGTAGAGGGGGAGAAACATCATAAGATCCAACTACAATAGCAAAGCTCGGGATACATGAAGATCGTGCCATAGAACACGAGAGAGAACACGAGAGAGAGAGATCAAACACATAGCTACTGGTACATACCCTCAGCCCCGAGGGTGAACTACTCCCTCTTCGTCATGGAGAGCGCCGGGATGATGAAGATGGCCACCAGAGATGGGACCCCCCTCTGGTAGGGTGCCGGAACAGGGTCCCGATTGGTTTATGGTGTCTACAGAGGCTTGCGGCGGCGGAACTCCCGATCTATCTTTGTTCTGGAAGTTCTAGGGTACGTAGGTATATATGGGTGAAAGGAGTACGTCAGTGGAGCTACGGTGGCCCCACGAGGCAGGGGGGCGCTCACAGGGGGGGTGGGCGCGCCCTCCCCATCGTGAGCACCTCCCGTATCTTCTGACTTGGAGTCCAAGTCCATCAGGTGAGATTCCTTCCAAAAATAACTTCTCCAGTTGATTTCGTTCCATTTTGACTCTGTTTGATATTCCTTTTCCTCGAAATTCTGAAATAGGCATAAAACAGCAAATCTAGGCTAGGCCTCCGGTTAATAGGTTAGTCCCAAAAATAATATAAAAGTGGATAATAAAGCCCAATATTGCCTAAAACAGTAGATAAAGTAGCATGGAGCAATCAAAAATTATAGATACGTTGGACACGTATCATTCACAAGACTATAACCAAGACAAAGCTGTGAGTAGGTGTAGAGATAAAGAAAAAATGATAGATGCTTCTCTGAGCAAAGGGCCTCCCTATGCACGCATTAATTTCCTGGGCATGATTCTTTCTGCTAAATGTTGCATGCACTTTGAGCAGGTTGGCAACTCCACAGCTAGCTTGATTTGTCATCTTGCAATTTACACTGACACATTGCAGCAAACAGAGGAGGCAATAGAGATCACTCAACATCAGACCATTTTGTGCAGTTCCACTGAAATCATCTTCATTGTCCTGCACGTAAAAAGATAGGAAAGCGTTGTACTTAAACGTTGTCGCAAAACAGTAGCAGATATCAACAGCTCGACATTACAAAACACGATCATCTGGACGAAGGGGATACTGACCTGCGTGAGGAAGATTATGGATAATTTTATAGGTGGTTAGTTGATTTCCACCTTGGGATCTCCTATGATGGCACGGAGGAAATTCTATGCAATCGATGAGCGCAATTCCTTCCGTGTGGCTGTAGAAAATTTGTCAGACTAACCCCAATATCTTTTTTGTGCAGTTCCACTAAAATAATGCACCGCTATTTGCCCGACCCCTACTCGCCAACCAGGCCATCAATGACTCGGTCTCTTTTATCTTGCGTTGACGGAGCGGCTGCAGTGCTTGTTTGCTCCTCCACACATGACAGGCTCGTTCCACACTGCAAACAGCAAGTCAACATACGAATAAGCTTATTTCATCTTGCGTTGGTCATTCTACCTAGTTAAGAATGTAGGAATACCTGGAGTACCGTGAGGTCAGCTGACAGCAGGTTCCACTAAAATTGAGGTTCGTGCTTCCGTTTGCACAAATAGACACCATATGGAGATAGACATCCCTGTTTGCACAAATATGTAATGGTGTTATTTAAGTAGTGTCATTTTTTTGCAGTGGCATATGATTAACAGCAGCATCTCATATGTTATCAATGGCATTACAGTGACAGTATGAAAAAGTGCCATTGTCTAAGAAGTGCCATCACATCAAATAAACACTGACACTAGATTAACGGGGGCTTACATTAACATGCATAACAATTGCATTATGACTATGTGATGACAGATTGGAGTAGCACTTGATCAGTACGTATGTGCACAGTTAACAGGAATGGTTTTTCTAATGAAGGGTGATACGGAAAGGAGAAATACATTGTCGTGTCAACCATTGTGCAATTAAATTCTGTGCATTTTAACGGAGATGCAACTATGTTACAGGTGTCAGAGTTTAGTGTAATGTCCCAAAACACTCTTTATAAGAAATAAAGCAAGACAGAAGCATTTCATAAAACGGTGGTGGCATTGATTCATTCTATCAATGGCAATAGATTGATAGTTGCATTACTTAACAGCGACATCACATTAACAGTGGTATTGTTTCATTTTACCTGTGATGTCAGATTAACATCAGCAGTAAGGGTATAGGGACAGGGGAGGCACAAGCACATTTTACATCCATCGAGGCATAAAGTGGTGAGGCAGAGGTGTTTCCGAGTGAGGCAAACATGCAAAGCATGTCTGGAATTGTGCATTTTTTGTGCTCATTAGTGACCTTTCCTATGTGACCACAAGAAATCTAGACGTGCTCATTCTCCGTTGCATTGTCGACCAAACACCTCCCAAATTATGTCCTTTTTCGACCAAGAGACCGGTCAGGCCAGCATCATTATTTCCCTTTCCAACCAAGAGATCGGTTCATTAGCCAGTATCTGCAGTACCTTTTTTCCTCTAGTAGTAAAAATTTAGGTGATGTTCGAGTGTTCGACAAGCCGACGGATCTAGCTACATGGAGAGCTTTGTAATACTAAAAGAATATCCACATGCAGGATGCAGCAACGTGGGGAGCAATCCTAACTTGATGAAAAAAAGGATGCAACGACGTGGGGAGCTGGGCTATTAGAACAAGGCTAGTTCTCAAAAAAGTTATACCTCAGGTCAGCGGGATGTGGCGAGGTAGGCATCGGGATTTGCCAACTCGACGGCGGGGCGCAAGGGTCAGAGAAGAAAGCGCGCGTCGGCTTCCTCCCTCGCCACCAGCGACCACCAGCGGAAGGTATCCGGTCGGATCTGTGTTAACCGGAGAGAAGGGAGAGAGCGAGCGACAAAGAGAGTGGACACCACGGTCTTGTTTAGATCTGGAGAGGGTGAGAGAGTGAGAAGAAGAGAAAAACCCTAGCAAGCAAGTCTCGAAGTGGACTAGTAGAGTAGTAACTGTTTTTCCCTCCGTAGTGATCATTTTAAATCGAATATGCGTGCAGCCATATTTTTTCATTTAACGTACCAGTAAAAGAAACTCGATCGATAACCGCGCTATCACATTCAGGTCGCACTTGGTATGGCCGACATTAAGTGGACGACTAGATGTCTCAAATTGTTACGTTACCTGCCTTTCCGTGTGCAAAGGCGCTCCACCGTGAGTGTACCCAGGCGTGTGCGTGATGAGAGAATGAAGTCCGAATTATAAACCTTGAGGTTGTAGAGCTAGTCGGAAACAAACCCGCACCTTTAAATCCTTGAAGTTCATACCCTGTCCTTTGTAATCCCGGTCATTTTTAACCTTAAGGGCATGTGCGGTTCAAGGGGTTTTGACGGGGATTAACAGTGATTGTGGGGGATTAAATCATGTAGAAGAAAAATTCCCCTCCATTCCTCTCAAAACCCCTTGGGAGGAGGCTGAACCTAACAAGGCCTAATACTAACCATAGTGGGAGTAACTTAATTGCATACGATATCATAATATGATACTCAACCCTCTCTTTTTCATTTAATTCTACGCCACCTCATAAAATTTGCCTCGTTGGCATGCATGATACTACTTATGATACTCCCATTACAACCAGCCTGCTAGAATTAATATACCTAATCTAAATGGTCGCCGCCCGATCTCTTTGTCCTCCTCCAGCACCCGGCTGAAGAAGAATCGTGCAAGACACCGACAGTTTTCGCTGGGGTCGCCTCGATAGTGGCCTTCATGGGATACTATTGGCGGTGACCTCTCGTGTTCTACTTCTCCTCGATGATGGCAGCGGGCGGGGACGTGCTGGCCATCACCTCATCTACATCCGTGTAGCCGCATCACCTCATCGACATCCGTGTAGCCGCGTCACCTCCTCGATATCCGTGGTGACTTCTTTCTGTTCCTGCATGGCGCGGCTACGCGCGTGTCAACGGCGGATGGTACAGTCGCAGTGATGTAGGGTGGAACCCTATACGACTGATCTTTTACGAAAGGAGTGGATCCCAATGATGAACACGAAGAACACGAGGGGAAACATGAAGGAAAACACGATAGAATCACTCAAACCAACAAGATTAGGTCACACATATGCTAGATCCGAGTACACATAGGGATCACACGGTCCAAATCCAACAAAGGACGATACAAGAGGTAACCGGTTCTTCTCTGTAAGGAGGTCTTGATGGGTCCACCCGAAAGGGGGACTTGAATCCAACATGGATCTTCTCCGAAGAGGGGCCGCGGTCTCTCTCAAGGAGTAGTTCCATATGGATGAGCAAGGCTCTATCTCACAAATGAGCTATCACAACACTAACCCAAGAAAGAGGGAGGAGGAGGAGTATATGTAGTCTAGGTGGGCAAAGGGGTACATGGGCCTCGGGCCCTTACACTGTGCGCAGACAGGGGAGGCCGGATGTCCGGGCCTTCGTGACGTGCCGGATGTCCGGGCGGTCAATGCTGGCCTTGATGCTCTCTGGATAGGCAGGGCCCGGATGTCCGGGAGCTCGGGACCGGCCGGATGTCCAGGCCTTTGGCCGGATGTCTGGGCGGAAGGTCCAGGTCTTCTGTACTTTGGATAGGCCTGTCCGGATGTCCGGGAAGAAGGTCGGATTTCCGGGCCAGAGGCCGGATGTCCGGGTTGGCCACCGGATGTCCGGGCCATGTAGACTTGGCCGCTGGCTCCTTGATGATGGTGCACTTCCAGGGGCAGGATGTCTGGGGTCATGGCGGGATGTCCGGGTCCTTGGAGCTGTCCTTGACTCCTTCCGTTGGTTCTCCTCGTCCATGAACTTGGGGACTTTTCCGTCTTCACGTGCATCTTCGGGAGGGTCCTCTTGTGTCGGGGAAGCTGATCTGGCCCACGAACACCTATGGGACCGGCGGACCGAGCCCCTTTCGGTTCGGCGGGGGGGGGCGGAGGTCGCATGAAGAGCAGATCGAGGCGAAGCACACGAGCAATTTACCCAGCTTCGGAGCTCTCCGGAGAGATAACACTCCTACTGCTGCATGTCTGAGTGTATTGAGTTCTTGCTCAGGAGCGCTGAGTGCTACAGTACACACAAGCTGCTAACGAGACCCAGCGTGAGTGTTCTCTGGCTTCGAACCTTTCGAACCCTCCTCTCCCCTACGTTGCGCATGGGCCTCCTTTTATATGCTAAAGGGGTCTCCGACAGGTGGCAACGTAGACAAGGGTAAAAATGGAAAAGGAGGGGTTGGTACAGCTACTTGTAAAGTGTATCATACCTAACCCTGACGGCAGGGGACAAAGGCATTAAATGCCCATCTACGTCGCCCTAACAGTGCAGAAAGGGACCGTCAGGGGCGCCACCGCTTGCCACGATGGCAATCTTGTCGGCGCCGCTTGCCACATCAGCGCTCGCTGGCCAAGACGGCCTCTTGCCACGCTGCTACCGGAAAGGTCCCGTGGCGACACGTTAGTGGATGTGCTGGAGCGCAGGTACAGAGTGGTGGTCTGCCGCGGCAAGCGCCATGCCGCGGTTGTTGTCTTGTCGCGTCCGGAAGCTTGTCGCTCACGGGGCCTTCTCGGCAAGCTCCTCTTGCCGGGGCCTTGTCTCCTAGGTGCCTTGGGTGGCCTTCCCGGCAAGCTCCTCTTGCCGGGGCCTTGTCTCCTTGGCTTGAATACTTTGTTCTTGAATGGCTCCAAAGAAACCACGGAGGACCTTGGCGGTCACCCGTAAGCCTTGAGCGGAGGGCTGCAACTGCCCGTGCACAAGTTCGGGATACTAGGGTACCCCTAATCTAGTACACCGGCAGAGCCCCGGGCCTGGGCCACACTGCAGTCTTTGGCTGTTGGGCCAGGCCCAAAACAGGGCACGGGCATGCGCGGCCTGGGTCACGCCGTAACTCACCCCGGACCCACCACGCCCTCTACGAATGGCACGCGTCGAATGCGGCATCGTGTGAGAGATCGTGGGTGGTTTCTTTATTCGGAAAGACGGAACATCCTCCCCCTCCCTCTTTATAAGCAGGGGAACAGGGGCAGTTCGCCCATCTCGCCAGTTGCTGTCCAATCTCAAAAAACCCCCGCTGCTTCCTCCTTCTTCCCAAGGCTGAAGAGAAAGCAGCGCTCCGCCAACCATCGCCACCAGCATCACCAACGTTGTCGATCTCCCTCACCACCTCCGCCATGGCTCCGAAAGCCGACAAGGGGAAGGCCGTGAAGTCGGCCGAGGCGCAGCGGCTTGCGGCGCTGCGGAAGGAGCGGGCAATCTTTCCCCCCAGCTCGCCGCGAGGGAGCTGAGGGAGTACTACTACCTCTTCTGGTCGACGGAGACGCGAGCGCATCCGCGCACGAAGGTACTCCAAACTGCTGCTTCGGAACTGGCTCCGAATGGGTACCGTTTCTTCAGGCTGTTCTTCTATTGTGGGCTCTGCCCGCCTTTCTCTGAATTGTTCTGCGATATCATGAACACCTACGGGTTTCGCCTCCTTGACTTCACCCCCAATGCTGTTCTGACCATGGCAGTTTTCGCACATCTCTGCGAAAACTTTGTCGGAGTCCATCCAAATGTAGCCCTTTTCCGCCACTTCTTTATGCCCCGAGTTGAGAGAGGAGCCTCTTCCGGTGGGATCGCACGGATCTCGAGGACCGCAAGAAGGAAGCTTATCTGGAGGAGAGCTCCGCAGCAAATGGGATGAGTGGAGAGCAGATCGGTGCTGGATTGTCGAGGATAACCCGCAGTTGCCGTTTACCAAATAGCCAAACCTCGATGAGTGCGGCAACGATTGGAGCAGTCTGGCCCCGGAAGATGCTAGGCTAAAGATTGCCGTCATCCGGATCCTACACCTGAGGCTTGCCGGACTCACTGTAGGCGCCGTTGGCGCAGATTTCCTTCATCGCCAGACGCCCCCCTGCGGAGAGGAGGAGACCCACAGGGAGTTCCGGAACGCGACGGATATCATGAGGCTGCGCCCGGGCCTCAACTTCACTTTCACGGTCCTGGACCGGGGCGCGATGCTCTTGGAGCTGTTCAAGCACGATCCACGAGCATCCCGGAGCATTCAGTTGCGAAGAATGTCGCCCCGCTGTGCAACAATTCCTCGCCGACCGCATCCGTGCAATGATGCCGTTGTGCGACTCGCATGGAATCGTTCCAACCTGGCAAGAGCCTGCAGATGACGTCGTGCGAGTGTTCTTTGATAGCCTGGTAGAAGTGCCGGTCCGCCCCGATGAACAGAAGATCCTCACCCGCGACACCACCGATGATGAGATGCAGCACATCGCCACCAGGCTGGAAGAGGCGGCAGCAGCCGCTGCCGCGGGCGAGTTCGGATTCACCGTGGAGGAGGCAGAGGAAGCAGAGGCGGCAAGCCTTGTCGAGCGAGGGGAGTTTGCCGGCGAGGAAGAGCTTGTCGGGCCTGAAGCTGAGTCGAGCGAGCCCGCCGAGGGCGCCTCCTCCCCTCCTTCAGAAAGCTTGCCGTGAGCGGAGCCCCCAGCTCCACCAAGAAGGCGTCTCCGCAAGGCCGGAGACGTAGCGGGGCGGCAGACGGGTCAACAGCCGCCGCGCGATGCGCTCCACCGCGGCAAGCACTGTTGCCGCGGGAGCACCTCACGCCGCTGCGGCAACCGGAGCGGGCCTCGCAGACCACCGCCTGCTTCCCGCCAAGCGGCCAAGGGAACCTACTCCTCCGCCTCGTCGTCTTGAGGCGAGCCAGACTTGATCTCTCCGCGCTCAGCTCCGACGAGGAAGAAGAAGAGTAAGATTCTTTGCAGCATTTGTAGTTCTTCGGCTTGTTGCTTTGTCTTGTATCTGATTTGCTTCACTCTGAACCCATTCCTTTTCAGGACGCTGGCCCAGAGAGCGTCGAAGAGAGCCAAGGCCCCGATGATTGTCATCGAGGACGAACCCACCGCGACAGCAGGAGGCGCGTCCGAGACCACCTTGCCGGACGCGGCAACTCTTCCTCAAAGCAGCCCCCAGCGCAGCCCCCAGTGTAAGTTGTCGGTGTACTAGAGTAGGGGTACCCTAGTATCACGTACTCGTGCACGGACAGTTGTAGCACCCCGCGGCAGGGTTTGCCTCGTCACCGCCAAGGTCCTCCGTGGCTCCTCTAGTGCCATTCAAGAACAAAGTATTTGATTAAGAAAACAAGGCCCCGACAAGAGGAGCTTGTCGGGAAGGCCACTCAAGGCATGCAGAAGACAAGGCCCCGGCAAGAGGAGCTTGCCGGGAAGGCTCGGAGCGCGACAAGCTTCCGGACGCGACAAGGATTCGGCCGCGGCAAGGTGCTTGCCGCGGCAAGCAACCTCTCTCCATCTCCGCTCCAGCTCATCCAGCGACGTGTCGCCATGGGACCGTTCCATGCACGCGTGTCGAGAGGCTGTGCAGCCAGCGGAGAGCAGCGATAAGCGGCGCTGACAAGCTTGCCATCGTGGCGAAGCGGAGGCGCACTGACGGTCTCTCAGTAATCGTTTGGGCGACACTGACGGGCATTTATTGATTTTGTCCCTTGCCGTCAGAGTAAGGTATTTTGCGCTGTACACTGTTCGAGTAGGTGTACCAACTCCCGTTTTTACATTTGTACCCTCATCTATGTTGCCACCTGTCGGAGACCCCTTGAGCATATAAAAGGAGGCCCATGTGCAACGTAGAGGGGGTTCGGTTCATTCGACTCACTAGAGACCAGATACACTCACGCTAGGTTTTGTAGCTCTCATCGCTCCCTAGCAAGAACACAATACATCAAACAAGCAGCAGAGGAGTTTTATCTCTCCGGAGAGCTCCGAGCTGGGTAAACTGCCGTGTGCCTCGCCTCGATCCGCTCTTCGTGCGATCTCCGCCCTCCGAACCATAAAGGGGCCTGGTCCGCGGCCCCATAGGTGTCCGTGGGTGCGATCAGCCTCCCGACATCTTTGGCGCGCCAGGTAGGGGGCGTCGAGGCCGTGTGAATCTGATCCTGCGTTCACACGAGCAGCGCCCTCAACATCTTCCTCAACATGCCACAGAAGAAGAAGGCTTCGGCGGCAGCCGAGCCGTCCGCGTCGTACCCACCCTCACCGCAGCAAACGGGTGGTGGGGCAGACGACGGCGGAGGAACGGTCGCCGACGAAGGTGTTCGCGACGTTGCCAAGTCCAAGGACAAGGCCCCGCAAACCTCGGAGTCCGCGCATCCCCCGCGCCCATCTCAGGAGACGCGGGACCAACAACGTCATGGCGTTCACAATGCCATACGTTCGTTGGATCGAGACACTCAATACCGGCATGCGCGTCAACATGCTGGCACGAGTGAAATACGGTCGCCCGGACGGGGTGCTGCTCCTTCTAACATAGTTAGAAGTCCGAGCATATCCCGCTCCTTGCACCGTTCGCCAAAGCCACCCACTACTCCAGCAGAAGCTCTGGCGAGAGCTCAGCTGCTCCTCGACTACCCTCCAACGGCCGACAAGGTCGACGAGTGGAGGGCCACTATCCAGCCTCATCGGCTTTGCTAACGGCGACGCCCGCGGCAACTAACGCCATCATTGCCACGCGGCGAGACGACAAGGCACGAGCGGTGGAGACGAGACTGTCCGGAGGTGCAACCATCGTGCACTCTCCACCACGAAGGCCAAGATCGCCGACTCACCGGATCCACCTCGACAATGACTCCACCGCGTCGTCGGATCCGCGAGCTTCGCCGCGATCGGCGCCAAGTTCTTCATGAGCGACAACAAGAGGACGCTCGAACTCGCATCGAGCGCCGGAGAGAAGCGCGACGTCAGTCCGACAAGCGCGCTGGGCCTTCTGTTGACACGCGCGCACCGGAGGAGCCAGGCGACTTGCCGTACGCGGTAGGTTGCCCTGCGTTCACTCGTGAGCTGCGGCAAGTCCAGTGGCCCACCGGAAAAACTTCAAACCAGACGTGCGGAGAAGTATGATGGCAGGGCGCATCCGTCGGAGTTCCTCAGCATCTACACCATCGCGGTGCAGGCTGCGGGGACGGGACGACAAGATCCTCGCCAACTACTTCCCGCCGTGCTCAAGCCCAACGTCGAGATCTTGGCTCATGCACTTGCGGACAGCTCCATATCCTCTTGGGCAGATCTGTGCCATCGGTCTGTTGGTGCCTTCACAGGTGGCCACAAGCCTCATGGCCAAGAGAGTGACCTTCATCTGCCGCCCGAGAAGGAAGGAGAGTCCTGCGCAAGTTCATTTAGAGATTCAGCTGTGCACTACAACATCCCAGACGTCCACCTGCCGCGGTGATCAGCGCATTTCATCAGAATGTGCGGAACCGCAGGATGAGGGAGGAGATGGCGATGTGCAAAGTCAAGGACGTCAGTGAGCTGTACGCCTTGGCCGACAAGTGTGCACGCGCCGAGGAAGGGAGGAGACTCCCAGGAGAGAATGCAGAAGCAGGATCTGACAGTGAGGAGACCGCCCCGGCAAAGAAGAGCCGGCGGCGAGGCAACAGGAAGAAGAAAGGTAGAGAAGTGCTAGCTGTTGAGCAGTCCGGCAAGCGAAGGTGGCGACAAGAACGCCAAGGCTGGTGGCTCCGGCAAGGAGGTTGTCACGACGCCAACCACTGGGCCGGTGGCGCCGACAAAGCGGTGACGGCTCCGCAAGCAAGATCCGCAAGATCCACCGCACCAAGGGCCACGACCTCCAGTTTGTAAGAAGGTCGAGCAGCTCATCGAACAGCGAAGGGCTGAGTCTGGCGGTGCGACAAGGAGAAGGCCCAGGAAGGTGCTGGGGGAGCAAGCAAGAAACGTCCCGGCCGGGGAGGACGCCGCGGCAAGGCCAAGCAGCGGCAAGGAGATAGACCTCCCCGCGGCCGCGACAAGGATGAAGATGATGACGATGACGAAGATATGGAAGACGACGACGCCGATGAGCAGGAGTTTCAGAAAGCCACAGAGGTCCTCTGCGTTGACGGAGGTGCTTCCCTGCATACCTCCCACCGCCAACTCAAGCAATGGATGCGGGAGGTCAATGCAGCGGAACCATCCGTAGAGTCACGCAAGCCTCACAAGTGGTCCAGCACGCCTATTATTTTTGATATTGAGGACCACCTTGATCGCATAAGCTGCGGTCGGGTGCTTGCCGATGTTGGTCTCACCAACCATCCGCAACCTCAAGGTCACCAAAATGTTAGTTGACGGCGGGCCGGCTTGAATCTGATCTCCTCCGCGGTGCTCCGAAGCTTCAAATCCTGACGGCAATGAGCTCAAGAGACCGGCACTTTCCAAGGAATCAATCCGGGAAGGAGCAAGCCGAAGGGAAGATTACGTTGCCGGTCACATTTGGCAGCGAGCTGAACTTTAGGACTGAGAGGGTCACATTCGATGTTGCCGATTTCCCGTTGCCTTACAATGGGATACTTGGCCGTCCAGCACTCGCCAAGTTCATGGCAGCCTCTCACTACGCCTATAACTTACTCAAGATGCCAGGCCCGATAAGCGTCATCTCTGTCCATGGCGACAAGAAGGATGCCCTTATACGTGCCGACAAGATCTACCGGGATGCGATGGCGCGACAGATTGCCAAACACTTGCCGCTGAAGCTCCGGGGAAGAAGACAAAGTCCAAGTCCGCAAGGGCTCTGATGCTTACTCCGGCGAGCGCACCTCTTCGGAGTGCTGCGCTACCGTCGAGGACGCACCATCGAGCTCCACCGGCAAGTGCAAGAAGATGGTAGCTCCGCCAAAGACCAAGAAGGTGCCCGCAAAGGAAGACGGCACTGGTGGTACCTTCACCATCAGTGCCTCTCTCGACCCTAAATAGGAAGGCGCGCTCGTTGCTTTCCTGCGGGCGAATGTCGACGTGTTTGCATGGCAACCGTCTGACATCCCCGGTGTTCCGAGGAAAGTGATTGAGCACCGCCTGGCCATTTGTCCTCATGCGCGGCCCGTCAAGCAAAAAGTCAGGAAGCAAGCAGTGGAGCGCCAAGAATTCATAGCAGAAGAGATCAAGAAACTGGAAGCAGCAGGCCTTGTCAGAGGAGTGCTCCATCCTACGTGGTTGGCCAATCCTGTAGTCATGCGCAAAGCAAACGGAAAATGGAGACTTTGTATTGACTTCACGGATGTTAATAAAGCTTGTCCCAAAGATCCATTTCCCTTGCCGCGCATTGACCAGATTGTTGACTCCACGGCTGGATGTGATTTGCTTTCGTTTCTTGATGCATACTTAGGATACCATCAGATCTTCATGGCTGAAGAAGATGAGGAGAAGACCGCATTCATCACACCATGTGGCACATACTGTTTCATACGGATGCCTTTCGGTTTGAAGAATGCTGGTTCAACATTTGCAAGGGTAGTCCATGACGGTTTTGAGCCGCAGATGCACAGAAATGTAGAAGTCTACATGGATGACATAGAAGCAAGGACAAAGCAACTCTGGTTCAAGATTTGGACGAGACCTTTGCAAATCTGCGCAAGATCAACCTCAAGCTCAACCCCGAGAAGTGCGTGTTTGGAGTCCCTTCCGGCAAGCTTCTCGGGTTCTTCGTGTCTCAACGAGGGATTGAAGCTAATCCCGACAAGATCAAGGCCATTGAGCAGATTGAAGCACCAAAGCGCGTCAAGGATGTACGAAGACTTGCCGGTTGTGTGGCTGCTCTTAGCAGGTTTATTTCAAGGTCTGCTGAGCGCGCCCTGCCGTTTTTCAAAATCTTGAAAAAGGCAGGTCCAATGAAATGGACTCCCGAAGCGGAGGCTGCGCTGCAGGACTTGAAGAGATACCTGTCCTCCACTCCAACACTTGTCGCACCTAAGCCACAAGAGAAGTTGCTGCTATATATAGCGGCAACCAATCAAGTGGTTAGTGCTGCGTTAGTAGCAGAGGGAGGCGCCTGACGAGCCAAAGAACCACGGCAAGCACATCCAGCGACAAGCGGGGGCTTCGCCGACAGGCTCTGGTCCCGACAAGGACGAATCCACAGACGCATGACCAGATCACGAGAAAAGGATGGTGCAGCGCCCGGTCTACTTTGTCGGTTCCCTCCTGCAGGGGCTAGGTCAAGGTACTGCGGTGTGCAGAAATTGCTTTTCGGCCTCCTCATGGCCTCGAGAAAGCTGCGCCATTACTTCCAAGCACATGAGATCACAGTTGTCACTTGCTTTCCGCTGAAGAGGATACTGCAGAATCCAGAAGCAACGGGCAGGATTGTCGAGTGGGCATTGGAACTGTCAAGCTTTGGTCTCAAGTTTGAAAGCACATCAACTATCCAAAGCAGAGCGTTGGTAGAATTCATAGCAGAATGGACGCCAACACCAGATGAAGAGATTCCGGAGACGAGCATTCCTGTCAAGGAAGCAAGTAAAGAGTGGCTGATGTACTTTGATGGTGCCTTCTCTCTGCATGAGCGCCCGGTGTCGGCGTCTGCTTATCGCACCCACGGAGAGCACCTCAAGCACGTAGTCCAGATGCATTTTCCCAAGGAGCAAGCAACAAACAATACTGCAGAGTATGAAGGTTTGCTTGCCGGTCTCGTGGATCATGATGGACCTTGGGATCAAAAAGCTTATTGTCAGGGGTGACTCGCAACTTGTCGTCCGCCAAGTGAACAAATATTACCAGAGTCCGTTGATGGAAGCCTACGTTGACGAAGTGAGGAAGCTAGAAGAGCACTTTGACGGCCTGCAAATGGAACATGTTCCAAGAGCTCAGAATGATATTGCTGACGGCCTGTCAAAGTGCGCTGCACTTAAGTTGCCTGTGGAACCAGGGATTTTCGTGCTCAAGCTGACTCAGCCAACCGTAACACCATCAACTGAACAAGGCAAGAAGAGGAAGTTGATCTCTGGTGACTACTTTCCGGCAGAGCTTCCCGAAGCCGTCGTTGCGAAGGTTCCCAAGATCAACACCAACAATGCTGAGGGGCAGTCTGCTCCGACAGGCCCCAGGGTTTGTTTCGTTGAAGCAGACGCCTCCGACAAGTTTTGCTCCGGTAAGCTTGCCGGGGAGCGTCAAGCTCCGGCAGGGCCGCAGGTCCTTGCCGTGGAAGCTAATTTTCCCGCAGCAGCAGATGTGCCTTTAGTCCTTGTTGTCGAGCCGCAAGCTCTAGCATGGGCGCAGCAGATTGTCCATTTCCTTCAGACAGGAGAACTTCCCGAAGAGCAAGAAGAAGCGGAAAGAGTAGCCCGACAGTCAAGTATGTACCAGTTTGTCGACAGACATCGCATGTAAGAAGACTCAACGGTGTGAAATTGAAGTGTATTCCCAGGGAAGATGGACAGAAGCTGTTGGCAGAGATACACGGAGGCATATGTGGTGTAACACCCTGGATGTAAACTTCCCTTTTTGGGCATTATATCAATTTGACCTCATCCTATTTCTTGGGAGTTTTGTCATGCTTGGCCTCTTCTTGTTTGGTTATGTGGGTTTTTTCTCTTTTCTTTGTTTTGCTCCTTTACCATATTGCATTTGTGTCTCTTGTCATCTTGCATTCCTTTCTTATCATGTGTTTGTGGTGATCTCTCACATGTTATGTTGTTGCATGTGCCATTCTCTTTTGCATTACCATCTCCTCCTGCCCTCTTCTTCTTTCCGTAGCCAGTGCTATGGGTTCCTTTCCCAATTAATGTGCAGCTTCTCCTGCAAATCTTGCTCTTTGCACTAAACCTCTCCGCCAAATATCTCCTCATTTGAAGTTGTTATGGTCAGGTTCAAAAATGACACAAGTTTGAAATATTACCAAACTTGTCTTATTTTTCTACCTCTAAAATGCCCATTACAATTTATTAAAATAGTGGAGAATTCCAGGAGTTTGGGGATATTTTCCTTTCACTCCAACTCTTCTCATTTCTCTACGTGCTTTCTTTTCTCTTCCTTTTGATTTTAAAAGGAAAAAGAAAAGAAGGCAGCGGCAACGATGGCAGCCCAGTGAGTCCTCCCACACTGGCTCCGGCCTTCCAAGCCGCCCAGACCCCCCTCACCCCGCAGCCCAGAGAGCGCGCCAGCCCGCTCGCCCTCTCTCTCCTGCCTTCACAAGACTCAGATCCAGCACCCCGCTAGTTCCACTCCACGTGGGACGTGCCGGTCCCGCCTGGCAGCGGCTGTCCTGTTCACCTCACCCACCTTTTCCCTCTCCTCTCGCCCGTCGCCATGGGGACCTCGAGCACGAGGGCGCCATGAGCTCGACCGTCGCCTCTAGCCCCTACTTATCCCCTCTCCTTGTCCACGCGATCCCCTAGGGTTTCCCTCTCCCTCTCGCCCGCCCGCCAGGTGAGTAACCACCAGATTCGCCGCCTCCGCTCGCCCCGAGCGCATCTCGAGAGCGCCTCGTCACGGGCGTGCTCTCCGGCCACCCCAACCCTGCGGACCGTGTCCATCTCCGTCCCCGTCGCTTTCTCCTTCCACAGCGTCGACTACGGTGAGCGGATCGTCAAGTCCGTCGACGTCCCCGGCTTCCCCCTCCCTCTCGGTCAGGAGCACGGCAAGTTCAGAGCACGAATCCGTCGCCGCAGGCTCGACTCCGTCGCCGTATATTTGTCCTTGGGTAAGGAGGTATATCCAACTTCCTCCCTGCTCCTTCCTATCGTCGATAGATCACCGTAGATGCTGCTTCGATTCAATCTTTTCCCGTGCTCCCGGTGCTCGGCTGAAGCCTCGCATGTCTTGTCCTCGTGTGTATGCGTGCGGCAGCGCTACCGCTGCGTTCTCCCGCCGGGTCCCCAAGCTCCTCTCCTGCACACACACGCGCACGCACGCCTTCTCGCGGTGCAGCAGCTCACTCACACCGTGCTGCTGTAGCTAGCCTCGCCGTGTTAAATGCCGCCATGGCCGAAAGCCCCGCCCACACGCACACCCACACTTGCGCTGCACGTTCCCTCCGCACTGCTCGGCCACCGCCTCGGCGGTTTCAAGACACCCGCCCGGCACCTCCCGAGCCCCGCCAGAGCCGCCGTTGCCTCGCGGCGTCGTCGTCTTCTTCGCTGCCTCGAGTCGAGCCTTGTGGCTTGGTCAAGTAGGCGAGCCCTTCCCAACCAACATCCTAGCCTAGCCGAGCTGGTTTGCACCACTGCGCCGCTGCAGCGACCCGGGTTGAATCCCAGCGCGCCCCTTTATTTCTTCTATTTGTTTCTATCGTGATGCAGCAGGTTAAGGGCGAAGCCCTTCTCATCAGTCGCCGCCGCCTAGCCCGATGGCTGTTGGGGCAGAGCCACACGGGGAGACCGGGTTCGATCCCCCGAGGCTGCATTTTCTTCCCCCTTTTTTATAACCTACTCTGTCTCTGTTAGTACGACAATGAGGTCCCTGATCGACCTCTCAGCGCCCTCCTTCATATATTTTTTTTCCTTACCCCGCGTTTCCATTTCCAGCATTGTTTCCTTTTCTGTTTTAGGCAAGTCCATTTCTGGACATTTCCAAATCTGGAATTTGCCATTTCGTTAACTTCCATTTTAGGCGTGTTTTGACTTAGTGCTTTTGTGATGATTTCTCTCGGTAACCCTAACATATTATATATGTTTTTGGGGTAGAAAAATCCCACCAACTCAGTGGTGGCATTAGTTTCTGCATTTGAGCAAGTTTATGATCATGTCTTTTTTGCATCATGTTTATGTGTTGTCTTTCATGGGCATATTTATTTGATTTATGCTATGAGGTAGTTTGCACACATGCATGGCTTTGTTCATCATGCTTTGTTATTGTAGGTTTCACGCCATTCTTGTTTTGCTCGCCATATCCAACCCGTGCATCCGATTCCGGTGATCTCTATATCGATTTCTAACGTAAATCATCTTGTCTTTCCGATGGCATGCTTGGTTTGCCAAGATGATGCCTCGGTTTTCATTCACCTTCCGGAGCGCACATACGCATTGCATATCACTTCCCGCATATCATGTCATGTTTTGCATCATGTTGATTGTGCATTGCACCATGATTTATTGTGGTTCCTTTGTTTGTGTTGTTGTTTTGGGTAGAGCCGGGAGACGAGTACGTGAACGAGGAACCTGTTGAGAACGTTTTCGAGGATCAAGCTTTCGACAACTCGAGAACATTGCAGCAAGATGATCATACCCTCGAAATCACTTCTATCTTTGCTATGCTAGTTGCTCGCTCTTTTGCTATGCCTATATGCGATGCCTACCACTTGCTATATCATGCCACCCATATTGCCATGTCAGCCCCTAACCATCCTTTTCCTAGCAAACCGTTGATTGGCTATGTTACCGCTTTGCTCAGCCCTCTTATAGCGTTGTTAGTTGCGGTGAAGATGAAGTTTGTTCCTTGTTGGAACATGGAGATGTTGTTCCTTGTTGGAACATGTTTACTTGTTGGGGATATCACAATATATATCTGCTATAATTAATACACCTATATACTTGGTAAAGGGTGGAAGGCTCGGCCTTATGCCTGGTGTTTTGTTCCACTCTTGCCACCCTAGTTTCGGTCATACCGGTGTTATGTTCCTTGATTTCGCGTTCCTTACACGGTTGGGTGATTTATGGGACCCCCTTGACAGTTCGCTTTGAATAAGACTCCTCCGGCAAGGCCCAACATTGGTTTTACCATTTGCCACCTAAGCCTTTTTCCCCGGGTTTTCGCGAGCCCGAGGGTCATCTTTATTTTAACCCCGGACCAGTGCTCCTTCGAGTGTTGGCCCGAACCGAGCAGCCTGCGGGGCCACCACGGGGAAACTCGAGGCTTGGTTTTACTCGTAGCTTGACTTATCCGGATGTGCCCTGAGAACGAGATATGTGCAGCTCCTATCGGGATTTGTCGGCACAATCGGGCGGCTTTGCTGGTCTTGTTTTATTGCTGTGAAATGTCTTGTAGTCCGGGATTCCGAGATTGATCGGGTCTTCCCGGTAGAAGGAATATCCTTCGTTGACCGTGAGAGCTTATAATGGGTTGTTGGGACACCCCTGCAGGGTAATATCTTTCGAAAGCCGTGCTCATGTTATGAGGCGGATGGGCATTTGTTAATGTCGGTTGTAGAAAACCCGAAGTTGACCTCAAATAAAATACACATCAATCAAGCGTGTGTAACCGTGATGGTCTCTTCTCGGCGGAGTCCGGAAGTGAACACGGTGTTGGAGTTATGTCGGCGTAAGTAGTTCAGGATCACTTCTTGATCGCTATTAGTTTCACGACCGTGCTTTGCTTCTCTTCTCGCTCTCTTTTGCGTTGTAGCCACCATATATGCTACTGCTTGCAGCAGCTCCACTATACTACTCATTCCTTCCTATAAGCTTAAATAGTCTTGATCTCGCGGGTGTGAGATTGCTGAGTCCCCGTGACTCACAGATACTTCCAAACAGTTGCAGTGTGCCGACGATGCGGTCAGGGTGACTCAACCGAGCTCAAGTGGGAGTTCGACGAGAACGTGGTCGTTACTATGTGTCTTTTCCCGATGATCGAGAGTGGTGCCCGATTGGGACGATCGGGGATCCGTGTAGCATTTGGGGTATCTTCTTTATTTTGGTTCCGTAGTCGGACCTTGAGTGTACTACGAATGATGGATGTTTATTTATGTATTGTGTGAAGTGGCGAATTGTAAGCCAACTATGTATCTCTTTCCCTTATTTATTACATGGGTTGTGTGAAGATTACCTCACTTGCGACATTGCTTTCAATGCGGTTATGCCTCTAAGTCGTGCCTCGACACGTAGGAGATATAGCCGCATCGAGGGCGTTACATGTGGTCACCACATTGGCGCAAGAGCACTTGCCTACAAGCTTTCCGGCAAGGTTTCTTCTCGCCGATAGCCCTCCAGGATGCAACCGCACAAGTAACCAAGTGTGAAGCGTGCGGTTCCATTCCAAACAGATACACCAGCCAGCTCAAGCTCTCCAGACGATCCCTTTAACTTTGGCCATTTTCGTCCGGGGCTCGACATCCTCGACCCCTTCCCCGAAGGCAGCCGGGGCTTTGAGTACTTGTACGCCGCCATCGACAAGTTCACAAAGTGGCGGAAGTGGAAGCAAGTGAGGAAGGTGACAGCGATCGCAGTCAAGTTCTTCAGGTCGATTGTCTGCCGTTTCGGAATCCCTAACAGGATCATCACCGACAATGGCACACAATTTACGAGTCGCACCTTCATGCAGTACGTCCAAGATCTTGGCGCCAAAGTCTGCTTTGCTTCCGTTGCTCACACGAGAAGCAACGGTCAAGCAGAGAGGGCAAATGCTGAAGTGCTGCGCGGGCTCAAGACCAGGACTTTCGACAGGCTGCACAAGTGCGGAAGAAACTGGATCGAGGAGTTGCCGGTGGTTCTTTGGTCGATCAGGACGACGCCAAATCGAGCCACCGGCCAGACACCTTTTGCTCTAGTCTATGGGTTGTGTGAAGATTACCTCACTTGCGACATTGCTTTCAATGCGGTTATGCCTCTAAGTCGTGCCTCGACACGTAGGAGATATAGCCGCATCGAGGGTGTTACAAGTTGGTATCAGAGCTCATCACATTCCGAAAAGTGTTGTTGAGAGCAAGCGTGAGGAGTTCCGCAATCTCAAGCAGGGCAACATGTCTGTCTATCAATACAATATCCAGTTCCAGAAGCTCGCTCGTTTTGCTAAGCAAGAAGTACACGATGAAAAGAGTATGATCTATCAATTCAGAGGTGGTCCGAGAGAAGATCTGCAATTAGCTCTTGTGCTTTTTGAGCGATTAAGTATGATGATTTCTACAACATGGCACTTTGAAGCAAGAAGCTGCCCAGCTCAAATGTGAGGCTTCTAAGAAGAGAATTAGGGATGCAGATTCAGTCTTCTTCTTCCTCTCAAGTGGCAGCTAAGCAGCCAGAAGTTTTACCTTCCTCCTCCTCCGTTCGTCGGCCTTACGTGAGAAGAACTCAGGTGGCGTGGATCTTCCCACCCACCCAACCCAAGCTATCATAACAAGTCTAATTCTCAAGCTCCAAGGTCAAGTGCTCCTTACCACCGTCCGCTCTCTGAGGTGACTTGCAACAAATGTCAGCAGAAAGGTCACTATGCGAACAAGTGCTTCAACCAAAGGCGCCTTCCGCCTCCTCCTCCTGTGAAATCTTCAAGCAATGCAGTGGTCAAGCATAATCCAAAGCATGCCAAGGTGAATATGATGAATGCAGCTCAAGCAGAGGAATCTTCTGATGTGATAATGGGTAATCTTCCAGTTAATGATATTCCTGCAAAAGTCTTATTTGATACTGGTGCATCGCATTGTTTCATGTCAAGACCGTTTTTTCCAAGCATGAATTCACTTCCTCTCATTTGGGTAAACCCATGGATGTCGTTTCTCCCGGAGTAAACGGTTGAGCTCCAGTTTGGTGGTTCCGGATACCACAATCAAGATGGGTGATTATAGATTTACGGCTAAACCAATTATTCTTGGTGACTCGGATATTGATCTTATTCTCGGGATGGATCGGCTTTCTCGGCACAAAGCTCAGCTTGATTGTGCTGCCAGGGAAATTCAATTGACTCACTCTTCTAATGATGTGATCATCTATGCGCTTCGTGATGAAACCATTCGGTTGTTTTCTCTCAATGAGAAGGGCGAATTGAATGCTATCTCTCGATTCCATCGTTTGTGAGTACCAAGATGTCTTTCCGTAAGAGCTTCGGTATGCCTCCTCATCGGCCAGCTTGAGTTCACATCGATCTTGAGCCCGGCATCAACCCGCTTGCAAGCGCCCATACAAGCTTGGACCTAATGAGTGAAGGAATTGAAGAAGCAGCTCGATGAACAAGAGCGTCTGGGTTTGATCGCATCGAAGTTCATCTCCTTGGGGTTGTGGTGTTCTTTTGTCCGGAAGAAGGATGGCACGGACCGACTTTGCGTCGATTACCGTCCATTGAATAAGAAGACAATCAAGAACAAGTATCCACTTCCCAACATCAATGAGCTTTTCGAGCAACTCAAAGGTGCTACAGTTGTTCTCCAAGCTTGACCTTCGATGGGTTATCATCAGATTCGCATTTGTGAACAAGATATCCCCAAGACAAAGATTCGAACAAGCTTTGGTTCTTATGAATATACCGTCATGTCTTTCGGCCTTGTCAATGCTCCTCCAACTTTCTCGCCGGATGATGAACTTCATTTTCAACCCCTACACCAATGAATTCGTCTTGGTCTATCTTGATGATATTTTGGTCTTCTCCAAGAATAAGAAGGATCATGCCAAACATTTGCGATTGGTACTAGACAAGCTCGAGAGAGTATCAATTCTATGCTAAGTTCTCCAAATGTGAATTTTGGCTTGATGAAGTGCTTTATCTTGGTCATATCATCTCCGCCAAGGGCATCATTAATCCCGAGAAGGTGTCCGCAATTGTGAATTGGGAACCTCCTCGAATGTCAAGCAGCTCACAGCTTTCTTGGTCTTACAAGCTATTGTCAAGATTCGTTGAGAACTTCTCCAAGATTGCCAAGCCTCTTTCCAACCTTCTCCAAGCATGTGAAGTATGTCTGGTCTCCCGAGTGTGACGTTGCTTTCAATACCCTCAAAGAGAAACTCGTCACAGCTCTGTCTTGACTCCTCTGATGAATCCAAGCCATTTGAAGTTTTCTGTGATGCTTCTCTTCAAGGTCTCGGTGTTGTGTTAATGCAAGAGAAGAGAGTTGTGGCTTATACCTCTCGCCATTGAAGCTCAACGAGAAGAACTACCCCACTCCACGCATCTTGAGTTGGCGGCGATTGTCCATGCATTAATAACTTGGAGACATCTCTTGTTGGGAAGGAAAGTGGACATTTTCACCGATCACAAGAGTCTCAAGTACATCTTCACTCAACCCAACCTCAACCTCAAAGTGCGGACTCGATGGGTCGAAATGATTCAAGAGTACAACCCAAGTATTGAATATACTCCGGGAAAGGCCAATGTCATTGCAGATGCTTTGAGCAGGAAGGCTTATCGCAACAGTCTAATCCTCAAGCCCTTTCGGCCGGATCTTTGTGAAGCTTTCCATAAGCTGAATCTTCAAGTTGTTCCTCAAGGCTTTCTTGCCAACCTCATAGTCTCTCCTACTTTGGAAGATCAGATTCGTGAGGCTCAACTCCTGGATACCATGGTGAAAAAGGTGAAACGTGGTATCGACTGCAGGCATTTCCAAGTACAAGTGCTTCCACGTTGATGACAAAGATACTCTTTTCTTTGAGGACCGGATTGTGGTTCCTAAGGGTGATCTACGAAAAGTCATTATGAACGAGGCTCACAATTCGCTTCTATCCATTCATCCCGGAAGTACGAAGATGTACCATGATCTCAAGCAGTCATATTGGTGGACTCGAATGAAGCGAGAAATTGCTCAATTCGTGAATGAGTGTGATGTCTGCGGAAGAGTGAAAGCAGAACACCAAAGACCAGCTGGTCTCCTTCAACCTCTTGCTATTCCTGAATGGAAGTTTGATCATATTGAAATGGACTTCGTGATTTGGTTTTCCAAAGTCCAAGCGTGGAAATGATGCTATCTTCGTTGTCATTGACAAGCTTACTAAAGTGGCTCATTTTCTTCCTATCAAAGAATCCATCACAAGAGCTCGGTTAAGCGCAGAGCTATACACCTCCGTGGATTGTCTCCTTGCACGGCATTCCACAATTGATCTCTTCTGCATCGTGGCAGCATCTTTACCTCCAAGTTACGGGATTCTTTTGAAGGCCATGGGCACCAACATCTGCTTTCAAAGACAGCTTTCCATCCTCAAACAAGTGGCCAAGTCGAGCGAGTAAATCAAATCCTTGAAGATATGCTCAGGGCTTGTGTCATTTCTTTCGGTATGAAGTGGGAAGATTGTCTTCCATATGCCGAAGTTCTCCTACAACAACAGCTTCCAAGCGAAGTTCGGGCAAGGCCCCATTCGAAATTCTCTATGGCGGAAAGTGCGTACTCCTCTCAATTGGTGCGAGGGCATGTGAACGCTAACTTCTTGGCAATGACTTGATCACGTATGTAAGAAATGTGCCAAGTCATTCGTGAGAATCTCAAAGCCGCAATCGCGCGAAGAGCTATTATGATGATAAGCACCGTGATGTGACTTTTGAAATCGGAGACCATGTCTACCTCCGCGTCTCTCAATGAAAGGCACTCGCCGCCCGGTATCAAAGGGAAGCTTGCCCCTAGATACGTGGGTCCTTTCAAGATCATTGGGAAAAGAGGCGATCTTGCCTATCAACTTGAGCTTCCATCCAACTTTGCAAGCGTGCACGATGTGTTTCACGTGTCACAACCGCAAGTGCTTCAAGACTCTGAACGCACTATCAACTTCAAGAGATTGACCTTCAAGAAGATCTCTCTTATCATGAGCACCCGTTGCTATTCTTGAAGAAACCGAGCGCAAGACTCGCAACAAGTCTATCAAATTCCTGAAAGTGAAGTGGTCACACCATTCCGACCGAGAAGCTACACGGGAGCGAGGATCACCTCCGTTCGAATATCCAGGAGTTCTTTTCAGTCCTAGATCTCGGGGCCGAGATCCTCTCGTAGTGGTGGAGTGTTGTAACACCCTGGATGTAAACTTCCCTTTTTGGGCATTATATCAATTTGACCTCATCCTATTTCTTGGGAGTTTTGTCATGCTTGGCCTCTTCTTGTTTGGTTATGTGGGTTTTTCTCTTTTCTTTGTTTTGCTCCTTTACCATATTGCATTTGTGTCTCTTGTCATCTTGCATTCCTTTCTTATCATGTGTTTGTGGTGATCTCTCACATGTTATGTTGTTGCATGTGCCATTCTCTTTTGCATTACCATCTCCTCCTTCCCTCTTCTTCTTTCCTTAGCAAGTGCTATAATTTCCTTTCCCAATTAATGTTCATCTTCTCCCTGCAAATCTTGCTCTTTGCACTAAACCTCTCTCTCGCCAAATATCTCCTCATTTGAAGTTGTTATGGTCGAGGTTCAAAAATGACACAAGTTTGAAATATTACCAAACTTGTCTTATTTTCTACCTCTAAAATGCCCATTACAATTTATTAAAATAGTGGAGAATTCCGAGGAGTTTGGGGATATTTTCCTTTCACTCCAACTCTTCTCATTTCTCTACATGCTTTCTTTTCTCTTCCTTTTGATTTTAAAAGGAAAAAGAAAAGAAGGCAGCGGCAGATGGCAGCCAAATGAGTCCTCCCCACTGGCTCCGGCCTTCCAAGCCGGCCCAGACCCCCTCAGCCCCAAGAGCCTGAGAGCGCGCGCCAGCCCGCTCGCTCCTCTCTCCTCGCCTTCACAAGACCAGATCCGCGCAAGACCCCGCTAGTTCCACTCCACGTGGGCGTGCCGGTCCCGCTGCAGCGGCTGTCCTGCTCACCTCACCCACCTTTTCCCTCTCCTCTCGCCGTCGCCATGGGGACCCCGAGCACGAGGGCGCGAGCTCGACCCGTCGCCTAGCCCCTACTTATCCCTCTCCTTGTCCACGCGATCCCCTAGGGTTTCCCTCTCCCTCTCGCGCGCCCGCCAGTGAGTAACCACCAGATTCGCCGCTCCCGCTCCGTCCGGCGCATCCGAGAGCGCCTCGCCGCGGCGTGCTCTCCGGCCACCCCAACCCTGCGGACCGTGTCCATCTCCGTCCCGTCGCTTTCTCCTTCCACGACGTCGACTACGGTGAGCCGGATCGTCAAGTCCGTCGGCGTCCCGGCTTCCCCTCCCTCTCGGTCAGGAGCACGGCAAGTTCGAGCACGAATCCGTCGCCAGAGCTTCGACTCCGTCGCCAGTATATTTGTCCTTGGGTAAGGAGGTATATCCAACTTCCTCCCTGCTCCTTCCTATCGTCGATAGATCACCGTGACGCTGCTTGATTCAATCTTTTCCCGTGCTCCGATTGCTCGTGAAGCCTGCATGTCTTGTCCCCTGTGTGTATGCGATGCGGCGCCTGCCAGCGCGTTCTCCGCTTGGTCCCCAAGCTCCTCTCCCGAAGACACACACACGCCGCACGCCTCAAGTGCAGCAGCTCACACCGTGCTCTTGTAGCTAACCTCGCCGTGTTAAATCGCCATGGCCGAAAGCCCCCGCCCACACGCACACCCACACTTGCGCAAGACGTTCCCCTCCGCACCGTTCGCCACCGCCCGGCGGTTTCACACCGCCTGGCACCTCCCCGAGCCCGCCAGCGTGGCCGCGTTGCCTCGCCGGGCGTCGTCGTCTTCTTCTACGCCTCGAGTCGAGCCTTGTGGCTTGGCTGAGTAGGCGAGCCCTTCCCCAACCAACATCCTAGCCTAGCCGAGCTGGTTTGCACCTGTACGCCTGCATGCTGACAGGGTTGAATCGGTAGCGCCCTTCTTTATTTCTTCTATTTGTTTCTATCAGTGATTGTAGCGGTTAAGGGCGAAGCCCTTCTGTCGATCGCCGCCGCCTAGCCCGGTGGCTGTTGAGGCGAGCCACAGGGGAGACCCGGGTTCGATCCCCCGAGGCTGCATTTTCTTCCCTTTTTTTTATAACCTACTCTGTCTCTGTTAGTATGACAATGAGGTCCCACCGATCAGCCTCTCAAATAGCCCTCCTTCATATTTTTTTTTCCTTACCCCGCGTTTCCATTTCCAGCATTGTTTCCTTTTCTGTTTTAGGCAAGTCCATTTCTGGACATTTCCAAATCTGGAATTTGCCATTTACATTAACTTCCATTTTAGGCAGGTTTTGACTTAGTGCTTTTGTGATGATTTCTCTCTGGTAACCCTAACATATTATATATGTTTTTGGGGTAGAAAAATCCCACCAACTCAGTGGTGGCATTAGTTTCTGCATTTGAGCAAGTTTATGATCATGTCTTTTTTGCATCATGTTTATGTGTTGTCTTTCATGGGCATATTTATTTGATTTATGCTATGAGGTAGTTTGCACACATGCATGGCTTTGTTCATCATGCTGTTATTGTAGGTTTCACGCCATTCTTGTTTTGCTTCGCCATATCCAACCCGTGCATCCGATTCCGGTGATCTCTATATCGATTTCTAACGAAATCATCTCGTCTTTCGATGGCATGCTTGGTTTGCCAAGATGATGCCCGGTTTTTCATTCACCTTCCGGAGCGCTTTATACGCATTGCATATCACTTCCGCATATCATGTCATGTTTTGCATCATGTTGATTGTGCATTGCAAGTGATTTATTGTGGTTCCTTTGTTTGTGTTGTTGTTTTGGGCGAGGTAGGGAGGCGAAATGCGTGAATGAGGAACCTGTTGAGAACGTTTTCGAGGATCAAGCTTTCGACAACTCTGAGAACATTGCAGGCAAGATGATCATACCCTCGAAATCACTTCTATCTTTGCTATGCTAGTTGCTCGCTCTTTTGCTATGCCTATGCTTTGCGATGCCTACCACTTGCTATATCATGCCACCCATATTGCCATGTCAGCCCCTAACCATCCTTTCCTAGCAAACCGTTGATTGGCTATGTTACCGCTTTGCTCAGCCCCTCTTATAGCGTTGTTAGTTGCGGTGAAGATGAAGTTTGTTCCTTGTTGGAACATGGAGATGTTGTTCCTTGTTGGAACATGTTTACTTGTTGGGGATATCACAATATATATCTGCTATAATTAATACACCTATATACTTGGTAAAGGGTGGAAGGCTCGGCCTTATGCACGGTGTTTTGTTCCACTCTTGCCACCCTAGTTTCGGTCATACCGTGTTATGTTCCTTGATTTCGGCGTTCCTTACACGGTTGGGTGATTTATGGGACCCCCTTGACGGTTCGCTTTGAATAAGACTCGTCGGCCATAAGGCCCAACATTGGTTTTACCATTTGCCACCTAAGCCTTTTTCCCCGGGTTTTCGCGAGCCCGAGGGTCATCTTTATTTTAACCCCGGACCGGTGCTCCTTCGGTGTTGGCGAACCGAGCGACCTTGGGGCCACCACGGGAAACCCGAGGCTTGGTTTTACTCGTAGCTTGACTTATCCGGATGTGCCACGAGAGCGAGATATGTGCAGCTCCTATCGGGATTTGTCGGCACAATCGGGCGGCTTTGCTGGTCTTGTTTTATTCTTGTGAAATGTCTTGTAGTCCGGGATTCCGAGATTGATCGGGTCTTCCGGTAGAAGGAATATCCTTCGTTGACCGTGAGAGCTTATAATGGGCTAAGTTGGGACACCCTGCAGGGCAATATCTTTCGAAAGCCGTGCCCATGATTTATGAGGCAGATGGGAATTTGTTAATGTCCGGTTGTAGAAAACCGAAGTTGACCTCAAATAAAATACACATCAACGCGTGTGTAACGTGATGGTCTCTTCTCGGAGTCCGGAAGTGAACACGATGTTGGAGTTATGTCGGCGTAAGTAATTCAGGATCACTTCTTGATCGCTATTAGTTTCACGACCGTGCTTTGCTTCTCTTCTACGCTCTCTTTTGCGTTGTAGCCACCATATATGCTGGTCGCTTGCAGCAGCTCCACTATACTACTCTGTCCTTCCTATAAGCTTAAATAGTCTTGATCTCGCGGGTGTGAGATTGCTTTGAGTCCCCGTGACTCACGAGATACTTCAAAAGCGATTCTTGCAGTGCCGACGATGCGGCAGGTGACTCAACCGAGCTCAAGTGGGAGTTCGACGAGGAACGTGGTCGTTACTATGTGTCTTTCACGATGATCGGTAGTGGTGCCCAGTTGGGACGATCGAGGATCTGTGTAGCATTTGGGGTATCTTCTTTATTTTGGTTCCGTAGTCGGACCTTGAGTGTACTCAATGATGGATGTTTATTTATGTATTGTGTGAAGTGGCGACTGTAAGCCAACTATGTATCTCTTTCCCTTATTTATTACATGGGTTGTGTGAAGATTACCTCACTTGCGACATTGCTTTCAATGCGGTTATGCCTCTAAGTCGTGCCTCGACACGTAGGAGATATAGCCGCATCGAGGGCGTTACATGTGGTCACCACATTGGCGCAAGAGCACTTGCCGGCAAAGCTTTCCGGCAAGGTTTCTTCTGGCCGATAGCCCTCCAGGATGCAACTGCACAAGTAACCAAGTGTGAAGCGTGCCAGTTCCATTCCAAGCAGATACATCAGCCAGCTCAAGCTCTCCAGACGATCCCTTTAACTTTGGCCATTTTTGATGCTGGGGCTCGACATCCTCGGCCCTTCCCCGAAGTTGTCGGGGCTTTGAGTACTTATGCGCCGCCATCGACAAGTTCACAAAGTGGCGGAAGTGGAAGCGATGAGGAAGGTGACAGCGATCGTGATCAAGTTCTTGGTCGATTGTCTGCCGTTTGAATCCCTAACAGGATCATCACCGACAATGGCACACAATTTACGAGTCGCACCTTCATGCGACGTCCAAGATCTTGGCGCCAAAATGCCTTTGCTTCCGTTGCTCACACGAGAAGCAACGGTCAAGCGAGAGGGCAATGCTTTGAAGTGCTGCGGGCTCAAGACCAGGACTTTCGACAGGCTGCACAAGTGCGGAAGAAAGCTGGATCGAGGAGTTGCCGGTGGTTCTTTGGTCGATCGGACGACGCCAAATCGAGCCACCGCCGGACACCTTTTGCTCTAGTCTATGGAGCAGAGGCAGTTCTCCCCACGGAACTCGTATACGGATCGCCTCGAGTGCTCGCTTATGATGAGCTTGAGCAAGAGCAGCTGCGACAAGATGACGCGCTGCTCCTTGAGGAGGGTCGTCTTCAGGCCGCTGTGCGAGCTGCTCGCTACCAGCAAGCTTTGCGTCGCTACCATAGCCGCAGAGTTAGTGCTAGAAGTCTCGAGGAAGGCGACCTTGTTCTTCGGCGCGTTCAGTCCGCCAAGAATTCAAACAAGTTGGCCTTGAAGTGGGAAGGCCCTTATCGGGTGAAACGAGTCACTAGGCCTGGGGCTGTCCGCCTTGAGACCGAAGATGGCATTCCGGTGAGCAACTCCTGGAACATTGAGCATCTTCGTAAGTTTTACCCATAGGTCGCGGTTGTCAGAACTCGTTCCGGCAACCACCTTTTGTACAAGTCTTGCCGCTGTTGCATGTAATCCTTTGTACAAAGCCGGGCGCGAACCCGTGCATCGATAAAGCTCATGTGTTGCGCATAACTTGTCAAATTCATGCTTTCATCATTTTATTGCATGTTTTGACTAACACTTCGTGCAGCAACCACACCCGGTAAGAGAATCGAGCGGTGGGCTCCATAACGTTATTTCCTCTTCTTTCTCTTTTCTCAAAGAAAGGAAGGCTCCCTCGCGCACAAGTTAACCCGGGGGAGGAGGAGATAATACTATGGACCGTGCACCGCCGAGGAAGTTTCACCTCATTGGGAAGCAAGAGACGGAAAAGCTAAGTTGTCAAAGTTTGAGCAATCAATTTTAAAATTTTAAGTTATCTTCCTCGAGCGATAGTACTTTGTATGGAAAACACATGCGGAGAGGAACCAACTCGCCGGCTAGTCACGCCCTTACTTTGTTTCGAGTCCGCTCAACAACTTAAGTGAGCTGCAGCTAGTCGCGACAAGGTTGCTTGTCGGAGGCGGCACTACCAGCAGGCTGCTGACGTTCCGCACTCAGCGCTCGCGGCAAAAGTGCCCGGACCGACAAGTCCCCCAAATGCGTAAGGCAGAAACGTACAAAGGAAGGAATCAAGTAGAGGAAATAACGTTGCATTGATCGCCTAAGATAGAGTATATTACAAAATAACTTGTCGCTGATCTAACAAAGTGTTCTAAACATGATCAGCAGCGACAAGGGAAAGATAAAGTTGGCGGCATAGTCTACGCGGTCGCCCTCAATCCGCTTGATCTAGTTCACCTTGTCCACAATGGGTGAGACAAGGGCTTTGAGCTCCTCCACGTTGGCATCTGGCGGCAAGGATCGAGGGGCGCCGTTAAGGTTAAGGCCCGGATTGCGGAAGGCCACCTTTATCAACACCTTCTCGAGGGCTCTGCACGCAGATCTGGCGTGATTCCTCGACCAGCTGCTTTGGGACCTCTTCCCGAGTCGGCTGGAGGCCCGTCACCACGCCTTTGAAGAATAAGCTGAGTTTGGCGCTAGGTTGGAGATGCTCGTCGGGAGGAGTATGCAAGGTCCGCCATCCCCAGCTCCATCAACTTCGTTGTGGATGTCGTGGCCGCGGTGTCCACAAGACCTTGATCCAGTGCTCCATGCTCTCCCTCAAGGTGCTCTGGATGGAGGCAGCATCGCTAGCAGCTCCTCCTTGGCCTTGATCGCCTCCAACAAACCCACCTCCCGCTCTCTGGTGCCGTCCAAGGTCTGCGTCGAGTGGTGGCTTCAGCTCAAGATCCGCCTTGGAATCCTTGGCGGCGTCGAGCTCCTTGCCTCTATCAGCGAGACGACTCTGCAGCTCGCCAAGAGTGTAGGCGTCCTTCTCACGCTCACACTTGAGCGCAGCAAGCTCTTCGCCGCCCTTCTTGAGGCTGGCCTCCAGCTGTGCCACCTTCACCTTCAGCTCATCCTTGGCGGCCTCGGCGGCTGCGGCAGCATCCTTCGCTTCCTGAAGCGCCCCACCAAGTGACTCCTCGCGCGCGGCAAGGTCTTCTTCCTGGCTGTCCAGGTTGACCTTCCGCTGCGCCCGGCTTCCTTTCTGCGGAGAGCTTCTCGGCAGCCAGCCGCTGCTCCTCCTCGGTGCGGCCTTCTCAAGGATGAAGGCCATGCGCTCTTGCGAAGTTGCCCAGCGCTCGCTACGTCGCGGAGAGAGCTTCTTGGTTGGCGCTCCGGAGCTCTTCTCAAGGCTTCTCCATGTCCGCTCCTGCCCTCGCGACAAGTGCTTCCCGGGTCTCCAACTTGGCCTGCCGGGCGCGGTAGAGCGACAACAGCTTCTTCAGCAGCTGCTCCTCCTCAGACTCGCTGCTGCTGCTGCTTGGCGCGTCCACCAGCGTCAGCCCAGCGGAGGCGAGTAGCTCGCCATCGAAGGTCTCTCCCTCTACCGGCGCCACAGGCTCGGTTCCCGGGAGCTTGATGAAGACGCGCCGGCCTTCGTGGGCGCGCTGGCCGGGCTCATCGAACTGACGCCGCAGCGGCGGGGAGTCATTGTCGGTGTAGCGCTTGGCGCTCCCTGTGGCCTCAGGGCCGTCAGTGCGATCGCCCGACCCCTCGCCGGCCTCTGCGTCGGCAGCCTCGGTGGCCTCCTCGCCAACAGGCTCGTCGGTGACGGCCTCTTCTTCCACAACAACGACCTCTTCTTCCTCGACGGCGGCCTCGTCGATGTTGCCGCGCGCATCCTCCTCGCCGGCGGCCTCGACCTCCATCGGCTCTGCATCAGACGAAGAAAGAGCAGTCAAGCAAATGTTCAAAAAGAGAAACAAAAGAAAGCAAGCCCAAGGGAAATTTTCGTGTAAAGAAATTACAGCACGGATCTGCAGCCATGGCCTCGGCCACTGGAGGGTCACTGGCACTGGCCGTTGTCGGGGTAGTCTCCCTTGCCGGAGTGGCCTCCCTTGTCGGAGGGCGCTCCCTTGCCGGAGATTCCTCCCTTGGCGGCGAAGTGGCAGCAGACAGGATCTTGGGGGCGGCTTCCGAGCCCTCCTGATGAGGCTGCTCTGCTCCTACACAAGCAAACAATCAGGTATCAACGAAGAAGGGACACCCCTGCACACCTAATAGTAAGGAGAAAACTGCACACTTACTCTGGGGGCTGTGCTGGGGGCTGCTCTGAGGAAGGGGTTCCGGGTCCGGCAAGGCGGTCTCGGACGCGTCCCCTGTTGCCACGGGAGAATCGTCCTCGACGACGACCGTCGGGATCTTGGCCCTCTTCGACGCTCTCTGGGTTAGCGTCCTGAAAAGGAAAGAGTCCAGAACGAAGCAAATTAGATTCAAGATGAAGCAATAAAAATGAAGAAATACAAACACAATCCCAAGAGCTTACTCTTCGCCTTCCTCCTCGGAGCTGAGCGCGGAGAAGTCAAACTCCGGCTCGCCTCCGGTGCGGCGAGGCGGGGAGGGCTCTCTTGGCCGCTTGGCGGAGGCGTCGGCGGTGGGTTCGAGAAGATCCAGCCCAGTTGTCGCGGTAGTGCGAGGCGCTCCGCGGCAACCTCGCTTGCCGCTGTAGAGGCGTCGCTCGCGCCGCTGCTGTGGGCTGGTCTGCCTGACTTCGTCTCGGCCTTCTTGCGGAGACGCCTCTTCGGCGGAGCCGGGGGCTCCTCTGGCGGCAAGTCGCTGGGTGGTGGAGAAGAAGCGCCCTCGGCGGGTCCACTCGACCCGGCCTCGGGCTCGACAAGCTCGTCCCCGCCGACGACCTCCCCTCGCTCGGCAAGGCTTGCCACCTTTCAGCGTCCGCCTCCTCCACGGTGAACTCAAGGCTCGGCGGCGATGGCTGCTGCCGCCTCCTCCACCGGTGGCAATCCGCGCCATCTCCTCGTCGGTGGTGTCGCGGGTGAGCCTTTTTTGCTCGTCGGAGCGGATCGGCACTTCTTCCAAGTCGTCGAAGAACTGCTGCACGACCTCGTCGGGGAGCTCCTGCCAGGTTGGAATGATCCCATGGGAATCGCACAACGGCATCATGGCGCGGATGCGGTCGAGTGCTGAGTTGTTGCACAAAGGGACGACCCCCCCTCGGCAACCTGAACCACTCAGGATGGTCCGGGTCATTCTTGAACAGCTCAAGCAGCATCGCGTCCAGCTCCAAGACGGTGAAGTTCCAGTTCAGGCCCGGGCACAACCTCATAATGTCTGCCGCGTTTTGGAACTCCCAAGCAGGCCTCCTCCTCTCCTGCAAGGGAGCGAGCGCGGGCGCGGAGGAAATCTGCGCCAATTGGCGCCCTACGGTTAACCCGGCAAGCCCGAGGCGCAAAATCGGGTCACAGACTATCTTCAACTTCGCATCCTCCGCGCCAAGTTACTCCAATCTCTGCCACGCACTATTGGGGTTTGGCGACGGCAGTGAAGGGCTGCGGTTCTCCTCACGACCCAAAGACCAGTTGGCTCTCCACTCCTCCCACTTGTTGCGGAACTCTCCTTCCAGGTAGGCTTCTTTCTTGCCGATCCTGGAGACCCAAGCTATCCCTCCGGCAAGTGGCTCTCCCCTCTCGACGCGGGGCACGAAGAAATGGCGGAAGAGTGCCACATTTGGGTGGACTCCGACAAAGTTTTCGCAAAGATGCGCGAAAACTGCCATGGTCAAGACGGCATTGGGGGTGAAATCAAGGAGGCGGAGGCCAAACGTGTTCATGATGCTGCAGAAGAACTCGGAAAAGGGCGGGCAAAGCCCGCAATAGAAGAAAAGGGCGAAAAAGGGGTACCCTGTTGGGGCCAAATCAGAGGCGGAGGCGGGAGTACCCTCGCGCGGATGCGCACGCTGTCTCCGTCGACGGAAGAGGTAGAAGACGCCCCGCAGCTCCTTGCGCCCGAGCTGCGGGGAAGATGGCCTGCTCCGGCAAGCGCCATGAGCCGCTGCGCCTCGGCCGACTTGACGCCCTTCTCCTTGTCGGCTTTCGGAGCCATGGCGAGGGCGGCGGAGGAGGCCGACGGCGGTGAGCACGCTTGCGGTGAAAGGGGGCGGGGCGCTGCTCTCTTCGCACCGGAGAAGAAGAGGGGAGCGGCGGTGGTTTTCTTGACAAGACAACGATGGCAGAGTGGACGGCCTGCCCCTGTTTCCTCCGCTTATAAAGAGGGGAGGCGGACGTTCGCTTTTCTAATAAAGAAACCCCCACGACCACGCCCACGATCTTCGTGACGACGCCACGTCCGTGCGTGCCGTTAGTGGGGATCGTGGTGGGTCCGGGCGATTTGCGGCGTGGTCGAGGCCACGTGTGCCCGTGCACCTTTGTTTTGGGCCTGGCCCGACAGCGCCGGCATCGTGTCTGACCCATGCCCGGGGCTCTGCCGGTGTACTAGAGTAGGGGTACCCTAGTATCCCGTACTCGTGCACGCAGACGATTGTAGCATCCCGCGGCAGGGTTTGCCTCGTCACCGCCAAGGTCCTCCGTGGCTCCTCTAGTGCCATTCAAGAACAAAGTATTTGATTAAGAAAACAAGGCCCCGGCAAGAGGAGCTTGTCGGGATGGCCACTCAAGGCATGCAGAAGACAAGGCCCCGGCAAGAGGAGCTTGCCGGGAAGGCTCAGGCGCGACAAGCCTCCAGACGCGTCAAGGATTCGGCCGCGGCAAGGCGCTTGCCGCGGCAAGCAACCTCTCTCCCTCGCCGCTCCAGCTCATCCAGCGACGTGTCGCCATGGGACCGATCCATGCACGCGTGTCGAGAGGCTGTGCAGCCAGCGGTGAAGAGCGATAAGCGGCCGACAAGCTTGCCATCGTGGCGAGCGGAGGCGCACCTGACGGTCTCTGTTGCACTGTTTGGGCGACACTGACGGGCATTTATTGCTTTTGTCCCTTGCTGTCAGAGTTAGGTATTTTGCACTGTACACTGTTCGAGTAGGTGTACCAACTCCTGTTTTTACATTTGTACCCTCATCTATGTTGCCACCTGTCGGAGACCCCTTGAGCATATAAAAGGAGGCCCATGTGCAACGTAGGGGGGGTTCGGTTCATTCGACTCACTCGAGACCATATACACTCACGCTAGGTTTTGTAGCTCTCATCGCTCCCTAGCAAGAACACAATACATCAAACAAGCAGCGAGGAGTTTTATCTCTCCGGAGAGCTCGGTGAGTAAGCTACCGTGTGCCTCGCCTCGATCTGCTCTTCGTGCGATCTCGGCCCCCCTCCGAACCATAAAGGGGCCTGGTCCGCCGGCCCCATAGGTGTCCGTGGGTACGATCAGCCTCCCTGACATAAGTATATGGTTTACTTCCTGCTGTTAGGCGTGCATGGGTGCCCTTTCTTTGCTGATATCTGACTGCTGATTTGTGTAGGAGCAGAGTAGCCTTACCAGGAGTGCCACAAGCCGCTCTGACATGCCTTCTGCCGACTACACCGCCAAGGGAGGATTCCCGGCAAGGGAGGCGTTCTCCGCAAGGGAGACTTCTCCGCAAGGCGATTCTCCGCAAGGGACAGCTCTCCAAGAAGGGATGACCAGCGATCCCACAGTGGCGGAGACCATGACTGCAGAACCCTAGCATGGTAATCCTCTTGATTGAAAACTTTCCTTGTGTTCTTCTTCTTCTGATTTTCTTTTTGAATATTTGCTTGACTTTTCTTCATTTTCCGGTCGTCGAGATCCATCCGCCACAGAGCCAATGGAGACCGAGGCCGTGCGAGGAGGACGCAGCGTGTATAATCGACGACGCCACGCCATCGGAGAAGAAGCTGGGCGCCGACGAGCCCGCCGGGCGAAGAGGCTGCCAAAGCTGCCGCCTCGAAGCCGGGCGAGGGGTCCGGCGATCGCGACCGACGGCCCCGAGGTCGCAGGAGCGCCAGCGCCACGCCGATCACGATCCTCCGCCACTGCGGTAGCGTTGGCTCAAGAGCCCCAGCCCGGCGCTTATTTGAAGGTCGGCGATGGCGTCTTCATCAAGCTCCCATGGGCGCCGAGCTCTGTGGCGCCGCCAAGGAGAAACTTTTGATGAAGAGCTGCTCGCCTCACTGGATCGACGCTGGTCGACGCACCAAAACAGCAAAGAGCGGCGAAGTTCGAGGAGGAGTACTGCTGAAGGCCGCTGTCACTCTACCACGCCCGACAAGCCAAGCTGGAATCCCGGAAGCGCTTTGTCGCCAAGGCGGAGAAGACATCGAAGCGCGCGGAGGAGCTCCGGGCCTCAACCAGAAGCTCTCCGGTCCTTGGCAGAGGAGCGGGAGCGGCTCGCCGAGGCGCAAAGCCTTCCTCCTCGAGAAGGCCAAGCCGAGGAGCAACAGCGGCTTGCCGCCGAGAAGCTATCTGCGCAGGAAGGCGAGTTGGCGAGAGGAAGGTCAATCTTGACAGCCATGAGGAGGATCTAGCCACGCGAGCAAACATTTGGCGGGGCTCTCAAGGAAGCAAAGGATCTTGCCGCGGCTGCCGAGGCCGCCAAGAAAGAGCCGGAGACGAAGGTGATGCAGTGGAGGCCATTCTCAAGGAGAGCGGCGAGGAGCTTGCTGCACTCAAGCATGAGCGCGAGAAGGACGCCTACACTCTTGGCGAGTTGCAGGGCCGTCTCGCCGAGAGGAGCAAGGAGCTCAGCGCCGCCAAGGACTCCAACGCAGATCTTGAGTTGAAGCTGACCACCTTGACTCAGGCGCTGGACGGCGCCAAGGAGCAGGAGTTGACCTTGAAGGAGAAGATCAAGGCCGACGAGGCGCTGCTGGCGAAATCGGGCCGCCCGAGAATACCTTTAGGGAGAATGTGGAACCTTTGGACCGAGGGTCTCGTGGATGTTGCTGCAGCCATCGATAGGGAGTCAAGCGCACTGGGATGGAGGATCTTGGATATTCCTCCAATGAGCACCTCCGACCCAGCCAAGCTCGCCTTGTTCTTCAAGGGCGTGGTGACGGCCCTCCAATGACTCGGGAAGAAATCCCAAAGCATGGCCGAGGAGTCGCGCCAGATCTGCGGGAGCTCTTCAAAAGGTCTTGATGAAGGTGGCCTTCCGCAATCCAGGCCTCAACCTCACCAACGTCCTCAAGTCCTTGCCGCCGGATGTTGATGTGGAAGCGCCAAGACCCTTGTCGCACCCATCGTGGGACAGGGGGAGTGGGATCAAGAGGGTTGAGGGCGATCGCGTAGATTAGGCCGCCCGCTTTCTCTTTTTCTTGCCGCTGCTGGTCATGTTATGAGAACAATCTATTAGAGCTGCGACAAGCTATCTTGTAATATAACTCTATTTCGGTAGCAATTGCTATGTTATTTCCTTTACTTGGTTCCTTCCTTTGTATGTTTTTGCCCTACGCTTTTAGGGGAACTTGTCACAGTACCCGGGTCATGAAGGCCGAGTGCGGACGTCGACCTTGTCAAGGCGGTGCTGCTACCGACAAGAAACCTTATCGCAACTAGTCGCAGCTCACTTAAGTTGTTGAGCGGACTCGAAACAAAGTAAGGGCGCAACTAGCTACGAGTTGGTTCCTCCACAAGACAAGTTTTCCATACAAAGTATGGTCGTTCGAGGAAGATAACTTAAATTTTTAAAACTGATTGCTCAAATTTAGCAACTTAGCTTTTACATCGTTTGCTTCCCCGGTAAGGCTAGACTTCCTTGAGCGACGCCTTGGTCCACACCATTATCTTCTCCTTTCCCCGGCAAACTTGTGGGCGAGGAACCTTCCTTTCTTTGAGAAAGAGAAAGAAGAGAAAATAAAGATATGGAGCCTTATGGCTCGTTATTGCTTACGGGGTAGGTGCTGCACAAAGTGTCGATAAGCATGCAAAATAGAAGTAGAAAGCATGAAATTGACAAGATGTGCGGCACATTAGCTTTACTTATGCACGGTGTCTGCGCTTGGCTTTGTACAAAGGATTACATGCAACATCGGCAAGACTTGTACAAAAGGTGGTTGCTGGAACAGTTCCTAAGCAACCGCGCTTCTACGAGTAAAACTTATGAAGATGCTCAATGTTCCAGAGTTGCTCACCGGAATGCCATCTTCGGTCTCAAGCGGACAGCGCTTGAGCCTAGTGACTCGCTTCACCCGGTAAGGGCCTTCCCACTTCAAGCGTCAACTTGTTGGAATTCTTGGCGGACTGAACGCGCCGAAGAACAAGGCCGCCTTCCTCGAGACTTCTGGCATTAACTTTGCGGCTATGGTAGCGGCGCAAAGCTTGCTGGTATCGAGCAGCTCGTACAGCAGCCTAAAGCAGATTTCTGTGCCTTGTCCTTCCTTTTTGACCACTATGTCATCCATGTACGCTTCCACAATTCTGTGCATTTGCGGCTCAAAAGCGTCATGGACTACTCTTGCAAATGTTGAACCGGCATTCTTTAATCCGAAAGGCATCCGTACGAAACAGTATGTGCCACATGGGGTGATGAATGCGGTCTTCTCCTCATCCTCTTACGCCGCCATGAAGATCTGATGATATCCTGAGTATGCATCCATAAATGAAAGCAAATCACATCCAGCCGTGGAGTCAACAATCTGGTCGATGCGCGGCAAGGGAAATGGGTCTTTGGGACAAGCTTTATTGACATCGGTAAAGTCGATACAAAGCGTCCATTTTCCGTTTGCCTTCCGTACAACTACATGATTGGCCAACCACGTAGGATGGAGCATTCCTCTGACAAGGCCTGCTGCTTCCAATTTCTTGATTTCTTCTGCGATGAATTCTTGGCGCTCCACCGCTCGCTTCGACTTTCTCGCTTTGACGGGCGCGCATGAGGACAAGCGGCAAGATGGTGCTCAATTACTTTCACGGAACACCGGGATGTCGACGGTTGCCACGCAAAACACGCCGACGCTTTGCCCGCAGGGAAAGCAACGGCGCCTTCCTATTTAGGGTCGAGAGTGGCAATCGATGGTGAAGGTACCACCGATGTCGTCCTCCTTGGCGGACACCTTCTTGGTCTCTGGTGGAGCTGCCATCGTCTTCTTACACTTGCCGGTGGGGCTCGATGGTGCGTCCTCGACGATAGCGCAGCACTCCGAAGAGGTGCGCTTGCCGGAGTGGGCATCAGAGCTCTTGCCGGACTTGGTCTTCTTCTTCGCCCCGGGAGCTTCAGTGACAAGTGGCTTGCAATCTGCTGCAGCTGCTGCTTCTCGGTAGATCTTGTCGGCATAGATAAGAGCATCCTTCTTGTCGCCAGGGACAGAGATGACACTTATCGGGCCTGGCATCTTCAGCATGTTGTATGCATAGTGAGAGGCTGCCATGAATTTGGCGAGTCTTTGGGCGGCCAAGTATGCCATTGTAAGGCAATGGAAAGTCAACAACGTCAAAGTGACCCTCTCGATCCACGAAGTTCAACTCACCGCCAATTGTCACCGGCAACGTGATCTTTCCTTCGCTTGCTCCTTCCGGATTGATTCCTTGGAATGTGTCGGTCTCTTCGAGCTCGCCATCAGGGATCTGGAGTTTCTGGAGCACTGCGGAGGAGATCAGGTTCAAGCCGGCCCCGCCGTCAACTAGCATCTTAGTGACCTTGAGGTTGCGGATAGTTGGTGAAACCAACATCGGCAAGCACCCGACCGCAATTACGCGATCGTGGTGGTCCTCAATATCAAAGATGATAGGCGTCTTTGGACCATTTCGATGGTTTGCGTGACTCGACGGATGGTTACGCGCATTGACTTCCCGCATCCATCGCTTGAGCTGGCGGTGCGAAGTATGCAGAAGCACCACCGTCAATGCACGGTGACCTCTCGTGGCTTTCTCGAACTCCTGCTCATCGGTCTCATCATCATCCATGTCTTCATCATCGTCGTCGTCTTCATCCTTGTCGCGGCCGCGGGGAGGTCTGTCTCCTTGCCGCTGCTTGGCCTTGCCGCGGCGTCCTCCTCGGCAGGGACGTTTCTTGCTAGCTCCTCCAGCACCTTCCTGGGCCTTCTCCTTGTCGCGTCGCTCGTATTTAGCTTTCTGCTGTTCGACAACCTGCTCGACCTTCTTGCAGCTCTGGAGGTCATGGCCCTTGGTGCGGTGGATCTTGCAGTACTGCTTGCCGGAGCCGTCCTGCTTGTCGGCGACCGCCACAGATTGGCAGTTGGTGCGGTGGCAACCTCCTTGCCGGAGCTACCAACTTTGGCTTTCTTGGCGCCACCTCCGCTTCGGACTGCTCAACAACTAGCACATCTTTGCCTTTCTTCTTCCTGTTGTTCCGCCGCGGTTTTTCTTTGCGGGCGGTCTCCTCACTATCGAGATCCTCCCGCTTCAAGATTCTCTCCGGGAGTCTCCTCCCTTCCTCAAAGACGTGCACACTTGTCGGCCAGGCATATAGCTCATCGACGTCTTCGATCTTGCACATCGCCATCTCCTCCCGCATCTCTGTGGTTTCGCACGCTCGATGGAACGCGCTGATTACCACTGGCAGGGTGGACATCTCGGGATGTTGTCCATCTGTGGCTGAATCTATGAATGTACTTAGCGCGAGGGCTCTCCTTCCTTTTGGGCGAAAGCAGATGAAGGTCGCTTTCTTGGCCATGGGGCTTATGGTCGCTTTGTAAAGGCGCCGACAAACCGATGGCATAGATCTGCCCAAGAGGATATGGAGTTGTCCGCAAGCGCATGAGCCAGGATCGACATTGGGCTTGAGCACCGGCGAAGTAGTTGGCGAGGATCTTGTCGTCTCGCCCGGCAGCTTGCACCGCGATGGTGTAGATCTTGAGGAACTCCGGACGGATGCGTCTTGCCGTCGTACTTCTACGGTATGTCCGGCTTGAAATTCTTCTTCTTGGGCCATCGGACTTGCCGCAGCTCACGAGTGAACGCAGGGCAACCTACCGCGATCTGACAAGTCGCCTGGTTCTTCGGGCGCATGCATGTCGACAGAAGGGCCCAGCGGCGCTGGTCGGATTGACGCCGCGCGCTTCTCTTCGCACTCGATGCGCGAAGTTCGAAAGGCGTCTTCTTGCTGTCGTTCGTGAAGAACTTGGCGCCGATCGCGACGAGCTCGTGGATCCGATGATGCGGTGGAGTCGCTGCCGAGGTGGATCCGGCGAAGTCGGCGATCTTGGCCTTCGGGCGGAGAATGCATGGTGGTTGCACCCCACCGGTTCTCTGCCGCCACCGGCTCGTGTTTGGCAGTCCCCGCAGTAGCGATGCACTCGGCTGCCGCGGAGCGTCGCCGTTGGCAAAGCCGATGAGACTACGAATGGTGGCCTCCATTCATCGACCTTGTCGGCTGTTGGAGGGTAATCCAGAGCGCTTGAGCTCTCGCCAAAGCTTCGCTGGAGTGGTGGGTGGCGATGGCGAAGCGGCGCGAGGAGCGGATATGGTCGGACTTCTAACTATGTTAGAAGGAGCGATATCCCGTCCAGGCATCGTGGCTCGCTTGCGCCAAAGATGTTGGCGCGCATGCTGGTCTTGAGCATCCCGAGATCCACCAGCTCGATCTTGGTCCAACGAGCGTATGGCGTTGTGAATACCATGACGCTGTCGGTCCCGCGCCTCCTGAGACGGGTGCGGTGTACGTACGGACACCTAGGTCTGCGCAGCCTTGTCCTTGGACTTGGCAGCACCATGGGCTCCCCCGTCGACGTCCATTCTTCCGCCGGCGTCTACCCCACCACCCATTTGCTCCGGTGGTGGTGGGTTCGACGCGGACGGAACATCTGCCGCCGAAGCCTTCTTCTTCGGTGGCATGTCGATGAAGATGATGAAGATCTAGCTCGTGTGGACGCCAGATCAGGTTCACACAATCTCGACGCCCCCTACCTAGCACGCCAAAGATGTCGGGGAAGCTGATCTGGCCCACGAACACCTATGGGACCGGCGGACCGAGCCCCTTTCGATTCGGCGGGCGGCAGAGGTCGCATGAAGAGCAGATCGAGGCAAAGCACACGAGCAGTTTACCCAGCTTCGGAGCTCTCCGGAGAGATAACACTCCTACTGCTGCATGTCTGAGTGTATTGAGTTCTTGCTCAGGAGCGCTGAGTGCTACTGTACACACAAGCTGCTAACGAGACCGAGCGTGAGCGTTCTCTCGGCGAACCTTTCGAACCCTCCTCTCCCCACGCTACGCATGGGCCTCCTTTTATATGCTAAAGGGGTCTCCGGCAGGTGGCAACGTAGACAAGGGTAAAATGGAAAAGGAGTGGTTGGTACAGCTACTTGTACGTTGTATCATACCTAACCACGACGGCGGGGACAAAGGCATTAAATGCCCGGTCTCGCCGCCTCTAACAAGGCGTAAAAGGACCGTCGAGGCACCACCGCTTGCCACGATGGCAATCTTGTCAGCTCCGCTTGCCACCGCGCTCCGGCTGGCCTACGACAAGACCCTTTGCCAGCGCTACCGAAAGGTCCTGTGGCGACACGTTAGTGGATGTGCCGGAGCGCAGTCTGAGTGGTGGTCTGCCGCGGCAAGCGCCTTTGCGGTTGTTGTCTTGTCGCGCCCGGAAGCTTGTCGCTCACGGGCCTTCCCGGCAAGCTCCTCTTGCCGGGGCCTTGTCTCCTAGGTGCCTTGGGTGGCCTTCCCGGCAAGCTCCTCTTGCCGGGGCCTTGTCTCCTTGGCTTGAATACTTTGTTCTTGAATGGCTCCAAAGAAACCATGGAGGACCTTGGCGGTCACCCAATAAGCCTTGCCGCGGAGGGCTGCAACTGCCGGTGCACAAGTTCGGGATACTAGGGTACCCCTACTCTAGTACACCGACATCTTGATACCTAATCATGCACAACATCTCGGACTTAGGTAGTAGCCATGTCTCGAGTGGATCATATGTGATATCACTAAGGAAGGAAGTCACCTTGGTCTCGAGAGCTCTAGCTCGTGCTCGTGTCATGGGTCCTCTTGGCTCTTGATGAGATGGTGGTAGGTCCATGGGGATGACCGTAGGATGATCCCCATCATCTCCCCTCCCTTGGGAAAGATCCGACCTCGGATCGAAATCCTCATCACCATGATAACGGGATGGATCTTAGACGTTGAAGATGTCGCTCATGGACTACTTGTCGCGTGGAATGTCGATCTTGTAGCCGTTGTTGTTGTAGCATTCAAGCATCTTGAAGGGTCCATTGGCTCGTGGTAGAAGTTTGGACTTGCGTTCGTTGGGGAAGCGGTCCTTGCGAAGGTGTAGCCACACAAGGTCTCCAATGTTAAATATCATGGGTTGCTTGTTGAAGTTGAGCTTGGTCGCGAGTCGTTGTACTTGGCGCTCGATGGTGTGCCATCTATCTTCATGCATCTTCTTGAGGTAGTTGACTCGGGCACTCGCGTCCATGTTTGTGCGCTCTTATAGTGGTAGAGGAAGAATGTTCAATGGGGACCACTGGTTGAAGCCGTAGACGACCTCGAAGGGGGACCTGCCGGTAGTCGAAATATCTTGCACGGTTGTAGGCGTACTCGGCAATAGGTAGGCACTCCTCCCTCTCCTTGATGTTCTTCTTTATCAACATGTGTAGTAGAGTGGAGAGTGTACGGTTCGTCACCTCCGTTTGGCCGTCGGTTTGTGGATGGTATGCCGAAGAGAACAAGAGCTTGATTCCCATCTTGGCGCACAAGGTCTTCCAAAAGAAACTCAAGAACTTCACATCACGGTCCGAGACAATCGTCTTTGGCACTCCATGTAGTCGCAAGATTTCCCTACAAACAAGATTTGCAACATGTGAAGCATCGTCCATCTTGTTGCATGGTATGAAATGTGCCATTTTAGAGAATCGGTCCACAACAACAAAGACGGAATCCTTTCCATTTCTAGTTCTAGGCAAACCAAGGACAAAATCCATGCTAATATCCTCCCATGGGTTATATGGAATTGGAAGGGGCATATAAAGTCCATGGGATTGAGCTTTATACTTAGCTTTGCAACATGTAGAGCATCGGGTGGTGAAGCGTGAGACGTCGCGGAACATCTTGGGCCAAAAATAGTTCTTGGAGAGCGTAGCAAATATCTTGTCGCCTCCAAAGTGCCCCATTAGTCCTCCTCCATGAGATTCTTGCAAAAGCAACAAACATAGAGAAGACCCGGGGATGCAAAGTTTGTTAGCTCTCATAAGTAAAAAAAATCTTTGATGTAATAGCGTTCCCAAGATGTATGCGTCCAACACTTGGCATAAGGAATAGCAGAAGTAGGATCATGCGCATACAAGTCTTTTATGTGCTCAAAACCAATGACATTCAATTCAAGTTGAGTAACAAGCATGCATATACGGGAAAGTGCATCTTCCACAACATTTTCCTTTCCTTTAATATACTTGATGACATAAGGAAATGACTTAATAAATTCACTCCATTTAGCATGACGCTTGTTCAACTTAGTTTAACCCTTGAGATACTTAAGCGTTTCATGATTGGTATGGATGATAAATTCATGAGGGCGAAGATAGTGTTCCCATTCACGCAAAACTCGCACTAAAGCATATAGCTCTTTGTCATAGATGGGATAATTGAGTTGCGCTCATTGGGGCGCTTCTCTTGCGTTAACACGCCTCATATGCCATTACCGCTAGCATAGCAAAATGAATTTCAAAGGGTTTGTCAAAGTTGGGTAATGCAAGCACGGGAGCATGAGTAAGCAAATTTTTAAGCTCATTGAATGCGCTAGCTTGAGATGGTCCCCAAACAAAGGGTGCATTCTTCTTGCTCAAAGCATGTAAAGGAGACACAGTAGTGCTAAAGTCCTTCACAAATCTACGGTAGAAACAGGCTAAACCAAGGAAACTATGCACTTATTGCAAATTGTTTTGTTGGGGCCAAGTTTTAATAGCATTGATCTTAGATTCATCAACATGAACACCCTTAGAAGATACTACAAAACCCAAGAAAACGAGCTTATCAACACCAAAAAGGCATTTGTCCATATTAGCATAAAGACACTCTTTTTGAGGAGTTTGCAACACGATTCGAAGGTGGGTGACATGATCTTTGAGAGATTTGCTAAAAACAAGGATATCGTCGAAGTAGACCACAACAAACTCACCAATGTAAGGGCGAAACACATAATGCATAAGACGCATGAATGTACCGGGTGCTTCCGATAAACCCATAGGCATGACTAACCACTCATACAAACCAAACTTTGTTTTGAAGGTGGTTTTCCATTCATCACCCTCTTGTATGCGTATTTGATAGTAACCACTTTTGAGATCGATTTTGGGAAAATTGTGGCACCACTAAGTTCATCTAGCATATCATCAAGGCGTGGAATGGGGTACCTATAGCGAACAGTGATAGCATTGATAGGTCTACAATCGGAACACATGTGAAAACTACCATCTCTTTTTGGCACAAGAATGACTGGTATGGCACAAGGACTCAAACTTTCATGCAGGTGTCCATGGTCTATGAGATGTTTTACTTGCCTTTGTATTTCTTTGGTTTCTTTGGGGTTGACTCGGTAGGGAGCCTTGTATGGAAGTGGTGCTCCAGGGATGAGGTCGATGCAGTGCTCGATGCCTCGTAGAGGAGGTAGACCCGTAGGTAGCTCGTTGAGGAAAACATCTTGGAATTCTTGCAATAGAGAAGATAACACCAAAGGTAGATTGTGAGAGGTGTTAGTTTTTTGTGCCTCGACTTTGCACAATAGGACATAGTGCATGACACTTGATGGGTTCTCACACACTTTTCTCATCTCATGTTTCGTGGCAATGAGGACTAAGTTGTTCTTGTCGCTCATCGTGGAGGCACTCAATTTGGGCTTGTGGCGCTCAATCTCTTTTTGGTGGTTCGCTCTCTCACTATTCTCTCCATGATGGGTGGCTTGCTTGTCGGCGATCACTTGGCTTGGAGACATAGGTCGTAGCACATACTCCTTTCCATTCATCTTCAAACTATAGTGATTTGTACGCCCGTTGTGGGTGACACATCAGTAAAATTGCCATGGCCGTCCAAGAAGGAGGTGGCAAACGGTCGTCGGCACGACATCACACTCCAAAGTGTGTTCGTAAGCTCCGATCTTGAAAGAAACTTGTACCCTATGCTCGACTTGGATAGTGCCGGAGTCGCTTAGCCATTGAACTTTGTATGGATGCGGGTGCTTCATCTTGTCCAATTGGAGCTTGGAGCATAGTTCTTCACTTTCTAGGTTATGGCAACTCCCTCCATCGATAATGACCTTGACCGACCTTCCATTGATGCCGGACTTGGTGTGGAAGATATGTCATCGTTGGTCTTCTTCTTGTTGATGTTGAAGAGTCAAGACCTTGGAGCCAACGAGAGCGGGGCTCGAATCTTCGTCACAAAAGACTTGACCACCTTCATCGTCGTTCACTTGTCGGTGCATGGCCACTTTCTCAAGGGCTTCCATTTCTCCTTCACTCATGGAGTCATAGGTTCCGTCGTCGTTGAGGATCATGGTGCGCTTGTTTGTACACTCAAAGGACTTGTGGCCTCGGCCGCTGCATGGGAAGCATTTGAAGGAACTTGTCTTGATGGTCTCACCGGTTGGGGTAGATGATGATGAAGCTCTCGGCTTGAAGTTGCTTGAAGTAGGAGGACGACTTGAGGTTGTCAAAGTTTTCTTGTTGTAGGATCGAAAGTATGTCTAGAGGGGGGGGGGTGATTAGACTACTTCACCAAATAAAAACCTAACCTTTTCTCAATTTTAGTTCTTGGCAGATTTTAGCAACTTTGGACAAGTCAAGCAATCTTAACACAATTCAAGCAAGCATGCAAAGAGTATATGAGCAGCGGAAAGTAAAGCATGCAACTTGCAAGAATGTAAAGGGAAGGGTTTGGAGAATTCAATCGCAATAGGAGACACGGATGTTTTGTCGTGGTTCCAATAGGTGGTGCTATCGTACATCCACGTTGATGGAGACTTGAACCCACGAAGGAGTAGCAGTTATGCCGAGTCCATGGAGGGCTCCACCCACGAAGGGTCCACGAAGAAGCAACCTTGTCTATCCCACCACGGCCATCGCCCACGAAGGACTTGCCTCACTAGCGGCAGATCTTCACGAAGTAGGCGATCTCCTTGCCCTTACAAACTCCTTTGTTCAACTCCACAATCTTGTCGGAAGGTCCCAAGTGACACCTAGCCAATCTAGGAGACACCACTCTCCAAGAAGTAACAAATGGTGTGTTGATGATGAACTCCTTGCTCTTGTGCTTCAAATGATAGTCTCCCCAACACTCAACTCTCTCTCACGGGATTTGGATTTGGTGGAAAGAGGATTTGAGTGGAAAGCAACAGGGGAAGGCTAGAGATCAAGATTCATATGGTAGGAATGGAATATCTTGGCCTCAACACAAGTGTAGGTGGTTCTCTCTCAGAAAATGTAAGTTGGAAGTGTAGGTTTGTTCTGATGGCTCTCTATATGAATGAAGAGGAGGTGGAGGGGTATTTATAGCCTCCACACAAAATCTAACCGTTACACACAACTTGCCAAACTCGGTGGGACCAAATTTATAAACTCGGTCCGACCGATTCAGGAAACCTAGTGACCGTTAGGATTTTCGGTGGGACCGACATGCAACTCGTTAGGACCAATATGGTTAGGGTTAGGGCATAACGTAATCTCGGTGAGACCGATTACACAAACTCGGTGAGACCAATTTTGGTAATAAGCTAACGAGATAGTTGGTCAGGTAAACTCGGTGGGACCGATTCGCTCATTTCGGTGAGACCGAAATGTTACGAAAGGGAAACAGAGAGTTTACATTGCAATCTCGGTGGGACCGATCGCTCATCTCCATGGAACCGAAACGTTATGAAGGGAAATAGAGAGATTACAATCCCATCTCGGTGAGACCGAGATCCCTATCGGTGAGACCGATTTGCCTAGGGTTTGTGGCAGTGGCTATGACATCTGAACTCGGTAGCGCCGGATAGAAAGAATCGGTAGGGCCGAGTTTAACTTTTGGTTTAGGTCATATGTGGATGTGGGAAAGTAGTTGAGTGCTTTGGATTATATCACTAAGCATTTTGAGCAAGAGCCTCATTAAGCAACACCTCATCCCTCCTTGACAGTATTGGCTTTTCCTATACACTCATTGTGATCTTGGATCACTAAAATAGAAAATGTAGAGTCTTGAGCTTTGAGCTTGAGCCAATCCTTTTGTACTTAGAATTTTGAGGGGTCCACTTTTCTCATCAATGCCATGCCAATCATTGAGCTTTCCTGAAATATTAATCTTAAAATAGCATTAGCTCAATGAGCTATATGTTGTTAGGAATTACCAAAACCACCTAGGGATAGTTGCACTTTCTGTCACACCCTGATTTTCATGCCACTACACTTAAGCTAACAATCATGATAAAATGTGGTTTGACAAAAACTTTTGAGTGTTTTGGACTTTGCTTGATTTGATTTTTGTCTGCTGTTTGCAAGTGCTCTAAAAATCAAATAAATCCTCCAACTCCTATAGTTCATCTCCTTGCTCCAAACTCTTGAACAAATGATCATGCCATGTGTATAGGACATAAAAATAATTTCTTACAAAAATAATTTGGCCAAATAGTATTTTCAAAAATTAGTTTTTCAAAAACCCCTGAATTGAGGTTTGCACTGCAAGTACTTAATTAAGGGAAGTAAAAATATTTATAAAAATATTTTTGACTCCTATTAGATATAGGATACCCAGAAACCACAAAAATATAATTTTAAAAATTATTATTCTATTTTATTTAAAGGCTTTTTCTTAAGGCTAGAAATGGTATTTAACAGGTAAAAATTATTTTAAAAGCTTTAAAAATATTTGAGAAAAATTAGGGAGACTCAATGGACATATATTTTCCACATATATGAGTTTCAACACATGGTCATGATCAAAATATTGGACAAAACCTCCCAAAACCATTTATGCTCATTTCAAGGATTTGAAATATTTGTACAGGAAATATTTTCATAAAAATCCAATAAAATTCTAACAAGTCACATATGACATTTTGATGATCTTGCCAAGTACCATGTCATGGAGAACAGTATAACCCCATGAAACCCTCTCAAAACCACTTCTGTCCTTTTTCAAGTTTGAACAACTTTGCCTTTGTCAAACATGTCCAAATGCTCTCAAACTTGGTGCACATTCTCAAATGGGGTAATAATTCATCTAGACCAAATGGCACAAGTTGGAGAGAATTTGATCAAAGTACCCCAAAACCCTCTCTGACCAGAATCAAATTTGAACAAGTTTGTACTGCCAAAATTTTCTCCTTCACCCCAACTTTTGTGAGCATGTTCACATGACCAAATGAGGCCACTACACCAAGTGGTGCATCAAGGAGAAATGATTTTCTCAACTAGATCTACACAAGTCCATTTCTGCTAATTTCTAGGGTTTACAAAAGTTGCATTGGCAACTTTGCCCAAATGAACTCAATATTGGTGAAACCCTTATTTTCTCATGCCATTTGACCTGTCAAGCCTTATGACAAGAGGAGTTTATCTTCTTGCCCAAACCAGCAACAAACACCTTCTGCCATTTTATTAAAACTCCTGTTTTGACCACTTCCACTCTTCTCCATGGCCTCAACTTTTTACCACAGCCCCTCCTAGTCACCTTGCACCTCCAGTAGCAATGGCAAATCCATAGCTCAATTATTGGAGGGGTAAAACCCCACTTTCTCTCTCTGGAGAGCCCATTTCCCTGTCTCCCTCAACCTCTCTCCTCTCCTACTCGCTGTCCAGGGCATCCAAGGCCCTCTCCCCTTTGTTAACTCCTCCCTAAACAACCTAGACAAAAGTGGCCACACCCTACAAGCCAGAGGCATGCCCTGGCATGCAATTGGCGTGCTCCAGAGCGTGCTACGGTGCACACCCGCACTATAGCCGCCCCCTTCCAACCGCCTCCGGCCACCTAGGGCCTCCCCCTCGTGTCCCCCGAGGTCACCTCGACGTACGTAGCACGCTACACTGCCGTCCCCCTCCTCTCTCTCCCTCTCCGGCTCTCCTCGCGTGCGGACAGAGCACCGCCCGAGCGCGCCAGTCGCTGGCCGCGGCGGGGACCCGCTTTTCTGCATTCCCCGCTCCCTCTCTTCTCCCCCTGGGCGTAGTCCACCTCCACGAACTCCCTAGCCTCGGCGCAGCACCTTCCCGAGGCCCGTGGCGATGAGAACAGGCTCCGGCGCACGAGCCCACGGTGCACCATCGCCCCGCCATAAAAGGCCACCCCCGGGCCCTCTCTGGCCTCCGTTCGCTCTCTCTCCCTCCCAGCGACCCCTTGGACCAACCCACTCCCCTCCTCGCGCTCTCCATCCGCCACCATGGCCGGAGCCTTGCCGTTGGCCTCCGCCTAAATTCGCACCCACCACTCCTCCTCCTCCTCTAGACCGCACTAGAGCACCTCCACCGTCACATGAGCCCCTCGTGCTTCTCCCCTCCTCCCTGTGGCTGTTCCGTGAGTTCCACCACCACCGTCGGCCTCGTCCCACCATGATCGGCGCCTGCTCGACCAGTGCCCTGGGCGACCATGCCACCCACGGTTGGACGGGGCCGGGTCCCCTGAGCACGCCGGTGGGCAGAACATCGCCGGAGACGCCCTGTAGCGCCGGCGACCTGCGTCGAGCGCCTCCTCTGTCTCCTGTCGCACCCGCGCGGGAGGTGGAGGACGAACCCGACAGGAGGGCCCCGCCTCGTTTAAGTGGACACGGGCTCGCCACGACGCCTTCGCTCGGGAAGGCGTATTTCCCAATCACGCCTCTGAGTCGACAGACCTGCAGACCATGGTAAGGGGCGACCCAGCCTATCTCTCGCCTTGCGCATGATAAGGTAAAGCCCCTTTCCCTTCTTCTTTTTCCGATGAGACTTCAAAAGCACTTAAATAAATCAAATCAACTCCAAATTTGATGATTCAAATTTCTAGGGGATCCACAAATCATGATCTATCACATGGTAATATTTGCACATTTTTCCAGAAACTTTCTCTTCAGAAATATTTATTAAAACCCCATTTTCCATTTCTGTGATGAACTTTAGAAAATCACAGAGAGCCCATTTTTGATCCAAATTCCATGATTCAAAATCCTATATGTCTATAAGTTCAAAACATTTTTACTAATACTTTCTGTATCACCTCAAATAATAGTCTATATCTTCATATATAGCCAACTTTGCAAATTCATAGAGAAATTAGTTGAACTCCAAATCTAGTGACACCAACTCCTAGGTGCCTCAAGAATCATTCTTTGTTAAATGGGTGCCTTTTCTCATTTTTCAAAATAATTCTTCTGTACACTTCTTGCAATTCCATAAACCCCTTGATTCCATCATATCGAAATGTTTAGAAATATCCATTGATCCACTTCCAATGAAATCACTTTGGTCATTCCTCATATGACCAGAGGTATCAAATAAAAGTCAACTTCATATTTTTAGAGCACATTTATTCTTGCCTTGTTGTGTTGCTTATTGTGATTGTTTCCGACGTTAGTTGCCGAAGTAGACGGAGTACTTGGAGAAGGACCAGAAGATCTCAAGACTCTGATGAACCAGGCAAGCAGCCCTTTGACCATGTCTAAGAAACCCTTTTTTTGCATGTCATATGGCACTTTTATTGCTTGCATCGAAGTCATGATAAAATGGTGACCACTTGGGGTGGTTTGCCTCCGTTGCTTTTTATCGTTGACACTTGCATGATGCATGACCCTACCTTTCTATGAGGGTTATGCGGTGGGTGTAGATAGGATGCTAAAGTAGTGCTACGCATAAAAAGGGACGGAATATGCATGGTGATGGAGATAAAGTATTTTCAAAGGACTTTTCGAAAACCTCGGGTGCCACTTATGCCCGAAGGAAATGATGAGTTGGGTAGCCACTTGATGACGAAATGGTGTACCGAGGCAAGTGTGTGTGTTGTTTTCAAAACGGATTGGTTTAAGTTGCGACCGTTATTCCAACCTTACATGCGCAACCACTCTACCCTTATATGGGAAAGGGCATTATTGATTACCTAGGCCGATACTAGCTTGGAGCCCGCATTACTAGTGACGAGGGAGAGTTGGTGCTCTCTCTCGGGGACGGGTCGTGCTGTAGGGCGGCCATGACTGTCTTCTGAGGCACCGGATACACTGTTGTGTCCCCTCTCGGATGTTACGATCTCGAGTGAGTCTCGTATGATGTACATCGTGAGGATCTGGAGCAACGAGTGGACTCCTTGTTAGTGTCGTCTAGGGAAAGGTAGTGATCAGGTGCTTACCGGGTACTTGAGGTATCGCGGTCGTGGATGACACGGAAGTTCCTGGATCTTGTGGGTAAAGTGTGCAACCTCTGCAGAGTGTAAAACTATTCGAATAGCCGTGTCCACGGTCAAGGACAGTTGGGTAACCGCTCTTGGGCTACGTCCACTTGTTTACAAACCAGTGTGTGTGGGAAGAACTACTTGGGTCAAGTCAAATGACTTGACATGGATGAGTTGGGTTGGAGCCCACTCCCTTTATGTTGATATCTGTAACATGTCCTCTTGGTTACTTGAATTCTCCTATTGCATGTCTTACAAGTTGTTGAATATGTCATGGCACTCAAAACTAGCTTTCTGCAAAAATTTACCTATATCATGCATTGTTGTATCTTGAACCAAAACATGGGTTGCTTGCGAGTACATTCAAAGTACTCATTGGCTTGCCACTGGTTATTTAATTGGCCAGGCATGGAAGAACCAGAGTTCGAAGAAGAGTTCTTTGGAGACGAACATGCGAACTAGGACGTTTCCCAGTCAGAATGCCTGTAGGGTTAAGGCAGATGGCATGGGTTCTACTTATCGACGAAGATTTCCGCTGCTTGTGTTTCATTTGATGTTCAGCCCTTAATGCTTTATCTATGTAAGACTTGACCATAATTGTCATAATTTGTGTAAGACGGTATGTATGGATGTAAGACTCTTGTTATTCAGCTTCTGTGTGTTCAGTGAGCATTGATCTCGGGATCCTTGTACACGTGCATTCGGTGATCACGACTTATGAGTCGGGGTCCCCACAGAGTCGGGTATCGAGCCATCCTGACTGTAGGAAGCCTTAGATAGCATGGTCGTTAGTTAGGGTAAAACTATTTCCAAAACTATCACTAGTTTTCAAAACTATCTATACTTCTCTTCCCCTCTAAGTTTTTCTGAAAAACTATGGTATATTTTCCTTATTGATCTCTTCCCCTTCAAAACTATTGCAACAGTCGCTAGCACCCTCAAGCCCCTGACCTCGGGATTCCTTGTAATCATCGAAGGAGTACACCTTTCCAAACACTCACCCACCTCTTCTGAACACAAGATTGGCGACACCACAACAAGACGATACCAACAGAAGATACATCCTCGAGGAATGAGGACATGAAGGCCCGGAAGATGGTGACACCCTTGACATTGCTCCAAGATGATGCGACCTTAGCCTATGATGATAAGGGCATAGGAAATGCAAGATCATGATGTACATCGCTAATAGAGCAATCATGTCCTTACCGTTGTTGTATCGGCAACCACCGGTGGATGAGAACCTCGCCATTTGGCCCGCCTTACTATAGTGTGCAGGAAAACGGTTCTCTTCATCCCCTGGTCTTGGTGTCGATGTTTTCATCAATGTAACCGACGTGTTGGACTTCTACTATGCCTTGTTAATGTCATTGCATAAAGGATTACCTACCTGGTACCATCGACGCCTTAGAAGACAAAACGAGATCGTCATGATTAAGAAGACAACAGAAGACCGAGTCAATGCTAGCTACGAGGAGCCACCTTCACTCCATCACTTCAACAGGCTAGAAGTTGTTGAAGAATCTTCAGGCTCAACCTAGATCGTTTCATCGAACAACTACAAGAGACGTAGCAACACCTGAGGAAAAATCAGAAGACTGCATGAGACATGGAGCAAAGCACGACTATTGAGTCCGAGAACCCCTAGGGTAGGATGAGTCGTGTACCCCTTATGCGCAGTCGAGTCCATATGATGGTTCAAATAGAACCATGATTGTGTGTTACTTGTTTTTATTTGTTTGTGTTTTGATATCAGTCGCACTTTTGCCCTAGGCAACAAGAACATGACTATATCACCTTCCTTGCCTTGTCTCTTTTGTTTGGCCCTTTTTGCACCTGTTTGTTTGCACTTGCACTATAGAACCCCCTTTAGGCATCACCCTCCTCTATGCTACTTTTCCCTCTCATCTCTCTCTCCTCACCTGAAGACCGGCAAGGCAAGCTACACCAAGGATTCTGCCTCGGCAACCAACTAGCAATGAAGATTTCTGCTACAATCTCCAGAACCAAGTGCAACCCCGTAGAATTATGTTTAACCCTCTAGACTAGAAACACATTCCTAGACCCTTCGATACTTCACAAGATACCCCAGCTCGAGTCCTTAACCATGTGCTTAACCCATAGAATTGCAAGAGAACCAGTTAAGCCTCTGTAAACCTTGCACAACACTGGGTTCATTATGGAACTAGTAGACATAGTGAACGAGCACATTATCATCCTAATATAGCACCAGGACTGACGATGCCATAAGGAATACCAATTTGAGGATATAGGAATAGAGGACAAATGACTTGATGAGTTTATATCAATGACTTTGAGGAATAAATGCGAGACTATTTGGCGGATTATGAGGCTTTCATGTTGGTAGATGAACGTGGCTGGATCATGATTATAGAGTAGCATAGCTTTCTTTACCCCTGGATAAATTGGATTTAGTGGGACAATTAAGACGCAAGCTGAATTCTTGGATTTGACTTAGCCAGGGGATATTGATAGGAGATAGTTGACATTATGATAATGACTTTGGGGGAGCATGTAGGAATTCTCGTTGGACACGAGATTTGGATTTAAGTAGGTGATTCTAGTTGAGTATGGATGCATAGTAATTCTACATGGTTCGGAGTAAATTGGATCTAGACTGATGATCTTGATCATGATACCATGTTTCTCGGTGAACGATAAACTAAGGGATTGGATTAATTGTCGGAGTTGATTTAGGGATCTATTTAAGCTTGACCTTGGAATTTACTTGACCATGATAATGGAAATTGGTGGACTGACTACAGTAAGGTAGCCATTTCAAGTATTTGGGGACTATAGGACATTAGAAGATCATGTGGCACACCATAAACATTGGATTTGCAGAATTAAATGGATTATGTAGCGATTAATGGAAGTTAATGGGCTATTGGAGTTGATTCATAGGAAGGAAACAAGATCTTGGAGTGGCTTACGACGTGTTTCCTTAGGATAGAGATGCTTTATCATGGACCTTGGATCAATATACTGAGCACTTGGATTGTGGTGATTAAATTCAAGCTTAGCAGCTTATATGCTCTACCCATGGATTTTTAGGGGTTGCCATACATATGAGTTTGGGGATCATAGACATATATGACTTTGCTAGACCTCCTCTCAGGAGTCATGATGATATGAATAGCATGAGTGATGACTGGAATTGACCTATAGGAGATGATGCTATTGCATATATGATGTGATTTGTTTAAAAGACTAGATAGAACAATTGGCATATCAGAAACTGTGCTCAAGGATAAGATGATAAATGTTCACTCGCACACTAGAATCCTTGAAACCCTTAAGCCCTACCAAGCCCCAACATGGTCGGATCATGACCATGGGCTTTGGCTCTAGGTCAAGTAGACCCTGGCCAATACTCAACCGTGACCATCACCGATAACCCAACCTATACCCTATGTACCCCGTGGGCGAGTCTTCACGGAGTACTCGAACAAGCTGGTTGTCATCGCTATTTGGCGATATACTTGCCTACCAAAAGACGGAAGAAGAGCCGTTCAGCTGGTTAGGGAACATCTGAAGACCGCCATGTCAAGGAGGAAGAACTATACCAACCATCATCGTCAAGAAGTAAACCTCCGCGTCGAAGACCAGGTGTATCTGCAAGCCACTTCTCTCAATGGAACCAAGCGTTTCCATGACAAGGAAACCCACACCAAGATTCATCGACCCTCTTCGAGATCACTCCAAGGTTTAACAGCCCCCCTCCAAGATCACTTCAAGACGAAGAGTACACGGCTACCAGCTAGAGTTACCACCTGAGTTACCCATTGTGCACAACGCTTTCCATGCATCACAACCCCGGGGGTGTTTCCAACTTCCTAACTTGCCCGATCTCCACAAGGGCATTGACCACCGAGCCATCGACCCCTTAGCCAATCTAACCTACCGCGAGCTACCCATTAGCAACCTGGATCAAGAAGAGCGTCATACACGAGGCCACACCATCAAGTACTTCAAGCTCAATGGAGCACTACACGGAAGCAGAAGAAGTATGAGGACGTGAAGACTACCCCAGATCCAAGTTTTTGTATCCCTTTCCGCGCCTAGTTTGGGAATCTCAGGGATGAGATTCTTGTAAGGGGGGTAGGTCTGTCACACCCTGATTTTCATGCCACTACACTTAAGCTAACAATCATGATAAAATGTGGTTTGACAAAAACTTTTGAGTGTTTTGGACTTTGCTTGATTTGATTTTTGTATGCTGTTTGCAAGTGCTCTAAAAATCAAATAAATCCTCCAACTCCTATACTTCATCTCCTTGCTCCAAACTCTTGAACCAATGATCATGCCATGTGTATAGGACATAAAAATAATTTCTTACAAAAATAATTTGGCCAAATAGTATTTTCAAAAATTAGTTTTTCAAAAACCCCTGAATTGAGGTTTGCACTTCAAGTACTTAATTAAGGGCAGTAATAGTCTTTATAAAAATATTTTTGACTCCTATTGGATATAGGATACCCAGAAACCACAAAACTATAATTTTAAAAATTATTCTTCTATTTTATTTAAAGGCTTTTTCTTAAGGCCAGAAATGGTCTTTAACAGGTAAAAATCATTTTAAAAGCATTAAAAATATTTGAGAAAAATTAGGGAGACTCAATGGACATATATTTTCCATATATATGAGTTTCAACACATGGTCATGATCAAAATATTGGACAAAACCTCCCAAAACCATTTATGCTCATTCCAAGGATTTGAAATATTTCTACATGAAATATTTTCATAAAAATCCAATAAAATTCTAACAAGTCACATATGACATTTTTGATGATCTTGCCAAGTACCATGTCATGGAGAACAGTATAACCCCATGAAACCCTCTCAAAACCACTTCTGTCCTTTTTCAAGTTTGAACAACTTTGCACTGTCAAACATGTCCAAATGCTCTCAAACTTGGTGCACATTCTCAAATGGGGTAATAATTCATCTAGACCAAATGGCACAAGTTGGAGAGAATTTGATCAAAGTACCCCAAAACCCTCTCGACTGTAATCAAATTTGAACAAGTTTGTACTTGCCAAAATTTTCTCCTTCACCCCAACTTTTGTGAGCATGTTCACATGACCAAATGAGGCCACTACACCAAGTGGTGCATCAAGGAGAAATGATTTTCTCAACTAGATCTACACAAGTCCATTTACGCTAATTTCTAGGGTTTACAAAGTTGCATTGGCAACTTTGCCCAAATGAACTCAATATTGGTGAAACCCTTATTTTCTCATGCCATTTGACCCTGTCAAGCCTTATGACAAGAGGAGTTCATCTTCTTGCCCAAACCAGCAACAAACACCTTCTGCCATTTTATTAAAACCCCTGTTTTGACCACTTCCACTCTTCTCCATGGCCTCAACTTTTTACCACAGCCCGTCCTAGTCCCCTTGCACCTCTAGTAGCAATGGCAAATCCATAGCTCAATTATTGGAGGGGTAAAACCCCACTTTCTCTCTCTTGACAGCCCATTTCCCTCTCTCCCTAAACCTCTCTCCTCTCCTACTGGCTGTCCAGGGCATCCAAGGCCCTCTCCCCTTGTTTACTCCTCCCTAAACAACCTAGACACAAGTGGCCACGCCCTACAAGCCAAAGGCATGCCACGGCATGCAATTGGCGTGCTCAGAGCCTTCTGATTGCACACCAAGACTGTAGCCACCCCTTCCAACCGCCTCCGGCCACCTAGGGCCTCCCCTCGTGTCCCCCGAGGTCACCTCGACGTACGTAGCACGCTACACTGCCGTACCCCTCCTCTCTCTCCCTCTCCGGCTCTCCTCGCGTGCGGACAGAGCACCGCCCGAGCGCGCCAGTCACTGGCCACGGCGGGGACCCGCTTTGCCGCATTCCCCGCTCCCTCTCTTCTCCCCCTGGGCGTAGTCCACCTCCATGAACTCCCTAGCCTCGGCGCAGCACCTTCCCAAGGCCCGTAGCGACGAGCACGAGCTCGCCGGCACACGAGCCCACGGTGCACCATCGCCCCGCCATAAAAGGCCACCCCCGGGCCCTCTCTGGCCTCCGTTCGCTCTCTCTCCCTCCCAGCGACCCCCTGGACCAACCCATTCCCCTCCTCGCGCTCTCCATCCGCCACCATGGCCGGATCCTTGCCGTCGGCCCCCGCCTAAATTCGCACCCACCACTCCTCCTCCTCCCCTCTAGACCGCACTAGAGCACCTCCACCGTCGCTGCGAGCCCCTCCCGTGCTTCTCCCCCTCCTCCCCGTGGCTGTTCCGTCGAGTTCCACCACCACCGTCAGCCTCGTCCTCTACGGTCGACGCCCTGCTCGACCCGGTGCCCCTGGCCGACCGTGCCACCCACGGTTGGACGCGGCCGGGTCCCCTGAGCACGCCGGTGGGCAGAACATCGCCGTAGACGCCCTGTAGCGCCCGAGACCAGCGTCGAGCGCCTCCTCTGTCTCCTGTCGCACCCGCGCGAGAGGTGGAGGACGAACCCGACAGGAGGGCCCCGCCTCATTTAAGTGGACACGGGCTCTGCCCGCTGACGCCTTCGCTCGGGAAGGCGATTTCCCAATCGCCTCCTGCGTCGACAGCCCGCGCGCGGCCGAGCAGCTGGGCCGGCCCGCTGCCTATCTCTCGCCTTGCGCGCATGATAAGGGTAAAGCCCCCTTTCCCTTTTTCTTTTTCCCAGTAGACTTCAAAAGCACTTAAATAAATCAAATCAACTCCAAATTTGATGATTCAAATTTCTAGGGGATCCACAAATCATGATCTATCACATGGTGCTATTTGCACATTTTTCCAGAAACTTTCTCTTCAGAAATATTTATTAAAACCCCATTTTCCATTTCTGTGATGAACTTTAGAAAATCATAGAGAGCCCATTTTTGATCCAAATTCCATGATTCAAAATCCTATATGTCTATAAGTTCAAAACTTAGTTTTTGAACATTTTTACTAATACTTTCTGTATCACCTCAAATAATAGTCTATTTCTTCATATATAGCCAACTATGCAAATTCATAGAGAAATCAGTTGAACTCCAAATCTAGTGAAACCAACTCCTAGGTGCCTCAAGAATCATTCTTTGTTAAATGGGTGCCTTTTCTTATTTTTCAAAATAATTCTTCTGTACACTTCTTGCAATTCCATAAACCCCTTGATTCCATCATATCGAAATGTTTAGAAATATCCATTGATCCACTTCCAATGAAATCACTTTGGTCATTCCTCATATGACCAGAGGTATCAATAAAAGTCAACTTCATATTTTTAGAGCACATTTATTCTTGCCTTGTTGTGTTGCTTATAGTGATTGTTTCCGGCGTTAGTTGCCGAAGTAGGCGGAGTACTTGGAGAAGGACGGAAGATCTCAAGACTCGATGAACTGTGCAAGCAGCCCTTTGACCATGTCTAAGAAACCCTTTTTTTGCATGTCATATGGCACTTTTATTGCTTGCATCAAAGTCATGATAAAATGGTGACCACTTGGGGTGGTTTGCCTCCGTTGCTTTTTCTCGTTGACACTTGCATGATGCATGACCCTACCTTTCTATGAGGTTTATGCCGGTGGGTGTAGATAGGATGCTAAAGTAGTGCTACGCAAAAAGGGACGGGAATATGCATGGTGATGGAGATAAAGTATTTTCAAAGGACTTTTCGAAAACCCTGTCGGGTGCCACTTATGCCCGAAGGAGATGATGAGTTGGGTAGCCACTTGATGACGAAATGGTGTACCGAGGCAAGTGTGTGTGTTGTTTTCAAAACGGATTGGTTTAAGTTGCGACTGTTATTCCAACTTTACATGCGCAACCACTCTACCCTTATATGGGAAAGGGCATTATTGATTACCTAGGCCGATACTAGCTTGGAGCCCGCATTACTAGTGATGGGGGAGAGTTGGTGCTCTCTCTCGGGACGGGGTCGTGCCAGGTAGGGCGGCCATGACTGTCTTTATAGGGCACCGGATACACCGTTGTGTCCCCTCTCGGATGTTACGATCTCGAGTGAGTCTCGTATGATGTACATCGTGAGGATACGGAACAACGAGTGAACTCCTTGTTAGTGTCGTCTAGGGAAAGGTAGTGATCGGGTGCTTACCCCGGGTGTCACGCCCAAGATGCGACCCTATCCAAAAGGAACTCGAAGGTCCCACCAAGGATAGAAGCGCATCTTGAAGACGCTTTTGCAAGGTGGATATCATTACATCAACATTACATAATACATGGGGATACATACAAAAGGCATACAATGCCACACGAATACAACATCACAATACAAGGGCATCATCCGACTACGGATGAAACACAAACAGAAACTCAAACGACATCCACCCTGCTAACCCAGGCTGCCGACCTGGAACCTATCCCCTGGTCGAAGAAGCAGAAGACGAACTCCAAAACAAGCAAACATCGCTCTCGTGTCATGATCATCGCAAAACCTGTACCTGCAACTGTTGTTGTAGTAATCTGTGAGCCACGAGGACTCAACAATCCCATTACGATGGGTATCAAGACTAACAAAGCTTAATGGGTAAGGAAGAGGTAAAGTGGTGAGGTTGCAGCAGCGACTAAGCATATATGGTGGCTAACATACGCAAATGAGCGCGAGAAGAGAAACAAAGGAACGGTCGTCAACTAGTAATGATCAAGAAGTGATCCTGAACTCCTACTTACGTCGAGACATAACCCGAAACCGTGTTCTCCTCTCGATCAAACCCGAAAAGAGACACTCACGCAGTTACGCTTACAGTTGGTGTATTTTAGAAGAGTTTGCTTCAAGTTTACTACAACGGATATTAACAAATTCCCATCCGCCACATAACTTCGCGGCACGGCTTTGAAAGTTCAAACCCTGCAGGGTGTCCCAACTTAGCCCATGATAAGCTCTCGCGATCAAGCGAATGATATTCCTTCTCCCGGGAAGACCGGTCGATCTCGAAATCCCGGCTACAAGACATTTCGACAGCAATAAAACAAGACCAGCAAGACCGCTCGATTCGCCGACAATCCCGATAGGAGCTGCACATATCTCGTTCTCAGGGCAACACCGGATGAGACTAGCTACGAGTAAAACCAGCCCTCAGGTTGCCTCAAGGTGGCCCCGCAGGCAGCTCGGTTCGGACCAGCACTTAGAGAAGCACTGGCCCGGGGGGGCTAAATAAAGATGACCCTCGAGAGAGCGACTCCCAAGGGAAAAGTAGGTGGTGGTGAGGCAAATGGTAAAACCAAGGTTGGGCCTTCTTTGGAGGAGTCTTATTCAAAGCGAACTGTCAAGGGGGTCCCATAAATCACCCAACCGCGTTAGGGACGCAAAATCCGGGAACATAGTACCGATATGACGGAAACTAGGGCGGCAAGAGTGGAACAAAACACCAGGCATATGTCCGAGCCTTCCACCCTTTACCAAGTATATAGATGCATTAATAATATAAGAGATATTGTGATATCCCAACATAAACATAATCCAACATGGAGCAATCTTCATCTTCACCTGCAACTAGCAACGCTATAAGAGGGGCTGAGCAAAAGCGGTAACATAGCCAAACAACGGTTTGCTAGGAAGGGTGACAAAGGTTAGAGGTTCATGGCAATTTGGGAGGCTTGATAAGCAAGTGATAGGTAACGCAGCATAGCGATAGAACGAAGCAACTAGCATAGCAATGATAGTAATGAGATCCAAGGTGACAGTCATCTTGCCTGAAATCCCGCAAGGAAGGAGAACGAGTCCATGAAGAAGATGAAGCCACGAAGACGAACCAAGCGTAGACGAACGAATCCTCACGATCGCAACGAAACGGGAACAAGCGAGAAGAAGCACACAACAAGGTAAACACACCACACATAGACAAGACATGATGCTCAACCAAGCATGATGCATGACAAATCTAGATGAGGCTACTCATGGCAAGAGATGATGCAAACAAGAGCAACACATCAAGGCAAGTTTAAATGAGGTCGGGAACAACATATAACAATTCCTAGAAGTCCTCATATGCAAATTTCGATATTGGTCCAGATCTGAATAAACCTTAAGTTCAAGTTGTTAAACAGCAAGTTAAGATGCACCAAGATGATCTACATGAAATTCTAGTCAAGTTACATATAAAGTTCATATAATTCGGAGCTACGGCCAAGAAGATATGGGCAAAACAAGTTAAACATGGCATTGATACAAAATGCATTCAAACATCAAGCAAACACCTAAAAACATGGATGCAACATGATAATATGAAACTATATGCAAAATCAAGCAAGTTCCATGTAGAGCACACTCAAAACGGAGCAACGGTTCAACACATACACATGAAACAAGTTATAGCAACAATCTGTCCAAAACAGCAACTAGGCATATTGCAAACACCGAAACAACAAGCTCCAGCATCTTAACATGAGAACAAAAGGCATGGGCACGATGTACAGGTAAAGCATAACAAAACATGAACACTGATCTATCTCCAGAAATCGCTAGAACATGCTCAAACACACATGGCAAGATTGCAAATAATAACAGTTTCAGGCTTAGCATAAATAACATCAGCTTGCAATGTTTAGAGCTATCAAACAACATGTTACAGGAACTTATCAATGCAAACAAAGGCATGGAATGAATCTACTAAATGCATAGAACAAAAATCCTTTACTGACCATGAGCCAAAAGGTCACAGAAAATATGATGGCACCCATGTAAACATGGCAAGTGATATGACAGCTTCATACATGGCAGGAACAACAATAAGTAGACATGTTGGTGAGCTTGAACCACTCACCACAGAGCAATACATGGCATTACAAGGTAACCAACAGTAATAAGTAATGTTTATGAAGCTAAGAATGGGAAAAGAAAGTTCATAGAGTGCATGGATCACTAACAAAGCTCATGGCAAAACTGAACTTAATGTTAACATGCTGACAGCAACATTATTTAGCAACTTTGAGAGCAAGATAACAACAAGCTACAACAGGCTATAAATGCAACCAGGGGCATGGATGGAGAGAGCATGACATTTATAACAAAACACCCTTAGTGAACATCTCCAGATTATGCATAGAATGACTTGTAGAAGCAGGTTAACATAGCATCATGATATAGCAGATTCAGACATGCAAAACAGCAACAGCAAGTACCCTACTTAACAAGTTTGATGCACTCACTACAGGAGTCACAAAAATACATGGATAGCACCCCTGTAAAGATGGCATGACATAGATCAACACACATGTAGACATCAACCTCACAGGATGCACACATCAAACATGGCAAAAATGACAAATGAGCATGTTATAACAGTTTCAGCAGATTAACAGGAACATGCACTCTTGCAACAATGATTCAGGCATCAAGATGGACTCAAATGAACATGATGCAATGGAACTAAATGAATTACTCGTTGAGTCGAACAATTTGACATATTATACACACAAAACGGAGCTACGGATGCAGAGATACGGCATGATGAACAAGACATGATAATGTCAAAAACACTCGGGACTTGGTGGAATTTTACCCTCCGAAAAGTCAATGGGACGAAGACGTGCGGGACGAGGAGATCCGGGACGCAGCAGGGTTGTTTGGTTCGTTGGAGTGGTGGATCTGGTCCCGATCCGCGGGTCGCCGGAGGAGTTCACAGGAGACGTCGCCGGAGCGCGGGGAGCTCGCAGCAGGAGAGGTCGGGAAGGATGGATCCGGCGCTGGCTCCCGGATCTGGCCGGACCGCGCTGAGGCACGCGCGGCGGCGAGAAGGCGGGAGGAGGGCGGCGACGAGCAGGGCTGAGCGGCGGCCGTGGCGGATCATGGGTTTCGGGCGCTGGGCACCATGAAGCGAAGCGGTGGCGCGACGGCGAGAGGCCGCGACGGGCGAAGGCGACGTCGAAGAGGCGAGGCGCGCGGCGGACAGCGGCGGGGTGCGCCACGGGCACGGCGGCGGCGGGACGGGCCGAGCGGCAGCGGATCTGGCCCTGCTGGCCCCGGATGGCTCGCTGGGCGGCGCGGGACGGAGGCGGCGAAGGACAAGTGGCGGGCGCCGTTGGTCGGCGGCAGCGGACGTGTCCGGCGGGCGAGAGGAGCGGGCTAGGGTTTCGGGGATTTGATCCATGGTTCGGGGAGGTGTTTAAATAGGTAGAGGGAGCTAGGAGAGTCCAAATGAGGAGCGGTTTTCGCCCACACGATCGTGATCGAACGATCGAGAGCATGGAGGGGAGTTTGCTGGGTTTTGGGCCACTTTGGAGGGGTGTTGGGCTGCAAAGAGAAGGAGGCTTTACGGTTACCCGGTTAACCATTGGAGTACCAAACGACTTCCGAATGGCACGAAACTTGACAGGCGGTCTACCGGTGGTATATCAAGGCCGCTTGGCAAGCCTCGGGCCATTCCGAGAAAGTTTCACTCACAACAGGAGACAAAAAAGGAGCCGGAGGGCATAGGAGCGCCGGATTGCAAAACGGACAACGGGGAAAAAGCTCGGATGCATGAAACGAACACGTATGCAAAATGAAATGCACATGATGACATGATAAAATGAAACACGCAAGCACATGACAAGGCAACGACGGCGAATCACTGGCAGGCACCTGGCGCATCGAATCCGGGGCGTTACACCGGGTACTTGAGGTATCGCGGGTCGTGGATGACACGGAAGTTCCCCGGATCTTGTGGGTAAAGTGTGCAACCTCTGCAGAGTGTAAAACTATTCGAATAGCCCTGTCCACGGTCAAGGACAGTTGGGTAACCGCTCTTGGGCTACGTCCACTTGTTTACAAACCAGTGTGTGTGGGAAGAACTACTTGGGTCAAGTCAAAGGACTTGACATGGATGAGTTGGGTTGGAGCCCACTCCCTTTATGTTGATATCTGTAACCTGTCCTCTTGGTTACTTGAATTCTCCTGATGCATGTCTTACAAGTTGTTGAAGATGTCATGGCACTCAAAACTAGCTTTCTGCAAAAATTGACCTATATCATGCATTGTTGTATCTTGAACCAAAACATGGGTTGCTTGCGAGTACATTCAAAGTACTCATTGGCTTGCCACTGGTTATTTAATTGGCCAGGCATGGAAGAACTAGAGTTCGAAGAAGAGTTCTTTGGAGACGAACATGCGAACTAGGACGTTTCCCAGTCAGAATGCATGTAGGGTTAAGGCAGATGGCATGGGTTCTACTTATCGACGAAGATTTCCGCTGCTTGTGTTTCATTTGATGTTCAGCCCTTAAGGCTTTATCTATGTAAGACTTGACCATAATGGTCACACTACAACAAGAACCCCCCTTTAGCAATGCATCGATGCGTTGTCGTTTGTCCCTATAACCGTTGCTAAGTTCTACACCAACGGATTCATATGCGTTGCCGTTGGTGGCGTTGCAAGGTTCTACAACAACGTATATAGAACTGTTGGTAATCTAGGAAATAATGCGTTGCAAGGCAACAACGGATTCATGCAACGCTTCTATGCGTTGGTGGTTGCAAAATAGAATACCTCCATATAATCATTTATAAGACGGTTGTTTTATGCACTAGTGCTTGCAAAATAGAATAACCTCCATATATAATCATTGATGATGAGGTAGTTGAATGGCGGTTGAGTAGTCCCTCCGTAAAGAAATATAAGAGCGTTTAGATCACTAAAGTAGTGATCTAAATACTCTTATATTTGTTCTGAAGGAGTACAACTTTAGTAAAATTAGATAGAGTCGAAATGGAAGTGATATATTGATTCAATGGAACAATCTGGTACATTACATTGCAAGTATCATCATTTAGGAGTACATCACTTCCTTACAGAAAAATAAAAAATGTAAACGTTCAAAGAACTGTGTTGCTTCTCCTCCAAGTATCATGAATCATCATACATTCCCCAAGATCCAGTAATCATCTAGCATTAAAATTCTCAACCTGCAAAAAGAATCATAATACTATTTAGGCATAAATTCGAAATTAAGCTTAAAAATATACATAGTATACACTATACCTAAAAGGATCCGCATAAAAATTACCAGTTGTGCAAGAAAAGATTGTTGGGGGGGGGGATAATCTTATGTATGTCTAACAAATAACTTAGTATGAGTATCATGTTAAAACATGGATTATCTTTGACCAATCATATGCGCATGTTCACTATGAACAACTTGACAACATGTATTCCCTACTAACATTTGTCCAAAGATTATATTATATCAACAATGATATGAATTCAGTAATAAACTAAATGGTGACTAGGTATCCAATAATATCAAGTATATGAAATCTGATATTTCTATTTTCCAAAGGTTTCAGCATTAAATAGTTTTGTGTCACTAGTACTCACGTACTACTCATGCTTGGTATGATGTATTAGGAGAAAAAACTCAATGGCAATAGCTCAAGAATCAGTAATAATCTACATCTCACAAAACTCATAGTTACCTAAGAACTACAATGTCACATTAGAAGTTCTCAATTCAAGAATAAGATTCTTAAAACCAGTAGAAGAAACAGCATGGAAAAGAAACGCTTCACTAGATTTGGCTTAGAAAAAGTAGTGGAGTTCTCGTTTCTAGAAAAGGTAGAATCCTAGCTGTTTACTGGGAAATAAAAATAATTTAATGTGGCGCTATTTAATTCTTCAAGACCAACCTAGCACTAAAGCTAAATAAATATTTGAGAAAATGCATCAGGTGTGACCTATGTAATGGCTGAACAATCTGAATCAAAGAAAACCTAAGTAATGAATGAACAATTTCATATTAGTACATACCAAGTTTTAAGAAACGCTACCCACTTGCCTTTGATGCCAATGTGGCATATCATATAACCAAGAGAATCTGATCTTTGTCACAACTCAGCTCCATAATCATGTATCATTTACCATGTCATCGAATAAGCGAACATCAATACCTATATGAACCTACAAAATATGGGCTGGACAAAAGTTAAGACCGGAAAAATAGACATATATTGGCACACTTAACTAACAAAGACTCGTTGGACCAGTTAGTGTAAAAATTAAGGACATGGAATAAATAAGAATGCGACGTCATGAGGAGAAGATGAAGGGAATGGAGACCTTAGTGGCTTGAACCAGGGGATGGTTTATCAAGTAAGCGAATGGGTTACCCCACCTTCTGCGATGATGTCGTAAGCTCTATATTTCCATCTTCCCCTAAAGCTGCACACCATTAAAGCAAGTTAATCCCTTACGCAGTCATCCAAGGCAAGTTAAAGATTTCAACACAATCTTATCTATTTGCGCATCTATTATCAACAGTTTGAAACCTGACTAATAGGACAGTTTCATACCAACATCACGATTTCTGCAAGTGTTTAGAGACTAAAGATTGTTAGTTGACATCTTGCAGGCACAAAATATGCAAGGGAAATAAATATATGATGAGATACAGGTGGAACAAATAATACAAACAACTGTAAGTAAAAGGGACCATGGAATCAGTAAGGAGCTAGAAGGTTCCATGATTATTATTGTACGCATTGTAAAACATACCTATCTTCTTCATTTTTATTTGGGAATGTATTTTATCTTCTAAATTTATTATTTCGGAACGCATATTATCTTCTATCTACTGTATTGGTACTATAAGGAGTAGCAAAATCAGCAATGATGGCAATAGCTTTCGATGGCGGCAGGAATAGCAACCAGTGGCGGTGGCAAACAATCGGCGTCGTGACAATCATCTTCTATCTACTATATAGGTACTAAGGACAAGCAAAATCAGCAGCGGTGGCAATAGCAATCAGCGACAGTAGCAAACAATCAGTGTCCCCAAGAGCTGTACTTTCCATCAGCACGCACAGACCACATAGACACATACACATGAGCCAAGCACGCACGCATCTGCAGGTAAACGCACGCAGGGCCACCAGAGCAAGACGATGCGGGGCGCCATAATAAAAAGCCAAAAAGAGAACCATCACCGTCGAAGGCTTTGCGAGCCGCAAGAACCACCCACGTGCGCGTGATCCAATTGGCGATTCAGAGCATCACGGAGCTCCACCCCATGCTCCTCGACCTCGGCCCGTCTCCACCGCCGACTACCACCGAGAGAAGGGAGAAGCACCCTACATCACAGCTTGTTTCAGATCCATGCCCGAGCGGCAAAGAACGCTGGGTAGTGGCCTCCAAAAGCAGGCGTCTGAGCTACGCCTGTGATCCGTGTCAACTAGGATTACTGCAGGGACGCGAAAGCGATGGCATGGAGGACATCGCATTGGAGTAATATAGGAAGAGAGCACTGAGGGAGAGACTGGCCTATGAGCGAAGGCGCGGGACATCGCCAGATCTGGTGGCCGGCTCGCCATGGAAGTTAGGTGAGAGAGAGGGAATCGGGGGAGAGGAGATGGCGGATAGAAATTTGGCTGAGTGGTTTGGGTGGACGAGGTATTTATGGACGTGTGGGTACGGGGAGGTTTAATTTTTTCAGGAACAAAGGAGGTTAGCTCTAAGCGCGGAACAAAGTGCGGGAGGTGGGAGGTGGGAGAAACAACAGATCCTGTAATATCGTTGGTACAAATGCGTTGCTGCAGGGGGGTGTTTGTTGTAGTGTCATAATTTGTGTAAGACGGTATGTATGGATGTAAGACTCTTGTTATTCAGCTTCTGTGTGTTCAGTGAGCATTGATCTCTGGGATCACTGTACACGTGCATTCGATGATCACGACTTATGAGTCAGGGTCCCCACACTTTCACATGTAACTTGGCTTGTCGCCGTTGCTTGTAGATGGCTTGGTTGAGGTAGGAGGTGTTGGAGTCGTTGAAGCTTTATTGTTGGAGAAGCCATAGGAATCGGATGAGAACTTGGCGTACTTGAAGTCATCTTGCACTTGGTGTTCCACTTTGGTAGCTTGATGCACTAGTTCGATGAGGTTCGAGTATGGTTGGAAGTCGGCGATCTTCTTGATAGGATGATTGAGTCCATTCAAGAAATGTGCCATAGTTTGCTCATCATCTTCCGTGACATTGGCTCATATCTTGGCAATCTCCATTTGGCTGACTCTGTAGCATCACGTGGCCTTTTTAAACCTGCCTCAAAATGGATCTCCATTCTTCCTCCTTTAGATCTTGTTAATCTGTCAAGCATTATCCACGATGTACATTTTACGCTTGCGTCGTGGTGCTAGTTCAACAACGATTATGGAAAGTGTTGGTGTACATCAAACTGTGAGAGTACATATAAAGGAGCATGCAATTGCAACTTGACTCGGTCAGGTACCGTCTTGGTGTTGATGCTCATGAGGTTCATCTGATCTTGCCAAGTCCTGTTGTGTCAGAAGTGCTTCGGAAGTAGTGTTAGGTGTGAAGGCAGCTTGGGAACTAGCCAGTTCCGGAGCAAACGAATGAGTAACTCGTTGAGATCTTTGATGCAGTTGAAGCGGATCCTGAAGCTGGAGGAGCAGGAGATATTGAGTTTGGAGATTTAGCCGGTGGAATAGGAGCTTCTACTGCACTATAAGTACCAGCAGAATCTCGACGGAGAACCTTTTCCGCTTTGACTTTGACGAGTAACAAGACTCCCTACTATATTATTTCCTTGCTCTTTTTTGACTTTGCCATGTCCAAATTGTACCCACAACACAAAAGAATAAAATCACTCTTCAGAACTCATTGATGCATGATACAGACAAGCAATACTTTGATGTAAGACAACCATATGAGGACGGAATATGTAAGAAAAACAGGACGGCATGACATATTCACAGCTACGATGTGAAAACTAAGCAGAAGGATTTTCAAGAAAATAGAAGTAATGCAAGCTAGACACCATATGAAAGATGCAACCAATATTACTCTGCCAAGTTAAAAGTGTCTTGTCATAAGTGGAAATTCGAAAAATTAGAAGCAGTACAACGTAGAAATCAATGCAAGATGCAACCACTATCAAACTGCCATGTTAAAAGCGTCCAATCATGAGTTACTGATGCGGGATACACAACAGCAGTACTTTGATGTAAGAACATGGTATGATAGATAGATGCAGTGTATTCTAGACACAGAAAGCCATGTCATATGCACATGTATAACGTATAAACTCAGCAGGTGCAATTTAATCAAAATAGAAGAAATACAGGCTAGACAACATATGTAACATGAAACCAATTATCACACTGTCAACTTAGAGCAAGAACCTGCGATGGTGGAGTGTGGGAGATGAATCATCATGTAGACTTGGGACTTCAACTTCATTAGCTGTAGTAGTGGCAAATCTAGAGAGTCTCTGTTTGCGTCGGTGCGGAGTACCACCAACATCCCCTAACTTACTCTTTTCCTTCCTATTTTACGATATTGCCTTATGGAGTCAAAACCACAAGAAGATGAATAAAATTAGCTCTGCATAACTGGTTGATGCATGATACATACGAACACTACTTTGATGTAAGGCAAGCGCAGGATAGGAGGATGGAATATATACAAAAAATACAGCGTTTCATATTCACACGTACGATAGGAGGATGGAATATGTATGAAAAAACGAAGGCAGAAGGCATTTCAACAAAATTAGAAGAAATGAAAGCTAGGCACCATATGGACATCCAACCAATATCACTCTATCAGGTAAAAAGTGTCTCGTCGTAAGTGCCATTTCAAGAAATTAGAAGCAGTACAAGCTAGAAGAAAATGCAAGATGCAACCTACATCACAGTCCCAAGTTAAATGTGTCTTATGGGTAAATGATCTTTGCAGGTATAAGTTGTAAGCTACGCAGATGCAATTCTACATAATCAGAAGCAATACAAACTAGACATCATACGGAAAACGCAACCACGTATAACAGTTCCAAGTAAGGGCAAGCACCTGTCATGGTGGAGTAGGGGAGATGTGCTCATCATGTACACGTATGTTCTAGAAACAGGAACACATATCATATTCACAGGCATTATGTGTAAAGTAAGCAGATGCAATTCAAGTTAGAAGCAATCCAAGCTAGACATCATACGCAACATGCAACCACATACAATAGTGTCAAGTTAGAGCAAGCACCTGTGATGGTGGAGTAGGGGAGATGTTGTCATCATCTACACAGCTACGTTGACTGTCCAACCTTGTGTTGTCTTGCGAATCTTGTTGGGAGGATGGCAGAGTAGAATCTGTAGAGACCCCCTGTTTGAGTTGCTCCGAAGGACCACCATCATCCACTGCTGACTAATTTCCTTCAGCTGTAATGATTTTGCATTATGAAGTCAAACCGATAAGAAAAAGGAATAAAATTCGCTCTTCAGAACTCATGCATGCATGATCTTGTGAACACTACTCGGATGAAAGGCAAACACATGATGCGAGGATGGAATATGTATGAAAAACAGGATGGTGTGACATATTCACACCTATGATGTGGTAACTAAGCAGAAGGCATTTAAACAAATTAGAAGCACTGGAAGCTAGACACCATATGAAAGATGCAACCAATATCACTCTGCTAAGTTCAAACTGTATGGCATTTCAACAAATTAGAAGTAGTATATGCTAGAAATCATATGCAAGACACAACCAATATCACAGTGGCGACTTAAAGGTGCCTTATCATAAGTGACTGATGCGGGATATGCAAGAATAGTAGTCTGATGTAGAAACAGGAACACATGTCATATTCACAGGCATTATGTGTAAAGTAAGCATATGCAATTCAACAAAGTTAGAAGCAATACAAGCTAGACATCATACGCAACATGCAACCACATATAATAGTGCCAAGTTAGAGCAAGCACCTGTGATGGTGGAGTAGGGGAGATGTGCTCATCATGTACACAGCTACGTTGACTGTCTAGCCTTGTGTTGTCTTGCGAATCTTGTTGGGAGGATGGCAGAGTAGAATCTGTAGAGAACCTCAGTTTCAGTTGCTCGGAAGGACCACTATCATCCAATGCCTTGCCAATTTCCTTCAGCTTTATTGATTTTGCATTGTGAGGTTATACCGACAAGAAAAAGAAATATCATTCGCTCTTCAGAACTCATTCACGCATGATACTGACGAACACTACTCTGATGAAAGGCAAAGTCATGATACGAGGATGGAATATCTACGAAAAATGGACGTCTTGACATATTCACACATATGATGTGGTAACTAAGCAGAAGGCACTTCAACAAATTAGAAACACTGCAAGACACCATATGGAAGGTGCAATCAATATCACTCTGCCAAGTTAAAACTGTCTCGTCATAGGTTGCATTCATCAAACTAGAAGCAATACATGCTAGAAATCATATTCAAGACGCAAACCAATATCACATCGCCAACTTAAAGGTGTCCAATCATAAGTGACTGATGCAGGATACACAAGAAGAGTAGTTTCATGTAAGAACATGGTGTGATAGATGATATAGTATGTACCAAAAACAGGAAAGCGTGTCATATTCACATGTATCATGTGTAAGCTAAGCGGATGCGATTTACACTAATTAGGAGCAATATGAGCTAGACACCATATGCAACATGCAACCAGATATCACATCGCCAAGTTAGAGCAAGCACCTTGGATGGTGGAGTAGGGGAGCGAAGACTTGGACCATGTAATGCACTATTAGTACAAGGAGAATCGGTACAGATGCTCCGTTTACGTTGCTGCAGAGGACCACCATCATCGCCTTCCTTACTATTTTCCTTCCTCTTTCTTGATTTTGCCTTGTCAAGTCAAACCCACAAGAAAAAGGAATAAAATTTGCTCTTCAGAACTTATTGATGCATGATACTAACGAACACTACTTTCATGTAAGGCAACCGCATGATAGGAGGATGGAATATGTAAGAAAAACAGGACATCGTGACATATTGACATGTATGATGTATAAAGTGTAAACTAAGCACAAGGTGCTTGAACTTGTTAGAATCGATGCAAGCTAGAAACCATATGAAAGATGAAACCAATATCACTCTACCAAATTAAAAGGGTGCCCTAACAAATGTATTTGACCAAATTAGAAGCAATACATGGCAACAAAGCTAGAAATAATATGCAATATGCAACGAATAAAGGTGACTCATCGTAAGTGATTGATGCAGGATCTGAGAAGAGAGGTAGTTTCATGTAAGAACAAGGTTACCACATAGATGTAGTGTGTACCAAAAATAGGAAGGCATGTCATATTCACGGTATAGTGTGTAAACTAAGCAGATGCAATTTACCCTAATTAGAAGCATTACAAGCTAGACAATCGTATGCAACATGCAACCACATATCACACTGCGAAGTTGGAGCAAGCACCTGTGATGGTGGTGTAGGGGAAGTGCTGTCTTCAGGTACAGAGCAACGTTCAATATCTTCATTTAGGATTGATGTTTCTTGAGAATCATGTGGAGAGGATGAAATTGCATTCTTTACAAGAGTATTGCGTCTCATATTAACCCACGCGCGTGACTGTCTCATCATAAGCGATAGACGCAGGATACACAAGAACAGTAGTTTGATGTAAGAACATGGTGTGATAGGCAGATGTAGTATGTACGAAAAACAGGAAGGCGTGTCATATTCACATGTATAATGTGTAAGTTAAGGAGATGCAATTTAATAAATTAGGAGCATTGGTGAGGGATACACAAGAAAAGTAGTTTGATGTAAGAACATGGTTAATAGAAAGACGTAGTACGTACCAAAAACATGAAGGCATGTCATATTCACAGGTATAATGTGTTAACTAAGCAGATGCAATTTACCCTAATTAGAAGCATTACAAGGTAGACACCATATGCAACATGCAACCACATATCACTGCTTTGCCAAGTAAGAGCAAGCACTGCGATGGTGGTGTGGGGAATTATGTGATCAACTAGAGAGCTACATTGACTATCTTCATTTAGCCTTGCTGTTTCTTGAGAATCATGTGGGGAGGATGACACGCACTCTTTAAACGAGTAGGGCGTCTCACAAGAACTCCACCCGGTGACTGTCTCATCATAAGTGATTGAAGAGGGATATAAAAGAGCATTAGTTTGATGTACGAACATGGTTAATAGACATATGTAGTATGTATCAAAAACAGGAAGGCATGTCATTATCAAAGGTATAATGTGTAAAGTAAGCAGATGCAATTTAACCAAATTGGAAGCAATACAAGCTAGACACCATATGCAACATGCAACCACATTTGACAGCGCGAAGTTAAAGCAAGCACCTAGGATGGTTGTGTGTGGAAATTGAGATCATCAACTGCAGAGCTACGTTTACTGTCTCCAACTGCTGACACTGCAATCTTTAGAGCGCTGAAACGCTTAGTGCTTATCTAGAGCGACTTCTGTCTTTTCTTTTGTGCATTCATCAACACTGCGTCAGAGTCTGAAATACCCATGCATAAAAAAACAATAGTGTGAGTATGGGTGAAGTGTGTGCACAATTAGTACAGTGTAAAGCTAGCAGATAGCAGGTCGGTGAGAAATAAATGACGGGAGACATATGATAGCTATACAACATGCATGGCACACTCAATTACTACATGATTATGAAAATAACAGTCGACTGAAAGCAAATAGGTCAGTCCATTTTTTCTGCACTGTCCGATGTACAAAGAACGGGCAGATCGCCTTCATCTACCTCCAGCCAGTCAGTGTTGACGATCTTCTTGGAAACGCCAGTGACCACCGGCCCAGTATTCCTCCCCTGCCTGCGCCCTCCCCTCGACCTCACCGCACCGCCGTTCTTGGCACTGCCCCCCGGCCATCCATTCAAGCCCCGCCGACCTCCAGATCGGGTGCAAGCAGCTCCTGCACCCCACACCCCTATGATAGACACCGATGCGCCGCTTCCCCGGGGAACAGGCGGACTAGGTGCTCCGCGCGCCTAAGCGGGTGCTGCTTCTTTTAATTGCGGTTCGACTGACCCTGAATTGAAATCCAGGCGGGCTACTGACCTCTAGCAAAGGTGAAATAGTAAAAGGGAGGAAACCATGTGCATTTAGTATCACGAAGAAGATGCAGTAAGAAGCGCTCAACTAGTTTCTTTCTCGGGATGAATACGGTGTGATCGGAGACGTAATATTTGCACGAATAAGGGAAGAGGAGTACCTCTTTCTGCTGGCGATCTTGTGTCCTCCTTACATTTTCCGACGATCTTGTTGTTCGCCGGAAACCAGAAGTTGTGGTGGACGGTGCAGCCTTGGACGAACCCATGGCTAAGTTGTTGAGTGTGGTGTGGTGGCCGTTTGTCGGCGGCGGGGAAGCAGATCCGAGGCGGCGAACGACGGCGTAGCGGGAACAGCTCCGGTGTGGTGGACGGTTGTGACAGTGGAGCCGCAGCAGTGAGGCGCAGGACGGCGTGGTCGGAGTGGTTCTGGTACAGCGCACATCGGCGTCGGCGTCGTGGAGGCAGCTCTGCCTCGGCTTCAGCTGCTAAGTCCTTGAGGGCGTTGCGGTTGCGGTTGCGTTGGACGACGATGTCGGGGTACCGGCTCCGGTGTGATGGAGAAGGGCGACGGTGGATTGGCCGCTATGGGGTGGAGGACGGAGGAGGCTGGGGTTTCACGGCTGGTGGAGAGGCGTATGCGCCACGGAGTATGAATGGGGAAACGAAGGGAGGCGGGGAAGTAACGGGGAACAATGTTTCGGTTTGAGACGCGCTTGTTTGAAATTTGGGGAAAGTTACAAACTTTGCCCCCATCTAAAATTTCGGACATATTGCGGGTTAGGGGTAGGACAGTCATGTCAGGTGTCCCAAATGTGGGCGGGATAGATTTCAGCCGAGCGCATGGGTGTTTAGGTGCCCACGATGTATGAATGCTTCTCGGAGGCGGTTGAGACTGGCGTCTTGGTGAAGTTGCAAGCCTACCCCGGTTTAGACCTTTGTACATCGGGCCGATAGGCTACATGGGCCAGAGTCAGGACAGTAATTTCCTACCACCAAAACATTACTCTCGCGCGGTTTCGGGTGACCAGAGGCCTATTTGGCGCTTCGTTCATGTCGGATTTCGGGTTCCAGCAGACCCTTGAGGTTCGAACACTGGGGTGCGCGCGGAGATCCGACCCTCCACCGTCTCGTACCTCGCCGAATCGCAGGGACCTAAACTACCAACGGAACAGCACAAGAGACACAAGATTTATACTAGTTCGGGCCACCGTTGTGGTGTAATACCCTACTCTAGTTTGTGGTGTGCTGGATTGCCTCTTGGGCTGATGAAGAACAGTACAAGGAAGAACAGCCTCACGAGGGTCTGTTCTTGGTGGGTGTGATGAACTGCTAGGTGGTGTTCCGTCGCTCTAGCTTGAGGATCGGGTCTGCTTTTCTCTGGATTCCAGATGCCCCTACCCTGTGGGTGGCTACTCCTATTTATAGGCGAAGGCCCTGGGCCTCTTCCCAAATATTGAGCGGGAAGGGCACCAACAATTGGCCATTTTGAAGGGGAACGGCGGGTACACTCATCCTGACTAAAGTTGGTCCTCGCGTGCCAAAGGCTCTGGTGATGACGGCTGCTTGGGATCCACGATGACTCCCTTCCAGCCGTTGGGGCTGGTCTTGGTCTTGTTGCACCGAAACGGATGCCTTTGCTTGATGCTCTCGCCTGTGTTTGCTCCCATTGCACCAAAGAGGAAAGGAGGACACTGCGCGGGCTGGCGCACGACTGGCGCCCTTGGTCGTCATGGCTTGCGTCATGGGCACCTCGCGAGGTACCCTTCCTTGAACTCTCCGCCTCCTCATGAGCCAGCCTGACGAGGCCGTGCCTGAGGAAGCTCCTCGTTGTCCGCCCTGCGAGGCTTGGCCCCTCGCGAGGGTCTTGAGCTTGCGTTGATGAAGATGGGCCGTCCTGGGCCTCCTTTGAGCCACGCCGCAGGCCGCAGGCAGGCAAGTCTGGGGACCCCCATTCCCAGAACGCCGAGAGTTCAATATTTGGGAGCAGAAGCATTAACGTTTTCGGTTCTCTTGAATTGAACTTTCAGGATTTTTCAAACTTCACAAACCTTTACTCTTGAAAATCCTAAAGCTGCGATTATTTTGGAATGGAGGGGGTACATTTTAATATACATTGTACACGAGTATATATTAAAAAATATGCAACTTACCTCAGTTCATGCATGGTTCCAGGTATAATCTCCTTGGTTGCAAAAAAGTTAGATATGCGTATGAATATATATAGCATGTTCAAACTCACAACAAAGATTGATGCCCCTTTACATCTAATTTACAAATGCCATTATCTCGGGTTCAAATAGATGAATGCACTTCCTATGAATTGAATCTTGAAACCCCTTTATGTTGAATTCGACATGTATTTTATTTCATAGCTAGCAATTTGGAATGTATCCATGCAAGTGACAAATGTGTAAAGTGCTTCACACTAACAACATGGAGTGCACTAATTAATGTTTATATATGAATTGCAAAAGCATCCATTGCCTGTATTTCAAACCGCTCTCACTCTATGGATCGATAATATAAAATAAACACATGCACATGCTAGAATTCAATAGAGTATGGGTGTCTGATAGACCGATTTTCGTCCATACGCAATTTTGCAAAATTCATGATCTCATCCAAAAATAATAATGCCATTTATATTTTAATTTAATGCGTAGAACCGCCTTTTACACATAGATGCACTATTCCTCGCCCCGCTCTCACAAACGCGTTATATATCTCTCTATCTAACGCATAAGTGCACACACTTTATATGCATCGGCATTTCTCTTTCACACATGCTCACAATCTCTCTCAGGGTGTCGGGGTGTCTCACGCACATGCTCTCTCTGCTTTCTCTCTCTCTCTTCGACTACTATGTACCAGTCTTTTCACTAATATTAGTTTGAAAACACTTTTTCTCTCACATGCATATATACACATGCACGGTCTCTACTAGCCCTCTATACGCACATATATGTGCCTACGTGTCTCCCGCACACACATTATCTTTAGGCCTCTGTCGCACACATTGCCCCCCCCCCCCGGACACACCTCTCTAATAGTAGTCGGCAGATATGATTTCATCATATCATTCGGTAGGAGATCCCTGGTTGTTAGGCTGGATGGTAATACGAGGCAAAGTTTTACCCTAGTTCGGATCAGACACTTGCAGTTGAAGAAAGAGCCTACTCTGCATGCGTATATTAGTGATAGGGGTGTGTACAAAGTACACGTGAATACTGTGCATTGTGCGTGTGTGTATACTATCGACGAACTAGCCCCGAGCTTGTATAACATACTAAGGGCCTAGGGTTACAAATCATATATAGTCGGCTTATCACTAGTGGGGATAGAGTCCTCCGCGACTCTGGTAGCTTCGTGTTGTACGCCGAGTCCTCCACATGGGTCTCTGTATAACACGTCTCGGTCCAACCTATATGTGGCGCAGGATGGAACCGACCCATGAGTCTTCATGTTGACCAACCACAACTAGAAATGATGTGCCCACCACACTACACACGCAATCAGCCACTAAGAAAATAAGCATATACAATAGTACAACGGTATCTAACTCACGATACGTCTCCATATTTTGTTGATGACACTGACGGACTTTGCATTTGATGCGCGTTCGTATTTTGTTGACGACACTTACGGTCATTGTATTTGAAGCGAAAGCACCATATGGTCACCGGACTTGAATAAGCTCATCACGGTCACCACATACATTTTGTCGTGCTAACCAACATGTGGTTGGATGGTTAGAGGACAGTGGTTTCTCGAGCCCACCAAGGTTAATGTCCCGGTGCTTGCATTTATCTTGTGTTAATTTCAGTATTTTCCGGCGATGTACGTTTAGTGGGAGGAGACGTTCCACTCGACTACGAGGCACCTATGGTGACTTCATAAAATCTCAAGATCATGTAGATGAAAAGTCGGTCGACCGACGTGTAGCCTCACCCGCACATACACATGCACGCACGCAAAGACACGCACGCATGTAGGCGTGCAACACCGAGACGCATACATAACGCATACACACGCACGCATCTTTGGCGTGCAACACCGCACGCATACATGCACTCACGAACACACGCACGCACGCACTCCATGCATGCAACATCAAACGCACCCTTGCACGCACACAACACTCGCACGCGCATGCACACAGCACACGACGCAAGACACAAGCTCAACCTATACGTGCATGCACCCTTTGTTAAGGACATGGATTGTTACGGGTATTAATCAATCTTATCCGTGATAAGCAGAACATTGATGTTTGCATCGGTCTTTATGAATCACAACGTATCGAAAGGGCTATCAACATAGTAGGCTTAACTACATGAAAAAGATGATGTCACACTCAATGAACAATCATCGGTTTATGAAATGCCCGCTTCTGACCGCCCTGGCCCACCAAAGGTTCCTCTGCTGCGCGCTGCCTACGTTGGGTTACTAACATGCAGGCCATGAACCCAAAGAGCCCACACGTCAGTGGACGAACAGCGTGGTGTCCTAGGTCAGAGTCGAGGGCGCCACTCGCGGCACGCCCGGCTGAACACGCCTCCGTGCCGCATTCAAATGCCTCCATGAAACCCGCCCGTGTGGAAGCCGAGAAACCCACTCTGGACACACGTCCGTTCGTGACCGGGCCGGCGTTAGGCTAGCCATAGTGGGGGTAACATAACCGGTAACATGCACTTGGGACTAGCAAACATGCTTATGTGGCAAACAATTAAATAAGAGAGAGAGGGTTATAGTAACATAGGTAGATACCGTATCATGTTAAATGCTATACTACTTTGTGTCATGCTTGGCAATAAATATGGTATTCTATGATACTACTTTATGATACTATGCACTAAGGTAGTATCATATGCATGATACTAGTATATATTACTCCCCACTATGAGTAGCCTTAAACGCAATGCCGGCCGAGCTCCTCCCGTCCACCGTCTATTTAATCTCCTATTTAAACGAGGCCAAACGCCGGCCAAGAATCGCACACCTCCGCCGCTCCCCTATCTTCTCCACCATTTTGTCCACTCTTACAATGGCTTACGAAGAGTAGTTATTCCGCATCCAAGCCGACTGGGTAGCCCACCGGATACGAGCTATGCAGCTCGCTGATCCACCTCCCTCCCCTTGCCCGACGGAGCCAGTTGCCGCCCCAAGCTGGTGCGCGGTTCAGCAACTCGCCACTCCAGGCCAGCTCGACGAGGAGCGGCGCACGAGCATCGTTGCTGCCGTCCATGCTGCCGCCTCGTACCGCGTCTCCCGTTTCTGTGGCCGAGACTCCCATGCCGGCGGCCGTGCCATGCAAGCAAAGAATGAAGCTTGGTGCGGCCGAGAGCGACGAGTCGGTTGCTAGCGCCTCAGCGTCCGCCGCCATCATCGAGGAGAAGTAGAACACGGGAGGCCGCCGCCGCTTGGGTCCCATGAAGGCCACCGCGGAGGCGACGCCGGCGTACACAGCAGGTGTCTTGTCGGATCCTTTTGTTGCGAGGACCTTCATCGACCCCGCATGGGCTCCACGGAAGAGGTCAATGTTAGGATGAACTCGAGCCGGTGCCGGCCATGGCGAAGTAGTGGCCGGTGATGAACTCGAACCGGTGCCGGCCACCTTCATCTTCGGCACTAGCCAATGATATCAGTTGGGCAGTGAGGAAGCGAGCCGTCCTTTGCGCTGAAGCATGTACCTCCGGGGCTCCCGGCAGTCCGGTGATCGTGCTGCCGGACATGAGTAACAGAATCGATCGGCGGGCGACCATTTAGGCCAGGTATTATATACCTGTGCTGTCCAGAACTAGCACCGTGTAGTTCATTTGAATGTAATGAAATCCATCATGTTTGTGTGAAAATCCAGTATTTTATATGATTTCCGTCGTTGTTTATATGAAATATCAGTTTGTCTACGTGTTTGCGTGAATTTCGTCCGGTTGGTTGATTTGCTGTCATAATGTGTGCGGCTACGGTTGGATGGCGTAATTTGCGGGTCGCCGGTCAGTCTGCGGGCAGCTCGGGCGGCGTTGTGGGACAAAAAAACACAGCTCGTGCGAGCTCGTGACCAACGTGCGCGCTGGAGGATGCATGACACCCGAGCCATTCCTCGTTCATCGGTGGCAAAGGCACCGGTGGACAAAAGGTTCACCAATATTTTGGCTATCCCGGGCAAGATCCAAACAGCCCCTCCAAATAGATTCAAATCCCTCGTTCGCCGTGGAATTTTGCCATGTGTTGTTTTCATGGACTAGCAAGATGCCCGTGCATTGCACGGAACATCAAGATGCATTTTTTTTACAAACTCCCACATGCATGCAAGGGATAATTACTGTCCTCCTTTGCTAGTACCACGCGGCAAACACCATTAATATTGCATCGATTAGTGTTAGTGGCCTTGTATATCTGCAAATTGTAATTTTGATAGTGGCCCCTTGTATATAAAAATGGAGGGAGAAATATGAGAGATAAGGTGAGGAGGAGTGGGGTGTGGTGCCGTGGTGGTGACTGGTGGTCGGACTGGGCGGAGGCATGGGGATGGACGGCGCATTATGTCTAGGTTTGTATCTCTCTCACACACACCCATGTAGGTGGGGACGTGCCTGAAGAGAAGAGGTGCATACGGCGCACGTACTCCCGTCTCTTTCCCAACCACACCAGCTGGTACACGGTGGAGCTCATTTCTGTATGAAAAAGGCAGCCCACGTGGTAATTTGGCACGATGTCTTGGTTGTCCACTTGGTGGAGGGAGGATCGTCTACCACAGGCGAACAAACAAATTGCGACTTGACGCGTTATGTTAAACTAAAAAAGAGGCAAACCATGTGGGGCCTACCTTAGAGGCAAGGCTCTATACCTTTGGAGTACTTTTGATGTGTCCCGTCAACTCGCAGTAACAAGGAGAAACTTGCTTAGTACACGTCTCCCCGCCCATGGGCGCGGTGGCTCGCAGGATGAGGTGAAGCTTACTACTATCAGACGACTTTACGCCCGCTCCCTCGCCCACGAGCGCGGTGGCTTGCAGCACGAGGAGAAAATTTTACTACTCCCTCCATTTACTCCTCGTCCCTACTACGTACTTTGGTTAGTACTCCCTCTATTTACTTATACAAAGACACTATAAACAAAATACATTTTGAATCTATACAAGGCCACAAATAGTGATCGAGACAAAAGTTACTACTCCCTCCTTTCCAGTTTATGGCTCAATTTCAAAATCTCTCCAACCAAGGTAGACGGTGAGTGGTCGAATTAATTTCATAGTTTGCACAAGTAATTAGCACGCTCGTTTTTCTCAAGAAGTTATGTTTACCGAGGCATTAATTAGAACGAATGCATGAATGACCACTAAATTTCCATGAACTTGTACATGCATTGGTTAGTTTCCTCTTGACATTGCTTGCGTCGGGTGATCTAACGCACCTCGAAATCCAACATGTAATGGTACTACTACTAGGTATAGTAGAATTGAGACTAATCAAACGGAAAAATGTATGTTTTTTAGATGAGCCCTATAAACCCTAGTGGGTAATGCATCTCAGAAAAAACAGATTTTTCCAAAAGTAAGTCGCTCCCTTTCATGAATTCTGTAGTATACTCCTCCGTCGACGCTCCCTTTCATGAATTCTGTACTTCCAGTCACCGACATGTGGGACATATAGCAACCGGGTCAATGTGTCAAGCACCAAATAACAGTGCAGAACAGTAGGGTGGACGCAACCCACTCATACCGGCCCAGTAGTAGTAATGAGAAATGAGACGTCTAATCACAATGCCGCACCTTCCCAGACGGACGAAGCAACCATTATTTCACACTTCGGTCCGCTATCATCTCAAACCACGTACTAGTATTGCTTCTGCCTCAAGAGGGACACACGCATCGCATTGGTACATCATGATCGCTCGGTAAAATCACCTCATTTTTACTATACTTCCTTCGTATCAGTTTACTACATGGCATGCACGTTGTTCTAGGTTGAGAATTTAACTGGCTATATATGTGATGAACAGTACTCTAGGCTTTTAAAAAATGTATAATTTTGTATAGTAGTACTATTGATGGATTGCGCCATGGAGCAAAAATTGAAATTAAAAAAGGTGGTACATATAGAGAGCGCTCGTCGCCAAATTATGCATATAGTATTATTAAAGAAGCTAGTAAGTGCTTAATTGGGGTGCTAAATTATTAAAGAAATACTAGTAGTATGTACATACTGAAGAGTTAAAGTAACGAGAAGAAACATAACATAGTTCTGTTGGGGGCTCAGCACAACACACCCCTCAAATTAAACTAAGCACACCTGAAATTAAATTATGCAACTAATTCGGTAGACACTGCATTAGAAGTTTAGAACCGCCATGAGCAACGACACTGCCACCTTACTCGGAGTCCTCGTCCACGTCCTCGACTTCGTCCTTGTCCCTCTTCCTCTTGGTTGATACTTCTTTGCTTGAACCACACACTTGGCTGTTGCTCTTCATCCAACCCTTGTAGATATTGAAACAAAGGTAGCCATCTATTGCAGCATAGTGGATGTGGTCTATATCTAGTACATTCTGCTGCCATGCATGACGATGAAACGTGTAATGAGGTTTCTCCAGTTTACGGTACGAAGGATGAACCATGGCTCCTGCCAGGGTTAGCATTGAAGGCTGACGAGAGGGCACCAACCGATTCTTCTAGAGGTCGAAGGGGTTGCCTACAATGAGGCCTATCCGACCAAGGACTTCTTCGTCGTTCTTAAAGTTTACAGTAACGAATTTCACGGTTTTGTCCTTGAGGAAGTTCTTAAAATCCTGGCACTCAACGTCAGCATGGCATATGTGGTAGACCAAGCAAACGTTATGTACGCAAACCTGGATCAGAGCGGGCTTCTTCCTATCTTCGTTCTTTATATCCTTCTCTCGTCCCACGATTGTGGTGTACTCAACATCTAGCCCAGCGACCCACTCATCATGTGAGTTTTTGAACATGCGTCTGAAGCGAGAAAGGCATCCTTTCACCGTCGCGGAGAATGCGGGTGTAGATGACGTCGAACTCATCGCCGGTGATGGTTCTAACCTTGTACTCACCGCCGATCGGGGAGATTTGGGACGCCATGGATTTGGGAGGAGGGTTAGGATTAGTGGAAGTGCCCTAATGTGAATGGACGGGACAACTAGGAGCGAACCGCCGTAGTATTAGAGGATGTGCGGGGACGAGTAGGAGCGAACTGCCAGCGTGCAAACGGCAGGGTAGTGGCTTTCCATTCTCCAATGATACGGGCTTCCGAGAGCCCTTGGATCGGAGATTGAACGGTTGCATGGCGTGATTCTAGACCAATGGGTGAATATCCTATCCTGGAGGGTTATTGTGCAAATTTTAAGCAACTTAGCATGCGATCATTTGATCTCAGATCCAAGGGCTGCCAGCAGCCCGTATCATGGTCGCGCCTACCACGACCGTCGCGTCGCATTTCAGCGGTCGCGCCTCTTGGAGATTTAACACGGTGCGTTAGGCTATCCGATGTTGGCATGTCATACATAGTCATCACTTAGTCACTCATACTACAACAAGGTTGACTATAAGGTTGGCTATAAGTGTATTTTTTTACTCCTCTCTATCTCTTTCTTCGTACTCCCTCCGTCCCATAATATAAGAACATTTTTTACACTAGTGTAGTGCCAAAAACGTTCTTATATTATGGGACACAGGGAGTACTAGTATTTATTGCATTTGCCAAGGAGTGAACTCTTCCAATGAAATGGTGTTGCTAAGTTTGCTTCATTTAATTAGCTATAGACTCAAAATTGTCTTTTCACCTAGGTACACATGCTTAGCACCTGCTTTCTTCCTTGGGTCACCAAACTAGTCTCTCTCTTCTTGATTAACTTGCCACATCGGACTTTATGCCTATGTGGCAAGTCAAGCACCTGTAGGGAGCAAGTACAATAGTGCGCTTTACATGGCATTTTTGCATATGTGGAGGAAAGAGAGGCAAGGAAAAAGTGGAGAAGTGGGCTCTCATGCAAGAGCCAGCCTCTACTACTACATGGTGGAGCATTGGGAGAGGCACCTGTATGGAGGTGGTCAGAATCAGGAGACTCCACGCCATCAGAGCGCCTTGATTAAAATGATAATGGCAAGTCAAATCACGGGGCCCCACCTGTCCAGCAGTAACTCACTGTCAAATCACACAGCCCTACGTTTGCAGCAGCCTACTCCCTCGTCTTCTCGCGTCTCTGTCGAACCGACTAGGCGGAACTGCCCCGCCTACCGCGCAGGAAAAGCCCCGCCCTCGACTTTTAAATACAACAACTCCCTCTGTCTAAGTGAGTAAGTCATCTTACGAAAACCAAATAATCCCAAAATACTAAGGCGCGGTGTATTAACTTCTACCTCGTTTCTTGTTTGTTCACATATCAACCAATAAGAATCCAATGATATACTTTTTGTGACATAGTAACGCATATTTAGTTAGTCAAATGGATGACCTAGAACTACGTGCAGGCCCTATAAACCGAGAGCCCACAAATAAATAACCGAGATCGAGAGGGTAGTTCAGCACGTATCTTTTTAGATCAATATAGTCGGGATTCACCAAGGAGCAAAACCAAGTGGTAGGCTGCTCCTGTCATGTTGGCGTAGCAACTCAAGTGGTCGATCCGCATACGAAATGGCGACACACTTAACAGGACCCTTTGGCAGACATGTGGCTCATCCACCGCCTTGTTCCACGTGCGATGCACCAAATCACGATTCGAGCAGCGGTTGGAATTGGAGGCACCCGGTCATAGCGTCAAAGATGGTAGAAAATGAGCGATGAGGGGTCAAATCACAAAGCCCCACCTTTCCCGCATTAAGCTGGATGGACGAAGCAACCATCATTTCACTCTAGCACGCAAGAGCATAAAGAAAAGAGAAAACAATGATGTGTGCGGCAGCTACCTAGGGTAGGGGTCTCCATTACAGATCCTTTTTTTAAAGCACCTCCACTACAAATCAGCTTCTCCCTCATCCTCTTGAAGAAAACCGATGATGAGTGCGGCGGTAGGGTTTGTAGGAGTACTACGTCTTGGGCCACGCGTCGTAATAAACGGGTTCGAGTCGACGCCTTAAATATGTGTGGGCCGCTTGGTTTTACGGGAACGAGGCAGCATTTTGGGTTCGAGGACCAGTGGAGATATAGCATGTACAAAAAATTGTGGACGTAGGTTCGACCGAAAGGCAATGATGCATGGGCCCTGCATTTTGATATACCCGGGGCCACGTGAAATTTTCTACTCTACTCAAAACTAGTAAGGTACACATGTATTGAACGCATGAGATTTCGAAACGAAATTATGAATAAATACACACTATAGCATGTAAAGCTTTGAGTCCTATATGCACAATGTAGATGTTCGTTTAGTTCTTATAGTTCATCTCATTCAAAATCAATTAGTTTTATAAAAATGTTAAGATTCATGGGGTTGTGCATTGTAAATCATAAAGTAAAAAAACAAATAATGACAATTCATTTAGAAAAAATAATCAATTATGATACGTAAGATTCTAGAACAAAGGAGAAGTGCTTGTGTTTTGAGGTTTGTGCATTATGCTTAAGTTCAACCATGGAGTCTTCTAAATTGTACATGTGGCAGATCTGGTGGAATGTTGATGATATCCAACGGCCAGTAGTGCTCGGATTTGCCCATCTCTGCACTGTCGGGTTAGCTTCATCCAGCGACCATCTTTCAAAGTTATTGGCACACTATATAGTTCTTGTGCCATAGTTGCATGTTGTCGGCATTCTGGGAACGGGGGTACCTAGGCATGCCTGCCTGCGGCCTGCGGCGTGGCTCAAGGGGTGGCCCAGTACGGCCCATCTTCATCAACACAAGCTCAAGACCCTCGCGAGGGGCCAAGCCTCGCGGGGCGGACGACAGGAAGCTTCCTCAGGCGCGGCCTCGTCAGGCTGGCTCACGAGGAGGCGGAGAGATCAAGACGGGGTACCTCACGAGGTGCCCATGGTGCAAGCCATGACAACCAAGGGCGCCAGCCCACGCAGTGTCCTCGTTTCCTCTTTGGTGCAAAGGAGGCAAGCGCAGGCGAGAGCATCAAGTAGAGGCAACCATTTCGGTGCAGCAAGACCAAGACCATCACAACGACAGGAAGGAGGTCATCGTGGAGCCCAAGTCGGCGTCACCACCAGAGCCTTTGACAGGCGAGGACCAAATTTAGTCAGGATGTGTACTAGATGTTCCCCTTCAAAATGACCAATTGTTGGTGCCCTTCCCGCTCAATATTTGGGAAGAGGCCCAGGGCCTCTGCCTATAAATATGACTAGCCTCCCACAGGGTAGAGGGATGGGAGAGAGGATCCGGAATCTAGAACAGAGCTAGAGATCGAGCAATCTAGAGAGAGAGAGAGAGCGACCGAATACCCCCTAGCAGTTCGTCGCACCGGCCAAGAATAGACCCTCGCGAGGCTGTTCTTCCTTGTATTGTTCATCATCAGCCCCTGAGGAAATCCACCACACCACACACTGGAGTAGGGTATTACAACACAATGGTGGCCCGAACCAGTATAAACCTTGTGTCCCTTGTGTTGCTCTTTGTGTAGTTTAGAACCTTGCAAGGCGACGAGGTGCAGGTAGGTAGGGGGTGAGATCTCCGCGTGCACCCCAGAGTTCGAACCTAGAGGGTCTGCCGGAACCCGAAATCTGACATTTGGCGCGCTGTAGGGGTGCACTGAACTGCCGTCTTCCGCCGACCTGTTCCTCGCCGCCCATCGCATCCATGTCAGGCGCTCGTCGGGCCCGCGCCGAGCGCCGGGCCGCTCTCGCCACCCGATTTTCTTTTTAAGTTATACATGCTGAGTTACAGGTTGGTTTAGTCTATTGTATCATGCCTCTAATTCTGCTACATAATCAGGTGCTGGAGGAAATGTAGGATAATATATCTAATCATATTATATGCTTTACTTACAATGGTATCTGCTCAGTGTAGCCATTTGCTCATGAACTGTAACGTTCCTTTTTACAGAAAATAGAGAAGATTGGGACAACAAATTCGCCCAGACGGCCCCCGTCGGCGGCCGCCCCCGCCGTTCCCCGTCGGCCGCCGTCAACGCCGCCACTGGCCCGGTGTGGAACGAGCAGCAAGCATCGTCCCAGCATCCGTCCATGAGGCGAGACGGCCGTACCGCCACTCCTTCACTCGCCCCAGCTGGTTCTTCGTCTCGCGTGCTCCGCGCGCCCATGGAGGCTCGAGCCGCGCTCATCGCGGCAAACGAGCTCCTGCGCTACCACCCCGTTGATGACGTCTACGAGGAGTGGTTTGACCGCGTCGCCGAGCTCATCCGCGCCGCAAGGGGCTCCCCCACGCCGTCCTTCTCACTACACCACGCCCCGCCTTGCGCGGGCGATGAAGTTCCGGGGGCGCCTCAGCCGCCTCCCCCTCAAGAAGGCGCCTTGGCCCCAAGGCGCGTGGCCCCTGGGTGGAACCCACTCCGTCCGGCACCAGCGCAGCAAGAGCAGAGCTGTCAAGAGGTCCCTCGCCCCCAAGAAGCTGCCCGAGTGCTCCCTGCACCGGCCCACGATCAAGGCGCTCTGCTCCAAAGCATGCTAAGACCTCAGCGCTGCTCCTGGCGCAGCGCATGGGGACCCGCAAGACCAAGCTCTCCGTCACCAAAGGCCTCCCGTGGCCACTGCAGGCTGCCGCGCCTTCACCGTCGAGCTACGCAGCGTCACGTGGCCCGGCAAGTTCAAGCCAGACCTGCCTCCTCGCTACGACGGCACGGCCGACCCTGCGGAGTTCCTCCAGCTTTACGAGCTGGGCATCGAAGCCGCCAACGGGGACGAGAAGGTCATGGTGGCGCTCAAGGACGGTGCCCGCACCTGGCTCCTGAACCTGGCTCCTGGCACGATCTCCTCCTGGGACAAGATGCGCACCCGCTTCATCGCCAACTTCCAAGGCACTCACGACCGACCTCCTCCCGTGAGCGACATGCACCGCATCAAGCAGCAGCCAGGAGAAACCCTGCAGAAGTACATCCAGCGCTTCAACAACGCACGCCTCAAGATTCCCATGTTGACCGAGGAGGCCATCATCTCAGCCTTCTCCAACGGTGTGCGTGACGTCAAGATGAAGGAGGAGCTCGCGATGCATGAAGACCTATGCACATCCTTGGAGCTGTTCAACTTGGCGACCAAGTGCGCCAGGGCAGAGGAAGGACGCCTTTCCCTCCTCGAGCTGCCAGCTGCTGACCCAGAAGAGAAGAAGCCCAAGGTCAAGGACGTGAAGCGCAAGGGGGCTGCCGTGCTCGCGGCAGAACCAGATACCAAGCGAGGCAGAGATCAGCCCGAGTCTTCCAAGGGCAGCCGGTACTATGTGTACCACGACCTCCACACCCACAACACCAACGGGTGTCAAGAGCTCAGAGCCGTGCGAGAAGGGCGAATCGGTCGACGCCCCGACCGCAACAATCGAGGCTAGGACAGAGGAGGAGGAAGAAACACAGCATGCTGGGAAGACCGCGGCCCTCGCCAAGGGTGGCGCGACCGACCTCGCGAGGACCACTAGCAGGATCAGCCTCGCAAGGGAGGCTGGAGGGATCAGCCTCGCGAGGATCGCCCGCAAGGCAACGCAGGCCTCCCTCCTCTGCCACCGCAACCAAGGAGAAATGAGGACCATCATCAGGACGAGGGGGCTGGGGGCTTCCAGGAGCAGCGCACGATCGCTTGCATCCTGGGCGGAGCTCAAGCCCCAGCCTCTCAGCGCATCTTCAAGCAGTTCGCCCGCGAAGTGAATGCAGTCCTCCCCAAGCTCGAAGCCACGCACCCTCTTAGGTGGTCAGCGTGCGCCATCATGTTCAGCTCAGTGGATCAACTCAAGTGTGCGGCCACAGCCGGAGTCCTCCCGATGCTTTCCTCCCCAATCATCAGCAACATGCAAGTCACCAGGACCCTCATTGATGGCGGAGCATGGCTCAATGTCTTGTCCGTCGAAACGTTCAACAATCTCCAAGTGCCGTACAATCAGCTACAACCAACCAAGCGTTTCTCCGGAGTCACCGATGGCTCCACAGTTCCGATTGGGCAGGTCCGCCTCCCTGTCACCTTCGGGGCGCGCGGCAACTACCGCACCAAGCTCATCGACTTCGACGTCGCCCACATTCGCCTGCCATACAATGCTATCCTCGGGTACCCAGCTCTGGCCAAGTTCATGGCCGTGACTCATCATGGCTACAACGTCCTCAAGATGCCGGGAAGCGGCAGAGTCATCACGGTGCCTTGTGAGGAGAGGGACGCAGTGTGCTCCCTGGAGTGTGCTTTTCAAGCCGCGTCACTTGAAGACCCAGATCGCAGGAGCGGGAGGCTCCCCGAGGCTGCTCCCATGAAGAAGAAGACATCGCCTGGCCCGGCCCCTCAGGAGGCAGGCCCCTCGGTTTCCGCGCCTGTTCAGGGGGCACCTCCTTCTGTCGCATAGGAAGGCGCGCCCGGCGCCCTCCTCGAGTAAGGCTCGAGGGCTCTCTCCTGGAGGGCCACCGACCTTGCTAAGATCACGAGGGAGGCACTTGGGCACCACTTGGAGGTGTGTTTCAAAGCACGTTTCCCTCAGGAAGGAGCGAGGCAAGGAGGGCCAAACCATCAGTAGTTCGTCAGCAAGATCATTCAGGAGCTGCAGAAGTCAAGAGTCATGAGTGGCAACCGCCGCTTACCCGCCGTAGCTCCCCATCCAGGCGAGGATGGCGGGCTGTGCGTCTGCATTGACATACCAGGGCTCAACCGAGCCGCCTCTCGGGAGCGCCTCTGGCCCTCACGCGTGGGGCGTTGTGAAGGTCCACCCAACAGCTACGTTCGCATGCCTTACGGTTTGCTAAATGCGGCTGCCACGCGCCAGCGCCTCATGAGGAGCATCCTGGAGGCTCAAGAGGCCAGGCGTTCCACAGTCCTGGCGGAGATGGAGATGGTCCGCGAGGAGCCACCAGCGCCTCCGGAGCCTCCCGAGGCTCCTGGGCCTGGGGGCTCGTGAAGATCGGCTTCCGCAGCCCACGACGTCCGCTACTTCAGCATCCCTTCGTCTTCAACGTTATCAGGTGACATCCTTTGAGTTTCATTTTCAGCTGGGAGCGCCCCCAGGGCTGCATCATTCCTGTGCAGCGTGGTTCCGTCCCTGCAGCGTGTATCCCTTTTGCTTCATGTTCCTAGCTTACTTTATTGGGGGCGCCCCTCGGGCTGCATCATCCCCATGCCACTCGGGCCAGACCCAGCGGCATGTACCCCTCTTGCATTTATTCGGGTCGTGCCTTTGACCCATCATGTTTGTTATTTGGTGCCTGTCCGCGGCACCCCTTCTTCCTTCATATCGGCCGCTTGCACGTTAAAGGGGGGGTACCTGAGCATCGCGACTCATGGGCTCCTACTGGCTCTCCAGCCCTCACCCTACCGTGCCAGCCATGTGTCAGGGGGGGCTGTACACGCCCCGGGGGCTCCTCCCGGAAGGGAGCTCCCTCCCACGCACCAGTGGAAGCACCATGCTCCGCGCTGGCTGACGACACTGCCGAGGAGCGGCTATGCCCGTACACATACGGAAGCGCTAGGCTCCGGCCGGTGATAAATAATCGAGGGTGGCCCCGACCAAGATCAACCTCAGTGGAGCCCAGAGCTCAATGTCCGGCCTCATCGCAACGCCTCCCCTTGGGAGTGCCGCGTGAGGGAGCTGGGCACGGGCGACGCCTGGTCACGCCAGACGACGCTTTCCAGCCAGGCCCCTCGGGCCTGGTTCGTCACGCCCCTCCCGAGCGGAGCAAAGGTACAAGGCCGTTTGAGCGTCAAGGGGACTCCCGAGCATCGCGACTCAGGAGCCTAACTGGTCACGTAGCCCCTCACCCCTTAGTTCCGAAAGGCTAACGGCGGTTGAGGTATGCGCGCGGCCGGGCTCTGCAGACGTAGATTGGTAAATTCACCCGTACATCTCACCTCCCTACTTGCTATTCGCGCGCCAAGGGGGACTCCTGAGCATCGCGACTCAGGAGCCTAACTTGTCACATAGCCCCTCACCCCTTGGTCTCATCCTGGTTTCCGGTCGGGGCTAACGGCGGCTGAGGTATGTGCGGGGCCGGGCTCTGCCGGCGTAGAACATAAGCAAGTAGGAAGGAAAAGCACAAATCTCAAGGAATTCAAAAGCAAATATTACAGTCCATAACTGTTTTCACAACGCCAAACGCAAGTTTAAACGCCTCCACGAGGCATGATGCATGTTGCAGGAGCTGAAAGCAGGACAGGAGCCACAAAGGAGTCACTTGTTGGCAGCACTGTCGCCGGCGGCGAAGCTGTGCTGGGCGGGTTCGCCTCGTGAAGCCTCAGGACCGGCAGTGCCTCGCTCCGGCTTGGTGCTGAAGGCCCGGAACTTCGCCAGCAGAGCCTCCCCTCGACCCTTCACGGCCTCGGCAGCGGCAGCAACAAGCTCGCCGCTCACGGGCTCCAGCAGGCTGTCGAGGTCGATGTCGGGGTCGCGAAGGTAGATGTGGGTAAGGACGCGCGTCAGCGCTGCAGAAGACAGGACACGCGCCTCGGCCTCCGCCGTGGGGCCAAGGCCAAGGGTGACATCTTCAAGGGCGCGGATCAGGAAGGGAAGCAGCTTGGCAGGGCCGTCCTCGGCGCCGGCCAGTGGGCTTTCCAGGCCGCTGTCGTAAAGCGACCACAGCAAGGAGCGAGCCTTCGCCTCCATCTCCGCGAAGGCCACGCGGTCCTCGGCGAGGACCCGTGCCTTGCCGTCTAGCTCGATCCTCTTCGCCTCCAACTCCTGCTCCAGCGCGCCCAAGCGGTCACGGCGCCAGTCAAGCTTGGTATCCCGGTCCTTGGCGGCCGCCTCACGAGCTTTCATGTCCTCCTCCTTCTCTTGGCGGACGCGGGCCTCCTTGGCAAGCTGGTCGCGCAGGCCCTGCAGCTCGCTCTCCAGCGCCTTGAAGTGACCTCGGACATCGGCTACCTCCCCCAAGGCGGCGTCGCGAGTGGCCTTCGCCCCAAGGACAACCTGTTTCTCCTCGTTGCAAGCTGTCGCGGCCTGAACCAGTGCCGCTCGAATCGAAGCATCAGAGCGAACCCAGCCGGAGGCCAGCTCCAAGCGTCCGGCCACCAAGCGAGGGTCGGCGCCCAGAAGATCTTGCCGCAGCCGGTCCAGTTCAGCGGCAGCATGATCCAGGATAGTGGATGGAGTCGAAGAGACAACAGTTGGCAGAGTAGGAGGAGAGGACGGCAGCGTAATCACAACACCATGAGCTGGGGCCTTCTGCGCCCCGACGACTGCGGCAGTGGCATCAGGCAAGGATACCTTGGGAGTCGCTTGAGCCATGGGGGCTGAGCTCGCCCCAGCCAGCTCCGCCAGGCCTCGCGAGGATGACCGGGCAGGAGAGGCCCGTGTATTGCCGTCGCCTTCTTTCACGGACGGAGGCGCTGCCCCAGACGAAGCCTCAGGAGCTCCCTTCAGCTTCTTCGCCGCAGGCGCCAGCCTAGCCAAGGAATACAGATATCAAGCCCCAGCGACAAAGCAAGGAATAAAACAAGAATCTAGCACTTACTGGTCATCGCTCGTGGGCTCGAGCAACCTCCGGCCGAACTTGAAGCCCGAGAGCCGGCTGCAGGGATCAGCCTCAAGAGGCTCGGGAGCAGGAGGCGCGTCTGCAGATCGCCCCGTAGCCAGGGCAGACCCACGGGACCAGCCCGCCCTGTCCTTCTTCGGGATCGAGGCAAGCTCGCCGCCCGCAAGACATCGCCATCCTCATCGTCGTTCGCAAGAGGCGGAGAGCGCGGGACCTGTGCCGGGGGAGGGGCGTTCTCGACTCCCCGTCGGTCGCCTCGGAGTCAGGCCCCTCTCCCTGCTCCTCTTCTTCCTCCTCTCTGCTGGAGTCGCCGGAGGACACGTTCACCGTCGCCAGGGCTGCCGTGTCCTTGGGAACCTCCGCGGGCACAGGCCCGTCCCCGTTGAAAGCAGGCATGGAGTCCACCACCTGCTCCCAGTCATCTCGAAGGAACAGGGGTACATGAGCGCCCTCTGGCCTCGCCACGTCTCCCCCAACCAAAGATTGGAGGACCGCGGCCAGATTTTCGTCGGCCAAGACTACGGGGCTCGGGCGAGGCCTGCACAGCGGAAGCGAGTACTGACTAAGCGGGGCCACCCGGTCCTCCAGGAACTCCCTCAGGAGCGACGCCCCGGTCAGCGTCGCCGTCGCCATGTTACCCGGCCACAGGTCTGTGTTCATCTTCTCCAGCACTGGCTTCGCGCGAGGATCCACGAGTTCCGCGCGAGACCAATCGTCGATGGGTGTGGGCTACTCCGTGGGCAGAATCAGCCGACGATGGATGCTCCCAACATCTACCATGACCCACTTGCTCCTAAAGCCTTCAATCCTCTTCCCGGGCTTCGAGATAGCGTTGGAGCTGCCGTACGCGACAAAGCTCGCGCACACGGAGATAGACCCGCGAGAGACTCGGAGGTAGAAGAAGTGGCGCAGCAAGGCCACTGAGGGCTGCACCCCGACATGAGCCTCATAATAGTAGGCGAAGATTGCCAGGAGAAGAACGGACTTGGGGTGGAGATGTAGAGCTTGCAGTTTGTAATGGCGGATGACAGAAAAGAAGAACTCAGAAAAGGGAGGCACCAGACCGGCGGCAATGGCGCTCACGAAGAGCGGATAGAAGGTGCTTCCTTGGTCCTCAGGAAGGGCGTAGCCAGCATTGAGCACCGCTGCCCCGTTGTTTCCTTGCGCCGCCATCATCCGACGCGCTCGGGCAAGGCTCTTCTCCGACACGTTAGGGGAGTCCAAAGCAGGCGAGTACCAAGCTCCGGCCGGGGTCTGGCGAGGCGCCATACGTTGCTAGGGCACGGGGTCGGAGCAGATCTGGAGATTTCGGAAGCAGGAAGGATAGGCGCAAAAAAGGGGATCTGGGCAATGACTGAAGGAGGCAAAGGAGGAAAAGCCTAGACGGGTGCCGCTCTTTTGACGATTCGCGCAGTTGTCAAGGTGTCGTGGGAGAGCAGAGACGCCCACGTCCAATCAACCGCCACGTGGCACCCAAGGCCGCAGGCTGTTAGGGCCCGCGGCGCTTCGCACTTGCCCCTTCGCTTCTCTGCTAAGCCAAGTCCAGGCGCGCCTTGGGCCCGAGGGCTACTGTCGGCATTCTAGGAACGGGGTTATCCATACTTGCCTGCCTGCGGCCTGTGGCGTGGCTCAAGGGTTGGCCCAGTACGACCCATCTTCATCAACACAAGCTCAAGACCCTCGCGAGGGGCCCAGCCTCGTGGGGCGGTCGATAGGAAGCTTCCTCAGGCGCGGCCTCGTCAGGCTGGCTCGCGAGGAGACGGAGAGATCAAGGCGGGGTACCTCACGAGGTGCGCATGATGCAAGCCAGGACGACCAAGGGCGCCAGGCGGGCGGCAGCCCGCGCAGTGTCCTCGTTTCCTCTTTGGTGCAAAGGAGGCAAGCGCAGGCGAGAGCATCAAGCAGAGGCAACCATTTCGGTGCAGCAAGACCAAGACCATCACAACAGTAGGAAGGAGGTCATCGTGGAGCCCAAGCCGGCGCCACCACCAGAGCCTTTGACAGGCGAGGACCAACTTTAGTCAAGATAAGTGTACTAGATGTTCCCCTTCAAAATGGCCAATTGTTGGCGCCCTTCCCGCTCAATATTTGGGAAGAGGCCCAGGGCCTCTACCTATAAATAGGACTAGCCTCCCGTAGGGTAGAGGGATGGGAGAGAGGATCCGGAATTCAGAATAGAGCTAGAGCTCAAGCAATCTGAGAGAGAGAGAGAGAGAGAGATAGAGAGAGCGACCGAACTCCCCCTAGCAGTTCGTCGCACCGGCCAAGAACAGACCCTCGCGAGGCTGTTCTTCCTTGTATTGTTCATCATCAGCCCCTGAGGCAATCCACCACACCACACACCTGGAGTAGGGTATTACACCACAATGGTGGCCCGAACCAATATAAACCTTGTGTCCCTTGTGTTGCTCTTTGTGTAGTTTAGATCCTTGCGAGGCGACGAGGTGCAGGTAGGTAGGGGGTGAGATCTCCGCGTGCACCCCAGAGTTCGAACCTAGAGGGTCTGTCGGAACCCGAAATCCGACACATGTTTTGGAAAAAAGCTACTAGTGGGTTGTTCTATCTATTTAGGAATAGAAGATGTATACATGGAAGTTGTAGGGAAAGAGATGACATGGAGGATCTCAATTCCTATGAGTAGGGATTGTAAAAGAGATGTCATTTGGTTCACATCATAGGAACTTTTCTATTGAATCTAGAGATGACATGTATCTCAAGTCCTATGAGGAGGGATTAGTAAAGAGATGTAATTTGGTTCATATCATAGGAACTTTTCTATTGGATATACACTAATGTTTATTTTCCTTTCAAATTAAGGGAGTATAGGAATCCATTCATATGAACCAAGTGAAGCTATAGAAATGATATCATGTTTATTTCCTTTGAAATGTAGAGTATATGAATCAATTCCTATGAACCAATTGGCTGTAAAGGAAAAATATCCTATAAAAATTATATCATATAGAGTTCCTAGGATATTCCTCGACACTAAAGGATGGTTGAAATTGCTAGGGTGATACGACGGTCTTTCTTTGTAGACTCCTCACCCATCTTTATAGTTACCTCTCGAAGATGAATGAAATGATATATACATGGTATTATACATGTGCAATTTGGTACACGAAAACTCGGTAAAAGTTTGCGAGGTTCTAATTTTCAATAAAGCTATATGCACTGCATTTCGGAACAGAGGGAGCATACGGCAGTTGCTAACACTCACGTGGAAGATTTGTGTGTAGGAGGAGTGGCTGTTCTGTTAAATGACACGGCAAAACTGACGCTGTCGGATGCCGATCTAACGGTTCTTACGTCGTTCATCGGGAAAAGGCTTGTGGCGAACGTTTGTCGGATAATGATTTACGGACACGTGCATTGCCTTGATACGTGCCCCCCTCTTTCTCACGCACACGCACCCTCACGAGTCACAATTCTCCCGAGTCCTCTCGTAGACTCGCACGTGGCACCCATCGTCTATCTGCAGGTAGACGTCATGCACATATGTGCTCTTCACACCCTACCCTCAGAACTTCTAAAAAAAAAAGGCGGCGCACATTTTATTTTAGCTCACATGTCACACACTTAGATTATCACTCTTGCGGCGAACGTTCTTTGGGCATAGTATATATTGTACTCTCACGAAGAGAAGCGGTGCACACACGCACTAGTTCTCTCACACCCACTCACGGGTACACGTAGGAGCGCATTTTTTGAAGATGGTACAACAAAATCACTCCACTATATATAGAAGTAGGAGCCTTAGCGCTTGCTTTACTAGGGTTCCTCTCTTTCACTCTCTCATGCTCTCCAGATCTAAGCAAGACATAGGTGGCCACTCTCTCTCTCTCTCTCTCTCTCTCTCTCTCTCTCTCTCAGCTCACGGCTGGTCACAAATCCGGCCGGACAACCTCGACCGGGGCAGGGGGTGTAGGTGCATCGTTCATGTTGTCGTCGGCGGCGAGGGAGGAGACCAACGGCTGCCAGCTGCTGTCTCGATCGGCCGTGCCGTTCTCTCCGAGAGAGCGCCCGTCTGGAGGGCCTCCGACCCCTTCTTCCTCCCTGCGGTATTGTGGCTAAGATGCGGCCTCCCGACTGCCGTCTTTGCCACATGCCGACGACCCTCAGTATATATTCCTTCAAACCTGCCTTGTTCTATCGCTGACTCTTCCCCTTCGTGTGGATCCTTTTCTATTTCCGTCGCTGTTCCAAATCCACCTAGACTTCTACTATTATTAGAAGTAAAGCTAGTTCATCTGATCAACTCAAAGCGTTGGTTCAAACAGGGAAGAAAGTGGGAAAGCTGTAGCATGAATCTAGGACTTGGTTCTAAGAGGAAACGGGGAAAGTAGTAATATCATCCTTTGTTTAAATAACCGTATTTCGTATTTGCGCAAACAGGGATGTCTGTCTCCATATCGTTTCGGGATGTCTGTCTCCGTATCGTTTCTATCCGCGCAATCAAAAGCACACACCTCAGTTTTAGTACAACTGCACAAAATGAGATGGCTATCCCTCGTTGCCGTCGTCTAACCTCCCATCTTCAAGGTATCCCTACATTGGTAGTAACTAAGGTAGAATGACCAACGGAATCTAAACGAAGTTGATTCGTACATTTTACTTCCTGATTGCAGTGCAGGGACGAGCAAAAACAACTGCATCCTAGTCCGGAATGCACTTTCTACCAGTTCATCCATGGACCGAGGACTAGTTGGCACGGCTGCACGGCGGTTTTTTGGACAGGTGCGCGGACAAGAGGCATTGTGGTCTGCTTATTTCTGCAAATAGCGGTGCTTAAATTTAGTGGAATGCACAAGAATTTCACCTGGTCAGTACACTGCATGGTTCAGTTCAACATTCTAGCTTAGACCACAATTATAATTGGTTATTCTGGAATGAAAGAACCTAACCCTGGATGGTGGCAACAAGAAAAAACCAGAGTGAACTCCAGGAAATTTAAGCCTGCCGGGAGGCCCTTTGCTCAGAGAAGCCTTGCTTGTTTTTTTCCTGATTTGTAAACCTTCTCACAACTTTGTCTTTTGCTGTGAACTAGTATATGTTTGTTATGTTCTATGAATCATTGAGATGTATAAAACTGCTTAACTTATGCTTTTCAAGATTTTTATGAAGACGAGTTTAATGTGAGTGTTCAACATGAGCGCTGGACTAGCGTTGAACGTTTGGAATTTATTACATTGTGGCCTCAATTAACTGCATGAACCACTGTAACAAGATACATAGTTGCTTATATGATTCATGGGCACACAAAAGTAGCAGCAGTTCCCATAGAAGGATTCAAACAGAGTACTAGCCCCGGAGAGGGGTCGATATGAGCAAGGTTTGGATAATTAGACACAATCCAAACTACTATTAAACACTAGCTGGGCCAACTATTTCATGCCTTGATCTAATTTGGGCTGGACACAAGACGGACCTTGCCATGAACATCATCGAGGACGTCCCGCAGCAGCTCAATCCTGTGAACCTTCATGAAGACAAACTTGTGGCCTTGCCACTGATAAACTTGTTTGTGGAGGCATGCCACGTCATCTTCCTATGTAAGCTTGACAAGAACAGTATGCCTCACAAACGAAGGAGTAGCTTTGAACTTCTTGTGCTTCAAAGACACCACGGACAACACGCTCGACAACAAGTGAGGCTGGAATACACCTCTTCATTGGTATGACCGCAAATGGCTTCCAAGATCCAACAGCCTAAGAACTCTGTTTTCCCGGTGCGTATATTCAGGTCAGACGCCTCATAGCGAAAGTGACATGCACAACCACACAATCCTTATGTCGCATCGTGGCTCTAATTGAAATGTAAAAAATTCTGAATTATTTTTCAGTGTAAGAAACACAAGTTATTTAAACCACAATGTATAGCATGGCATCGAAGCTAATAAAATTTTGCATTATTAATCACCACATACTTCCTTTTCTAAAAAAATCACCACATACTTAGATGAAAAACCACAATCGAGATCGGCAAAGAAGGAAATCACCTTGGGCAGCTCAGCGGGGGGGGGGGGGACACATCCTCGAAGGGGGAAAACTGCTCCTGCAGTGCCATGGGGGCTGTAACCTCAAACGGGGCGTTGACCATCTCAGTAGTGGCCGTGAGCGTATCTGGGGTCGCCTCGGTGGTTGCCTCCATCTTCTTGGAGCTCTCTGTCTCGTGGGGATCAGCCTCCCGCCCCGCTTCCAATAACGGCAGATCTTTGCCTTGTTCTCCTTGGTCCATCATGAAACCGACGAATACTAGGAGACCACCGAAAGGAAAACACAATCGCAATGACAATGAAACAAAAAGAGAGTGAGGATCGGTTACTGCTTTGCAAAAGTTCTTTTTTTTCTCTGAACGAAAATATACCAACATCACGAATCCGCTTACCTTCCCTTCGTTGGGAGAGAAGAATAGTGGCAGATGCGAGTGTTGCCTTTCTTGAAGACAGTGTGGGAGAAGGGGATTCAGCGAAGAGTGAAAGGATGGTTGCTTCGTCCGTCAAACTTAGACTGCGGGGAGGTGGGATTTTGTGATACGACGGCTCATTACTGCCGCGCTACGACCAGGGTGACTCTCCGCCTGCATACTGACTTCTAATTTGGTGGATGGCATTTGGGCCCGTGCGCTGCATGGCCCGCATGTCGGTGAACAAAAGTATAACGGCATTCAGTAGAGGGAGACGTTTAAATAACCTAGGAGGAGCTAGAAGCGGTAGAGTGTCTCCACTGTACTAGTAGTAATTGTTTTTCTGGGTAGTTGTAGAGTGTCTCCACTATACTAGTAGTAATTGTTTCTCTAGGTGCTACCCACACCCAGCACACCGCCCCCCTCCCCCCAAAAAAATCCTGGGTGCTCTTCTTCCTCCTTGCTCCAACCCACCTCACGTCAGCTCGCTCCACTCGTACCCCCAAATTCCTCACCTAACTCCTACAGAAAACCCCAGCTCCCCTTCTTCCTCACTCCTACAAAAAACCCCCAGCTCCCCTTCTTCTTCGCTCACACTACAACTAGGCTCGTCATTCGTTAATTTGCTCAAATCCGTGGGCACGACGCGACGCCCTCGAGGAAAATGGAGTCGGCTGACCCCAGCGCCAAGAAGATGAGGCTCCCGCCAGCGGCGACGCCTGTTGTAGATCCCGCACCCGGCAACGCGGGGAGAAGCGGCAACCCCGCCCCCACCGGATCCCAGGAACCCGTAGAATCTCGGGTGGACCGCATCAGCGAACTCACGGACGCCAACCATGGGGAGATCATCACGCTTCTCCCCACCAAGGATTGCATCCGCACCCAAGTCCTGTCAATTCGGTGGCGCCCTCTATGGTGCGCCCGTGCCCTTAATCTCGATTGCGTCAGCTATCTCTCTTCAATGATTTTGAAATCTCCAGAGCCATCATCTCCTCCCACCAGGGCTCCGTTCAAAGCCTCTACATCCCGTCATGCTACCTGATCAAGCATACCGTGCCCTACACGGTGGACGCCTGGCTGAAATCCCCTGAATTAACAGAACTACAGCTGCTTGAGTTCTACTATTCCCCTGGAAATCACATACCACATACCGAACGCCATGAACTTGTGCCCTCAACACCGATGTCCATCTCGCGGTTTTCCTCCTCTCTCCACACCGCCACCTTTGCGCTGTGCTACCTACCAGACAATCTGGTACTAAACCTTCGACTCCCATTTCTCAAGAAACTTTCACTTGTGCGAGTTCGTATATCGGAGGCCTCATTGCACAGCATCATCCACTCCAGTTGCCCTGCGCTGGAGTGCTTGGTGCTTGTTTTCACAGTTAGAATCGGTTATCTCCAAATAAAGTCGCCTAACCTTGTAAGAATTGGAATTTCTTTTGACGGAAGGCAGCTCATCATCCAAGATGCCCCTTCACTTCAAAGGTTGATCCTTGATTCTAGTTATTCACCGTTGCAAATACATGTCCTCTGCGCCTTAAACTGGAGACCTTGGGTGTAATACATGATCTCTGTGCTCATTTCAATATGGTGTTTGGCTCCACAGTTCTTCAGGTACTTTATATTATCATCTACACTTGTAACCATAAGCTGCATTTTAAATTTCTGCGCATAATTTATATATCATCTTGGAGTACACATTTTGTACTAATATTATGATCTATGCTCAGTGAAGAGTTTCTCCATGGATGGCCTATCAATGTTGCTTGATTCTATCAAGATCTTATATATCCAAATGAATAGTTTTGATCTGAACAAGATTATTGGCTTGCTGCAATGCTTTCCATGTCTGGAGAGTTGTATATAAAGGTGATAATTTCACGCACATTGGAAGCCCGCATATAGTGTACTAGAATTAACCGTTCAGCTGTTGCTCTTTCGAAACTCTTCTTTTAGACCTTAATTGTTTTCAATCTTCATGTCTATTTAGGCAACACGACGAGGTAAGAAAGTTATAACCAATCGGTGGATTCGTAAGCATCGGGATTTTCTCACTTCTCATGAGATTCGATTGAAGACAATAACGCTAGAATGATATGTAGCCAACCGTGCAAACACAAGATTTGCCACATTCTTCCCTTTGAATGCGAGGTTACTATTGTCCATCAGGCTTAAGTTTATTAGCGGCATGGTTTTGACGGATGGGTATGTCGAAGAGCAAAAAAAGGAGTTTCAGGTGGGCAAAAGAGCTTCTGAACGTGTCGGGCTTCTATTTACAACATATTGTGGTCATAATCTAGTAAATTTTACGACCCAGGATGTTCATTCTATTGACCTGGCCGATCCATTTGACCGTGACTGCCGAAAACAGTTCTGGAGTTAGATGTTGTTGCCCTTTTCAATCTGGGTTTTTTTGTAAACCTGATGAACAATCAACCCTCGTGCTTTTGTACAGTTTGTAAGATGGAGTTAGATGTTCCTGCCCTTTTCAACTTTCATTTGTGACTATCATATTTTCTTTGAAACAAGGCAAATGGCTTGCCATTCGTTTAATTTAGAGTGAAATATTGTAACAAATCACAACCAAGGGAAATAACATCATTCACGCCGGCTGCTTGAGCTCACTGTGCATTACAGAAGCCAAGTGATTAGCCCCCACTAGCACCCACAAACTTATTTCGAACAAGCACATCAAATGGGCTGTAAATTTTCATAGGAAAGGCTGCATGACGTGACAGATTTGGATTCTGACATTTGGGACCCGTGAGGAAATAGCCTATCCAAGGTGGTGTCGACTTACTAGCCAGTCAACAAACGATTCTGCCTACGAGCCGTTGGCTTGACATCCCACATCTGTCGTGTATCTTCTATCTCTTGTCTTCTTCTTCCTCCAGCCGCCCAAACCAAACCACCCCGTCTGCTCCGCCTGCTCCCGCCTCCCATGGCTGGCTGCGCCTCCGCCGCCCTACCGTACGTACCCTCCAATGTTGGCCAGTCCCTCCCTCTATTCCCCCACACGTCCTGTTATTCTCTGGCGACGTCAGCCCCAACACGCACCCGCGCCCGAACCAGTCAACCCTCGTACTCCCCTCCGCTTTGCGGCCCGGACGGACGCATCTTCAATGGCTCCTGCTCGTTTGTCCGAGGCCTCGCCGTAAATCCTCCGCCTTGCGGCCTTGGTTCGCTTCGGCTGTCTGTGATGCGCATCCCTCTTCACGTTGTCAGCGTCGTCAACAACCGAGAGGAACAAGGAGATGACTGTACATGGAGAGGATGACAGTAGGGACCCACCAGCGTCATGGCAGTACGCAAGCAAGTGCCTCTACAGTACAAGCCCAAAATTATGGTTCCTCCTAATGGTTGGACATCTGGGGCTCAGGCCATTGTCAACGTAGTCAATAAACGAGAGAATTACACTACGAGCGGCTGACACTGTGGACCCAAAGAAGTCGCGCATTTTTTGTGTGGAACAAGCGGTTGTTATTTATACTAGTTTTAGCGACGGATCATGGTAACAACGGGGCTGTGCGGGGTTGTGGCCCGTCTAGCTGTGGTTTTATTTATGTTTACCACATCATGAGCCCAGTTGTGTTTTTTTTCTTTGCTGAAAATGGCTAGCCAGTTCTATTTTTTAAAGAAATACCCAAACAAGGCCTACTTGTTTTATCGGCCTCATTGGGCTGCAAATCTTTCAAGACCATGAGAGTTTCATTTCGGTTTGCCCAGAAATGGCCTGTACTTTTTTTAAACACATCAAACCGGGAATTAGTTTCAATTTTTTTTCATTACAAGATCTTAAATTACATTGATTTTTATGCGTGGACAATTATTTGGATTTTATATTTATATAAATCATTTTTCAAAATAGTTTGAATGTTAATCGATATTTCTAAATTAAAAACAGTTGACCGCACCGAAATATGCAAAATCTCGTATACTTTTTAACCGTGGCCACAATATGGGGTGTAATGCTAACAAAAAGAAGATGGGGTCCCAAAAAACCTTAAGAATTAGCAAATGGGCTATACATTATTAGAAATAACGGCAGATGGGCTGTATGCTGTTTTCCACAGATTTGAGGCTGACTTGTGCGCCTACAACAGGTTGACGCGTATGCTTTCATAAAAAAAAGGTTGACGCACACACAACGCCCTGTCAACTTAGTCAACACACGAGAGCAGCGACTGTTAGATGTCCATCCAACAACTGTCGTGCTTCCTCAACCTCTGCTCTTGATGCTCCAGCCGCTCAAACAAGCGCCGGCGGGACTGCCTGCTCCCTCCTCCCGCGGCCGGCTATGCTGCCGTGCAGGCCTCACGGCCTCACCGTACTCCCATCGCTGGCCTAGCCATCCCTCTACTCACCCACACATGTTGTTATTCTCCGGCGACGGCAGACGAACCAGTAAACCCTCGTACTCCTCTGCGTGGGAAACAACTGCCGAGTATTCCCTGGCTCCGTGTCGTTCCCTTCCTAGGCCTCGCCGTCGTCCACCGCCCTGGTGCTCTCGGAGCGGCCTTGTCAACGTGGTCAATGAATGACATCCATAGGAAGTGGACTATGCATTTTGAGGCTGACAGCTGGGTCCACGGCCGCACGCAAGGAAATGCCTCCTTATTACGCGCAAAATAATGATTCCTCCACCTGACCGCTAGGACCGACACGAAGGGCCTCTGTATTTCGTGAAAAAAATGTTCACCCTACTGACAGGTCGGACCCACCAGCTATATCTTCGCACGCAAGGAAGTGCCTCCTTTTTACGCCCAAAAAATGAATATCCCCTGCTAGCTGGGACCCACCATATTGTTGGGCTGACTTGTGGGCCTACTAAGTTGATGGGGACGGAGGGCTTTGTCAACTTAGTCAATACTCCAGTGACCGTATGATGTCCATCCAACGGCCATAGTGCTTCTTCAACCTCTGGTCTTCTTGCTCCAGCCGCCCAAAGCAGCGCCGGTCGTGCCGCCTGCTCCTGCCTCCCGTGGCCGGCTGTGCTACCGCCTGCTCCTGCCTCCCGTGGCCCGGCTCCGCGTCGTCCCCTTCCTAGGCCTTGCCGTCGTCCACCGCCGTGGTGCTCTAGGCGCGGCGTGGTCAATGTGGTCAGCGACCGACTTCCATCGGAAGAGTTCTGTACGTGGAGAGGCTGAAAGCTGGGTCCACGGCAGCCGCAAGGAAGTGCCTCCTTATTACGTGGAAAATAATTATTCCTCTACCTTACAGCGGGGACCCACCGGACGGGCCAACAATATTTTGCAAAAAAAATCGTTTCCCCCTGACTGCTGGGACCCACCGGACGGGCCACCGTATTTCGCAAAAAAACGTTCCCCCCGCTGTCAGCTCGGACCCACCGGAAGTGCCTCCTTATTACGCACAAAAAAATGAACACTTCCCCGGCTAGCTGGGACCCACCTTGGTGGGAGGCTGTCTTGTGGGCCTACTAAGTTGAGGGGGACGAAGGGCTTTCTTAATTTAGTCAATATGAACGATTCTAGCTCCAGTGACCGTACGATGTCCATCCAACGGCCGTAGTACTTCTTCAACCTCTGGTCTTCTTGCTGCAGCCGCCCAAAGAAGCGCCGGTCGTGCCGCATGCTCCTGCCTCCCATGGCCGGCTGTCTTTGCCCTTGAGGCGCCACCGCCCATACTATTCCCATCACTGGCCAGCCCTCGCGGCCGACGATGACCCTCACACCGCAGCCGAACCCGGTGAACCTCGTACTCCTCTCCGCGGGCTTCCACTTCGCGTCTTCCCGGCTCCGCATCGTCCCCTTCCTAGGCCTCGTCGCCGTCCACCGCCCGTGGTGCTCTTCATGGCGTGGTCAATGTGGTCAAGGAACGACTTCCATCGGAAGAGTCTTGTACATGGAGAGGTGACAGCTGGGTCCACGGCCACAACCCAGTTTTTGTGATTTGCCAAGTAAGTCGCTTGTCGGGCCTGTTGGGCTGCAAATCTTTCAAGACGAGGAGAGCTTTCATTCGGTCAAGCCGAGAAAATGGCCCATCAAGAATGAGAAATGGGCTGTAAATTTTAAAACACATCAAACCGGCAATTAGTTTCAAATATATTTTTTATTTCAAGATTTTAAATTACATTAATTTTTATGCGTGGAGAATTTGTTGGATTTTATATTGATATACATTTATTTTTAAAATCAGTTTGAATGTGAGTCGAAATTTCGGGATTAAAAACAGTTCGGACCGCACCGTAATATGCAAAATTTTGTATAATTTTTTAACCGTAGCCACAATATGGGATGTAATGCTAACAAAAAGAATATGGGCTCCAAAAAAAACCTTAAGAATTAAGAAATGGGTTGTAAATTATTAGAAATAATGGCAGATAGGATGTATGATGTTTTCCATAGATTTGATGCTTTCCTAAAAAAAAGGTTGACGCACAAGCAGTGACGGTTGGATGTCCATCCAACGGCCGTCGTGCTTCTTCAATCTCTGCTCTTCCTGCTCCAGCCGCTCAAACAAGCGCCAAGGGACTGCTGCTCCCTCCTTCCTCAAGGCCGGTCAGGTGCCGCCAGCCAGCCTCACCGCCCCACCGTACTCCCATTGTTGGCCTAGCCATCCCTCTACTCACCCACACCTGCTGTTATTCTCTGGTGACGGCAGACGGACCAGTAAACCCTCGTACAGTCGTACTCCCCTCCGCGTGGGAAACAACTGCCGAGTCTTCCTTGCCTCCGTGTCGTCCCCTTCTTAGGCCTCGCCGTCGTGCACCGCCGTGGTGCTCTTGGCGCGGCATGGTCAATGTGGCCAACGACCGACTTCCATCGGAAGAGTACTATGCGTGGAGAGGCTGACAGCTGGGTCCACGGCCGCAGCAAGGAAGTGCCTCCTTATTACGTGCAAAATAATTATTCCTCCACCTGACAGCGGGGACCACCGTATTTCGTGAAAAAAACGTTTCCCCGTGACTGCTTGGACCCACCAGCTACACCTTCGCACGCAAGGACGTGCATCCGGGCAAAAAAATGATTCACCCCCTTGACTGCTGGGACCCACCAGCTACATCTTTGCACGCAAGGAAGTGCGTCCGGGCAAAAAAAACGATTCGCCCCCCTGACTGCTAGGACCCACCAGCTACATCTTCACATGCAAGGAAGTGCCTGACAGTCGGGACCCACCTGGTCGAAGCATTCGTATCGTTATCATTCTGGTCGCGGACGTGTACGTACATATATACTGGTGGATGTAGAGGCGCGCACGTGTCGTAGTAGAGGCGCGCACGTAGCATGTACACGTATGTACAGTGGCCAGGGTGCAAGAAAGAAAATACAGCCATGTATGTGTACATATGGGCGGGGTCTCGAACGCCTACTCGCGCATACATACGGCGAGGGCTCGTGTACATGGATGGGTCGGAACGGAGAAACAGCGTCGTCGTCGTGTTCATGGGGAGGCAACAGAATGCGTCGTGTTCATCGGGAGGCAACGGAATGCATCGTGTTCATCGGGAGGCAACAAAACGCGTGGGAGCCAACCGGCTGGGTCGGAATGGAATGCGTGGTCGTGTTCATCGGGAGGGCTTGGACGGAACAGGCGATGGTAACGAGGCCTGGCGCACCGCAGAATGGAGGAAACAGACCTCCTATGTTAGGAACGGGGTCCTGTTGATCGGGAGGGGTGTGGCGTACCGCAAAACGGAGGAAACGGACCTCCTACGGTCAAAACGGGGGTCCTGTTGATCGGGAGGGTTATGGTGTACCGCAAAACGGAGGAAACGGACCTCCTACGGTCGAAACGGGGGTCCTATTGATCGGGAGGGGTGTGGCGTACCGCAAAATGGTCGAAACGGGGGTCCTGTTCATCGGGAGGGGTGTGGCGTACTACAAAACGGGACTCCACGGGATACTGTTCATCTCCACCTTCGACCTCCTCCAGCCTCCACGGGCTACCGTCGACCTCCTCCAGCCTCCACGGGCTCCTGTTCATCCAGCCTCAACCACGCTACTCCACCGCTATTGTTCAACCACCCCTCCACGGGCACCCCTCCACCGTCTACTGTTCATCCAGCCCTCCACACCACGGGGTCCTGTTCAACCACCCCTCCATGGCCACCCCTCCCACGTCTACTGTTCATCCAGCCCTCCACACCACGGGGTCATGTTCATCCAGAGGCAACGCCACCGGCCATCGTTCATCAACCCCCCCCATAGCGCTCCTGTTCATCCAATCGATCGGCTTGATTAGCAGCAGCGGCGAAAGGAATCGTTCCATCGGGTTCGATTAACAACCATCAATCGATCGCTCGGGTTCGATGAACGCGTAGTTCGCAGCTGCAATCGCTCGGGATCATCCAATTACAACGCGCCTCGCACCTGCAGCAGACGTGTCACGAGAGAAAGCAGCGCATCGCTCGGCCCCCGACCTCCCACCGTAACCGGCAACTCCCCGAAATTTTCCTCGCCCTCGCTTCTACCATGGTTTTTTCCGTCATGGACGGCCGAAAGAATGTCATGCAGCCGCATCTCCGGCCCGCCCAGGACGAAAAGCCCATTTTCTGTCATGATTTTTTTCATAGAAGTAGGAGCCCACCACATCTATGATGATACCGGGTTTTGTAACAATTATCGTCATAGAAGTGTCATATGTATGAAAGTAAAAAAATTCGTTCGGCCCAAAATGTCACGGATGTGTCTTTTTTTTGTAGTGTAGGTCCATGGGGATGAATGTTGGATGCTCCGCATCATGCAGGCATTGGACGCATTGTACGACGCGACGACATCAAGGGCAGCGACGATGCCCGTGCCGTCGTGCTCCCTGACAAACCGGCGCGGAGCAAGTCGACACTCTTCCTCGAGCTGTATTGGAGCGGCCAGCTGCGGAACCACGCGCTGGCTTAGTGCGGCAACTACCCCGACGGGCTAGGCGAGGGAGGTGGAGCAGCGAGCTGCCTCGCTCGTAACTGCCGGCCAAGGCAGGCCACCCAAATGGCTTTTATGTCGGAGAATTGCTCTTCCTGCTCGTTGGATGTCGTATAAAGAGTGGAGAAATGGTGGAAGGAGGAGCTTGGCCGGCGTCCTGGTCTTGAACGGATGTCTCTGGCCGGGGCCAGCTGGGACAAGTGGGTTTCTCGCATTCCACGCGGGTTTAAATGTAGGTTTTTTAATGCGGCGAGGAGCCGGGTACAGCTGGGAATGCAATGGGTGGTTCCCTCGACCGGCGTGCCACTTTGAATGGCAGACGCAGTGAGAGGTCACGTCCGTCCTGACCCCCTTGACCGTGGACACCTTGTGTCCAGATCTGAGACGCCACGTGTACCAGATGAATGACTCCAAGTTTGACCACTGTGATGCTTAGGTGCGAGCCGAGGAACATTATTGCAGAGCCCCCCCCCCCTCATAATTTTCCTACATTGGTCGTTTGATTCATAGGATAGAATGCTATATGATTTTTTTCATATGAAATCATGAGTTAATTGGCAATCTATCATCCACTCCAACTTTTTTTCACTTCCTTTGTTTTTCCTGTGTCAAACACTCTGAATTTTTTTAGGGGAACACTGTGTTAATGCTATGGGATTCAAGTGGACATGCCACTCTAATCCTTTATTTTTCCTATTCATGCGTTTTAAGTTCCTACGAAGAGAGTACTTGCTCTAAATGATGTGCCGCTGCAAGAGCCGCCTATATTAATTAACCGTGCTCTAAAAAGGGGATCAGCTTTAGCTATAGTAGATACCTTTACTAGGTTAGTAGGAGGGCGTGGGATTTGCACTTCGCCTCTTCCTGAAGTCGAACAATAATGATGGTACTATAGTAGTACTTCTGGCAATCTGACACCAAATGAACTGCTGCACGTACACCGGTTATATGCAAAACTTTCTCCTCGTGCTGCGAGCCACCGTGCACGCGTGGGCGAGGGAGAAGGCATAGTAAGCAAGATTCTTGTTGTTCTGCGAGTTGACGGGACACATCAAAGTTATTTAGTGCTCTCTCCAAAAAGGGCCGACCATGTCCATGGCTACCATCCTATGATCCGTCATTGAGTACGTGCACTATTCACGTGTAACCGAGGAGAAAAAATATTGCGTAGTATGTGCCATCGAAGTGAACGACTCACTTACGCACTGCTTATCTCCATTTTCTTCCATGACACGTGCACCTTGATGCTAGATGTCCGACGTGTTGGCAGAAGCATGAGCAAAGCTCACATCAAGAAGGAACATGAATAAATCTTGCTTGCTGCACGTAAGTACGTGGCAGGACGTGGTGTCCAATCACCATTTAGTTACTAATTTTGTGTTACCGAAGAAAACACGTGGTTCATTTCTAAATTAAAGTAGTCAAAACTGATACGTCTCCAACGTATCTATAATTTATGAAGTATTCATGCTGTTATTTTATCATTCTAGGATGTTTTACAATCATTTTATAGCAAGTTAATATCATTTTTTGGGACGACCCTATTGACCCAGTGCCCAGTGCCAGTTGCTATTTTTTGCTTGTTTTTTACCTCACAGGAAATCAATATCAAACAGAGTCCAAACACCGCAAAACTTTTTTGGAGATTTTTTATGGACCAGAAGACATCCATTGGGCCAGAGCAGCACCTGGGGGGTGCCCCGAGGGGGGCACAACCCACCAGGGCGCGCCTGGGGGCCAGGCACGCCCAGGTGGGTTGTGCCCACCTTAGTAGCCTCCCGCACCCCCTCTTTGCCTTATAAATTTACAAATATTCCAAACCCTTCGGGGTTAACCTAGATCAGATGTTCCGCCGCTACAAGGCTCTGTAGCCATCGAAAACCGATCTAGACCCGTTCCGGCACCCTGCCGGAGGGGTGAATCATCTCTGGTGGCCATCTTCGTCATCCCGGCGGCCACCATGATGAGGAGGGAGTAGTCAACCCTCGGGGCCAAGGGTTTGTACCAGTAGCTATGTGTTTAATCTCTCTCTCGCGCGATCTATAGAATGGGCTTTGTTAACATAGATGGATCATATGATGTTTCTCCCCTCTATACTCTTGTTGTGATGAATTGCATCTTTACCCTTTGAAGTTTTGTCTTGTCGGATTGAATGTTCAGATATGAGAACACATGATGTATGTCTTGCGGTATGAATACTTGAGGTGATAATGGGGTATCATATTGATTCACTTGATGTATGTTATGGCACTCAACTTGCGGATTCCCGAGGTGAGATTGGGGTAATTTATGCATAGGGGTTGATGCACGTTTTATTATCTTTTCTCCGATAGAAACTTTGGGGTCTCCTTGTAGTTCTTTGTGTGGATTGAGTATTATGATTATGAATTTGCTATGGTGTTATTTTAGTACGAACTCTTGATTAGATCAATCAGAAAGAATAGCTTGTGTTATTTTAGTACGAACTCTAGGATTGATTGATCGGAAAGAATAGCTTTGAGGTGGTTTCGTACCCTACAAACAATATCTATCTTTTGTTCTCCGCTAATAGGAACTCGGGAGTGATTCTTTATTGCACTTTGAGGGATAATCATATGATCCAACTATGTTAGCATTGTTGAGAGGTTGCACTATTGAAAGTACGGACCCTAGGCCTGATTTTCAAGCATTGCAATACCGTTTTTGTTTATTCAGATTATAAAATATATTTCTACCATCCATATTACACTTTATCACATCTCTTCGCCGAACCAGTGCACCTATACAATTTGCCATTGTATTGGGTGTGTTGGGGACACAAGAGATTTCTTGTATTTGGTTGCAGTTTCATTTGAGAATGACCATCTTCATCCTGCGCCTCCCATGGATTGATAATCCTTAGGTCATCCACTCTACTGTCCTACAAAACTCTACGCTTCGAGGCCCAACACGACTCTACAAGAATAAAGTTGCGTAGTAGACATCAAGCTCTTTTCTGGCATCGTTGCCGGGGAGGTGAGTGCATGAAGGTATATCTTTAGATCTTGCAATTGAATCTTTTAGTTTCTAGTTTTATCACTATTTTGGTTTATAAAAGAAAACTACAAAAAAATGGAATTGAGGTTGCATCATATTATTGATCATCTTTATAATATCTTTCTTGAAAATGATGGATCGAAAAATTGTGCCTAATTGTTAGAATAAGAAGTCAATAAAATGTTTGACACAAAATATTTGAATGATGAGCATGATTGCAATGTTGTTAGTATGAATTCTTTGAATATAAAAAATGCTAATGATTCCACAAGTCATGACAAAAATGTTTCTTATAAGCATGGCAGTTTTTGCAGAGTGAATTGGGAGTGCAATTGCACACCAAAAAGGGCAGGTAGATTTTTTAAGAAGCATAAATATTTAGAAACGAAAAATTTGCAAGAGAGGCTAATTGATTGTGCTAGAATATGTAATTTTTTTCGCCATCCTTGTGAACTTTGCAATGAATGTGGTCATTTAAATCTCAAATGCAAATTATTTCATGATCAAATCATATCCAAAAGTTGTGATAACTTGATTACCCTTGAGTATCATAAACAGCTTAGTCTTCTTTTGGGGTATGAATAAATGAAACATATAACTAAGGGTTTTCCAAATCCCGAGAGATTTTTGGATTTTGATCTAGAAGAAATATATATGTTTTGTGCGATAAATTGCATTTAGAATACTTATATTGCCAACTATCTGTCGCTGTACAAAAGTAGGGGCCTTCTGTACCCCTTTACTTGTGCACGGGCAGGTGTAGCCACACCTGCGGCCACGCATGGCAGGGAAGAGGAAGCAAGGAACAAGAGTACTAAAGCTACACTGAGACCCGAGGCGCGAAGAGCGAAGGGGCAAGGTGGGTTTCCCCTGGCAAGAGGCTTGCCGGGGACGACCTACGCTGCCCCGGCAAGGGCCTTTCCAGGGAAACTTACCCTACACCAGCAAGACTGCCACCCTTGAGCCTGAGAGTTCCGACACCATCAACAACATTGGACCCAAGGCTCGGGAGGTGCCTGCATGGTCGCATGCAGATCTTTGTGAAGACAAGAGGCCTGCAAGACTAGATGAGAACCAGAAGACGAAGGCCCCCGGCAAGACCCTTGCTGGGGACGCCCACAAGACCCCACCAAGACCCTAGCCGGGGACATCTGCGGGGCCACAACTAGGCCTGCACTTCCCAAGGTTTTGCTGCCCCATGGCCGTTCCGACGCAGCAGCCAGCCTGCCAACTAGGCACGCACCTACGTGGCAGCATGCAGCTTCTAGGCCAACCAGGCAAGCACCTGCATGGTGGCATGCAGATCTTCGTGAAGACCCTGCCACGGCACCAAATAAGCAGCCTGACCCGACCAGAGGGCTGCATGCCTCGTCACACTTGAACGCACGTTGAAGCGAGGCGAGGCAGCGACGGACGAGACAAGCTTCCTTGTTGTCCCCAATAAAGCAAGAGGACACGTCGGCAGCGCATTAAATGTGTTTTGTCCCATGATGTTAGGGATAGACTTGTACACTGTACATACTTTCCACCTCCTGTGTGCCACTATGGCGACCCCTTTTCATATAAAACGAGGCCCGAGCCATACTGGGGAATGATTCGGACTTTTTGGGCTAGGCATGTACCGCAACTAGTTCAAGATCTCAAGAACACCAAATATAAACCAAAGCAGGACTAGGGTACTACGCATCACTTGCAGCCCGAACCTGGATAAAATTCCCCCGCGTTGATCTTCTAAACCTGCTCTTTTTACAGCCCCGCGCCCTCGCAACCGTAGTAGGGATTCCCTGTGATCCCATAGGTGTCGTTCTTGAACGCCGACATCTTTGGCGCACCTGGTAGGGGAGCGCAAGCTGTTGAAAATCTGGTCTTGAAGCCAACTCACGAACTTTATCATCGCCATGGCCCCCAGGAAGAAGGGGATCATAGCGATCGGGACGCACGGAGCCGGCCCGTCCGCACTAGCGCGGGCGGGCAACGGGGTGGCCGCGGGCGGTGCCGGAGGCATGGCCTGCGAGCATCCACGACACTCTCGCAATCGGAGCCACGCAAGCGTCGTCATTCGGGCCCAAGACGACGAGCCACGCGTTGCTGGGTCCGGAGGCAGGGCCGTGCTGCCCATGGGCGGCGCGAAAGCCTCTATGACTCCCTCGCCGGCGCCCGCGCCGCGACCTTCCCAGGCCGTGCGCAATGAGCAACAGAACGACGACGGTGCCCCTGGGCGCCGCCGCGGGAAGAGACCTTTGCGTCATTCTCAGGAGGCGTCGGGCCGGCGTGCACGCCTGGACGCAGGAGGGAGCGGTGGCGACCGCGAGACCGTGATAGAGCTCCTTCTAACATGGTTATAAGTTGAAGTGCATCATGGTCCATGCAGCTTTCGCCACCTCCCACGCCAGTGGAAGCATTGGCGCGCGTGCAGCTGCTCCTCGACTTCCCTCCTGCTGCGGAGAAGCTCGACGAGTGGAGAGCCACCATTCGGAGCCTCATCAGCTTCGCCAACAAAGATGAATCGCGACTAGCGGGACCCTCGTGCCGGCGCTCCGTAGAGCCGGCACACGCCGATGCTGGGAGGACCGGAGGCGTTGCAACCACGGTGCACTCACCTCCCCCACGCCAGCAACTACAGCCGCTGGCTCATCGGGCCGACGCCTGTGACGATATTTCCACAGCGTCGTCCGACCCACGAGCCCGCCGCGACCAATGTCAAGTTCTTCGAGAGCGAGCCCAGGAGCATGCTTTGACCACCATCAAGCGGTGCCGGGAAGCGCGCTATCAGTCAGATAGGCGTGCGGGATCCACTATGGACCACCCAACATCGGGGGGTTCCGGCGACCTACTCTACGAGATGGGTTGTCCGGCCTTTACCCGTGAGCTGCGGCAGTTCGAGTGGCCCTCCCACCGCACGTTCAAGCCTGATGTTGGGGAGAATTACAATGGCTAGACTCACCCGTCGGAGTGCCTCAGCATCTACACTATCGCGATGCAAGCCGTCGGGGCTCGCGACGACAAGTTGCTTGCCAATTACTTTCCATTGGCACTTAAGCCCAACGTCATGTCATGGTTGATGCACTTGCTAGTGGATTCCATCTCTTCTTGGTCGGATCTGTGCCACGAGTTTGTTGGCGCCTTTCCTGGAGGCCACCAAGCTCCTGGCCAAGCAAGTGATTTGCATGTCATCCCCCAGAAGGATGGCAGGAACCTGCGCAAGTACATCCAAAGGTTCAGCCTTGTGCAGTACAACATCCCAGATGTTCACCCCACCACCGTCATCAGTGCGTTTCATCAGAACATGCACAACTGCAAGATGCGTGAAGAGGTTGCGATGAACAAGGTCAAGGATGTAGCCGAGCTTTATGTTTTGGCTGACAGATGTGCTCGGGCTGAAGAGGGAAGGAAGTACCCCGACGAAGACGCCGATGCGGAAACCGACTCCACAGACGAAGACGCCGCCGCCTCAGCAAAGAAGGGCCGATGTCGCAATAGGAAGCGTAAGGGCAAGAAAATTCTTGCTGTTGAGGGATCCGACCCTGGCGCCACCAAGAAGGCCAAGGCTGACGACTCCGACAAGGAAGTTGCCAGGTGTGCCGCTTGCCGGGCCTAGGTGGCTGCTGACAAGCCAGGAGGCTCCGACAAGCAGTACTGCAAGATCCATCGCACCAAGGGCCACCACCTCCAGAACTGCCGACAGGTTGTGCTGCTTGTAGAGAAACAGAAAGCCGAATATGAAAGGCGTGATAAGGAGATGGGCCAAGATGGTGATGAGGGGTCCGGCAAAAAGCATGGCGGCCAAGGAGGTCACCGCGGCAAGGATAATCAACAAGAGGGGCCCGCTCGGGGCCGTGAAAAGAAGGAGGAGGATGATGATCATGGTGAGGACGACTAGTCTGGCGAGCACGAGTTCCAGAAGGCTACGGAGGCCATGTGCATCGACGGTGGCGCCTCGTTGCATACCTCTCACCGCCTGCTGAAGAAGTGGGCATGTTAGGTCACTGCGGCAGAGCCATCATTCGATGCCCAGAAGCCACTGAAGTGGTCCGGTACACCTATCATCTTTGACACAGAGGATCACCCTGATCGCACAACCGCGGTCGGGTATTTGCCGTTGTTGGTATCACCAACAATACACAACCTCAAGGTGACAAAGGTGCTAGTTGATGGTGGGGCCGGTCTGAACTTGATCTCGCCTACTATGATCGACAGGTTGCAAATCCTGATGGAGATCTCGAGGAGACATGCACGTTTCAAGGAGTCAACCCAGGGAGGAGTCAGCCGAAAGGTAAAATCACATTGCCTGTCACATTCGGGGGTGAGCTGAATTACGTGATGTAGAAGATTGTTTTTTATGTCGACAAGATCCCCTTGCGCTACAATGGGATCCTTGGCCGCCCGGTGCTGGCCAAGTTCATGGTGGCATCACATTATGCCTACAACACGTTGAACATGCCCGGGCCCCTGAGCATCATCACCGTCCCCTCTGGCAAGAAAAATGCACTCATCTGCACCGATCAACTCTATCGGGAGGCAGTTGCAGCAACTGCCGCCAAGGCACTTGCTCCTGCCGTTGTACCTCCAGGAGGGAAGAAGACCGGCAAGACCTCCTGCGCCCACTCCGGCAAGCGCGCCTCTTCGGAGTGCAGCGCTCCCGTCGAGGACGTGCCAGAGAGCTCCACCGGGAAGAGTAAGAAACCCAAGGCAGCACCACCAGAGACCAAGAAGGTGCCCGTTAAGGAGGACGGCACGGGCGGGGCTTTTACTATAAGCTCCACCCTTAACAGCAAATATGAAATCGCGCTCGTCGCCTTCCTGCGGGCGAATGTCGATGTGTTTGTGTGGCAAGCATCCGACATCCCCGACATTCATAGGGAGGTGATTGAGCACCATCTTGCTGTCTGTCCTCACGCGCGGCCCGTCAAGCAGAAGGTCAGGAAGCAAGCTTTGGAGCGGCAAGAGTTCATCATCGAAGAGATCAGGAAGTTGGAAGCAGCAGGTCTAGTCAGAGGAGTGCTTCACCCCACGTGGTTGGCCAATCCAGTGGTGGTAAATAAGGCAAATGGGAAGTGGAGGTTGTGTATTGATTACACAAACATCAATAACGCCTGTCCAAAGGATCCTTTCCCTCTGCCATGCATCGACCAGATTGTGTACTCCACTGCCGGGAGTGACCTGCCATCGTTCCTCGACGCCTATTCAGGACACCATTAGATCTTCATGATGAAGGAAGACGAAGGAAAGACCGCGTTCATCACCCCATGTGGTACGTATTGTTTTGTACGAATGCCTTTCAGGTTGAAAAGTGCTGGTTCAACGTTTGCCCGAGCGGTCCAAATTGGTTTTGAACCCCAGCTACATAGAAATATGGAAGCTTATATGGATGATATAGTGGTCAAAACCAAGGACAGGGCCACACTCGTGCAAGATCTAGAAGAAACATTTGCAAATTTGTGCAAGATCAACCTCAAGCTCAACCCAGAGAAGTGCATGTTCGGTGTCCCATCTGGCAAGCTTCTTGGGTTCTTTGTGTCTCAAAGCAGGATCGAAGCAAATCCCGACAAGATCAAAGCAATTGAGCAGATTGAGGTGCCAAGACGGGTCAAAGACGTCCGTAGGCTCGCCGGCTGCGTTGCTACCATGAGTAGGTTCATCTCCAAATCTGCTGAGCGTGCCCTCCCCTTTGTCAAAGTTTTGAAAAAGGCGGGTCCAATGAAATGGACTCCGGAGGCAGAGGCTGCACTGCAAGATTTGAAGAGGTATCTCTCCTCAACGCCAATACTAGTCGTGTCCAAGCCACAGGAGCCGTTGCTGCTATATCTAGCAGCGACGAATCAAGTGGTCAGTGTCGCGCTGGTGTCACAGAGGGAAATTGAGGAGGAAGCAGCAGTGGCAGCAGAGCCGTCGGATGATGGGTCGGGGCTCTCCCTGGCGAGAACTGGCCCGGCAAGAGGAACCCCGGCAAGCCCGGTCCCTCGCAAGGCAGAATTAGCAGATAAAGTAGAAGCAGAAGAAGAAGGTGGTGCAGCACCCAGTTTATTTTGTCAGTTCCCTCTTGCATGGGTTAGATCAAGATATTCTAGTATGCAGAAGCTGCTTTTCAGCCTCCTTACGACCTCGAGAAGCTGCACCACTATTTCCAAGCACATGAGATCACTGTCTTCACCCGCCTTCCTTTGCAACGAATCTTGCACAACCCGGATGCAACTGGGAGGATTCTGGAGTGGGCGTTGGAGCTATGAAGCTTTGGCCTCAAGTTTGAAAGCACCTCAACAATCAAGAGCCGAGCCATGGCAGAGTTCATAGAAGAATGGACCGCAACACCCGACGAAGAAATTCAAGAGACCGCCCTTCCCGGCAAGGAGACGTGCCGCGATTGGGTCATGTACTTTGTTGGAGCTTTCTCACAACAAGGTCCTGGTGCCAACGTGCTACTCGTCGCGCCCACCGGAGAGCGCCTCAAGTACGTGGTCCAGATGCACTTACCCCGGGAAAAATCAACGAAGAACATGGTGGTGTACGAGGGACTGCTTGGCGGTCTCAGGATCGCGGCAGACCTCGGAATCAGGAAGCTCATCATGAGAGGTGATTCGCAACTCATCGTGAAGCAAGTTAACAAGGATTACCAGAGCCTATTGATGGAGGCCTATGTGGGTGAAGTGAGGAAGTTGGAAGAGCGTTTTGACGGACTGCAAGTAGAGCATGTTCCCCGAGTAGAGAACAACATTGCCAACGACCTATCGAAATGCGCTGCCCTCAAGTTGCATGTGGAACCAGGTACCTTTGTGCTTCAATTAACTCAGCCATCTGTTGAACCATCAGCAGGACAGAACAAGCGAGGCAAGGCGGGCCCCAGCAAGTACTTTCCCGTCGAGCTCCCAGAAGCCACTGACAAGGGGCTGCACAGGTGCCCAAGCCCGCCGAGGAGCAGCAGTCTCGGCAGGAGCTCAAGCCTGGTCGTGGGACAGCTACCCCTACGGCAGAAGATGAGCCTTTAGTCCTTGCCGTCGAGCCCCAGGCCCCAACATGGGCGCAGCACACCGTCTGTTTCCTCCAAACAGGGGAGATCCCTGAGGAACAGGAAGAAGCAGAGAAGGTATCCCAGTGGTCTAGCATGTACCAGTTTGTGGATGATGCCCTATACAGGAGAAGACCGAACAGCGTAAGATTGAAGTGCATTCCTCGGGAGGACGGACTTGAGCTGTTGGCAGAGATACATGGAGGCATGTGTGGTTCCCAAATAGGGTCGAGGTCCCTTGCCAACAAAGCGTTCCGGCAAGGTTTCTTCTGGCCCACCGCCCTCCAGGCTGCAACTGCACTAGTAACCAAGTGTGAAATGTGCCAGTTCCATTCCAAGAAGCTCCGTCAACTAGCTCAAGCTCTTCAGACAATCCCTCTTTCCTAGCCACTTTTAGTATGGGGGCTCGACATACTAGGCCCCTTTCCCCGTGCTGTCGGGGGCTTTGAGTACTTGTACGTTGCAATTGACAAGTTCACAAAGTGGCCGGAAGTGGAGCCGGTGAGAAAGGTGATAGCACAGTCAGTCATCAAGTTCTTCAAGGGGCTAGTCTACCGTTTTCGTGTGCCAAACAGAGTTATCACCGACAACGGCACGCAGTTCACGAGACGCACCTTCATGTAGTATATCCAAGACCTCGCCGTTAAGGTTTGTTTTGCTTCTATGGCTCATCCCAGAAGTAACGGCCAGGCTGAGAAGGCAAATGCAGAGGTGTTGTGAGGCCTCAAGACAAGGACTTTTGACAAGCTACACAAGTGCGGAAGGCGCTGCATTGATGAGTTGCCGACGATTCTTTGGTCGATCAGAATGACACAAAATTGAGCCACCAGCCAGACACCCTTTTCCCTGGTATACGGGGCAGAAGCACTTCTCCCCACAGAACTCATATACGAGTCACCTTGAGTGCTCGCATATGATGAGCTTGAGCAAGGGCAGTTGCGCCAAGATGATGCGACGCTCCTTGAGGAAGATCGCCTTCGGGCTGCTGTGCGAGCTGCTCGCTACCAGCAAGCCTTGCGCCGCTACCATAGCCGCAAGATTCATGCCTGAAACCGTGAGGAAGGAGACCTTGTTCTTCGGTGAATTCAATCCGCCAAGAATTCCAACAAGTTGACGCCAAAGTGGGAAGGCCCTTATCGGGTAATACAAGTCACCAGGCCTGGTACAGTTCGCCTAGAGATCGAAGATGGGATTCCAGTGAGCAACTCCTGGAACATCGAACATCTTCGCAAGGTCTACCCATAAGGCGTGGTTGCCGGGCCTCCCGGCAGACCACTTTTTGTACAAGCCTTGCCAGCAAGGCATGTAACCCTTTGTACAAAGCCAAGCGCAGACACTGAGCATTAGATAAATAAATGAAGCGCTGGCGCCCTAGAATTACCATGCATGCTAGGTTGAGTCTCTCTCTCTGTTGGGGTCGATAGTGCTCGGAGGCAACTAACCCCTAGCATAGAGGTCGAGTGCGTGTCTTTCTGTCTCTTCCAGTTCTCTTTTGGTTCGCAGGCTGCGCATGCGTTTTTGTAGAACCATTTGGCGAAAAGAAGATGGACCGACACCCCCACCCCGGCAAGCCCAGGTTGTCGTGGGCTGCAGATTCGGATAAGTCTTTTTTCCCCTGCTGTGCACTTCCGTATGAAGCTTAAACATACGGTAGTTTGTTCACTCCTAGGCCACCGTGCTCCCTCCTTCCTATTCCCAAGGACTCTCCTTTGGGACTGAACTTGGTTGTAGTCGCGGTGGAAAGGGGATGAGCAAGGGGCCTAATCCTATTTTGCCCCTACCTCCGCCAAGGGCGTGACTGTGGTCAGGCTATAAAGCGGGAGGACAACAAGGTTCGTTGTTGGCCGATGTTGTTTTCTTAACATATATAACAAGGACTCGCTCCTTGGTGTGGGCCTCGCTCATGCACAAAAGGGACCGGCAATCCCCCTTTTCATTAATATGTTGATCAAGCAAGTACAACTCATATGGAATGTAAACATGAGCAAGGGGTTACAAGGTCTAAATTCGACAAGTGCCCGCAGGCTTAAGATCTAAAAAAAGATAAGTTGCCCGTAATCCCTTTCTTATCCCTCTCCTCAGGGAGCGGATCAGGATAAGCAGGAGGGCGAAAGGAGCGCCTAGGCAAGGTGCAGTAGCGAGAATCACAACAGCAGTGCGTCCCGCGGCCGCCCAGAAGAAGGCTGGTGATGATGGTGCCGGGGAAGAAGCTGGAAGATGAGGCAGCGGGCTGCTAATACGCGACGAAGGCGTCGGTGCCATCACACTCCGACTTGATGGCACGCCACCCACCTTCTTCATCTTCTTTGGCACTCCAGCGCCAGCCGCCAGGAGCAACGACCCCGCGAAGTTCAAGGAGATGGCTCAAGGAGCCGCCACCAAGAGCTACACCTCCCCGGCAAACCACTCTTCCTGGGAGAAGGCCACGTGCGGATGGTGCTGCTGCCGGCGTCGCCTAGGGACGGGGCGTCCGACATCTAGTTGGACCCTTCCCCATCATCCTTGCCACTGGTCCCCTCCTTGTCGCCGTGGCTCGAGGAGGAGCTCTCGTCATCGGTCGAGCTCTCCGCGCAGCACCCTAGCCTGTGTCTCGAGCGCCTGAAGACCTTGACAGAGAGCAGGTCGCTCTCCACTAACTTCAAGAGGAGAACATGCCCCTTCATCAAGCAATGGGCACGTGCGAAGGTTTTCCAGCCCGGATGAAGGAACATTACATCAGGGAAGGGGAACCTTGTGTTCACCCACATGTCGCCATTGCAACACCCCTTCATGTGATGCCTCAGCCTCGGCGGCTGGTCGATGTCCAGCAACCTCGTGAACGCGTTGGGAAGGCGAAGGCGGGAACGTGGAGGCTCGCGCAGTTGCAGGATGAACTCCAGCGCCGTGTCCCCGACATGGCCGCTCGACGAAGCAGAAGGAGATGGAGGCGAAGATGATGACAGAGATGGAGATGACGCGGGTGTCCCCCTGGCGCGCCCGCCTCTTCCTCGACTGCTGAGCCAACCGCGGCCCCGTCCGGCACCTCCACCTTGAGTGTGGCCTTCGCCTTGGGCGGCTGGCTCTTCCTCGACCGCCACGGCTCTCTAGCGGGAGGAAGACCTGGTCGCCTCCGCGGAAGAACGGCCACGGCTGTGCCCTCTCACCATGGCAGAGAATGGAGAATGGAAGCGAAGGGAAGACACGAGAAGATGCCTCCCCTCCTCCTCCTAATTCCCTTTTCATAGCCGGGAGGGGAAGGCTAAAGACCAGCTCTACGCTTATGAAGAGCCCGTTCAAGTCCGGCTCATTAAGTTACAAGCGAGGTCATCAACCGCCCTCCCCGCCCAATCAAAGGCGCATAAGTATCAGCCATAGCGCGCCTTCCCATATCCCGCGCGTCTGTCACCTACGCCGTGCTGTGCATGTGGCATACGTGGCGAAAGGGGCGGGCGTAGTGGGAAACATGGAACGGCGGTTCCAAGGCTAGGAGAGTAAATGAGCAGCGGCCCTGCAGTTTTCCCTCTTTTATAGGGAAGACGCAAGCCGCCTCTTTACTCTTCACCGCGGGATGACGCAAGCATGTTGCGGTCATCCCACGCACGATCCCCACGTCATGCATTCAATGCGTGTCGTGGGGAAGCGCAACTAGCAAGGAGCTACCACAGTCAAGACTTTGCCACGCACGCCCGCACACCGTTCTGGGCCTGGCCAACAACGCTCCACGCTTATGTGTGGCCCAGGCCCGGGGGCTGCTGTCGGTGTACAAAAGTAGGGGCCTTCTGTACCCCTTTACTTGTGCACGGGCAGTTGTAGCCACACCTGCATCCATGCTTGGCGGGGCAGAGGATGCAAGGAACAAGACTACCAGAACAAGACTACCAGAGCTGCTATGAACCCTACAAACAATTTATATCTTTTGTTCTCCGCTAATAGGAACTCGGGAGTGATTCTTTATTGCACTTTGAGGGATAATCATATGATCCAACTATGTTAGCATTGTTGAGAGGTTGCACAAGTGAAAGTACGGACACTAGGCCTTATTTTCCAGCATTGCAATACCGTTTTTGTGCTCGTTTACTATTTGCTACCTTGCTGTTTGTATTTTTTCAGATTATAAATATATATTTCTACCATCCATATTACACTTTATCACATCTCTTCGCCGAACTAGTGCACCTATACAATTTTCCATTGTATTGGGTGTGTTGGGGACACAAGAGATTTCTTGTATTTGGTTGCAGGGTCGTTTGAGAATGACCATCTTCATCCTACGCCTCCCATGGATTGATAAACCTTAGGTCATCCATTCTACTGTCCTACAAAACTCTGTGCTTCGAGGCCCAACACGAGTCTACAAGAATAAAGTTGCGTAGTAGACATCAAGCTCTTTTTTGGCGTCGTTGTCGGGGAGGTGAGTGCATGAAGGTATATCTTTAGATCTTGCAACTGAATCTTTTAGTTTCTTGTTTTATCACTAGTTTGGTTTATAAAATACAACTACAAAAAATGGAATTGAAGTTGCATCATATTATTGATCATCTTTATAATATCTTTCTTGAAAATGATGGATCGAAAAATTGTGCCTAATTGTTAGAAGAAGAAGTCAATAAAATGTTTGAGACAAAATATTTGAATGATGAGCATGATTGCAATGTTGTTAGTATGAATTCTTTGAATATACAAAAAACTAATGATTGCACAAGTCATGACAAAAATGTTTCTTATAGGCATGTCAGTTTTTGCAGAGTGAATTGGGAGTGCAATTGCACACCAAAAGGGAAGGTAGATTTTTTAAGAAGCATAAATATTTAGAAACGAAATTTTTTCAAGAGAGGCTAGATGATTGTGCTGAAAGATGTAATTTTTTTCGCCATCCTTGTGAACTTTGGAATGAATGTGGTCATTTAAATCTCAAATGCAAATTATTTCATGATCAAATCGTATCCAAAAATTGTGATAACTTGATTACCCTTGAGTATCATAAAGAGCTTAGTCTTCTTTTGGGGTATGATGAAATGAAACGTATAACTAAGGGTACTCCAAATCCCGAGAGATTTTTTGATTTTGATCTAGAAGAAATATATATGTTTTGTGTGATAAATTGCATTTAGAATACTTATATTGCCAACTATCTATCGTTGTACAAAAGTAGGGGCCTTCTGTACCCCTTTACTTGTGCACGAGTAGTTGTAGCCACACCTGCGGCCACGCTTTGCACGGTAGAGGAAGCAAGGAACAAGACTACTAGAGCTGCGCTGAGACCAGAGGCGCGAAGAGCGAAGGGGCAAGGTAGGTTTCCCCCGGCAAGAGGCTTGCCGAGGATGACCTACACTGCCCCGGCAAGGGCCTTTCTGGGGAAACTTACCCTACACCAGCAAGACTGCCACCCTTGAGCCTGAGAGTTCCGACACCATCAACAACATTGGATCCAAGGCTCGGGAGGCGCCTGCATGGTCGCATGCAGATCTTTGTGAAAACCAGAGGCCTGCAAGACTAGATGAGAACCAGAAGATGAAGGCCTCCGGCAAGACCCTTGCTGGGGACGCCCACAAGACCCCGCCAAGACCCTTGCCGGGGCCCCGGCAAGACCCTTGTCAGGGACATCTGCGGGGCCACAACCAGGTCTGCACTTCCCAAGGTTTTGCTGCCCCATGGCCATTCCGACGCAGCAGCCAGCCTGCCAACTAGGCACGCACCTACGTGGCAGCGTGCAGCTTCTAGACCAACCAGGCAAGCACCTGCATGGTGGCATGCAGATCTTCCACCACACCAGCGCAGCAGCCAGCCAACCAGTGTGGTGTTGCATGCCTCATCACACTTGGACGCACATCGAAGCGAGGCGAGGCAACAACGGACGAGACAAGCTTAATTGTTGTCCCCAAGAAAGCAAGAGGACACGTCGGCAGCGCATTAAATGCGTTTTGTCCCACGATGTTACGGATAGACCTGTACACTGTACATACTTTCGACCTCCTGTGTGCCACTGTGGCGACCCCGTTTCATATAAAAGGAGGCCTGAGTCGTACTGGGAAGGATTCAGACTTTTTGGGCTAGGCATGCACCGCAGCTAGTTCAAGATATCAAGAACAGCAAATATACACCAAAGCAGGACTAGGGTACTACGCATCACTTGCAGCCTGAACCTGGATAAAATTCCCCAGCGTTGATCTTCTAAACCCGCTCTTTTTACAGCCCCGCGCCCTGGCAACCGTAGTAGGGATTCCCTGTGATCCCATAGGTGTCGTTCTTGAATGCCGACATCTTTGGCGCACCTGGTAGGGGAGCGCAAGCTGTTGAAAATCGGTTCTTGAAGCCAACTCACCAACTTTATCATCGCCATGGCCCCCAGGAAGAAGGGGATCACAGCGATCGGGTCGCCCGGAGCCGGCCCGTCCGCACGAGCGCGGGTGGGCAACGGGATGGCCGCGGGCGGTGCCGGAGGCACGGCCTGCGAGCATCCACGACACTCTGGCAATCGGAGCCAGGCAAGTGTCATCATTCGGGCCTAAGACGGGGCCACGCTCATATGGAAGCTTATATGGATGATATAGTGGTCAAAACCAAGGACAGGGCCACGCTCGTGCAAGATCTAGAAGAAACATTTGCAAATTTGTGCAAGATCAACCTCAAGCTCAACTCAGAGAAGTGCATGTTCGGTGTCCCATCTGGCAAGCTTCTTGGGTTCTTTGTGTCTCAAAGCAGGATCGAAGCAAATCCCGACAAGATCAAAGCAATTGAGCAGATTGAGGATCCAAGACGGGTCAAAGACGTCCGTAGGCTCGTCGGCTACGTTGCTACCCTGAGTAGGTTCATCTCCAAATTTGCTGAGCGCGCCCTCCCCTTTATCAAAGTTTTCAAAAAGGTGGGTCCAATGAAATGGACTCCGGAGGCAGAGGCTGCACTGCAAGATTTGAAGAGCTACCTCTCCTCAACGCCAATACTAGTCGTGCCCAAGCCACAGGAGCCGTTGCTGCTATATCTAGCAGCGACGAATCAAGCGGTCAATGCCGCACTGGTGGCACAGAGGGAAATTGAGGAGGAAGCAGCAGTGGCAGCAGAGCCGTCGGATGATGGGCCGGGGCTCTCCCTGGCAGGGCCTGACGCCGGCAAAGAGGAACCCCCGGCAAGCCCCGGTCCCTGCAAGACAGGGTCGGCGCAGATGGGCGAAGTAGAGCAGAACAAGAAGGTGGCGCAGCACCCGGTTTATTTTGTCAGTTCCCTCTTGCAGGGGCTAGATCGAGATATTCTGGTATGCAGAAGCTGCTTTTCGGCCTCCTTATGGCCTCGAGAAAGCTACGCCCCTATTTCCAAGCACATGAGATCACTGTCGTCACCCGCCTTCCTTTGCAACGAATCTTGCACAACCCGGATGCAACTGGGAGGGTTTTGGATGGGTGTTGGAGCTATGAAGCTTTGGCCTCAAGTTTTAAAGCACCTCAACAATCAAGAGCCGAGCCTTGGCAGAGTTCATAGTAGAATGGACCACAACACCCGACGAAGAAATTCAAGGGACCGCCCTTCCCGGCAAGGAGACGTGCCGCGATTGGGTCATGTACTTTGTTGGAGCTTTCTCACTACAAGGTGCTGGTGCCGGCGTGCTACTCGTCGCGCCCACCGGAGAGCGCCTCAAGTACATGGTCCATATGCACTTACCCCGGGAAAAATCGACGAAGAACATGGTGGAGTACGAGGGACTGCTTGGCGGTCTCAGGATCGCGGCAGACCTCGGAATCAAGAAGCTCATCATGAGAGGTGATTCGCAACTCATCGTGAAGCAAGTTAACAAGGATTACCAGAGCCTGTTGATGGAGGCCTATGTGGGTGAAGTGAGGAAGTTGGAAGAGCGTTTTGACGGACTGCAAGCAGAGCATGTTCCCCGAGCAGAGAACAACATTGCCAACGACCTGTCGAAACGCGCTGCCCTCAAGTTGCATGTGGAACCAGGTACCTTTGTGCTTCAATTAACTCATCCATCTGTTGAACCATCAGCAGGACAGAACAAGCGAGGCAAGGCGGGCCCCAGCAAGTACTTTCCCGCCGAGCTCCCAGAAGCCACCGACAAGGGGGCTGCCTGGTGCCCCAAGCCTGCCGAGGAGCAGCAGTCTCCGGCAGGAGCTCAAGCCCTGGTCGTAGGGACAGCTACCCCTACGGCCGAAGACGAGCCTTTAGTCCTTGCCGTCGAGCCCCAGGCCCCAACATGGGCGCAGCACACCATCTGTTTCCTCCAAACAGGGGAGATCCCTGAGGAACAGGAAGAAGCAGAGAAGGTATCCCAGCGGTCTAGCATGTACCAGTTTGTGGATGATGCCCTATACAGGAGAAGACCGAACGGCGTAAGATTGAAGTGCATTCCTCGGGAGGACGGACTGGAGCTGTTGGCAGAGATACATGGAGGCATGTGTGGTTCCCAAATAGGGTCGAGGTCCCTTGCCGGCAAAGTGTTCCGGCAAGGTTTCTTCTGGCCCACCGCCCTCCAGGATGCAACTGCACTAGTAACCAAGTGTGAAGTATGCCAGTTCCATTCGAAGAAGCTCCGTCAACTACCTCAAGCTCTTCAGACAATCCCTCTTTCCTAGCCACTTTTGGTATGGGGGATCGACATATAGGCCCCTTTCCCCGTGCTGTCGGGGGCTTTGAGTACTTGTACGTTGCAATTGACAAGTTCACAAAGTGGCCGAAGTGGAGCCGGTGAGAAAGGTGATAGCACAGTCAGTCGTCAAGTTCTTCAAAGGGGCTAGTCTACCGTTTTGGTGTGCCAAACAGAGTTATCACCGACAACGGCACACAGTTCACGAGACGCACCTTCATGTAGTATATCCAAGACCTCGGCGTTAAGGTTTGTTTTGCTTCTATGGCTCATCCCAGAAGTAACGGCCAGGCTGAGAAGGAAAACGCAGAGCTGTTGTGAGGCCTCAAGACAAGGACTTTTGGCAAGCTACACAAGTGCGGAAGGCGCTGCATTGATGAGTTGCCGACGATTCTTTGGTCGATCAGAATGACACCAAATTGCGCCACCAGCCAGACACCCTTTTCCCTGGTATACGGGGCAGAAGCACTTCTCCCCACAGAACTCATATACGGGTCACCTTGAGTGCTCGCATATGATGAGCTTGAGCAAGAGCAGTTGCGCCAAGATGATGCGACGCTCCTTGAGAAAGATCGCCTTCGGGCTGCTGTGCGAGCTGCTCGCTACCAGCAAGCCTTGCGCCGTTACCATAGTCGCAAGATTCATGCCTGAAACCGTGAGGAAGGAGACCTTGTTCTTCGGTGAGTTCAATCCGCCAAGAATTCCAACAAGTTGACGCCAAAGTGGGAAGGCCCTTATCGGGTAATACAAGTCACCAGGCCCGGTACAGTCCGCCTAGAGATCGAAGATGGGATTCCAGTGAGCAACTCCTGGAACATCGAACATCTTCGTAAGGTCTACCCATAAGGCGCGGTTGACGGGCCTCCCGACAGACCACTTTTTGTACAAGCCTTGCCAGCAAGGCATGTAACCCTTTGTACAAAGCCAAGCGCAGACACTGAGCATTAGATAAATAAATGAAGCGCTGGCGCCCTAGAATTACCATGCATGCTAGGTCGAGTCTCTCTCTCTGTTGGGGTCGATAGTGCTCGGAGGAAACTAACCCCTAGCATAGAGGTCGAGTGCGTGTCTTTCTGTTTCTTCCAGTTCTCTTTTGGTTCGCAGGCTGCGCATGCGTTTTTGTAGAACCATTTGGCGAAAAGAAGTTGGACTGACACCCCCACCCCGGCAAGCCAAGGTTGTCGTGGGCTGCAGATTCAGATAAGTCTTTTTCCCCACTGTGCACTTCCGTATGAAGCTTAAACATACAGTAGTTTGTTCACTCCTAGGCCACCGTGCTCCCTCCTTCCTATTCCCAATGACTCTCCTTTGGGCCGGAACTTGGTTGTAGTCGCGGTGGAAAGGGGATGAGCGAGGGGCCTAAGCCTGTTTTGCCCCTACCTCCGCCAAGGGCGTGAGTGTGGTCGGGCTATAAAGCGGAGGACAGCAAGGTTCGTTGTTGGGCGATGTTGTTTGCTTAACATATATAACAAGGACTCGCTCCTTGGTGTGGGCCTCGCTCATGCACAAAAGAGACCGCAATCCCCTTTTCATTAATCTGTTGATCAAGCAAGTACAACTCATATGGAATGTAAACATGAGCAAGGGGTTACAAGGTCTAAATTCGACAAGTGCCCACAGGCTTAAGATCTAAAAAAAGATAAGTTGCCCGTAATCCCTTTCTTATCCCTCTCCTCAGGGAGCGGATCAGGATAAGCAGGAGGGCGAAAGGAGCGCCTAGGCAAGGTACGAGTAGCAGAATACAACAACGGTACGTCCCGGCGGCCGCCCAGAAGAAGGCTGGTGATGATGGTGCCGGGGAAGAAGCTGGAAGATGAGGCAGCGGGCTGCTAATACGCGACGAAGGCGTCGGTGCCATCACACTCCAACTTGATGGCACGCCACCCGCCTTCTTCGTCTTCTCCGGCACTCTAGCGCCAGCCGCCAGGAGCAACGACCCCGCGAAGTTCAAGGAGATGGCTCAAGGAGCCGCCACCAAGAGCTACACCTCCCCGGCAAACCACTCTTCCTGGGAGAAGGCCACGTGCAGATGGTGCTGCTGCCGGCGTCGCCTAGGGATAGGGCGTCCGACGTCTAGTTGGACCCTTCCCCGTCATCCTTGCCACTGGTCCCCTCCTTGTCGCCGTGGCTCGAGGAGGAGCTCTCGTCATCGGTCGAGCTCTACGCGCAGCACCCTAGCCTGTGTCCCGAGCGCCCGAAGACCTTGACAGAGAGCAGGTCGCTCTCCACTAACTTCAAGAGGAGAACATGCCCCTTCATCAAGCAATGGGCACGTGCGAAGTTTTTCCAGCCCGGATGAAGGAACATTACATCAGGGAAGGGGAACCTTGTGTTCACCCACATGTCGCCATTGCAACACCCCTTCATGTGATGCCTCAGCCTCGGCGGCTGGTCGATGTCCAGCAACCTCATGAACGCGTTGGGAAGGCGAAGGCGGCTACGTGGAGGCTCGCGCAGTTGCAGGATGAACTCCAGGGTCGTGTCCCCGACATGGCCGCTCGACGAAGCAGAAGGAGATGGAGGCGAAGATGATAACGGAGATGGAGATGACGTAGGTGTCCCCCTACCGCGCCCGCCTCTTCCTCGACTGCTGAGCCAACCGCGGCCCCGTCCGGCACCTCCACCTTGAGTGTGGCCTTCGCCTTGGGCGGCTGGCTCTTCCTTGACCGCCGCGGCTCTCTGGCGGGAAGAAGACCTGGTCGGCTCCGCGGAAGAACGGCCACGGCCACGCCCTCTCGCCATGGCAGTGGATGGAGAATGGAGGCGAAGGGAAGACACGAGAAGATGCCTCCCCTCCTCCTCCTGAGTCCCTTTTCATAGCCGGGCGGGGAAGGCTAAAGACCGGCTCTACGCTTATGAAGAGCCCGTTCAAGTCCGGCTCATTAAGTTACAAGCGAGGTCATCAACCGCCCTCCCCGCCCAATCAGAGGCGCATAAGTATCAGCCATAGCACGCCTTCCCATATCCCGCGCGTCTGTCACCTACGCCGTGCTATGCATGTGGCATACGTGGCGAAAGGGGCGGGCGTAGTGGGAAACATGGAATGGCGGTTCCAAGGCTAGGAGAGTAAATGAGCAGCGGCCCTGCAGTTTTCCCTCTTCTATAGGGAAGACGCAAGACGCCTCTTTACTATTCACCGCGGGATGATGCAAGCATGTTGCGGTCATCCCACGCACGACCCCCACGTCACGCATTCAATGCATGTCGTGGGGAAGCGCAACTAGCAAGGAGCTACCACAGTCAATACTTTGGCACGCACGCCCGCACACCGTTCTGGGCCTGGCCCAACAACGCTCCACGCTTATGTGTGGCCCAGGCCCGGGGGCTCCTGTCGGTGTACAAAAGTAGGGGCCTTCTGTACCCCTTTACTTGTGCACGGGCAGTTGTAGCGACACCTGCATCCATGCTTGGCGGGGCAGAGGATGCAAGGAACAAGACTACCAGAACAAGACTACCAGAGCTGCTATGAACCCTACAAACAATTTCTATCTTTTGTTCTCCACTAATAGGAACTCGGGAGTGATTCTTTATTGCACTTTGAGGGATAATCATATGATCCAACTATGTTAGCATTGTTGAGAGGTTGCACAAGTAAAAGTACGGACACTAGGCCTTATTTTCCAGCATTGCAATACCGTTTTTGTGCTCGTTTACTATTTGCTACCTTGCTGTTTGTATTTTTTCAGATTATAAATATATATTTCTACCATCCATATTACACTTTATCACATCTCTTCGCCGAACTAGTGCACCTATACAATTTTCCATTGTATTGGGTGTGTTGGGGACACAAGAGATTTCTTGTATTTGGTTGCAGGGTCGTTTGAGAATGACCATCTTCATCCTACGCCTCCCATGGATTGATAAACCTTAGGTCATCCATTCTACTGTCCTACAAAACTCTGCGCTTCGAGGCCCAACACGAGTCTACAAGAATAAAGTTGCGTATTTGACATCAAGCTCTTTTTTGGCGTCGTTGCCGGGGAGGTGAGTGCATGAAGGTATATCTTTAGATCTTGCAACTGAATCTTTTAGTTTCTTGTTTTATCACTAGTTTGGTTTATAAAAGAAAACTACAAAAAATGGAATTGAAGTTGCATCATATTATTGATCATCTTTATAATATCTTTCTTGAAAATGATGGAACGAAAAATTGTGCCTAATTGTTAGAAGAAGAAGTCAATAAAATGTTTGACACAAAATATTTGAATGATGAGCATGATTGCAATGTTGTTAGTATGAATTCTTTGAATATACAAAAAACTAATGATTGCACAAGTCATGACAAAAATGTTTCTTATAAGCATGTCAGTTTTTGCAGAGTGAATTGGGAGTGCAATTGCACACCAAAAAGGGAAGGTAGATTTTTTAAGAAGCATAAATATTTAGAAACGAAAAATTTGCAAGAGAGGCTAGATGATTGTGCTGAAAGATGTAATTTTTTTCGCCATCCTTGTGAACTTTGCAATGAATGTGGTCATTTAAATCTCAAATGCAAATTATTTCATGATCAAATTGTATCCAAAAATTGTGATAACTTGATTACCCTTGAGTATCATAAAGAGCTTAGTCTTCTTGTGGGGTATGAAGAAATGAAACGTATAACTAAGGGTATTCCAAATCCCGAGAGATTTTTGGATTTTGATCTAGAAGAAATATATATGTTTTGTGTGATAAATTGCATTTAGAATACTTATATTGCCAACTATCTATCGTTGTACAAAAGTAGGCGCCTTCTGTACCCCTTTACTTGTGCACGAGTAGTTGTAGCCACACCTGCGGCCACGCTTGGCAGGGTAGAGGAAGCAAGGAACAAGACTACTAGAGCTGCGCGGAGACCAGAGGCGCGAAGAGTGAAGGGGCAAGGTAGGTTTCCCCCAGCAAGAGGCTTGCCGGGATGACCACGCCACCCAAGAAGGGCCTTTCCGGGAAACTTACCTACACCAAAGAAGACTGCCATCCTTGAGCCTGAGAGTTCCGACACCATCAACAACATTGGATCCAAGGCTCGGGAGGCGCCTGCATGGTCGCATGCAGATCTTTGTGAAAACCAGAGGCCTGCTAGACTAGATGAGAACCAGAAGACGAAGGCCTCCGGCAAGACCCTTGCTGGGGACGCCCACAAGACCCCGCCAAGACCCTTGTCGGGGCCCCGGCAAGACCCTTGTCGGGGACATCTGAGGGGCCACAACCAGGTCTGCACTTCCCAAGGTTTTGCTGCCCCATGGCCGTTCCGACGCAGCAGCCAGCCTGCCAACTAGGCACGCACCTACGTGGCAGCGTGCAACTTCTAGACCAACCAGGCAAGCACCTGCATGGTGGCATGCAGATCTTCATGAAGACCCTGCCACCGCACCAGCGCAGCAGCCATCCAGCCAGCGTGGTGCTGCATGCCTCATCACACTTGGACGCACATCGAAGCGAGGCGAGGCAACGACGGACGAGACAAGCTTAATTGTTGTCCCCAATAAAGCAAGAGGACAGGTCGGCAGCGCATTAAATGCGTTTTATCCCACGATGTTACGGATAGACCTGTACACTTTACATTCTTTCCACCTCCTGTGTGCCACTGTGGCGACCCCTTTTCATATAAAAGGAGGCCCGAGCCGTATTGGGGAAGGATTCAGACTTTTTGGGCTAGGCATGCACCGCAGATAGTTCAAGATCTCAAGAACAGAAAATATACACCAAAGCAGGACTAGGGTACTACGCGTCACTTGCAGCCTAAACCTGGATAAAATTCCCCCGCGTTGATCTTCTAAACCCGCTCTTTTTACAGCCCCGCGCCCTGGCAACCGCAGTAGGGATTCCCTGTGATCCCATAGGTGTCGTTCTTGAACGCCGACATCTTTGGCGCACCTGGTAGGGGACCGCAAGCTGTTGAAAATCTGGTCTTGAAGCCAACTCACCAACTTTATCATCGCCATGGCCCCCAGGAAGAAGGGGATCACAGCGATCGGTCGCCGGAGCCGCCCGTCCGCCTGAGAGCGGGTGGGCAACGGGTGGCAGCGGGCGGTGCAGGAGGCACTGCGAGCATCCACGACACTCTGGCAATCGGAGCCAGGCAAGCGTCATCATTCGGGCCTAAGTCGACGAGCCACGCGCCGCTGGGTCCGGATGCCGGGCCGTGCTGCCCATGGGCGGCGCGGCAGCCTCTATGACGCCCTCGCCGGCGCCGGCGCCGCGACCTTCCCAGACCGTGCGCAATGAGCAACACAACAACGACGGTGCCCCTGGGCGCTAGCGCGGGAAGAGACCTTTGCGTCATTCTCAGGACGCGTCGGGCCGGCGTGCACGCCTGGACGCAGGAGGGAGCGGTGGCGACCGCAAGACCGTGATAGAGCTCCTTCTAACATGGTTAGAAGTAGAAGCGCATCATGGTACCATGCAGCTTTCGCCACCACCCACGCCAGTGGAAGCATTGGCGCGCGTGCAGCTGCTCCTCGACTTCCCTCCTGCTGTGGAGAAGCTCGACGAGTGGAGAGCCACCATTCGGAGCCTCATCAGCTTCGCCAACAAAGATGAATCGTGACTAGCGGGACCCTCGTGCCGACGCTCCGAAGAGCCGGCACACGCCAATGGTGGGAGGACCGGATTCGTTGCAACCACGGTGCACTCTCCTCCCCCACGCTAGCAACTGCAGCCGCTGGCTCGTTGGGCCGACGCCTGTGACGATGTTTCCACAGCGTCGTCCGACCCACGAGCCCGCCGCGACCAACGTCAAGTTCTTCGGGAGCGAGCCCAGGAGGATGCTCGGACCACCATCGAGCGGTGCTGGAAAGCGCGCTATCAGTCAGATAGGCGTGCGGGGCCCACTATGGACCACCCAGCATCGGGGGGTTCCGACGATCTTCCCTACGAGATGGGTTGTCCGGCCTTTACCCGTGAGCTGCGGCAGTTCGAGTGGCCCTCCCACCGCACGTTCAAGCCTGATGTTGGGGAGAATTACAATGGCTAGACTCACCCGTCGGAGTCCCTCAGCATCTACACTATCGCGATGCAAGCCATCGGGGCTCGCGACGACAAGTTGCTTGCCAATTGCTTTCCATTGGCACTTAAGCCCAACGTCATGTCATGGTTGATGCACTTGTTAGTGGATTCCATCTCTTCTTGGTCAGATTTGTGCCACGAGTTTGTTGGCGCCTTTACCGGAGGCCACCAAGCTCCTTGCCAGGCAAGTGATTTGCATGTCATCCCCCAGAAGGATGGCGACAACCTGCGCAAGTACATCCAAAGGTTCAGGCTTGTGCAGTACAACATCCCAGATGTTCACCCCACCACCGTCATCAGTGCGTTTCATCAGAACATGCGCAACCACAAGATGTGTGAAGAGGTGGCGATGAACAAGGTCAAGGATGTAGCCGAGCTTTATGTTTTGGCTCGCAGATGTGCTCGGGCTGAAGAAGGAAGGAAGTACCCGGCGAAGACGCCGGTGCGGAAACCAACTCCACAGACGAAGATGTCGCCGCCTCAGCAAAGAAGCACCGATGCCGCAATAGGAAGCGTAAAGGCAAGACAGTGCTTGCTGTTGAGGGATCCGGCGACCCTGGCGCCACCAAGAAGGCCAAGGCTGACGACCCCGGCAAGGAAGTTGCCAGGTGTGCCGCTTGCCGGGCCTTGGTGGTTGCCGACAAGCCAGGAGGCTCCGACAAGCAGTACTGCAAGATCCATCGCACCAAGGGCCACGACCTCAAGAACTGCCGATAGGTTGATCTGCTTTTAGAGAAACAGAAAGCCAAATATGAGAGGCGTGATAAGGAGAAGGGCCAAGATGGTGCTGAGGTTCCGGCAAAAAGCGTGGCGGCCAAGGAGGTCACCGGGGCAAGGATAATCAACAAGAGAGGCCCCCTCGGGGCCGTGACAAGAAGGAGGAAGATGATGATCATGGTGAGGACGACGAGTCCGGCGAGCATTAGTTCCAGAAGGCTACGGAGGCCATGTGCATCGACGGTGGTGCCTCGTTGCATACCTCTCACCGCCAGCTGAAGCAGTGGCAATGTGAGGTCACTGCGGCACAGCCATCATTCGATGCCCAGAAGCCACTGAAGTGGTCCAGTACACCTATCATCTTTGACACCAAGGATCACCCTGATCGCATGACTGCGGTCGGGTGTTTGCCGTTGTTGGTCTCACCAACAATACTCAACCTCAAGGTGACAAAGGTACTAGTTGATGGTTGGGCCGGTCTGAACTTGATCTCGCCTACTGTGATCGACAGGCTGCAAACCCCGATGGAGATCTCGAGGAGACATGCATGTTTCAAGGAGTCAACCCAGGGAGGAGTCAGCCAAAAGGTAAAATCATGTTGCCCGTCACATTCGGGGGTGAGCTGAATTACAGGACGGAGAAGATTGTTTTTTATGTCGACAAGATCCCCTTGCGCTACAATGGGATCCTTGGTCGCCCGGTGCTGGCCAAGTTCATGGCGGCATCACATTATGCCTACAACATGTTGAAGATGCCCGGGCCCCTGAGCATCATCACCGTCCCCTCTAACAAGAAAAATGCACTCATCTGCGCCGATCAACTCTACTAGGAGGCAGTTGCAGCAACTACCGCCAAGGCACTTGCTCCTGCCGCTGTAGCCCCAGGAGGGAAGAAGACTGGCAAGACCTCCTGCGCCCACTCCGGCAAGGGCGCCTCTTCGGAGTGCAGCGCTCCCGTCCAGGACATGCCAGAGAGCTCCACTGGGAAGAGTAAGAAATCCAAGGCAGCACCTCCAGAGACCAAGAAGGTGCCCGTTAAGGAGGACGGCACGGGCGGGGCATTTACTATAAGCTCCACCCTTGACAACAAATATGAAAGCGCGCTCGTCGCCTTCCTGCGGGCGAATGTCGATGTGTTTGTGTGGCAAGCATCCGACATCCCCGACATTCATAGGGAGGTGATTGAGCACCATCTTGCTGTCTGTCCTCACGCACGGCCCGTCAAGCAGAAGGTCAGGAAGCAAGCTTTGGAGTGGCAAGAGTTCATCATCGAAGAGATCAGGAAGTTGGAAGCAGCAGGTCTAGTTAGAGGAGTGCTTCACCCCACGTGGTTGGCCAATCCAGTGGTGGTGCATAAGGCAAATGGGAAGTGCAGGCTGTGTATTGATTACACAGACATCAATAAGGCCTATCCAAAGTATCCGTTTCCTCTGCCACGCATTGACCAGATTGTGGACTCCACTGCCGGGTGTGACCTGCTATCGTTCCTCTATGCCTATTCAGGATACCATCATATCTTCATGATGAAGGAGGACGAAGAAAAGACCGCGTTCATAACCACATGTGGTACGTATTGTTTTGTACGTATGCCTTTCAGGTTGAAAAGCACTGGTTCAACGTTTGCCCGAGTGGTCCAAATTGGTTTTGAACCCCAGCTACATAGAAATATGGAAGCTTATATGGATGATATAGTGGTCAAAACCAAGGACAGGGCCACGCTCGTGCAAGATCTAGAAGAAACATTTGCAAATTTGTGCAAGATCAACCTCAAGCTCAACCCATAGAAGTGCATGTTCGGTGTCCCATCCGGCAAGCTTCTTGGGTTCTTTGTGTCTCAATGCGGGATCGAAGAAAATCCCGACAAGATCAAAGCAATTGAGCAGATTGAGGTGCCAAGACGGATCAAAGACGTACGTAGGCTCGCTGGTTGCGTTGCTGCCCTGAGTAGGTTCATCTCCAAATCTGTTGAGCGCGCCCTTCCCTTTGTCAAAGTTTTGAAAAAGTCAGGTCCAATGAAATGGACTCCGGAGGCAAAGGCTGCACTGCAAGATTTGAAGAGGTACCTCTCCTCAACGCCAATACTAGTCATGCCCAAGCCACAGGAGCCGTTGCTGCTATATCTAGCAGCGACGAATCAAGTGGTCAGTGTCGCGCTGGTGGCACAGAGGGAAATCGAGGAGGAAGCAGCAGTGGCAGCAGAGCCGTCAGATGATGGGCCGGGGCTCTCCCTGGCAGGGCCTGACGCCGGTAAGGAGGAACCCCCGGCAAGTCCCGGTCCCGGCAAGACAGGGTCGGCGCAGATGGGCGAAGTAGAGCAGAAGAAGAAGGTGGTGCAGCACCCGGTTTATTTTGTCAGTTCCCTCTTGCAGGGGGCTAGATCGAGATATTCTGGTATGCAGAAGCTTCTTTTCGGCCTCCTTATGGCCTCGAGAAAGCTGCGCCACTATTTCCAAGCACATGAGATCACTGTCTTCACCCGCCTTCCTTTGCAACGAATCTTGCACAACCCGGATGCAACTGGGAGGATTCTGGAGTGGGCGTTGGAGCTATGAAGCTTTGGCCTCAAGTTTGAAAGCACCTCAACAATCAAGAGCCGAGCCATGGCAGAGTTCATAGAAGAATGGACCGCAACACCCGACGAAGAAATTCAAGAGACCGCCCTTCCCGGCAAGGAGACGTGCCGCGATTGGGTCATGTACTTTGTTGGAGCTTTCTCACTACAAGGTGATGGTGCCGGCGTGCTACTCGTCGCACCCACCGGAGAGCACCTCAAGTACGTGGTCCAGATGCACTTCCCCCGGGAAAAATCGACGAAGAACATGGTAGAGTACGAGGGACTGCTTGGCGGTCTCAGGATCGCGGCAGACCTCAGAATCAGGAAGCTCATCATTAGAGGTGATTCGTAGCTCGTCGTCAAGCAAGTTAACAAGGATTACTAGAGCCTGTTGATGGAGGCCTATGTGGGTGAAGTGAGGAAATTGGAAGAGCGTTTTGACGGACTGCAAGCAGAGCATGTTCCCCGAGCAGAGAACAACATTGCCAATGACCTGTCGAAACGCGCTGCCCTCAAGTTGCCTGTGGAACCAGGTACCTTTGTGCTTCAATTAACACAGCCATCTGTTGAACCATCAGTAGGACAGAACAAGCGAGGCAAGGCGGGCCCCAGCAAGTACTTTCTCGCCGAGCTCCCAGAAGCCACCGACAAGGGGGCTGCCGGGTGCCCCAAGCCTGCCGAGGAGCAGCAGTCTCCGGCAGGAGCTCAAGCCCTGGCCGTAGAGATAGCTACACCTACGGCCGTAGACGAGCCTTTAGTCCTTGCCATCGAGCCCCAGGCCCCAGCATGGGCAGAGCACACCGTCTGTTTCCTCCAAACATGGGAGCTCCCTGAGGAACAGGAAGAAGCAGAGAAGGTATCCCAGCGGTCTAGCATGTACCAGTTTGTGGATGATGCCCTATACAGGAGAAGACCGAACGACGTGAGATTGAGGTGCATTCCTCGGGAGGACGGACTGAAGCGGTTGGCAGAGATACATGGAGGCATGTGTGACTCCCAAATAGGGTCGAGGGCCCTTGCCGGCAAAGCGTTCTGGCAAGGTTTCTTCTGGCTCACCGCCCTCCAGGATGCAACTGCACTAGTAACCAAGTGTGAAGCGTGCCGGTTCCATTCGAAGAAGCTCCATCAACTAGCTCAAGCTCTTCAGACAATCCCTCTTTCCTGGCCACTTTCGGTATGGGGGCTCGACATACTGGGCCCCTTTCCCCGTGCTGTCGGGGCTTTGAGTACTTGCACGTTGCAATTGACAAGTTCACAAAGTGGCCGGAAGTTCAAGGGGCTAGTCTACCATTTTGGTGTGCCGAACAGAGTTATCACCGACAACGGCACGCAGTTCACGAGACGCACCTTCATGTAGTATATCCAAGACCTCGGCGGCAAGGTTTGTTTTGCTTCTATGGCTCATCCCAGAAGTAACGGCCAGGCTGAGAGGGCAAACGCAGAGGTGTTGTGAGGCCTCAAGACAAGGACTTTTGACAAGATACACAAATGCAGAAGGCGCTGCATTGATGAGTTGCCAACGCTTCTTTGGTCGATCGGAATGACACCAAATTGAGCCACCAGCCAGACAGCCTTTTCCCTGGTATACAGGGCAGAAGCACTTCTCCCCACGGAACTCATATACGGGTCACCTTGAGTGCTCGCGTATGATGAGCTTGAGCAAGAGCAGTCGCGCCAAGATGATGCGACGCTCCTTGAGGAAGATCGCCTTCACGCTGCTGTGCAAGCTGCTCGCTACCAGCAAGCCTTGTGCCGCTACCATAGCCGCAAGATTCATGCCTGAAACCGTGAGGAAGGAGACCTTGTTCTTCGGTGAGTTCAATCCGCCAAGAATTCCAACAAGTTGACGACGAAGTGGGAAGGCCCTTATCGGGAAATACGAGTCACCAGGCCCGGTGCAGTCCCCTAGAGATCGAAGATGGGATTCCAGTGAGCAACTCCTGGAACATCGAACATGTTCGCAAGTTCTACCCATAAGGCGCGGTTGCCGGGCCTCCCAACAGACCACTTTGTACAAGCCTTGCCAGCAAGGCATGTAACCCTTTGTACAAAGCCAAGCGTAGACCCTGAGCATTAGATAAATAAAGGAAGCGCTGGCACCCTAGAATAACCATGCATGCTAGGTCGAGTCTCTCTCTCTGTTGGGGTCGATAGTGCTCGGCGGCAACTAACCCCTAGCATAGAGGTCGAGTGCATGTCTTTCTGTCTCTTCCAGTTCTCTTTTGGTTCGCAAGCTGCACAGGCGTTTCTGTAGAACCATTTGACAAAAAGAAGATGGACCGATACCCCGACCCCGGCAAGCCAAGGTTGTCGGGGGCTGCAGATTCAGATAAGTCTTTTTTCCCCGCTGTGCACTTCCCTATGAAGATTAAACATACGGGACTCCGTTCACTCCTAGGCCACCGTGCTCCCTCCTTCCTATTCCCAAGGACTCGCCTTTGGGCCGGAACTTGGTTGTGTCGGATTTCGGGTTCCGGCAGACCCTTAAGGTTCGAACTCTGGGGTGCGCGCAGAGATCCAACCCTCCACCGTCTCGTACCTCACCGAATCGCAAGGACCTAAAACTACTAACAAGAACAGCACAAGAGACGCAAGATTTATACTAGTTCGGGCCACCGTTGTGGTGTAATACCCTACTCTAGTTTGTGGTGTGGTGGATTGCCCCTAGGGCTGATGAAGAATAGTACAGGGAAGAACAACCTCGTGAGGGTCTGTTCTTGGTGGGAGCGATGAACTGCTAAGCGGTGTCCCGTCGCTCTAGCTTGTGCATCGGGTCTCTATCTCTCTCTCTGGATTCCGAATGGCGGATCCTCCTTTTTTTCTCCTATGGTGGCTAGCTCTACTTATATAGACGAAGGCCCCGGGCCTCTTCCCAAATATTGAGCGGAAGAGGCGCCAACAATTGGCCATTTTGAAGGGGAACAGCGGGTACACTTATCCCGACTAAAGTTGGTCCTCGCCGCCAAAGGCTCGTGATGACGCCGCTTGGGCTCCACATGATCGCATTCCAGCCGCTGGGGCTGGTCTTGGTCTTGTTGCACCAAACGGATGCCTTTGCTTGATACTCTTGCTCGCGCTTGCTCCCTTTGCACCAAAGAGGAAAGGAGGACGCTGGCCAAGGTGGCGCCCGATCGGGCGCCCTTTGGTAAATCATGGCTTGCGTCATGGGCACCTCGCGAGGTACCCTGCCTTGAACTCTCCGCCTCCTCATGAGCCAGCCTGACGAGGCCACGCCTGAGGAAGCTCTTGGTTGTCCGCCCCGCGAGGCTTGGCCCCTCGCGAGGGTCTTGAGTTTGCGTTGATGAAGATGGGCCATCCTGGGCCTCCTTTGGGCCAAGCCGCAGGCCGCAGGCAGGCAAGTCTAGGGACCCCCATTCCTAGAATGCCGACAATAGCCCCCGGGCCCACGGCGCGCCCGAACTTGGCCGAGCAGAGAGGCGAAAGGGCAAGTGCGAAGCGTTGTGGACCCTAACAGCCTATGGCCTTGGGCGCCGCGTGGCGGTTGATTGGACGTGGGCGCCTCAAGAATCAAGGCTGGGTTGATAATAGAGCGGCATCTTCCTTGCCTCCCTTACTTTCTCCAGTTGCTACTCAGATCCCCTTTCTTGCGCCTCTCCTCCCTGCTTCCAAGACCTTCAGATCCACTCCGCCATGGCTCCTCGTCAAACCCCGGCCGGAGCCTGGTACTCTCCTGCCTTGGACCCGCCGAATGTGTCGTGAAGTAGCCCTGCCGTGGATGCGCCCGGTGGAGGCCTTGAGGCGTCAGCTGAACGGCAGCGGTGTTCAAGGTCGGCTCCTCCGCCTCGAGGGTTGGGGAGTACCTTCTACCCGTTCTTCGCGGGCGCCATTATTGCTGGTCCGGCGCCTCCCTTCTCTCGAAGTTCTTCTTCTCCGTCCTTCGCCATTACAACATTCACGCTCTGCACCTTCATCCCAACTCCGTCCTTCTTCTGCAATCTTCGCCTACTATTGTGAGGCCCATGTTGGGGTGAAGCCCTCGATGGCCTTGCTGCGCCACTACTTCTTCCTCCGATTCCCCGTGGTCCCATCTCCGGCGTCGCGAAGCTTGCCGTGACACGGCGGAGCCATTGCCATTTCAAACACTGGGAAGCGGATTGAGGGCTTCAGGAGCAAGTGGGTCTTGGTGGATGACGGGCGGATCCACCCTCGGCTGATCCTGCCCACGGAGCCCGCCAAGAGTTCCGACGACTGGTCCGGAGCGAAGCTTCGGGATCCTCGCGTGAAGCTGGTGCTGGAGAGGATGAATGCAGATCTGAAGCCGAACGATGCGGCGGCGGCGAGGCTGACTGCGGCGTCGTTCTTGAGGAGTTCCTGAGCACTAATCGGCTCCGCTTCGCCATTTTCGCTGGATGTGGAGGCCTAACTCGAGCCTCCGCGCCCGGCCGGGCCGAGGATCCGGGGTGACGGGTCCTCCAGCCCTGGTAGGGGGCGACGTGGCGAGACCGGAGGGCGCCTCACGCCGCCTGCTCCTTCCGACGCATTGAGAGCAGGTTGTGGGGTCCGTGCCCGCCTTCAATGGGGAGGGCTCATGCCCATGGGAGGCTCCGGGAGGACCTGGTGGACGTGTCCTCTTGACTCGGCCAAGAGGTGCAGGAAAGAGCCAAGAGAGGGGTTGATTCGGGAGCGGAGTCAAGGGCTCCTCCGCGCGCAGCCCCGCATTCTCCGCCTCCCGAGAGTGACGACGACGAGGATGAGGGTGAGCGGGAGGCGGCCTTCCCCCGATCCCGAAGAAGGACCGGACTGGGCTGGTCCCCCGCGGGTCCGCCCCGGCCCCGGGGCGATCCGCAGACGCGCCTCCCGCTCCTGGTCTCCTTGAAGTCGATCCCTGCAACCGGCTCTCGGGCTTCAAGTATGGCCGGAGGCTGCTCGAGTCCACCAGTGATGACTTGTAAGTGCCTGCTTCCTGTCTTGATTATTGTTTTGTCGATGAGATCTGATGTCTATGCTCTTCGGCTAGGCTGGCGCCCGCAGCGAAGAAGCTGAAGGGGGCTCCTGAGGCCCCATCCGTGGCGGTGCCTTTGCCCGAAAAGGAAGATGACCCCGACGCCCAGGCCTCTCCTGCCCGGGCGTCCTCGCGAGGCCTGGTTGAGCCCGCTGGGGCGAGCTCAGCCCCCTTGTCCCAGGCGGCTCCCGAGGTGGCCTTGCTGGGCGCTGCCTCCACCGTTGCCGTGGCGCCGCTGGTTCCGCCTCAGGGCGTAGTGGTTACGCCGCTGCCAACTCCTCCTACTCCGCCAACTGCTGTCTCTCCGACTCCTCCCGCGGTCCTGGACCGCGCTGCTGCTGAACTGGACCGGCTGCGGCAGGATCTTCTGGGCGCCGACCCTCGCTTGGTGGCCGGTCGCTTCGAGCTGGCCTCTAGCTAGCGGCGCTGGTCCAGGCTTCGACGGCTTGTGACGAGGAGAAGCAGGCTGTTCGCGAGGCGAAGGTAGCCCGCGATGCTGCCCTGGGGGAGGCAGCCAGCATCCGAGGTCGTTGTGAGACGCTGGAGGGCGAGCTGAATGGCCTGCAGAACCAGCTCGCCGAGGAGGCCCGCCTCCGCCAGGAGCAGGAGGAAGGCATGAAGGCTCGCGAGGCGGCCATCAAGGACCGGGAGGCCAAACTGAAGAAGCGTCGCGACCGCCTAGGCGCTGGAGCGTGGAGCCGGAGGCGAGGAAGGTCGAGCCGGACGCCAAGGCGCGGGTTCTTCTTGAAGATCGCGTGGCCTTCATGGATATGGAGGTGAAGGCTCGTGGTCTCGCCGAGGGAGCTTTATGACAGCGGCCTGGAGAGCCCATCGCCGGGCGCAGAGGACGGCCCCGCCAAGCTGCTTCCTTCACGATCCGCGCTCTTGAAGATGTTTCCTTGGTCTTGGCCCCACGGCCGAGGCCGAGGCGCTGGTCTTGTCTTCGCGGCATTGACGCGGATCCTCACCCACATCTATCTTCGCGATACCAGCGGCCGACATGGACAGCCAGCCGGAGCCGGCAAGCGGCGAGCACGCAGCTGCCACGCCGAGGCTGTGAAGGGTCGCGCTGGAGGATCTGTTGGGAAGTTCTGGGCCTTCAAAGACCAAGCCGAGCGAGGCGTTGCGGCCCTGCCGCTTGCTTCACGAGGCGAGCCCACTCCGTCTTGCTCCACCGCCGACAAGTGACTCCGCGCGGCTCTGTCTTTGCTTTTTAATTCCTCAAGACATGTATCATGCCTCGGGAGGCATTTAAACTTGTTTGGTACTGCGATAACATAGTGGACTGTAATATTTGCTTTTGAATTCCTTGAAATTTGTGCTTCCTACTTGCTTACGTTCACGCCGGCAGAGCCCGCCCCTGCAGATACCTCGGGGCCATTGCTTAGCCCCGACCGGAAACCAGGACGGGACCAAGGAGTGAGGGGCTACGTGACAAGTTAGGCTCCTCAGTCGCGATGCTCAGGAGTCCCCCTTTGCGCACGAACAACAAGTAGGGAGGTGAGGCACGGGCGGATCCACCGTTCTACATCTGCAGAGCCTGGCCCCGCGCAAACCCCAACCGCCGTTAGCCTTTCGGAACTAAGGGGTGAGGGGCTACGTGACCAGTTAGGCTCCTGAGTCGCGATGCTCAGGAGTCTCCGTTGACGCTCAAACAGCATGCGTACCTTTTGCTCCGCCGGGAGTGGCGGCGACGAACCAGGCCCGAGGGCTGGCTTGGTGGCGCAGCGTCTCTGGCGTGACTCAGGCGCAGCCCTCGCAGCCCAGCCCTCGCTGGGCGCTCCCAAGGGGAGGCGTTGCGACGAGGCCGTGACATCGAGCTCGGGCTCCCCGAGGTTGATGCGACCAGGAGGCCACCTCGCTTGTTTATCACCAGCCTGGAGCATAAGCGCTTCCGCATGCAAGACGGGCATAGCCGCTCCTCGGCGATGTCGTCGCCAGCCAACAAGGAGCATGGTGCTTGCGCTTGGAACGTGGGAGGGGCTCCCCTCCGGGAGGAGCCCTGGCGATACAGCCCACCGACGTGTGGCCGGCATGAGGGCTGGACGAGGTGTATCTGGGCACCCGTGAGCCAGCGCAGGATTCACGAGGCCCTACCTCAAGGCGGGTTGCGCTGGCTCTGGCCTTGTCTTCGAGTGTGTTCCCGCAAATTTGGCGGATGCGGTGCTCTACGTCTTGGTCCCGGCTCGGGCTGGTCTCTACCGTTCTTGGCAAGGCAGGTCGCGATGCCATGGACAAGACCAGAGGGTGAGGGCCGGAGAGCGGTAGGAACCCCGAGTCACGATGCTCGGGCACCCCCTTTTAACGCTGCAAGCTAGGTTAGATGACGCAACTCACGTCCTCGGGTCCCGGCTCTCGGGCTGGTCTCGGCCGTCGTGGCAAGCTGTGTCGCGATGCCATGGACAAGACCAGAGGGTCAGGGCCGGAGAGCCGGTAGGGAGCCCCGAGTCGTGATGCTCGTGCACCCCCCTTTAACGCTGCAAGCCGGGCCGACGCAGCAACTCTCGTCCTCGGGTCCCGGCTCGGGCTGGTCTCTACCATCGCCGGCAAGCCAGGTCGCGATGCCATGGACAAGACCAGAGGGTGAGGGCGGAGAGCCGTAGGAGCCCTGAGTCGCGATGCTCAGGCACCCCCCCTTTAACGCGCAAGCTGGGTTGGATGGCGAAACTCTACATCCTCGGGTCCCGGCTCTCGGGCTGGTCTCTACCGTCGCTTGCAAGCCAGGTCGCGATGCCATGGACAAGACCAGAGGGTGAGGGCCGGAGAGCCGGTAGGAGCCCTGAGTCGCGATGCTCAGGCACCCCCTTTAACGTGCAAGATTCCGCCACCCAGGAAAAGGCACCAAATAACAAGCATGGTGGAGCGAGAGCATAATCCTAAGGAAAACGCATGAAGGATACATGTCGCTGGGACTGGCCCGAGCGGCTTGGGGATGATGCAGCCCGTGGGGCGCCCCCAACAGGATAAGCTAAAGACATAAAATAAAAAGGGATACATACCGCAGGGACGGACCCACGCGGCCTGGGAATAATGTGGCCCTGAAGGCGCTCCCAGCCGGAAGTAAAACTTAAAGATGTCACCTGGTGATGTTGGGGATGAAGGGTTGTTGATGTAGCAGACTCGGTGGGCTGCGGGAGCCGATCCTCACGAGCCCCCAGGCCCGGGGCCTCGGGAGGCTCCGGAGGCGCCGGTGGCTCCTCATGGGCCATCTCCATCTCCGCTGTGGCTGCGGCGTGCTCGGCCTCTTGAGCCTCAGGATGGTCCTCATGAGGCAGCTGAGTGCGCGGCAGCCGCTTTGGCGTGCCATAAGGCATGCGTGCGTAGTCGGGGCGGACCCTGCAACGTCCCACTCGCGAGGGCCAGAGGCGCTTGAGATGCGGCTCGGTTGAGCCTCGGTATGTCGATGCAGACGCGCAGCCCACCATCCTCGCTGGATGGGGGGCCCACAATGGCGGCGGCTGCCCCTCATGACCCTTGACTCCTGTAGCTCCTGAATGGCCTTGCTGATGAACTCTTGGGGGTTCTGTCCTCCTGGTCTTGCTCCTGCTTGCGGGAAACGTGCTTCGAAACACGCCTCCACCTCGTGCCCAAGCGCCTCCCTCGAGACCTTGGCGAGGTCGGCGGCCCTCTGTGGGAGAGCCCCGATCCTCGCCGAGGAGGGCGCCGGCGCGCTTTCCTATGCGATGGAAGGAGGCTCCCCTTGGCCCGATGTGGACCAGCGAGGGGCCTGTCTCTTGAAGAGCCGGGCCGGTCGATGTCTTCTTCTTCTTGGGGCTACCTCGGCGGCATCCCGCTGCTGTGGTCTGCAGGTCTTCCAAATGATGCGGCTCGAAAAGCTCGCTCTGTGGAGCACTGCATCTCTCTCTTCATGTGGCACCGTGATGACTCCGCCGCTTCTCGGCATCTTGAGGATGTTGTAGCCATGGTGGGTTCTGACCATGAATTTGGCCAACACTGGGTACCCGAGGATGGCGTTGTACGGCAGGCGAATGTGGGCGACGTCGAAGTCGATGAGCTTGGTGTGGTAGTTGTCGCGGGCCCCGAAGGTGACAGGAAGGCGGACCTGCCCGATCGGGACCGTGGAGCCGTCGGTGACTCCGGAGAAGGGCTTGGTTGGATGGAGCTGACTATAGGGCACTTGAAGATTGTTGAATGTCTCGACGGACAGGACGTTGAGCCCTGCTCCGCCGTCGATGAGGGTCTTGGTGACTAGCACATTGCTGATGATTGGGGAGCAAAGCATCGGAAGAACTCCGGTTGTGGCTGCGCACTTGAGCTGATCCGCTGACCTGAATGTGATGGCGCACGCCGACCACCTGAGAGGGCGCGTGGACTCGAGCTTGGGAAGGACTGCATTCACTTCACGGGCGAACTGCTTGAAGATGCGGTGAGAGGCTGGGGCTTGAGCTCCGCCCAGGATGCAGGCGATCGCACACGCTTCCTGGCAGCCCCCAGCCCCCTCGTCCTGGTGACGGTCTTCGATTCTCCTTGGTGGTGGCGGCAGCGGAGGGAGGCCTGCGTTCCCTTGCGGACGATCCTCACGAGGCTGATCCCTCCAGCCCCCCTCGCGAGGTGGGTCTTGCCAGCGGTCCTCGCGAGGTTGGTCGCGCCACCCTTGGTGCGGGCTGCGATCTTCCCAGCATCCTGCATTCCTTCCTCCTCCTCGGCCGTAGCCCGAGTCGCTGCGCTCAGGGCGTCTGCCGACCCTTCCTTCATGCACGGCCCGGAGCTCTTGACATTCATTGGTGTTGTGGGTGTGGAGGTCATGGTACACGCAGTACCGGCTGCCCTTGGAGGACTGGGGCTGATCTTCGCCTCGCTTGGTGTCTGGTTAATTGCGAGCACGGCAGCCCCTTGGCGCTTCACGCCCTTGGCCTTGGACTTCTTCTCTTGGGATCATGGCGGCAGCTCGAGGAGGAAGAGGCGCCCCTCAGCCCTGGCACACTTGGTCGCCAAGTTGAACAGCTCCAGGGAGGTGCACAAATCTTCATGCATCGCCAGCTCCTCCTTCATCTTGACGTCGCGCACGCCGTCAGAGAAGGCAGAGATGGTGGCCTCCCCCGTTATCCTGGGGATCTTGAGGCGCGCGTTGTTGAAGCGTTGGATGTACTTTTGCAGGGTTTCCCCTAGCTGCTGCTTGATCCGGCGCATGTCGCTCACGGCGGGTGGCCGGTCGCGAGTACCCTGGAAGTTGGCGATGAAGCGGGTGCGCATCTCGGCCCAGGAAGAGATCATGCCTGGGGCCAGATTCAGGAGCCAGGTGCGGGCTCCGTCCTTGAGCGCCATGGGAAACCAGTTCGCCATGACCTTTTCATCTCCGTTGGCAGCCTCGATGCCCAGCTCATAGAGCTGGAGGAACTCCGTAGGGTCAGCCGTGCCATCGTAGCGTGGAGGCAGGTCTGGCTTGAACTTGGCGGGCCACGGGACGCTGCACAGCTCGATGGTGAAGGCGCGGCAGCCCACCATGGCCGCGGGGGGCCTCGGACGGCAGAGAGCTTGGACTTGCAGGCCTCCCTGCGCCACGGCTGGGGCAGCGCAGGTCTTGACGCTACTGGAGCGGGAGCGATCGGGCAGCTTCTTGCGGGCGAGGAACTTCTTGGCAGCTTCGCTCTTGTCGCTGGCGCGCTGGGCGGAACGGGTTCCGCCAGGCCGCGCGCTTTGGGGCTGTGGCGCCGTCTTGGGTAGGAGGCGGCCGAGGCGCCCAGGGAAGCGTCATCGCCCAGCGAAGCGGGTGCGGTCTGCAGCCGAGACGGCGCGAGGTCGCCTCTGCAGGCGAGACGAGCTTCAGCGGCAGCGGTGAAACCATTCTTCGTAAACGTCGTCGGCAAGCGGTAATCACGAGAGCTTCGTTGGGCCGAAGCGGTAGTGCGCCTTTCGGGCCTCCATAGCGCGAAGCGGCAGCGTGGCGAAAAAACCAGCGAAGGGGTGGCGAAAAGCGTGGCGGTGCGCCATCCCGCCTCATGGGCCAGTCTTTGGGGCGGCGCTTCTTTGCTCGTTCCCGCCGGGCGGTGGCGGCGTTGTGGCGAGTGACGAGAGCAGCGAGGGCGCCCGCCGAGGAGCCGTCAGGCGACATGGGAGGCGAGGGCGGCTCGGCCGGGCGCGAGCCCGACGAAAGGCCACACATGGTAGCGGTGGTCGGGGAAGAACGAGGCGACGAAAGGCAGATTCCGGCGCACCCCTACCTGGCGCGCCAAATGTCGGAATTTCGGGTTCCGGCAGACCCTTAAGGTTCGAACTCTGGGGTGCGCGCGGAGATACAACCCTCCACCATCTCGTACCTCACCGAATCGCAAGGACCTAAAACTACTAACAAGAACAGCACAAGAGATGCAATATTTATACTAGTTCGGGCCACCATTGTGGTGTAATACCCTACTCTAGTTTGTGGTGTGGTGGATTGCCTCTGGGGCTGATGAAGAACAGTACAGGGAAGAACAACCTCGCGAGGGTCTGTTCTTGGTGGGAGCGATGAACTGCTAAGCGGTGTCCCGTCGCTCTAGCTTGTGGATCGGGTCTCTATCTCTCTCTCTGGATTCCAAATGGCGGATCCTCCTTTTTTCTCCTATGGTGGCTAGCTCTACTTATATAGACGAAGGCACTGGGCCTCTTCCCAAATATTGAGCGGGAAGGGCGCCAACAATTGGCCATTTTGAAAGGGACCAGCGGGTACACTTATCCTGACTAAAGTTGGTCCTCGCCTGCCAAAGGCTCTGGTGATGACGCCTGCTTGGGCTCCACGATGACTGCATTCCAGCCGTTGGGGCTGGTCTTGGTCTTGTTGCACCGAAACAGATGCCTTTGCTTGATACTCTTGCCTGCGCTTGCTCCCTTTGCACCAAAGAGGAAAGGAGGACGCTGCGCGGGCTGGCGCCCGACTTGCGCCATTGGTCGTCATGGCTTGCGTCATGGGCACCTCGCGAGGTACCACGCTTGAACTCTCCGCCTCCTCATGAGCCAGCTCGACGAGGCTGCGCTGAGAAGCCCTTGGTCGTCCGCCCGTGAGGCTTGGCCTCGCGAGGGTCTTGAGTTTGCGTTGATGAAGATGGGCCATCCTGGGCCTGCTTTGAAACCACGCCCGCGGGCAGCAGCGAGGCAAGTCACAGGGACCCCGTTCCCGAGAACACCCGGCAGGTTGTAGGTCATGATGGAAAGGGGATGAGCGAGGGGCCTAATCCTGTTTTGCCCCTACCTCTGACAAGGGCGTGAGTGTGGCGATGTTGGGCGATGTTGTTTGCTTAACATATATAACAAGGACTCGCTCCTTGATGTGGGCCTCGCTCATGCACAAAAGAGACCGGCAATCCCCCTTTTCATAAATATGTTGATCAAGCAAGTACAACTCATATGGAATGTAAACATGAGCAAGGGGTTACAAGGACTAAATTTGACAAGTGCCCGCAGGCTTAAGATCTAAAAAAAGATATGTTTCCCATAATTCCTTTCTTATCCCTCTCCTCAGGGAGCGGATCAGGATAAGCAGGAGGGCAAAAGGAGCTCCTAGGCGAGGTACGAGCAGCAGAAGACAACAAGAGAACGTCCCGGCGGCCGGCCAGAAGAAGGCTGGTGATGATGGTGCCGGGGAATAAGCTGGAAGATGAGGCAGCGGGCCGCCAATACGCGACGAAGGCGTCGGTTCCATCATACTCCGACTTGATGGCCCGCCACCCGCCTTCTTCGTCTTCTCCGGCACTCCAGCGCCAGCCGCCAGGAGCAGCGGCCCCGAGAAGTTCAAGGAGCTGGCTCAAGGAGCCGCCACCAAGAGTTACCACTCCCCGGCAAACCACTCTTCCTGGGAGAAGGCCACGTGCAGATGGTGCTGATGCCGGCGTCGCCTAGGGACGGGGCGTCCAACATCTAGTTGGACCCGTCCCCGTCATCCTCCCCACTGGTCCCCTCCTCGTCGCCGTCGCTCGAGGAGGAGCTATCGTCATCGGTCGAGCTCTCCACACAGCACCCTAGCCTCTGTCCCGAGCGCCCGAAGACCTTGACGGAGAGCAGGTCCCTCTCCACTAACTTCAAGAGGAGAACATGCCCCTTCATCAAGCAATGGGCGCGTGCGAAGGTTTTCCAGCCCGGATGAAGGAACATTACATGAGGGAAGGGGAACCTTGTGTTCACCCACATGTCGCCATTGCAACACCCCTTCATGTGAAGCCTCTGCCTCGGCGGCTGGTCGATGTGCAGCACCCTCGTGAACGCCTTGGGAAGGCGAAGCGGCTACGTGGAGGCTCGCGCAGTTGCAGGATGAACTCCAGTACCGTGTCCCCGACATGGCCGCTCGACGAAGCAGAAGGAGACGGAGGCGGAGATGATGACGGAGATGGAGATGACGCGGGTGTCCCCCTACCGCGCCCGCCTCTGCCTCGACTGTTGAGCCAACCACGGCCCCGTCTGGCACCTCCACCTTGAGTGTGGCCTTCACCTTGGGCGGCTGGCTCTTCCTTGACCGCCGCGGCTCTCTAGCGGGAAGAAGACCTGGTCGGCTCCGCGGAAGAACGGCCACAGCCACGCCCTCTCGCCATGGCAGTGGATGGAGAATGGAGGCGAAGGGAAGACGTGAGAAGATGCCTCCCCTCCTCCTCCTGAGTCCCTTTTCATAGCCGCGCGGGGAAGGCTAAAGACCGGCTCTACGCCTCTGAAGAGCCCGTTCAAGTCTGGCTCATTAAGTTACAAGCGAGGTCATCAACCGCCATCCCCGCCCAATCAAAGGCGCATAAGTATCAGCCATAGCGCGCCTTCCCATATCCCACGTGTCTGTCACCTACCCCGCGCTGTGCATGTGGCATACGTGGCGAAAGGGGCGGGCGTAGTGGGAAACGTGGAACGGCAGTTCCAAGGCTGGGAGAGTAAATGAGCAGCAGCCCTGCTGTTTTCCCTCTTTTATAGGGAACACGCAAGCCGCCTCTTTACTATTCACCACGGGATGACGCAAGCATACTGCGGTCATCCCACGCACGACCCCCACGTCACGCATTCAACGTGTGTCGTGGGGAAGCGCAACTAGCAAGGAGCTACCACAGTCAAGACTTTGCCACGCGCGCCCGTGCACCATTCTGGGCCTAGCCCAACAATGCTCTGCGCTTATGTGTGGCCCAGGCCCGGGGGCTCCTGTCGGTGTACAAAAGTAGGGGCCTTCAGTACCCCTTTACTTGTGCACGGGCAGTTGTAGCCACACCTGCATCCATTCTTGGCGGGGCAGAGGAAGCAAGGAACAAGACTACCAGAGCTGCGCTGAGACCAGAGGCGCGAAGAGCGAAGAGGCAAGGTTTGTTTCCCCCGGCAAGAGACTTACCGTGGACGACCTACGCTGCCCCGGCAAGGGCCTTGCCAAGGCAACTTACCCAACACCAGCAAGACCGCCACCCTTGAGCCTGAGAGTTCCGACACCATCAACAACATTGGAACCAAGGCTCGGGAGGCGCCTGCATTGTGGCATGCAGATCTTTGTGAAGACCAGAGGCCTGCAAGACTAGATAAGAACCAGAACACGAAGGCCCCCGGCAAGACCCTTGCCGGGGACGCCCACAAGACCCTGCCAAGACCCTTGCTAGGGCCCCGGCAAGGACCCTTGCTGGGGACATCTGCGGGGCCACAACCAGGCCTGCACTTACCAAGGTTCTGCTGCCCCATAGTCGTTCCGATGCAGCAGCCAGCCTGCCAACTAGGCACGCACCTACGTTGCAACATGGAGCTTCTAGGCCAACTAAGCAAGCACCTGTGTGGTGGCATGCAGATCTTCGTGAAGACCCTGCCACCGCACCAGCGCAGCAGCCAGCCAGCCAGCATGGCGCTGCATGCCTCGTCAACTTGGACGCGCGTCGAAGTTAGGCGAGGCTGCGACGGACGAGACAAACTTCCTTGTCGTGCCCAATAAAGCAAGAGGACACGTCGGCAGTGCATTAAATGCATTTTGTCCCACGATGTCAGGGATAGACTTGTACACTATACATACTTTCCACGTCTTGTGTGCCACTTTGGCGACCCCTTTTCATATAAAAGGAGGCCCGTGGCGTCCTGAGGAAGGATTCAGACTTTTTGGGCTAGGCATGCACCGCACCTAGTTCAAGATCTCAAGAACATCAAATATACACCAAAGCCGGACTAGGGTATTAAGCATCGCTTGCGGCCCGAACCTGGATAAAATTCCCCCGCGTTGATCTTCTAAACTCGCTCTTTTTACAGCCCCGCGCCCCTACAACCGTAGTAGGGATCCCCTGTGATCCCATAGGTGTCGTTCTTGAACCCCGACACTATCTAAAGACAAGAAAACAAATAGAATATGAAGAGAGTACTAATGAAAGGGAAAATATTTCCCAATACCCTCCTAGTTTTTATTATGATGAATCTGGTAACGAGGAGGAGCTTCCTATCCAATAATCTCTTCAACAAGAAGCTTGAAAAAATTAATTAAACCCACACATGGTGTGGTGAAGAAGAAGAAAAGAAGAAGAAAGAATAAAGGTAAAAAGGTATCTCTCCCAAATAATGTTGCTCCTATCACCACTGTGCCTCATGAAAGTGAATCAAATATGTTGATGGAGGATGATGATATTGAGTATGATTTTGTGACACCTACTACTTGTTGTAATGATTATGATTGGGAAGACAATGATATCCCTTATGATCATGAAAATCTTTTTAGCAATATCTTGGAAGAATATGATAATAATGTTTGCTATACTTTTGGTTCCATTCATGCTATTGATAAGAATGATTGTGATGATATGCAAAACCACAAGCTTGGGGATGCTATGTTTAATGAGTATGATATGTTTGAAGATTTATTTGCTAGAAATAATGCTTGTCCTAAGCTTGGGGATGCTTTACTTAATGAATATGATCCTTTGATTCCTTCTACTTTCGATAAGAAAATTTATTATCATGCTAGCATGCCTCCTATTTATGATGATTACATTGATAAAAGTGGGTTTGGAAGAGTGTCAACTCTAGGTAGTAGTGATCCCACTATTTTGGAGGGTGTTGAATCTTATTACAATATTGATGAAAGTAGATTTGGAGAGGTCATGACTTTATTTAATGATACATCCACTATTTTGGAAGAGGTTTCAATTGACCATGACAATAAAGTTGCTATCTATGATGATTATTATGATGACATGTATGCCATAAAGAGTGATAAATCTTCTATGCTTGTGCATCATGAAAAGAGTGCTGATGTTTCTGAAAATTATTATGAGGAAGGAACTTATGCTCTTACATATCTCAATAATATCAGTTTTCTTCTCTATGTGTTGATTGTTTTGAAGTTGCGCTTGTTTTGCTAGTTGATTCTTGTTCCCATAAGTTGTTTTCTCAGAAAATCCCTATGCATAGGAAGTGGGTTAGACCTAAATGTGCTAGTCATATGCTTCATGATGCTATCTTTGTGTTTCAATTCTTATCTTTTATGCGAGCATCATTGAAATCATCATGCCTAGCTAAAAAGGCATAAAAGAAAAGCACTTGTTGGGAGACAACCCAACACTTTTACCTACTGTTTTTGTGCGTTCACATGATTATTCTACTGTAGTGATCATGTTTTATTGCCTTTATTTCAAGAAAGTGCCAAGTAAAGCCTTTGGGATCATGTTGGGTGATAGTTGATTTGATCTTGCTGAAAAACAGAAACTTTTGCGCTAACGGAAATAATACTCATTTTAACAGAAGAGTGTTTTTGATTTGATTCTTTCTGCAGAAGATTAATATACAAATTTATCACGTGGTCATAATTTCCTCTGAATTTGTGGAGTAGCAAAAGTATGATTTGAGTACAGATTACTACAGACTGTTCTGTTTTTGACAGATTCTGTTTTCAATGCATAGTTTGCTTGTTTTCTAGTTTCTACAGTAGGAATTGTGTGGAAACAATTATGAATCTTGTCTTGGCAGTACCAAAGTGAATGATTTGTCTTTATCATACTAACCAATGTCACAAAGGTCCGTTAAGTTTTGTGTGATTGAAGTTTTCAAGTTTTGGGTGAGATGTCGATATGAGGAGAATATGGAGTCACAAGACGCTAAGCTTGGGAATGCCCAAGGCACCCCAAGGTAATATTAAAGTAAGATCCAAGCAACTAAGCTTGGGGATGCCCCGGAAGACATCCCCTCTTTCGTCTCCAACATTATCGGTAACCTCAATTGGAGCTATGTTTTCATTCGTCACATGATATGTGTTTTGCTTGAAGTGTCAATTTATAGGATTTGCTTTCTGTTATTTAGAATAATGTTTTGCATCTTTTATTTCAATAAAAGTGGCATTGATAGCCTTTACTATGCTTATTTTGCAAGTCTACATGTTGCTGTTTCAAAACAGAAAGTTTATCGATGTTGCAAAAATTCCCTAGAAAAGTCATAATGTGATAAAATGTTGAATTTCTTTGCAAAATAAGCTCTGATAAATTTTCTACAGTGTGGGAAATTTTCATAGCTTTTGGAGTTATGAAAGTATTGATACTCTTGCATTCTTTACAGACCATACTATTTTGGCAGATTGCTGTTATGTTTGCATATGTTTGCTTGTTTAATGATTCTATTTGAGGATAGAAGTATTAAATATGCAGAGGCATTTAGTATGCAATGTTGAATAATAATTCTAGTGATTTGATATAGTAGATAATGATAAGGTTTTTTCATTGGTTTATACTAACTTATCTCACGAGTTCTTGTTGAGTTTCGTGTGGATGAAGCTTTCGAGATTTAGGAAAACTATGATATGAGAGGAGTTAAGGAGACACAAAAGCTCAATCTTGGGGATTACCAAGGCACCCCAAGATAATATTTCAAGAAGTCTCAAGAATCTAAGCTTGGGGATGCCCCGGTAGGCATCCCACCTTTCTTCACAATTATCGATTAGTATCGGTTGAGCCTAAGTTTTTGCTTCTTCACATGATGTGTGCTATTCTTAGAATGTAATTTTACTTTGTTGTGCTTGCTCATTTAATAAAATACTTAGATATGAAAGTTTTTAAATAAAACAGAGTCCTCAAATAGTTTCCAGGGAGGCTAAGTAAGCAGCACGCACATCCCGTCAACGAAGCTCTTTTCTATGGTATTGCTGTAGTGCTTCACTTATATCTTTTTTAGCACGGTGTGCTTTAGTATTTTTGAAGAAATTATCTGCCTCACTTCAATTAATTTGAGAGAAAGAAATATTATGCTCATGAACTTCACTTATATCTTTTTGGAGTAGCTATTCATTTACTCTTGTGCTTCACTTATATCCTATGAGTAAATTGTTGAATGAACTGAAAATCATGAAGTTGAAATTATATCATGCATAGTGGTAGCTTCACATTGGGTTTAGAAAGTGAAATCTTTTGAAGCTTGACAATCACAATATTGGTCATACGAGCAATTCACGAATAATTAGTATAAGGGAGAGAACTTTCACATGCAAATATACTATCCTGGAAATCTTTTGTGATTGTGAGCCCCCATCAAAATAGTATATGCCAAAATTGTTGGCATTGGACAAGGAAGACAACGTAATGATTTATGTTTGTTCATATTCACATAGAAGTTATATTGTCATAGATCCTTAAACATGTGGTGCTTGCCCCCATCTTTGATAGCCAAAAATTCCGCACCAAGTAGAGATACTACTTGTGCATCCAAAAACCCTTAAACCCACATCTTATTTTCAAGAGTACACCATACCTACCTAAAGGTTGAATAAGATTCTTCAAGTAAGTTGCCATTGGTGCAATAAGGCAATAAAAATTGCTTCTAAAAGTGTTAGCTCATTTAGTGTAAGAGAAAATTGAGTGTTGTATGAACTTGTGATGGCAAAGAATAAAAGCGACAGACTGCATAAGAAAGGTTGCTATCATAAGGGGCAATATAACGTGACGTTCCTTTGCACTCATCGATTGAGCATACAAAAAATTAAGTGCATGGAAACCTCTGCTTCCCTCTGGGAAGGGCCTATCTTTTACTTTTCAGTATTTATTTTTATGCAAAGAGTCAAAGTTTTTCTCTCTATTCCTTTTTATTTTTCTCTTTTGGCAAGCATCATGTGGTGAGCAAAGATCTAGGCACATATGTCCAGTTGAATATGGGTAGCATGAGTTATTATTGTTGACATCACCCTTGAGGTGAAAACGTTGGGAGGCAAAAAAATAAGCCCCTATCTTTCTATGTGTCCGGTTGAAACGTTTTTCTCATGTGTATGCGGTGAGTGTTAGGAATCATAGAAGACTATAAGATGGTTGAGTATGTGGAGCTCTTACTTAAAATCTGTTGAATAAGTTGAATTGCAATTGCTTGGTGACTAAGGACATAGGTTGTTGAGTTTCAAGAGAATTCAACGTTTAAACCTTAACATGTGAATTGGTTGCTACAATAACATGCGAAATTTAATGAGAAAGAATTGTTGTTATGATGCTAGGAGAAGTGGTTGAAATTATCATTATCAAACTTATGCACTTTGCTATTTCTTTTATCATTTACGTACTCGAGGACGAGTAGGAATTAAGCTTGGGGATGCTGATACGTATCCAACGTATCTATAATTTTGAGTACAAACACCGCGAAACTTTTTGGAGATTTTTTATGGACCGGAAGACATCCATTGGGCCAGAGCAGCACCTGGGGGGTTCCTCGAGGGGGGCACAACCCACCAGGATGCGCATGGGGGCCCAGGCGCGCCCAGGTGGGTTGTGCCCACCTCGGTGGCCTCCTGCACCCCCTCTTTACCCTATAAATTCACAAATATTCCAAAACCCTTCGGGGTTAACCTAGATCAGAAGTTCCGCCTCCGCAAGGCTCTGTAGCCACTGAAAACCAATCTAGACCCGTTTTGGCACCATGCCCGAGGGGGGAATCATCTCCGGTGGCCATCTTCATCATCCCGGCGGCAACCACGATGAGAAGGGAGTAGTCCACCCTCGGGGCTGAGGGTTTGTACCAGTAGCTATCTATTTAATCTCTCTCTTTTGTGATATATATCATGGTCATTGTTAACGTAGATGGATCATATGATGTTTCTCCCCTCTATACTCTTGTTGTGATGAATTGAATCTTTACCCTTTGTAGTTTTGTCTTGTCGGATTGAATGTTCAGATATGAGAACACGTGATGTGTGTCTTGCGATATGAATACTTGAGGTGAAAATGGGGTATCATATTGATTCACTTGATGTATGTTATGGCACTAAACTTGCGGATTGCTGAGGTGACATTGGGGTAATTTATGCATAGGGGTTGATACACATTTTTATTATCTTTTCTTTGATAGAAACTTTGGGGTCTCCTTGTAGTTCTTTGGGTGGATTGAGTATTATGAATATGATTTGCTATGGTCTTATTTTAGTAATAACTCTTGATTAGATCAATCGGAAAGAATAGCTTGCGTTATTTTAGTACAAAATCTAGGATAGATTGATCGGAAAGAATAGATTTGAGGTGCTTTCGTACCCTACAAACAATTTCTATCTTTTATTCTCCGCTTATAGGAACTCGAGAGTGATTCTTCATTGCACTTTGAGGGATAATCATATGATACAACTATGTTAGCATTGTTGAGAGGTTGCACTAGTGAAAGTACGGACCCTAGGCCTGATTTTCAAGCATTGCAATACCGTTTTTGTGCCCGTTTACTATTTGCTACCTTACTTCTTTTATTTATTCAGATTATAAAAATATATTTCTACCATCCATATTACACTGTTATCACCATCTCATCGCCGAACTAATGCACCTATACAATTTGCCATTGTATGGGTGTGTTGGGGGCACAAGAGATTTCTTGTATTTGGTTGCAGGGTCGTTTAAGAGAGACCATCTTCATCCTACACCTTGATAAACCTTAGTTCATCCACTTGAGGGAAAATTGCTACTGAACTACAAAACTCTGCACTTGGAGGCCCAACACGAGTCTACAAGAATAAAGTTGCGCAGTAGACATCAAAAACCAACATGGAGGTAATCAGTCACCTTATTGCACTTGCTCTGAGCCAGGGAGAGGTCGTACTAGTGAGCAAAGCTTCTCCTCGTTTGTGAGTTGACGGGGCACATCAAAAGTAGTGTATTAGTCTCCAAAAGGGGCTGACCATGTCATCCCGTGCTCCGTCATTCAGTGCGTGCACGATTCACGTTCCATTGATAAATAATGTTGTGTATGTGCCATCAAATAGAATAACTTAATTTATAAAAAACGTGCCACCGCCTCATGATCGAACTTCGATTCGTCCACGCGTGATTCCCATGAACGACTACTACACTCGCCAAATTATCAGGTGAGCTGCCTCTTCATACAGAAATGAGCTCACCATGTACCCGCGCGTGAGTATTAGGGAAAGAGGCAAAGAGTACAAGCGTCGGTGCCTGCACCTCTTCTCTTCGTGCTCGTATTCCTTTTTTTTGGGTGATTCATGCACGTACTCCACCTACGTTCGTGACCGTTGGTGAGTCTCTCCTACTATACTTAACTCCATTTTTCTTGCATGACACGTGGACCTGGATGTTGGATGACCCACATGTCGGCAAAACTTAGAAGAACGCATTCCGACAACCGAGAAGGAGCAAGAAACCTCGCGGTGGAGCGTCTGGACTCTTTAATATTTTTATTTGACAATATAAAATCTACCCAATCTTCTACACATTAGACCGGAAGAGTCCAAAACACGGCAACCCAGTGTAGTTACATCATACATGGCCAACACACGCTATCACCATATTTCTTGGCCTCTGTGCGACACCTAACTCTAGTAATCCACTAGCTCGTATCGCTTCTTGCTCCTCATCTCTCTCAAAGTGCGGTGGGTGGGCGATTTTGCCCTCCATTGAGGTCGGTTAACTCATCACATGTTAGCGACATGCCAAGAGCATTCTAAAAAAATTACTGTACTCTATTGTTATGCCAAGAAGAGGAATCGCTTTGACCGACGGACCAAACGAGACAGGTGTGTTGTGCCGTGAGTGGGTCCAGTTTCTCGTTTTGAACTTGTTTGGTGCAGTAGTAACACTTGGTTTTGACTATTGATAATATTTTATATAGGGCCTAATGTATTCTTCGAGGTTGCCTTTGATTATTGATAAGATTTTATATAATTTGAAAATTATATCATTCGAATATTCTCACGTTTCATTTAAAAAAGATCCTTTCATGTATGAATTTGACGGTATGCTTTGAGCAACTTGCATGTCCTATACTGCTCTTGTTTGGATACTCTAACTTAGCTAGAGGTTAGACTAACTCATGACTAACCCTGAACTAACTCTAGCTAAAGAGGTGTTTGGATGATACGGTTAGATTGAAAACAAACGCACTTGATGGTGTCGGATGTAGGGTTCCAGCAAACCCTTAAGGTTCGAACACTGGGGTGCGCGCGAAGTCTCTCCCTCCTACCAATCTACGCTCTAGCTCGCTAAGATCTAGCGGACAAACTCGACTAACTCGCAACACAGAAAGACACGAGGTTTATACTGGTTCGGGCCATCGTTGTGTTGTAATACCCTACTCCAGTGTGGTGGTGGTGGATTGCCTCTTGGGCTGATGATGAACAGTACACGGGAAGAACAGCCTCCTGAGGTTGAGGTGTTCTTGTGCTTGTGTAGTTGAGGATGATCCGAATCGGTTCCGGATCCGTCCCCTCCTACTGTGGTGGCTAGTCCTATTTATAGACACCCTGGTCCTCTTCGCAAATATAGAGCGAGAAGGGAACCAACAACGGCGGGCAAATTTGAAGGGGAACAGCTAGTACAAGCTATCCTGACAAAAGCGGTCTTTGCCTGCGAAAAGCCCTGGGGTGACGCTGTCTTGTGCTCCACGATGACCTCCGCCTTGCCCTCCTCCTGGTCTTGGTCTTGTTGCACCAATATGGCAACCTTTGCCTGATGCCTCGGTACTCTTCGCCTGCGCTGGCCTCCTTAGCACCAAAGAGGAAATAAGGACATCACAAGCACCGGTGCCCGCCTGCACCCGCCTGCATCGTTTCGTCATGGCTCACGTCACAAGAGCCTCGTGAGGTTTGCCTTGCCTTGATATCTCCGCTCCTCGTGAGCCTGCCTGGCTAGACCACTCCAGAGGAGGTCTTGCATCGTCCGCCTCGCGAGGCTTGGACCGTCGCGAGGGTCTTGGGTGTCTTGTTGACGAAGATGGGCCGTATGGCCTGCAGCTTGGCCATGTTGTGGGCCGCAGGCAGGCAAGTCTGGGTACCCCCATTCCCAGAATGCCGACAGTAGCCCCCGGGCACAAGGTGCGCTCAGGCTTGGCTTCGCGGCGAAGCCAAGGGTCAAGTTTGGAGCACCGTGGGCCCCAAAAGCCTACAGCCTCGGTCGACGCGTGGTGGTTGATTGGACGTGGGCGTCTCCGCTTCCCCATGCTGCCTCGGCAACTGCACGACTTGACAAGTCCCTTTGACATGCAAGGAAAACCATCATTACCTGCGATCATGGGAGATGCCGGTTGGCCTTATCTTGCTATAAATGGGGAGGGGGGCGGAGCCCCCGTTGCCCATCTCTTCCTTGCTTGTTTGCTTCTCTGCTCCATTGCTTGCAGTGCCATTCATGGCGCCACGAAAGAAGTTCTCTGCCGCCGAGAAAGGAAAGGCCTCTCACGAGGGCCTCGGTTCCCCGGCGCCCAAGCGCGGCCGCGGCCATCCGCACAAGCATGCCGCGACCCCCACCATGGGCCACCATCGAGGTGTCATCGCGACACGCGGAGGGGATTGTTCCATCCATGGTGGTTCAGCCGATGAGGGGAGGCGCGCGATGGTGGCGCGGCCTCCCCGCCCGCGCTTCCATTCGGCTGAGGTGTCACCGGAGTTCGTTGTCTGGTCGGGGAGCCCAGCCGGTACCTGGCTCCAACTTCCTCGCTTCTTCGCCGGCGAACTTCCGGCCTCTGGCCCGGGCGGGCTCTGGCTGCAGGCGGCGGCCTGGGCAGGTGGTGCACCCTCCACTTCAGGTACGTTGGTGAATCGACCCTCTATGTGAGGGTGTTTGGGAAGATGGTCGCCGCGCCGGGTGCTGCCCCGAGACGAACGACGGTGAGGAGGTGCTCGGCCTTCGTGATGGTCGTGATGAGGGCGAGGGCGAGCCTGCCCTCGGCGGCGACCGCGTCTCCTCCAGCTACGGTGGCTCTTCCTCCGGTAACAGCTCCAGCAGTGGTGGCTACGACCAACCAACGTGCCGCCGCGCCCGCTTCAAAGGAGGCAGCGGGTCATCTCGTCATCACCCCTTCGTGAAGCGCGAGGAGGGGTCTGGCTAGGCTCGGGGCGTCGCCAAGGCCTGCCTCTGCGGATTGCTGCATCGCTGCTTTGCTTAGTTTTTCTTTCTTTCCTGCATCGGAAAACAAAACCAGTATGGGCCCAGAGGGGCGTGTACCGAACTGTGGTTCTTTGGTTAATGCACTGTGCGTGTCGTTCCCATATCGTGTTGTTGTTTTGTGCAAAGATAACTTAACCTGGTGCATTTGGGGCGCCCTTTCCCTCACGTGGTGTCTGCATTGCTCGAAAACTGCAAAAAATTCGTTAGGAGGTGCACTAAATGATTTGCCGTCCACCCAAGCCTTGACTTGGCACCTTGTATCGCGGTACCCGAGGGGCACGGATTTAGGAGAGATGTGCCAGCTTCCAGGCTCGAACGAGGGTGGCTCGCGAGAAGGCAAAGAGAAGAGAAATGCTTGCAAGGCGCCTGCCTAGCCCCCTCGCGAGGTATGCGAGAGAGAGAACACATCAAACTAGATCCGAAAAAAGCGGTAAAGGGCTAGGGAACCAAGTCAGCAACGAACAACAAGAGCAACTCTGATTAAGGAAAAGCGAGCCAACGGAAAGCAAATGAAAAGCCGCGTCCGGCACCTAATCTAGTCTTCAAGTCTTCTCACCAGCGCGGAGCTAAGTGCTGTCCACTAGGCGCGGGAGGGAGCCCCAGGGCCTGAGGCCGGCGCTGCTGAGACTCCGGGGCGTGTATGGCCCCACTCATTGTTACGTGAGAGTGTAATGGGCGGCGATTCTTCACAGGCACCGGGCCTTCTTCACAGGCTCTGGGCCTTTCTTCTCAGGCTCTGGGCCTTGCTTCATGGATAGAACTTCCGGAGGTGCAGGATGTTCCAGTCGTTCTGGATGGGTATCCCATCCTGCGTCTCAAGGCGCGCTGCACCCGGCCTGGATACATGGACGACCCTGAACGGGCCCTCCCACATGGGCGAAAGCTTGTGCAGCCCTTCCCTGGAGAGGACCCGCCTCAGGACAAGGTCACCCACCTCGAGCGTCCTGGAGCGGATGTTGCAGCAGTGGTACCGCCGCAGCGCTTGTTGGTACCTTGCCGCCCTCAATGCGGCTTCGCGTCGGCGCTCCTCCCCCAGCATAATCCATCCCCCACACAGCGTCCTGCTGCATTTCGTCGAACGCCAGGACCCGCGCGGAGCGATGCTTGACCTCGTGAGGGAGTACTGCTTCGGCTCCGTAGACGAGGAAGAACGGAGTCTCGCACGTTGGCTTGGTAGCAGTGGTACGGATGGACCACAACATGGACTGGAGTTCGTCATGCCAGCCCCTGCCGCAGGCCTCCAGCTTCTACTTGAAGGTCCTGGTCTTGAGCCCCCTCAGGACCTCAGCATTGACGCGTTCGGCTTGACCATTGCTCCTGGGGTGGGCCACCGAAGCGTAGGAAATCTGCGTTCCAAGGTTAGTACAGTAGGTTTTGAAGAGGTTACTAGTAAACTGCGAGCCGTTATCTGTGATGATGCGGTTGGGGACCCCAAAGCGGCTCACGAGGCCCTTGATGAACTTGACATCAAAGCCAGCTGGAAACGGACAGCTTCCACTTCTGCCCACTTGGTGAACTTGTCGATGGCGATGTAGAGATAACAGTAGCCCCCTGACGCTCGTGGGAACGGGCCTAGGATGTCTAGCCCCCAAACCGCGAACGGCCACGTGAGCGGAATGGTTTGGAGGCCCTGAGCGGGCTGATGGATTTGCTTGGCATGGAATTGGCAAGCTTCGCAGGAATTCACCAGCTCGGCTGCATCGTTGAGTGTTGTGGGCCAATAGAATCCGCTGCGGAAGGCTTTGCCGACGAGGGTCCTTGAGATGAGTGATGTCCACAGTCCCAGCCGTGTATGTCAATCAGCAGCTCCCTTCCTTGATCGCTGGAGATGCAGCACAGCGTGATGTCATTCGGCCGTTTCCTGTACAACTCGCCGTCTTGAATGCAGTATGTCGTGGCCTGTCGGGCCACGCGCTCCGCGTCTTCTTCCTTCTCCGGCAGCGTCCCATGCATCAGGTACTCCTTGAATTCCTTGGTCTAGCACTCCTCCTGGGGCTCGAGCGCCAAGAGCAGCCGAGCTCCTGAGGTTGGGCCGCAGGCTGGGGCTCCCGTGGCCGGGGGCTGTGGGAGCTCCTCCCGAGGCTGAGTCGTGCTTGAAAGAGGTGGCGTAGCTGACGGCTTGAAGAGCCGCTCTTCGAAGACGCCGGGCTCTTGCGGTTGCCGCTTGGATGCTCTCTGGGCGATGTCGTCGGCTTCCTTGTTGGTGCCCCGGGGCACGTGCTGCAGCTCCAAGCCCGAGAACTGCTTTTCCATCTTGCGCACCTCTGCAAGGTAGGCCTCCATGTGCTCGTCCTTTGGCTCGTACACTTTGTTGGAGAAGTTGACAAGGAACTACGAGTCGCAAGGCGCCTCACCCCCAGAGCTGCTCTAGCCTTCAGGTCTGCTATGAGGCCTTCGTATTCTACGATATTGTTGGAGACCTTCTCGCCGTGCTGGAAGCAGAGTTGCACGGCGTAGTAAAGCTTGTACTGAGCGGGCGAGATAATCACTGCTCCAGTCCCCACGGCCTGGTGCGCGAAGGCGCCATCGAAATGCATGACCCAGCCGTCTGGTGACTCACTTCCTGGGGAGGTGGACCGGTCTTCTCCTTCCTCAAGAGCCGGGGCATCTGTCCATTCTGCCACAAAATCGGCGAGCGCGGCTCCCTTGATGACCCTGGTGGTGTTGAACTCTAGCTGGAATGCTTGCAGCTTGATGTTCCATTCAGCGACCCTTCCGGCTGAGTTTGGCCTCCTGAGTACCCTCTCTAATGGGTAAGATGAGACGACCTTGATGGGGTGGCCCTGGAAGTAGTGTCGCAGCTTGCGCGAGGCCACCAAGAGTGTGAGCAGGAGCTTTTGCGGCATGGGGTAGCGTGCCCTTGCGTCCCGCAGTACGGTGCTGACGAAGTACACCGGGTGCTCGACGAGGGCTGGCACACTGTTGAGGCTCGGGTCCTGCGGAGATTGCGGCATATCCTGAGGTGGAGGGTTTCCTGAGACTTGTCCGACCTCAGGAGCTTCCGAGATGTTGCCCTGTTGAGCTTGGTCTTCCGCCCCTGATGGCTCTGCTACGCATTCTTGACCTTGCGCTGCATTGGCTCTGGCTTAGCGCGGCACACCCTTGTCTTGGCGCTCCTCCCGAACCGCCACCAGCGCCGCGCTGGCGCAGTACGGGGTGGTGGCAAGGTACAGCACCAGAGGTTCGAGAGGCCGTGGTGCCACCATCACCGGGGGGCTGGTGAGGTATTTCTTGAGGTCTTGGAAGGCCCGGTCGACCTCCGGGGGCCACTCGAAGGGGCCCTTCTTCTTCATGAGCTTAAAGAAGGGTAAGGCGCACTCGCCTTGCTTAGAGATGAAACGCCCTAACGCGGTCACCCGTCCTGCCAACTTTTGCATCTCCTTGAGGGTATGTGGTGGGCTCATGTCTTTGATTGCCCTGATCTGCTCCGGGTTCACCTCGATCCCTCTGTGGGATACGAGGAACCCTAGTAGCTTGCCGGAGGGAACGCCAAATACGCACTTCTCCGGGTTAAGCGTCAAGTTAACCTGGCGCAAGCTCTCAAAGGTCTCCTCCAAGTCTTGAAACAACGTCCTCACCTTGCAAGATTTGACCACTATCTCATCAACGTAGGCCTCTATGTTCCTGCCGAGTTGTCTCCCCAAGGCGATGTGCATCAGCCGCTGAAAGGTTGCACCCATGTTGCGAAGGCCGAAGGGCATGCAGGTGTAGCAATACACCCCACATGGTGTCAGGAAGGCCATCTTCTCCACATCCTCCACCGCCATCTTGATCTGATGGTATCCAGAGAACGCATCCAGGAAACATAGCAAATCGCAAATCGCACTCCGCGGTGGAGTTGACGATTTGATCGATGCGTGGCAGGGGGAACGGATCTTGGGGGCAAGCTTTGTTAAGGTTGGTGAAGTTGACGCACATCCATTCCTTCCCACCTTTCTTCGGTACTACGACGGGGTTCGCCAGCCAATCAGGGTATCGAACTTCTCGAATGGTACCCGCCGCCTCCAGCTTGCGTGTCTCTTGGACGATGAAGGCCTGCTTCTCAGTGGACTACCGTCTCACCCGCTGCTTCAGGGGGCGCATGTTGGGGCTCACCCTTAGATGATGCAGGATCACCTCTCTCGGGACCCCTACCAGCTGATTGGGCTCCCACCCGAATATCTCCTTGTTCGCGCGCAAAAACCACACCGAAGCTTCTTCTTGTCCCCGGTCTAGGCTGGTTCCTATGGTAAAGGTGGCTCCTGAAGACCCGTCCTCGTCAACCGGCACTTGCTTGGTCTCCTTGGTCTCGCGCGTACTGGCGCCGGCTGGCTGTGCTGCTGTCGCGGTCTTGAAGGCGAGCCTGAGCGCCGTCACCGCCTCCTTATTGTCCCCCTTGATGGTGAGGACGCCCTTGATCCCTGGCATCTTCATAAGGTTGTAGGCCGGGTGAGTTTCTGCCATGAACTGAACAAGAGCCGGGTACCCGAGTATGGCATTGTACGGGAGACCGATGCGGGCGATGTCGAAGTCCACCGGCTCAGTGTGGTAGTTGTCGCGCGTGCCGAAGGTGACGGGGAGGCGGATCTGCCCCAGAGAGTGGGCAGCTCCACCACCCACTCCCGAAAAAGGCTTGCTGAGGTTGAGCCGCTCGGGCGGCACGTGGAGGAGGCTGAAGGCTTCTACGGAGAGCAAGTTGAGGCCGGCACCGCCGTCGATGAGGGTCTTGGTGACGGCCACGTTGCAGATGGTAGGCGTGCAGAGCATTGGGAGCATGCCAGAGCCGGCGGTGGAGCCGGGGTGGTCTTCTGAAACGAAGGTGAGGTCGGCCTCCGGCGCAGCCCAACCCGGCAGAGCCCCCGGGCGCTTGGAGGCTGCCACAATCTGACGGAAGAAAGGCTTGACTTGGCGATCTGAAGGCGGTGCTTGAGAGCCACCCAGCAGCGCCGCGACCGCGTGGTGTCCTGGTACCGCGCAGCGCGTGGTGAAGAGGTCGCGGAGTTCCGCCCAGGACGCCACCATGGACCCCGGGAGGTTGAGCAGCCAGGCGCGTGGCTCGCCGGCGAGGGCCATGGGGAACCAGTTGGCCATGATCTTGCCGTCACCCCCGGCATCGAGGACGGCCTGCTCGTACACCTGTAGGAATGACGCCGGGTCTGCCGCACCGTTATAACATGGCGGCATCTCCGGCTTGAACTTGGCTGGCCACTGCACTCGCCACAGGGTCGGGGCCAGGGCTCGGTACCCAGACTCCCTGCTGCTGGCGTCGGTCGTAGAGGCGGATGGCGGCACACCTGCCATGGGAGTGAAGCACGGCGGCACGGGGCGCAGGTTGGTGGAGAGGAGCTCCGGCGCACCCCTACCTGGTGCGTGAAATGTCGGATGTAGGGTTACGGCAAACCCTTAAGGTTCGAACACTAGGGTGCGCGCGAAGTCTCCCCCTCCTACCGATCTACGCTCTAGCTCGATAAGATCTTGCGCACGAACTCGATGAACTCGCAACACGGAAAGACACGAGGTTTATACTGGTTCGGGCCACCATTGTGGTGTAATACCCTACTCCGGTGTGGTGGTGGTGGATTGCCTCTTGGGCTGATGATGACAGTACAAGGGAAGAACAGCCTCCTGAGGTTGAGGTGTTCTTGTGCTTGTGTAGTTGTGGATGATCTGAACTGGTTCCGGATCCGTCCCCTCCTACTCTGGTGGCTAGTCCTATTTACAGAGGCCCTGGTCCTCTTCCCAAATATCGAGCGGGAAGGGAGCCAACAACGGCGGGCAAGTTTGAAGGGGGACAACTAGTACAAGCTATACTGACAAAAGTGGTCTTCGCCTGCGAAAATCCCTGGGGTCACGCCGTCTTGGGCTCCACGATGACCTCCGCCTTGCCGTCCTCCTGGTCTTGGTCTTGGTGCACCAATATGGCAACCTTTGCATGATGCCTCGGTACTCTTCTCCTGCGCTGGCCTCCTTAGCACCAAAGAGGAAATAAGGATGTTGCGCGCACCGGCGCCCGCCTGGCACCCGCCTGGTACCGTTCATCATGGCTCACGTCATGAGAGCCTCGTGAGGTTTGCCTTGCCTTGATATCTCCGCTCCTCGTGAGCCTGCCTGGCTAGGCCACTCCAGAGGAGGTCTTGCGTCGTCCGCCTCGCGAGGCTTGGACCCTCGCGAGGGTCTTGGGTGTCTTGTTGACGAATATGGGCCGTATGGCCTGCTGCTTGTCTACGTTGTGGGTCGCAGGCAGGCAAGTCTGGGGACCCCCGTTCCCAGAACGCCGTCAGATGGAGAGAGAAAAGTGATTTTTCAGTGGGCCCCATGAGGACTAGCTCCAATTAGCACCACTTGGCTGGCGGGATAGGGAGAGAAAAGTGAGAACAATCTCCAATTAGCACCTCTTGGGTGGGATAGTTTTTTTTGTGGGTTTGGTGCAACTTGCTCAAATTTAACCCTCATGTTTGGATACTTTAGGGCTATTTGATCCCCAGCTAGCTCAAACTAACTCTAACCCATGGACCCAAACAGGGCCAAAGTTAGTCTCGGAAAACAAATTAAGCCCTATATACATGGACAGACGGAGTACATCATACTAGCAAACACTCACCATTAGTAGTAGTTCATTGGTTGGTTTCGATTTTTGATTCAGTTGATGTGCTGCTACCGTCCAATACTCCCGTGTGGTTGTTTCTAGAATAAAAAAGGAGGTAGTACTTACTATGGGAAAGGTGAAGTGATGATTGCTTCTCCCGAGCAACTTATTACTCTGGGAATATGGGAGTACCAGTGGATTCAACGAAGAGAGAAATGATGGTTGCTTTATCCGAGCAACTTACCGTGGCGAAGGTGGGGCTCTATGATTTGACTGCTCACTAGTCATTATTACTGCAGCGCAACGACCGGGGTGAATCTTCCCTGTAGTTGTGCACTCAATATTGCTGCATGGCAGGTGGAGCCGGATGAAGGATGTCCCACATGTCGGCGAAACAAAGTCGCATTGTTTCTGGCATGGCGATCAATCCTTCAGGATTTGTTTATATGTACGCATAATTTTCCAGCATAATGAAATTCTACCGTGATGCTATGAAGGTTTCAACTTTGGTTCCCGCAGAAAAAAAAAGGTTTCAACTTAGGATTCATGTGTCCTCTTGCCTCAAGATTGTCTCGTTACAACATTCCATCAAATACAAATGAAACTACCATGGCTGCCAATGCATCTCAGTGGTTCGCAGATCAGCGCCAATATTCATATCACAACTAAAGACAAAGTTGTGAGAAGGTGTACAAATAAAGAAAATATATAATTGATCGATGCTATTTGTAGGCATGGCCCCATTTCCTGGGCACAATGTTCATTGGTTGGCAGCTAGTTTCACCCAGCTCTGTAGCCAAAATATGGAGGACATCACAATCCGATCATTTTGTGCAGCTCCACTAAAATCGAGCTGATCATCCCTGTTTGCAAAGATATTCAGTCAGTGTGATTACAATAATAGTGGAACTAGATGATGAAACATAACACACACAAATAGAAGCCGATCACCTCTGCAATCTCTCTTTAGGACTAACTACTTGTTGGAGAAGATTAGGCACGGAGTTGGATGAGGAGGATAGCAAAACCAATCTCCCTTTCTGCAGTCCCACAGAAATGTAAAAACGTTGCCCGTGTGACATTTTGGTGGAACTGCTCAAAACACTCTTAAGAAAAAAGTGATTTGTGCAGTTCACCAAAAGGTCGCAATAGTAACGAGTGAAATGGATAGCCCTGTTTGCAAAAGGAGGTAGAAAGGAAACAATTACTGCAAAATAACATGAGTTGAAGACACATACACCGACCAAAAAGAAGCATATTCCATGTAAAAAGGGAAAGATAGCAACATGGTGGTTTATAAAAAATGGTTTGAGGACGAGATTGCAAGATGGAAAGTACAATGGCCGAGATATGTTTTAAGCAAACAACTAAAGAAGGTCCACATGCAGCAACGTGGGAAGATGGGCAGTGGAGTAAGGCCGGAGGAAGCTGTACCTGAGGGTCGTCGGGATGTAACTAGGAGGGTGCCGACGGGCGGGATCTGCCCATACTGCGGCAGCGAACAAGTGGCGAAGGCCCTACCACGCCGGAGCTTGGTCAAAGAGAACGGTGGGTACCGCAGATCGAGACGTGCTGCCTCAATGCCATCGAATAGAGAAACGATGCACATCCTCCCTTTCCGTCGTCGGACGGGATGCGGCCGGATCAGTGACCAACAGTGAGAGAGAGAGAGAGGGCACCGCCGCCTTGTGTGAGATACTGTGACAAGAGACAAACCCCGACAAGCAGGCTCCATTGTATATAGTGGAGCGGATTTTTCTATTTTCCCGACGACAATCGTTTTATATTCTGTACATGCCCATGATGAATATACTTTATTTAATACTAATGCATCAAGTCAAACTTTGCTCCGTATACGCGTGGTACATGACCCTTCTTCGAGTAAACAACCGCTACACGCCTCAAATTATCACATGGGCTGCCTTTTCGTACAAAAATGAACTCCACCATGTACCCGTGTGGGTGTGGCCGGGAACGAGACGTGAGTACGTGCGTCGTGCGTGCACCTCTTCTTTAGGTGCAGGTACATACGTGGGTGGGTGTGAGAGAGATGGTTTGTGCGAAATATAGGCAATGTGTCGATGATATCTCAAACAAAAAAAAGTAACATATGCAATGTGTGTGAAACAGAGTCATGGATATATATCATAAATAGAGAGAGCAATCCACGAGAAGAGAGTGGAGGGATCATCCGCGTGAGATATCGATAGAATTGAAAAGAGCGATGAAGTGTGTGGGTGCGCGATCCATAAAGAGTGCCATCGAATTTGTGTTTGCCCACTTCAAAGATATAGGGCGGCTAGCCTACTGGAATGTGAGAGGGCGGAGGTGTAGTTTTTCTCTGTGGCATGGATACCTACCTAAAACGTTCGACTATCGGTGTGTGTGGGGGGGGAGGGGGCAGAGACCTAACAATAGAGAGGTAGATCGACTATTATATGTGTGAAGGAGAGAGACCTAGCTATGTATTGAGGGAGATCGATCGACATCCATGCATATGTGTTTTAGAGGAATAAGGTTTGGAGAAAGAAAAAGGTAGAGTGTCGGAGGGTAGTTGGTGGATTTGCTTCTCACAAATGGTGGGAGAGGCCTGCTAGACAAATGGAGGGTACGAGTGTAATATCAGAAGAGAGGGCATGTCTATGCATGTGTGTATGAGAGACGGGTCGGGAGGTATGAAAGGATGATGAGGGGGGACGATATGGTTGTGGTAAGCAGATGTAACTACATAGGAAGATCAATCGTCTTGTCTCCGAGAAAGTGAGAGACATAACTAGTGAGGTACGTCGATCGGTGCATGGGGAAAAGAACTAGTCGACCTAGCTATATGTAGGGAGATCGGTATGTATACATGCATGCATGTGTTAGAGGTAAATAAGGTCCAGAGAGATGGACAGGGGCAGAGGGGTGCGGCTAGGAGGTGGTGCGAGAGGCCTACTATGTCGAGGGGGGGAGGAGTGTGCGAGTATGAGATCGATGAAAAGAGGGGCGGGAGTGTGCACCTGCATGGAACCGTATTGGAAATAGGGGGCATGGACGATGAGAAGAGAAGAGGGGAAGTGTGTGTTTGTGGTAGGCACGCTTGGATAGAGAGGTATATCGACCGTTGTGTGCCGGAAACAAGGAGCCGGGGGGCCTACACACACCGTGGGTGAACGACCTAAAGAGAAATAATGGATGTGTGCGATGGAGGGGACGCTGAGGGAGGGTGAGAGGGAGCGGCCGTGTGCATGCACGATAGAAAGTTAGCGCTAACTACAAAGAGAAGAGGGTCGTGAAGGTGTAAAAGACAAACAGAGATCATAATTCATTATAAAAAATTATTTTGATATTTGAAGAAGATATCATAGTGTTTTAACCGCCGCTTGCATGAATGAATATATATAATGGTGATACACATGGTATGGTTGTGAACATGTTATACTACATATAATATATAGAACATTGATTATAATTTCGGATAGTGTGTGGCTTTTGCAGCTCAGGGCTAAATACTTGTCATAATGTAGGGGGCGGGGCACTATACTTTGTGTGATAAACACGGTGTATGTATGGAACATGGTTTAGATTATGAATATCTAGTTAGTACATCAAGTATACTATTATTTGGAATCAACATCAAGTGTACTAAAAAAATTGAATTCGAGTTCATATAGTACACATAGTTCATATCTATCTCTATAGTAATCATGTGGTGTGTTGTTAAGAAAATACACGAATGATGGTTTAACTTGGCAACAATCATGATTGTAGATTCTTATTCAAATAGAGAAACGAATTCAAATTCAGTTCGAATTGTAGCCCTAGTATAGACATTTCGAATGCACTAAAATGTTGGTATGAGTAGGTTACATGCATTATACAGCCATCGAATTTTTTTAATTGGACATAACATGGATTCATAGCTTTGAATAGCATTTGTACAGAATGGGACAAGACTCTCTCTTTGTGTGGTGCGAATAGTTTTACTTTTTCGTTTTTTTCACTGAAGGAAGTGCGAATTGATCCTAAAATTTAACCCGCATCTTGTTATATCTCGAAAATTCAGATATCGTGCTCCCAGAACTCGCACCTTCGCAACTCGAGCCTTGCTATCTCGAAATTACAAGTGCGTGAAAAATCCCTCCAGCTGCCAAATCATGACACGTGAAATCCCCCTTGTAACCCTGAGCCGAAAGGGCCACTAGTTCAAATTGGTGGGGGTACTTTTGTAACACAGCTTACATTTTGGACAAGCGCGTCCCTAAGTCATGGTTCCCCCCTCCCATCGCCTCGTTTTCCCCATTTGAAATTCCAGGCCGACATAACCTGTCTGCTCCAGCCGCGAAATCCCTCCCTCCTCCGACCGCCACCTCACTGGTGCCCAGCCGGAGCCTCTTCCCCGACAACGTTGTCTACTGCAACAGCTCAACGTCCCTCATCCACCTCCCCGGATGAGGAGCCTTCCTCGATCCAGTCGTCCCGCCGGTTCAGCCGCCCCGTCCTCCACCTCCAAGGAGTTTCTCCAACGATCACCTCGTCTATCGCGGCTGCTACATCCCCACAGTGCCGCCTTAACCCGCTCCACTGGAGCTGCAACATCCTCACCGACTCCTCGGACGAAGCCGAGGCCTACTCGGCACCACCAAAGAGGTTGTACACACATCACATTGCATCTTCTCCTTAACTCGACCTCCCGGTGCTGACGGTGCTCCATCCCGCACCCCCATGGTGCGGCTACCTAGAAGTCAGTGCCGTGGGCGACATATCCACGGCAGCCCTACTCCAGTGCGAGGCCCCTTCGGCGGCGGCGTCCATACCATTCAGATCTGCTGCTGCTGCTCCGGCTCTCACTCGCTCGCTCGTGCTGCTGCTGCTGCTCCTGCTCTCGATCGCTCGCGCTACTGCTCTGCTCTTGCTCTCGCTTGCACTGCTGATGCTGGTACATGGGCTACTGCTGCTACACGAGTTACTACTCTGGCTCTAGTTTGCGCGGCTCCTCCAGGCGCTGCTGCTCCGGCTGCTATCTGCTATTGTGTTCCCCGTTGATTGCCTGCTGATTTAGATCAGTTTTCTCTACTACTAGTGCTCAAGCGGCCTAAACTACATGTGAAGTGCCTCTCTACTACCAATGCGTTCAGTTTCGACAGTAACATTCAGATTCCACACTAAATTTTTGTTTCGACAGTTAAGTTCATGTTCGATAGTTTTTGCCTCATCTATTGTAGTCAGGTGTTTTTTGTGATGTAAATTTTACATCTATCACTTTTTGGTAAAGTATTTTGTATCATCTATTGGAGATGCTATTAGAATCCCACTTGATATTAACGATGTCTATATTGTACTGCTTCAGCCTCGACATCTGACGGCTCGCCAGAACTGCTCCAACGATGGAACCATCCATCACAACAGAGCAGTGCCCTTGACGCCGTCTACAGATTCTTCAGATCTTCCTCCACACCTCCGACAGCCACCTCTGCCTCAACTTCTTCAACGACCAACCCAATGATGCCGAGGTTACACCTGCCACGCAAAGAGGTTGTACACTTGTCGCATCACTTATTACTCTACATTCATGTCGATCCATTAGGGATATTTTGGTTCAAAGAAAAATTGACGGAAAAACATAGCAATAGGAAATTTTCCTATGGCACTCTACTATTCAATTATTCATGCATTTTGTTGAAAGGAATGGAGCAAAACATCCACCTGGACCTACTTTTCGAAATCCTATGCATGAAGACAAGAACAAGTGCATTAGTGGCAGAATAACATGCTAACTATACAAGCTTTCATATGGTTAAATTGGCCATGTTTATTTGCATTCCTCTGCTCTTCCAATTCCTGTGAACCAAACACCAAGTTGATAGAAATCCCATGTTTACAAATGCTCTGTTTCCATGTGCATTCCTATCCTATTCTGGTGCTTTTTCCTACCCCTGCGTTTTTAGAATCCTACAAGCCAAAGGAGCCCTTACAGAATTACTTCAGTTATAGGTAGGTGTCGAAGAAAACTTTGTGTGATTTGTCCTGCTCCTGCCGTGATGTCGTCCACCTCACCTGAGCTAATCCATTGACAGAAACATCCACCAAACCAGACATCACGACTCTTGGCCGTCTTTTGCCGCCTCAGATCACCTTCCCTACCACCGTCACCCACCACAACGGACGTCGACTCAGCAGATGAACCCGAGGAGTACACGGGTCCACAAGATAGGTCGCACTCTTTTGTTTCTGCTTATGTTATGCATTGCTTAATATTACCTACTACTTTATCATCTTGTTCACCTCTTAGACTCCAAGTTAGGTCCAAATTAATGTTCAAACTTGAGTTTTAAAATTACTTGTGGGGCACATATCGAGGCAGCAATGAGTAGTATCTCTATCTATTATCTGGTTCACCTAGGGTATGCCTATGTTCTTCATCTTGGGCGGGAAACAAATAGTAAAGCAATCATCATCTGTCTTTTAATTAAATTAATGATAGCATTAGCCTGCTATCATTATTCTTTTGATCCATCCACTGGTTGTTACCATCACTCGAGATTTCTGCATGCTCTCCTTACATAATCTCACTATATTTTTTTCATATGCATGTCAGATATTGTACACAGTTGAGGGAGTCCTGGATTAGGGGGTCCCCGGACAGCCAGACTATATCTCTTAGCCGGACTGTTGGACTATGAAGATACAGGATTGAGAGATTTCGTCCCGTGTCCAGATAGGACTCTCCTTGGCGTGGAAGGCAAGCTTGGCGATACGGATATGTAGATCTCCTCCCTTGTAACCGACTCTATGTAACCCTAGCCCCCTCCGGTGTCTATATAAACCAGAGGGCTTAGTCCGTAGGACAAGAACAATCATACTATAGGCTAGCTTCTAGGGTTTAGCCTCTACGATCTCGTGGTAGATCAACTCTCGTAATACTCATATCATCAAGATCAATCAAGAAGGAAGTAGGGTATTACCTCCATTGAGAGGGCCCGAACTTGGGTAAACATCGTGTCCCCCGCCTCCTGTTACCATCCGCCTTAGACGCACAGTTTGGGACCCCCTACCCGAGATCCGCCGTACGACAATGCACACATCATCCCGGAAAGGCACTTGGAACAAGAGAACCTCCATAGAAGGCTTATTGCCATCGCGAGGAGTCTGAAGAAGCAGAAGCAAAGGCTTAAGACCACGCAGAATACACTCAACAACAGATGGAACAAAGTGCTCGACACTGGAGAAAAGTATGGTGGCAGTCGCCACACAAAGAGCTATCCAAAGCGCAAGTTATTGCCTGAGTTCGATGATGAGGCCGTAGAGCCTACACAGCCGAAGAATAAAACGGCCGATCAGCTGGATCGACCACCTCGTGGTCGCGATAGGTCGGCTAACGAGGCCGCAGATAACTCAGCACACGATTTACATGAAGACTAGCGCCAAAAATCCGGTATGACCAGGTCCATCTATGGATCTAGGAAGCGCGCTCCGACACAAAATCAAAACCGAACACTACAACCGTTCGAACGCCACGATACATCCAAATACAGGGGTGCCGCACACCCCCTATGCTTCACCGATGGGGTACTGGATCATGAATTTCCAGAGGGATTCAAGCCCGTGAACATAGAGGCGTATGACGGAATGACAGACCCTAGGGTCTGCATTGAGGAATTCATCCTCCATATCCATATGGCTCGCGGAGACGATCTCCACGCCATCAAATAAGTTGAAAGGACCAGCTCGGCACTAGCTGAAGAGCCTCCCCGAAAATTCAATTGGAAGTTGGGAGGAGCTTGAGGATGCTTTTAGGGCTAACTTTCAAGGGACCTATGTCCGACCTCCGGACGCAGATAATTTAAGTCATATAATTCAGCAGCCCGGAGAGTCGGCCCGAAAGCTTTGGAATCGATTTTTTACTAAGAAGAATGAAATCATCGACTGCCCGGACGCCGAAGCCTTAGCAGCTTTCAAACACAGCGTCCGAGACGAATAGCTCGCCAGACACCTCGGCCAACAAAAGCCAAGGACAATGGCAGCCCTAACAAGCCTCATGACCCGCTTTTGCGCGGGCGAAGATAGCTATCCGGCCCGTAGTAGCTCCAGCGACCCAGGCACATCTGAAGTCAGGGATGGCAATGGAAAACCACGACGCAGTAAAAGCAAACGTCGAAATAACAAAGACAGCCCAGAAAACACGGCGGTAAACGCCAGATCTAGGGGCTCTCGACCCGGTCAGCGGAAAAAACCTTTCAAAGGCAACAGAGATGGATTGTCCAGCCTAAACAAGATTCTAGACAAATTATGTCAGTTTCATGGCACCTCCGACAAACCTGCAAATCACACCCATAGAGAATGCTAGGTCTTTAAGCAGGCCGACAAGTTAAACACCGAACATAAGGGGAGGGAGACACCAAGTGAAGACGACGATGAGCCTCGCCAGCAAAGCACTGGGGGACAGAAAAATTTCCCACCAGAGGTCAAAACAGTGAATATGATTCATGTAACAAAAAGAAGGAGCAAACATGCACTCCGAGACATACGCGCCTTAGAGCCCGTCACCCCTAAGTTCAACCCTTGGTCGGCCTACCCGATCACCTTTGATCGCAGGGATCACCTGACAAGTATCCAGCACGGAGGATTGGCTGCCTTGGTGCTAGACCCAATTATGGACGAATACTATCTCACCCAAGTCCTTATGGACGGTGGCAGTACTCTTAATCTGATACATCAGGACACAGTCCGCAAAATGGGGATAGACCCAACAAGAATTAGCCCAAGTAATACTACCTTTAAAGGAGTAATACCAGGCCCAGAGGCCCGATGTACGGGCTCTCTAGTACTAGAGGTTGATTTCGGTTCTCCCGACAACTTCCGAAGTGAAAAGTTAACCTTCGACATCGCTCCATTCGGAAGCGGCTATCAAGCACTACTCGGAAGAACAACTTTCGCTCGTTTTAATGCAGTACCTCATTACGCTTCCCTAAAGCTTAAGATGCCCGGTCCACATGGCATCATCACAGTTAGCGGAAACATTGAGCGTTCCATACGCGCGGAAGAACGTGTGGCGGCTTTAGCAGCCGAACACTAAACGGCCTCTCCAACCAGAATAAATGATCGGTCGTTAAGATCACGGACACGGCTAGACGAGTCTGGCGCATCACTAGGTGTAACAGCTTAGATAAACCTGAGATTGGTTTGGTGGATATACCCCCATCGGCGATACCAGGGGCTTCCCGCATGTAAAAAGGACTACAGTTTGGCTTGACCTTACTTATCTTGAATTTTAACAGTTTATTGAGAATAACCAATTTTTCGCACGACAACTTTCACCTAAATTTTTCTCTTTTACAGATGAAAATCGTGCTACACCCTTCCAGGATATGGCACAACGGAGACACAGGCGCAGACGTGCAGCAGGGCCCCGCTCAAAGGTTTCTTTTTAGATTAAGACCCTGTGTAAACCTTTTTTACTGTCTCTTGTTGCTTCACATCCTCCGGATACTCAACATAACCGAGAGGGTTGCTGACGTTATTGGCATTTCACCACGCCGTAATAATGCACGTACCTGGACACTCAGGGTTCATTATCAAGGGCGTTACTCAGCCCAGTATATGTTGTAAAGACCGAATACCTTAGGGAGTGTTCGGCGTCGCGAGTTTGGCCTTATATGCATCAGCTCTGAATCATGTCTTTGGTCAAATGTTGGGTTTGCCCAGCTCCCGCGTTTTGCGACCTTACGTTCCGCTCTATCGGCTAAGGTGGCACAGGGAGAACTACTGCGATTGTGCCCTGGTTCATCCGGATGAGCACCTCAGTAGAGAAAGCCGAAAACTGACTGTCATGATAAAGCGCGAGACTGGTCAACCACTCGATGACTTAGCGGAATCTTCGGGATTCCTCCGCATTAACGAAGGGCCGGTTTTCCCGGTTATGTACGTATGCGCCCCATACTCGGGTGAGCGCGGAAGTACCAGGGGCTATATAGTAGCCCCACTATCAAACTCCTATGGTTAAGTGAAAGTATTAAAGATATATAGTCTGATTGCCTCGTTTGCCACGCTACCACCTCCTTAATGGACCAAGACGTTGGATCAAGTGTGAAGACGCGCTTCTGCGAACACCCTCGCATTATATGCGTGGGGGCTGAAGCCCACAACTGCAAACTTTCATGATATATATGTATATATATATATACATAAACGACCGCATAGGAGGCATAATAATACTTTCAGGCAAAAGTATAAACAGAGACTTTAGAATTAAAATAACATTGTTCTTACAATTGGTTACATGTCACTAGAACATGATACTCGAGCACTGAGCCTCTATTAAACGAGCGCCTTCCAGGACTTCATCAAAATAGTGCTCTGCTGATACCCGACCTATGGCCGAACTCTGGGTTAAAATAGCGGTGGCCTCCATCTCTGCCCAGTATGTCTTGACACGGGCACGAGCCATCCGCGCACCCTCTATACATGCCGACCTCTTCATAGCGTCGATATGCGGCACAGCGCCAAGGAATCGTTGCACTAAGCCAAAATAACTATCCAGACTTTGCCCTTCCGGCCAAAGATGATCCACAACAGACCTCATGGCAAGCCCGGACAACCTATGGAGCTCGGCCCACTCGGCCATTCGCTCATTTAACAACAGCGGACGCACTGGCACATTAAACTGCAACCAGAACAGCTTTACCACTTCATGATCTTTTTGATCTTTGAAAAACTCGGTCGCATCAGCAGCACTCACTGCCAAATCCACGTATGCGTCTGCAGAACTCCATAATTGATCAAGAGGGGCATACTTAGGATCTCCGAATTTCGTTCGCAACAAAAAGGGCTTCCCGGCCGCGATATCTCCAGCTTGACGTAGCTCCTCCTTGGCCGCTCTAATTTTATAGCGGGCTTCCTTGGCTGCTACCATGGTCTTCTCCAGGCCCGCCGTCTTTGTTTGGCTTTCCTTTTCAAGAAGCTCATAACGGTCGGCAGCATCTTTCAACTCAACAGCCATCTTGGCTATTTTCTCTTTGCTCTGGAAATGTGCAGCATGTTCGGCTCTCAGCTCTTCGACCACCTTTAGAGCAGCCACATCACTCTTCCTGGCTTGTTCCTTGGCTCGGGCAAGTTCCGCTCGAAGGGTCTCCACGGCGGCAGCTCCATCTACAGCCACAACATACTAAAGATACTAGCATCATGCTCCTCTTAATATGTGTTGATCACCGGAGAAAATACATACCCTATGCCTCGTCAAGCTGTTTGTTTACAAGCACGATGTCGGCATCTGCCGCATCAAGTAGCCGCTTCAGCTCGGCGAACTCACTAGTCCGGCTAGCCACCGGACCCTCAGCCACCTGCAAATGAAGGCGGCATAATTATTACCTGGAACTATGATCCTCTGTTTGCCGCCTTTTTCGACAGCAACCAGAGTCTCAAGGGCTACTATCTGCATAGGGCATACCTAGCGTGTGCGGTACCGTCAAAAAATATATTACTTTGCGTACCTCAAAACCTCTCAGCAGGCTCATAAAAGCTTAATGCAACCCTCTTTCGGCGGATAAAATCCTCTCAACCACCGTACCCATTAGCGTACGATGCGCTTTTGAATAGGCGCTTGCTCCAGAAGACTCCTCAATACGTCTGGTCCCGCACCGGACAGCTCTGGACTTTTTCTGCTGCTCCCTTTAGGAGCCGAATACTTCGGACTTCGGGAGGCCGAAGGATTACCTTCTGGCCTTGGCGGATCAGGAGAAATCCTCTGTGACGACACCTCTGGGTCGCCCACCTCATGAGGCGGGGAGGCATGGGGAGGTGTTTCGCTCTCCATCATCTCCGGAAGAATATCCCCCGAAGACGAACTCTGTCGAGAAGGGCTATGATCCGAACTACAAGACATACGCCTCGGTTATTGTCCTGAGAAATAAAGCAGGATATGTTTACTATGGAGTACTTTTGTTTACGTACAGCTCGGTGGAGGGCTGATCCCCTTGCAGGCACTGTGCGGTAAGGATACCCTCCGAGGTAGGGCCCCCTGAGAAAGATTTCTTCCCTTGTTTGGAAACCATTGTTCCAAAGTCTTCAGAGGCGGCCCTCTTCCTTCCTTGAGGAGAGGGGATTTTAGATCCTTCTCCCCGGTTATCCTCCTTCACGGAGGTACTAATTCCCCCGGTCTGGATGAATAATGAGTGCGGCCCGCTTTCGGCTGCTTTATTCCCCCTTTATCTTCCCCTGATGGCGCTTGATAAGGCGCGAGCTCAAAGCATCCTGGCCAGTACTGGATCTGTTGAGCCTTCGGGAAGGGGGACCGAACACCTAATCATCTTCGCCTTTTTTACCCAGTCTTGGTCAAAGAGCGACTTTTCAAAATGATGTTGCGATGAACAAAGAGACAACATGTTCGGCCGAAGAATTACTTACTTGGGTACCTGGACGATTGCAGCTGAGACCCGCATCCTCGGTGGTGTTCGGACACTTTACTTGTGATCCGAAGAACAATCCATACATCTCTTCGAGCGTCATGCCGAAGAAGTGCTGAATAGCTCGCGGTCCTTCCGGGTTGAACTCCCACATATGGAGAGGTCGACGTTTGCAAGGCAGGACTCGACGAACTAGCATGACTGGCATTACCTTGACAAGGCTGACATCTCTCTCGAGGAGATCTCGGATGCGACTCTGCAATGTCGGCACATCATTTACTGGCCCCCAGTCCAGCCCCTTGTTGATCCACGACGTCAGTTGTGGAGGGGGGCCCGAGCAGAAGGCAGGGGCGGCAGCCCACTTAGTACCTCGGGGAGCTGTGATGTAAAACCACTCCCGTTACCATAAGCTGGACACCTTCGGGAAGGAACCCTTTGTCCATGGAACATCGGTGCCTTTGCTTATTACGGCACCTCCGCATTCTGCGTGTCTCCCATTAATCATCTTCGGCTCCACGTTAAAGGTCTTGAGCAATAAGCCGAAGTGTGGGGTGACGTGGAGGAAGGCCTCACGCACGACGATGAACGACGAGATGTGAAAGATGGAAGCCGGGGCCAGATCATGGAAATCAAGCCCGTAATAGAACACGAGCCCTCTAACAAAGGGATCCAGACTAAGGCCTAGCCCTCGGAGGAAGTGGGAGACGAATACGACACTCTCGCCGGGTTCGGGAGTTGGAATGACCTGCCCTCGAGCAGGCAGTATGTGCGAGATTTCGGCGGTCAGATCCCTGGCTTCTCTTAGCTTCTTGATGTCCTCCTCTGTGACGGAGGAGGGCATCCACCGACCTTGAAGGTTGGATCCGGACATGATTGAAGGTCTGAAGCTTAGCCTGGGCCTTGGGTGTTGGAACTCGGGGTGGGGGAAGGATTCGATTGAGCGCGAGAAGAAAAGGACAGGCCTTGGCCCCTTTATAAAGAGGGTGAGTATCAAGCATCCTCCGCGTGGCCGTTTGGAACTTCCCTAAAATCGAGGAGTCATACCAACAGGCACGATTAGGTTACCCACACCCATATTGATGAGAATTCCGTGATAAGGGGAACACGATCTCTGCTTCGACAAGACGTGCCAATAAAAACCGCCTCGCGAAACATGCAGTGGCAGGCTGGGAGAAGCGGTTCAAGGCCGTGGTGTGATGTCACGTTAGGAAAAGTTGTCAGCAGATTAGGTTTGTGGAAATATTATTCTCTCTACGGTGGTATGTGGAATTTGTTTTGCAGAGCCGGACACTATCCTTGTGTTCAAAATCTTCTATGCAGTATTCGGAGGAAGAACCCGCCTTGCAATGCCGAAGACAATCTGCGCGCCGGACTCATCGTCATTGAAGCCTGGTTCAGGGGCTACTGAGGGAGTCCTAGATTACGGGGTCCTCGATCAGCCGGACTATATCCCTTAGCCGGACTGTTGGACTATGAAGATACAAGATTGGAAGACTTCGTCCCGTGTACGGATAGGACTCTCCTTGGCGTGGAAGGCAAGCTTGGCGATATGGATATGTAGATCTCCTCCCTTGTAACCGACTCTGTGTAACCCTAGCCCCCTCCGGTGTCTATATAAACCGGAGGGCTTAGTCCGTAGGACAAGAACAATCATACCATAGGCTAGCTTCTAGGGTTTAGCCTCTACGATCTCGTGGTAGATCAACTCCTGTAATACTCATATCATAAAGATCAATCAAGCAGGAAGTAGGGTATTACCTCCATCGAGAGGGCCCGAACCTGGGTAAACATCGTGTGCCCCGCCTCCTGTTACCATCTGCCTTAGACGCATAGTTCGGGACCCCCTACCAGAGATCCGCCGGTTTTGACACCGACAACAGTCATGTTGAACATGTAGAGAAAAAGAGAAGAGTTTTGCGCCGCAATACAATTGTCGCGGGAAACAACGGCCACCTATGGGACCAAGAGTCCCTTTCTGGTTCGGCGGGGGGATAGCAAGTTGCACAAAGAGCAGAAGAGCGTGGTGCAGCACGACAGAGATCACACGGGAAATTTTTACCCAGGTTTGGGACACCGTGAGGCGTAAACCCTACTCCTGCTTTGGTGGATTGATGGTGGAAAAATGGTGGTGGTCATAGCACATTTGCCCGGCAGGGTTGCCTCAGGACTAAACAACTACGTGCATATGAAATGTGAGGGGGTGGATTCGCCAACTCAGGGTCAAACCCTTTCTAAGGTTGCCTTGGGCCTCCTTTTATAGACTAAGGGGTCACCACAGTGGCAAACCAGTCATTATGCACTGATAAGATAGCAAATAGTTCTATCATACCTAACTCTGCAGGCTGACAGAGCGCATTGAATGTGCGCCTCAACATCACATCATTGCTTGCCCGGCAGGGCTTGCCTGGCTGTTTTGGCAGCTTCGCACCTGTTCAATTGACATGTTGCTGGACGGGTGTCGTCTGTAGGCCTTTCCTTTAGAATGAGGCTGCCATGTGGCGAATGGCTACCACTTAGTCACTTTGTTGCTTGACACTGCACTGATCGACGACGTGCGTCGTGGTGAGGTGGTTCTACCTCCGCGAGTCCCGACAGGCCCTTCCGGGGCGTCTTGGAGACTTTCTTTCGAGGGGAACCCCGTCCTCGCCAGGCTCGCCTGCCCGGCAAGGGAGGTTTCTCTCTTGGCGGTATCTGACTTCTCTGGCTTGGTCTTGGTCCTCTTGAGCTGCACGCTAGTCCTTTGAAGATCTTGATCTCTTGTCCTTTGGCCTGATGTTGGTGTTGTAATCTTGCTACCGTGCCTATGCATAGTCTAGGCAACAAACCCAGGGTTTGTTGCACAGACAGAACACCCCGGGCCTGTCCCGAACACGCCGTCGACCGTGGTCAGGATAGGCCCTAATAAGTGCACAGGCAGGGGTGTGGAAGCGGCTGGCCCCTTTAGATCTTCCTTGCTTCTTCATTAATCTTGAACCATGCCAGTTTCCGATTTTTCCGCGCATCGTGTGTAATGTTACGAGAATAACTTAGATCGTGGCCTGCGGATTTACCCATGCCCCACGATCACGCGGTAGAAACCGCCATCCCACTTGCTCCCCGCTTTATGCACACCCGCCACGTATAACTCATGCATTGGGATGCGTAGGTGGTTGATGCGGAGAGCGCGGGGACGAGTGCCATGGCAGAAAACCAGGCGTCGATGGTTGGAGCAGAGGGTCGGCCTTGATTCCTAGAGTTACCGAAGGCACAGGGGGGTCGTATTGGGGGAGTGGGCCAGTCGCTTCCTATGTGAGAGGGCAGCCCCTTCCCTCGCCCCTTTATAAAAGGGGGCAGGAGTGGTGCGTTTGCTCACTCACACACACTTCTTCTTCCCTTCCCTTAATCTTCTCTTGCTCGCCATGGTGAGGGGGCGAGGGCGCGGTGGGACCCCAGCGGTGGCAACGAGAGTTTATGCTCGACACCGCATCCCTCCTCCTCCGGACCACGCGGTGGTAGAACCCGCTGTGAGAGGAGGAGAGAGAGGGCGAGGTCATGGTTGTCGTGGCACTCGAGGAAGAGGAGGACGGGGCGGTGCTTTGGCCACGCCTCCACCAGCGGCTCCTCCTCCGATGGAAGGCCACGTCGGAGATCATCCTTGAGAGTTCATCATCAGGCTGTACAAACCTCCGTGCGGCCACCTTTGTCTCCCTACTCCATTCGCACGGGAAATGGAGCTCGATGAGCCATGCGCTCCGAGGCTGCGCATGAGGGGATGTGGGAATGGCGGCATGTGGGTCGATGTCGACTTCCCTGCTCCTCATGTTACGTACCTTCGTCGTGGCTGGAAGAACTTTGCCTGAGCCCATAGCTTGTCGGAGCGGCACGTTCTCCAGTTTAAATTAATGGAGAGCGGTGTGCTCTCTGTCAATATTTTTGGGCGCTCAGGAGCTTGCTTAGGGTGGTGCGCGGAGAGCTGTAACGACGATGGAAGCTCCTCCTCGAGCGACAGCGACAAGGAGGACAGTGACGGCGATGACGACTGCAGCAGGCGGGAGGGCCACAACTCTAACTCCGGATGAGTGTCGCCCGCACCATCTTCATCAGGCGGTAGCACCATCATATGCACCTGCATCTCCTTCCCGGCAAGGCGATTTGCCGAGGAGTTAGATGCAGAGGTGGGGATGGTGCCTCCCGGCTTCCTCCAGCTGCCTTCGAGTTGGACCCTGGCAGGCTTGCTCTCGGGCTGCAGCTCCGTGAGCCCTACCGCGTCCTACTGGCCCTGGTGGTGGTAGCTGACGGGTCGCCTCCGCCATGCTCTCCATCGATGCATTCACCAATGTCCCCTTGTCCCCGCCAAGCTACCTCTCCTAGAGCCCGACGGTGTCAGACCGGGCTTCTGCTCAGGCTCTCCTTTTGCTCCCTTCGCCTTCTACCACCGTGCCTAGGAGGAGAGGGACAAGAAATGGCATCATGGATCACTTATGTTTTTTCAATCTTAAATTTGTAGGCATTTGCCAAATTTTAGTTCAAATAATGTAATCTCTCTAGTCCATGTTTGTGTTCTGTAAGATTGGTACTTGTTTGATCAGCATATTAATGAAAAAGATGACCTTGTCGGGAACTCGTGCATGTATATGTCCATGTAGAGGTGGAATGCCTCTTTAATTTAAATAAACGAGTTTTCCCCGGTAGGCCATCCTGCCGGTACCCTTTTATTTGGTTGCCGGAGAACTGAGCCTACCGAGCCCCCCGCCAATCGCTTTTCACCAAAGGCCAATGCGACTATCTTGGCTGAAGCAAAGTTCGAGTCTAGGGATGGGAGCACCTAAGTTTCAAAGAGCGGCGAGGTTTTCTCATGCACAAGTTTCAGCTTACAGAACACTTATGGACAAGAGGTAGAACTTATCTGTTTGGCTTGCCGGAGATCGCAGTGCTGGTTCATCTTCCCAACTCCCTGTAGAGGCCAAGCTCACGGCAGGAACCTGCAGCCCTATGCAGATGGAAACAATGCAAGATGTGACCATATCTATATGCATATGCAATGCTCATGAAATGCTTATGCAATGCTCTTGAAATGCTTATGCATGCATGCAACTTGTCGGGGGGCCCCAGCGCTTCGTTTATTTCTTTGTTGCTCAGGGTCTGTGCCTGGCTTTCTACAAGGGGTTACATGCAACTGAGGTAAGGCCTATACAAAAGGGTGGCTGCCGGGCAGGGCCCGACAGCCGCGCCTTACGGGTAGAACTTGCGGAGATACTCAATATTCCATGAGTTTTGCAATTGAATGCCATCTCCGATCTCCAGACGGAATGCGCCAGGTCTGGTGACTCGAACTACTCGGTAAGGGCCTTCCCACTTTGGCGTCAACTTGTTTGTACCCTTGGCGGACTGAACGCGCCTAAGTACAAGGTTTCCTTCCTCAAAACACCGGGCATGAACCCTGCTGCTGTGGTAGCAACGCAGGGCTTGCTGATAGCGTGCAGTACGCGTAGCAGCCCAAAGACGGTTCTCCTCAGATAGCACAGCGTCGTCAAGCTGGTGCTGATCTTGCACTAATTCATCGTAGGCAAGCACTCGAGGTGACCCGTAAATGAGTTCCGTGGGGATAACTGCTTCTGCCACATAGACTAGGTAGAAGGGAGTCTGCCCGGTAGCACGATTTGGTGTCGTCTGAGGGACCAGAGAACTACCGGCAGCTCATCGATCCACCGCCTGCTGTGCTTCTGCAGCGTATCAAAGGTTCTTGTCCTGAGTCCTCGCAGCACTTCAGTGTTCGCCCTCTCAGCCTGCCCATTACTTCTGGGATGTGCGACAGAGGCAACTGAGACCTTGCTTCCGAGGGCATGAACATATTGCATGAAGGCGCTACTCGTGAACAAGGTGCCGTTGTCGGTAATGATCCTTGTCGGGACTCCAAAACGGCACACCAATTCTTTCAAGAACTTGATAGCTTACTGAGCAGTCATCTTTCTCACCGCAGCTACTTCCGGCTACTTTGTAAACTTGTCGATAGCAACGAACAAGAATTCAAAGCCCCCGCAGCTCAGGGGAAAGGGGCGAGGATATCGAGCCCCCAGACCGAAAACGGCCATGACAAAGGGATTGTCTGAAGAGCTTGTGCAGGCAGGTGGATGTTTTTCGAATGGAACTGGCAGGCTTCACATTTGGTGACTAGCTCAACCTCATCTTGGAGGGATGTGGGCCAATAGAATCCTTGCCGGAATGCTTTCCCAAGTAATGGCCTTGATCCAATGTGGGAGCCGCACATGCGTTTGTGTATCTCAGCCAGCAGTTCCTTTCCTTCCCGGCAGATGCACTTCAATTTTCACACCATTGGGCCTCCTTCTGTATAGAGTGTCATCGACAAACTGATACGCACTGGCCCTCCGGGCTACTCTTTCAGCTTCATCTTGGTCACCGAGAAGTTCTCCGGCTTGGAGGAAGTGGACCATGTGCCTTGACCAAGTTGGAGCCTGGGGCTCAGCAAACAAGGACTAGCAGCACCACCTCAACTGTGGGGGGCACGTTCCTCGTTGGCGGGGATCATAGGCCCGGCTAGATGGTGCGGTCCGACAAGTGATGGGGAGTTTTTCCGGCAGGGTCCCTACCATGAGCCTCGTGAGGCTCTACCGGGAGAGGCTTACTGGAGTCCATCTTTCTCCTTTTCCGGGCCATTGTTGCTGGGGATACGGAGGGCTGAGTAAGATGGAGAACAAAAGTTGTTGGTTCCACAGGAAGCTTCCGTGCAGCACACTTTGACAGATGATCAACTATGTTGTTTTCTGCCCGGGGTACGTGCTCTGTTTGCAATCCGTCAAAGCGCTCCTCCAATCTTCTCACTTCCTTAATGTATGCCTCCATCAATGGACTTTGGTAATCCTTGTTGACTTGTCTCACCACAAGTTGTGAATCTCCTTGAATGACCAGCTTCTTGATTCCCAATTCTGCGGCAATCCTGAGCCCGGCAAGGAGACCTTCATACTCTGATGTATTGTTGGTCGCCTCTTCCCGGGCAAAGTGCATCTGGACGACATACTTCGAGTGCTCCCAGGAGGGAGCAATGAGAAGCACGCCAGCCCCTGCACCTTGTAGGGAAAATACACGATCGAAATACATGATCCATTCTTGGGGCGCTTCCTTGCCGGGAATAATTGTTTCCGGCACTTCCTCATCAGGAGTTGGCATCCATTCTACAATAAAGTCTACCAATGCCCTAATCTGAATTGTTGATGTGCTCTCAAACTTTAGGCTAAAGCTGGATAACTCCGAAGCCCACTTCACTATTCTGCTGGTAGCCTCAGGGTTCCGAAGTATCCTTTGCAACGGGAAGCGAGTGACAACCGTAATCTCATGGGCTTGGAAGTAGTGGCGCGGTTTCCTAGAGGCCACGATGAGACCAAAGATCAATTTTTGCACACCAGAATACCTCGATCTAGCCCCTTGTAGCAGGGAACTGATGAAGTATACTGGGCGCCGCACCACTTTCTTCCTTGCCGTGTCCTTGGGGTCGCCCTCGCTGTCGTGCTCCTTTCTGTCCTGATCCTTATCTGGCTCTGCCGGGCCTTGCACACTTTCAACTCTTCCACTTCCCGTTGTGCCAATAAGGCTGATTGGTTGCCGCCAATTATAGCAGCAACGTCTCGTATGGTCTGGGGGCAACGAAGGTGAGCACAGAGGACAAGTAGGCCTTCAACTCTTGAGAAGCTCCATCTGCTTCTGGGGTCGACTTCATGGGCCCTTCCTTCAGGATTTTGAAGAATGGTAGGGTGCACCGGGAAGACTTGGAAATGAGTCTACTTAACGCGGAAATGCGCCATGTCAGACGCCTTACATCCTTGACTGTCCTGGGCGCCTGGATCTGCTTGATAGCTTTGATCTTGTCAGGGTTGGCTTTGATCCCCTAATGAGATACAAAGAACCCAAGTAGCTTGCCGGAGGGAACGCCAAACACACACTTCTCCGGGTTAAGCTTCAAGTTGATCTTGCACAGATTAGCAAATGTCTCCTCCAAATCCTGGATGAGGGTTGCTCTATCCTTGGTCTTGACCAAAATATCATCCATATAAGCCTCAATGTTTCTGTGCAGCTGTGGCTCAAAACCAATCTGGACTACTGTTGCAAAAGTAGACCCGACACTCTTTAATCCGAATGGCATGCGGACAAAGCAGTATGTACCACATGGGGTGATGCATGAGGTCTTCTCTTCGTTTTCTTTGGACATGAAGATTTGATGATATCCATAATACACATCCAAAAAGGAGAGCAAATCGCAACCTGAAGTGGAATCCACAATCTGATTGATGCACGGCAAGGGGAATGGGTACTTTAGGCAAGCCTTGTTGAGATCTATGAAATCTATGCAAGCCCTCCATTTCCCATTAGCCTTGCGAACGACCACTGGATTTGCCAACCATGTTGGATGTAGCACCCCTTTGACCAAACCAGCTGCCTCGAGCTTCTTGAGCTCCTCTGCAATAAACTGTTGATGCTCCAGGGCCTGCTTTTGAACTTTTTGCTTGACAGGTCGGGCATGTAGGGAGACAACAACGTTGTGCTCGATTACCTTCCTGGGAACACCGCGGATATCACATGGTTGCCAGGTAAACTGATGTCGGGCGGAACCCTATGGGGCCAATCTTTCACGTTTGGAGTGGATCCTACGGGGGAACACGAAGAACGCGCGGAAGACCAAGGGAAAACACGGGGAGAGAAGCACTCAAACCAACAAGATTTGATTACACATGCGCTAGTTCCAAGAACACATAGAGATCACACGGTCCAAATCCAACAAAGGACGATACAAGAGGTAACCGATTCTTCTCCGAGAGGAGGTCTTGATGGGGGCCACCCAAGAGCGGGTCTTGAATCCGCTTGGAAGGATCTTCTCCGATGGAGGAACGTCTCCGAGGAGAAGGTAACCAAGTGGATGAGCAAAGCTCTCACACAAACATGAGCTAATCCTTTGCTGACCCTAACTAGGAGGAGGGGGTGGTCTATAGTCTAAGCCACGAAGGGGTAAGTGGGAAAGGGTTACATGGGCTTCGGCCCGAGTCTTTGCACGCAGGCAGGCCGGAAGTTCCGGGCAGGGCCGGAAGTTCCGGGCTCCGGAAGTTCCGGGCAGGTTCCGGCCGGGTTCCGGGCTATCCAGAGAGTTGGCGCGCTCGGGGCTGGTCTGGACTCCGGGGGCCGGAGGTTCCGGGCAGGCCGGAAGGTCCGGGCTTTCCAGAAGCTTGTCCCTGGTTCTTCTTCCTTCTCCTCTTCCATGCCTGGCCTTGGTCCTTGGATCCTCCATGGTCGTCTCGGTTGTACCTGAGTGTATGCAAGGTCATGCATGAGGTAGTAGCCATGTCTCACATGAGGAAAGTGACGGTTCGAAGAGGAGTGAGTTCACCTTGTGTCCAATGGCGTTTGTTCGAGGTCTCGTCATATGTCCACTTGGGGTTTGGAGATTAGTCGGAGTGTACATGGGGATGAACGTGGGATGCTCCACATCATCTCCCCTCCCTTGGGAAAGATCCGACCTCGGATTGTGATCCTCATCACCATGGAAACGGTTGTCGTGGACGAACTTGTAGTTGGACGAAGTTGAAGACACTGCGCAATCCAAGTACTCCGAGGTGTCTCCGGCATGTGGTAGATGCAAAATGAGCAAACACAAAGTACACTTGGAAATACAATGGTTAACGCACACAAAGTGTCCATCATGTAAGAATGAGTCTGTGCAACAAGATTTCTCGTGACAAAGCACATGAAGCTTATCAAGATGATACAGAATGATGTGCAAAGCATTCATGGGAGCAAAATCATTCATTGTGCACACAAATGTGTTGTGAATATGATCAAGGCAACCACGGTGCAAAATGATGTCATAGTGAGACGGTTTATCAATAGCATGAATATGGCAATGGATGCTCAATATGATTATGTTATCATGCAATTGATGGTAGGCAATGTGATCATTGTGTATGAATATGCCATCAAGAAAGGTCACAACAAATTTGCTAAGGAAATGCACAAGCTCATATATCATGGATGGCATAGAAATACTAGATGCACCAAGGCAATCATAATGCAAGTCAATCCATGTATAAAGTGCAAACTTGTTATGGGAGTTGTTGTACCATGGCTCAATGTCGTGGTAGAAATGGTGGTCCGTTGGTGAATCCACTAAGTCCGAGCACTCCTCAACTTGAAGGTCCATAGGGTCCATCTCCAATGCCGGTCCTCCATCCAATAGATGTATCATGTAGACAACAAGAAGGAAACAACAATGAAAGAATGGCCCATCTAATATGCGTACTTGAGGATGGCTCAAAGGGAAGGAGGTCACCTTTAGGAGTTTCTCAAGGATGATGGAGTTGCGCATCTTGTATGCCTTCACATAACCAATATGTCTCATGAAGGTATCGCCTTGTGAATCCTTCAAAATGAACGAACATGACAAACACTCTGAAAAACAAATGAGGTTAGCGTAAATGCAAAACCTAACATTCGTGTGGTAAGATATCCAACAAGTGTATGCATCATGCTCATCATAAGAAAGAATAAGGGGGCATTTCATAGTATGGAGGCATATGATGCGAGAACAACCAAATACTATAGGCTCAATCAAACAAGCATGCATCACAAGTAAGGTGTCAAAGTCTCTAAGATCAATAAGCATAGTATGGTTGCACTCAATACAAGTGGATATGAAAGAGGCCACTAATGGACACAAGAGACAATGATCAAGACAAATCAAGTGAGAGGCATGAACATATATGTCATCAACCCAAGAAAGCGAGTAATGGAACATGGGTGATGCGACAAAGCAAGCAATCATAGAGATCAAATCAAGCAAGCTAGTAGTGCGAAGATGCAACGTACTAGAAGGAATCATGGCAAGCATGTCATTTGTGCAAATAGTGGGCATGAATAATTCACATGTCATAGCACAAGAATAAAGGCAAGATATGAGCAAAATAGCATCAATAGCATGGGGCACATGATAAACATGGCAATAGCAACAAGGATCTCCACCAAGCATGCAAATACACATAGGAGTAGCATAATGGTGAATCATGGGTAGATGCAAGCAAGGGTCACAATTACATGGCAAAATCATGTAAAGAGGCATAACATGCAAAGTGAACACGATAGTATGGGCATAAGGTGACAAGTGGTAAATAGCCCATAGTCGTGTGAGAGCCAAGTAAAAGAGATGCGCGTAGTCCTTGCGCGAAGGGAACAATGGTAAGGATAGTCCACGGGATCCCAAAGCATCGTTGCTCTCAAGAGCTCGTTTCGTCAACTCTTGGGATTGAGAAGTAGACGAGTATACATGAGTACCTACACAAAACAAAGACAAAGGAAAAATTGTGTGTGCATGGTATATGTACACATCATCCATCATGATGCGCACATGCATGTGTTTGTTAGCACAAAATAGCCAATGCTCAAATAAATGAGATGCGTGATATAGAAACATGTCATCCATCATGATAGGTTTGTTGTTATGCATGGCATAATGGAGACTCAAATTGTGTAATGCATTATGAGAAATATCTAGAGCATTGTTATTCATGGAATGCATATGGTGTACACTATCATGGGAATCATGCAAAGTATGAAATGCATCAAGATCTCCTAAGATGTATGAGGAAACTATGGGGGTCTCGTCATGAGCATTAATGGAAACATCACATGGAGAATATTGACAACATCCAAAACAATGCATATTTTGAACAATGTGATCATGGCATGGAATAGTAGATGAATTGCACAAATCATGTAAAGGAATCATGGCAATATCATCACAAGAGAAGCAAAAGCCAATGACCATCATCTCGTCATCTATGCCATAAGTGCAAATAGGATTTATTTTAATGGGGCATGCATAGTTACTATGTTGAGATTGAAATGATGCAATATGGGAGATCTCACTCATAGCATATGACAAGTTTAAAGGATTATCAAACATGACGTGACCAATAGAATTTTCACATGATATCCTATGGAGCATAGCATCACAACTAGGCAACTCAACATGCTCATCATCATATTCATCATAAATAGGTAAGTCAAGGCATGAAGAAGTTTCACTAGCATGAAGCATGGTAATAGGTGGGTCAACATCATGGGAGCAATCAATGTCAGGATGGTCCACTAGTGGGACAAGAGAAGTACCATCACCTATGTTACCTTTGGTGCGACTCTCATGTGTTGTAGGTGAGGTGTTGAAAATCCACTCGTTGTCATCTTCATCTTGATGGAACCATGTGGGGGGTGCATCATTGTCCACCATGGCCATCGGTTTTCCCATTGGAGGGATGGACTCGTCGTGGATAGGCATGTCGTCTTGTAGGAGACCTAGCACCAAAGAAGAAAACACACTAGGAGTATAGGTTAAGTCGTTAGAAATCAAAGTGGCCTCACATGCCGTGTCAACTACCTCACTCGCTAAGTGTTGTGGCTCACTCACTCCCAATATGATGCTCTCACTCGTATGGTTGGTGGAGTCACTCAAATGGCGCTCAACCTCACATAGGTGTGTGGCATGCTCTCAAGTGTGGGACTAGTGGTGGTCACACTCATCCTTTCATATGAAAAGCACTCAATGTCATATAGGGTGGAGTCACTCATCTCACTCATGGGTTGGTGGCTCTCCTCACATGGCAATTGGGTCATCTCATGATATGTGGGTGTCGGGGAGATGTTGGTGCAAATGTCTCCATGCTCAACTCCTATCGCCGTGGTCGAAGGGGATGGCCCTTGCTCGACCTTCTTGTCGCCGTCTTGTATGAGGCCCATATGATGTGGCACCTCGTAGCTCGTCTCCATGACCGAAGCGAATGTTCCATGCTCGGCCATCTTCCTTGAGGGGCTTCCGAAGATGGAAGTGTCGTCCTCGCTCGTAGGTGGTCGCCTTGGACTTGATGAAGTCGATGTAGGCGTACACGTGGGAAGTAGGCGAAGATGCCATACGTCCAAAGGCGAAGATGCCTTGATAGCACTTGGCAAAGATGCCGAAGTGGTTGGTGTAGCCGTAGCTCCGTCGTGGTGGTGCTCGTCTCGCGGTCTTCTCTTATGCTCATGAAGCTTGGACTTGGTGTGAAGTAGGGCTTGTTGGGACTTGTGCACTTGCGCTTGTGGAGCATCTTCATGATGATGATGTCGTTGTCGTGCTTGAGCTCGTAGTAGATGTCGTTCGTCGTAAATGCGTGCACATGATGCTTGGAGGTGACTTGCCCTTCATGATGATGTGGATCACGAACGTGATGGTGGTCGCCATGGAGATGTGGACGTGGACGACTTGCGCTTGCATCGCTTGGGCGCTCCGAAGACTTGTGACTTGAACGTCGCCGCCTTGAAGATGACGAAGGGGAAAAAGACTTGATCAAGGCTCTAATCTCCTCCATCCTTGCATATTGCTCCTCCTTTTGTGCGGAAAGCTTGTTGTCGATGTAGTCCCTTTTCCTTGCTTCGGAGAGATGAATGTCGATGGAGAGGTTCTCGATGCGCTTTTGCAATCTTGATTGTGCGCCTTGCATTTGTCGTTGTAGATTGAAGATTGACGCTTTGGTGATGTAGATGTTCACGCCGTCATCGTTGTTGAAGACCGGAGAGGAAATGCCTTGCCTATCGATCACAAGACTCGAGCAAATATGTGTGGGAGAAAGAGAAGAACTTATACCAAATGTACCTTGACCGATGTTGAAGATGGATCAATGATCACTCAGTGTGTAACAAGGAAATAGTATAATTGGTACCAATTCTTGTCGGTTTCTCACACCTACACAAATAAGGCTTATTGTAGAGCTTGGAGAGGATAGTGGCACAAAAATTTGATGCAAAAATGTTAGCAAGAGTCAATAAAGTTGAAAGAGATTCACAAATTTGCAAGCGAAACAAGTAGACCAATAGCAATGAATGGTACACGGAAACACACACACACGGATAGATAAATGGGGCCGTGCAACCAAGGAATGAGCTCAAAATGTGGAATCCACAAAAATGCTCGTGTTGCACAACTCAAGAGAGACGCTAGCACGATTGCTCAATAGGCGGATACGACACTTGTGCACAACCTATAAGATGCAAAATGGATAAACTTCTATCCCAAGTATGCTATGTATGTATGGTTCCCGGTGTTTAATCCAAGATGATCGGATATGACAATCTTATATGCAATGTGGTATGATGCTATGGCACTTGCTTACAAGCTTCTTTGCTCTTTTTTTTTGTATGGCCACTTTTGCACAATGCACAAACCAAGATAGCAATTGTGTATATGCGGGAACAAACTTGTGACACAAGATATGATACCAATATATGTACCACGATGATATGGTATGTATGCTATGGGAAGTATGATCACTAATGTGCACAAGTAACGTTGTCGACAATACTCAAATGGCTAGTCTCGATAGGCAAGTAACGCAAAATGGGCTAGGGGTTAACAATGCAATGGCAAGGGAAATATACAAAGGAGGGATACCACGATACCAAGATGATATGGAGGTTACCGTCCGGAGATGATGAGCGGCGGTGTTCTTGATGTAGAAACCAAGATGATGGAGTCTCGTCCCTAAGTAGCCGAAACACCTTAGGAAACGGAAAAACCGCGAACTCAAAATCTCAAGGACAAAAGTCAAATCGTGGTAGCAGGAATGTGGTGGTGGTTGCGGAAGTATTGGTGGAAACATGAGTAGCCGAAGTTGACCGGGTTATGGTGGTGGAAACGTATGATGGGTTATACACGGAGTCAAAGTTGAAAGCACGTCCCTAAGTAGCCGAAACACCTTAGGAGATACAACTCTCAACACAACAAAATTGGGTTAAGTTGGTGTGGTGGAAGTGTATGGTAGGCAAGCCTATGCGGAAGTTATGGTGGTGGTTGATGAAGAAGCAACCGTCCCTAAGTAGCCTAAACACCTTAGGAGACTCAAGTCACGACTCAAACAACCTCGAATGCTATGGGGATCAAAATGGGTTAGGTTGCGGAAGGCTATGGTGGCAATGCGGATGTTATGGTAGAAGCCCTAAGCAAAGATGCCAAAGTACCAAAAATTTGATGGTGTCAAAAGGTGGTGAAACCAAGGTGAGGACATCGATAGCTTCAAAATGAGCCAAAGAACACTCAAATCGGAGTTCGGAGTGAAAAGTTGTGATGAAAACGGTGAAGAAGGCTGATGCTGAAATTCTCTGCAGTGTCTCTGGTTAGGCCGGAAGTTCTGGGGTTAGGGCCGGAAGTTCCGGCTCCGAGTTCGAGGTTAGGGCGGAAGTTCGGACTCCGGAAGTTCGAGGGGTGGCCGAAGTTCCGTGGTCGTGGAAAAAGTGCGGGGGTCAGGGGGATTTTTGGGTTAAACTTTCTGTTTAGCCCGGAAGTTCCGGGGCTAGGACGGAAGTTCCGGGGGAGTCCGGAAGTTCCGGGGGTCGTGGAATTTCTTTCGGGACGAACCCTAAATTCCAGATCTGAGAACGGGGGCGGAAAAACTTGATTTCCAAGGTCAAAATTGGGGAGATTTCGTGGATGGAAAGGGGTAAAATGATGGGGGAAAGCTAGATCCACTTGAAACACAACGAATCCATGGATCAAATTCAACAAAACATCATCCAAACCAACAAATCACAAAAAAATTGGGGGCTATTTTTGGTGGGGATTTTCGGATTTAGGACGAAATCAACAAAATCAAGGTAGAAAACAAAGGGTAGGGGCTCCAAAAACGTGATCAACGTGGCTCATGATACCAAGATGATGTCGGGCGGAACCCTACGGGACCGATCTTTCACGTTTGGAGTTGATCCTACGGGGGAACACGAAGAACGCGCGGAAGAACAAGGGAAAACACGGGGAGAGAAACACTCAAACCAACAAGATTCGATTACACTTGCGCTAGTTCCAAGAACACATAGAGATCACACGGTCCAAATCCAACAAAGGACGATACAAGATGTAACTGATTCTTCTCCGAGAGGAGGTCTTGATGGGGGCCACCCAAGAGGGGGTCTTGAAACCGCTTGGAAGGATCTTCTCCGATGGAGGCACGTCTCCGAGGAGAAGGTAACCAAGTGGATGAGCAAAGCTCTCACACAAACATGAGCTAATCCTTTGCTGACCCTAACTAGGAGGAGGGGGTGGTCTATTTATAGTCTAAGCCACGAAGGGGTAAGTGGGAAAGGGTTACATGGGCTTTGGCCCGAGTCTTTGCATGCAGGCAGGCCGGAAGTTCCGGGCAGGGCCGGAAGTTCTGGACTCCGGAAATTCCGGGCAGGTTCCGACCAGGTTCCGGGCTATCCAGAGAGTTGGCGCGCTCGGGGCTGGTCTGGACTCCGGGGGCGGAGGTTCCGGGCAGGCCGAAGGTCCGGTGGCCGGGAGTTCCGGGCAGGCCGGAAGGTCCGGGCTTTCCAGAAGCTTGTTCCTGATTCTTCTTCCTTCTCCTCTTCCATGTCTGGCCTTGGTCCTTGGACCTCCATGGTCGTCTCGGTTGTACCTGAGTGTATGCAAGGTCCATGCATGAGGTAGTAGCCATGTCTCACATGAGGAAAGTGACGGTTCGAAGAGGAGTGAGTTCACCTTGTGTCCAATGACGTTTGTTCGAGGTCTCGTCGTATGTCCACTTGGGGTTTGGAGAGTAGTCGGAGTGTACATGGGGATGAATGTGGGATGCTCCGCATCATAAACACATCGATATTCGTCCACTGGAAGGCAACGAGCGTGCCTTCCTATTTGTCATCTAGGGTGGCGCTGATAGTGAAGGTACGATCAACGCCAGCGAGCCCTATCGAGACCTTCTTTACTTGCGGTGCAGCAACCTTGGATCTCTTGCTGTTGGAACTCTCCGGCAAGTCATCAACAGGCGTAGCGCACTCCGAAGAGGTAAACTTCCCGGATTCCTTACTAGTGTCCCTGTTATCCTTCTTCTTTCCTCTGTTCTCCTTGGCGGGAACTGCTGCTGCCGCTTCCTCTGCCACGACGGTCTCCCGGTATATCTTATCCACGCAAATGGGTGCGTCCTTCTCATGTGATGGGATGGAAATGACTCCTACCGGTCCAGGCATCTTCAAGGTGTTGTAGGCTTAGTTGGATGCCGCCATGAATTTAGCTAGAGCTGGGCGTCCAAGGATCCCATTGTACAACAGGGGGAGGTCGGCCACATCAAACACAATCTTCTCAGTCTGATAGTTCAGTTCTCCCCCAAATGTCACTGGGAACGTGATCTTTCCCTTAGGATGACTCCTGCCGGGATTAACTCCTTGAAACATGCCCGTGACCTTTAGCTCTTCCCCTGCTATCTGGAGTTTGCTGATGACCTTTGGGGAAATCAGATTCAACCCGACCCCGCCGTCAACCAACATCTTTGTGACCTTGAGGTTGTGAATTGTTGGAGAGACCAATAATGACAAACATCCTACCGTGGTAGTATGGTCAGGATGGTCCTCTTCGTCAAAGATGATGGGCGTGCGTGACCATTTGAGCGGTTTCTGAGCCTCTGGCGCTGGCTCCACGACACTGACCTCACGTGCCCATCGTTTGAATTGGCGGTGAGAGGAGTGCAGGGATGCACCCGCGTCAATGCACAGGGCGTCAGTGGCCTTCTGGAACTCCTGCTCATTGGTTTCCTCTTCATCCCTCCATCACTCTCATCATTGCAAGCTTCCTTCTCTCGGCCCCTGGCGGGTTTTCCTTGGTTCCGGAAGGGTTTGCCGGGGCGATTTGCTTCACTACCCCGGCCCTTCCTACAAGAGGCATTATGACCTTTATCCTTATCACGCTTCTCATATTCTGCTCCATGCCTCTTGACAAACTGTTGAACCTGATGACACTTGAAGATCGTGGCCCTTGGTCTGATGAATCTTACAGTATGGCCCATCGCCTTTCCCAGCCTTCTCGGTAGCCGTAACCTCCTGGTAGTCAGTGCACACGATAGCTTCCTTGCCGGGGGGGCTTCGGCTCTAGCCTTCTTGCCGGTACTAAGTGTGCCCGATCCTTCGACATTCATCTCTGCCTTATCCTTGTGCCTCTTGCTGCGCTTCTTACTCTTCTTCTGACTGGTGGGTTCATCGTCATCCTCTAACTCGACGTTGATGCAATCCTCTTCTTTGGGGAGTTTCCTTCCCTCCTCCATCCGAGCACACTTGTCCACCAAGGTGTAAAGCTCCTTCACAGTCTTGGGCAACCACACGTTCATCTTGGAATGAATCCTACAGTTACGCACATTAGATTGGAAGGCAGCTATCGCAGCTGCTGGATGGATATTTGGGATGTTCCTGTGGACTCTGCTGAACCTCTACAAGTACTTCCAGAGAGTCTCTCCTTCTTTCTGCTGGAGAAGCTGAAGTCGCTGGGCTGCCCTGGTTCTTGATGGCCGCCAGCGAAGGCGCCAATGAACTCATGGCACAGGTCAGCCCATGACGTAATGGAGTTCTTTAGCAGGTGCATCAGCCAAGACATCACATTGGACTTGAGTGCCAAAGGGAAGTAGTTGGCAAACACCTTCTCATCTCTTCCCCCGGCACCTTGAACAATGATAGTGTAGATGCTCAGAAACTCTGCCGGGTTTAGCCTCCCATCATACTTCTCGGGTATCTCTGGCTTGAACGCGCGAACGGATGGCCAACGGACTTGCTGCAGCTCACGGGTAAAGGCAGGGCACCTAACCTCGAAAGGCAGGCACCCGCCAACCTCGAGCGCAGGCTCGTCAATGTTGGGACCATCGCACCCACTGACTCGAAGGTGGTCGTCGCAGCGTCGTTCAACGACGATGCGCGTATCTCCCCTCCGCCTGTCCTCCGGGGCTCGCCGTTGGCCTGGACGTGCTCGAGGGTCAGAAGAGGCCATCGAGACGTCATCAGGTTCTTGATTGTTCCGCGCTCACGCTGGTTGCCATGGTGGGGACTGCACCGTGGGGGGTAGCCCCTTCCATACAACCAGCAGCGCGAGCCGTTGACGTCTCTTGGGGAGGCCATGGCGGGCCAGCTCGCAGTGAGCCCCCGGCCTCGGCGAAACTTATTAGACTTTGGATCCTGGCTCGCCACTCATCTATCTGATCGGCCGATGGTGAAAACCTCAGTACCAGTTGAACCCGCCCCGTGGCCTCCATGGCAGTGCTCGGCATGGGCGACGATGATGCGGACCGCACTGTCACTCAGCTTTTAACGGTGCCAGCGGCGATAGCACCACGCCCTCGCTGCTGCGAGGTGGCCGTTTGGATGGCATGGTGACGTCGTGAAGGCGCTTGAGGGCCAGCGGCATCATTGGGCACAGTGACCTGGTCGACGCACTCCGGGGGAGGTGCACGCACTGCGGTCGCGCTCGTGCTGAGGGCGGCCAGAGGTCGGCGATTTGTCCCGGACCGGCCGCCACCACTGCGGTTATGCCTGTCGGTGAGAGGAAGGGGCGCGGATGGAATAACCCCTTCACCCGTACCTCGTGGAGCTTGGCCATCAGGATGTTGCTGGTGCTGCCCTCCTTCGGTGTCTCATGCTTCTGCTTCTGCCTCGGGGGGAGGTGGTGACGGTGCCGCCGACCGCATCCCCAGCGGTGTCCACATCCTCGTGCGCCTCCGCATGCACCGTAGCATTGGTGGCTGCGGGCGGTGGACCCTTCGAGGTGGACTAGTGAGCTGAAGCACCGGGTTTCTTCTTGGGCGTCATGGTCGATGGTGCCGTTGGAGATGATGATGGCGATGAAGATGACGTGCTGCTCATGCTTCCAGGTTTGCGCAAGTGATCCTCCTACCTGGCGCACCAAAGATGGCGCGGGACAACGACCACCTATGGACCATGAGTCCCTTGCTGGTTCGGCGGGGGGATGGCACATTGCACAAAGAGCAGAAGAGCGTGGGGCAGCACAACAGAGATCACACGGGTAGTTTTTACCCAGGTTCGGGACGCTGTGAGGCGTAAAACCCTACTCCTGCTTTGGTGGATTGATGGTGGAAAAATGGTGGTGGTCATAGCACGTTTGCCCGGCAGGGTTGCCTCAGGACGAAACAACTACGTGCGTATGAAATGTGAGGGGGTGGATTCGCCAACTCAGGGTCCAACCCTTTCTAAGCTTGCCTTGGGCCTCCTTTTATAGAGTAAGGGGTCACCACAGTGGCAAACTAGTCATTACGCACTAATAAGATAGCAAATAGTGCTATCATAACTAACTCTATAGGCTGACAGAGCGCATTAAATGCGTTGCTCAATGTCACATCATTGCTTGCCTGGCAGGCCTTGCCGGGCAGTTTTGCCAGCTTAGCGCATGTTCACTTGACACGTCGCATGACGGGTGTCATCTGTAGGCATTTCCTATAGAAGGAGGCGGCCATGTGGCGAATGGTTGCCACTTAGTCACTTTGCGGCTTGACACCTCACTGATCGACAACGTGCGTCGTGGTGAGGTGGTTCAGCCTCCGCGAGTCCCGGCAGGCCTTGCCGGTGCGTCTTGGAGACTTCCTTCCGGGGAGAACCCCGTCCTCACCAGGCACGCCTGCCCGGCAAGGGAGGTTTCTCTCTTGGCATTATCTGACTTCTCTGGCTTGGTCTTGGTCCTGTTGAGATGCACGCTGGTCCTTTGAAGATCTTGATCTCTTGTACTTTGGCCGGATCTTGGTTCTACAACCTTGCTCCCGTGCATGTGCATAGTCTGGGCAACGGACCCAGGGTTTGTTGCACCGACAATAATTTCATGCAGACATCGCTCCATGGTGGGTTCAATGGCAAACCCTCCCCCCTCTCAAGATTGTAATCCAGAGGAAGGTATATGTTCCGAGGCGGATTCAGACGCAACTGACCACTCCTATTTACCCCCCAAGGTGTTTTCTCTAACTTGGCATGACGATGTTAGTCATATCATGCATATGTTGCCTTATAGTGCCTACTTTCGACATCATATATGTCATCTGCTTAGTTTAGACATGTTCTTTAATGCCACCTGTTTAGTTTCTATATCAGCCAACCATCATATATGTGAAATATGCAATGCCATCCTGTTTAACCAGGCATCATATATTTGAATGATATCTTGCCCATCCTTTTCTTCATTACATTTCCATTTCTTGGCAATGTTTGTACATTAAACTACTCTTCCTGTGAATCAGCCATTTCAGTGGGCGATGGAAAAATCTAGAGTGAAAACATGCCTTTCAGAGCAGACAGTGCTACATGTTGAAGCAGATCTCTTCCTGGGCCCCGATATCTCCTCAGAGATGGATTCAGAGACATATGACCAGTCCTATTCCCCCGTCAAGGTGTGTGCTCTAACTTGGCACGGTTATACTGCTCATATCATGCATATGGTGTCTTGCATTGCATAGTTTAGACATCATATACACAATATTCAACACCATGTTCTTAGTTTAGACATCATATATGTGAATGCCCTCTGCTTAACATATAACTCACATCTGTGAATTAAATCATGTGATCCTGATTACTTAGATAACATATATGTGAATTATGTCATGCAGACCTGTTTACTAAAGACATCATATAATTATCTTATGCCATCCTGTTTAGTTAATCATCATATCTTTGAATTATGTCATGCTATGCTATCCAGTTTAGATAGACATCATATATGTGAAATTATGTCATGCTATCCTTTTTAGTTAAACAATATACATGTCAACAATTTCATGCCCTTTTTCCACACTATCTATTGCATCTGTCTCCCAGACAATGTATGTACATTCAACTATGTTTCCTGTTTATCAGCCATTTGACTTGGAGCGGGTGATGGCAGTATCTAGCGGAGTAAAAACACGGTCTTCAAATAAAATAGTGCTACCTCTTGGTGGAGATAGCACCCTGGTTGTACAAGCACGAGAACTAGCCCTACCACACATAACCCGGACTCTCGCAGATTGTACCCCTGCTGCGATGGACAGAGAACCAGCTTCACCCAATCTAACCCCAACCCCAGCAGATAGTAACCCAGTTCCTGTTGACACAACACCATCTCCACCACAGAGCTCCCAAACAAGAGCAGTTAGTCAGGATAAGTGTACCCACTGTTCCCCTTCAAAATGGCCAATTGTTGGCGCCCTTCCTGCTCAATATTTGGGAAGAGGCCCAGGGCCTTCGCCTATAAATAGGAGTAGCCACACTCAGAGTAGGGGACTTTCGATCGGCCCTCCGGTATGAGATCGGGATCCTCACCAAGGAACCAGTAGCTAGAGCAACTGAACACCACCTAGCAGTTCATCACATCCACCAAGAACAGACCCTCGCGAGGCTGTTCTTCCCTATACTGTTCCTCAATAGCCCCAGAGGCAATCCACCACACCACAAACTAGACTAGGGTATTACACCACAACGGTGGCCCGAACTAGTATAAATCTCGTGTCTCTTGTGCTGTTCTTTCTAGTAGTTTAGGTCCTTGCGATTCGGCGAGGTACGAGACGGTGGAGGGTTGGATCTCCGCGCGCACCCCAGAGTTCGAACCTTAAGGGTCTGCCGGAACCCGAAATCCGACATTTGGCGCGCCAGGTAGTGTTGCGTCGGAATCTGCCATTCGTCGCCTCGTTCTTCCCCGACCACCGCAACCATGTCTGACGCTCGTCCGGCCCGCGCCGAGCGCCGAGCCTCCCTCGCCTCCCATGTTGCCCAGACGGCTCCCGTCGACGGGCATCCTCGTCGTTCCCCGTCGCCTGCCGTCAACGCCGCCACCGGCCCGGCGGGGAACGAGCAGCAAGCGTCGTCCCAGCACCCGTCCATGAGGCGGGACGGCTGCACCGCCACGCCTTCGCTCACCCCCGCTGGTTCTTCGTCACGCGCGCCCCGCGCGGCCATGGAGGCCCGAGCTGCACTCATCGCGGCCAACGAGCTCCTGCGCTACCGCTTCTGGCCGACGACGTCACGAAGAATGGCTCGACCGAAGTCGCTGAGCTCGTTCAAGGCGCTGGAGGCGACTCAGCGCCGTCTGCCTTGCTGCACCGCACCCGCCCCGCGGCGATGAAGCTCTGGGCGCCAGCGCCGGGCGCAGCAAGAGCAGAGCTGCCAAGAAGTTCCTCGCCCGCAAGAAGCTGCCCCAGCGCTCCCGCTCCAGCACGTCAAGACCCTGCGCTGCCCTACCGCGGGCGCAGGGAGGCCCACAAGACCAAGCTCTCTGCCGTCCGAGGCCCCCCGCGGCCACGGCGGGCTGCCGCGCCTTCACCTCCGAGCTGCGCAGTGTCGCGTGGCCCGCCAAGTTCAAGCCAGACCTGCCTCCTCGCTACGACGGCACCGCCGACCCTACGGAGTTCCTCCAGCTCTACGAGCTGGGCATCGAGGCTGCCAACGGGGATGAAAAGGTCATGGCAAACTAGTTTCCCATGGCGCTCAAGGACGCGGCCCGCACTGCTCTCGAATGCGCCTGCACGATCTCTTCTGGGCGAGATGCGCACCCGCTTCATCGCCAACTTCCAAGGTACTCGCGACCGCCACCCGCCGTGGCGACATGCGTCGAATCAAGCAGCAGCCGGGAAACCCTGCAAAAGTACATCGCGCTTCAACAACGCTGCGTGCCTCAAGATCCCTGTGGTAACGGAGGAGGCCATCATCTCTGCCTTCTCCGACGGCGGCGTGACGTCAAGATGAAGGAGGAGCTGGCGATGCATGAAGATCTGTGCACCTCCTGGAGCTGTTCAACTTGGCGACCAAGTGCGCTTAGGGCTGAGGAGGGCGCCTCTCCTCCTCGAGCTGCCCGCTGGATCCGAAGAGAAGAAGTCCAAGGCTAAGGACGTGAAGCGCAAGGGGGCTGCCGTACTCGCGGCCAAACCAGACACCAAGCGCGGCAGAGATCAGCCCGAGTCCTCCAAGGGCAGCCGGTACTGCATGTACCACGACCTCCACACCCACAACACCAATGAATGTCAGGAGCTCCGGGCCGTGCGCGAAGGAAGGGTCGGCAGACGCCCCGAGCGCAGCGACCGGGGCTACGGCCGAGGAGGAGGAAGGAATGCAGGACGCTGGGAAGACCGCGGCCCGCGCCAAGGGTGGCGCGACCAACCTCGCGAGGACCGCTGGCAAGACCCACCTCGCGAGGGGGGCTGGAGGGATCAGCCTCGTGAGGATCGCCCGCAAGGGAACGCAGGCCTCCCTCCGCTGCCGCCGCCACCAAGGAGAATCGAGGATCGTCATCAGAACGAGGGGGCTGGGGGCTTCCAGGAAGCGCGTGCGATCGCCTGCATCCTAGGTGGAGCTCAAGCCCCAGCCTCTCAGCGCATCTTCAAGAAGTTCGCCCGCGAAGTGAATGCAGTCCTCCCCAAGCTCGAGTCCACGCGCCGTCTCAGGTGGTCGGCGTGCGCCATCACGTTCAGCTCAGCGGATCAGCTCAAGTGCGCAGCCATAGCCGGAGTTCTCCTGATGCTTTGTTCCACAATCATCAGCAATGTGCTAGTCACCAAGACCCTCATCGACGGCGGAGCAGGGCTCAACGTCCTGTCCGTGGAGACATTCAACAACCTTCAAGTGCCTTATACCAGCTTCAGCCAACCAAGCCTTTCTCCGGAGTCACCGACGGCTCCACGGTCCCGATCGGGCAGGTCCGCCTTCCTGTCACCTTCGGTGCCCGCGACAACTACCACACCGAGCTCATCGACTTCGACGTCGCCCACATTCGCCTGTCGTACAACGCCATCCTCGGGTACCCAGCGTTGGCCAAATTCATGGCCGTAACCCACCATGGCTACAACATCCTCAAGACGCCAGGAAGCGGCGGGGTCATCACGGTTCCCTGCGAAGAAAGAGACGCAGTGTGCTCCCTAGAGCGAGCCTTTCAGGCTGCATGGCTGGAAGACCCAGACCACAGCAGCAGGAGGCCTCCCGAGGCCACACCCAAGAAGAAGAAGACATCGACCGACCCGGCTCTTCAAGAGACAGGCCCCTCAGGGTCCGCACCGGGCCGGGGGGATCCTCCTTCCATCACATAGGAAAGCGCGCCCGGCGCCCTCCTCAGGCAGGGCTCGGGGGCTCTCCCCTGGAGGGCCGCCGACCTCGCCAAGGTCTCGAGGGAGGCGCTTGGGCACCACATGGAGGCGTGTTTCGAAGCACGTTTCCCGCAAGCAGGAGCAAGACCAGGAGGACAGAACCCTCAAGAGTTCATCAGCAAGGCCATTCAGGAGCTACAGGAGTCAAGGGTCATGAGGGGCAGCCGCCGCCTACCCGCTGTGGCCCCCCATCCAGGCGAGGATGGTGGGTTGCGCGTCTACATCGACATACCAGGGCTCAACTGAGTCGCATCTCAAGAGCGCCTCTGGCCCTCGCGAGTGGGACGTTGCGAGGGTCCGCCCCACAGCTACGTACGCATGCCTTATGGCCTGCCAAACGCGGCTGCCGCAAACCAGCGTCTCATGAGGACCATCCTGGAGGCTCAAGAGGTCAGGCACGCCGCAGCCCTGGCGGAGATGGAGATGGGCCATGAGGAGCCGCCAGCGCCTCCGGAGCCTCCCGAGGCGGGCTGGCCTGGGTTCTCTTGAGGTCCGGCTCCCGCAGACCACCGAGTCTGCTAGATCAACAACCCTTCATCCCCAACATCACCGGTGACATCTTTAAGTTTTATTTTCGGTGGGAGCGCCTTGAGCCGCATTATTCCTGTGTCAGCGTGGGTCCATCCTGCGGCATGTATCCCTTTATTTCATGTCGTTAGCCTATCCTGTTGGGGGCGCCCCTCGGGCTGCATCATCCCCAAGCCGCTCGGGCCAGTCCCGGCGGCATGTATCCTTCCTACTTTTTCCTTAGGATTATGCTCTCGCTCCACCATGCTTGTTATTTGGTGCCTTTTCCTGGGTGGCGGAATCTTGCACGTTAAATGGGGTGCACGAGCATCGCGACTCGTGGCTCCTACCGGCTCTCCGGCCCTCACCCTCTGGTCTTGTCCATGGCATCGCGACCTGGCTTGCCAACGACGGTAGAGACCAGCCCGAGAGCCAGGACCCGAGGACGTAGAGTTTCGCCATCTAATCCAGCTTGCACGTTAAAGGGGGGGTGCCTGAGCATCGCGACTCAGGGCTCCTACCGGCTCTCCGGCCCTCACCCTCTGGTCTTGTCCATGGCATCGCGACCTGGTTTGCAATGACGGTGAGACCAGCCCGAGAGCCGGGACCAAGACGAGAGCACCGCATCTGGCCAAATTTGCAGGAACACACTCGAAGATAAGGCCCAGAGCCAGCGCAACCCGCCTTTGAGGTAGGGCCTCGTGAGTCCCGCTGGCTCACGGGTGCCCCAACACACCTCGCGAGGCCTCTCGCGCCTCCAAAGCAACTAACGGTAGAACTAACGATCGCCACGGGCGAGCTCTTGTTCCTTTGTGGTGAACCTGCAGGGTCCCTCCAAGGAGCACAAACGACCTCGCCACGCAATCTCTCGCCGGCCAAGGCACGGACCTGGCGCCGCACCAGGAAGCATCGTCCTGACCCTCGAGATAAGTCACCCTCCGGACACACTAGTCATCGCAACACCATCCCCACACTCAATGCAACTCCGTGTTAGCAACGCCGCCCTCCTTTCTCACTGAATGATGGCTGCTTGAGCGCCAAGGGGGACCCCCTGAGCATAGCGACTCAGAGGCTCTTACCGGACCTCGGGCCGCTCACCTCCTGGCCTTGACCAGGGCATCGCGACCTGGCATACCAGCGACGGCTAAAGCCGCCTTTGGAATGGGACCTGTCGGCGCAGAGCATCAAGCCCTCACGAGGTCTGAAAGGAAGAAACTGAGCTAGAACGGAACGAGCATCCCGCATAGCCTCACAATAAGGATCACATTGACAAACGAAGCTACAAACATCTTACAAGCCCCCGCGGGGTACATTCTTGGCTCCTCGCAGGAACAAAAGACGCGAATCCTAAGGAATCCTATCTACAGGGAACACCGCGGCAGACACCATCATCAACAGTGGGCCACTCGGTCCGGAGCCAACCCCATCCAGATCAGGGGCGGTGACGACCTGACGAGCCCGCCCTGCTCTGAGAGCAGCGTAGGCTCGGGGGCTCGTAGCTGTCGTCACTCGTCTCCGGCGTCGCGAAGAGCTCGGCGGAGTCGCTGGATCCTCCGGCGCCTCCGCCTCGAGAAGCTGCCAAGGGAGTGGTCGGTCGGCCTCCGTCTCACCACAGCAGGACCCGACCACCCCTCCCGGGCAGCACTCCAGCCAAGCGAGCCTCCGTCAAGACCTTGAAGGATATCACCGAAGCACCGTCGTACTCTAGGTGGATCGTGAGGGCGCCCCTCGCCCTGCAGACCCAGGCGACCTCGCTCCAGCCTCGTGTCATGAAGACCTCACCCGGGCAACTACTGCGACCTCTGCCCCGGTCGCGAGGGTGCCGCAGCCGGCGTGCGTCTTTGTAGCTGAGTCCTGTGGGCTCCCCTGCCGGATGACGGAGGCGAAGAAAGAAGGAATATGAATCCAAGAGTTGGGAGGCACGGCGATGCGAACCACGAACTCCCGGCAGGAGCCCTCGGAGTGGACCCCAGGGGGTAAGACGCACACCTTCGTGACCCGCCGGCGTCGTCGGAGGCGCCGGTCGTGGCGCCCGGCGTCACCTCCTTTAGGGCCACCGATTTGCGCGTACAAGGGAAGAGGAAACCCTGGTGGCGGCTGCATGCACCAGGGCATGGGCGCCTCCTGGCGAGCGCTCCTGTCCTGGCACCAGAGAGCAAGCCGCTTCTTTGGGGGGAGCGGGTCAGGATCCTCTTGAGGAGCCTTTCCCTTCTCTTCCCTGGAGAACCGGCGGATCGGAGCCATGGCAACCAGACGAGACGAGGAAGAGGAGAAGCAGAAGGATAGGCTGGAAGGGCGCCGCCTGCCTGCATTTATAGCCGGCGAAGGCCAACCGTCGACCACCACGATCACCGATCATCATGACCAACTCTGCATGCAGGGACCTGTCGAATCCGGGCGGTTGCCAAGGCGTCGTGGGGGAGCAGTGCTGTAACACCCTGGATGTAAACTTCCCCTTTTGGGCAATATATCAACTTGACCTCATCCAATTCTTGTGGGTTCTTGTCATGCTTGGCCTCTTTTGTTTGGTTATGTTGGGTTTTTCTCTTTTCTTTGTTTTGCTCTTTTACCATATTGCATTTGTGTCTCTTGTCATCTTGCATTCCATTCTTATCATGTGGTTGTGGTGTTCTCCCACATGTCATGTTGTGCATGTGCCATTCTCATTTTGCATACCCATCTCCTCTTTCCCTCTACTTCTTTCATTTTCAAGGGCTATAATTTCCTTTCTCAATTAATGCTCATCTTCTCCTGCAAATCTTGCTTGTTGCACTAAACCTCTCTCGCCAAAAATCTCCTCATTTGAAGTTGTTATGGTCAGGTTCAAAATGACACAAGTTTGAAATATTTCCAAACTTGTCTTATTTTTCTACCTCTAAAAATGTCCATTACAATTTATTTAAATAGTGGAGAATTCCAGGAGTTTGGGGATATTTTCCTTTCTCTCCAACTCTTTTCATTTCTTTCTGTTCTTTCTTTTCTCTTCTTTTGATTTGAAAACGAGAAAAGAAGAGGAAGCAGCAGCAGCAGTGGCAGCCCAGCTAAACCTCCCCACCTGGGCTCCGGCCTCCCAAGCCGGCCCAGCTCCCCTCAGCCCCGCGGCCCAGAGAGAGAGCGCGCCAGCCCGCAGACGCTTCCCTCTCCCGCCTTGGCGCACCCATCTCCGCACAGACCCCGCTTAGCTCCGTCCCACGTGGGCCGCTGCCCGGCCTGGCAGCGACAAAGACTGTTCTTTTCACCCGCCTTTTCCCTCTCCTCTCGCCGCCATCGCCATGGGGACCCGAGCACGAGGAGGCGTGAGCTCGCCCGTCGCCCTAGCCCCTACTTATCCCTCTCCGCGTCAAGCCGAACCCTAGGGTTTCCCTCTCCCTCTCGCCGCCGCCGCCAGGTAAGAGAACCACCCGATTCGCCGCCCCGCTCCGTCCCGAGCGCATCTGAGAGCGTGGCCTCGTCGCCGGCGTGCTCTCCGGCCACCCCAACCCTGCGGCCCGTGTCTATCTTCTTCCTCGTCGTCGACTTCGTCCACGACGTCGACTACGGGTGCCCGGATCGCCAAGTTCGTCGACGCCCCTGTTCTGTCTTCTTCTCGGCCAGGAACCCGGCGGTTCGATGCCGACCTCATCGTCGCAGATATCCCCTCCGTCGCCGATTTCTTGTCCTTGGGTAAGGAGGTATACTCTACTTCCTCCTGCTCCTCCCCGCCGTTAGATCTCCGTAGAGTAGGGTCCGATCCGTGTTCTTATCGCGCTCGGCGTGCTCGGCGTGTTTGTAGTTGTTGGGTTCGAGTAGTTTGGCGGCGGCGTGGATGCCACGATTCCCGCTTCGGGTTCGCCCCTTGGCGCTTCCGTGGAGTTCTCCGTGCACACCCGGTCTGTCTGAGGGCGCAGAGCCGCCAGAGCGCAGCTTGCTTCGCCGGATTCGCCGGTTTTTCCTCTCGTTCTTAGGTCCGCCTGTTAGTTGGTCAAGTAAGCTAGCGTTCCTGATCCTACCGACTCCCCTAGCCTAGCCGAGCTGGTTGACCCAGCTCTCACCGCGGCGACACTGGTTCGAATCCCAGCGCCCCTTTTAATTCTGTTTTCTTTACATTCTTGGTTCGTCTCTTCAGCAGTAGCAGCAGTTAAGGGGCCGAGGCCTTTCTCTGTCGATCATCGCCATCTAGCCCGGTGGTAGCAGGGCATAGTTCCAACGGGAGACCGGGTTCGATTCCACCCGAGGCTGGTTTTCTTCCCCATTTTTAAACTCGCTATACCACTTGTCTCCATGACAAGAGGGGCCCCACCATGTCGACCTCTCAGCGCCCTCCTCCATATTCATATTTTTTCCTTTACCCCGCGATTCCATTTCTGGATTGTTCCCTTCTCTGTTTTAGGCAAGTCCATTTCTGGACATTTCCAAATCTGGAATTTGCCATTTCTGTTAACTTCCATTTTAGGCAGGTTATGACTTAGTGCATTTGTGATGATTTCTATGCTGCATCCCTAACATATTATATATGTTTTTGGGTAGAAAAATCCCACCAACTCAGTGGTGGCATTAGTTTTTGCATTTGGGCAAGTTTGTGGTCATGTCTTTTGCATCATGTTTATGTGTTGTCTTTCATGGGCATACTTATTTGACTTATGCTATGAGGTAGTTTGCACACGTGCATGGCTTTGTCCATCATGCTGTTATTGTAGGTTTCTCACCATTCTTGTTTTGCTCGCCATATCCAACCCGTGCATCCGTTTCCGGTGATCTCTATATCGATTTCTACCGAAATCATCTCGTCTTTCCGTTGGCATGCTTGGTTTGCCAAGATGATGCCTAGTTTCTCTTTTACCTTCCGGAGCGCACATACGCATTGCATATCACTTCCCACATATCATGTCATGATTGTTGCATCATGTTGATTGTGCATCGCACCGTGATTTATTGTGGTTCCTTTGTTTGTGTTGTTGCTTTGGGTAGAGCCGGGAGATGAGTACGTGAACGAGGATCCTGTTGAGAACGCTTACGAGGATCAGGCTTTCGACAACTCTGAGAACATTGCAGGCAAGATGATCATACCCTCGAAATCACTTCTATCTTTGCTATGCTAGATGCTCGCTCTTTTGCTATGCCTATGCTGCCATGCCTACCACTTGCTATATCATGCCACCCATATTGCCATGTCAGCCCCTAACCATCCTTCCCTAGCAAACCGTTGATTGGCTATGTTACCGCTTTGCTCAGCCTCTTATAGCGTTGCTAGTTGCGGTGAAGTTGAAGTTTGTTCCTTGTTGGAACATGGAGATGTTGTTCCTAAGCGGAACATGTTTACTTGTTGGGGATATCACAATATATATCTCGCTATAATTAATACATCTATATACTTGGTAAAGGGTGGAAGACTCGCCCTATGCGGTGTGTTTTGTTCCACTCTTGCCACCCTAGTTTCCAATCATACCGTGTTATGTTCCCGATTTCGCGTTCCTTACACGGTTGGGTGATTTATGGGACCCCCTTGACAGTTCGCTTTGAATAAGACTCCTCCAAAGAAGGCCCAACATTGGTTTTACCATTTGCCACCTAAGCCTTTTCCCGGGTTTTCGCGAGCCCGAGGGTCATCTTATTTTAAACCCCCGCCAATGCTCCTCGAGTGTTGGTCCAAACTAGAGCCACTTGCGGTGCCACCGAGGCAACTTGGGGCATCTTCGGTTGCCGTCACGTAGTGTTCATCCGGATGTGCCACGAGAACGAGATATGTGCAGCTCCTATCGGGATTTGTCGGCACAATCGGGCGGCTTTGCTGGTCTTGTTTTATTGCTGTCGAAATGTCTTGTAGTCCGGGATTCCGAGATTGATCGGGTCTTCCCGGTAGAAGGAATAATCCTTCGTTGACCGTGAGAGCTTATAATGGGCTAAGTTGGGACACCCCTGCAGGGTAATATCTTTCAAAGCCGTGCCCGCGGTTATGAGGCAGATGGGAATTTGTTAATGTCCGGTTGTAGAAAACCCAAAGTTGACCTCAATTAAAATACACATCAACCGCGTGTGTTACCGTGATGGTCTCTTCTCGGCGGAGTCCGGGAAGTGAACACGGTGTTGGAGTTATGTCTGACGTAAGTAGTCCAGGATCACTTCTTGATCGCTATTAGCTTCACGACCGTGCTTTGCTCCTCTTCTCGCTCTCTTTTGCGAAGTAGCCACCATATATGCTAGTCGCTTGCTGCAGCTCCACTATACTACTCTGTCCTTCCTATAAGCTTAAATAGTCTTGATCTCGCGGGTGTGAGATTGCTGAGTCCCGTGACTCACAGATACTTCCAAAACAGTTGCAGGTTCCGACGATGCCAGTGCCGATGATTCCACCGAGCTCAAGTGGGAGTTCGACGAGGAACGTGGTCGTTACTATGTGTCTTTTCCTGATGATCAGTAGTGGTGCCCAGTTGGGACGATTCGGGATCTGTGTTAGCATTTGGGGTATCTTCTTTTATTTTGGTTCCGTAGTCGGACCTTGAGTGTACTCTGAATGATGGATGTTTATTTATGTACGTGTGAAGTGGCGATTGTAAGCCAACTATGTATCTCTTTCCCTTATTTATTACATGGGTTGTGTGAAGATTACCTCACTTGCGACATTGCTTTCAATGCGGTTATGCCTCTAAGTCGTGCCTCGACACGTGGGAGATATAGCCGCATCGAGGGTGTTACAAGTTGGTAATCGAGCCTTCCGACTTAGGAGCCCCTACTTGATTGTTTGCTTTGGCGTTGTTGAGTCTAGAATGGAAAAATGTTTTGAGTCTTAGGATTATATATATCGGAGAGTAGGATTCTTTTTACTCCTCGGTCCCTTCATCGCTCTGTGAGGTATCCCGACGAGAGTTTTGACTCTTCTCTTCTCAAATTTCACTAAAAATTTTTTAGGATCACGTGGGTATCTTGGAATCGTTCCGATGGTTTTGTGACGAGAACATTGTTCTTGGTGCCTCGACATTTAGGGGTTGTGGCGGTGTCCCGGGAGTTGAGCTCCGAGGTGTTGTCGTCACAATTTTATCGTTGCAGTTCTGGAATACTCGAGTTTTGCCGACATCGAAATCTCTTTTGTGCAGTTGTTGGTGAGATAACCCCGATAGCCGATCTTGTGGCGAAAAGTGGAGTATTGCCATGACTTGCATAACGGATGTTTTTCAAGGTCGAGGTACACGATTTCCGAGGATTTCTTGGTTATGTGTTGACGGATGGATACAAATGGATCTAGGTATTGTTAGTTTGGGTGATATATTTTGTGTCCCTGTATCCCCAACACCAGATTGCATAACCAGAAAGTTTCGGGAGTTTATAGGTGGGAATTCTAGTAGCTTACATGATATTCTTTCCAACAGATGTATGATTTGAGATTGGGGTCCAACGTCTAGTGGTCCGCCCATTCACGGTCGATTTACAAAGGGTCGTGAGACGTCTTAAAGAATCCTTGGCTATGCTGATTCGGGACGTCTTGTTAGTCATTCGTGACGTCATATATCGTCGTGCCCGTGTGGGCCCCACCACGAACACTTTGGGCGAAATCTCTGTCATGTGTTTGTTCCGGCTCATTCTAGAAGCCAACCTTTTGTTTTCAATTGGGATATTCGAATTGTTTCTCAGTCAGATGTTATTTCCATATCCTTTATCTAAGTGGCTTCTCTCCTTAATGGATGTGTGATGATTAACTTTGGAATTCATTCGTTCATTCTTGTTCGAATGTTTATTGTGAAGACTATATGTTGCAATTTCTATCCGTTGATTCTACTTATCAATTTGTCTATCAAAGGACTAACGGATGTCACCCTCTTCAGGATGGCTCCGCCAACGCGTCTGAATCCGGATCGCAATGATGGGGATCAGTCGAACCCTCCACCTCCACCTCCACCTCCACCTCCGCCTCCAGAGGCCTGGCAAGCTATCATGGCAGCCACCAATGCCAATGCTCAGATGATTTTGCAGCTCTTGCAAGAGCGTACTCAGGGGCAAGGCAATCAAGGTCAAGGCAACAATCAGCCACACTTTGCTACTCTCAGTCAGTTCCTCGCTAATCGGCGAAGTCTTTTCGGTTTACGTAGCCGAGGCCACGACGGCGACGATTGGTTAGTGGATATCTGCAAGCATTTTGATTGTAGCAATGTCGACACGAGGACTTTGTCAAGTTTGCATCATTTCAACTCAAGGATCAAGCTGCCGAGTGGTACCAAAGAATACAAAGATTCCAGAGGAGGTCGTGTCATTACGGGATGAGTTCCGCCGTGATTTGAGCTCATCACATTAGAAAAGTGTTGTTGAGAGCAAGCGTGAGGAGTTCCGCAATCTCAAGCAAGGCACCATGTCTGTCTATCAATACAATATCCAGTTCGAGCTCGCTTTCGCTTTGCTAAGCAAGACGTGCACGATGAAAAGAGTATGATCTATCAATTCAGAGGTGGTGCGAGAGAAGATCTGCAATTAGCTCTTGTGCTTTTTGAGCGATTAAGTATGATGATTTCTACAACATGGCATCAAGCAAGAAGCTGCCCAGTTCAAATGTGAGGCTTTTAAGAAGAGAATCAGGGATGCGATTCAGTCTTCTTCTTCCTCTCAAGTGGCAGCTAAGCAGAAGTTTTACCTTCCTCCTCCTCCGTTCGGCCACCTTTATCGCCAGAAGAACTCAGGTGGCCGTGGATCTTCCCACCCACCCAACCCAAGCTATCGTAACAAGTCTAATTCTCAAGCTCCAAGGTCAAGTGCTCCTTACCACCGTCCGCCTGTGGAGGTGACTTGCAACAAATGTCGCCAGAAAAGGTCACTATGCGAACAAATGCTTCAACCAGAGGCGCCTTCCGCCTCCTCCTCTGTGAAATCTTCCCGGCAATGCAGTGGTCAAGCATAATCCCAAGTTTGCAAAGGTCAATATGATGAATGCAGCTCAAGCAGAGGAATCTTCTGATGTGATAATGGGTAATATTCCAGTTAATGATATTCCTGCAAAAGTCTTATTTGATTCTGGTGCATCGCTTTCTTTCATTTCGAGACCTTTTGTTGCCAAGCATGAATTTGTGACGGAAAAGATTCCTATTCCGTTGAAGATTGTGTCCCCGGGCAAGCAAATGACAGCTAATATTTATGTCCCGGATGTTTCTATCAATATGGGCGATTATAGATTTACGCTAAACCAATTGTTCTTGGTGACTCGGATATTGATCTTATTCTCGGGATGGACTGGCTTTATCGACAAAGCTCGGCTTGATTGTGCTGCTGTGGAAATTCAATTGACTCACTCTTCTAATGATGTGATCATCTATGCCGCTTCGTGATGAAACCATTCGGTTGTTTTCTCTCAATGAGAAGGGCGAACTGAATGCCATCTCTCGATTCGATCGTTTGTGAGTACCAAGATGTCTTTCCGTAAGAGCTTCCGGTATGCCTCCTCATCGGCCAGTTGAGTTCGTTATCGATCTTGAGCACGCATCGAACCTGTTTGCAAGCGTCCATACAAGCTTGGACCTGATGAGCTGAGGAATTGAAGAAGCAGCTCGATGAACAAGAGCGTCTGGGTTTGATCGGACCGAGTTCATCTCCTTGGGGTTGTGGTGTTCTTTTGTCCAGAAGAAGGATGGCACAGACCGACTTTGCGTCGATTACCGTCCATTGAATAAGAAGACAATCAAGAACAAGTATCCACTTCCCAGCATCAATGAGCTTTTCGAGCAACTCAAAGGTGCTCTGATGTTCTCCAAGCTTGACCTTCGTATGGGGTATGATCAGATTCGCATTCGTGAACAAGATATTCCCAAGACAGCATTCGTAACAAGCTTTGGTTCTTATGAATATCTTGTCATGTCTTTCGCCTCGTCAATGCTGCTCCAACTTTCTCTCGGATGATGAATTTCATCTTCAATCCCTACAACTATGAATTCGTCTTGTTCTATATTGATGATATTTTGTTCTTCTCCAAGAATAAGAAGGATCATTCCAAACATTTGCGATTGGTGCTAGACAAGCTCGAGAGTACCAATTCTATGCGAAGTTCTCCAAATGTGAATTTTGGCTTGATGAAGTGCTTTATCTTGGTCATATCATCTCCGCCAAGGGCATCGCTGTTAATCCAGAAGGTGTCGGCAATTGTGAATTGGGAACCTCCTCGAGAATGTCAAGCAGCTCCATGATTTTCTTGGTCTTGCAAGCTATTGTCAAGATTCGTTGAGAACTTCTCCAAGATTGCAAAACCTCTTTCCAACCTTCTCCGTAAGCATGTGAAATATGTCCGGTCTCCGAGTGTGACGTTGCTTTCAATACTCTCAAAGAGAAACTTCGTCATAGCTCCTGTCTTGACTCCTCTGATGAATCCAAGCCATTTGAGGTTTTCTGTGATGCTTCTCTTCAAGGTCTCGGTCTTTGTGTTAATGCAAGAGAAGAGAGTTGTGGCTTATACCTCTCGCTGATTGAAGCCCAATGAAAAGAACTACCCCACTCACGATCTTGAGTTGGCGGCAGTTGTCCATGCATTGATTACATGGAGACATCTCTTGTTGGGAAGGAAAGTGGACATTTTCACCGATCACAAGAGTCTCAAGTACATTTTCACTCAGCCCAACCTCAACCTCAAAGTGCACTCGATGGGTCGAAATGATTCAAGAGTACAACCCAAGTATTGAATATACTCCGGCAAGGCCAATGTCATTGCAGATGCTTTGAGCAGGAAAGCTTATCGCAACAGTCTAATCCTCAAGCCCTTTCAGCCGGATCTCCGTGGAAGCTTTCCGCAAGCTGAATCTTCAAGTTGTTCCTCAAGGCTTTCTTGCCAACCTCATAGTCTCTCCTACTTTGGAAGATCAGATTCGTGAGGCTCAACTTCGGATACCATGGTGAAGAAAGTGAAACGTGGTATTGACAAGGGCATTTCCAAGTACAAGTGCTTCCACGTTGATGACAGAGACACTCTGTTCTTTGAGGACCGGATTGTGGTTCCTAAGGGTGATCTGAGAAAACTCATTATGAACGAGGCTCACAATTCGCTTCTATCCATTCATCCTGGAAGTACGAAGATGTACCATGATCTCAAGCAGTCATATTGGTGGACTCGAATGAAGCGAGAAATTGCTCAATTCGTGAATGAGTGTGATGTCTGCAGAAGAGTGAAAGCGAGAACACCAAAGACCATTGGTCTCCTCCAACCTCTTGCTATTCCTGAATGGAAGTTTGATCATATTGAAATGGACTTCGTGGATCGGCTTTCCAAAGTCCAAGCGTGGAAATGATGCTATCTTCGTTGTCATTGACAAGCTTACTAAAGTGGCTCATTTTCTTCCTATCAAAGAATCCATCACAGCAGCTCGGTTGGCGTAGAGCTATACACCTCCAGGATTGTCTCCTTGCACGGCATTCCACAAGTGATCTCTTGAGACCGTGGCAGCATCTTTACCTCCAAGTTTTGGGATTCTTTTGAAGGCCATGGGCACCAACATTCGTTTCGACAGCTTTCCATCCTCAAACAAGTGGCCAAGTCGAGCGAGTTAATCAAATCCTTGAAGATATGCTCAGGGCTTGTGTCATTTCTTTCGGTATGAAGTGGGAAGATTGTCTTCCATATGCCGAAGTTCTCTTACAACAACAGCTTCCAAGCGAGTTCGGGCAAGGCCCCATTCGAAATTTCTCTATGGCGTAAAGTGTCGTACTCCTCTCAATTGGTGCGAGGCGGTGAACGCCAACTTCTTGGCAATGACTTGATCACGTATGTAAGAAATGTGCAAGGTCATTCGTGAGAATCTCAAAGCCGCATAATCGCGCCAGAAGAGCTATTATGATGATAAGCACCGTGATGTGGCTTTTGAAATCGGAGACCATGTCTACCTCGCGTCTCTCCAATGAAAGGCACTCGTCGCTTCGGTATCAAAGGGAAGCTTGCCCCTAGATACGTGGGTCCTTTCAAGATCATTGGGAAAAGAGGCGATCTCGCCTATCAACTTGAGCTTCCATCCAACTTTGCAAAAGTGCACGATGTGTTTCACGTGTCACAGCCTTCGCAAGTGCTTCAAGACTCCTGAACGCACTATCAACTTCAAGAGATTGACCTTCAAGAAGATCTCTCTTATCATGAGCACCCGTTGCTATTCTTGAAGAAACCGAGCGCAAGACTCGCAACAAGTCAATCAAATTCCTGAAAGTGAAGTGGTCACACCATTCCGACCGAAGCTACCCGAGCGCGAGGATCACCTCCGCTCTGAATATCCGGAGTTCTTTCAGTCCTAGATCTCGGACGAGATCCTCTTGTAGTGGTGGAGTGTTGTAACACCACGATGTAAACTTCCCCTTTGGGCAATATATCAACTTGACCTCATCCAATTCTTGTGGGTTCTTGTCATGCTTGGCCTCTTTTGTTTGGTTATGTTGGGTTTTCTCTTTTCTTTGTTTTGCTCTTTTACCATATTGCATTTGTGTCTCTTGTCATCTTGCATTCCATTCTTATCATGTGGTTGTGGTGTTCTCCCACATGTCATGTTGTGCATGTGCCATTCTCATTTTGCATACCCATCTCCTCTTTCCCTCTACTTCTTTCATTTTCAAGGGCTATAATTTCCTTTCTCAATTAATGCTCATCTTCTCCCTGCAAATCTTGCTTGTTGCACTAAACCTCTCTGCCAAAAATCTCCTCATTTGAAGTTGTTATGGTCAGGTTCAAAAATGACACAAGTTTGAAATATTTCCAAACTTGTCTTATTTTTCTACCTCTAAAAATGTCCATTACAATTTATTTAAATAGTGGAGAATTCCAGGAGTTTGGGGATATTTTCCTTTCTCTCCAACTCTTTTCATTTCTTTTCTGTTCTTTCTTTTCTCTTCTTTTGATTTGAAAAGAGAAAAGAAGAGGAAGCAGCAAGCAGCAGTGGCAGCCAGCCTAAACCTCCCCACTGGCTCCGGCCTCCCAAGCCGGCCCAGCCCTCCCCTCATGCCCAGAGAGAGAGCGCCACCAGCCCAAGACGCTTTCCCTCTCCCGCCACAAGACCCATCTCCGCGCGTACCCCCGCTAGCTCCCGTCCACGTGGACGCGCCGGCCCCGCCTGGCAGCGACAGCACTGTTCTTTTCACCCGCCTTTTCCCTCTCCTCTCGCCATCGCCATGGGGACCCCGAGCACGAGGGAGCGTGAGCTCGCCCCGTCGCCCTAGCCCCCTACTTATCCCCTCTCCGCGTCAAGCCGAACCCTAGGGTTTCCCTCTCCCTCTCGCCGCCGCCGCCAGGTAAGAGAACCACCCGATTCGCCGCCCCGCTCCGTCCCGAGCGCATCTGAGAGCGTGGCCTCGTCGGCGTGCTCTCCGGCCACCCCAACCCTGCGGCCCGTGTCTATCTTCTTCCTCGTCGTCGACTTCGTCCCACGACGTCGACCACGGGTGCCGGATCGCCAAGTTCGTCGACGCCTGTTACATCTTCTTCTCGGCCAGAACCCGGCGGTTCGATGCGACCTCATCGTCGCAGTATCCCCTCCGTCGCCGATTTCTTGTCCTTGGGTAAGGAGGTATACTCTACTTCCTCCCTGCTCCTCCCTGTCGTCGTTAGATCTCCGTAGAGTAGGGTCCGATCCGTGTTCTTATCGCGCTCGGCGTGCTCCGGCGTGTTTGTAGTTGTTGGGTTCAGAGTAGTTTGGCCGCGCGTGGATGCCACGATTCCCGCTCGGGTTCGTCCCTTCGCGCTTCCGTGGAGTTCTCCTGCACACCTGGGCCAGACGAGGCGCAGAGCCGCCAGAGCCGTAGCTTGCTTCGCCGGATTCGTCGGTTTTTCCTCTCTGTTCTTAGGTCCGGCCTGTTAGTTGGTCAAGTAAGCTAGCGTTCCTGATCCTACCGACTCCCCTAGCCTAGCCGAGCTGGTTGACCCCCCGCTCTCTCACCGCGGCGACACAGGTTCGAATCCTGTGCGCCCCTTTTTAATTCTGTTTTCTTTACATTCTTGGTTCGTCTCTTCAAGAAGTAGCAGCAGTTAAGGGGCGAGGCCTTTCTCTGTCGATCATCGCCATCTAGCCCAAAGTGGTAGCAGGGCAGAGTTCCAACGGGAGACCCGGGGTTCGATTCCACCCGAGGCTGGTTTTCTTCCCCATTTTTAAACCTCGCTATACCATCGCTCTCCATGACAAGAGGGCCCCACCATGTCAGCCTCTCAGCCTCCTCCATATGCATATTTTTTTCCTTTACCCATGATTCCATTTCTGGATTGTTCCTTCTCTGTTTTAGGCAAGTCCATTTACGGACATTTCCAAATCTGGAATTTGCCATTTCGTTAACTTCCATTTTAGGCGGTGTTATGACTTAGTGCATTTGTGATGATTTCTATGCTGCATCCCTAACATATTATATATGTTTTTGGGTAGAAAATCCCACCAACTCAGTGGTGGCATTAGTTTTGGCATTTGGGCAAGTTTGTGGTCATGTCTTTTTGCATCATGTTTATGTGTTGTCTTTCATGGGCATACTTATTTGATTTATGCTATGAGGTAGTTTGCACACGTGCATGGCTTTGTCCATCATGCTGTTATTGTAGGTTTCTCACCATTCTTGTTTTGCTCGCCATATCCAACCCGTGCATCCGTTTCCGGTGATCTCTATATCGATTTCTACCGAAATCATCTCGTCTTTCCGTTGGCATGCTTGGTTTGCCAAGATGATGCCTAGTTTCTCTTTTACCTTCCGGAGCGCACATACGCATTGCATATCACTTCCCACATATCATGTCATGATTGTTGCATCATGTTGATTGTGCATCGCACCGTGATTTATTGTGGTTCCTTTGTTTGTGTTGTTGCTTTGGGTAGAGCCGGGAGATGAGTACGTGAACGAGGATCCTGTTGAGAACGCTTACGAGGATCGGGCTTTCGACAACTCGAGAACATTGCAGGCAAGATGATCATACCCTCGAAATCACTTCTATCTTTGCTATGCTAGATGCTCGCTCTTTTGCTATGCCTATGCTGCCATGCCTACCACTTGCTATATCATGCCACCCATATTGCCATGTCAGCCCCTAACCATCCTTCCCTAGCAAACCGTTGATTGGCTATGTTACCGCTTTGCTCAGCCCCTCTTATAGCGTTGCTAGTTGCAGGTGAAGTTGAAGTTTGTTCCTTGTTGGAACATGGAGATGTTGTTCCTAAACGGAACATGTTTACTTGTTGGGGATATCACAATATATATCTGCTATAATTAATACATCTATATACTTGGTAAAGGGTGGAAGACTTCGGCCCTATGCCTGGTGTTTTGTTCCACTCTTGCCACCCTAGTTTCCGCCATACCGGTGTTATGTTCTGGATTTCGCGTTCCTTACACGGTTGGGTGATTTATGGGACCCCTTGACAGTTCGCTTTGAATAAGACTCCTCCAAAGAAGGCCCAACATTGGTTTTACCATTTGCCACCTAAGCCTTTTCCCCGGGTTTTCGCGAGCCCGAGGGTCATCTTATTTTAAACCCGGGCCAATGCTCCTCCGAGTGTTGGTCCAAACTAGAGCCACTTGCGGTGCCACCGAGGCAACTTGGGGCATCTTCGGTTGCCGTGACGTAGTGTTCATCCGGATGTGCCTCGAGAACGAGATATGTGCAGCTCCTATCGGGATTTGTCGGCACAATCGGGCGGCTTTTGCTGGTCTTGTTTTATTCTTTGTCGAAATGTCTTGTAGTCCGGGATTCCGAGATTGATCGGGTCTTCCGGTAGAAGGAATAATCCTTCGTTGACCGTGAGAGCTTATAATGGGCTAAGTTGGGACACTGCAGGGTAATATCTTTCGAAAGCCGTGCCCGCGGTTATGAGGCAGATGGGAATTTGTTAATGTCCGGTTGTAGAAAACCCAAAGTTGACCTCAATTAAAATACACATCAACCGCGTGTGTTACCATGATGGTCTCTTCTCGGCGGAGTCCGGGAAGTGAACACGGTGTTGGAGTTATGTCTGACGTAAGTAGTCCAGGATCACTTCTTGATCGCTATTAGCTTCACGACCGTGCTTTGCTCCTCTTCTCGCTCTCTTTTGCGAAGTAGCCACCATATATGCTAGTCGCTTGCTGCAGCTCCACTATACTACTCTGTCCTTCCTATAAGCTTAAATAGTCTTGATCTCGCGGGTGTGAGATTGCTGAGTCCCCGTGACTCACAGATACTTCCAAAACAGTTGCAGGTTCCGACGATGCCAGTGCCGATGATTCCACCGAGCTCAAGTGGGAGTTCGACGAGGAACGTGGTCGTTACTATGTGTCTTTTCCTGATGATCAGTAGTGGTGCCCAGTTGGGACGATTCGGGGATCTGTGTTAGCATTTGGGGTATCTTCTTTTATTTTGGTTCCGTAGTCGGACCTTGAGTGTACACTGAATGATGGATGTTTATTTATGTAATCGTGTGTGAAGTGGCGATTGTAAGCCAACTATGTATCTCTTTCCCTTATTTATTACATGGGTTGTGTGAAGATTACCTCACTTGCGACATTGCTTTCAATGCGGTTATGCCTCTAAGTCGTGCCTCGACACGTGGGAGATATAGCCGCATCGAGGGTGTTACAAGTGCGCACGCGTCCAATCAACCGCCACGCGGCGCCCAAGGTCGTAGGCTGTTAGGGCCCACGACGCTTCGAACTTGCCCATTCGCCTCTCTGCTCGGCCAAGTTCGGGCGCGTGGCCAGGCCTGGCTACTGTCGGCGCTCGGGAACGGGGTCCCAGACTTGCACACTCATGGCTCATGGGCGTGGCTCAAAGGAGGCCCAGGACAGCCCACCTTCATCAACACAAACTAAGACCCTCGTGAGGGGCCAAGCCTCGCGGGGCGGACGACCAGGAGCTTCCTCAGGCACGACCTCATCAGGCTGGCTCATGAGGAGGCGGAGAGTTCAAGGCAGGGTACCTCGCGAGGTGCCCATGACGCAAGCCATGATTTACCAAGGGCGCCTGGTCCGGGCGCCACCACAAGAACTTCCCCTTTCCTCTTTGGTGCAAAGGGAGCGAGCGCAGGCAAGAGCATCAAGCAAAGGCATCCGTTTGGTGCAAGAAGACCAAGACCAGCCCCAACGGCTGGAAGGGAGTCATTGTGGAGCCCAAGAAGGCGTCATCACCAGAGCCTTTCACAGGCGAGGACCAACTTTAGTCAGGATAAGTGTACCCGCTGTTCCCCTTCAAAATGGCCAATTGTTGGCGCCCTTCCCACTCAATATTTGGGAAGAGGCCCAGGGCCTTCGCCTATAAATAGGAGTAGCCACACTCAGAGTAGGGGACTTTCGATCGGCTCTCCGGTATGAGATCGGGATCCTCACCAAGGAACCAGTAGCTAGAGCAACTGAACACCACCTAGCAGTTCATCACATCCACCAAGAACAGACCCTCGCGAGGTTGTTCTTCCCTGTACTATTCCTCAATAGTCCCAGAGGCAATCCACCACACCACAAACTAGAGTAGGGTATTACACCACAACGGTGGCCCGACCTAGTATAAATCTCGTGTCTCTTGTGCTGTTCTTTCTAGTAGTTTAGGTCCTTGCGATTCCGCGAGGTACGAGACGGTGGAGGGTTGGATCTCCGCGCGCACCCCAGAGTTCGAACCTTAAGGGTCTGCCGGAACCCGAAATCCGACAGTAATGTTATTCATGGCACTTACTTTCTTTGTCCCATACATTCTATCTCCATGATGGTTATAATACAGCAAATTTTTCCCATTTTTCTCTATAGAGAAGAACCGATTTGGAAACTCAAGATGAGGTAAGCTGTGCTAATACCTCTGCTATGTTCAAGAATGCTTGGTGGCAGTATCAGGATTACCTGAAGAAAACTTACTTCACTGGCAAAGAAACTCATCAAATTCCCTTATGTTCTATTGAGATACATTTATCGTACGATGACTGGGAACGCCTTGTCTTGTACTGGTCCCGAACCAAGAATGTGGTAAGGTCTATGAGCTCATTTTTTATTTTTAAGTACTATATGCCTACGTCTTACTGTACTCTGTTCATGTCGAACAAGTGCTAAACCTGAAGAACAATTGTTCTCATTTAATATTCCCTTCTTATCATGCATACTGCTTTGCTCTTGTATCACCATATTTACTCATACAAACTGTAGGATCGAAAGTATGTCTAGAGGGGGGGGGTGATTAGACTACTTGACCAAATAAAAACTTATCCTTTTCCCAAATTTTAGTCTTTGGCAGATTTTAGCTAACTTAGCACAAGTCAAGCAATCTTAACAGAATTCAAGCAAGCATGCAAAGAGTATATGAGCAGCGGAAAGTAAAGCATGCAACTTGCAAGAATATAAAGGGAAGGGTTCGGAGAATTCAAACGCAATTGGAGACACGGATGTTTTTGTCGTGGTTCCGATAGGTGGTGCTATCGTACATCCACATTGATGGAGACTTCAACCCACGAAGGGTAGCAGTTCTTGAGTCCACGGAGGGTTCCACCCACGAAGGGTCCACGAAGAAGCAACCTTGTCTATCCCACCATGGTCGCCCACGAAAGACTTGCCTCACTAGCGGTAGATCTTCACGAAGTAGGCGATCTCCTTGCCCTTACAAACTCATTGGTTCAACTCCACAATCTTGTCGGAGGCTCCCAAGTGACACCTAGCCAATCTAGGAGACACCACTCTCCAAGAAGTAACAAATGGTGTGTTGATGATGAATTTCTTGCTCTTGTGCTTCAAATGATAGTCCCCCCAACACTCAACTCTCTCTCACAGGATTTGGATTTGGTGGAAAGAAGATTTGAGTGGAAAGCAACTTGGGGAAGGCTAGAGATCAAGATTCATATGGTAGGAATGGAATATCTTGGTCTCAACACAAGGGTAGGTGGTTCTCTCTCAAAAAATGTGTATTGGAAGTGTAGGTTCGTTCTGATGGCTCTGTCCACGAATGAAGAGGAGGTGGAGGGGTATATATAGCCTCCACACAAAATATAACCATTACACACAATTTTCCATACTCGGTGGGACCGAATTGTTAAACTCGGTCGGAGCAATTCAGCAATTCTAGTGACTGTTAGGATTTTCGATGGGACCGACATGCAACTCGGTAGGACCAATATGGTTAGGGTTAGGGCATAACGTAATCTCGGTGAGACCGATGACACAAACTCGGTGGCACCGATATGGTAATAAGCTAACCAGAGAGTTGGTCAGGTAAACTCGGTGGGACCGATTCGCTCATTTCGGTGAGATCGAAATGTTACAAAAAGGAAACAGAGAGTTTACATTGCAATCTCGGTGGGACCGATCGCTCATCCCGGTAGGACCGAAATGTTACGAAGGGAAACAGATAGATTACATTCCCATCTCGGTGAGACTGAGATCCCTATCGGTGAGACCGATTTGCCTAGGGTTTGTGGCAGTGGCTATGACATCTGAACTCGGTGGTGCCGGATAGAAAGAATCGGTGGGGCCGAGTTTGAGTTTTGGTTTAGGTCATATGTGGATGTGGGAAAGTAGTTGAGGGCTTTGGAGCATGTCACTAAGCACTTTGAGCAAGCAAGCCATTAAGCAACACCTCATCCCTCCTTGATAGTATTGGCTTTTCCTATAGACTCAATGTGATCTTGGATCACTAAAATATAAAATGTAGAGTCTTGAGCTTTGAGCTTGAGTCAATCCTTTTATCCTTAGTATTTTGAGGGGTCCACTTTTCTCATCCATGACATGCCATTCATTGAGCTTTTCCTGAAATATTTATCTTGGAATAATGTTAGCTCAATGAGCTATATGTTGTTAGGAATTACAAAAACCACCTAGGGATAGTTGCACTTTCAATCACCCCCTTTTTGGTAATTGATGACAACATATAGATCAAAGCTTCGACAAATTATAATAAGAGTGAAAAACGTTGTCGCTTTGAGAAGTATGTGAAAAGCAAGAGCTCCCCCTAAATTTGTGCATAGTTTAAGATTTGCTTTGGACTGCAAATGCACAAAGAGTTAGGCTCATGGGTTACTCTTCCATGTCACATACATCTTGGTGGAGCCCTCAAAATGATAACAATAGAATACATGCACTCATCACCAAGCAAAGTGAATGATCATATAGAGATAAAAGGATAATGTCATCCAACAAGCATTAATGTAGCATATGATCAAACACATGATCATCCAGGTATCACACAGACAGAAGGTATCTCAATAAAGACAGAAGGTATCTCAATCAGGCTTGATATTCAGGTGGTGGTGTAGAAAGAACTCCAAGGACGAAGGCATCAGTTGATGCAGCTGGAGCTGGTGGAGTGGGTGCTGGAGCTGGTGGCAGTGAAGCTGTAGGTGGTGCAGATGAAGTGGCTATGTTGTCTGTCACAGGCACTGCAGCTGACCTTTGAGCTCTAGGCACTCTGGCAAATGCCTCAGTTGTTTTCTTGCCCTTCCTCTCCTTCATATCATCCTGGAGTTTCTCAACAAAAGATTGGAACTCAGTTACCTTCACATCCAAGTCATAGAACTTCTGCTCCATGATCCTGTAACGCCCCGGAACCGATGCGCTCTAGTTGCCTTCATTTATTTTAGTTGTTGACGTGTGTTTATTATGTTTGTTGCATTATCATAATTATTTTTGCATATTTCATTCCTATATGTGTTTATGCCATGCTCATGTTGAGTGCTTTGTCATATCTTTGCTTGTTGCACCATGCTCATCTCACTTGTTATGTTGCATTGTGCCATTGTCACATTTTGCTTCTTGCATCATGTTCATATTTAATTATATTGTATTGTGCAATCTTTGTTCGTTTGCCATGTTCATCTCACCTTGTTATATGCTTCATGTTTTTTATGTGCCTCTTGTCATTTTATTGCATTGTATCATGATCATCATGCCTTGGCTTGCATATTCAAGTTTTGTTGTGTGATCTGGGGTGAACCCCTCTTCTTCCTATCTCTACCTCACCTTTTTGCACCATGCACACACCAGCAACCGTTCATCAAGTTCACCCAAGTTTCTATCCCATCCAAACATCTCCTTTTCCCTTTCTTTCAATTATTTCTCTAGTGGCATTTTCTGCTCCAGATTAATGTTCACTATATTTCTATATTCCTGTAGCGATGCCAAGACCACCTCCTCCAGTTTTCAAGTCTTTTGGAAGTGTTTTGGTTGGGCTACGGATTTATTCAAGCTTGAATTATTTTCAAACTTGTTTGAATTTGCAGTCTCTAAAAATTGCCAGAGCATTTTATTTAATTTGTGCATATTACCAGTTCTCCAGGAATATGTTCTTCCCTTCCTATTTCAACTCCTACCTCTCTGGTCATTTCTTCAAATTCCCGGTTTTATTAAATCAGAGAAGAAGAAAACAGAGGGGGAGGGAGTGCAGCGCAGCCCACAACAAAACCATCCCCCCAGTGGCACAGCCAGCCGAGCCGGAGCCAAGCCCACCTGGACGCCCTCCTCTCTCACTGGTAAAATTTTCCACATGCACCCCGTCGGGCCCGCCTGTCATCCCCACAACCCTTACCTTTTTCTTCCACCTCACGCACCCCTTCCCTATCATAGTAACTCCAGCTCACCCGAGCACACACGACCACTGTGGCGAGGCAAGCACCATCCACACCTCCTGGCCTCCTATAAAACCCTCTCGCGGATCCCCCTAGGGTTTCTCCTTCCTCCTTTTCCCCCATTTCCGCCGCCACCCAATGGTATCTCCCCTGCTTTCCTCCTCCTCCCTCGTGAGAGACCAAGAGAGCACACAAGCACATGCTCGTCGCCGGCGCGCTCTCGGTCAAGTCCAGCCGCAGCCAAGGTGCCCGGGAGTTTCGCCAAGTTCCTCTTCATCCCCGACGTCCTCTGCATCACCGCGGGACGTCAAGGCAACGACGCCTGCATCCTCTCCTTTCACTGCTTCGTCTTCTTCAGGGTCCGAGCACCATCGCCTCGATCAGCGCCGTCCCCTTCGTCTTCTTCCTCTACGGTAGGAGCTCATCACCGTCGGTCATCCCCGAGCTCGATCTACTCCACCAATCAACCCTATGTGAGCATGATCACCTCCCACACATGGTCCTCCTCTCGTTTGTGCCCTGTTTCGGTCATGTCCTCTCGGACCCGAGGTTCTCACAATATCTCTTATATTATTAATGCATCTATATACTTGGTAAAGGGTGGAAGGCTCGGCCTTATGCCTGGTGTTTTGTTCCACTCTTGCCGCCCTAGTTCCCGTCATATCGGTATTATGTTCCCGGATTTTGCGTCCCTAACGCGGTTGGGTGATTTATGGGACCCCCTTGACAGTTCGATTTGAATAAAACTCTTCCAGCAAGGCCCAACATTGGTTTTACATTTGCCTCAGCCTTTTACCTTTTCCCTTGGGAGTCGCGCATCCCGAGGGTTATCTTTATTTTAGCCCCCCGGGCCAATGCTTGTCTAAGTGTTGGTCCAAACTAGAGCCACTTGCGGTGCCGCCCCTAGGCAACCTGGGGTATCTTTGGTTGCCGTACGTAGTGTGCATCCGGTGTTGCCCTGAGAACGAGATATGTGCAGCTCCTATCAGGATTGTCGGCACATCGGGCGGCTTTGCTGGTCTTGTTTTACCATTGTCGAAATGTCTTGTAAACCGGGATTCCGAGACTGATCGGGTCTTCTCAGGAGAAGGAATATCCTTCGTTGACCATGAGAGCTTGTGATGGGCTAAGTTGGGACACCCCTGCAGGGTTTCGAACTTTTGAAAGCCGTGCCCGCGGTTATGTGGCAGATGGGAATTTGTTAATGTCCAGTCGTAGTAGACTTGAAGTAAACTCTTCTAAAATACACCAACTGTGTGCGTAACCGTGATGGTCTCTTTTCGGGGTTGTTCGAGAGGAGAACACGGTTTTTGGGTTATGTTTGACGTAAGTAGGAGTTCAGGATCACTTCTTGATCATTACTAGTTGACGACCGCTCGCTTTGCTTCTCTTGTCGCTCTTATTTGTGTAAGTTAGCCATCATACATGCTTAGTCGCTATTGCAACCTCACCACTTCTCCCCTTCCTTTCCCATTAAGCTTTGCTAGTCTTGATACCCATGGTAATGGGATTGCTGAGTCCTCGTGGCTCACAGATTACTACAACACCAGTTGCACGTACAGGTTATGCGATGATCATGACGCGAGAGTGATGTTACTTGTGTTGGAATTATTATTCTTCTTCGTCGATCTTGGGTTAGGTTCCGGGTCGGCAGCCTGGGCTAGCAGGGTGGATATTGTTTGAGTTTCTGTTTATGTTTCATCCGTAGTCGGATGTTGATCTTATGTATGATGTATTGTTGTATTCATGTGACATTGTATGTCTTGGTTGTATCCCCACTATTATGTAATGTTGATGTAATGATATCCACCTTGCAAAAGCGTCTTCAAGATGCGATTCTATCCTTTGTGGGACCTTCGAGTTCCTTTAGGATAGGATCACATCTTGGGCGTGACAGATCCTCTCCAGGCTCTCCTGGTTTTGAGTCAGGGTGGCCAGTCCTTTCTCAATCCTCGGAGTGGATGCAATCAAGTAACCAAGCTGATCCTGTTTGCTCTTCAAGAAGTACTGAGATGCCTCTTCCATTGTTGGCATCTTGGCAGCCTTCTTAGTCCTTGCCTTCTCCTTCTTTGCTTGAGCTTGCATAGAAGATGGTTCATCTTCATCCATAACCACTTGGTTGTCCTCAAAATCTGGATAGATAGGCATATGATCCTTGTCCAACAAGTATGTGCCGGTGAGCTCCTGGATCTTTGGGGCATACCCACAACTTCTCTTTTGGTTAGCAGCTGTCCTCTTAATAGTTTCAACTATAAGACTCATGACCTTGAACTTTTGTGGCTCATCAAATAAGTGTAGCAGATTTATTGCATGGCCTCTGATCATGTTGTGATCCTCTGACTTGGGCAAAAGAGTGTGCCTGAGGATCCAGTTGATGGTTGGCAGTCCTGACAGAAGGTAATGTACTGATCCAAACTTGTGTGTTTCAATTGCAGCATCTGGGATCTCCTTGTACATATGTGCCATAGATTTGTGATCCATCTTCTTCTTGGCATAGACTTCCAAGTCATCTTCTTCCTCCTTAGGTGCATTGATCAGATTAGCCCATTCTTCAATAGATGATTGGTACCTAGTACCTTCAGACATCCATACTATCCTGCCATCTGGATAGAAGTGTGTTGTGGAGTAGAATTGCCTTATTAGCTCATCATTCCACTTTGTGAGCTTCTGCCCAACAAAGTCTGCCACTCCACAAGGACTGAAGTTGTCATACACACCAGGATAGTGTTCTTCATTTTCCTTGATGTACTCCTAGTTGACCCATCTCATGTCACACACTATGGGCTTCTTGTCCAGCAGCACTGTCTCATAGAAATCCTTCTGTTCCTTTGTGTGGAACCTGTAGTCTACATCAGTTCTCCTCCTGGTAGCATATGGATCAGACTCTCTCCATAGTCTCAATCCTGAATCCTTTCTGATTTTCATGGTCTCAGCTACAGGATGGGCATCATTAAGATCTGGAATTTTAGGCTTCAATTTTCTCAAGACATCTGACTCATCATCTTCTTCTTCAGCAACATTTTCAGGCACTAGGGCCTTGTTCTTCTCAGCAGCTGGGATGTTCCTGGTACTCCTCTTGGGTGCAGTCTTGGGCTTGGAGGCAGCCTTGAGTGCTTCTTTGGGCTTAGATGAAGCAGCCCCTGACTTGATGGCATCACCCATAAGCTTCTGAGCTTTAGGTCTTTGGTCTGACAACCTCTTCCTCTTCCTCTTCCATCATGGAAGGCTTTCCAAAAACCCTGGCCATGGTCTTCTTGACCCTTTCCTTCCACTTCTTCCCTTCTGCAGCAGCCTCTTTGGGTTCAGCTTCCAAAGATGCTTGAGTGGAGGCTCTGGCTTTAGACATGGGAATCCTTTTGGCAGGTGGTTTGGTCTTCATACCAGGCTTAGTGGTAGCAGTTGTGCCATACTCCTTCTTGAGCACCTTCTTCTTGGAAATGGCCTCATCCTCAACAGCCACATAGTCTTCATCCTCAGAATCTGAAGTTCTCTTCTTTCTTGTCCTGGGGCTACCTTGGGTAAGTTGCTGGGTGTGCTCCTGCTACCCTGATCATAGCTGCTAGAGGGACTACTGCCCTCACTCATGTGAACCTGCTCCTCTGACTTGTTCTGGCTGTCACTTTGATCAGACATATTGCAAACACTGACAACAGACCCTGTGAGTAGATATAGATGAGATAGAGTGGATGAGCATCACAAAATACAGAGGTTTTTGCAAAAGAATGAATCAAAAACTTAGTTTTAGTTTTCCACAGAAAGCATTTCGGATCTACAGATTTGTAAACTCGGTGATACCGAAGCAGCTTTTGGAACCTAAACTAGTGAACTCGGTCAGACCGAGTCACAGTTCGGAGGCACCGAGACTACTAGGGTTTCACAAAGTCCTGAACTCGGTCACACTGATTTGCAATTCTCAGTCAGACCGAGAATTACATGTGCAATGGCCTTAGCCGAATCGGTGGTACCGAGTTCTACAACTCGGTTGGTCCGAGATGGTTTCAGTGGAAACCTAACCCTAAATTTTCAATTCATCTCTAATCTACGGAGTGTTTTGACTGGATAAGATAGTTTCAATCGTGGCAAGATTCATGGCGAACACAATGTGCTAGGAATCAAATAGGGATAGCACAGTGATTGAGTTCATACCCTAGTTCGGCGATGAACTTGCTACGACGGTGGACGATTCCCGTTGACGGCGGCGGAGACCAGCGACAGGAGGCAGCTGGCGACGAGGAGGACGATCCAGAGACCCTGGAGGTAGAGCGGGCTGAGCGCGGGCGAAGGAGTTCGGAGAAAATATCCAAAATTTTGCCCATGGGTATATATAGCCTGGCCCTGTCGGTGTTACCGAGTGGAACAACTCGGTGGCACCGAGATACCTCTTCGCTAGCGATTACAACAACTCGGTGTGACCGAAAAGTTCAAATCGGTTGCACCGAGATTGAAAACCTAGATCGACTTAGTGATCTCGGTATGACCGAAATGGAAGAATCGGTCGGATCAAACGCACAAAGAAGTTTTGGAAGTTTAAGTCTATGACGAATCGGGGACTCCGAGTGCTCCTCACACGGAGTGGTTCGAATCTGACTTGATCAAATTTTGTGATGCAGCATGAATAGAGTTTGAGACGAGAAGAGCATAGATAGCTAGAGAAGGTTCTTAGGCATTCTTGTCCATCCACTTGGCAAAAGAAAAAGAAACCAATCAATCAAAACAACAAGTGTATGTCCTCGAATGAGTAAAATATGCAACCAACATGCTCACACAATAAAATGGCAGATGAAATATGTGGCGAAGCATGCGCAACCAATTCTAGCATCTATCAAGCAATTGGCAATGACTAGGTCATCTATATATGAGTATATTGACTTAGGAGTCAAATGAGACATTTGATCATAGGTCATACTCATCGTTTAAGCTCAAGTGGGGTTACCGCTTTTACATAATGCATTGTTGTGTTCACACCATTAGAGTTTCTTTAGCTCAATTCTTAGAGTAAAGCTCCACCTAGATGTGAGATCCCCCCTTAGAGGGATGAACTAACCTTGGGTTTTGTCGATGATGACTTCATGTAGGTGTTGAAGATGTGGATGCTCAATGTTGATGTAGATCATTTGGAGCAATCCTTTGGAATTTGTTGCACTTTCAATACCTACACGGGTTAGTCCCACAAGGAACAAACAAGGATATCCATAGACATAGAGTGATGCACACACAAGATGATGTCTATGCAAGCATTAGGTTACCTTGTCCCTTGTCTTACCAACAAGAGAGTTTGTGACTCCTTGAACTAGTGCAAGATGTGGAAGTTGATTGCACTAGTTATTGCCAAAATGATATGAGTGAAATATGTTGGCGTTGTCACCCTCAATAACTCTCTAGTTCTTATTCTTCGGGATCCACATCATCTTGATGGGAATCCTTGGAGTTGTAGTCATACTTGATGAAGTAGAACTTGATGTAGTCTTGGGAACCCACTTGACCAAGGCCTTTGGAGCTTCTGCAAATGCATCAATCTCTTCTTGAAGCTTGTCCTTGCCTTTTTGCTTGTGGTCTTGTGGTGGAAGATCATCTTGGGCTTGTGTCCCCTTGAAGGAAGTAGGATCATACTTCTCTCGTTGAGGAACAAACTTCGTCTTGGGGTATTGATCTTCTTCCCACTCAACTTTGATTCTTCCGGTGCCTTCCTTGCTTGCGTACAATTTCCTCAAATTGCTTACTCCCGGCAAGGCTCTTGTAAACACCTTTCTCTATAATTCCCTTCAATAAGCTATTTTCTTGCTCAAGTGTAACTTGGCTAAGAGAATCATTAGTGGAATCAAGAGAACTACTAGAAGCAACAACATTGGATTTAGCATGATTATTGTTACTACTAGAGGAAGAATCCTTCTTGTTCTTGTTACTAGACTTGACTTGAGGCATGTAAGTAGATAAGAGTAAACGCTTGGCAATGTAAGAAGAACTTTTCTTACGAAGATCATCATTGATTGCCTTTGAGAACTCATGCTCTTGCTCAAAGTTGAGCTTTTCAAAGTGTAACTTCTCATGAGCCCTTGAAAGTTCTCGATGATCTTCTAAGATAGTTTCATGAGCTAAGTTAAGAGTGTTTAGTTCTTTAGTTAGAAGCTCAATCTTCTCCTTATAATTGTCATTCGTTTTATCTTGATTAGCATTGTTGAGGAAATCGTTAACTGGTACTGCTCAGTTGGCTGGTGAGTAGGGGATTAATCAGCTAATCGGCAAGTTAATCGGCCATTTATTCAATTAATCGGACGATTTACCGGTTTATAGGCTACTCGGTGACCCTAGGAGTAGGGATTAATCGGCAAGTTAACTGGTTAATCGGATGAATTCTTGAACAGGGTTGATTAGCATGATTAATTGACGATTCATCATAGTATTCATCACTAGAGTTGTCAACAAGTAAATCATCATCACCTAACAAGTCATCTTCATCACTATTGAAATCAACATATTCGGGGTGTGATACCTTTTGGCCTTTAGCCATGAAGCATCTTCCAAGTCCTTTATTTGGTGAATCAAATATGTCATAGGAGTTGGTGACACAAGTGCTAGACCGGCAACACCTTCATCTTGAGTATATTCGGAGTCGGAGTGATAGCTTCTCTCGGAGTGATTGTCGGAGTCGGATCCGGATACCCATTCACCAACATGAGCTTGATGTCTTCGTTTGGTGTAGCTCCTTGATGACTTGTCCTTTCTTTCCGAATCCTTGCTTCTCCGGGATGTTCTTTGTTCATAATGATCATATCTACTCCTTCTCTCTCTTGGTGGTGATTCTTCTCTTCTACTTCTCCTTTTATGTGATTCTTCTCTTCTTTTGTAGGGTGCCGTACACTCATTGGAATAGTGTCCGGGTCTTCCACAGTTGTAGCAATTACGCTCTCTACTAGAAGATCTTTTGTCATTGTAGGACCTTGACTTGGAGCTTCTCTCTTTGCTTCTACTCTTGTAGAATTTGTTGAAGTTCTTCACCATTAAGCTCAATTCTTCATTGAAGGTTTGTTTCTCACTTGATGATGTGGGGGCTTCACATGAGGCTTTGTAAGCACCACTTGACTTGTTGTGAAGTTCCTCCTTATCCTTGAGTGACATCTCATGAGCAACAATTCTTCCAATGACTTTCGTTGGCTTGAGATCTTTGTAATTGGGCATCATTTGGATCAATGTGCACACGGTATCATATTTTCCATCCAAGGCTCTTAGGATCTTCTTGATGATGAATTTGTCGGTCATCTCTTCACTTCCTAAGCCGTCAATCTCATTTGTGATAAGAGCAAGCCTAGAGTACATTTCAGCGACACCTTCACCATCCTTCATTTTGAACTTGTCAAGTTGACTTTGAAGCACATCAACCTTGGATTCCTTGACGGAGTCGGTACCTTCATGCATATCAATCAAAGTATACCAAATTTCCTTTGCATTCTCAAGACGACTGATTTTATTGAATTCTTCGGGGCACAATCCGTTGAAGAGGATATCACACGCTTGAGCGTTGTATTGCAGCATCTTCAATTCTTCAGCGGTAGCTTCAAGGTTCGGTTCTCTCCCATCAAAGAATTCACCTTGCAAGCCAATACACACAATAGCCCAAACGGCGGGGTTATGTCCAAGAATATGCATTTTCATCTTATGCTTCCAACTAGCAAAATTAGTACCATCAAAGTAAGGACCTCTACAGTGATAATTTCCCTCGCTAGACGCCATACTCTCCTAGGTTGTGAAACCAAGGCTATGACTACCAAAAGCTATGGAAATCAGAGCAAATGGAGACCAAAGCTCTGATACCACTTGTAGGATCGAAAGTATGTCTAGAGGGGGGTGATTAGACTACTTGACCAAATAAAAACTTATCCTTTTCCCAAATTTTAGTCTTTGGCAGATTTTAGCTAATTTAGCACAAGTCAAGCAATCTTAACACAATTCAAGAAAGCATGCAAAGAGTATATGAGCAGCGGAAAGTAAAGCATGCAACTTGCAAGAATGTAAAGGGAAGGGTTTGGAGAATTCAAACGCAATTGGAGACACGGATGTTTTTGTCGTGGTTCCGATAGGTGGTGCTATCATACATCCACGTTGATGGAGACTTCAACCCACAAAGGGTAAAGATTGCGCGAGTCCACGGAGGGCTCCACCCATGAAGGGTCCACAAACAAGCAACCTTGTCTATCCCACCATGGTCGTTAGCCACGAAGGACTTGCCTCACTAGCGGTAGATCTTCACGAAGTAGGCGATCTCCTTGCCCTTACAAACTCCTTGGTTCAACTCCACAATCTTGTCGGAGGCTCCCAAGTGACACCTAGCCAATCTAGGAGACACCACTCTCCAAGAAGTAACAAATGGTGTGTTGATGATGAACTCCTTGCTCTTGTGCTTCAAATGATAGTCTCCCCAACACTCAACTCTCTCTCACAGGATTTGGATTTGGTGGAAAGAAGATTTGAGTGGAAAGCAACTTGGGGAAGGCTAGAGATCAAGATTCATATGTTAGGAATGGAATATCTTGGTCTCAACACAAGGGTAGGTGGTTCTCTCTCAGAAAATGTGTATTAGAAGTGTAGGTTCGATCTGATGGCTCTCTCCACGAATGAAGAGGAGGTGGAAGGGTATATATAGCCTCCACACAAAATCTAACTGGTACACACAATTTTCCAAACTTGGTGGGACCGAATTGTTAAACTCGATCGGACCGATTCAAAAAATCTAGTGACTGTTAGGATTTTCGTTGGGACCGACATGCAACTCGGTAGGACCGATATGGTTAGGGTTAGGGCATAATGTAATCTCGGTGAGACCAATTACACAAACTCGGTGGGACCGATATGGTAATAAGCTAACTAGAGAGTTGTTCAGGTAAACTCAGTGGGACCGATTCGCTCATTTCGGTGAGACCGAAATGTTACAAAAAAGAAATAAAGAGTTTACATTGCAATCTCAGTGGGACCGATCGCTCATCTCGGTAGGACCGAAACGTTACGAAGGGAAATAGAGAGATTATAATCCCATCTCGGTGAGACCGATTTGCCTAGGGTTTGTGGCAGTGGCTATGACATCTGAACTCGGTGGCGCCGGATAGAAAGAATCGGCGGGGCGAGTTTGACTTTTGGTTTAGGTCATATGTGGATGTGGGAAAGTAGTTGAGGGTTTTGGAGCATATCACTAAGCACTTTGAGCAAGCAAGCCATTAAGCAACACCTCATCCCTCCTTGATAGTATTGGCTTTTCCTATAGACTCAATGTGATCTTGGATCACTAAAATATAAAATGGAGAGTCTTGATCTTTGAGCTTGAGCCAATCCTTTTATCCTTAGTATTTTGAGGGGTCCACTTTTCTCATCCATGCCATGTCATTCATTGAGCTTTTCCTGAAATATTTATCTTGGAATAATGTTAGCTCAATGAGCTATATGTTGTTAGGAATTACCAAAACCACCTAGGGATAGTTGCACTTTCACAAACTTATTTTTAAATTGAAGGATCCAATCGAAACTCCAATGGCACCAGTGGTATGTTTACACAGATTTCTTTAATAGGTTTGCTCTTATAAATAGCTCTATTGATTTCAATTTCAATTGTGTATACAGTTGACTTCTCATATCATGCACATTACTAGCATCACAACAGAGCCAATAGTGTTGTTGTACATGTAGACCTGGTACCCATCTGAAATCTTGTTGTGTCGTGTAGTTTCCCTCGCTTTGTATTCTTTTAGTGCTGCTTTGTCTTGAACTAACATGATTTGAACCGTGTCTCTATTTTGATTTGGCAAGACAATGCAGTGGCCATAGCACATAGATATATGTTTGTTTGATGCTTTTATTATGTACTACTTGGCAATAGAAGACTTGGTAGTTTAATACTGTCCACCTTACTAATGAACTGGTTCACCGAAATGAGTTTCATATACTAGTACATGCTAAACTTGTTATTTCTCTGCTTATTTCTTCTTTTAAAATGCTGACAAAATATTGGTGTCTTACTAAGCAATGGTAAAGGAAGTAATGTAGATATGGTTCAGGATAGTGAGACATCCTTGTTGGTCTCCAACAAAGCTGATAAAACAGCTAAGGAAAACTGTCTTGAAGACGGTGAGACAACCCCAAACGCCTCTCTTGGTTTAGTGTTCGAGTTACTGGCCACTACCGCTAGCACAAGCTATTCAAACTCACTATCTAAATCAGTTCGGTTTCCTGAGCCTCAACTACAAGCTGAAAGACATCGATCAACTGTGGTGCGACAAGAAGCCGAAGGACTGCAGAAGTGCCAAGAGCATTCAGATGCATACTTTCTAGTGCAACAACAAGAATTGGAGGATTTTAGCGCCAATCGGGACAAAGCTAATAAGCTTGCTAAGCTTATTCCAGCATGGTGGAAACCCAGGATAACGTTTGTTGAGCTCTTGTGAAGTTGTTTCAGTTATGAACTTGTTTTGCTGCCGCGTTTATTTTCACTGGTGGACAATTTAGATGGCCAGTGTATGTAATATGCTGCTTTGTAACCTATATTTGTACCGGTGGCGAACTTCGATGCCCAGTGGATGTAATATGTGTAATAGCCGTAATAGCCTAGCGTTAGTTGCTTGCTTATTTATTACCATATTGTCTTGTTTAGTTGTTTGCTTGTAGTCACTACAGTTCTTTTTTTGTGTTTTTCTAGTGGCCACAATAACTCACGGCCGTAGGATCCATGGGCCTTCTACGGGCCGTCTAATCTATGGGCCTTCTACGGGCCGTATAGTCGTTTCGCCAAACATGGGCCGTACTATTCGTGGACCAATAACGGTCTGCAAAATGGGTCGTAAACGGGCTAGAGTGGGAATCATCTGCTTATGACCCGACCATAACAGGCCATTAATAGGCCGTATTTGATGACGCTATGAAAACAACCGAACGGGTTAACGGGCCACATAGAGGTCGACTGTAACCACTGGTTGAATGTGCCCCACAAGCAAAAAAGGCCAGGAACGGACCGTAAGTAATCGGATTCTGGAAATGAGCCCAAGAATAAATGGGCCCTTAGAAGGCCGAAAGTTAACACGGGCTGGAAACGGCCGACGGAATAATGGGCCCACTACTGCAGGATGCTGCTAACGCGACACTAAGATCAAAGACCCTTCGAGAAACTATATGCGATGCCATAATCGCAAACGGTGCTGTATGAAAACCGTCAGAAATGTGTAAAACATTTGCGATGACGGATGCATCAAACACGGTTCAGGTTTTAGTTGTGTGTGCGATTAAGGGCATATGGTTCAGTTCAACGAACTGTTTGCGATGAGGAGGAACAAAAGAAATGGGAAGCCAAATGGAGGCGTGTGCGATACATAGCATACGGTTCACTCGGATGATATTGGCGTTCTGGGAATGGGGGTCCCCAGACTTGCCTACCTGCGGCCCATGTCATGGCTAAGTCAGCGGGCTGTACGACCCATCTTCATCAACAAGGCACCCAAGACCCTCGCGAGGCGGACGACGCAGGACCTCCTCAGGAGTGGTCCCTCTAGGCGGGCTCACGAGGAGCGGAGATATCAAGGCGGAGCAAACCTCACGAGGCTCACGCGACGTGAGCCATGACGATCGGCGCCAGCGCGCGCAACGTCCTTGTTTCCTCTTTGGTGCTAAGGAGGCAAGCGCAGGCGAGGAGTACTGAGGCATCAGGCAAAGGTTCCCATATCGGTGCAACGAGACCGAGACCAGAAGGACGACAGGACGGAGGTCATCATGGAGCCCAAGACGGCGTCACCACCAAAGCCTTTTGGAGGCAAAGACCACTTTGTCAGGATAGCTTGTACTAGCTGCCCCCCTTAAAATTTGCCCACCGTTTTTGGCTCCCTTTCCACTCAATATTTGGGGGGAGGACCAGGGCCTATATAAGTAGAACTAGCCACCAAAGTAGGGGCAGCTCAGCCTGATCTGATCTGATCGAGAGCCTACCCTAGCCACAAGAACACCTCAATCTCAGGAGGCTGTTCTTCCCCTTGTACTGTTCATCATCAGCCTAAGAGGCAATCCGCCACCACCACACTGGAGTAGGGTATTACACCACAACGATAGCCCGAACAAGTATAAATATCGTGCCTTTCTGTGTTGCGAGTTCGTCTAGTTCGGCCGTGAGATCTTAGTGAGTTAGGGCATCGATCGGTAGGAGGGAAAGGCTTCACGCGCACCCCAGAGTTCGAACCTTAAGGGTTTGCCGGAACCCCACATCCGACATTTGGCGCGCCAGGTAGGGGTGCGCCGTAGCTTCCCTTCCGTCGATCCGTCGCTCCGTCGTCTCCATGGCGGACGCTCGCCGCGCTCGAGCTGAGCGCCGGGCTGCCCTCACCGCCCGCGTTGCTCAGACGGCTCCCGTCGGCGGGCCACCTCATCGTTCTCCGTCTCCCGCCGCCAACGCTGCCACCAGCCAGGCGGGGAGCGAGCAATAGGCGTCCTCGCTACATCCGTCGGTGCGGCAGGACGGCCGCACCGCTACTCCGTCGCTGACCCCGGCCAGTTCTTCGTCTCATGCACGCCGCGCTCCCATGGAAGCGCGGGCCGTGCTCCTCGCGGCGAACGAGCTCCTGCGCTACCGCCCAGTCAACGACCTCTACGAGGAGTGGCTCGCCCGCGTCGCCGAGCTCGTCCGCGCCGCAGGGGGCTCCCCGACGCCGTCCCTCTCTCTGCCTCACCCTCTGTCAGCCACAGGCGACGTGGCTCATGGCATGCCTCCACCACCTTTGCCCCAAGACTACGCCTTGGCGCCAAGGCGCGCGGCCCCACGGCGTGATCCGCCACGTCCGGTACCCACGCGTGAAGAGAGAAGCTGACAAGAAATCCCTCGGCCGCGAGAAGCCACACCTGCGCTCCCCGCGCCGCCTCGCCAAGACCGCGCGCCCGCCGCCTGCGGTTGCACCGCGCGGACCTCATCAAGACCAAGCTCCACCTCCGAGGCGGGCCCCAGCAACCACGGCCGGCTGCTGCGCCTTCACCCCCGAGCTGCGTAGCGTCGTCTGGCCAGGCAAGTTCAAGCCGGATCTACCTCCCCGCTATGACGACACCTCCGACCCCACGGAGTTTCTGTAGCTCTACGAGCTGACCATTGAAGCAGCGAACGGTGATGAGAAAGTCATGGCGAACTGGTTCCCTATGGCTCTCAGGGATGGTGCCCGCTCCAGGCTCCTGAACCTACAACACGGCTCGATCTCCTCCTGGGATGAGATGCGTGACCACTTGGTCGCCAACTTCCAGGGAACCCGCGACCGCCCGCCGGCCGCGGGTGACCTGCGCTGCATCACGAAACAGCCAGGGGAGACCCTCCAGAAGTACATCCAGCGCTTCAACAACACTCGCCTCAAGATCCCCAAGGTCACGAACGAGGCCATCATCTTCGCGTTCTCAGACGGCGTCCGTGACGTCAAGATGAAGGAAGAGCTCGCTATCCATGAGGAGTTGTGCACATCTCAGGAGCTGTTCAACGTCGCGACCAAGTGCGCAAGAGCTGAGGAGGGGCGCCTCTCCCTCCTCGAGCTGCCAGCCACGGGCACAGAGGAGAAGAAAGCAAAGGCCAAGGACGTGAAGCGCAAGGAAGCGGCAGTGCTCGCAGCAGAACATGACACCAAGCGGGCCAGAGATCAGCCCGAGTCATCCAAGAACAGCCGACCGTTCTGCGCCTTCCACAATCTGAACACCCACAACACCAGTGACTGTCAAGAGCTCAGAGCCATTCGCGAAGGACGTTTCGGTCGATGCCCAGAGCATAGCGACCGGGGCTACGGCCGTGGAGGAAGAAGTGGAGGCGGACGCTGGGACGACCGTGGCCCGCGCCAGGAGTGGCGCGACAGGCCTCGTGAGGACCGCTGGCAGGACCGTCCTCGCGAGGGCGCCCGGAGGGACCAGCCTCGTGAGGATCGCCCCCAGGGCAACGCCGATCTGCCCCCGCTGCCGCCACGAAGAAGGAATGACGATCACCATCAGGATGAGGGGCTAGGGGCTTCCAGGAGCTAGTGCAATCGCCTGGATCTTGGGCGGTGCGCAGGCCCCAGCCTCTCAACGCATCTTTAAACAGTTCGCTCGAGAAGTGAACGCGGTGCTCCCCGAGCATGAGGCCACGCGCCCACTCAGGTGGTCCCAATGCGCCATCACTTTCAACTCGGCAGTTCATCTCAAGTGCGCAGCCACCGCTGGCGCCCTCCCGATGTTGTCCTCCCCAGTCATCAGCAATGCGCAGGTTACCAAGACCCTCATCGACGGCGGCGCAGGACTCAACGTCCTGTCCGTCGACACGTTCGACAACCTCCAAGTGTCGTATGAGCAGCTGCAGCCTACCAAGCCTTTCTTAGGAGTGACCGACGGTTCCACCACACCGATAGGGCAGATCCGCCTGCCTGTCACCTTCGGAGAATGCAAGAACTACCGCACCGAGCTCATCGACTTCGACGTCGCGCACATCCGCCTGCCGTACAACGCCATCCTCGGGCATCCGGCCCTGGCCAAGTTCATGGCAATCACCCATCACGGCTACAACGTCCTCAAGATGCCAGGAAGCGGCGGAATCATCACGGTTCCATGTGAAGTGAGAGATGCGGTGTGCTCCCTCGAGCGCACCTTCCAAGCTGCAGCAATCAACGACCCCGACTGCAAAAGCGAGGGCCCTCCTGAGGCCCTCCCCAAGAAGAAGAAGCAGCTGCGCCGAGAAGGATCTCAAGAGCGCGGCGACGTGGCTGGAGCCTCATCAGGATCAGCGCCCGCTTCAGGCGCGCCTCCCAACATCGCATAGGAAGGCGCGCCCGGCGCCCTCCTATGGCAGGGCTCGGGGGCTCTCTTCTAGAGGGCCTCAGACCTTGCCAACCTCATGGGGGAGGCGCTTGGGCACCACTTGGAGGCGTGCTTCGCGACACGTTTCCCTCAGGAGAACACAGGGCAAGGAGTGCCCACCGCTCAGGAGTTCATCACCAAGACCACTCAGGAACTGCAAGACGCAAGAGCCATGCACGGCGACAGCCGCTCACGAGGCGCAGCTCCCCATCCAGGCGAGGATGCTGGGTTGCGTGTCTGCATCATCGTCCCAGGGCTCAACAGGGCCGCATCTTAGGAGCATTTCTGGCCTTCGCGTGTGGGCCGTTGCGAGGGCCCGCCACACAGCTACGTACGCATGGCCTTCGGCTTGCTGAGCGTGGCGTCAGCCTATCAGTGCAACATGCGGCACGTCCTAGCAGCTCAGGAGGCCAGGTACCACGCCGTCCTGGAAGAAATGGAGACGGTCTTCAAGGAACCCCCCGAGCCACTAGAGCCTCCCGAGGCGCAGGGCCCCGGTGGCTCGTGAAGAGTCATTCCTTTGACTCACGCCTTTAGCTGCACCAACTCTACTTCGTCTACAGAAGAAGGTGACATTTTCCAAGCTCGTTTAGCTGGGAGCGCCCATCGCGCTGCATTATTCCCAGGCCACATGGGTCCGTCCCTGTGGCATGTATCCCTTTTGCTTCTGTCTTTAGCTTACCTTGCTGGGGGAGCCCCTCGGGCTACATCATCCCCAAGCGGCTCGGGCCTGACCCAGTAGCATGCACCTTCCTGCATTTACCCAAGCTGATTTGCCTTCCATGCTTAACCTGCCTACGTTTATCACCTACTCGATCGCCACCCGCCACGAGTCCATTCATCCCGTGCAATTCGCTTGCGTGTTAAAAGGGGGGCTCCTAAGCATCGCGATTCAGGAGCTCTTACTGGCTCTTCAGCCCTCACCCCCTGGCCTTGACCACGGCATCGCGACCTGGCATACCAGTGGCGGCTGAGCTCGCTCGAGGGCTGGGACCTGAGGACGCAGAGTGCTTGCACCGAACCGCGTTGCAGGAACACACAACAACCAAGACTCAAGACCAGGCGCAACCTGCCTTGAGGTAAGGCCTCGTGAGTCCTGCGCTGGCTCACGAGTGCCCACATACACCTCGCAACCATGCCGTGCAAGCCACATGTCAGGGCGGGACTGTACACGCCCCGGGAGCTCCTCCCGGAGGGGGCCCCCTCCCACGCACATGTGGAAGCACCATGCTCCGCGCTTGCTGTCGACACTACCGAGGAGCGGCTATGCCCGTGCACAAGCGGAAGCACTATGCTCTGCGCTGGTGATAAACAACTGAGGGCGGCTTCACGGTCATACCAACCTCGGGGAGCCCAGAGCTCAGCGTCCGGCCTCACCGCAACGCCTCCCCTTGGGAGAGTCAGGACTCGCGCCTTGGCGTCAAGATCGGACTCCCTCGCCTCCACCTTCCGCTCCAGCTCTTCCAACCGGTTGCGCTCGGTGGCCTACGTTTTCCCCAACTCCGCCAGCTCAGCATCACGGTTCTTGACGGCATCCTCCCGGGCCTTCATCTCCTCCTCCTTCACTTGGCGGCAGCGTGCTTCTTTGGCGTGCTTGTTGCGCAGGCTCTTCAACTCGTCCTCCAGCTCTCGGCAGCGGTCGCAGGCGGCCTTGGCGTCCTTCAGTGCCGCCTCACGATCGGCTGCAGAAGTGGCAGCGCTCTGCTTCTCCTTTTCGGAGGACGCCGCGGCCTGACTCAGCGTCGCGCGAACCGCCAAGCCGGAGTGAAGCCAGCCAAAGGCCAGCTCCAGGTGCCCGGCCACCAGGCGCGGGTCCGTGCTCAGGAGATCTACCTGCATCTGGGTCATCTCCAAAAGAGCACGCTCCAGGACAGTAGCAGAGGTAGAAGAACCTGGGAGTGAAGGTGCAGCAGTAGGAGGAGGCGACATCGTCGCCAGGGCCCGGGAGATTGCGGGTTCCGGAGCAGTTGGGACCTCATCAACTGCGCCAGATGCCTGCACTTCCGGAGCCAGCGGGGCCATGGGGGATGATTCCACACGGCGATGTTCCTCTTGGCCTCGCGAGGACGATCGGGTTTGGGAGGTGCGGGTGCTGCTGCCTCCTTTCTCTGTAGAGGAAGGCACGGCCGATATATCCTCCTTCCTCTTCTTTGTTGAAGGTGTCGGCCTGATCGACCAAGGGCGAATGTCAGGAAATAACAAGTACATGCAGGGACAAGGCAAAGCTTAAGGCACTTACCGATCCACTGAAACATATTTCCGCTTGGGGAGCTTGAAGCCTGACAACGTCGGGACCTGAGGAGTGGGCACGCGGGCCTCGGCGGCAGAAGGGCCGGAGCCGGCCTTAGGAGGCGTCGAGACAGGGGCGGCATCTCGAGGAACCAACAACGACCTGCCCCTTGTCGGGATGAGGGGCTGCTCCTCCTCCTGGCGGACGTCGGCCTCGGCGTCGTCGGGCAGGGTGCGAAGGATATCGGCCTTGCTCAGAGGAGAAGTCTCCCCCACCTATTCAAGAGTCTTATCCGAGTCCACCTCCTCCTCCTCCCCTCCACGGGACTCGTCAGAGGACACCTCCACCGGCTTCGATGCTGCATGAGCTCCTGCGAGCGCCGGCGGCTCCAGGCCGCGCGCATTAAAGGTCGGCCTGGAGGCGACAAGTTCCTCCCAGTCCTTGTAGAGGAACAAAGGAATGAAGGCACTAGGCGGGTACTCCTGGTTGTCCCCAACTATGAGGCGCAGGAAAGCATCCAATTCATCGCCAGGAAGGGCCCCAGGCCTCAGACGGGTTTTGTTCCCCTCTTCGTCAAAGCTCCCACAAGGGGCGCGAGCGCGCCTGGAGAGGGGCAACTCGTAGCATCAAGAACTCCCTCAGGAGCATTGCCCCCATCACCTTGGCTGCCTTCGTGTTGCCCGGCTTCAAGTCAGTCGTCATCTGCCCCAACACAGATAGTGCCCGCTCATCGGCAAGCTCTGCCTTGGGCCACCCCTTGTTGAGCTGGGGCGCCTGCGTCGGTAATACCATGCACGGATGGACGCGCTTGGCGTCCATCATGACCCATTTGGATCAGATATTGTCGGCCCTCTTGCCGGTGCTCGAGATCGAGTTGGCCTTGTCAGACGCGACGAAGTTGGCGCATCCGGAGAGTGGCCCATCGGTGACGCGAAGGAAGAAGAAGTGGCGCAGAAGCGCCACGGATGGCAACACGCCCAGGTACGCCTCGCAGTAGTAGGCGAAGATGGACAAGAGGAGGACAGAGTTGGGATGGAGGTGCAACGCCAGCTGCCCGTATTGGTCGAGAACCTCATAAAAGAAGTCGTAGAAAGGAGGGACCAACCCGATGGCGACGCTTCTCGAGAAGAAGGGGAAGAAGGTGCTTCCCTCAAGCTCTGGCACATCGGAGGTGAGCCGGAGCTCCGTCTTCCCCCACTCGTTGCTCTCCCCCGCCGTCAGCAGGCGCACGGAGGCGAGGCTCTTCTCTGTCATGGTGGGCACTTCAAGGGCCAGCTCATACCAAGTCGGCGCTGAGGAAGTCCTAACCTTGCGTGGAGCCATGGGTCGTAGATGCGGAGCGGGATTGGAGCAGATCTGGAGGTAGTGGTGGCGAGGAGCGAGAAAGGGGATCTGGAGCAAGGCGAGGAAGAAACAGTGAAGGCAACCGCTGTCCGCACCAGCCTTTTGTCCAATCGAGTAGTTGCCGAGGCAGCGTGGGGAAGCGGAGACGCCCACGTCCAATCAACCACCACGCGTCAACCGAGGCCGCAGGCTTTGGGGCCCCGCGGTGCTCCGTACTTGACCCTTGGCTTCGCCGTGAAGCCAAGCCCGAGCGCACCTTGGGCCCGGGGGCTACTGTCGGCGTTCTGGGAATGGGGGTCCCCAGACTTTCCTGCCTGTGGCCCATGGCGTGGCTAAGCCAGCGGGCCGTACGGCCCATCTTCATCAACAAGGCACCCGAGACCCTCGCGAGGGACCAAGCCTCGTGAGGCGGACGATGCAGGACCTCCTCAGGAGCGGTCCCTCTAGGCGGGCTCACGAGGAGCGGAGATATCAAGGCGGAGCAAACCTCACGAGGCTCACGTGACGTGAGCCATGATGATCGGCGCCAGGCGGGCTCCAGCGCGCGCAGCGTCCTTGTTTCCTCTTTGGTGCTAAGGAGGCAAGCGCAGGTGAGGAGTACCGAGGCATCAGGCAAAGGTTGCCATATCGGTGCAAGGAGACCAAGACCAGAAGGACGGCAGGACGGAGGTCTTCATGGAGCCCAAGACGGCGTCACCAACAGAGCCTTTTGCAGACAAATACCACTTTTGTCAGGATAACTTGTACTAGTTGCCCCCCTTCAAATTTGCCCGCCCGCTCAATATTTGGGGAGAGGACCAGGGCCTATATAAGTAGAACTAGCCACCACAGTAGGGGCATCTCAGCCTGATCTGATCTGATCGAGAGCCTACCCTAGCCACAAGAACACCTCAACCTCAGGAGGCTGTTCTTCCCCTTGTACTGTCCATCATCAGCCCAAGAGGCAATCGACCACCACCACACTGTAGTAGGGTATTACACCACAACGGTGGCCCGAACCAGTATAAAGCTCGTGTCTTTCTGTGTTGCGAGTTCATCAAGTTCGTCCCCGAGATCTTAGTGAGCTAGGGTGTGGATCGGTAGGCGGGAAAGGCTTCGCGCGCACCCCAGAGTTCGAACCTTAAGGGTTTGCCGGAACCCCACATCCGACAGATGAACTGTTTGTGATTAGGAAACACAAAAGAAACGGTTAGCCAGATCAAAGGTGTGTGCAATATATGCCATGCGGTTCACTCGGATGAACTGTTTGTGATTAGGCAACACAAAAGAATCGGTCAGCCAGATCAAGGTGTGTGTAATTGAGGGCATACGCTTCACATGGATGAACTGTTTGCGATTAGCCACAACAAACTGAAATAGTTAGATAGATCAACGTGTGTGCGCTAGGCGGGCACACCCATTCTAAATAAAAGACGTGTGCTGGCATTTCCTATTGCGGTGCACCCTATGGTGCAAACGCATACATACATCTGTGACGAGAAGGCGTGCACGTGTCCGCGACGCTTCCGGGAATAGTGCCGCACTTATAACCGTCAGTAAATTTTGAGCATGCGCCCCGTCACATTCCAAATTGCAAACCTGTTCACACTGATCAAAACCTAAACGGTTTCCCACTTAGGAGCGTATTACTACGCAATTATAAATACTACTATTCCAAGATGACTGCACATTCCTCCTCAACTCCTCATCCACAAAAAGTAAAAAACAAACAAGTCATTCATCATCATTCCCTTGCGTCCGCCATGGCCAGCGTGAGTTCTGCGTCGAGAGATCGCGACCAGGGAGAGGCGATCCTGGAAGCGGGAGCACGAGAGATGTCCCGCCTCACCGCAATAGCAGCCAAAATGTCCCACCGCATGGCCATAGCAGCAGAGAGGTCCATGAAGCAAGACGGAGGAGGACCCGCAAGCGCCGTCGATGCAAAGCAGTGGTCCGCCAGCGCGAAAAGCAGAAGAGATGTCCCGCCGCGCTGCGAATACAGCAAAGATGTCCTCCCTTGCCGCGGCGGCCTGGGAAAATGCCGCGCGGACAGGCAAGGAATGAGGGAGTCCTGGATTAGGGGGTATCCGGACAGCCGGACTATATCCTTTGGCCGGACTGTTGGACTATGAAGATACAAGATTGAAGACTTTGTCCCGTGTCCGGATGGGACTCTCCTTGGCGTGGAAGGCAAGCTTGGCGATACGGATATGTAGATCTCCTCCCATTGTAACCGACTCCGTGTAACCCTAGCCCCTCCTGTGTCTATATAAACCGGAGGGTTTTGTCCGTAGGACCAACAACAATCATACCATCGGATAGGTTCTAGGGTTTAGCCTCTACGATCTCGTGGTATATCGACTCTTGTACTACTCATATCATCAAGATCAATCAAGCAGGAAGTAGGGTATTACCTCCATCAAGAGGGCCCGAACCTGGGTAAACATCGTGTCCCCTGCCTCATGTTACCATCCGCCTTAGATGCGATTCGGGACCCCTACCCGAGATCCGCAGGTTTTGCACCGACATTGGTGCTTTCATTGAGAGTTCCTTTGTTGCCGCCAGAAGCTGGATGGCTCCTCCGATCATCGATAACGATGCGGTCCAGGGTGAGGTTTTCCTCCCCGGACAGATCTTCGTATTCGGCGGCTTCGTACTGTGGGCCAACTCGCTTGGCCATCTGGAGCAGATCGAGAGCTATGCCCCTGGCCACCAGGTCATGTTTGGAAACTTGAATTACACTGCCGATGTCCGTGGAGACATAATCTTCGACGGATTCGAGCCCATGCCAGGTGTGTCGCACGATCACGACGAGCACGATGTAGCTCTGTCGTTGGGCGGTTCGAAATCACGCCAAAGAACCACTCCGGCCTTCAATTCGGAACGGACTGCACCATCCGAGGACGGGCGGATAGACCCCGCCTTGGAGGCTGCACCCTTAGTGGCGATAGAGCCGAATACTAACCTTACCCCTCACGAGAACCATGATGCCGAACCGCTGGACTCGTCTGAGGCACGGACTCCGAATCGCCTGCGCCCATGCCTATCGAATCCGATCGGGCACCGATCATGGAGTTCACCTCTGCGGATATCTTTCAGCACTCGCCCTTCGACGACGTACTAAACTTGTTATGGTCTCTCTCCCTGTCTGGAGAACCTTGGCCGAACTATGTTTGGCTAGAATGGGATGCGCATGACGAAGAAATTCACTCCCCACCCACCACCCACTTAGTAGCCACTATCGATGATTTAACCGACATGCTCGACTTCGACTCCGAAGACATCGATGGTATGGACAAAGATGCAGGAGATGAACAGGAACCACCACTAACAGGGCGCTGGACCGCCACTTCATCACATGACATATACATGGTGGATACACCCAAAGAAAATGATGACGAGGAACGGAAAGATGTAGCGAAAGATAGCTCCCTCGAGAAGCAATAAAAGCGGCGCCGTAGGCGCCGCTCCAAATCCAGCCTCGGCAAAAACAGCGATAACAGCACAAGAAAAAACAATACCACGATCGACTCCGGAGGAAACGACGACCAAATAGAACCAGTGATAGAGCAGGGTGAGCCAGCGGACAACGAACAAAGTACGGAGCCGCTGACCGAACACGGAAACGCCGAGCGTCAAGCTAATCAACCCGTCTCCGGAGAAGAGAACAGTCCGGATGACGATGAACACATCATCCCGGAAAGGCAGCTGGAGCAAGAGAACCTCCGTAGAAGGCTTATCGCCACTGCGAGGAGTCTGAAGAATCAGAAGCAAAGGCACAAGGCCGCACAAAACACACTCAACAGTAGATGAAACAAGGTGCTCGATACGGCAGAAAAGCATGGTGGCATTCGCCACACGAAGAGCTACCCAAAGTGAAAGCTGCTGCCTGAATTAGACGATGAGGCCTTAGAGCCCCCACAGCCAAAAAATAAAAATGCCGACCGGTCGGATCGACGACCTCGTGGCCGCGATAGAGCGGCCAACGAGGCCGCACATAAGTCAGTACATGACCCACGCAAGGACTCGCATCAAAGGACCGGCGCAACCAGATCCATCTACGGATCAAGGAAACGCGCTTTAGCAATCCACCAAAACCAAGTATCACAACCATCCGAACGCCATGGTCTAGCTAAATACAGGGGGGCCGCACACCCCCTATGTTTCACCAACGAGGTATTAGACCATGGATTTCTAGAAGGATTCAAACCAGTGAACATAGAGGCGTATGACGGGACAACAGACCCGGGGGTCTGGATTGAGGACTTCATCCTCCATATTCATATGGCTCATGGAGACGATCTCCATGCCCTCAAATACTTGCCCCTCAAGCTCAAAGGACCAGCTCGGCACTGGCTAAAAAGCCTCCCTGAAAACTCCATCGGAAGTTGGAAGGAGCTCAAGGATGCTTTTCGACATAATTTCCAAGGGACTTATGTCCGACCTCCGGATGCAGACGAGAGTCATATAATTCAAGAGCCCGGAGAGTCAGCCCGAAAGCTTTGGAACAGGTTTCTCACTAAGAAGAACCAGATTGTTGACTGTCCGGATGCCGAAGCCTTAGCAGCTTTCAAGCACGTCTGAGACGAATGGCTTGCCAGACACCTCGGCCAAGAAAAACCAAGAACAATGGCAGCCCTAACAAGCCTTATGACCCACTTTTGCGCGGGCGAGGACAGTTGGTTAGCCCAAAGCAGCACCAGCGACCAAAGCACATCCGAAGTCAGGGATGGCAATGGAAAACCATGACGCAGTAAAAACAAACACCGGAACAAAGAAGACAGCCCAGATAACACGCCGGTAAACGCCAGATTCAGGGGCTCTCGACCGGGTCAACGGAAAAATCCCTTTAAAGGCAACAGAGATGGACCGACCAGCCTAAACAAGATTCTAGACAAACTATGTCAGATCCACGGCACCCCCGATAAACCTGCAAATCATACCCATAGAGAATGTTGGGTCTTCAAGAAGGCCGGCAAGCTAAACGCCGAACACAAGGGGGAGGACACACCGAGTGAAGACGAGGATGAGCCTCGCCAGCAAGGCACTGGGGGACAGAAAAAATTCCCACCAGAAGTCAAGACAGCAAACGTGATCCACGTGACAAAGAGGAGAAACAAATATGTACTCTGAAATACACAAGTCGTAGAGCCCGTCACCCTGAGTTCTACCCCTGGTCGGCCTGCCCGGGCACTTTTGATCGCAGGGATCACCTAATAAGCATCCGGCATGAAGGATCGGCCACCTTGGTGCTGGACCCAATAATAAACGGATACCATCTCACACGAGTCCTTATGGACGGCGGCAGTAGTCTAAATCTGATATATCAGGACACCATCCGCAAAATGGGGATAAACCCAACAAAAATCGGCCATAGTAATACTACCTTCAAGGGAGTAATACGAGCCTGAGGCTCGCACGGGCTCTCTAATACTAGAGGTTGTGTTCGCTCGCCCGACAACTTCCGGGTTAAAAGTTAACCTTCGACATTGCTCCATTCCGAAGTGGCTATCAAGCACTACTTTCGGACGGCGGGCTTTCAGCGTTTTAATGCAATACCGCATTACGCTTTTCTTAAGCTTAAAATGCTCGGTCCGCCTGGCATCATCACAGTACATGGAAATGTTGAGCGCTCCTTACCAGCAGAAGAACGTACAACTGCTTTAACAGCCGAACACTAGACGGCCTCACCACCAGAACAGATGACCGGTCGTTAAGACCACGGACACGTTTAGACGAGTTCGGCTAATCGTTGGACAGAGATTGGTTTGATGGTTATACCCTTGTAGACGGTACCAGGGGCTTCTCAGCGATAGTTCGGCTCAACTTTACCCATCTTAACTTTTAAATGGTTTATTTATAATAGCCAATTTTTTGCATGACAACTTTCAACTAAGCTCCTCTCTTTTACAGATGACAATCGCACTACAACCGTCCAGAATACAGCACAACGGAGACACAGGCACAGACGTGCAGCAGGGACCTGTTCAAAGGTTTCTCCTTAGATTAAGACCCTGCGTAAACCTTTTTACTGTCTTTTGTTGTTCACATCCTCCGGAATCTCGATACAACCAAGAAGGATGCTGACGTTCTTGGCATGTGCCCACGTCAGAATATTGCTCGTACTCGGACACTAGGGGCTCATTATTTAAGGGCATCATTTAGCCCGGCATATATCTCAAAGACCGAATACCTTAGGGAGTGCTCGGCGCCACGAGTTTGGCCTTATATGCATCAGCTCCGAATCATGTCTTTGGTCAAATGTTGGGTTTGCCCGGCTCCTGTGTTTTGATACCTTACGTTCCGCTCTATCAGCTAAGGCAGCACCAGGAGAACTACTGCGATTGTGCCTCGGTTCGCCGGACGAGCACCTCAAGAGAGAAAGCCGAAACCGACTGTCATGATAAAGCGCGAGACTGGTCAACCACTCGATGACCTAACGGAATATTTGGGATTCCTCCGCATTAACGAAGTGCCGTTTCCCGGCCAGGCATGTACGCGCCCCGTATTCGGATGAGCACGGAGCCACCAGGGGCTATATAGTAGCCCCGCTGTCAAACTCCTATGGCTAAGTGGAAGTGTTAAAGCAATATAGTTCGGTTGCCTCGTTTGCTGCGCTATCACCTCCTTAATGGACCAAGACGTTGGATAGAGTGTGAACACGCGTCTTTTGCAAACACCCCCGCATTATACGCTCTGGCGTAAATTTGAAGCGACGCAAACTTTCGTGTTATATACATATATAAATAAACGGCGGCCGACGGAGGCATCATCATACTTTCGTGCAAAAGTATAAAAATAGCCTTTACAATTCAGTAAAACATTGTATTTCAATGGGAATACATGTCACTAGAACATAATATTCTTGAAATCGAGCTTCTATTGAACGAGCACCTTCAAGGACTTCGTCAAAGTAGTGCTCGGCAGCTACTCGGCTAATGGCTGAACTCGGGGTTGCAATTGCGGTGGCTTCCATCTCCGCCTAGTATGTCTTGACACAGGCAAGCGCCATCCGTGCACCCTCGATGCACGCCGACCTCTTCATAGCGTCGATGCACGACATAGTACCAAGGAATTGCTGCACCAAACTAAAATAACTGTTCGGCGTTGGCCTTTCCGGCCATAGATAATCCACAACAGACCTCATGGCGAGCCCGGACAACCTATGGAGCTCGGCCCATTTGGCCATCCGCTCATCCAAAGGAAGCGGACGCACTGGAATGTTAAATTGTGACCAGAACAGCTTCTCCACTTCGCGATCTTTTTGATCTTTGAAGTATTCGGCCGCATCAGCGGCACTTGCGGCCAAATCCAGATAAGCGTCCGTAGAACTCCACAGCATATCCAGCGGAGCGTACTGAGGATCTACGAACTTCATCCGTAGCAAAAAGGGCTTCCCAGCCATGATATCCCCGGCGTGACGCAGCTCCTCCTTCATCGCTCTAATTGTAGAGCGGGCGTCCTTGGCCGCCACCGTGGCCTTCTCCAGGTATGTCATCTTCGCTCGATCTTCCTTTTTGAGAAGATCGTAACGGCCAGCGGCATCCTTCAGTTCCACAGCCATCTTGGCTATTTCCTCCTTGCTTCGGCAATGAGCAGCCTTTTCGGCTCTCAGCTCCTCGACCGCCTTCGTATGGCCGCATCACTTTTCCTGGCTTGTTCTTTGGCCCGGGCAAGTTCCGCTCGAAGGGTCTCCACAGCCGTACCTCCATCTGCAGTCGCAACATATTAAAGATATTGGCATCATGCTCCTCTTACTACGTATTGTTCACTAGAGAAATCACATATCCTGTGCCTCGTCAAGCCGCTTGTTGACAAGCACGATGTCGGCATCCGCCGCATCAAGTTGCCGCTTCAGCTCAGCAAACTCACCAGTCCGGCTAGCCACCGGACCTTCCGCCACCTGCATATGAGGACGGCCGGATTGTTACCTGGGACTATGATCCTCTGTTTGCCGCTGTTTTCGACAGCAACCAAAGTATCAGGGGCTACTATCTGCACAGGACACACCTTAACGTGTGTTGTACTGTCATAAATACACACTATTTCACGTACCTCAAAACCTTTCAGCAGACTCATAAAGGCTTCATGCAACCCGCTTTCGGCGGATGAAATCCTCTCAACCACCGTACCCATTAGCGTACGATGCGCTTCTGAGATAGCCACCTGCTCTAGCAGATCCTTCAGTACGCCTGACCCCATAACAGACGGTGCCGGACCCTTCCGGTTGCTCTCTTCAAGAGTCGGATACTAAGGACTTTGGGTGGCCAAAGGATTACCCTCTGGCCTTGCCGGATCAGGAGAAGCCCTCCACGGCGACACCTCGGGGTTGCCCGCCTTGTAAGGCGGGAGGGCATGGGGAGGCGTTTCGCTCTCCATCATCTCCGGAAGAAGATCCCCCGAAGACGAACTCTGCCGAGAATGGCTATGATCCGGACTACAAGATAGGTGTTTCGGTTATTTTTCTCAGAAGCAAAGCAGGACATTTTTACTATTAAGTCCCCTTTCTACTTACAGCTCGACTGGGGGCTGACCCCCCTTGTGGGCATTGTGCGGCCGGGGTACCCCCCGGGGCAGGACCCTCTAGCAAAGATTTCTTCCCCCGTGTAGAGACCATTGTCTCCGGGTCTTCAGAGGCGGTCCTCTTCCTTCCTTGGGAAGGGGGAATTTTAGTTTCTTCCCGCCGATTATCCTCCTTCGCAAAGGCGCTAGCCTCTTTCTTCCCCCCTTTGTCTTCCCCTAAGGTCGCTTGGTAAGGTGCGAGCTCTAGCACCCTGGCTAGTACAGGATCCGGTGATACCTCAGGGAGGGGGGCCGGACACCTGATCATCTTCACCTTTGTTACCCAGTCCTGGTCAAAGAGCGACTTTTTAGAATGATGTTGTGATAAATAAAGATACAGTGTGTTCGGTTACAGGACTACTTACTTGGGTATGTAGAAGATTGTAGTTCAAACCCGCATTCTCGGTGGTGTCTGGACACATTATTTGTGGTCCGAAGAACAATTTATACGTCTCCTCAGGCGTCATGCCAACTAAATGATGGACAGCTCGCGGTCCCTCCGGGTTGAACTCCCACATGCGGAATGGACGATGTTTGCAAGGCAGGACTCGACGAATTAACATGACTTGCATTACCGTGATTAGACTGATGTATCTCTCTAGGAGATCCTGGATGCGGCTCTGCAATATTGGCACATCCTTTACAGGACCCTAGTCCAGCCCCTTGTTGACCCATGACGCTAGTTGTGCCAGGGGGCCCGAGCGAAAAACAAGGGGAGCCACCCACTTGGTACCCCTGGGAGCTGTGATATAAAACCATTCTCATTTCCATAAGATGGACACCTCCTGGAAAGAACCCTCTGGCCATGGGGCGCCGGCACTTTTGCTTAGTACTACGCCTCCGCACTCTGCGTGCCGCCCCTCGATCATCTTCGGCTCCACCGTGAAGGTCTTGAGCCACAGGCCGAAGTGAGGGGTAATACGGAGGAAAGCTTCACACACGACGATGAACGACGAGATATGGAGGATAGAATCCGGAGCCAGATCATGGAAATCCAGCCCATAATAAAACATGAGCCCCCTCACGAAGGGATCTAGGGCAAGGCCTAGCCCTCGGAGGAAGTGAGATCTGAACACAACGCCTCGCAGGGTTTGGAGTGGGAATGACCTGCCCTCGAGCAGGCAGCCGGTCGCGGGATCTCACGGTCGTAAACCGGCCTCTCTTAAATTTTTGACGTCCTCCTCCGTGAAGGAGGAAGGCATCCACCGACCTTGAAGGTCGGATCCGGACATGGTTGAAGGTCCGAAGCGCCTGACCTGTGCTTCGGGTGTTGGAACTCGAGGCGGGGGAAGGATTCAATTGAGTTCGAGGAATAAAAAGGATAGGCATTGGTCTCTTTATAAAGAGGGTGAATACCAAGCGTCCTCCTCGTGATCGTTTGGGACTTGCCTACAATCGAGGAGGTATACCAGCGGGCACGATTGGGTTACCCATGCCCGTATTGATGAGAATCCCGCGATGAGGGGACACGATCTCTGCTTTGACAAGACGTGCCAAGGAAACCGCCTCGCAATATGCCCCAAGGATGGTTGAGAAAAATGGTTTGAATAATGACCGGGCCATGGTATGATGTCATGATATCAAGTGTGTCAGCAGATTAGATTTGTGGAAATATTATTCTCTCTACGGTGGTATGTGGGACTTGTTTTGCAGAGCCGAACACTATCCTTGTGTTCAAAATCTTCTACAGAGTATTCGGAGGAAGGAACCCGCCTTGCAATGCCGAAGACAATCTGTACGCCGGACTCATCGTCATTGAAGCCTGGTTCGTGGGCTCCGAGGGAGTCTGGATTAGGGGTATCCGGATAGCTGGACTATATCCTTTGGCGGACTGTTGGACTATGAAGATACAAGATTGAAGACTTCGCCTCGTGGTCCGGATGGGACTCTCCTTGGCGTGGAAGGCAAGCTTGGCGATACGGATATGTATATCTCCTCCCATTGTAATCGACTCTTCAGAACCCTAGCCCCTCTGGTGTCTATATAAACCGGAGGGTTTAGTCTCAGAGGACCAACAACAATCATACCATAGGCTAGCTTCTAGGGTTTAGCCTCTACGATCTCGTGGTAGATCGACTCTTGTACTACTCATATCATCAAGATCAATCAAGCAGGAAGTAGGGTATTACCTCCATCGAGAGGGCCCGAACCTGGGTAAACATCGTGTCCCCTGCCTCATGTTACCATCCGCCTTAGACGCACAGTTCGGGACCCCCTACCCGAGATCCGCCGGTTTTGACACCGACAAGGACTCTTACAGGCGCATGCGTGCCCTCGTCCATAGGCAGATGGATCAGATCTCCATGTGGGCGAGCTTGCAGGATGACCTGCAAGACTTGTTTGAACAGTCTACCGACGTCATCTGGCAAGTAAATGAGAGAAATGTGAAGCTCCAGTTCAAGCGCGACCTGCTGAGGGCGAAGATCGTCGGAAGTGCGGAGCAGCAGGAGCAGACCACTGCCTTGTTGAAGAGGACCGGTGTCATCGTCGAGAAAATTATGGACGAGAATAACAAGCTGCGCATCGAGCACGGAAGGCTGGTGGAGGAATCCGTGGATGCTATCAAGCAACATCTTGACGACAAGAAAGAGCTCCTCGCCGCTCACCGCGGAGACTAGTTCCCGCAGCCTGCAGCGACGCATCAAGAAAGTACAGATCAGCGAGCCAGATTGTTTTCTTCCTTCTTCTTTTGCCCTTGTGTATTTCGGGCGTTGCCGCATGTGGCTTCTTTTAATTATGTTTCTAAATATGTAAGACAATTATTATCCACTGTCATCATCCTTATATTCATCATGCTTGCTATAAGTCGCAGTCGATGCTATATAGGTCCATCGGATCTTACATCAAGATCCGTGCAAAACTTTCTTTTTAGATTTTCATTTTTCTCTCTTAAGTCTCAGTCCAGTGAAACATATAGCCACGCTGTAGAACAGGTGCTCGGGCGCCATTAATGGAGACGTTGGGAGGGACGTGCGCGGTGGGTAGCGGTCAAAGGGCTCTCCTCCCGACGAAATGCTGTGAGGGTGCGATCGCACGCCTCCCGTACTCAAATAGCTACCCCGCACGACACCTCCTAGCCAATAAAAAAAGGGGACGCGTGGCCGCACATAATTGGTAAGTCGAACGCCCATGGTTTCAATAATACTTGTCTTTCTGATTTGTAACGTGACAACACTTGTTCCAAAATGACTTTGTTGATTGTTAATGTGTGGGCCTTCGCAAATCGGACAGAAAAATTCCACTGCATATTGGTGCCATGTCATGAGACCATGCCAAGTTTCATGATTTTCAAGCATGTTTTGGAATTACAGGAATTAAAAAAACCAAGTTTCTCAATCTTTCCGGCCGAGCCATGACACCTAGATGTTTGAATTTCACTACCATCTCTTTCATGGGACCTAGAAATTCACCCAAGGACACACATGTGATTTTTCAAACAACTTTGGTGCACTGGAGCATGTGCTTGTAGTTCAAATTTGAAGTATGCACATTAAATGCCTAGAAACTCAATTAATGTATAAAAAAGGTCAAATGAACCCGGAATAATTCCAAAATTTAGCACGGTACTTCTATTTGGTCTAATCTGGCTGTGTAAAAAAATAAGGCGGGAGAAGGCAGTGTACATATGTCGTTTCGCACACGGAGGTGACACGTTCCCTCATGGAACCACGAGCCTTCTTGAGGGAAGCTCCGGTTTGCAAGAAGCTTACACCAAAGCTTGTCCCAATTCGGCCAAAAAAATAACCGCAGCATGTTGGTGCCATGTCATGACACCATGCCAATTTTCATGATTTTCAGGCGTGTTTTGGAACTACAGGAATTAAAAAACCAAGTTTCTCAATATTTCCGGTAGAGCCACGACGCCCAGATGTTTGAATTTCCCTCCCATCTCTTGCATGGGACCTAGAAATTCACCCAAGGACACACATGTGATTTTTCAAACAACTTTGGTGCACCGGAGCATGTGCTGGTAGTTCAAATTTGAGTTATGCACATTAAATGCCCAGAAACTCAATTAATGTATAAAAATGGTGAAACGAGCCCGGAATAATTCCAAAATTTAGCACGGTACTTCTATTTGGTATAATCTGGCTGTGTTAAAAAAAATAAGGCGGGAGAAGTCAGTGTACATATGTCATTTCGCACACAGAGGTGGCACGTTCCCTCTCGGAACCACGAGCCTTCTTGAGGGAAGCTCCGGTTTGCAAGAAGCTTACACCAAAGCTTGTCCCAATTCGGAAAAAAAATTACCGCAACATGTTGGTGCCTTGTCATGACACCATGCCAAGTTTCATAATTTTCAGCCGTGTTTTCGATTTACAGGAATTAAAAAACCAAGTTTCTCAATCTTTCCGGCCGAGCCACGACGCCCAGATGTTTGAATTTAACTCCCATCTCTTGCATGGGACCTAGAAATTCACCCAAGGACACACATGTGATTTTTTAAAAACTTTGGTGCACGAGAGCATGTGCTTGCAGTTCAAATTTGAATTATGCACATTAAATGCTCAGAAACTCAATAAATGTATAAAAAAGGCGAAACGAGCCCGAAATAATTCCAAAATTTAGCACAGTACTTCTATTTGGTCTAATTTGGCTATGTAAAAAAATAAGGCGGGAGAAGGCAGTGTACATATGTCGTTTCGCACACGGAGGTGACACGTTCCCTATCGGAACCACGAGCCTTCTTGAGGGAAGCTCCGGTTTGCAAGAAGGTTACACCAAAGCTTGTCCCAATTCGCCAAAAAAATTACCGCAGCATTTTGGTGCCATATCATGACACCATGGCAAGTTTCATGATTTTCATGCATGTTTTGGAATTACAGGAATTTAAAAACCAAGTTTCTCAATCTTTCTGGCCGAACCACGACGCCCAGATGTTTGAATTTCACTCCCATCTCTTGCATGGGACCTAGAAATTCACCCAAGGATACACACGTGATTTTTCAAACAACTTTGGTGCACTGGAGCATGTGCTTGTAGTTCAAATTTGAATTATCCACATTAAATGCCCAGAAACGCAATTAATGTATAAAAAAGGCGAAACAAGCCCGAAATAATTCCAAAATTTAGCACGGTACTTCTATTTGGTCTAATCTGGCTGTGCAAAAAAATTAAGGCGAGAGAAGGCAGTGTACGTATGTCATTTCGCACACGGAGGTGACACGTTCCCTCTTGGAACCACGAGCCTACTTGAGGGAAGCTCCGGTATGCAAGAAGCTTACATCAAAGCTTGTCCCAATTCAGCCAAAAAAATTACCGCAGCATGTTGGTGCCATGTCATGACACCATGCCAAATTTCATGATTTTCAGCCATGTTTTGGATTTACAGGAACTAAAAAACCAAGTTTCTCAATCTTTCCGGCTGAGCCACAATGCCCAAATGTTTGAATTTCACTCCCATCTCTTGCGTGGGACCTAGAAATTCACCCAAGGACACACATGTGATTTTTCAAACAACTTTGGTGCACTGGAGCACGTGCTTGTAGTTAAGATTTGAATTATGCACATTAAATGCCCAGAAACTCAATTAATGTATAAAAAGGCGAAACAAGCCCGGAATAATTCCAAAATTTAGCACGGTACTTCTATTTGGTCTAATCTGGCTGTGTAAAAAAAATAAGGCGGGAGAAGGAAGTGTACGTATGTCGTTTCACACACGGAGGTGACACGTTCCCTCTCGGAACCAGGAGCCTTCTTGAGGGAAGCTTCGGTTTGCAAGAAGCTTACACTAAAGCTTGTCCCAATTCGGCCAAAAAAATTACCGCAACATGTTGGTGCCATGTCATGACACCATGCCAAGTTTCATGATTTTCAGCCGTGTTTTGGACTTACAGGAATTAAAAAACCAAGTTTCTCAATCATTCTGGCCGGGCCACGACGCCCAGATGTTTGAATTTCACTCCCATTTCTTGCATGGGACCTATAAATTCACCCAAAGACACACATGTGATTTTGCAGCAAACTTTGGTGCATTGGAGCATGTGCTTGTAGTTCAAATTTGAATTATGCACATTAAATGCCCAGAAATTCAATTAATGCATAAATATGCCAAACCAACCCAGAATAATTCCAAATTTAAACCCAACACTCATGTACTAGTTGCATGTTCACTGTAAGTAAATGTTCTAGCAATTCAAACACCATCCTTTCCCTCCGTAATACCATTTTGTGTTTCAAAACATAATGAAAAAATCAGGTATACCACAAACAGTTTACTAGAAAGAATCGTGTGGGATGCGATATAAAATACCTTGGCGCACCGTCTTGTCTGGCTTACGCAGGAAGTTTCGTCGTCTACAGTCCACCGGCCCCGCTTGAACCACACTTGCGCGCCAGTTTCTCGCAGCAATCTCTATCTCGCCGCCCCCTCCCTCCTACCAAAAGCCACATTTCCACTGTTCCTCCTTGCTTTCCAAGTTCAAACCTTCACTGCTACTTACTGGCAACTCAGCCTCTTCACCAGCGACCCTTCTTCTTGCAGCGCTGCCCCCTCGCCGGCTACCCTTCTTCTTGCAGCGCCACCTCCTCGCCGGCGACCCTTCTTCTTACAGTGCCGCCTCCTCGCCGGCGACCCTTCTTCTTGCTGCGCGGCCTCCTCGCCGCCGACCCTTCTTCTTGATGCGCGGCCTCATCGATATGGTCAGGTAATCCACACCCCACCCACACCATCCTCCTCCTTTCCCGTCCCACATGCCCCGATCGACGGAGCGACACCTTCACCAAATCACTGCCCCATCCTCCAATTAAGCTACCACATCCATTTTACACGCAGTATAACGTGGATCCGAGCAACATGCGTCAAGACATGCGAAAGAGGTTGCTATGGTCGACATGCGTGTCGATCGCTGATCTTGGAGGAGCACCTCGTCTTGAAGCCACCGTCCAACACCGCCGCCTTGGGTTGTCTACTTTAAAATACAGTTCGATGTTTTCGAGGCCACCGCCTTGATGCCTTCTAGTGATTTGTCCTATGTAATGTTAATATGCAATCTGATGTTCAGTTAACAGTTTGGTCCTCTGAAATGTAATGTTCAGTTAACACTTTGGTCCAACAATTGCTACATTTCGTAGTATTGTTCTCAAGCATTCTTTGTTCTGTTAACTGTCTTATCTTATAGTACATGTTTCTATTCTGCAATGTCATGCTGAGTTAAGTATTTTGGTTCATTTGGTCTGTTGTCCATTTAACTGTTTGGTTCAGTTCTGCAATTTGATTTTTATTTGTTGTGGGTACAATTTTGTATTGTGATGCATGTGACACCAATCGAATTTGGCTGTACTCAATACACATTCTACTAATAGTATGGCAACTCTCAGTTAACCTGATCAAGATCTTACTTATGTGTGTTGCAGGGAAACAATGGGAGACACTGGGGTTTACCATCGAGGTTTGTTCAAGCAGGCTCCTTTGGCTAATAGCACATTATTGTGCAGTTGCAGGAATCATTCTAATATTTAGGTTTCTTACAATTTGGTCTTGTACATGTAGGTCCTGCTGTCAAAGGCTTAGACCCACTGTTCGACCCATTTTGCATATGGGGAAATGAGATGTCCATGAATATCAGTCAAGTCAAGAAACTCAGAAAGATTGTTAGGATGAAGAAACATGCATTGAATAATAGCAAGATCTTTGTTTGCACAATGAAGAAGACATCAGTCAACTATAGGATGGTACCAACTCTTTTACCTTGTTTTTACCCCTTGCGCCGTTTCAAAATTTACAACAGCGATTTATGCATAGCTTTGTTTTCAGTACTTTACAAAGCAGTTCACCGATGATTACCTCTCAAACTACCTGCATGGTCAAGAGGCGAGGAAGGTATTCATTCAACACCCACAGTACAATATTGAAGTCTTGATGAAGAGAACGAAGGTTGGGCGGGCAATTATCCATAGCCACTGGCCTAAATTTGCAAGGACATTCAACATCACTGAAGGCTCAATATTTGCCTTCCGCTTCTGCAGTTTCCTAGATGAGATTCATTTGTCTATTTACCGTGTATGATGCTACTTTCCAATGGTTTTTGATGCTGCATGTGAAACTTGGTGCTGTTGTGTAATGGTGTAACTGAGTGCCAAAGCTATCTGATGTAATTCGATTATGAAATCCTGTTTGCTTTTATACGGATATGAAATATCTGGCTTGTTCCATAAGAAATATTAGTTTGATTAGTACATGGATTATCAATAATAGGGTAATTACCCTACTTATTGGGGGTTTCTATTGTAAATGGTTACTCACACAGCACCGTGGGCGATGAACTCAAACAACCCGCACGGTTTCTAGAAAGTAGGCGTGTTCGATCAACTAACAATCACACACGGCTTTCGGCAGCGAACTGTTTGCGTTAGGCCACCTTGCACACACGTTTCCGGACAAAGAACTGTGTGGGATGTACATACCTACGGAAATGATTTTCGGGGATTCACCGTGTGGGATGTACATACCTACGGAAATGATTTCTGGGATTCACCGTGTGGGATGAACATACCTACGGAAATGATTTCTGGGATTCACCGTGTGGGATGTACATACCTACGGGAATGATTTCTGGGATTCACAATGTGGGATGTACATACCTACGGAAATTATTTCCGGGATTCATCGTGTGGGATGTATATACCTACGGAAATGATTGGGTTTCCATGCCTCGCTCGATCACACACGCCCCAGCCTAGGTCCCACGAGGGCCTATCCTCGACGATTTCTGGGTCGTGTGAGGACCCCCCCTATCACCCACACTCACTTGACGACAGTTCGAAATGCCGTCACGGAAGGGGTTTTAAACTCTTGTTTAGGACGTCGTTGTACCAGTGATCATTAATGGGAATAAAGAGATATACTGTTCATTATGGGCCAGTTTCATCTCGGGCCTTTAATGGACCCGAAGATACAAAGGGCCTACTATGCACCAAAAGACGTCACAGGCCATACATGGGCCAGAAGTTACAACGCACAGGAATCATATTGGATGGCCCAGATGACGCTACTGGGCTAAATTCAGGTAGGCCATAACGGGTCGTGAGTTAGCGGGCTGTAAATGGGCTATATGCGAACAGGCCGTTAACGGGCTTTCCATGGGCCGGCCCGCTACCTTTTGACCAAGTGAGGGATTCTTGGAATAGGGGGTGTCCGGATAGCCGGACTATCGTCATAGCCGGACTCCAAGACTATGAAGATACAAGATTGAAGACTTCGTCCCGTGTCTGGATGGGACTTTTCTTTGCGTGGAAGGCAAGCTTGGCGATACGGATATGTAGATCTCCTACCAATGTAACCGACTCTGTGTAACCCTAACCTATCCGGTGTCTATATAAACCGGAGGGTTTTAGTCCGTGGATCTAACAACAATCATACCATAGGATAGCTTCTAGGGTTTAGCCTCCTTGATCTCGTGGTAGATCAACTCTTGTACTAGCCATATCATCAATATTAATCAAGCAGGAGTAGGGTATTACCTCCATCGAGAGGGCCCGAACCTGGTAAAAACATCGTGTCCCTTGTCTCCTGTTACCATCCGCCTAGACGCACAGCTCGGGACCCCCTACCCGAGATCCGCCGGTTTTGATCAAATGTTGGGTTGCCCGGCTCCTGTGTTTTGCTACGTTACGTTCCGTTTTATGGGCTAACGCGGCACTGTGGAGAACTATCGCGATTGTGCCCGGTTCGCCGGGCGAGCACCTCAAGAGAGAAAGCCAAATCGACTGTCATGATATAGCGAGAGAGTGGTAAACCACTCGACGACTCACTGGAAAGTTTAGGATTCCTCCGCATTAACGAAGGACCGGTTTTCGTCAGCACATACGCACTTCAATTCGGGAGAGTGCGGTGCCCCTGTGGGCTATATAGTAGCCCCACCCTCGAACTCCTATGGCTAAGTGAAAGTGATAAAGCATTATAGTCCGGTTGCCTAGTTTGCTACGCTACCACCTCCTTAACAGGACCAAGACGTCGGATTAAGTGTGAAAAAGAGCTTTCTTTGCAAACACCCCCGCACTATGTGCGTGGGGGCTGAAGCCAAGGACTGCCATCTTTCAGGTTATATATACATATACATAAACGGCCGCACAGGGAGTAGTTTACTACTTGAACGCACAAGTATAAAAAGCACTTATATTATATTGAAACATTGTTTTCACAAATCATACATTTCATTTAAACATAATATCCTTCGAGCACTGCGTCTCTATTAAACGAGCGCCCTGCGGGACTTCTTCAAAGTAGTGCTCAGCAGGTACTCGGCTTCTGTCCGAATCTTGGGATGCAACGTCGGTGGCCTTCATCTCTGCCCAGTATGTCTTGACATAGGCCAGAGCTATCCGCGCTCCCTCAATACATGCCGACCGCTTCATTGCGGCCGACACGCTGCATCTTGCACCAAGGAACTGCTGCACTAAACCAAAATAACTCTTCGGCTGGGGTCCTCCCGGCCACAAATGAGTCAAGATATGCTTATGGCAAATCCGGACAATCGATTCAGCTCGGCCCATTTGGCCAACCGATCGGTTAACGGAAGAGGACGCTCCGGACTATGGAATTGCGACCAATATAGCTCTTCCCTTCTGTGCCCCTTCTGGCCCCGGAAGTGCTCAGCCGCGTCCGCAGCTCTCGTCGTCAAGTCCAGATAAGCATCCTCCGAACTCCACAACTTGTCCAGTTGAGAATAATTTGGATCCGTATATTTCCTCCGCAGCAGAAACGGTTTTCCAGCCGCAATTGCCCCGGCCTGACTCAGCTCCTCCTTGGCAGCTCTCAAGGCCGAATGGGCACTCTTGGATTCGGCGGCGGCCTTTTTCAGGCCCTCTTGCTCTGCTTGGCGTTCTTTTTCAAGAACCTCGCAGCGGTCGGTAGCATCCTTCAATTTTATGGCCATTTTGGCCATTTCCTCTTTGCTTAGGCAGTGAGCAGCCCGTTCGGCTTCTAGCTCTTCGGCCGCCCTTAAAGCGACCGCATTACTATTTCTGGCTTGCTCTTTCGCTCGGGAGAGTTCCGCCCGTAGCTCCTCCATAGCAGCGGCACCATCTGCATTAAGCATACAAATAGTAAGACATGGGCGTCAAGCTCCCTTACTGTGTGTCCGCCGGTCGTGATACCTTGCGACCCGTCAAACCGTTTATTGACCAGGGCGATGTCCGCATCCGCCTCGTCAAGTTGCCGCTTTAGTTCGGCATATTCATCAGTTCGGCTGGCCACCGGACGCCCCGCCACCTATTTCGGAGCGGCGATATGTCATTACTGAGATTTTGATCCTCGGCACGCTGTCAATTTTGACAATCTACCGAGTCTCAGGGGCTACTATCTATACAGGGCGCATTCTATATGCATAACTGTTAGAAGGTGCATCATTTTTGCGTACCTCGAACCCCGTCAGTAAGCTTCTGATGGCTTCATGCAATCCACTCTCCGCGGATGCAATTCTTTCAATCACCGTACCCATTAGAGCACGATGATCTTACGAGATAGCCGCCTCGAAAGCAGATCCTTCAGCTCCTCCGATCAAGACACCACTTGGCGCGGACCTTCCGCCCCACGGACTTGGGGAACCCTCCGCGACGACACCTCCGGTCGTCCGCTTCACATGAGGGTGCGATGTGGAGGCATTTCGCTCTCCATCATCTCGGAAGAAGATCCTCAAGACGAGCTCACGAGAAGGGCTGAGGTCCGAACTACAAGGTACAATTTCAGTTATCTTCATAAATAAATGCAGGGATGTTCCTTATTTACAAGACCCCTTCTTTTTTACTTACGGCTCGCTGGAGGGCTGATCCCCTTGGGGAAATAATCCGGCTGGGTTACTTCCTAGCGCTGGACTCTCCGACGAAGATTCCCTTCCCCTCTTTGAGGCCTTGACCTCCGGATCTTCTGAAGCGGTCCTCTTCTCTCCTCGAAAGACGGGACTTTTAATCCATCCTTCTTTGATAGCCTCCTTCGTAGAGGCAGTTGCTTACCCGCTCCCCTTCGCCTTCTTCAAAAGGCGCGACCTTCAACATCTTGGTCAAGATGGGATCCGGCGTGGTCTCCGGAGGGGGGCCGGACACCTTATTAACTTTGCCTTGGCTATCCACTCTGTTCAAGAAACGGCTCCTTTAAAGGGCATATATATATGATAAATGAATGAACAGCTTGTCGATTCTGAGGACTACTTACTTGAGTATCTGGCGATTGCAGCTTAGTCCTGCATCCTCGGTCAGTCCGGACACTTGTCTTGTGATCCGAAGAACAGCTTTATACATCTCCACGCAGGCGTCATGCCCATAAAATTTTGGAGAGCTCGTGGTCCCTCCGGATTGAATTCCCACGATCGGAGGGGCGACGCTTGCAGGCGAAGATGCCGGATCAACATAACTGCGCCATCGCAACCAGATTGATCTCTCTTTCACGGAGGTCTCGAATATGGCTCGCAGCAAGGGGACGCCCTTGGACGGCCCTAGTCAAGCCCCTTGTTGACCCATGACGCCACCACCGGTGGTGGACTCCGAGCGGAAGGCAGGGAGCGCCACCCATTTGGTGCCCACAGGGAGCGGTGATATAAAACCACTCCCCTGCTGCCACAAACCAATCTCCTCTTGAAAAGAGCCCTCGGCCACGGAGCATCGGCACATTTGCTTATGACCGCCCCTCCGCACTCGCTTGTTGCCCTCGATCATCTTTGGCTCCACCTTGAAGGTCTTGAGCCATAATCCAAAGTGGGGGTAATATGGAGGAAGGCCTCACATACGACAATGAATGACGAGATATGGAGGATGGACTCCGGATTCAAGTCATGGAAATCAAGCCCATAATAAAACATGAGTCCCCGCACAAAGGGATCCGTGGAAGCCTAAACCCCGACGGAAGTGAGACACTGAACACCACGTTCGCCGGGCTCAGGAGTGGGAATGACCTGCCTCGAGCCGGCAGCCTATGCGAGATCTCGCCGGTTAGATACCTGGCGTCTCGCAGCTTTAGCACATCTTCTTCTGTGACGGAGGAAGACATCCATCGGCCGTGCTGGTCGGAGTCGGACATCGTCGAAGGTCCGAAGCGCCTGAATCTGAAGCTTTGGGTGTCGGAACTCGAAGCGCGAGGCGAACTCGATGGAGGGTGTAAAAAGAAGAGGGCCTTGGTCTCATTATAAAGAGGTTGAATACCAAGAGCCCACCCCGTGGTCGATTAGGACTCGCCTTTGATAGAGGAGGCGTGCCGACGGGCACGGTTGGGTTACCCACGTCCGTATTGATGGGAATCCTGGAATAAGGGGGGCACGATCTATGCTTTGATAAGGCGTGCCAGGGAAACCGCCTCGCTAAACGCGCTAAGGTGAAACGGTAAAAAACGATTCATATAAAGGCCTGGCCGTGGTGTGATGTCACGCCGCGGAATACGTCAGCAGATCTGTGCAAAAGTTATTCTCTCTACGGTGGAATGTGGAACTTGTTTTGCAGAGCCGGACACTAGCCTTGTGTTCAAAACCTTCTATGAAGTATTCGGAGGAGGAACCCTCCTTGCAATGCCGAAGACAATATGTGCGCCGGACTCGTCGTCATTGAAGCCTGGTTCTGTGGGCTACCGAGGGAGTCCTGGACTAGGGGTGTCCGGATAGCGGACTATCGTCACGGCGGACTCCAAGACTATGAAGATACAAGATTGAAGACTTCGTCCCGTGTCCGGATGGGACTTTCCTTGGCGTGGAAGGCAAGCTTGGCGATACGGATATGTAGATCTCCTACCATTGTAACCTACTCGTGGTAACCCTAACCTATCCGATGTCTATATAAACTGGAGGGTTTTAGTCCGTAGGATGAACAACAATCATACCATAGGCTAGCTTCTAGGGTTTAGCCTCCTTGATCTCGTGGTAGATCTACTCTTGTACTACCCATATCATCAATATTAATCAAGAAGGAGTAGGGTATTACCTCCATCGAGAGGGCCCGAACATGGGTAAAAACATCGTGTCCCTTGTCTCCTGTTACCATCCGCCTAGACGCATAGTTCGGGACCCCTACCCGAGATCCGCCGGTTTTGACACCAACACCAAGTCAAACGGGCCGGCCTTTTCACTTTAATGGGCCTCTGATGGGTTGTGCCACATATCGACGTATCATAGGCGCCTTCGGTCCAATGAGTGGATGACATCCATCCCAACAGTGAGCCGACACGTGGTTCCTCTGGCCATTGGGAACTTTACACGTGGAAAATCCCCATTGGTCCGGGCTGTTAACGGGTTATCGGATCCAAACCAGAAACCGGGAGCTTAACGGCGACCCGTTACGGTGGATGCCACGTGTTGGTTACCCTTGAAGAAAGCAATTCTATGAAGCGCGTTTTGTCGTCATGGAAGTGGACACTTCCGTGATGATAATTTTGGTAATGTCAGGGAACACTTCTACGACATCACAGGTATGACTATCTTGATTCTGTCATAAAATTGTCATGGATGTACACGCATGACAGAAAACGTGACCTACTGTGACATACACGTATCATCACGGAAGTGTATTTTTTTTGTAGTGTATGAGGTTGTATATTAAAATTGGAGAAATTAAATTCATGAGACTCATCATCAGAGCTAACACTGACAGATTGTTTATGACAATATATAGTAGATTGACAGTGTTCAAGAAAGGTCTACCAAAGTTAATGGGACAAAAATCATCTTGTGGGGAACCAAGAACAAGAAAATCAGTAGGATATCTTATTTTCCCACACAAGACTCACTGGTACGCATCAGTGCTATACAAACGGTTTTTAACCCCTTTCCGCACGGCGTTCGGAACCACCGCCAAGTGAGTGACTGCGATAGAGGGATCCTTCCCACACGACCCAGAAACCATTGGGGATATACCCTCCTGCCACACACGTTCGGCAAAATGAGGTCGTGTGCGGCTGGCGAGCGCTCAAATACGGTTATACATATAGTAGTGCTAAAAATACAATTATACACGCGAAACCGTTTTCGTTCGTAAGTACATCCCACACAGTCAGTCCCCGCTAAACGTTTTCATTTGTATGTACATCCCACACAGTTGCTCCAAGGAAAATGTTTTGCTTCGCGGGTACATCACACACAATTTTCCATGTTAAATCGTTTGTGATAGCGTTGCCATTGCACACGATATTAACAATTATATCATTTGCGTTATTGAATGCATCACACGATGCATAGAAGAAACTATGTGGCAAAGGCTGTCCATCACATGCAGTTTTTATGTGGTAAACGTTTGCGCAAGGTGGCCTAAAGCTAACAGTTTTCAAGAGGATGTCGTGCGTGATTGTGTGTGAAGTGGAGATTGATCGCACACATAGTGGATCCTAGAAACGTGTCTGATCTCCATGACTATCGCAGATGTTTTGCTTTCACAAACCGTGTGTAGTGTAATCCCTAATTAATCCCTAATTTTAAAATCACATGTTTTGAATTAGAAAGTAGACAATCACTTATTTCATATCCAACCATGTTTATTACAAATATAGGTTCAACCACAAATGCATAATTCGATGCACAGGTACATATACTGAAGAACTAAAGAAGCACCAATTAAAGAATGATGAACCACAGTTGTGCTAAAGACTATAAAGAGAGAGGCGAAAGACATTCTGGTTGCTAGAGAAGGTGAAGTGGAATGCCCATATTGTACCCTCCTCCATGCGTAATGTGTGCACGACTCTAGGCCAACCCCTTGTGATGGCTGCCCGTCCTTCCTTCACTGGCTTCATTACGACTTCTCGATGCTCATTGTAGTCTGGATGAAATACTTTAACCTTCATTGGGTTTCCACCAATCATGTACTTTGCGAGGTAATCTTGAGTTAACTGCTTCGGGAACCACTGCAAACAAAAAAGATTCAGACATTGTTGTCTAACAACTCATTATGGGCAGTAAAAATAGAAGGCTGCAGAGTTTGTAGTTACCAACCTACAGCTCACTATTGTGTTGGATAGAGCATAAACAAATAATTTGCTTTCCACCATTCGTATCTTTTTGCTAATAATCCTTATCAGTTTCCTCACTTGATGCTTGTTCATGAACATCTCATTGCCCCATATGCAAAAAGGGTCGATGCATGGATCCTTGCCAAGGGCATATGGACCTACAAGTAACAAGTCAATATTAAAAGCTAACAAGTGTCCAGGCCTGGATCTATATGCACTACATTATGGAACGACGGGGGGAGTACAAGCCGAGGGATGAAGCTAACCTCGGCAGGAAATGGTGGCCACTCCCGTTGTTGTCCTGCATAAGTAGTGGAAAGGCATGATAAGTACATCAACCTTAACATCAAACAAATATAGCAAAGGTAAACAACATCATCTCCAAATGATAGCTTGAATGTGTTGGTTTCAGCATGCTATTAAAGCAGATATAAAATGGAAGTCAATGTTACCGACAGCAGGCTTACCAACCATCAAATATTGCAATTCAAACTGGTATTGTTTAAAATGAATAGAACATAGGTAATGCTTAAACATCACACTGGATAAATGTGTAAAACTGAAATAAAGGGCATGTGTTAACTACACCAGGCATAACTGGAACCAAATATAGCCGTTCAAACTGGTATTGATGCAATCGAGCGGCATAGTACCGACTTGCACATAATGAACAACACATTGTGAATGACTGAAATAAACAAGGCATAAATGATCAGTATAACAACCAAATATAGCCATTGAAAACTGGACATAGTCTCACTACAACCAACCTAACAAGCAAATACAGATAAACATGTCATATGCTTGAAAACTGGACAAATGCTCACTGCAACCAACCTAACAAGCAAATACAGATAAACAAGGCATCTGATTGAAAACTGGACAAATGCTAAAAAGAGCAACCTAACAACCAAATACAGATAAAGAAGGCATCTACTTGATAACTAGACAAATGCTCACTGCAACCAAACTAAGAACCAAATACATATAAACAAGGCATCTGCTCGATAACTAGAAAAATGCTCACTACAACCAACCTAACAACCAAATACAGATAAACAAGGCATCTACTCACTATAAACAACCAAATATAGCCATTCGTGAAACTGAAGTGGACAATTCATACTTAAACATCACATAGCCCTATTGAACAATACATTTTTGCATAACTGAAATAATTAAACACTGCATAGTTAAAGCACCGCACGGTAAATGCTACTACAACAAAGGGTACGGGTTGGCATGCTAGAAAAGGTAAGATTTTCTTATAGGATGTTGCCTCAAATTTCATGGATGGGATCCTTCCAGTTGGAAGAGCACAGACCCATGATGCGCTCTCTGATGTCATAGATGGGCTGTTTCACCTTGGAAGAACCTTCGTGGGTGCCCTCCTCTTGGTCGTGGTCGTGGTCGATGATATCTGACTTGGCAATTGAGGATCCCAAGCCGCCGTATAACGTATCCTTCAGAAATGACAAAATGGGCTCAATGGCATATAATGATCACAAATCCTTGACCGCTTGGCGGAGGAGATCAGAGGCCGGGCCATCGAAGAGATCGACGGCGGTTGAACCAGAGGGGTTTGGGATGGACCACTTAACCTGTGACATGGCCCGCGTGAAGCCGTCACTGTCGATGAGCTTGATGTCGTTGCCAGCTTTCCCAAGATACATTAATATGCTAGCCCGCTGACATGAAGCCTTCGGCATGGCAACATAGTCAACATCTTCGCCGGCTTCCGCGGTGATGTGTTGCTATGGGATCGACAGGTCGGGGCGAACGGCGGCCACCTCGCAAATCTCCGCTGGAGAGGCCATGATAAACCTCTTCTTGGCAGAATGCTCGTCGGGCTCCCAGGGATACATGGTCGAGCTTAGGCTGCGACATTCTGGAGCAGGGGATGTGGATCTAGCGGGGAGGGTCACCGCAGGCCTCATCTAAAAACTCAGGGGAGTGGGGCGACGGTATGGAATTGCTGGGTAACCTGAACTTTTTTATCTAAGCTAGGAGGAACGGGCAGACCGGTAGGAGTTGGCGGCGGCATCAGTAGCGCCGGTGACAGCCGCGAGCTAGGGTTTGAGGGGGCAGGGGGTTGGGTGGGGGGACTGTGGAGGGGGGAGTGGTGTTTGAGGATAGGTCGCGGCTACTGAAAATTTTAGTAATGGTGGGTGGAGATGGTGGTGGACGAGGGAGGGCGACGGTTCAAATGCCTCGGCTACTGCACTTTTACTATAAGGTCGGTGCTGGAGGAGTGTGGGCGACGGTTGAAGTACGACGGCTACTAAAATTTGGGTAAAGGAATTGATGCAGGATGGGAGTGCCCAAGATCACACAGGGTCCAATAAGAATATGCGTGTATGATAATAAGGAAAAGTGGCGGAACCGCCGATTTTGCAACGTTCAAGGCGGGTAGTTTGTTTTTATATTTCTAGCTAGCTGGTCTATCACACACGGTTCTTCCTAATTTCTAAATAAACTTACCCGCCTTTAGCTTGTGCAGGTGGTGATTTTACAACGCACTTGCATCGTACACGGTTAAGCCAGTACATCCACCCTTTGCGTGCGCTTGCGCGGTCGTGGTGATTTTACAGTGCACTTGCGCCACACAAGGTTGAGCCAGTACCTCCACCTTTGCTCGCGCTTGAGCAGTCGCCATGATTCATAGTGCACTTGCATCGCACACGGTTAAGACATTATACCCGTGTCCTTTGAGCGTCATTAGAGTCTTTGCAGCAAAAAAAACATTAGAGAGGGTCAGAAGATAGCCACACCAGCATGTGGCCCACATATATATGAGTGAAAAGGGTGGTCTGTGATGTTCAAAATTCCAATGCACAACTTTGACCACGTGGGCCCACGGTTGGGCGCGTCGTCGAAGATCGATGAGAGGGGCCAGAAGTCAAGACCCACCTGGAAGTGGCCAAATATATGTAGGGATATTGGGTGTGATGTTTAAAAATTTAATTACGCAATGCATAACTTTGGTGGCACCTGCCTCGCAAACCCGAAAGCACCCTTGGATATATCTATAATGACATAATGTTGTAGCTAGCTAGGATGCTTGGCCCACCACCTCCCACTTCGTGTCAGCGGGGCGGATGCATGTAATGATACTTTGGTCATACATGCATGTCTCCATGACCTACCATAAGACAGAGCAATGAATCAATCATTTCGTCAACCAACAATTGTTGTTGTCGACAAACCGCTTGGGCCAATAAATTGAACCATCATAAAAATCGCACGAGAGGGACCACAAAACCAGCACCTCTTGCATGCGGCCCAAAATGATGTATGTTGGGAAGGGGCGATGTGTGTTTTCAATATAGAATAATGTACAATTTAGATGTGGTTCCTACCTCTCGATACAGACAACAACCATGAAGGCAAGGTAGTTAAGGATGAGATACACAGGGTACGATGTAGGTCGAACTCAGCAATCCGAGCATGTGGGGGGGGGGGATCCTGACAATGCATGAGCTCGAGCTTTGGTTGAGCGACATATGACGGTGACCGAGCCTAACACAAACTAGGAGAAATCCATTCATGGCCAACACATACCCCTCGTTATTGGTCAAAGGGGTGATATATATACACTCGGGGAACCCATAGATATGTGTGTCATCACAAAAAACCGCACAAGGGAGACTTGGTCTACCAGAAGACCCTGTATACACTGCATGCGACCTGAAAATATGTATGTGTACGGTGGTGTGTTATGTGTGTAAATCCCGAATGCACAACTTTGATGGCCACCAACTACATTACAAACCGAATACCATAACCGACTCCAAGCCTGATTCAATACATACGATGTTGGTGTCCCAACTTCGAGGCAGCGGGGGGTCGTCCCACACATGCGCTCAAACTTTATTTGGTCTAGCATGGCACACATCTATACCCCTATATAGTGTGCGAATAACTTTGAAAGTTGGTCGTTGGATGAAGCCAATCCGAGGTACAGAGATGGCAAATCCGAGCACTACTGGCCATTGGATATCATCTACATCCCACCAGATTCTGCCACATGTACAATCTAGAAGACTCCATGGTTGAACTTAAGCATAATGCACAAACCTCAAAACACAAGCACTTCTCCTTTGTTCTAGAATCTTCCATATCTTAATTGTCCCAACTTTTTCTTTTCTAAATGAATTGTCACTATTTGTTTTTACATTATGCTTTACAATGCACAATTCCATGAATCTTAAAATAGATTCTTTTTTTTTAACTATTTGATTTTGAATGAGATGAACTATAAGAATTAAACGAACATCTACATCATGCATATATGACTCAAAGCTTACATGCTATAGTGTGGTATTTATTCATAATTTGGTTACCAAATCTCATGCGTGCAATGCACGTGTACCTTACTAGTATTAATAGGAAACCATCATGGTCAAAACCTTCTCGTTGTTGGGTCAAAGGGATAGATTGTGTGGGGCCCCTCATTGTCGGTAAAGGATAATATATATACTTTGGGGAGCCCACAGATATGTGCAGTGTCTATAAGCCGCACAAGGGAGACATGCTCGATAAGATAACCCTGCCCCCTATACCTTGCATGTGACCTGAAAAAGATTTATATAATCGCCATGACAGGTCAAGTCAATCATTCTTTAATTTTTTAGAGCAAAAAATAACCAATAAAAACATAGTCTACAAATTAGCAACACAAGGATCCCAAGGTTTATATAATTGCCAGATAGGTCACTATAGAGATATTTATCTCTATAATGATTGTGTCATGGCATTTAAATGAAGCTTGAGATATGAAACTTCCCACCAGGTCACCCATCCTTGGACTACTCCAGCCCGACCACGCTTAACTTCTGTGTTCTATTCGACTAGGCTAGTGGATGGGAACCCGCCCCTTGCTGATAGGAATTGCCTCCTGGCCATTAAGGCATTTCACGCCCTATGGGACCTACTCCCTCATATCACACACATTTGTACTTTTAGAAACTGTGTGCGATATTTACATGTCCGGTGTGTCGCCGCCTAGACTTCAATGAGCACTAACACTGGTAGCGGGAAAACGATGGGAGAAGAGGCGGGAAACCGATGAGAGGAGTGGCGAGAAATGGTAGCCTGTTTAGAAAATGTAGTAGAGAAGGAAGTGTGAGCTAGCATGAGACATGCGCACAGTGCTTACTCATGTACTACATGTTCTATCGAAAGGTCTAAGGGTTGCCGTTTGATTCGGGACCATCAAACGGTGCAGACGTACGATCCGTGGGGTTTGGGTTCTGGCCAATCAGAACACATGACTCAGATCGCACGCACAACAGGGGGGAGGGGGCATCGTCCACGGTTTGGTAGGCACATGGCTTTCGTGAGTGAACATTGTGCTATTTGAAAACATTTCGTGAGAAGAATCTCCGTTTTTAAATCCCGTAAATCCAAAAGTCATCCGAAAATCGTGAAACTTGGCATGGTGTGACGACATGGCACATATATGTCAAGGAATTTTTTTGTCCTTTTTGGCGCAAGTTTTATTACAAGCCTCTTACAAATCGGAGCTTCTCTCAAAGAAGCCTCGTGGTTCCGATAGGGAAACTGTCCCCCTTGTGGGTGAAACGTAATCACTGCCTCTTTTTGCCTTGTATTTTCTTCTACGGGCAACATGGAACGACAGGATATCCGTGCTGACATTTAAACTTATTCAGGGTTCGTTTGGCCTTTTTATACACTAATTGAGTTTCCTAGGCATTTAATGTCCATAATTCAAATCTAAAATTCAAATACATGCTCCAGTTCACCAAAATGGCTAGAAAAATTATACATGTGTCCTTGGGTGCATGTTTAGGTCCCATGCCAGGAATGGGAGTGAATTACAACCGTACCAGCGTCTTGGCTCGTCCTCAAACATTTGGAATCTCGGTTTTTAAATCCCCGTAAATCCTAAACTCACCAGAAAGTCATCAAAGCTGGCATGGTGTCACGTCATGGCACATATATGTTGTGGTAAAAACATTGCCAATTTGGGCCAAGCTTTATTACAAACCTCTTACAAACCGGAGCTTCTGTCAAAGAAGCCTCGTGGTTCCGATAGCGAAACGTGTTCCCCTTGTAAGCGAAACGTAATCACTGCCTCTTTTCGCCTTGTATTTTCTTCTACGGGAAACATGGAACGACAGGATATCCATGCTGAAATTTAAACTTATTCAGGGTTCATTTCGCCTTTTTATACACTAATTGAGTTTCCTAGGCATTTAATGTCCATAATTCAAATCTGAATTACAAATACATGCTCCAGTTCACCAAAATGGTTAGAAAAATTATACATGTGTCCTTGGGTGGATGTTTAGGTCCCATGCGAGGAATGGGAACGAATTACAACCGGACCGGCATCATGGCTCATCCTCAAACATTTGGAATCTCCGTTTTTAAATCCCATAAATCCAAAACTCACCAGAAAGTCATCAAAGGTGGCATGGTGTCACATCATGGCACATATATGTCGTGGTAAAAACATTGCCAATTTGGGCCAAGCTTTATTACAAACCTCTTACAAATCGGAGCCTATCGCAAGAAACCTCGTGGTTTCGATAGGGAAATGATGCGTAGCAACCCTCGACTACCCACACCGACACTCCATCACCACTACAAGCACCAAGAGGACAAATGACAAGAGCACGTGCACGCAACATCGCTAACGAGGTCACTTCTTTCCTCTCTGAGTTTCGTTCGGTTTACCATGAGAATGAGATTCTACCTCAAAGAGATACGCTATGCATTCTTAGGTACCAAGAAGGTGATAGTGAGAAGGAGAAGACGAAAACCCAAGCATCCGGGAAGGAGAAGAAGGAGTAAGGAGACGTGAAGAAGAAGGTCGTGGAGGTCCTGGACACCCCGGGTGCCCGGGCATCCCCGGCCGCAGGTGCCCGGCCACCAGCTGGGGATCGCCTGCCACCCCGGTGCAAGGCCAAATGGCCCTGTGTGCCTGCCCTTCAGCCGCTGGCCGGCTCCCTGACCGCCCCGGGTGCCTGGCCAAATGGCCCCAGGTGCCCGGTCCCCTCAGCCTCCCGGCCCCCTTGTCGGTTAGAAACGACACCTATGGGATCACAAGAATCCCTACTACGGTTGCCGGGGCGCAGGGTTGCAAGAAGAGCAGGAGTAGTAACCAGCACATGGATCGTTTACCCAGTTTCAGGCCGCGAGGATGCGTAAAACCCTAGTCCTACTTTGGTGGATGTATTGAGTGTTCTTGAGCCCTCCAACTAGCTATGGTGGCTGAGCCGTTCCAGAGAGCCGAATCCTTCTCCAGTACGCCATGGGCCTCCTTTTATAGTCGAAAGGGGCTGCCATAGTGGCACACAGAAGGTGGAAAGGCGTACAGTGCTACGAGCTTATCGCTCGTATTACAGGACAAGACGCATTTAATGCGTCGCTTAGGTGTCCCCTTGTTTTATTAGGGACGGAAACGAGGCCCGTCCCATCCCTCGCCGCTCCTCCTTGCTTCGTCACGCGCCCTGGCCAGCGATGCATGCGGCGCCATGTAGGCAGGCAGGCAGCTGAGGTGGCGCGGTGGTAAGGTCTTCACGAAGATCTACATGCCGCGCACGCAGGCGCTTGCTGAGTTGGCCTGGAAGCTGCATGTTGCCATGCAGGTGCCTGCCCAGCTGGTTGGGCTGGCAGCTACATGCGAACGGTGGTGGAGACTTGGCTGGTGCGGGCCTGGAAGTGGCCCTGCTGGCGCCCTTGGTGAGGGCCTTCCCGGGTGGCCTGGCAAGGGCCTTTCCGTGGCGTGCTGGCGTCCCCGGCAAGGATCTTGCCGGGGGTCTTGTAGATCCCCTCGGCAAGGATCTTGCCGAGGATCATTGTCTTTTAATGCTCATCCGGTCTTGAATATTCCTTGTCTTCACAAAGATCGGCATGCCACCATGGAGGTGCCTCCCGAGCCCTGGCCCAACTTGGTTGATGGTGTTGGAGACCGTGGGCTCAAGGGTGGTGCGCTCCGGTGGTGTTGGAAGAGCCATCCCGGTAAGGGTCTTGCCGGGGGAACCTGATTCGTCCCTTGCGCTTTGTGGTCTCGGGCTTGGCGTTGCTCTAGCTGTCTTGGGCTTCTGTTTTACCTCGGTTCACCTTCCCTGTTCTGCTTGGTGCGGCCGTGGGCGTGGCCCCGACTGTCCGTGCGCAGGTAAAGGGGTACAAAAGTGCACCCCTTCTTTTGTACACCGACAGGAGCCCCCGGGTGTGGGCCACACATAAGCGTGACACGTTGTTGGGCCAGGCCCAAAACGTTGCATGGGCAGGCGAGGCGGTTTTTACCGCGGTAAAACTTTTCTGTCTGCTGCGATTCCCAATGACCCGTGTTGAATGTGCGATGTGGATGGGTGCGCGTGATGTGGGCGGCATGCGTGGGGCAGTTCCCGCATGCATGCGTCACATCATGGTAAGGAGGCGGCTCGGGCCTTCCCCGTAAAAAGAGGAAGGCGTGGAGGCGCAGCTCATTTACTGGATGGACTCGGGTCACAGTCTTTAAGGCGCCCACGCCCCCTGATCACGGGGCGGGGAACGGTCGCCTCACACGTCCTTTCGACCCTGCACGCTCACCACGCGCCCTTCATGTAGGTGGCGAGCTGTGGAGGCGGGAAACCGGGCCATCGCTGGTTGGGCCAGCAGGTCGGTCCCGATTCCCTGTGCCCCCAATGGCCGGATTGGCTGAGCGGGGCGGCCGAGCCCCGACCCCGCCCCTTCATAAGGAGAGGAAAGGGGGGGAACGTGTAAGTGCATCTAGTGCCCCTTAGTGATTTTGGTGTATTGAAGACTTATAGGTTAAGGAACTAATGTGTTTGTGAGTGTACACAGGTCTATAAGTCTATGAGGAGTTTGATATTTACAGAGAAAGTCGACCCCTAAAAATGAATTTCTTCGACTGAAGACTTTGATATTCTGAAGACTTTCTGAAGACTTTGAAAGTGAAGAAATTGGTGTGACCTTGAAGACTTGGTATTCATTTAAGGAACATGAAGCGTGAAGACTTTTGTTTTCGTAGTTTCGTTTTCTCTTTCTTGAGTCATAGGAAACACCGCATCGTTAAAGGGGTTGAGGAAATACTAAGGAAAAATTTCCATGTGATGCTCAACTCAAAATCCTACACCTACCAATCCCTTGAGTGAAGCCTTTGGAAATCTCATACTGATTCAGTCAATTTCTTGATGTGAGACGAAGTTCTTCCGGTCACGAGGAATTTGTTCTCGACCGAGGAGTTAGGAATTCGCGATCGGATTGCCTACGATGAGGAACATGATAGCCACGAGGAATTTGACATTCAAATTTCCGACCGTTCTTGTCTTCTTGGCGCTTTGTCCCAAAATATCTTATCCACCTAACGGTCATATCATTGAAGGGCATTTATGTCTTATCATGTCGGGCTGCTCCCTAGGCTATAAATAGCCGCCCCCCTACAACCACTAGCTGGTTGGCTGCTCCGAGAGAAACTTGACACTTGTCATTTGAGAGCAACCCATCCTCCGATGACTTTGAGCGAAAATCATCGAGTGAGGAAAAACCCAGAAACCAAACCCCTACAAACCCAAAGTGATTGGGCATCACTGAAGAGATTGATCCTGCGTGGATCTGACGCTTGTTACCTTTGAAGACTGTGCTTCTTCCAGACGGTTAGGCGTCATGGTCTAGAGCATCCAAGAGGAATTGTGGATCGCCGAGTGACCAAGTCTGTGAAGGTTTGGAAGTCGCCTGAAGACTTACCACGAGTGATTGGACGAGGTCTGTGTGACCTTAGTTCAAGGAGAATACGGTGAGGACTTGGTGTCCTGAGCTGCGTGCTCAGCGAGTGGGTGTCCGGGACTGTGTGTCCTCGAGTTTAAATACTCAGCCGCTCCAACCAGACGTACAACTGAGACAGCAGTTGGAACTGGTGTACCAAATCATTGTCTTCACCAACCTAACTGGTTCTATTTCCTCAACCCTTTCATTTCCTCATTATTGTGTTGAATGTTTGTTCATATCTGTATTTGAAGACTTTGACTGAAGACTTTCTCAATTTCCTCAGTTCAATTTCTTCAGGCTGTTTGTCTTCATCTTGTGCTATCATGTGTCTATGCTTTCTGTACTCTTTGTTTGTCTTCATTTCGTCATGATGACCATGCCCGCATTCTGTTATGCTTACTTCTGAGTACTTATTCCGCTGCAAGTAGTTCTTCGCTTAGGAATTTCCTCACCGGCAAATTCCTCAGTGAAGAATTCATAAAAATCGCCTATTCACCCCCCCTAGTCGATATAACGCACAATCAATTGGTATCAGAGCAAGGTACTCCCTTGTTCTGTGTGATTTTGGTTTAACCACCTGGAGTTTTAGTTATGTCGACCGCAGGTATGATCAAGGTCTCAGCAGGGTGTCCTACCTTTGATGGGATGGACTACCCCTACTGGAAGAACAAGATGCGAATGCATCTTGAAGCAATTGACAACGATCTCTGGTATGTTGTGGAAAATGGTGTTCCCTCAGTCACACCTTCTCTGAATGCTGCCGATGTGAAGAGATTCAATCAACTTGACTCTCAAGCGAAAAATATCATATGTGGTCATCTGAGCAAAGGACAATATGGAAGAGTGAGTGCTTTGGAAACTGCCAAGCTCATCTGGGACAGGCTGTCCAAGGTAAATGAAGGAGTCTCAACTCAGCGTGACTCTCGAGTTGATGTTCTTCGCAATCTCTTCAACCGCTTCAAAAGACTCGACAACGAAAATGTACAACAAACCTTCGATCGCCTCACTGACATCTCAAATGAGCTTCAAGCGCTTGGTGCCACTGACATCACTGACCATGAGGTGGTGAAGAAATTGTTGAGATCGGTTGATTCCTCATTTGATACTCTGGCACTGATGATACAAGAGCGTGCTGACTACAAGTCACTTGATCCAGTTGATATCCTCGAGAGGCTAAATACTCATGAGTTCCACCTTGCTGAAAAGAGAGATCTCTATGGTTCTAGCTAAGGAAAAACACGTGCCCTGAAGGACAAGGCTGTGTCTGAATCTGAGTGTGAAGACTCTGGTAGTAGCCTTGGAGATCCTAAAGAATTAGGCCAGGAGCTAGCACTGCTCGTGAAGAAATTCCAGAAGTTCTCAAGACGTGGTCGCTTTGGAAAATACTCAAGAAGCAGTGATTCCTCATCCAGTGACTATAAGAGAAGACTTTGCCACAAATGCAAGAAACCCGGTCACTACATCCAAGATTGTCCTCAGTGGGAAAAGGAATTAAAGAAGAAGAAACACAAGGATTACAGTTCTGATGACGCTAAGAAGAAGAAGAAGTCGTCGAAATCTTCATCATCAAAATCCTCAAAGCCCTCTTCTCACAAGAAAAGCAGCTCCAAAAAGGCTCGGGCATTCATTGGAAAGGAAATGGACTCTGAAGCTAAATATGAGGAACATGAGGAAGAGGAGGCTTCAGAAGAATCTGAGTCTGGTGTGGTGAGTCTAGCTCTTGCTACTGCTTTCGTCAGCAAGTCCATCTTCAACTCTTAAGAAAATGACCTCACCAACAAAGCTGATGAAGATAGTGATGACTACGCACCCACCTATTGCTTCATGGCAAAGGGTGCCAAGGTACTCAAATATACCTCCTCTGAATCTAGTGAAAATGAATCTGATGAAGATCTAAAGCCCAGTTACTCAAAACTTGCTAAGATTGCTGTAAAACAACAAAGGGCTTTTGAAAAGGTTCAAATAATGCTAGATAAGAGTGACCATATGTTAGGTGAAGAAATGGATCGCACTAAAGCCCTGACTGGAAATCTTCAGAGACTTCAGTCTAGGTTTGACAGCCTTCAAGGTCATCATAACTCTCTCTTGTCTGATCATGAGAAACTTTCTTATGAATTTCTTCAAAGAAAGCAAGATCTTGAGAAGCTAAGAGTGAGTTATGAAGATCTTCGAAGGAGCGCGATTCATTACTTGCTCAACAAATCAGCGCTTCTCGGGAAGAATTTGTTCCTCCATGCTTAAAGTGCATTGAGCGTGAATACGCTAATTCTTCACTGAATGTTCAAATGCTTCAACTGTTACAAATTCTTCACCTGCCTCTGCTATCACTAATTCCTCATCTGAGGACATTGCTAGTATCACTGACGATGCAGGGATGAAGGAATTGTACATGACAGGCATGTACAAAAAGCCTCAAAGGGCATCAGACTCTTTGTGATGTGCTTAAAAAGCAGATCCTCAACAGGAACCCTAGGAAAGAGGGTATTGCCTTTGAGAGGAAACTCAATCCTGATGAAACATATTGGAAGCCTGAGCAGTACCCCAAAACCTCATGGAGTTCTTTGCAAAGGGACCTCCGATTGATCCATCTAACTTATCCGGCTTTACATCTGAATCTCCTCATTCTTACGATGAGTCATTTGACTCAACTATAAACTGTTCAAAAATCACAATGGTGAAGTATTTGCTAGATATGTTGGCACTAAGCTGCAGGAACGGTTCCCCTATGAAGAACATCCGGGTTCCCAAGAAGTGCCTTGAAAGTCTTCGGTGAATGTCCTCATGACACCACACTGTGAAGAAAAGGAACCCCAGATCAAACTCTTCATATGGATCCAAGTCCTCATACGGACTAAATTCCTCACGTGGATCAAATTACTCAAAAGGATCAAAGTCCTCATATGATTATCATCGTGCTAACAACTCTGTTTCGCAGGGTAGAGCTAAGGGCTATGAATATGTGCATTATTCTTCAAACCAATATGTTCATAAGTCCTCGAAGAATTTCTCTCGCTTATTCATATGCTTACCCTAACCCCTCTTATGTGAAACGAAATGGTTTGGTCTCTATGCCACCATTCTCATATGGTGCTCGCATGAGTGATGAACTCTTTGCCACCCCTTCAGATGTGGGTGGTGAAGAAAAAGAACTAACCTCTTCTGAGGGTCAGGTCTCGGCACGTGCTTTAAGCGTCTGAAGAATTTCTTTGGGGGCGACAAAATGCCCGAAAGGATGCAGGCTAATCATGATGAAATGAACTTTCATTTCACACGTCCTCATCTTGCTTATACATTATCTTTGTCGATGAAATTCATCGATGAACTTGATATCATATTCTTCACTCATGAAGTATATGAGATCGTAAGTTGCACTAATTCATCTGCAGGATGATCAACCCAAAGCCACCGAGTGGGTTCTCGATAGTGGATGTACAAATCACATGATTTGGTGACAAGAATCTATTGATGGATGCTCCCTTATCACCGTCACATCTGAAGCATATCATCTTTCTTGACAAAGGCAAAAGTCAGGTATTGGGTCTTGGTAAGGTTGCGATCTCTAAGGACATACACGGACAAAGTCATGCTTGTCGAGTCCTTAGGATACAACCTCATGTCTATCTCAATGCTTTGTGATCTTGATATGGTTGTTATCTTTGGCAAGTATCGTTGTGTTGTGATTATGGAAGCTGACAATTCCAAAGTCTTCGAAGGCTTTAGGACAGGAGACTTGTATATTGTTGATTTCTCTACAGGACCACAACCAGCCGTGTGTTTACTTGCAAAAGCTTCAGAAGGCTGGCTATGGCATCGGCGACTTGGTCACGCAGGCATGAAGAATTTACTGCACGCTTGGAAAGAAGAAGCATGTCATTGGCATTGAGAATGTCAAATTCCTCAAGGATCACTTGTGCGGAACTGTGAAGCTGGAAAAATGACCAAGGCCAAGCATCCAACGAAGACTATCATGACCACTACTCGTCCCTTGAATTGCTTCACATGGACCTCTTTGGTCCTAATCATTACTCATTGTCACTAATGACGCATCTCTATATGGCTTTGTTATTATTGATGATTACTCTCGTTACACATGGGTACACATTGTTACTTACAAAAATGAAGTGCAGGAAGTCTTCAAACGATTTTCCTCGAGGGCTTCAACTAACTTTGGTGTGAAGATCAGACACATCAGGACTGACAATGGAACTGAGTTCAGGAATTCTGGTCTTGATGCCTATCTTGATGAACTTGGTATTACTAATGAGTTATCTGCTCCCTATACTCCTCAACAAAATGGCGTCGTGGAGCGCAAGAACAGAACTCTTGTTGAGATGGCTCGCACTATGCTTGATGAATACAAAACGCCTAGTCGTTTTTGGATTGATGCAATTGATCTGCGTGCCACATCATCAACAGTATATCTTCACAAATTCTTCAAGAAGACTGCCTATGAACTCCTCAACGACAAGAAACCCAATGTGAGTAATTTCAAAGTCTTCGGTGCTAAATGCTGGATAAGAGATCCTCATCACAATGATAAATTTGCACTGAAAGCACAAGAAGGTTTTATGATTGTTTACGGAAAGGACTCTCAAACCAACAGAGTCTTCAACATCGCTCTTCACAAGATTGTTGACCTTTGTAGATGTGCGGTTCGATGAAACTAATGGCTCGCAAAGAGAGCACCTACCTTCTGTGTTAGATGAACCAGCTCCTGAGGAATCTATCAAGTTCAAGGCAACTGAGGATGTCATTCCTACTGAAGAATCTGCTGAAGAATTCATTCCTGTACGCGAAGAACGTCGAGCTGATGCACCTGAAGATAATGCTGAAGACAATGGTGTTGAGGAAAATGATCAAATTCCTCGACGACAACCAGCTCATCCTCGCGTTGCAAAAGAAGTACAAGTTGACAAGATCATCGATGACATTGAAGCGCCAGGTCCTCTCACACGCTCAAAAGCTTCACATTTATCTAACTTTTGTGGGCACTATGCTTTTGTCTCTATCACAGAGCCCACTAAGGTAGATGAAGCATTTCGGAGCCCGAGTGGATTCAGGCCATGCAAGAAGAATTACATCAGTTCGAGCTCAACAATGTCTGGGAACTGGTCAAACATCTAGATCCTCGCAAGCATAATATCATTGCCACAAAGTGGATCTACCGCAACAAGCAAGATGAAAATGGCCTTGTGGCGAGGAATAAGGCACGACTTGTAGCTCAAGGCTACACACAGGTTGAAGGAATTGATTTCGATGAAACTTTTGCACCTGTTGCTAGACTTGAGTCTATTCGCATATTACTCGCCTATGCTAACCATCATAATATCACTTTATATCAAATGGATGTGAAAAGTGCATTCCTCAATGGTAAGCTTGAGGAAGAATTATATGTTGCTCAACCCCCAGGTTTTGAAGATCCAAAGAATCCTGACAAAGTCTTCAGACTCAACAAGGCCCTCTATGGTCTCAAACAAGCCCCACGGGTGTGGTATGATACATTGAAGGAATTCTTCGTGAAGAATGGCTTCACACCCGGTTCACTCGACCCTATTCTCTTTACTAAATCATATGATGGTGAACTGGTTGTGTGCCAAATATATGTTGATGATATTATCTTTGGCTGTACTGACCAACGTTATAGTGATGAATTTGCCTATATGATGAGTGAAGAATATCAAATGTCTATGATGGGAGAGTTGAAATTCTTCTTAGGTCTTCAAATTAAATCAACAACACAATGGCATATTCATATCTCAGGAGAAATACCTCAAAGATGTCACGAAGAAATTCGCTATGCAAGATTGCAAAGGCGTCAAAATTCCTATGCCCACAAATGGCCATCTATGCAATCGATGAAAATGGTATTGACTTGATCACAAGGTATACCGCTCCATGATTGGTTCTCTATTGTACTTATGTGCATCTAGGCCAGATATAATGCTTAGTGTTTGCATGTGTGCCCGATTTCAAGCTACATCGAAGGAATCACACCATAAGGCTGTGAAGCATATTCTTGATATCTAGCTCACACACCAACACTAGGATTATGGTACCCCAAGGGCTCTACTTTTGATCTCATTGGATATTACGACTCGACTATCTTTGGTGATCGTGTGGACCGCATAAGTCAACATCTGGTACTTGTAATTTCCTCGGACGATCTTTAGTCTGTTGGTCCTCGAAGAAACAGAACTGCGTATCACTGTCTACTGCGGAAGCTGAATACATTGCTGATGGCTCGTGTTGTGCTCAATTGTTGTGGATGAAGCAAACTCTCAAGGACTATGGCATCAACATGAAGAATGTGCCTCTCTACTGTGACAATGAGAGTGCCATCAATATTGCTCACAACCCAGTTCAGCACTCGAAGACAAAGCACATTCAAATTCGTCATCATTTTCTTCGTGATCATGTGTTGAAGGGCGACATCTCCATCGAGCATGTGAAGACTGAAGAACATCTAGCCGATATCTTCACTAAGCCCTTGGATGAGAAGAGATTTAGCAAGTTGCGGTGTGAGCTAAATATCTTAGAATCTTTGAATGTTCTTTGAAAAGGACACATATCCTGACACTTATGCAAAATTGTGACTTAGATGTGCAACACATGAAGAAACGTTTTTCTTCAATCAATGAAGAATAACTCTCTAAGTGTGAAGAAATTAATGAAGAATTTGATTCTCAGAACCCTACGACAATTATGCGCGGTGTCTGAAATCATCATTCTTATCTGGTGGGTCACGCCACCACCAAAGTTGAAAATCTTCAATTTGAGTTTTTCCTCAGTTTCGAAATTCTTCAGTTTTTCAAATTCTTCAACTTTGCAAAATCTTCACTATTTCCGTCGTTTTTCTTCATTAGCTATATATATGTGAGTTTATGTCCTCTACAGCATTTACTTATGGCTAATTCTTCAAGTTGTTTTTCTGCTAAGTGAATGTGATCGGACCCTTCCCCCTCTATGTTGTACTCAACCCAGTCTATTCACAAATTCTTCATGTGCGTTCTATTTGAAACTCGTTCAAAATCTTCACCGAGTCCTTGTCAATTTGAAGAAATTGCGACGGAACTTTAAAACTGATCTTATCCAAACTTTCGGTTTTGCCGCTCAAACCGTTCCGCATCCGCGATGCATTATTTTACTCACCCACGATCAGACCACGATCTCCACTACACAAGACGTGGGTGACACATGTCGTGAGAAGGAGAATGGTCAGGGGCATGTTCGTCCTAAAACTTAGGGCGAACAGTTTTTCACTGCCTCTATCAAGACCCCTCTCCTCATCCTCACTTCTTTTACTCCGCTCGATCTCTCTCTCCCGCTCGAGCTCCTCAAACCCTAGCGCCGCCGCTACTCCATCATCGCCGGTGAGGAAGAGCTTCACTGCCTCGACCTCGTCGCCGTCGTACTCGCGCCGCTTACGGAAATCGTCACTCCGCCGCCGCCGTAGCTGTCTTCCTCCGCCGAGTTAGGGCGTGGAAGATCTGAACAGACAAGCGTCACATCTACAACACCCAGTTCGTCATGTTCTTTATTTAGGGTAATTAAAAGTTACTTTTACTGCCCTCGTTGATCCAAATTTTACACTACAAAGTCTTCAAAGGTGTTTTATCCTTCAAATCCTCACACACTAACACCTCACTAGTTATATGCTCTTGATTCGTTTCTCTAAGCAATCATTTTCTTCAAGATTCCTCAATTGTGTGGATCCTCGATCTGTACAACTCTGGAACCTAAGACAAAGAACGCTTAGTGAAATTCTTCAAGGCTCATCTGGTCAAAATCCTCAAAACTTGTTCTTTTTGAAAAACCTTACGAGAAGCATATGACCTCTCCAAATTCCTCGCAACTATACTCTGTTCACAGGTACTCATGTCCATTCTTTGAATCACTAGGTTCTCATCAACTTAACTCATTTGCACCGTTCCTCGAAGAAAAGTTGCATACTTCTTGAGAGAATTTGTTTGTTCAAATTCCTCGGTGAAGAATATGGCAGAAGGAAAGAAGCCACAGAAAGGAGGAAAGAGGCCTGAGGTCATGACCGCGTTTGAAATCCCTGAGGAAATATATGCTGATTATTGCACACCTGATGAAGCCAAGTTCGGCAAAGAAAACAAAAATTAGCGCAAGGTGCGCATTCAAAGGATTGCACGGAGATGGGCAAGGGAATGGAGGGAGTACAGATATGTAACTCCAAAGTACATGAAGAAATTCAGACTTTGAATCCTCCATGCCCAAGAGCTCCATTGGCACTGGTCAAGAAGCTGACCCCACCAGCATCAAGCGTGGTGAGGACTTTCCTGAAGAATGGGCCAAGCGCCAAGCCAAATTGGCAAGACAAGCCAACGAGGCGGTGAGGAAATTCAATGAGGACTCTGCTACTGCTGCTGCCACTGAGGCCTCTGTCAAGCCAAGAAAATCTATGGCAAAGAAGCCCGCACGCAAGCCAAGTGCTTCACCAACAGTGCCCTCACGGCCAAGTTTCTCAGCAGTGCCCTCACGGCCAATTCCTCATGCTGCCCCTGCTCCTCCAAAATCCTCAGCTCCTTCAAAGTCCTCGTGAGGTCCTCCCAAGTCCTCGGCAGTTCGACAAAGTCCTCGGCACTGTGCATCTGGCCACGTGCCAAAGGACTGCAGGCTTCTCCATTGCATCTGGTGTTTCAGCAAGTTCCTCAGCTGCACCAAAGTCTTCATCTGGCCCGACTCTGCTGAAGACTAAGGCCACAACTGGACGAGGTCCTCGGCCTAGACCCAAGAAGAAACAGGTCGCCTTCCAAGAGCCACCTGAAAATGATGAGGCTGATGATGATGAACTTGCGGAAATCATCAGAGACCGCCAAGAAAGGGCCGCTAGAGCCAAAGGCACATCTGTGCCGCTGCTGTTGGATCCGAGGAAAATCCTCGATTACATTGATCTCTAGCACAAGGATCCAAACACCCCTATGCCTGATTTTCATCGACCCACTGGACAAAGTCACATCTTGACCCATTTCATCAGAAGAGAAATGGAAGTTTGAAAAGGCAAAAGAGATCAAGAAAGCTCAATACGAAAGGAGAAGTTCACGAAGAAAAAGCGTTGTCGTAATGACACCCGAGTAACTTCTCAAGGTCCAAAATGAAATCCAAGCCCTCAGCAAAAACTTCGATGCGTATTATGCTGATTGGCAAGGAGCCAAAGTCAGATTCGTCAACCTGACGAAGAAATTCACCAATGTTGCTGCCCCAACGCAACATGAAATTCCTCAGGCTGGAGCCTCAGCCCAGCAGACTGAAGAACATGCCAGCACCGCTGATGAAGTTCAGGCTGCTGAAGAAAATGCTAGTTCCAGGGCTGATGATCCCATTCCAGCCGCTGAAGAAATTGCCAGGGCATCCACTAGTGGTGCGCCTGAAGAAACTGAACAAGTCAGGGCAACTGCATCAGTTGTGCCTGAGGAAAATCAACCAGATTCCTCAGCTCCTCCTGTGCCAACACCAACTCCAATTCTTCCATCTGCCTCTGATGTGAAGAAGTCCAAGGCTGCAGAACGAGCTGCAGTGAAGAAACGGAAAGCATGTCATTGCGTCAAATTCTTCGGCTGCGAAGAAAATGAAGCCAATGACCAGCTCCTTTGAAAATCCTATTGATGTTGTTCCAATTTCCTCAATTCCATCAAAGGACCTTGTTCCTTTTGATGAAGATTATGTAATCCCAAGTGGATCTGATGAAGAAAATCATTCTGCTGGTTCGTCAGAGCAGATTGATGAAGAAATTAAAGTGGAAGCAATCCCTTCAACCCCAATCATTTCCTCGCCTATGCCTCAGTTCACAGCTGAAGAGGCCGGTGTTGAGGAAATTGAAGAAGATGTGGATATTGGAAGCACAACGCTTGGTGATGAGCGATGACTTTTGGGAAAGTCGGCATCCAAATTCTCCACTCTTCACCCCAATCCAACAGATACCTCGGTCCCTGCTCCAACAGTTCAAATGGGCTCTGAAGAAACTCATCCCACTTCATACATCCATGAAGGAATTCCAGCCACTAGTCTTGATGAACTTCTGCTTCGATCCTCGACCGCACTTTGTTGAGGAACAAGAAATACCTCGGCTGAAGAACACGAGATTGCGATTCCAGAGGTCGTGATGCAACTCAATCGACACTCCTTTGCCAAAGCCAAAGAATCCCTTCTCAACAAAGCAAAAGTTCAAGGCTGAAGACTTCTTAGTGAGCACGTATTCTTCGCGATTACAATCCATATGATTACGCTCGCATAAGGAAGAGGCGTTTACGGACTGCCGGTCAAGCCAATTTCTATTCCTCGGTGCTCTTCAACAAAGACAAAGTCTTCGATCATGCACATATTCCTCATGTGGACATGGAGTCTCTGCCCGAGCTTTGAGCCAGTCCTCGGTGTTCTTCACGACGCAGGACTTCTAAATTTCTGCTGCGATATACGTGATTGGAATGAAGAACTCATTCTTCAATTCTATGCAACGCTGCACATCACCGGAGACGCCAAGACGTGAACTCATGGGTATTAGACTGGATGTCTAAAATGCTCACTACAAGGCACCAAAGCTGAATTGCTTCGTGCTCTACCACTCAGTCCTCCACTTGATGGTGCTCGTTGTATCTACAACGAACCTGAACTTTCAAATCACTATATGCAAGTGCTGATGAAGCCTTTCAAGCCAAGGCAGGCCCCAAGAACCAAATTCCTCATCAAGGAATTATTTTATGAGCCTCGGACTGTCTATCGGATTCTGACGAAGACAATGAGTCCTATCAAAGGCCACGACTCAAATGATGAAGAAGTCGTTGGCATCATGAAGAATATGCTTTTCAATATCATTCATGGCGTTCCCGTCAACTTCCATGATTTCTTCATGAGGACTCGGCAAACATTGCTATGTCACCATTTGAGCTGAAGCCTTATGCGCCTTGGATAATGAGATTCATCGGGACAAGGTCTTCACTCAATTACAAGGCTGATACTACGAACCACTGCAGCTACTTGCCCCGATTGAAGTCCTCAAGCGGACATTTACCTCGGTGATGACAAGGGCAAGGCTACTGCTGTGATCGATGAAGGCATTCGTCCATTGGATGGACAGTTTAGCAAAGCAGCATCCTACTCCACCAATGATGACTACGCCACACATGACTACGCCAAAATACCTCGGTCCAAGCAAAGTCCTCAAGCCACGGCACCGGGGTGATGATCGATCATGAAGTTACTCCTCGGTCTTCATCGGAAGGTTGATCGCCAATCATAAATGGGTCAAGCGTCGGTTTGGTTCAATTCTTCACAACATGACCTCAACACACAATGCGGTGAAGAAAAACCACTACTACCTCCATGAAACCTTCAAACGCACTGGGTTGTTCTTTCTAATGTCTGTTGTGAGAAGAAGCGGCGACAATGGGACTCAAGGAAGAATTTGACTGGTCTGTACCTCCTCCGAAGAAATACAAGAAGGTCAAAGTTCCTTCCTTGGTGGCTAGCTCCTATTCTTCATCGCGCGACACTGATGAATATGAAGACTTGGACGACACTGCGGCAGGCCCTACTACGACAACCGACCCCAACAACGTTGGCGCTCCTTCTTCAACTTGAAATTCTTCAGGGGCGTTAGTCCTCAGTTTCGATCCTTTTGGTCATTCGATGACAAAGGGGGAGAAATTTGAGTTAGTCTTCAAGCGGGTCTATTATATGGGCAATTTTTTTGTTAAGTTACAACTCTCATTCTTCTGAAACTTTTATTGGATCGAGTTGTAATATTAAACCCGATGGTGCTTTGATACTTTTGATGCCTTTGTGCTCTGGCACTATGCTCTGATACTTTTGATGCACTGAGCTCTGATTCTCTTGAGCTCTGATACTCTTGATGCGTTATTTTGCATGCTTGTTCCTCATTAATGTTATCGCATGCATGCTGAATTACATCAAGCACCATATTTCATCATGCATTTCAAATTCTTCATATTATATGTCAAATGCATGTATGAATTACACGATATAGGGGGAGATCTCCATGATTCAACTCTTCAAATGTGCAATGCCTCAAAAGCAAAATTCCTCACTATGCACATCTTCAGGGGGAATTCTTCTATATCTTGCAATCAAATTCCTCAATATCAGTATTTACACTTCATATGTTTATCCCCATTGAAAACTTAACCTATATTGTCATCAATCACCAAAAGGGGAGATTGTAAGTGCATCTTGTGCCCTTAGTGATTTTGGTGTATTGAAGACTTATAGGTTAAGGAACTAATGTGTTTGTGAGTGTACACAGGTCTATAAGTCTATGAGGAGTTTGATATATACAGAGAAAGTCGACCCCTAAAATGAAGGTCTTATTTGAAGACTTTGATATTCTGAAGACTTTCTGAAGACTTTGAAAGTGAAGAAATTGGTGTGACCTTGAAGACTTGGTATTCATTTAAGGAACATGAAGCGTGAAGACTTTTGTTTTCGTAGTTTCGTTTTTATCTTTCTTGATTCATAGGAAACACCGTACTGTTAAAGGGGTCGAGGAAATACTAAGGAAAAATTTCCATGTGATGCTCAACTCAAAATCCTACACCTACCAATCCCTTCGAGTGAAGCCTTTGGAAATCTCATACTGATTCAGTCAATTTCTTCAAAGGATGAGACTAAGTTCTTACGGTCATTGAGGAATTTGTTCTAAGCGAGGAGTTAGGAATTCGCCCGGTGGATTGCCTACAGTGAGGAACATGATAGCCACGAGGAATTTGACATTCAAATTTCCGAGATTCTTGTCTTCTTGGCCACCTGTCCCAAAATATCTTATCCACCTAACGGTCATATCATTGAAGGGCATTTATGTCTTATCATGTCGGGCTGCTCCCTAGGCTATAAATAGCCGCCCCCTACAACCACTAGCTGGTTGGCTGCTCCGAGAGAAACTTGACACTTGTTATTTGAGAGCAACCCATCCTCCGAGGGACTTTGAGCGAAAATCATCGAGTGAGGAAAAACCCGTAAACCAAACCCTACAAACCCAAAGTGATTGAGCATCATCAAGAGATTGATCCTGCGTGGATCCGACGCTTGTTACCTTTGAAGACTGTGCTTCTTCCAGACGGTTAGGCGTCATGGTCTAGAGCATCCAAGAGGAATTGTGGATCGCCGAGTGACCAAGTCTGTGAAGGTTTGGAAGTCGACTGAAGACTTACAACGAGTGATTGGACGAGGTCTGTGTGACCTTAGTTCAAGGAGAATACGGTGAGGACTTGGTGTCCTCAGCTGCGTGCTCAGCGACTGGGTGTCCGGGACTGTGTGTCCTCGAGTTTAAATACACAGCCGCTCCAACCAGACATACAACTGAGACAGCAGTTGGAACTGGTCTACCAAATCATTGTCTTCACCAACCTAACTGGTTCTATTTCCTCAACCCTTTCATTTCCTCATTATTGTGTTGAGTGTTTGTTCATATCTGTATTTGAAGACTTTGACTGAAGACTTTCTCAATTTCCTCAGTTCAATTTCTTCAGGCTGTTTGTCTTCATCTTGTGCTATCTTGTGTCTACGCTTTCTGTACTCTTTGTTTGTCTTCATTTCATCATGATGACCATGCCCGCATTCTGTTATGCTTACTTCTGAGTAGTTATTCCGCTGCAAGTAGTTCTTCGCTTAGGAATTTCCTCACCGGCAAATTCCTCAGTGAAGAATTCATAAAAATTGCCTATTCACCCCCCCCCCCTCTAGTCGATATAACGCACTTCCAGAATGGCACTCCGCACTCTGCTATCTTCTATCTCCTCCTGCTTCTGCTTCTTCCTCTCATCTGCCATTGAGAGGGGGAACCCCGGTCCCCCGACGGTGGCGGCGAGGGTCGCCGCTCAACAGCGCGTCCCTCCTCCTCCTAAGCCCACGGTGGCGGAGCCGGCCGCGAGGGGAAGGGGGAAGGGGCGAGGCCATGGGAGAGGTCGTGGCAGAGGTTGTGGTGCCCAGGGAAAAGGAGGACGGGGCGGCGCGCCGGCCTCGCCCCCGCCAATTATGCATTTCCCGATGGAGGGAAGCGTTGGAGACCAACCTCGCAAGTTCTTCATCAGGCTGCGTCCGCCTCCACGTCGCTGTCTTCGCCTTCCCGCCCCGTTTGCTCAGGAGATGGAGCATGACCCGCCCCAGAACCTCAGATTGCACATGAGGGTTGTGGGAATGGGGGCATGCAGGTCAACGTCGACTTCCCGGCTCATCAGGTCATGTACCTCCGCCGTGGATGGAAGACGTTCCCTCGCATCCACAGCCTGACGGCGGGGATCGTCCTCTACTTCAAATTAATGGAGGACGGCCTTGTCTCCGTCAAGGTCTTCGGGGATCTTGGAACTTGCCTGAAGTGTTGCGTGGGGAGCTCCTCTGATGGAGATTCCGATGATGGAAGCTCTTCCTCGAGCGAAAGTGATGAGGACGATAGTGGGGCAGATGACGGGGACGAGTCCGACTAGGCGTCGGGCCCCCCGCGCCTGGGCGGGTGCGGCAGCAGCAGCATCTGCACCTGGCCGCTCCTCCGGTGGAGCTTTGTCGGGGGAGGGTCCAGCTCCTTGAACTTCTTGGGGCCGTCTTCTTGGGTGGCTGGCGGCGGGGGGCTGTGGAAGAGGAAGAGGGTGGGTGGCAAGGCCGTCAACTCGGAGTACGCGGACACCGACGCCTTCGTCGCATGTTCGGCGACCTGCTGCCTCGTCTTCCAGCTCCTTTCCCGGCACCGTCATCACCGGCCCATCCGTGGGCGGCCACTGAGGTGTTCTCTTGGTGCTTTCTGCTGCTCATAGTTTGCCTAGGCGCCCCTTTTGCCCTTTCGCCTCCTTGACCTGCCTCTTGAGGAGAGGGACAAGAAAGGGATCACGGGCATCTCATCTCTTTTTTTAATCTGTAAGCCTTTGGGCCTTGTTAAATTTAAAGCTTGTAATCCCCCTTGTTCATGTTTTTCTTTCCGTACGAACTGTAACTGTATGGGACGTTTTTAACGAAAAGGGGTGCTTGATGTGTTCTTCGTGCATGAGCGAGGCCCATGCCAAGGATGAATCCTTGTTATTTTCATAATAAACGTCATCGCCCGGCAACAGGCCTTGCTGTTTCTCTTCTTCGGTCGACCGTCCTCGCGCTTTTGGCGGAGGCAGGGGCATGGTAGAGTTAGGCTCCTTGTTCATCTCTTTGCCACCGCAGCTACTACCAAATTCCGACCCAGGAAGTAATTCTCGGGTACAGGGAAAAAAGGAGTACGATGGTTTTAAGACATAAACGAGGCTTCACAAGTACCAGTTCCATACGGAAACGTACATCAAGGGGATGGAAAACTTATCTGAATCTGCAGCCCCTAGCAACCTTGGCTCGCCGTGGTTGGATCCTTACATCTTCAGCCCCTGGCAGCCTTGCCTTGCCGGGGTCAGAGCGTCAGTTTGTTCTCCTTTTCCCAAGTGGCTCAGCAGAAGTGCCCTGCGAACCAAAGAAAACAGAAAAGATGCACAACCGACCTCTAGGCTAGGGTTAGTCGCCGCTAAGCACTATCAACCCTAACCGAGGAAAGACACAACCTAGCATGCATGCTATAACTTAGGGCGCGGTAACCGTTTATTTATGCTCGTGGTCTGCATACCGGCTTTGTACAGAGGGTTACATGCCTTGCCGGCAAAGCTTGTACAAAAGGTGGCTTGCCGGGGGGCCCGGCAAGCCGCGCCTTATGGGTAAAACTTGCGAAGATGCTCGATGTTCCAGGAATTACTCACTGGGACAGCATCTTCGGTCTCCAGGCGGACTGCGCCGGGCCTGGTGACTCGTATTACCCAATAAGGGCCTTCCCACTTTGGCATCAACTTGTTGGTATTCTTGGTCGACTGAACACACCGAAGAACAAGGTTGCCTTCCTCAAAGCTTCAGGCATGAACCTTGCGGCTATGGTAGCGGCGCAAGGCTTCTTTGGTAGCGTCTTTGCTCTCCTGATCGCCGCGAAGACGATCTTCCTCAAGGAGCGTTGTGTCATCTTGCCACAACTGCTCTTGCTCAAGCTCATCATAAGAGAGCACTCGAGGTGAGCCGTATATGAGTTCCGTGGGGAGAACTGCCTCTGCCCCATATACTAGGGCAAAGGGTGTCTGACCGGTGGCTCGATTTGGCGTCGTCCTGATTGACCAAAGAACTGTCGGTAACTCATCAATCCAGCGCCTTCCGCTCTTGTGCAGCCTGTCAAAGGTCTTCGTTCTCAGGCCTCACAACACTTCAGCGTTCGCCCTCTCTGCTTGGCGTTGCTCCGGGGGTGTGCCACGGAAGCAAAACAGACCTTGCTTCCGAGGTCGTGAACATACTGCATGAAGGTGTGGCTTGTGAACTGCGTGCCATTGTCGGCGATAATTCTGCTTGGCACACCGAAGCGGCAGACTAGTCCCTTGAAGAACTTGACGGCTGACTGTGCTGTCACCTTTCTCACTGCTTCCACTTCCGGCCACTTCGTGAACTTGTCGATCGCAACATACAAGTACTCAAAGCCCCTGACAACATGGGGGAAGGGGCCCAGTATATCGAGCCCCCAGACCGAGAATGGCCAGGAGAGAGGGATTGTTTGAAGGGCTTGAGCTGGTTGATGAAGCTTCTTTGAATGGAACTGGCACGCTTCACACTTGGTTACTAGTGTCGTTGCATCCTGGAGGGTGGTGGCCAGAAGAAACCTAGCCGGAACGCCTTGCCGGCAAATGCCCTCGACCCTATGTGGGAGCCACATATGCCTCCATGTATCTCCGCCAACAGCTCCAGTCCTTCCTCCCGGGGGATGCACTTCAATTTCACACCGTTCGGCCTTCTCCTGTACAGGACGTCATCGACGAACTGGTACAAGGCAGACCGACGGGCTACTTTTTCCGCTTCTTCCTGCTCCTCAGGAAGCTCCCCTGTTTGGAGGAATCGGACGGTATGCTGGGCCCATGCCGGAGCCTGGGGTTCGACAACAAGGACCAAAGGCATCTCTTCTGCCATGGGAGCGATTGTCTCCACGTCCAGGGCTTGACGCCCTGCCGGAGCTAGTTGCTCTTTGGCAGGCTCAGTGTGCACGGCAACATCCTTGCCGGCAGCCCCAGGGGGCTCGGTGGGAAAGTACTTGCCGAGACCTGATTTCCTCTGTTTGTTCTCCCCCGTTAACGGTTCGACGGATGGCTGAGTTAACCGGAGCAAAAAGGTACCTGGTTCCACAGGTAGCTTGAATGCAGCACGCTTCGACAGGTAATCGGCGATGTCATTCTCCGCTCGGGGAACGTGCTCCGCTTGGATACCGTCAAAGCGCACCTCCAGCTGCCTCACTTCATCTACATAGGCCTCCATCAATGGGCTCTGGTAATCCTTGATGACTTGTCTGACGACAAGCTGCGAGTCACCCCTGACGATGAGCTTCTTCACCCCGAGGTCTGCCACGATCCTGATACCGGCAAGCATCCCCTCGTACTCAGTAGTGTTGTTTGTATACATCTCCCTGGGGAAGTGCATCTGGATCACGTACTTGAGGTGCTCTCTGGTGGGCACGGCAAGCAGCACACCGGCACCGGCGCCTTGCAGCGAGAAAGCCCCATCAAAGTACATGATCGATCGGTCCGCTTCCTGCCGGGAGAAGCGATCTCTGGATTTCTTCGTCGGGCGTTGAGGTCCATTCTGCAATGAACTTCGCCAAGACTCTGCTCTGGATTGTCGAGGTACTTTCAAACTTCAACCCAAAGCTCGACAACTCCAGGGCCCATTCCACAATCCTTCTGGTCGCATCTGGGTTATGCAGTATCCATTGTAATGGGAGGCGGGTGATGACAGTGATCTCGTGGGCTTGGAAGTAATGACGCAGCTTCCTCGAGGCCATAAGGAGGCCGAAGAGAAATTTCTGCACACCGGAGTACCTCGACCTAGCCCCTGCAAGAGGGAGCTGACGAAGTAAATCGGGTGCTGCATCATCTTCTTCTTGTGCACCACCTCACTCGACTGCGCGTGCAGTGCCTTGGTGGCATCAGACTCTGCTGGGGGCCTCGCCTTGCCGGCACCAGGCCCTGCCGGGGGAATCTTTGGCTTGCCATCCGCTGGTTCTGTCGTCGCCACTGCCTCCTCGTCAACCTCCCTCTGCGCCACCAGTGCAGCGCTGACCACTTGATTCATCGCCACCAGATACAGCAGCAACGGCTCTTGTGGTTTAGGCGCAACCAGTATTGGCGTGGAGGAAAGGTATTTCTTCAGATCCTGCAATGCTGCCTCGGCTTCTGCGTTCCACTCCATTGGGCCTGCCTTCTTCAAGATTTGGAAAAAAGGAAGGGTGCGCTCGGCGGACTTGGAGATGAATCGACTCATAGCGGCGACGCAGCCGGTGAGCCGACGCACATCCTTGATCCGCTTGGGTGCCTCAATCTGCTCAATAGCCTTGATTTTGTCAGGGTTTGCCTCGATCCCGCGCTGCGACACAAAGAATCTGAGAAGCTTGCTGGATGGAACGCCGAAGGCACACTTCTCAGGTTTCAGCTTAAGGTTGATCTTGTGCGGGTTGGCAAATGTCTCTTCCAGATCTTGCACAAGAGTTGCCCCGTCCTTGGTTTTGACCACTATGTCATCCATGTACGCTTCCATAATTCTATCGAGCTGGGGTTCAAAACCAATTTGGACTCCTCTTGCAAACGTCGAGCCAGCACTGTTCAACCCGAAAGGCATCCGTAACAAGCAATACGTACCACATGGGGTGATGAATGTTGTCTTCTCTTCATCCTCTCTTGTCATGAAGATTTGGTGGTAGCCCGAGTAGGCATCGAGGAATGACAACAGATCACACCCGGCCGTGGAGTCAACAATCTGGTCGATGCGCAGCAACAGGAAGGGGTCCTTAGGACACGCCTTGTTGATATCTGTGTAGTCAATACACGGCCTCCACTTCCCATTTGCCTTGCATACCACTACCGGATTGGCCAACCACGTCGGGTGGAGCACTCCTCTCACAAAACCTGCTGCTTCCAACTTCCTGATCTCCTCTGTGATGAACTCCTGCCTCTCCAGAGCCTGCTTTCTGACCTTCTGCTTGACGGGCCGCGCATGAGGGCAGACAGCTAGGTGGTGCTCAATCACCTCCCTGGGAACACTGGGGATGTCGGATGCTTGCCATGCAAACACGTCGACATTCGCCCGCAGGAAGGTGACGAGCGCGCCTTCCTATTTGCTGTCGAGGGTGGAGCCTATGGTGAAGGCCCCTCCCGTGCCATCCTCCCTGACGGACACCTTCTTGGTCTGCGGTGGCTCGGCTCTGGATTTCTTGCTCTTGCCGGTAGGGCTCTCAGGCACGTCCTCGACGGTAGTGCAACACCCCGAGGAGGTGTGCTTGCCGGAGTGGGTGCGAGAGGTCTTGCCGGGCTTCTCCTTCCCTCCTGGGCCTTCAGTGGCAGGAGCAAGTGCCTTGACGGCAGCTGCTGCAACTGCTTCCCAGTAGAGTTGGTCGGCACAAATCAGCGCGTCCTTCTTGTCGGAAGGGACGGAGATGATGGTCAACGGCCCGGGCATCTTTAGCATGTTGTAGGCGTAGTGTGACGCCGCCATGAACTTGGCTAGTACCGGGCGGCCGAGGATCCCGTTCTAGGGCAAAGGGATCTCGGCCACGTCGAAGATGATCCTCTCCGTCCTGTAGTTCAACTCTCCTCCAAACGTCACGGGCAGTGTGACCTTCCCCTTCGGCCGGCTCCTCCCCGGGTTGACCCCTTGAAACGTGCCCATTTCCTCGAGGTCTCCATCAGGAATTTGCAGCCTTTTGATCACGACAGGCGAGTCAAATTCAGGCCGGCCCCGCTGTCGACCAACATCTTGTTCACCTTGAGGTTGCGTATCATTGGTGAGACCAACAATGGAAAACACCCGACCGCGGTTGTGCGGTCAGGGTGGTCCTCGGCGTCAGAGATGAGGGGCGTGCTGGACCACTTCAGCGGCTTCTGAGCATCGAACAACGGCTCCGCTGCTGTAATCTCACGCGCCCACTGCTTGAGCTGGCGGTGAGAAGTTTGCAGCGAGGCGCCACCGTCAACGCACATGGCCTGCGTAGCCTTCTGGAACTCTTGCTCACCGGACTCGTCGTCCTCGTCGTGATCATCGTCTTCTTGCTTCTTGTCACGGCCCCGGGCGGGCCTCTCTTGCTGGTTGTCCTTGCCGGGGCGGCTTCCTTGGCCGCCACGCTTCTTGCCGGATCCCTCGACACTGTCCTAACCTTTCTCCTTGTCCCTCCTCTCATACTCGGCCTTTTGCTTTTCAGCAAGCAGCTTGACTAGCCAGCAGTTCTGGAGGTCGTGGCCCTTGGTGCGGTGGATCTTGAAGTACTGCTTGCCAGAGCCCCCTGGCTTGTCGGCAGCTGCTAAGGCCCGGCAGGCGGCGCACTCGGCAATCTCCTCGCCGGGGTCGTCTGCCTTGACCTTCTTGGCAGCGCCGGTGTCGTCAGATCCTTCAACGGCAAGTACGGCCTTGCCCTTGCGTTTCCTGTTGCGACGCCGGCCCTTCTTCGTCGGGGCGGCGACGTCTTCATCGGTAGAGTCGGTTTCCGCGCTAGCATCTTCGCCAGGGTACTTCCTTCCCTCTTCAGCCGGGGTGCACCTATCGGCCAGAACGTAGAGTACGGCCACATACTTAACCTTGTTCATCGCCAGCTCTTCACGCATCTTGCGGTTGCGCATGTTCTGATGGAACGCGCTGATCACAGCGGCGGGATGAACGTCGGGGATGTTGTACTGCACTCGGCTGAACCTCTGGATGTACTTGCATAGGGTTTCCCCTTCCTTATTGGGGATGATGTGCAGATCGTTGGCCTGGTCATGAGCTTGGTGGCCTCCTGTGAAGGCGCCAACGAACTCATGGCATAGATCCGACCAAGAAGAAATGGAATCCGCCAGCAAGTGCATCAACCAAGACATAACATTGGGCTTCAGTGCCAGCGGAAATAATTGGCAAGCACCTTATCGTCGCGAGCTCCGGCAGCCTGCATCGCGATGGTGTAGATGCTGAGGAACTCGGACGGATGGGTCTTGCCAGTGTACTTCTCGTCGATGTCAGGCTTGAACGTGCAGTGGGACGGCCACTGGAACTGCCGTAGCTTGCGGGTAAAGGCCAGGCAGCCCACCTCGTAAGGTAGGCCACCTAAGCCCCTCGGTGCTGGGTGGTCCATAGTGGGTCCCGTCCACTTGTCCGACTGGTGGCGTGTATCATGCCGGCGCTCAATAGTGGTTCGAGCATCTTCGTGAGCTCGTTCTCGAAGAACTTGGCGCCGGTCGCGGTGGGTCCAAGGGTCGGATGACGCTATAGAGATGTTATCACAAGCATCGTCACGACGGGCCGACGCCCGCGGCGGTTGGCGAGGAGGAGGAGAGTGCACCATGACCGCAGCTCCCCCGGTCCTCTCAGCGCTAGCACGTGGTGGATCGGTGGAGCGTAGGCCCGAGGGTCCTGCTGGTCGCGGATCGTCTTTGTTGGCGACGGCGACGAGGCTCCGGATGGTGGCCCTCCACTCGTCGAGCTTCTCCACAGCAGGAGGGAAGTCGAGGAGCAGCTGTGCGCGCGCCAAAGCTTCTGCTGGCATGGGTGGCGGCGACAGCTGCATGGACTGTGGCGCGCTTCGACTTCTAACCACGTTAGAAGGAGCTCCATCACGACCCAGCGGCTGCACGCCATTTTCGCCAGCACTTCGGCAGGCATGCAGAACTCCTTCATCCCGCGAACGACGCACAGGGCTCTTCCCACGGCAGTGCCCAGGGTCACCGGCGTGGTGACGCTGCTCGTCGCGCACACCATGGGAAGACCGCGCAGTGGTTGCCGGCGTGGGCGTCTTGGAGGTTGCTGCGCCGCCCATGGGTGGCACAACGACACTCCTGGAGGGCCCCGTGCCGCATGCGGGGGGCCCAGCCCCATCTTTATACTTGGTGGTGTGCGGCCCGTCGCCTGGCGCGCGAACGGCGCCGCTCGCCAGGCGCTGACTGCCAGGGCGATGTTAGTGCTCACGGACCGCGGCTCGGGTTATGTCCGCGACCGAGCCGCTGCTCGCCCGTACTGGCACGGGCCATTCGGCCCCCGACGAGCCGATCACCATGGCCGTATTCATCTTGGGAGCCATGGCGATGAAGAAACACTAGGCTAACTACTAGACCAGATTCTCACAATTGCGCCCCCTACCTGGCGCGCCAAAGATGTCGGTGGGAAACGACACCTATGGGATCACAAGAATCCCTACTACGGTTGCCGGGGCGCAGGGTTGCAAGAAGAGCAGGATTAGTAATCAGCACAAGGATCGTTTACCCAGGTTCGGGCCGCGAGGATGCGTAAAACCCTAGTCCTGCTTTGGTGGATGTATTGAGTGTTCTTGAGCCCTCCAACTAGCTATGGTGGCTGAGCCGTTCCAGAGAGCCGAATCCTTCTCCAGTACGCCATGGGCCTCCTTTTATAGTCGAAAGGGGCTGCCACAGTGGCACACAGGAGGTGGAAAGGCGTACAGTGCTACGAGCTTATCGCTCGTATTACAGGACAAGACGCATTTAATGCGTCGCTTAGGTGTCCCCTTGCTTTATTGGGGACGGGAACGAGGCCCGTCCCATCCGTCGCCGCTCCTCCTTGCTTCGACACGCGCCCTGGCCAGCGATGCATGCGGCGCCATGTAGGCAGGCAGGCAGCTGAGGTGGTGAAGTGGTAAGGTCTTCATGAAGTTCTCGCCGCCACGCAGCACTTGCCGAGTTGGCTCGAAGCTGCATGTTGCCATGCAGGTGCCTGCCCACTGGTTGGGCTGGCAGCTGCATCTGACAATGGTGGAGACTTGGCTGGTGCAGGCGTGGAAGTGGCCCTGCTGGCGCCCTTGGTGAGGGCCTTGCCGGGTGGCCCGGCAAGGTCCTTGCCGTGGCGTGTTGTCGTCCCCGGCAAGGATCTTGCCGGGGGTCTCGTAGCTCCCCTTGGCAAGGATCTTGCCGAGGATCGTTGTCTTTTAATCCTCATCCGGTCTTGAATATTCCTTGTCTTCACAAAGATCTGCATGCCACCATGGAGGTGCCTCTCGAGCCCTGGCCCAACGTGGTTGATGGTGTTGGAGACCGTGGGCTCAAGGGTGGTGCGCTCCGCTGGTGTTGGAAGAGCCGTCCCGGTAAGGGTCTTGCCGGGGGAACCTGCTTCGTCCCTTGCGCTTTGTGGTCTCGGGCTTGGCGTTGCTCTAGCTGTCTTGGGCTTCTGTGCACTGGCACCCCTGTGCCCGGCCCACCTTCCCAGGCGTGCCCCGGGTGCCCGGACCCCATGAATCCGGGCGACCGGCCCTCCTCCTCCGTGGCTATGCGTTTTAGGGACATTTGGTCCTTTGTACCCCTCTTTCTCCAAGTTTCGTCCCTAGCCTTTATATACTCTTTACCTAGCTCATCTGGAAGGGTAGAAAAAGTATTTAGAACATCAAAGAGAGCTTTGCTCCTTGTATCCCCTCCTCTTGGAGATCAAGCCCCCATCTAGGGAAGAATCCTTGGGATTATCAAGCCCTCCTCTTGGAGAAGATCAAGATCAAGACCTCACCTAGTGGGAAGAACTTACCTGGTGTTATTTTCCTTGAATTGTTCATGTAATCTTCTGGATCTCATGTATGCTACTCTAGTGGGTGTGATATTAGGGCTTGTTTGAGTGATTTGTTCCTTGTGTTCTTGAGTGTTCTTCCTCTTTTCCCCTCCAAGTGTGAAAAGATCCCCTCTAGGGTTTGACCCTACAACATCTTGGTATCATGAGCAAGGTTGATTCACATCTTGGAGTCCCATCCCCCCATTTGCTAGCTTGATTTTGTTATTTTTCGTCCAAATTCGAAAATCCCCACAAAAATAGCCTCAAAAAATCTTCTTGCAATTTGTTGGATCTTGTGAGATTTGGTTGTTTTGGTCCATGGATTTGATGTTTGGCACGTGGATCTAGCTCCTACCCAACAATCCCCAACCTTCCCACCACAAAATCCTCGCAATTTTGCATTTCCAACAAATTTTCCGCCCAAATAAGAGACCACCGGGTGCCCGCGCCTCGAGCCACCAGGCACCCGCACCTCCGGGCCATTTCCCCCTGACCACCCCGGGCACCCGCACCCTCCACCCTCGGGTGCCCGCACCCTCCCAAATCAGCCCACCACCAACACCGTTTTGACCATAACTTCCACATCCCAAGCCCGTTTTTCGTGTTCTTTTGCTCGTTTGGAAGCTCTTGACATCCCCCATCCACATATATCATTAACACCACCTTTAGCCTCCATCCAAAAAGTCATCATCATAGCACCCACCTTCCGCATTTGACCGATTTTGAGTTGCAGTTTTTGTTTCCTAAGGTGTTTCGGCTACTTAGTAACGTGTGACATCGACATCACCGCCATTCATCATCGCCTCGGAGTCATCTTTGCCAACGAGCATCACCATTGTCTCCGCTAGCCATAAGAAAGTACGGTAACCTCGACGACACTTACCTTTGCTTTTGCATTGATAACCCGAGCCATTTTGCGTCGCTTACCCATCGAGACTAGCAAGTTTAGAATTGCCGGGCCACGCTATTGTGCACCGTAGTGATCGTGTTATCATCTTTTGGGATTACATTGAGTGACACTTGTTACATCCTCAATCCTCGGAAAAGGTAACTTCGATATTGTTCTCTCATCTTCCTACTCACCCCACTTGGTTATGATGGATTGGCCAAGTTCGTCGGTGAACCCGCTTTCCGAGGAGCAAGGTGTTGATCCCGGCTATGTCACCAAAAACCACTTCTTCATCGCGCAACGAGCTCTACATCAAGAAAGCAAAGCATTGGGTGAACGCTTGGAGAAACTCGCCTCTGACCTTCGTCAATCGGAAACAAGGAACCGCGACTACATTGACGAAAAGTTCACTACACAAATGGAAGAACTCTGCAACATGATCGTGCGGCGTCTGTCTTCCTCATCAAGACGGCGCCACTCAAGCCGACGCTCAAGTCGGCAATCTTTGGACTACTCATCTTATGATACAAGTCCTCCCCGAGCTCGAGTCCCTTGATGTGAATATCCCCAATATCTCCAAGCTCCAGAAAATCCATTCCATGGCAATGGCTTACAAGACCGAGTTCGAGCACGACAAAGGGCGTGACAACAAGCGCAAGAACCAAAGGAGCAAGAGCAAATACCTCCGCAAGTGCCACGTCAAGAACCTCAAGATGCAGACGCCATCCGTCAAGCACAAGCACTCGAAGCTCAATGCACCCTCCGCGAGTCCACTAGAGCTGTTGAAGAGCGCAACAGTCAAGTGCGAGAACAAGAGGAGCTCTTCGTCGGGAGATACAAGAAGAAGTCGCGCATCACAAAGAACAGAAGAAAGGCGCAACCAAGCGCATATTCCTTGTCCTCCTCCACGACAAGAATGACACCAAGTGGAACAAGTGCTTCAAGACCCTCTTCCACACCAAGAGCGACATCTCGAGGAACGAGCATTTGTGGACCTTCCTCCACGGCAAGAGCGACCTCAAAACCGCTACTATGATGAAGAACTACGCTATGCCAAGCTCAAGTTCACCATGCCCAAGTTCTCCAGAAGCAATGATCCCGAAGAATACTCAAGGAAGACAACGAGCAAACAATGACACGCTTCTTGAACGGCCTCAACCACCCAATCAAGCGGATTGCCAACTTCCAACCATACTCAAACCTTCTCAAGCTAGTTCATCAAGCAACCAAGGCCGAGCGACAAGTGCAAGATGACTTCAAATACGGCAAGTACTCGTCCAAGACCTACAGCTCCTACTCTCAAGCTCCCGCGACTTCGGCAAATCCTACCTCAATTAGAGCATCACCAAGTACCGGCGACAAGTCAAGTTCCAAGCAAGCTACGCCTTCCTCGACTTGTCCTCCGGCAAGCACCTACAAATCCAAGACTTCCTCATCTTCGGCACCCCCAAATGACCCCGTAAAGACAAGTTCATTCAAGTGCTTCGGCCGAGGACACAAGTCCTTCGAATGCACCAACAAGCGGACAATGATCTTCAACTACGATGGCACGTATGAATCAATGACTGAAGAAGAAATGGAAGCCCTTGAGCCCGTGGCCATGCACCGGCGCATGAACGAAGATGAAGATGATCAAGTGTTTTGTGACAATGATTCAAGTCCCTCTCTCGTGGTCTCCAAAGTCTTGACGCTTCAACACCATCAAGATGAAGACCAACGGTGCCACATATTCCACACCAAGGCCGGCATCAATGGGTGTTTGGTGAAGGTCATCATTGACGGAGGAAGTTGTCACAACTTGGCAAGTGAAGAGCTATGTTCCAAGCTGCAATTGGTCAAGAATAAGCACCCTCGTCCCTACAAGGTGCAATGGCTAAGCGACTCCGGCACTATCCAAGTGGAGGATATGGTGCGAGTTTATTTCAAGATCGGCGCCTACGAGGACACCTTGGAGTGTGACGTAGTTCATATGTCCGTGTGCCATCTTCTCTTGGGACGACCTTGGCAATTCGACCGAGGAGTCATCCACAATGGAAAAACCAACCACTATAGCTTCAAGATGAAGGGCAAAGAGTATGTGCTTCGACCAATGTCACCAAGCCAAGTGATCCCCGACAGGCAAGTATCCACCCATCATGGAGATACTAGTGAGAGAGTGAACCACCAACAAGAAAGTGAGCGCCACAAGCCAAAATTGAGCGACTCTTTGCTAAGAGAGAAAACTTAGTCCTTCTTGCCACAAAAAGAAAGATGAGAGAAGTGTGTGAGAACCCATCAAGTGTCATCCACTTTGTCCTACTTTGCAAAGATGAGGTGGCAAAAACTAACACTCCTAATCCTCTTCCTCTAGTGTTCTCTAACTTGTTGCAGGAATTCGAGGATGTCTTCCCCGATGAGATACCTCTCGGTCTTCCTCCTCTACGTGGCATTGAACATAGGATCGACCTCATCCCCGGCGCACCTCTTCCGAACAAGGCTCCCTACCGCTTCAACCCCGAAGAAACTAAGGAGATCTTATGGCAAGTACAACAACTCATCGACAACGGCCATGTACGTGAAAGCTTAAGCCCTTGTGCCATTTCGGTTATACTTGTGCCCAAGCAAGATGGTAGTTTTCGCATGTGCTCCGATTGTAGACCCATAAATTCTATCACCGTTTGTTATAGGAATCCCATTCCTCGCCTTGATGATATGCTAGAAGAGCTTAGCGGTGCCACCATTTTCTCAAAAACTGATCTTAAAAGTGGCTATTATCAAATCCGCATACAAGGAGGTGATGAATGGAAAACCGCTTTCAAAACTAAATTTGGCTTGTACGAGTGGTTAGTTATGCCTATGGGTTTATCGGAACCTCCCGGTACTTTCATGCGACTTATGCATTTTGTGCTTCGTCCTTACACTGGAGTGTTTGTTGTGGTATATTTCGATGACATACTTGTTTTAGCAAATCCATCAAAGATCATGTGAAACATGTTAGGGCCGTGTTGCAAACTCTTCGCAAGGAACGTCTCTATGCCAACATGAAAAAAGGCAAGTTTGGTGTTGACAAGCTTGTTTTCTTGGGTTTCGTTGTTTCTTCAAAGGGTGTCCATGTTGATGAGTCTAAAATCGAAGCAATTAAAACTTGGGCACAGCCCACTAATTTGCAACAAGTGTGTAGTTTTCTTGGCCTTGCGGGTTTCTATCGTCGCTTTGTGAAAGACTTTAGCACTATTGCCGCACCGTTGCATGCCTTGAGTAAGAAAAATGCTCCTTCTGTTTGAGGACCTTTGCAATCTACCACTTTTGATGAGCTCAAATCTTTGCTTACTCATGCTCCGATTCTTGCTTTGCCCAACTTTGACAAAACTTTTGAGGTTCATTGCGATGCTAGTGGTAATGGAATTGGTGAAGTTTTGATGCAAGAAAAGCGAGCTATTGCATATTTTAGTGAAAAACTCTCCGGTGCTCAACTTAACTATCCCATCTATGACGCTTTAGTGCGTGTGTTGCATGTTTGGGAGCATTATCTTAGACCGCATGAGTTTGTCATACATACCGATCATGAGACACTTAAGTACCTTAAAGGTCAAACCAAGTTGAATAAACGACATGCTAAATGGAGTGAATTTATTGAATCTTTCCCCTATGTCATCAAGTACATTAAGGTCAAAGAGAATGTTGTGGCAGATGCCCTTTCCCGCAAATGCATGTTACTTACTCAACTTGAATTGGATGTTGTTAGATTTGATCATATCAAAGATTTGTATGAGCATGACGTGACTTTTGCTACTCCTTATGCTAAGTGTGTGACGCATACTTCTTGGGAATGATACTCTATCAAAGATGGTTATCTAATGAGAGCTAACAAACTATGCATTCCCGAGTCTTCTCTTCGTTTGTTACTTTTGCGAGAGGCTCATGGAGGTGGACTCATGGGACACTTTGGACACGACAAGACTTTTGCCACACTCTCTAAGAACTATTTTTGGCCCAAGATGTTTCGCAATGTCTCCCGCTTCACCAACCGGTGCTCTACATGTCGCAAAGCTAAGTCACAATCTCAATCCCATGGTCTACATATGCCACTCCCTATTCCACATCAACCTTGGGAAGATATTAGCATGGATTTTGTGCTTGGATTACCTAGGACTCAAAATGGCAAGGACTCAGTATTTGTTGTAGTGGACCGCTTCTATAAAATGGCTCATTTTATCCCATGCAATAAGATAGACGATGCTTCACATGTTGCAAATCTCTTCTGTAGGGAAATTTTGAGGTTCCACGACATGCCAAAGACAATTGTGTCGGACCCAAACGTCAAGTTCTTAAGCTACTTTTGGAAGATGCTATGCGCCAAGCTCGGAATCAAGCTACTCTTCTCCGTGGCGTATCATCCGCAAACTGATGGCCAAACGGAAGTCACCAACCGGACGCTTGCACTCTCCTCCGCATGTTGATAAAGAAGAACATCAAGGAGTGGGAGGAGTGCCTATCCATCGCCGAGTACGCCTACAACCATGCAAGACACTCAACCACCGGCAAGTCCCCTTCGAGGTTGTCTACGGTTTCAACCCATTGTCGCCATTGGACATCCTTCCTCTACCGCTTCAAGAACGAGAAAACATGCACACTAGTGCAAGAGCCACCTACCTCAAGAAGATGCATGAAGAAACAGGTTCCACGATCGAGTGCCAAGTACAACGACTCGCCTGCTAACTCATCATCCACAAGTCTCCGATGGTGTTCCAACCTGGTGATCAAGTATGGATACATCTACGCAAGGAGCGCTTCCCCAAGCAACACAAGTCCAAGCTACTCCCGAGAGCCGATGGACCCTTCAAGGTACTCGCACGCTACAACGACAACTCCTACAAGGCCGACATCCCACGCGACTAGTACAACGTAAGCGACATCTTCAATGTCAAAGACTTGGCCAAGTACCATGGTGATGAAGAGCACGATCCGTGGACGGATCTCTCCCAAGGGGGGGAGATGATGCGGAGCATCCCTGGACTACCTACATCGACACTCCATCACCACCGCAAGCACCAAGAGGACTAATGACAAGAGCACGTGCACGCAACATCGCTAACAAGGTCACTTCTTTCTTCTCTGAGTTTCGTTTCGGTTTCCCATGAGAATGATATTCTACCTCAAAGAGATACGCTATGCATTCTTAGGTACAAAGAAGGTGATTGTGAGAAGGAGAAGACGGAAACCCAAGCATCTGGGAAGGAGAAGAAGGAGGAAGGAGACGTGAAGAAGAAGGACGTGGAGGTCCTGGACACCCCAGGTGACCGGCCATCTCCGACCCCGGGTGCTCGGGCATCTCCGGCCCCGGGTGCCCAGCCACCAGCTGGGGATCGCCCCTGGCCACCCCGAGTGCCCAGACAAATGGCCCCGGGTGCCCAGCTCCTTCACCACCAAGGGCCGGCTCCTGACCGCCTGGTGCTCACAATGGCTCCCGGTGCCCGGGTCCCTCAGCCTCCCGACCCTGTGCACCACAGGTGCCCGGCCTCACTGAGTGCCCCCGCAGACCTTCCCAAGCGCCCAAGATTCCCGGACCCCATGACTCCAGGTGCCCGGCTCCCCTCCTCTGTGGCTACGCGTTTTGGGGACATTTTGATCCTTTGTACCCCTCTTTCTCCAAGTTCCGTCCCTAGATTTATATACTCTTTACCTAGCTCATTTGGAAGGATAGAAAAAGTATTTAGAACATCAAAGAGAGCTTTGCTCCTTGTATCCCCTCCTCTTGGAGATCAAGCCCCCATCTAGGGAAGAATCCTTGGGATTATCAAGCCCTCCTCTTGGAGAACATCAAGATCAAGACCTCACCTAGTGGGAAGAACTTACCTGGTGCTATTTTCCTTGAATTGTTCATGTAATCTTGTGGATCTCATGTATGCTACTCTAGTGGATGTGATATTAGGGCTTGTTTGAGTGATTTGTTCCTTGTGTTCTTGAGTGTTCTTCCTCTTTTCCCCCTCCAAGTGTGAAAAGATCCTCTATAGGGTTTCACCCTACAATAGGAAACGTGTCCCCTAATGGGCCAAATGATAATCGGTCCCTCTTCTAGCCTCGTATTTTCTTCTACATGCAACACGGAACAACGGGAGATTCACGCTGAACACTGAAATTATTCAGGGTTCGTTTGACCTTTTTATTCATTAATTGAGTTTTCTAGGCATTTAATGTCCATAATTCAAATATGAACTACAAATACATGCTCCAGTGCACCAAAATGGCTAGAAAAACGTACATGTGTACTTGGGGTGCATGTTTAGGTCCCATGGAACGAATGGGAATGAATTCAACCGTCTCGCCGTCCTGGCTTCGCCACATAATTGCGAATCTCGGTTTTTAAATCTTTGTAAATCCAAAACTCACCCAGAAATCATGAAACTTGGCGTGGTGTCACTACATGGAACATATAATTGTCCAATTTGGGTGAAGCTATATTACAAGCCACTTACAAACCGGAGCATGTCGCGACCCTCGTGGTTCCGGTACCGAAACATGCCCCTCTTGTGGGCGAAACGATAATCGCTGCCTCTTCTCTCCTTAAACTTTGTTTTCTACAGGCAACATAGAATAAACAGGAGTGTCGTGCTGAAATTTGAAACTGTTCAGGGTTCGTTTGGCCATTGTATATATTAATTAAGTTTTCTAGGCATTTAATGTAGTACATAATTCAAATTTGAACTACAAGCACATGCTCCAGTGAAGCAAAATGGGTGGGGAATCGTACATGTGTCATTGAGTGCATGTTTAGGTCTGATTTAAAATTACAAACTTCTCGTCGTCCTGAAACATTGAGAATCTCGGTTTTTAAATCCCGGTAAATCAAAAACTCACCCCAAAAACATGAAAGTTGGCATGGTTTCATGACATGGCACATGTATGATGTGGTAAAAAAACGTCCAGTTTGAGACAAGGCGCACACATTAATAGCCAACGAAGTCCTTTTTGAAACAAATAGCTGACACGTTAATATCACAAACGGTTGTATTATATGAACCGTGTCAAAATTTAACCATACTCGGTGACGTGCTTGCAACAGTTTGATTAGATGGGACGAGCGTGAGAAGTCCGCCGTGTAGGCTCAACGGGACGCGTGCGAGCACTCCGCCGCGCAGGCTCGACGGGACGCGTGCATCCTGTCCACCTCGCAGGCTCGACGGGACACGTGCGAGCAGCAAGGCCGCCCATGCTCACTGGGAAGCGAGCTCTTTGACCTCCATGCACTAGCCACCCCCGCCTCGCTCACAACTTCTCCATTAATGTGTTAATTAAAGCACCTGGATGGAGGGTGTTTGCTTGTGATCCCATGGCAGAATTTTCTTTGTTTGTGTTTTCAACTCGTATTCCGGCCTAATTTAAATTGCCACATAGGGCAACAGATAATACGACGACAAATAAAATGGCAACGGATAATATGACGTAAATTTACAATGGCGCAGATAATAATTGTCTTACATATTCTGGATAATTTAAAATGCCACATGTGGCAAAGCCCGGAAGACACGGGGGGCAAGAGAAGAAGGAAATCGCAGGCAACGATCTGGGTCGCTACTGTCTCTACTCGTCGATGGATCACCAGTCGACGACATCCTCCACCTCCTTCTTCAATTCCTCATGACTTTGCTTGAAAGTAGCCACGGATTCCTCCACCTCCTGCTCGCGCTCGATCCAGAGCTTCCTCAAGTCGCCCGTCAGTTCCTCGACGACCGTTGTCAGCGTCATCCCCAAGGCACTGCTCTTCTCATGCAGCATCTTCCAGCCGGCGGCCACCTCCTCCTTCTCGGCGAGCGCCTTGAGGAGCTTCGCATTGTCACCCATGAGTTGTTCGACGAGGTCGATCGCCTTGTCAACCGAGGCATCGCTGATTTCGAGCAGCTTCATCAAGCCGTCGACCAGCTCTTGCTGCTTAATGAGGCCAGCAAGAATGTCGCCGTCGCCGGCCAAGGACTCCAGGAACGCCAGCTCATCGCGATGGCAGACGCGGCGAGTGCACTTGTGAGAGCCCTCATGTGCCCGTGAGAGCTCATTCGAGGGCTCCGCGGTGCGCCGGGCCATCTCTGTTACGGGTGCCGCTTCACCGCGTGACCTCTCTAGCGCTTCCGCGGACTTGGTCTTTGCTGTCTGGTTATATGTCCACCCGAAACTCCTCCTATCGGTCATGGAGGAAGGACTTGACAGGAAAGACCAATTTTGTGGGTGATGAGGAGAGGAACTGTGAACTAATTTTCAAGTGGGTAGGTATTATAGCCCAGTGCTAAGCGTGAACACATAGTAGTTTGATAGGTGTGAACAGATTTGCAATTACTTATTGCGTTGTAATCTGCAATGTGACGAGAAATAAGGTCAAAATTTATTGATGGCAGAAGGTTGACCACGTGGTTGCTCACTGTTGAGGCGACCGCGGCATGCTCTGCTCGCGTCCGTCCGCGCGTTTTGCTCGTCATTCAGGCGGCGCTGGCCTCCGCTCAAGGCCCCTCAAGACGCGCGCTCGCCGCCATTGAGGCAAATTTACAATGGTAACGGCTAATAGTTGTCTTACATATTCAGGATAATATAAAATGCCACATGACACAAGGCCCAGAACACTTACGACCTACATATGCATACAATTATAATAAAATATAGGCTAAAAGGCTGAGCTGGCGGCCTTCCGACGACGGTCTTCTCGGACTCCATGATCAGCATAGCACCCTTGCGGCCGTTCACTCCAAGTGTCCCGACCTGCCTCCGCCTAAGGAGCTACTGGCGCTGAGAGGCTCTTGGGGCTGCTGGGCCTCTTCCATAAGAGCTTGACAGTGTGCAATCGCACGCATGATATTTTCGTGGAACTTCTCCATTTGCATGTCTCTGGCCTGATAGAAAATCCCGTTCATCACCTGCATCCTCAAGATACCACATTGGAGATGTTCTACTTCATCGGGGACGTCAACTCCACCAAGAATGTGCTCGAGCCTGGCCACCACATCATCGGGATCGAGGTTGACACGGCCGCCGCGGACAATGATGAAGCTGCAGGCTCCCTGTGTCTTGACTGAATTGCAGAGGCCTCTGCCCATTCCTTGTGGGGCATCAGGCTCTCAATGAGCACTGGTGACGGCGGCTCTTCGGGTGGGCCGTCGATCATGCCGCCGAGCAGCTCTGGATCTTTTGCATGGTGGATGGCAAACTGCTCATCACACCTCCACTACAAATATATCGATTGTGCGCCCAAGGACTGTCACGCCAATATCGCTGCCGAAGGGCCATGGTTCCTACACCGTCCGATGAAGCTCCTGCTCCCCAACCTGCTCTAGCTCGTTCTCCTTGCCGAAGATGTAACGCAGGTAGGGGTCGACGTGGAAGCTTTGTTCATTGCCTGGCATGCTTGGAATAACTAATGGTAGATGGGTGAGGACTAGATCTGTGCAGAGTGTCGCGACGGTACGTTGCTGCCTGGGTTATCTGCAGCAAGCCACTAGCTGGTGGCAGGAAACCGATGAGGGAAGAAGCATGGATTTTACACTTCACCCATATTGAGCGAGGGAAGCATTCGTTGGAGTGTGGGAAGACTAAGTGGGGCACACACAAAACCCGAATACCGTATGCGGTGCCATGTATTATTTATCACACACGCGTTTACATACGGAAACGTATGTTTAACTTACTAATCATCGCACACGAGTACTCGTAGACACATCGTGTGCGATGCTCCTAGCCACCGCAAGCAACTAGTTTGCATTTTTCAAAGTTTTTTGTATGAACAGAATCGCACATGAACTTACTATAGTAACCGTCTGTGTTATAATTTCTCATCGCAAACAGTTCATCCGAGTGGGCTGTTTGCTGCGTATCACACATATCTTGTTTACACAAATCGTTTGTGTTCTTTTGGCTCATCGCAAATGCCGCATATCGCAGACATCTTGTTAAGTTCAATCGTTTATGTTCTCTTCCCTAATCGAAAACAGTTTGTCCGAGTGAACCGTATGTCGTATATCACACACACCTTGATCTGGCTGACCGATTCTGTTGCATTCCCTAATAACACACAGTTCATCGGAGCGAACTGTATGCTGTATATCGCACACACATTGATATGGCTGCCCGTTTCTATTGTTCTGCCTCATCGCAAATAGTTCTGCTGGATCAACCGTATGCCCAGCATTGCACACTTAATTAAAATCCGAACCGTGTTTGATGTCTCCGCCATCGCAAATGTTTTGCATCTTTTTTACGGTTTTTTTACATCCCCGTTTGCGATTAATGCATCACACACAATTTTGTCAAAGGGTCTCTGATCGTAGTGTCGCATTAGCAGCATTGTGCAGTAGTGACTTCAACATCTCTAACAATCCCAAGTGGTGTGATGGTGTCTCTATTAGCAAGTTTAATAGTAACATCTATGTCTTCTATTTCAGCGGGTGCTATGTCATTCGTAATTTCTTGGTATAAGGTAAAAGGAATAGCACTCACAATAGCAGCTAAATCACATAAACCACGATAACAATGATCTCCTATTTTTACTGAGACAGCAGGCATGCCAATAACAGATCTATGTTTATCTCTCTCGTCGGGTTTGGCAATTCTAGTATCTTCATCATATAAGTAAATAACATGCCCATCAATATTTTCTACAAAGAGATCTTTCACCATAGCGACACTAGGTTCTACTTTGATTTATTCTGCAGGTTTAGGTGCTCTAATATTACTTTTGCGAACCACTGTTGAAACCTTAGCATGTTCCTTTATCCTAACAGGGAAAAGTGATTTTTCAATATAAGCAGTAGGAACAACTGGATCAACATTACAAATGATAGTTTCTTCTTTAGCTATTACCGGTTCTTTAATTTCTTAGTTAATAGGTGGATGATATTTAAACCACTTCGCCTTAGGGAGATCAACATGAGTAGCAAATGATTCACAGAAAGAGGCTACTATTTCAGAGTCAAGTTCATATTTAGTGCTAAACTTGTGAAAAGCATCGGTATTCACAAAAGATTTAACACAATCAAACTCAAGCTTAATACCTGACTCTTTACCTTCATCGAGTTTCCAATATTCAGAGTTGTGTTTAATTCTTTCCAAAAGGTGCCACCTGAATTCAATAGTCTTCTTCATAAAAGAGCCAGTACAAGAGGTATCGAGCATGGATTGATATCACAAGAAAGCCCAGCATAAAAGTTCCGAATGATAATTTCTCTCAAGAGCTCATGATTGGGGCATGAATATAACATTGACTTAAGCCTCCCCCTAGATAGAGCGATACTTTCTCCTTCACGAGGCCAAAAATTATATATGTAATTCCAATCACGATGAACTAGATGCCTAGGATAAATTTTTTGGTGAAATTCCAATTTCAATCGATTCCAGTTCCAAGATCCAATATAATCGCATAGCCTATACCATGCCAATGCTTTCCCCTTCAAACATAAAGGGAAAACCTTCTTCTTAGCTTCATCTCCAGATAAACTTGCAAGCTTAAACAGTCCGCAAATTTCATTCACATATATCAAGTGCATATCAGGATGTTCAGTTCCATCTCCTGCATAAGGATTAGCTAGCAGTTGTTCTAACATACCCAAAGGAATTTAATAACCAATATTTTATGTAGGTGCAGTAGGTTGAGGGGAAACTAATTGTGGTTCAGGTCGAGGTGAAGATACCCCAAACAAACCCCTCAAAGGATTGTTCTCCGTAGTAACAAGTCACAATAAATTTCAGCATGTAGTAATATTTTTTTCCTTACCAAGAGCGCTTCACTCCCCGGCAACGGCGCCGGAAAAGAGCCTTGATGAGCCACAAGTATAGGCGATCAATTGTAGTCCTTTAGATAAGTAAGAGTGTCGAACCCAGCGAGGAGCAGAAGGATATGTCAAGTTGTTTTCAACAAGGTCATTTCTGCAAGCACTGAAATTGTAGGTAACAGATAGTTTGATAGCAAGGTAATTTGTAACGAGCAAGTAACGGTAACGGTAAATAAAGTGCAGATAGGTAGCCCAATCCTTTTGTGGCAAAGGATAGGCCAAAACGGTTTCTTATAATAGGCAAAGCGTTCTTAAGGGTACACGGGAATTTCATCTAGTCACTTTCATCATGTTGGTTTGATTTGTGTTCGCTACTTTGATAATTTGATATGCGGGTGGACAGGTGTTTAGGTGTTGTTCTACTTGAACAAACCTCCTACTTATGATTAAACCCCTCGCAAGCATCCAAAACTATGAGAAAAGTATTAAGATAAAATCTAACCATAGCATTAAACTGTTGGATCCAAATCGGTCCCTTACGGAATAGCGCATAAACTAGGGTTTAAGCTTATGTCACTCTAGCAACCCATCATCTAATAACTACTCCACAATGCATCCCCTTAGGCCCAAATATGGTGAAGTGTCATGTAGTCAACGTTCACATGACACCACTAAGGGAATCACAACATACATACCATCAAAATATCGAACACATATCAATTTCACATGATTACTTGCAACAAGATTTCTCGAGTGACCTCAAGAACAAAAGTAACTACTCACAAATGATAATCATGCTCAAGATCAGAGGGGTATTAAATAGCATAATGGATCTGAACATATAATCTTCCACCAAATAAACCATATAGTAATCAACTACAAGATGTAATCAACACTACTAGTCACCCACAGGTACCAATATGAGGTTCCGGTACAAAGATTAAACACAAGAGATGAACTAGGCTTTGAGAGGAGATGGTATTGTTGAAGATGTTGATGGAGATTGCCCTGCCCAAGATGGGAGAGTTGTTGGTGATGATGATGACGATGATTTCCCCCTCCGGGATGGAAGTTCCCCTGGCAAAATCACTCCGCTGGAGGGAAAAAGTCCTCTCCTTATTTTTTCTAGGTAAAATGACTTATATACCAGAAGAGGGGCACCAGAGGTGCGACTAGGAGGGCCCAACCCACCAGGGCGCACCTGGGGGCCTGACGCGCCCAAGTGGGTTGTGCCCGCCTGGTGGGCCTCCTTCGATAGTTATTTGCTCCATTATTTTTCTTTTATTCCAAAATAATTCTCCGTAAAGTTTCAACTCATTTGGAGATGTGAAGAATAGGTAACTCTAATGTAGCTTTTCCAGGTCCAGAATTCCAGCTGCAGGTATTCTCCCTCTTTGTGTAAACCTTGCATATTATGAGAGAAAAGGCATTAGAATTACTCCAAAATGCATTATTATGCATAAAACATAGTAAATAACAGTAGGTAAACATGATGCAAAATGGACGTATCACTGACCAAAAGAGGGCATGTGGAGATGCACCACACATCCAGATGCTTATCACCTCCAAGGTTGGTACAGGCACATATCTACATGACAGAGAGCACCTTCCTCTTCAGCCAGAGTTTGAAGATAATGAAGTGGTGATGGATGCTTCACATCCAACTTCAGTTGAGGCTGAAGAGAAGGCAGATGCAGAAAAAGAAGCAAAAGCCACAGATGCACCCAATGCATCAATAGTCAATCTCAAATCAAGGGAAGACCAATTGCCATATATGCTAGAAGCAACACTGAGTATTGAGCGAAGTCTGGCCAACTTAGCCAAGAACCAGGAGAGCCTAGAGCGGATAGTTGAAGACAAAATGTACAATCTTGATGTCAAGGTCACAGAGATACATTCTATTGTGGAGAAGCTGAGAGATGATGCTGAAGATGGAAATGAGGACACTACCAGGTCTTCATCTATGCCAAGGGCACCCAGGTCTTCATCTGTGCTAGTAGCAGACACCAGGACTACCCACTCTGCACCTGCAGCCACTGCCACAATGCCACCCCCAGTATCAACTCCACTAGCTGAGGAGATATCAGTCGAGGCATTTGCAGAAGCAGTTCTCTGAACTCCTTCTACGTACATCGGAGCAACAAGCAGAAGACCCCTTCAGGAGCTCCTGGAAATCGTGCCTAAAGTGTTGTATAGCACTATACTTTTTCAAGCTTTTTGGTAACTTGTTGCCAAAGGGGGAGAAAATGTATAGATCATAGGCTTCGAGAGAGAGAGTGTGTGTGTGTGTGTGTGTGTGTGGGTGGGTGTGTGTCTTGTTCTTTTGCTAGTTGATTTTTATTGCCAGTTGCTACTTTGTTCGTCTGGTTTGTGCTACTTATTGTTTATGCTCGTGAGATATTTTGTTTGATTGATTATACTATGCTTAATGTGTGATTCATGCTTATCTCTTGATATTTGGTGTATGATCATTCACTTATGTATTTGGTGATGCGTGCATGTTATTTCACTCTTATCATTTTGTGCGCTCCACCAAGATGCATGTGACATGGAAGAGTGACCCATGATCCTAATCGATTATGCATTTGCATTCAAACACAAATTTTAAATAATGCACAAATTTAGGGGGATCTCTTGCTTATCACATATTTCTCAAAGCGACGATATATTTCATTCATTTTATCATCTGTCGAAGCTTTGATCTATATGTTGTCATCAATTACCAAAAAGGGGGAGATTAAAAGTGCAACTAATCCCCGGGTGGTTTTGGTAATTCATAACAACATATAGCTCATTGAACTAATATCCATTCACGATAAATATTTGAGGAAGTTCAATGAATGGCATGGCATGTACTAGAGATGTGGACCCCTCAAAATGCTAAGGGCAAATATTGGCAAAAGCTCAAGACTCTTCATCTTTATTTTAGTGATCCAAGATCACATTGAGTCCATAGGAGAGCCAATACTATTAAAAGGGGATGAGATCTTTCTTAATGGCTTGCTTGCTCAAATGCTTAGTGATATTGCTCCAAAACCCTCAGCCACTTTATCCATCTAAATATGTCAAAACCCTAAACTCCGACTCGGCCCCACCAATTCTTTCTACCCAAAGCCACCGAGTTCATATGACAAAGCCATAGCCAGAAACCCTAACAGTTCGATCTCACCGATATGGGTCTCGGTCTCACCGAGATGGCCTTGCCAACACTCTGACTAGTTGCATTTATTTTGGTCTCACCGAGTTATGCAATCGGTCCCACCGACTTGGCTTGACATATTCTCTGTTGCTTATTGCCTCACTTTGGTCTCACCGAGTTGATGAAATCGGCGCCACCGAGATGATGTTTGCCCTAAGCCCTAGCACGTCGGTCCCACCGAGTTGTTCCTGTCGGTCCCACCGAGATTCCTAACGTTCACATTTTTGAACGGATCGGTGCCACCGAGTTTAACCATTCGGTCCCACCGAGATGAGTCAAATGTGTGTAATGGTTGGATTTTGTTTGGAGGCTATATATACCCCTCCACCCCCTTCTCCATTTGTGAGAGAGCCATCAGAACGTGCCTACACTTACACCATACATTTTCTGAGAGAGAACTACCTACTCATGTGTTGAGACCAAGATATTCCATTCCTACCATTTGAATCTTGATTTCTAGACTTCCACAAGTTGCTTTCAACTCAGATCACTCTTCCACCATAGCCAAATATGAGAGAGAGAGAGAGAGAGAGAGAGAGAGAGTTGAGTGTTGAGGAGACTATCATTTGGAGCAAAAGAGCAAGGAGTTCATCATCAACACACAATCTATTACCTTTTGGAGAGTGGCGACTCCTAGACTGGTTAGGTGTCGCTTGGAAGCCTAAGTCAAGATGTGGAGTTGAATCAAGAAGTTTGTAAGGGCAAGGAGATCGCCTACTTTCGTGAAGATCTACCCGAGCGAGGCAAGTCCTTTGTGGGTGATGGCCATTGTGGGATAGACAAGGTTGCTTCTTCGTGGACCCTTCGTGGGTGGAGCCCTCCGTGGACTCTCGTAATTGTTACCCTTCATGGGTTGAAATCTCCATCAACGTGGACGTACGATAGCACCACCTATCGGAACCACGCCAAAAATCTCCATTTCTCCACTTCATTTGCCTTCTCCAAACCCTTCCCTTTACCTTCATATGCAATGTTTTACTTTCCGCTACTATACTCTTAGAATTGCACGTGTAGGTTGATTGGTTGACTTGTGCTAATTGCTAAAATCTGCCAACAACTAAAATTGGAAAAAGGATAGACTTTCATTTGGTCAAGTAGTCTAATTACACCCCCTGTAGACATACTTTCGATCCAACACTCCCCCTCGCCTACAAGAGGGCGTCGTCCCTCCCCCTAGGTGAACCCTAGGCCACCGTCTCCCCTATTCCTCCTCACACCATGCCTCTCTCCCCTGGGCGCTCCTGAAGCCACCGCCGCCACGGTCGCCGTTGCTCCGGCTTCCCCGAGCCTCGCCGACCTCCCTCTCATCACTACGATGAGGCCCCCGTGTCCATTCCCCCCGCTTCCCCCTAAAATCCCCCTGCCTCGATGATGTACGTCGCCGTCCCCGCTGGACTCGTGCTCATCGCACTCCATGTCGCGTGCCCCTTGTCCCTCCCTCACGCCCTCTGTCCTACCCAAGACCGCGCCCGGCCACGCGTCGGTCGCGCCCCTACTCGTTGGACGCGCCCTGCCTCTGCCCCACGGCCACACGCCCGTCGTAGCTCACGGCACTGCCGCATTTGCATGCTGCTGCTTCTGGCGCCGCTGCCACTTCTGCTCTTCCTTTCCTATTGCATTTTTTGCTCTGTTATTTACCTATTTGCCCCTCTTCCCAATTCTTTCGGTAGACCCCGAGACTGCGGTGACACCCATTACGACTATGTCGACGACGACACGTCCCTCTCAGCAGAGCTTCCAGGCAAGCAAAATCCCCTTAATCATTCTGATAGGTGTTATAATACTTATGAAACTACTATAATACTTATGATATTTTTCGGATGTGGGGACTAAAGGGACAGGTGGTTCCATCCAGGTAGTGGTAGGTCTGGGTTCCAGACAGCCCCCTGAGTGATTCTTTGTGGCGGAACAACATGTGCTACTTCTTGATCTTGCGTTGGTTTTTTCCTTGAAGAGGAAAGCGTGATGTAGCAAAGTAGAGAAGTATTTCCCTCAGTTGAGAACCAAGGTATCAATCCAGTAGGAGGAACACACAAGTCACCAATGGTTGCACCTGCACAAACAAACAAATATTTGCACCCAACGTGATAAAGGGGTTATCAATCCCTTCACGTTTACTGGCAAGGATGAGATCTGGTAGTGATGGATATACAAGATAACTAAAAGTGCTAAATAAGATAAAAGTAAATAAATTGCAGCAAGGTGTTTTTGTGTTTTTGATTTTATACATCTGAAAATAATATGATAAATGTAGACCCGGGGGCCATAGTTTTCACTAGAGGCTTCTCTCTTGAAAGAAAGCATACAAGATGGCTAAATAAATTAATGTTGAGCAATTGATTGAAAAGTACATAGTTATGAAGATATACAAGCCAATGATCATGTATATAGGCATCATGTCCAAGCCAAGTAGACCGATTCCTGCCTGCATCTACTACTATTACTCCACACATCGACCGCTATCCAGCATGCATCTAGTATATTAAGTTAACAAAAACGGAGTAACGAGACATGATGTAGAGGGATAGATCCAATCAACATGAATAAACCCCATATTTTTCTCCTTAATGGCAACAATACATATATGTGTCATGTCCCCTTCTATCACTGGGGTTGAGCACCACAAGATTGAACCCATTACAAAGCACCTCTCCCATTGCAAGAAAAATCCTTCTAGTTGGCCAAACCAAATCAATAGATAGGAGAGAAATACAAAGCTATATAAATCATGCATAAAAGAGTTCAGAGAAGACTCAAATAATATTCATAGATAATTTGCTCATAAACCCACAATTCATCGGATCTCAACAAACGCACTGGAAAAGAAGATTATATTGAATTGATCTCCAAGAACATCTAGGAGAACATTGTATTAAAGAACAAAGAGGGAGAAGAAGCCATCTATCTACTAGATGTGGACCCGTAGGTCTATGGTAAACTACTCACACATCATCAGAAGGGCAGCAAGGTTGATGTAGAAGCCCTCTATGATCAAATCCCCCTCTAACAGAGTAACCGGAAAAGGTCCCCAGATGGGATCTCACGAAGACAGAAACTTGCGGCAGCGGGAAAGTATTTTTGGTGTGCCCCTAGTATACGGGGAATATTTGGGTATTTATAGAAGAAAAATTAGGGTTGGAAGTGCCATGGGGGCCCACAAGTTTGGAGGGCTCGCCTCCTGAGCTTGTGGCCACCCCGTAGCTCTTTTGGCCTCGTCCAGAAGCTTCCAGGGTGTCATGTGGTCCAAGAAAAATTCTCAAAAAGTTTTGTTCCATTTGGACTCCGTTTGATATTCATTTTTTGTAAGACAAAAATAAGAAAAAAACAACAACTAGCACTAGGTTAATAAGTTAGTCGCAAAAAATGATATAAAATAGCATAATAATGCATATAAAACATCCAAGATTCATAATATAATAACATAGAACTATCACAAAATATAGATACGTTGGAGACATATCAAGCATCCGCAAGCTTAATTCCTTCACGTCCTCGAGTCGGTAAATGATAAAAACAGAATTTTTGATGTCGAATGCTACCTAACGTGTTTATGATGTAATATTTCTTTATGTGGCATGAATATTCAGATCCGTAAGATTCAAAACAAAAGTTTAATATTGACATAAAAACAATAACACTTCAAGCATATTAAAAAGCAATCATGTCTTTTCAAAAAATCATGGCCAAAGAAAGTTATCCCTACAAAGTCATACAGTCTTGTCATGCTCCATCTTCTTAACACAGAGTATTTATCATGCACAACCCCGATGACAAGCTGAGAAATTGGTTCATACTTTTTTACAGGCTTCAGCCTTTTCAACTCTCACGCAATATATGAGCGTAAGCCATGGATATAACACAATGGGTGGAATAGAATATGATGTTGGAGGTTGTGGGGAGAAGACAAAAAAGGAGAAAGTTTCACGTTGACGAGGCTAATAAACGGGCTATGGAGATGCCCATCAATTGATAATAATGCAAGGAGTTGCGATTTCCATGCAACAGATGCACTAGAGCTATAAGTATATGAAAGCTCAATAGAAAACTAAGTGGGTGTGCATCAAACTTGCTTGCTCATGAAGACCTCGGGCATTTGAGGAAGCCCATCATCGGAATATACAAGCGAAGTTCTATAATAAAAAATCCCACTAGTAATATGTGAAAGTGAAAAAATAGGAGACTCTGTATCATGAAGAATGTTGGGACCCCGATCCTAAGTCACACCGATTTAGCATGTAACACATCATATCACTTTGCGGCCTCATGCACGGTATTCCTCTGGCTGCAGCCTTACCTTGGTCGGGACCATTTGCGCCTTTTGGCTCACGTATATGATTGTGTTGCTAGCATCCATATGACAGAGAAACCGGGCCGATATGACTAGTCATAAACCCAAGGTGGAACAAACTTACAGGGACAGGCATACATGACCCATCAATGCATGTGTCGGTCAGCAGCGAGTGTAATCGGGCAGTAGCAAGCTATCAAGACTCTGATAAACACCGTGTGATATTTCCCTGTACGGACTGATACACGAGCAAAGAAGCACACATGCCGATCAATCCATCTGCTTCGTGGAAGCACTAGGAGACATTTCCCCATAAGGAAGGCAACAAAGAATAAACAACTGTGTCGGATCCCATACATACCAAAGCATTTCAACAAAGCATACCCACAAGATGCTCGACATATGCTGATACAACATGGCATCACAACATAACTCTATGACTCAAAGTATTTAATTAATGGGACAATTGCAATTTTGTCCCTAGTTAGTTCGTACCCACGGGTTTTGCCCTTACATTTTGAGCTTGCTCAGTTTTGCCCTTACATTTTGCTCTCAGGTCACTCGAATACCCTTCCATCAACATTCCGTCCGATCAAAGGTGTTTGGCCGCTACATTGGACTAAACTACCGCTGGGAAAAAAGAAATAAAAGCCGACAGAGGGGCTATGTCACATACAGGTGGACCCAGTTGCGAAATAAAAAAACTCTCTCCCTAGCCAACTCCCTTACGTGTCAAAACAGAAATTAAATAGTGGGTTAATTAGTAAGTAGGCCCACCCGCCAGTGAAACGCCCTACTAAACCATAATAATTAAAATCTAATATCCTAAACTAACAACACCACGTGGGCTCACCGGTGATTAACCACCGGCGGCCTGCAAATGCAGCGGTGTATGTGATAGAAGCCACGGGACCAACAGAGAGAGGTATTGTGGATAGGTCTAGTTCATCCGCCTCTTCTAGACCAAGAGTCAGGTCTAACGGTGGCCGGAGTTCACCGGGAATGAGCCCATGGCGGCGGTGCATGCAAGGGTTCGAATATATCAATGCTACGATGCACTAGAGCTTGAGATGAGATGCGCTAAGGCCTTCTAGGAGCTAACTAAGCACTGGGGACTGCTCTTCTTTAATGTGTGATAGCTCTAGCACCAACGGAGACATGGCCGGTGGCGGAGAGCTCACGGGATGTGTGGAGAAGCTAGCTACGACACGTAATTGACGAAGAGCCTAAGATTATTTTGAACAGGGGATTACTGTGCATCTTTAGAGAATCTCAGTAGGCTCGGGGACGCGTGTATGGCGGCGAATCGACGACATCATTCGTCGGCTCCCGAGGTTGAACATGGCGGCGATGGCGAGGTTGTACGGAACCCCTATTGTAGTTCTTGGGTATAGATGTAGAGGGCGAGTAGGCGAAGCTAATGGACACATCCGTGAGGCGATGAGGCCACGACGACGGGGAGTTGCGATGGATGTCTTCTCTGGGACGATCTCAAATCGATTAAGATCGAAGGGAAAAGTACTATAGACTAAGGGTAATGGTGCGAGGGCGTTGTGTTGGGCTTATCCACGTCTAGACGATGCGGTAGGCAGGTAGGAGATGGCATGGAGGTGGCGACACGCCGCGTCCATGCGCTCTGTCCACCCAGTGCGAGGAAGGAGACGACTTGCAGCTGGGCCTTGGCTGGCTGTACAGTACTTTGTTTTAAACAGGATGCACAATTTTGGGCCAAAGGTAAGCATGCACTCTGTTTCTCTTTTTTTCATTCTATTTATTTTTCCCAGGGGTAGTTTGGTCCAAAGTAATGGTCAAACGTCTTTGACCGAAAGGAATGTTGATAGAAGGGCATTCGAGTGACCCGAGAGAAAAATGTAAGGGCGAAAATTGAGGAAGCTCAAAAATTAAGGGCAAAACCCGTCGGTACGAACCAACTAGGGACAAAAATGCAATTGTCCCTTAATTAAAAGGCTCCGAGGAGCCATACATAGCATGATATTACAAACATGGGTCTCATGACCCAACATACAAATTCATACAAGTAACAAGCACATTTGGAAGCTTATCTTGTCTGAGTAAAGACAACTGAAAAGAAAGAAGGCTGGAAAGCATGTCGATCTGCAAGACTCTCCATAGGAACCAAACCTCTATCCGGGATTCCCGAGCTAATCGTCGAAGCCACGTGAAACTACTAGTGAGATTGAAGTCTCTCTACAAAACATAAATTAAGCAACGTGAGTACAAATGTACTCAACAAGACTTACATCAGAACTAGCTACATATGCATCAGTATCAATAAAGGGGTGGTGAAGTTTAACTGTAGCAAGCCAGCTTTGACTTAGTGGCTATTCTATACTACGAGTACCAGTATTTTCTTTGAGGTGAGAAAGCGCACACCAGTCCACATATTCACCATGTCAATACACCACTATGGATCCGCTCCCGTCTCCCTATGAGAAGGCCATCCATAGCACTCACGCTTATCTTGCACATTTTAGAGTATCTACTTCTAGTTAGCTATGAACCATATAAGCTTTCCATGTAGTCCATATCGGCGGACAAGGCTATTAGAATAGATCATTTATAACCCTGCAGGGGTGTACTTCTTCACACATGTTTCCAACACTTAGCGTCTGCACACGACATGTGCTCGGCAGACTTCAAGCAAAAGCCTACGTAGGTGTAGACCACAACCTGACTAACCACATAAGTCTATAGTCCAGGTTCATTGTTTATTCGGGTTCCATTTGCAAGGATGTCCGGCCGAGGTTTCCACTATGGCCCGAAATGATGTGTGCAGGGTTCCCATGCCTACCAAACGGGTGCCTCGGTACACCGTGCCACAATGTCTATACCGCATCATAGCCCACCCATAGGGTCAGCACTCTGCACGACCTCCAACACATATTTCACAAACACCAGAAACTAGTTGCAACTCCTGGACAGAGTACATGGGGATTAATAAGTCTAGCGGGGTCATATCTCAGGGCCCAATGTGTGGTAGTAGTTGTTCTTGGATCACAAACACATAAATCAGTTCCTAAGGACGATTCCAATGAGACAACCCACCATGTAATCCTACATGGCCTCTCGTCGCTACCTTTACCAAATCATGTTCACATACTTAGCTCTCAATAGCAGGACATGTTCACCACCATCCCAATCCATCCCAGATGAATCAAACCTGACACAACTCTAAGCATAGAAGGCATAACAAGCAAGCATGAATGAGTAGGCACATCATGGCTCAAACAACTCCTACTCATGCTAGTGGGTTTCAACTATTTACTGTGGCAAAGACAGGTCATGCAGAGGAATGAGTTCAACTACCGCAACATCTAACAGTTAACTCGTTGTTGTCTAATGCAGTAAAAGAGAGTAGGAGCGCGAGAGTGGGATTGTATCAGAATGCTCAAAGGGGGTTTGCTTGCCTGGCACTTCTGAAGATAGTAGCTCTTCATCGGTGTCATCGATCTCACCATCGGAACAACTCCTACTGAGAGGGAACTACACTAGTAAAACACAAAAAGGAACTACATTCAATGCAATGCACAACCAAATGCATGATATGCCATATTGAGGTACTGAATTCACCTAATGAAATATTTAGACAAGTTAATTGAAGTGGAATTTAAACAAGATGAAATTCCAACTCCAAATGTTATTTCAAAGATTGTGCTAATCATCATTTGTCCTAATCAGTGAGGTTAACTTGGTCAAACATGCATGAGAATGCCATAAACAAATTCTTTGGATTTTTTTGATAACTAGAAAAGTGGCCAGCTCGATGCGCGGGCTAGTACTTTACAAAGTTTAATAACGGGAATTATTATTCGATTTTCATAAAGAAAAATTGTAACCAAATATGATGACATTTTCAAATATATAATGCTTTTGGGATTTTTTTGTCTTAGGTATGTTTGGTTGTATCATATATATATATATATATATATATATATATATATATATATATATATATATATATATATATATATATATATATATATATATAGGTAAAACTCCGTTCATCATTTGCCTACTTCTTGTGCATGTTGTACTAAATATACTTTTTATGATGATTTGATTTGCAGGAGCAACGTCTTAATATGTACTCCCTCCGTTCCTAAATGTAAGTCTTTCTAGAGATTTTAATATGGACTACATACGGATGTATATAGACATAGTTTAGAGTGTAGATTCACTCATTTTGCTCCGTATGTAGTCCATATTAAAATCTGTAAAAAAAGACTTATATTTAGGAACAGAGAGATACAACTTAATTTCTATATAAGTAGACACCTTATCTGAGGATTTATCTTATTTCCTGCTATTTTCGTAAGATTTTTTTGTTTCTTATTTCTTATTCCAAAGCGAATCGTCGAAAGGGCCTAGCAAACCAATGTTAATTCTAGTGGTTGCCTGGAAATCATAATTTTGCATGAGAGTCTGTTAGTATGTCCAAAACAGTAGCACACACTCTTTGATTCTTCTATGTATAGATAACTTTATGGTATTTTTCAATATGCAACGAAATTAATAGATCTGAGACAACAAAGAAGGTAATTATTGTAGGATAACCTTTTTTTCATACTCCGTGGTTACTCTGAACATGTTGGCATGTAGCAAGTTAAAAAAATATATGTTCTATGAGATGCTGACCTGAGGTTCCTTTTGTTAGGACATGTATGGGGATGTGCCTTATTGTTCCATAATTAAAACATATTATTTGATTTGTCTAAAGAAATATATGGCTTTTGTTGCTACCTCTACCCCAAGTAGATGGCATATAAATTGTCACAAAGTCAATGCTTTCCAAGTGTGACCCAGTATATAACTATATATACAAAAATATTAAGATAAACAATAACAGATCAATATCAATATCAATATATATATACACATATCTATATATATTTAATCTAGTTATAAAAAATGTAGTTTTTGATATTTTCTTCTAGATATTTGGTTAAACCAAAAAAAAATATGATTTTTTGACTAGATTTAGATGCCATGTATCTGGCGACAGAGAGAGTAACATATTTTTGTCTCGGGTATCTTAGGTTTTCTCATTGGCATTCAACTACCACTTTTAACATAGGAACTGTTGTTAAGCTTTAACTAATTGTCAAAATTAGCAATGCATGTGCATTCAACTAACACTTTTGGATGTCGGCAAACGGCATAATTTTTAACATGAGTTCTGAAAAATGTTTCGCCTCTTGGTGCAGTGGGTTAAAATGAATAATGTTCGCTATCCCACACATTGGTGCAAGGGAAATAATAAGATTTTGTATTATTCTCAGTCTCCGTCAATTATTGTGTAGTTTGGATCTAGTGTGCTTTAGTACACATGTGACGTCTATGCATTCTACTTCCGTGGGCTAGTACTTAAACGAAGTTTAATTAACTAACAAAATAAATATTTGCCATGCCTTATGTTTTGTTTGTCAAGTGCTGATATAAATATGTTTTTACCCTTAGACATATTTTTTGATGGTTTTCATGATAAGAGGAATTTCCCTATTATGTGTTGAATAAATGTTGGGAGCAAACTTTTTTTATTGAACTCTTCATGAGTGCCTTAAAAACCCAAAAAGTATATGTACCATATAATTTTTGGGTTTTTATAGTATTTTACAGCATAGAGAATTATACTCGTATAATTTAGTCTCACTAGACGATGCGAACTCTACTTTTTTTTAGAGATATATTACTGTACGCTGTTGTACCTTTTTTATAGGGGAATGTACGCAATCGTAGCTGATTAGTATGAAAGTTTTGTGTTGTTTCTGCAAAAAAAGAATTACTCCTACCTTTTTTGCTAGAAGCCAAACAGGCTCAAGTATATGTACATTGCCTCCACACACGTGTCTCAAAAAAAGCTTAGCCTCCACACATTTATCTCTCGCACAGTCGCACTCCCCCACCCAGAAAAAATATTCTCTCGCACTCACACCTCCATACACTCACACACGGCTCTTGCCTGATCCCCTTTTCATTTTGTTCAATCTGCTCGCTCCAAATCTACTTCTGCCCGATGAGTTGTGACTATTGACGCCGGTAATCAGCACTACAGATTTAATTCCTCCGTCTTCGATTCCTTGCTGACCTTGCTCGTCTCGCCTGCACGCGCCTCTGCAGTTCGACTCACTGGTGCGGCCACGGGTGGCACCCAATTTGGCTCCCTGTACGCCGCCTCAATATCTCAGCCGGGTGAACGGCGATGGAGGGGTAAGAGCATCTCCATCCGTGCCCTCAACGGCCCCCCCGGCGTTTTTTTTAGCGCCGGCGGGTAAAAATCGGTCCAGTCGCGCCTCTACGAGTCTGTTTTTCGCCGGGTTGGGTTGAAATAACAGCCTGCGCAACCGAGCCGAACCCGGCGTGCTGGAGGGGCGCCTGTGGATGCCGGCACAAGCGAAAAGGGGCGTGGGGGCGCTCTGTCGGCGAGTCGAGAGCCTCTTCCCGCCGGTTCTTCCCACTTTTCCCCCACTTCCCTCTCATTCTCTCCATTTCTCCCGCCAATCTCCCTCTCGCTCGCCTCCCAACCGGCCACCATGCCGTCGGAGAAGTACGTGATCCCCCGCGTCGTGACAGCTGCGACCGCCGCCGTCGCCCAGCCGAAGCAGAGGAAGCCGAGGGCGTCGCCGTCCAAGCCACCGGGAATGTCCAACGCCGACTGGAGGGCGGAAGTTCAGTGACGGGAGGCTGTCACCGTCAACCGGCGGAACAAGGCCAACGCCAAGAAGGCCAGGGACAGCGGGGCACTTACGGTGCGGCTGCGGCGGATCAAGCCGAGGCGGCTCGGGTGGGGATGATGAATCCACCCGGCGGCCACGCCCAGTACGCGCCCGGGAGCCAGCAAAGCGTCAGCTCTCCGGTCGACTTCTCGTCGTCGCCGCAACCATGAGGATGCAAACCGTCGCCGGGCTACGCCGACGGGGACGCGCACGGTGGGTTCAGTCCCAACGTCACCTTCCCCATGGACACCCGGCCCAGCTCACGCCCTCGCCCGCCTTCGCCAGCGTGCAGTACCCTCCATACAACTACTCGCCGCCGGCCTACACGTCCTCCCCGACGCCCCCTCTCCGTCGTGGCGCGCCGCCCTTCTCACAAGCTTCCACGTCGCACCTCGGCGACACCGAAGCGACCGACGTTGACATGGACGACATCATCTCGGCTGGCTCGGCCGCGGCCGCCGCGTCCCCCGGGTTCGCTACCCAGGACGACACGGTGGACCTTAGCGGCGGCATGGACGGCGAGCTCGAGTACGGCGAGGAGGAGCCGGACGAGCAGGAGGAGGAGGAGGAGGAGGAGGAGCCGGCGCCTGTTCCAGCGAGGAGGCGCAAGAAGAAGAAGAAGGGGGCGGCCAGGACCGGCGAGCAACGCATCAAGTGGGCGTCCAAGGAGCAGGAATGTCTCGCCGAAGCGTGGAAAGTCGTCTGCCTCGACCCGACCACCGGCACGAACCAGAGCATCGAGATGTACTGGGAGCGCATCAAGACCGAGTTCGACGAGCGCAAACTCGTCGACCCCTATTTCAAAGGCGTGTACATGCAGTGCGGGTCGAAGGCAATGGCGAACCATTGGGGGCTCATCCAGGTGGCGTGCAACAAATGGCATGGGATCGTCGAGGAGATCGCGTCTCGCCAGGAGAGCGGCGCCAGCATTGAGGATCAGGTATGACACGCCGGTCTCCCGCTTCTCTTCACCGTGCGCGCTCGCCAACTGTTTGTTCCTTGGCGCAGCTGCTGCGCATGTTCGCCATGTATCGCCAGGACAACAGCGACCAAGAATTCAAGTACATCCACGTCTTCAAGTGGATCGAGAAGTGCGAGAAGTGGGCGGAAGTCCGGCGCACCCTCGCCAAGGCCAAGGAGACCTACAAGCCGGACGCGCCGACACCGGACGCGTTAGAAGGGCGCCCGGACGGCAAGAGAGGGGCCAAGAAGGGGAAACACGCTGACGCGGCTACCGCACGAGTGCAGGAGTCCATCGAGCATTGCCTCACCGACGCACAGGCCCGGGCCGCCCTGCGTGAAGAGAAGACCGAGGCGCGGTGATCTGCGTTGATGACGAACAACACCGTCAAGCTCGACCTGCTCCGGACCAACGTCGCCACGAAGAAGAGGAACACCAACCTGGCTTTTCTGATGGGCAGGGCGGACATGCACCAGAGCACCAACAAGAAGCTCAAGGCGTGGTACATGGCGGAGCGCGGCCTCATCCTGAACCAGCTGCCGACGATGGCGCCGCCAACTCTCGCGCCCACGCCCACGCAGCCGCCAAGCCCGAGCAATGATGCCTCCACGATGCCCAGCAGCACCGAGGCCGTGTCGACGCCGCCCAGCACAGAAGCAGCTCCGACACCGCCAAGCCCGCGCACGCCAACTCCGCCGACACCGGAGGCCGACCCCGCCGAGTGATGCGTTGCGCACGCGTCCAGACTTGAGGCGTTCTTTTTTGGTACGCCGTACTATTTAGCCGATCGCCGAACTATGGCCTGTGATCGCCAGACTTGTGGCGTCTTTTCTGCAAACTGTTGACTGTGATCGCCGGACTTGTGGCGTCTTTTTTTAGCGGGAACGAACAAGTTTGAAATTGCCGCGACCTGGGGGGCGGTGCCTGGGGGCGTGACTGGGAGCGAGGTCGCCCCAGGGGCCAATCTAGCGTCGGTTCGCCCCCAGGCCGCTCTTTTTCGGCGCCCTGGGGGGCCGAACGGATGGAGATGCTCTAACAGGGGTCTGTTAGAAGCTGTGCATTGGAGGTGGCCTCGATTGTGGCAGCCTGACTTCGGCGGCTCATTCTTCCACCTATGCTTCCCCCTTCACCCCTTTCCGGTCTCTTTTTCCCCCTGTTTCTTATATTTTCTCTGCATGTGTATGGCTGAACCAATATAATGAAATTAAGGCACAACTTGTTAGTTAAAGATCTAAATCTATGTATGCCCGTCCACTTTTTTCCATTCTTGGGACCGGCATTGGCATTGTAGGCCCCCTGCTCCCATTCATATTCTTATTTGAGATTATCTATAGTTGTTCTATTTCCCAAAGATAGAATTAAGTTTAGTAAGTGAATATGAAATTTGTGCTATTGCATTCTACATGTGAACTATAACAATTCATGGATGTTGTCACTATTGGCTTGTTCAATAGAATAAGCTTCAAATATCAAATAATATATAGTGTCCACAATTGGTGTTATTGAACTATTTCCGTCAAATGTTGATGCATGTTTCAGAACTTCTGGCAGTAGTAGTTCATATTCGTTTTGCGGCTTATGCCATATTAGCATACAAAAGTCATTTTTAAATTAAATATAATTTCCAGTGTAGTAATTTTCCAACCACTTATGGTTACCTAAAAAGGCTAGTAGCAACTGGAAGTGTTTTTTTAGGTTCTACCTTTAGAATATTTCCGTGCAGCCCATGTTCTTGACCACATCATCCTTGTTGTTAGTTTATTTGCCATAGAAAAGAAAATAATAGATGTGATCAAGTCAGTAGGTTATCACTTGCGAGTGTTTTTCCAAAGTATTCCCTTCCTATTATGTTTCTCATGAAGTCCTTGAGCTTTATGTACAAATTCGGTCAACAATATCAGATCTTTGTGATGTTGCTTGGCCTACTTCCTGTAGCATATATTGAATCTCCGGCCAAGCCGTGTTGCACGTGAATGGCACAAATAAATCTGTGTATCCAGCCCACCCTTATATTACCATACCGTTTTTGGTAGTAGTATTCTCCTTCGTACCTGGTCAACCCTTGTGTCACCTCCTTCTATTGCGTGTTGCAAGCTAGCATATATTTCTGTTCTTAGGCTTCTTTGATGTCTTTTGATCCAGTCTAGCCTGTACTGCAAAATGCGTGCAAGGTCATCCACATTGAGCTGTAATTTAAGCTTTTCGCACACCATCAAGTGTTTCAATTGGTTAGTATGTTGTTGTATACGACTCTCATAATATTCTAGCATTGTTGCATGATTTCTCTTGCCTTTTCACCTTATTGTCATATGTAATTTATATTTCTTCTGTACCCATCTTCTGCGTAGGAGCATATTAATGGACACTGCATAGCCATGAATTTTGAATGGTTCTATGGTACTCTTCTTGGCCGTGTCTCTTTGTACTAAACAATGATATCCCCATCCTTTTATATTCTCTGTTGTATAATTCATAATCAAGGTTGCAACTTCATCAAGAGTGGTCATGTCGTGTCCTCTTAATCTCATGTTTTGATAGTCACCTTCTTCGAATTTATCTCTTGCCATTCTGTGTTTTTTTGTTAGTCTATTATCTATATCCAACATAGTTTTAAGCCCCTCAACAATTTGAGGATCTGCCTTTTTTTTACCTCACTTGTAGTTCATCTTTACCTACAAGATAGTAGAGTACCTATTTAGTGGTCTTTTTGGTCATTCATTCTGAATACATAAGGTCTACGGCCATTGTTTATTTTCATGTCTACCTTTTCTCCCATTGATGTGAATGCGGACATGGATTTGTGCAATCTGATATTTGCATGTAGTTTTTCCACCTCTTTCCATTGTGTTTCCTTAGCAATTTCGTACGGTAAGCCGGCGGCTCTCTGAATTATGACAAGTCAACTTTGCCTTCTTGGCAGCATATTACGAAAGTTGACATGCTTCTCACTCTACTTGATGTTTTCTTCTACCAGGAAATTGCACCACATCACTCAAACTTAGATCTTGCATTTTCGACATTTTGTATTTCCATGCATCCTTTCCAATGTCCTGTTCCATTTTCTGAATTCAGCATCAATTTACATATTCATATCGTCTTAATAGAACTTGCATATCTGGTGCTTTTTTTCATGTCCTCGTTTTTTTGGTTGTACACTTCGTGTTACCTTTCTTGCTAGTTACCAGGTTCGGCTCCCTGTAGATTGTATGGAAATGCATACGCGGCCGAGCGTGATAACCATTTATGGATGGTAAATTGTGTAAGATCAAATATTTGTACATCAAATCCATCGAGTTAATGAAGAATTTCTTGTAAGCTTGGAAAGACTGGTACACATAGATAACACAATTGATGTGCAAAGCAGCAGCAAGGTATAATGCTACTTCCAGTATACCTTACTACATTTTTGCATCATGTAAGGGAGGTTTAGCTATTGAATTCAGAACATTAAGTAAAGATAGTGAATGATAATACACATAAGGAAATAACTTTGTAAATTGCACATAGGTTGTTCTTTCGGCATAGTTGTGTAGTCTGACACATCTCCATGTATGATCAAAATTTGTCCATTGACGATTGCAAGTTCATTGTAGAATTAGGACTGAAAAATTGGAAGGGGAACTGAGGGCCTGATCCAACTTAAAATCTATTTGATTCTGTTGTCATACCTTGAATTGGAGACGTGGGTTGTACTGCCAAATATGTTGTTGCTTTTGAGAAAAGATTGAACTCTAAGAATAATATAATATTGCAATGACGATGCAAAGTTGATGTACAATAACCACTGAAAAATTGCAAGCGGAACTTAGGACATGGTTGAAAAGCTATTTGATTGTGTTGTCATACCTTGAGTTGAAGACGAAAGTTGTCCTGTTGCTTATGTTCTTGTTGTTGAGAGAAGATTAAACTTTAAATCAGTTCTATATGATCTCTGCAGATGGTACTTACTGGAGATGGTATGCTTGCTTGGTGGAGCCAATGGTGCAATCAAGGGGATTGGGGCGCTCACTCCCGAGTGTTTTTTTTAGGGAAAGCCATTGTGGCTCTGTATATTAATTTGGAATAATATCTTCATAATCTGCAAGAATTCCAAGTAAGAAGCTGTAGACTTGCCCTTTGATGGGTAGCAGTTCAACCAATCATTAGTATTGTTTATGGGATCATGAGATTAATTACGAGATTGGTGTATAGAATATGGGATGGATTGCAAGATTGACCGTCATATCGGTGCATAGGATCTGGGAATGAAAACAAAAGGTGCATGCAAATGATCTATGTAGGCTTTGATAGTTTGGGATTATCATTCAATGCTAGTACCTTGGCTTGGGTCGTTGCTTTTTTTTGATTTTTTGAAATGGAGGCGTACCCCCGGTCTCTGCATCATGATGATGCATGCGGCCATCTTATTAACAAACCAAAATCGTCGAACAAGTCTTACAGCTCACAAAATGGAGCAGCCAAGAAAATCCAAAAAAGGAAAATTACATGCGAACCGAGTCAACCGGCACAATGAAGATAAATAGGATAAGCTCTTTAGACTTCTATCCTGTTATGCGAGCGCCATCCGAACCGGTTGAAGATAACCCGAGCTACCATCTCCCATTGGTTGCATCCAGTAACCAAAGGCTCCCTGGAGTCCATAGGAGTGAGTAAGGACCACGTACGGATCCAAGCCGTAGCCACGAAGATAACCTGCAAAAAGTTAAAGTGTGTTGTCTATTAAAAATCATATCATTCCTGCAGTTCCATATAGCCCATAATAGCGCACATATTCCAATCCGAATACGAGCCGCAGTAATTTTCTCCACCCCATCTAACCACGTCCCAAACAAAGACGCAATATCGACTGGTGGATTAATATTAAAAGCTATATGAATCGTTCTCCAAAGTAATTTGGCAAGTGGGCATTCAATAAATAAGTGTTGTATTGTTTCGTCATGATCACAAAAACAGCACCGCCAAGAACCTACCCATCGCCTCTTAATTAGGTTGTCCTTGGTGAGTATCACTTGCTTATAAACAAACCACATGAAAATTTTAATACGCAAAGGGATCTTAACTTTCCAAATGTGTACCGACCGAGATAGGGGGCCGGAGTTAATGAGATCCATATAAAAAGATTTCACCGTAAATCTCCCATTCGAAGTTAATTTCCATTGAATTGAATCCCGTTGATCGGAGAGTTGAACTTCTATCAATCTCCGAACCGGGTGCATCCAAGCGGTCCATCTCTCACAAACTAACACTCGTCTGAATTGGATGTTCAAGGGAATTGTTTGAAGGACGGTACCCACGTAATCCTCCTTACGTTGTACAATATTATAGAGTGTAGGATATTGGATGGCCAAGGCGTCTCTCCTAGCCATGTGTCTTCCCAAAATCTTGTTGACATACCATTGCCAACTAAGAATTTTACTCTATGAAAGAATAGGTCCTTCGATGCGCACAAGTCCCTTCGAGAACAATAATCAGTCGGTCTCATGGTAACACAGGCAAGCGTTTTGAATCTGCAGATACTTATTACACAAGATTTGAGACCACATACCCTCCGGCTCAATCTCCAGTCTGTAGAGCCATTTGCTCATAAGACATTTGTTCTTGATTTCTAAGTTTTCAATGCCGAGACCCCCTTGGTCTTTAGGTCGGCAAATGATATCCCATCGTGCGAGACGATATTTCCTCTTGGCCTCATCGGACTGCCAGAAGAAGCGAGATCGAAAGAAATCAAGACGCTTGTGAACTCCTTTCGGAACTTCGAAGAACGATAGAAGGAACATCGGCATACTAGTCAGTACTGAGTTAATCAGGACTAGCCGACCTCCATATGACATAAGCTTACCCTTCCAGCAGCTTAGTTTTTTTTCAATTCGTTCTTCAATACATTTCCAATCTTTATTGGAGAGTTTACGGTGATGGATCGGTATACCCAAGTAATTGAATGGTAAGGCACCTGACTCGCACCCAAACAGTTGTCTGTATTTGTGTTCCTCGTCTTTGGCCTTCCCAAAGCAGAACACCTCGCTCTTATGAAAATTTATTTTTAGGTCGGACAATTGTTTGAAGAGACATAAGATAAGTTTCATATTACGAGCCTTAGCCATATCATGTTCCATGAAGAGGATAGTGTCATCAGCATATTGTAGAATGGATAGCCCTCCATAGACAAGATGATGAATGAGACCCTCTACGTGGCCATGCTGCTTGGCCTCGCCAATAATGACGGCCAAAGATATCTCGCCACAATATTGAATGTAAGAGGAGACATGGAATCACCTTGTCGTAACCCCTTATGTGTCTCAAAATAGTGGTGATGTCATCGTTCACCTTGATTCCGACACTACCTTTACGGACTTGGGTATCTACTTACTTCCTCCAAGTTTCAGTAAAACCCTTCATGCGCATTGCCTGTTGAAGAAAAGGCCATTTTACTTTATCGTACGCCTTCTCAAAGTCCACTTTTAAAATAACCCCATCTAGTTTCTTCGAGTGGATCTCATGAAGCGTTTCATGTAGAACGACCACCCCTTCCAAAGATGTGTCGTCCCCAAAGATGAACGATGTCTGGCTCGGTTGGATTACCGAATGAGCAATTTGTATCAATCTATTAGTTCCTACCTTTGTGAATATTTTGAAACTCACATTCAGTAGGCAAATGGGGTGGAATTGTTCGATTCGAACAGCCTCATCTCTCTTAGGTAACAACGTGATCGTCCCAAAGTTAAGATGAAACAACTCCAAATGACCGTCAAAGAAATCATGAAACAAAGGCATAAGATCATCTTTAATAATATGCCAACATTTCTTATAGAATTCAGCGGGAAACCCATCTGGCCCCGATGCTTTATTCGGTTTCATTTGGGAAATTGCCTGATAAACCTCTTTTTTAGTAAACAGTGCAGAGAGAACATCATTCTCTGCTGCTTGGAGTTGAGGAATATCATCAATCACAGATTCGTCCAGGGACACCTTCGATGAATTAGGGGGACCAAATAGTTTTTTATAAAAGTTGGAGATGTAAGCCTTCAGATCTTCGTGTCCCACTATTGTCCCTAAATCCTGCTCAAGCTGTATAATTTTTTTCTTCCTATGCTTGCCATTTGCAACCATATGAAAAAATTGTGTATTGTCATCCCCTTGGATGACCTTCATTGTTTTCGCACGCAATGCCCACTTCAGCTCCTCTTCTCTCGAGAGGGCCTGTAGACCTTGCTCAGCCTGGGACTTCGTTTGTTGCTCAAGCACGGAGAGCAGAGTGACCTCTGCCTTTAAGTATAAAGCCTCAATCAATTGAGTCAGACGCTCTTTTTCTTGTTTATAAATCCCACTCTCATTTCTGGCCCAACCGCGCAGAAATTGTCGGAGATGTCTAATTTTGTTTTGCCATCGCTCAACATGAGTCCTTCCACTAACTGTCTTAGCCCATTCTCGTGCAATCATCTCCAAAAAGCCTTCTCGCTCAAACCAACTGAGCTCGAAGAAAAGATATTTTTATTTGCCACATGTGTCGCTTCCCCCGAGTCAAGAAGAAGTGGTGTGTGATCCGAGATCGCTCTCTGCATCGCATGGACCGACACCAACGGATATTTTGTTCCCATTCCACCTTTGGCAAGAACCCTATCCAACTTTTCATAAGTCGGAATGGGTAACGAATCGGCCCATGTAAACTGTCTACCGGTGAGCTCAATTTCTCTCAAATTGAGACTCTCGATAATCATGTTAAACATCATGGACCATCGTCCGTCAAAATTGTCATTGTTCTTTTCATCTCTTCTCCTAATTATATTAAAAATCCCCCCCCAACTAGTATAGGCAGGTCTTCATCTCCACAAATCCGCACCAAATCGGCCAAAAAATCAGGCTTGAGTTCAGGTTGTGCTGCCCCATAGACTGCTACTAGGGACCATCGAAACCCGTCTAGTTTTGATCGCACTCTGAATTTGACCGAAAAATCTCCATGAACTGCACTAAGAACCTCTAAAGTCTCACACCGTACACCTAGTAAAATCCCACCGGATCGACCTCTAGGAGGTAAGATGTGCCAATCAAAATCTATACCACTGGAGAGAGTTTGAAGATATTGTGATGTGAAATTATCTTGTCCAGTCTCCAAAAGTGCGATAAAGTCTAATTGTTGTTCTATCGTTGTTTCTGCTAAGAATCATTGTTTAGCCAAGTCTGCTAGACCTTTGCTATTCCAAAAAATTCCTTTCATAAGTCATCATGAATTTTTTTTATGTTTAACTCTGGCACTTCTGCGTACCGCCGATGTAGGGTAAATTTTTCTCTTCCAGGGTCGTTTGGGCTTCTCCTCAACTCCCTGTGGGATAGAATGATCGGTGACCATAGAATCGTCCCCCTCCATCAGGAGAGGTTCAATCGCGTCTGTAATCTCCAACTCCTCCTCATCCTCCTCCTCCGTGATAGGCAAAAGATTATTACAAACCTGTGCGAGATCAGCTATTCCTAAATTTCTCATATCATTGTCACTCATTGGTTTAATAGATGCAAGATTTCGGATAATCTCGGAAGCCCTCTCCGCTTCTAAGTCTAAAATATTATTAATGAATTTGACGACCTCGGTTTCATTTGACCCCAAAGAAGTTCCTAGGTCGTTAGCCTTATCTACTATTTCATTTTCTGAGAAGTGCAAAAGTGAACAACTTTTATCAAAAGACGCACCTGTAGAAGCCTCGACATCACGAAGCATGGCAGCCCTCTTGGCCTGCGCTAGCTGCAGGTCATCTGCATTCGACTTCCCCTGGATCCGATTGCTGACACGCCTGCCAGCCGACACCGGATCCGCAATCCACCAAAAGCGATAAGCTCCTCTGTGGTCCTCTCCTGAGAAGTAGAATCCCGACTCCCACACCCCTCCCCATCGTCGGTGAAGAAGGGAAGGGCATGGAGGATAGGATCCCAGCCGAAGGGGGATAGGGGGAAAAAGACTGGAGAGCCACATGCTCACTAGTCCCTCTCCCTCTCTCCCCACCGGAGCCACTCAGCTCCTAGCCGCCTTGAACGACACCGTCCTGTGGGGGGGTTAGGGCGCGGGACTCCTTCCCGCACCTCACCCCCAACTCCTCACTCTGCATGGCGAGACCCTGCAAGGGGGTTACAACATGGGTGTCTTTCCCACACCTCACCCCCCCTCTCGTCAGGAATCGCCGTTGCCGAGATGGGAAGGGAGCCCCAGACCTCCTGTCCAGGCGACCCGCCCAAAGAAAACTGGCTCGCCGTCACGGTGGGAGGAGAGGCACAGACCACCTGTCCAGGTGCCCCTCCCGAAAAAGACCGGTCGGGCTCCCCACTCGCAGCTACCTCGTGAGTAGCAACCAGCCCGTCCGGAGGGGAAGCCATCATGTCATCTCCATAGTTAACGTGCCTCTCAAGTGCAGTTGTCGTCTCGCAGGACAGACTCAAGATCGAAGGCAACTCAAGCTCCGCCGGGTCGTCAGTCTCAACTCTGGAACTCCAAAGCCGACTAGGAGCTGAACTCGACCCAAACGAACCAAAACGAAGAGTGGTCAACGGAGTAGTAGACGGTGGCGCATGTTGGGCAGAACTATCTGCCTTATCTGGTTCTTGCATCGGGCCCCTTCTCCGACTCCCGTTGAGAATTGTTAGCACCCTTATCCTGATTCCCGGGCGCTCCGCCCCCCTCAGTTGTGTCCATATCCTGAGGCTCATCCCCATCTTGGGAGATCGGAGTATCCTCAAACTCAAGCTCTAAAATATACGTGACTCCAGCATATGTCCATCTAACCAAATCCGGAATGTGCTCAACACTCACGACACTGACTAGTAACCGCGCAGCCCCTTGTGCACGAGTAAAGGGCATGTCCACTTTTTCAGTCTTGCCAATCATCCCACCCAAGCTCCAAGCAATCAGAAAATGCTTCATCAATTTTGGTGGAGCACCAAAGAAACGAACCCACACCTTCTCTAAAGTTATACCCTCCGGTTCCTCCTGCTTCCATTCATCAAAAGCAATAATAGTGTTGGTGCTTGGGACTCTACACATGCCCCACTGGAGAAAATGTATCTGATCCTCTTTAGTGGGAAAATCCACCTTATAGGACTGTCCCTCTAACTGTTCCAGATGCCATGGATGGTTACACAGTACCAAGTCACGCAATCGTCTCACAATCTGAGCCTCGGACAATGACCATTAGTCACCCGGACAAGCTGCGGGAAAGGAACTCTCGACCATCTGAGGTAGCGAGTCCACTTCGGCGTCTCAAAAACATCAGCTCCTTGCAACACACACGAAAATGCTAATGCCAGGTTTAGGACCGGATAGAAGTGGGCAATCTCCAGTAAGGTGCTGAGATTTTAGGCAATAATCACAAAGCTCATTAGTGCACTCTGCCATAAAGTGACCCGGTTTGCCACATCTAAAGCAAGGCAACTTCTTTTTCTTAATTACCCACTTGGAGAGTTTCTCTCCCTCCACTTTCTCCGGCCCTTTGTCAGAAGTACCCTCTCTGAGATTTAAAGCTCCAGATCTTTGCGGTCTTGTCACCTGCTAGAGCCGTAACCACGTCATGCAGCCGCCACAACGTAGATGAATCTGTCTCTGTGTGCTCAAGCTCCTCCCCCGTAACCATATCTGCAACGGGCGGTGGCGGCGGAGGAATATGGCGCGGTGGAGGTGGGCGTCTACCTCTCCCACCACACCAATATCCACCCCAGAAGCGATAGTTGGGTCCGGCAACGCCTTCCACAAAATTACCGGGCGGCCCTGAAACTGTCCAGGACCACCATCATTGTACCAGTTGTGCCCACGGCCACCACCGGAAGAAGAACCACGGTGCAGCCCCTCTCCATATGCATCAAAACCATAGTCACCCCACCTCCCGTGCCGGTTAGCATTCCATCCATCTCTGTTGTTACCATAGAAACCACCACGTCCTTGAGCGCCACGACCTCGTCCTAAAGCAGGTACCTTGGCCACCGGCTGCTGCACCGGCTCGCCCTGCCGCTGCACGTCATGTACAGGTGCCTGCGAGCTTGGAGCAGCCGTGATCGGGCCTAGTCACGCGGGGGGAGCAGCACCTGCTCTGGTGATCGGGCCCTGCCGCGGTTGAAGGAGAGCACCCCGGCCGACACCCGTTCCAGGCTGATGTTGCGGTGTTGGCCCGCCGCGTCCAGCAGCACCACCGGCGGCGATGGGCGCGGCGCCACGACCGCCCCCGACAGACCCCGTCACCGCGGCGGCATCCGGTCCAACGGCGGTCGGCGGACCTCGCTTGCCATGCGGCAGCCCGCGTCCAACCATCTTGTCGGCGCAGGTGAGTCGACGCGCTTGTCCCTCGCCCAGGGTCGGGAAACCAGGTTCGAAAACCCTAGGCGCAGCTAGGACGTGAGGCTTGATCGAAAAATCAGGTCAGTGCATACGGGAACGGGCTCGGCTTGGATTCCCAACTAGGCCTCGCCCGAGTCCAGGAGACCCACGACCGGCTTTGTATCCAAACGGGCCTCAACACCCAAAAGCGAATTCAAACGAACCCTTCTGGCAATTTGAATGTCACTCACCGATCTCGCCACCGACGGCCTCGACGGCGGTAACGGACAGCCCTTCTTTCGATTGTTCTTCTTTTTTCGAGTAACAAGAGTCCAAGAATCCGGCAGAAACTCGGATAAAGTCACAGGTTCACGAAAAACCTTAGGAATCGGACCGATCCAAGGTTTCATTGTCGGTTTGACACTTTGAGTTTTCGAATGCCGACTAGCAGGAACCTCTTTGATCACCGGCAGCTCCGTCGGTCCAGTAGCTTGGGGAAGCAGAAACGAACCTGTGGAGATGTGATCATCCTCTTGATCTTCATCATCGCTGTCAATCAAAGCCCAAAATCACCCTCCGGTCTCGCCGGCACCGTCGTCTCCATCGGTCAATCATCATCGATCTCGTCGGACGTTGATCTACTTGCACACGATCACCAACCACCACGTGAAAAGCATCAAGGCTGAAACGAGTCCCTACCTCGATCAGTCGCTTGTTGGCAAGTAATCGCCGGCTAGGGCGTCATTCTCCAAATCGAATAGAGCCATCGGCGTGGTGATGGGAGAGATGGGCGCGACCTTGATCCACTTGCCAGATCCATCTCGGCCAGAGGCGAACACGCCATTGCGTGAATCCCCCTTGGCCCTGGCCGATCGCTTCCGGCGCTGAGATTGATCGCGATCCCGACGCCCCCTCCGTTTGTTCCGACGCCATTGAGGCAATCGGATGCAGTGATCCGGGGCGCGGTCCACCCATCGATCCCCCCATGGAGGTCTGGGGCGGCGGCGGCCGCGTAGATACAGCCACTGGCAGCGGCATAGGGGCGCATCCCATCAGGGCAAGGGGCTGCGGCGGCGAAGAGCCAACCACCGACGGTGGCAGAGGGCCGACCGCCTCAGGCGGCCGAGTTTCCACTACTTAGCTTGCCTTTTCTCTTAGAGGACATGACCTTACTGGTTGGTCGTTGCTGATGATGCATATTGCTATGTGAGCCACCTTGGAGGGGGGGGGGACGTCATGTGCCTTCCAGCCGTGCCGTCTGATCCACCTCAGAGGGGAGGGGACGGCATGTGCCTCCGGTCCTCCGTCGTGATTTTAGACCCGAGAGGAGGAAAGATGGGGGGCTGGTGGCCATGGTGTTGCCACCCTAGGGTTTCTTATCGTAGGGTTTCCTACCTTTTCTTTTATCATGTTTCTTCTAGTTTGGTCGTTCGCCGTGATAGGATAGAATATTTTTTGGAGGAAAAAAAACTGGAGGCAAGGGAAGTACGCATTATTCTATTTGAATGGCAATGGTGGGTAATTTTCATGTTAAATTTAATATAATGGCTGTAGATTGTTTGTCTATTAAATTAATGGTTGGATGTAAATAATTTTTTGTGGTAATTTCAAGCCTAATTTCTTTTTTCTTAACTCGTCAAGTACTTTTTATATGTAAATAGATAGATTTTTCGTATATAAATATTTTCTATCTGAGTTATGGTTGATTTACTATGAATTTTTGAAGTTTAAAACAGTTTTTGGATTTTCCTGGCTAATAAAATTTATGTTTTTCTAGAAAATGTATTACTATGTCAGCTTTGCGTCACTATGACTTCAGCGAGTCAACGAGGCGATCCAGGTCAAACTGACCTACGGGACCCGTGTGTCAGGTCACAACTAAACAAAGTTAATTAGCGCTAAGTTCAATACAAACCTAAGTTAATTAGGGCCTGGGCCCACATGTCAGTGATCCAGGGAGGTCAAACCCCTGGTCAACCGAGGCTAACATGCCGGCGTTAAGCCCTCGGTGGCAGCAGACGTGGGGGGGGAGTTCGAGAACGGGTTGTGGTGCCCCGTTCGATGTGTGGTTGGGCTCGTTCAAGAGCCCTGGCCAGCGCGCGTCGAATGGTGGCGTCAGCCGGGTCTGTGGTGGCCGGAGACGACGGCGAGGTGCTTGGCAGCAGCGGCCGGAGCTCGGGCGGCATTGCGGTGTGCAGGTGGGCGAGCTGATGCGTTAGCGAGGCCCTACGCGAGATGGTGAGCGTGTGGCACACGACGGGCTGACCATTTGGTCGCTGGAGAAACGTCGACGACGAGCTCGGGCGGCGGTGCGTTTGGGTGCAGGTGGTGCGGTGGCTACGGTGTGCAACTGGGGAAAGGAGGGGGAAGGTCGGGGTCAGAGGCTCACGGCGATTGCGATGGGGGCCTTGGCGAGCTTGGGGAAGGGCTGGAGCTCGTCGGGAGGTCACCGGCGATCTCGGCGGCCGAACAAAGAGAGCGAGGTTGGGGAGGTCACGTCGGGGCGTGTGAGCGCTCGGGGCTCAGCGAGCTCGATGAAGCAGACGATGGCGGCGCTTGTTGACCCGACGGGGAGACGAGGGGGAGGGGGCGGCTATGCGTGCGACGGCGACAAGCGAATGACGACTTCACTAGAGAGCGAGGGAGAGAGCAGTGGGACGTGAGGCGTCGACCAGCTCAGGATGGCACCAAGGAGGCGGGTCGAGGCATCGCGGTGGCTAGGCAACGCAGGCAAGCAGCTTGGTGGCGTGGCGCCCACACATGCACCGTGCGCTATCCCGCCTCTTCCTATTGGCAAAGATTGGGGATGACTGGCACGGACCAGGTGGGCTGGGCCGGCTTAGGTAAGTGGCCCAAGGCCTTTCCCTCTCTCTCTTTTCTATTTTTTCTGTTTTCTTTTTCTTCTGTTGTTTCTGATTTAGTAAAAATACTGAATCATTTAATTAAATCCTGAAATAAATTGTGGGCACTGTTAGAAATATTTCCAACAGCCCTCAACCGTTCTCAGCATTATTTGGGCATTTAAAATATTTATAGGATTTTAATGCCCAAATTTAAATACTTGACGAATTAATTCAAAAATCTAGACTGTCCTAGAAAAATGTGCACCATTTTTAGGAGAGGTTCTCGACCAATTAAAAAATGATGAACTTTTGTGAAGGGCATTTTGGGTTTACTGGAATATTTTCCAGTAGATCCTAGTATTTTCAGGGGGTGCTAGGGTTTGTTAATCCCCATTTCAAATTTAAAGGAAATTTAAACATGATGAGATGATGCTTACTAATGCAATTATTTACAAACAAATTGTCACGACCGGTTTTCCAATAAAAATATTTATTGAGAAACCGATCTATTAATTCCAGTGTGAGGAAAATCCTCCTCACTGGTAGACAAAACCTTGATACAATAAGCCAGTAGCATTTAATATATTACAGGGTCGAGCTGATCTTGCTCAACAATTTTATTACAAGCACGCCAATAATTATACATAGTGGCGGATATGACACCGTGGAGCGGTGGCATACCTCTTGACTTCGAGGTAAAGTAGTGGAATAACACAGTGGAGTGGATGATATGACTCCTGCCTTTGGCGGCTCATCGAGCGTCGAGGTGAGGCTCGGTGAATTTATTTGGGTAGCGGAAGCGAATATAACATGATGACTAATCCAGGGTGCATACGAGACCGACTGGGATTCCTCTAGGCGTCGGACTCGCTATCGAACTCTTCATCCATGAGATCGCCGTCACAAGATCTGGCCAAATCAACAAGCCAGGTGAGTACTTTGAAAGTACTCGCAAGACAGTTCGGACAAACATATAACAAATGTATGCACGAATGCATCATGAGTAATTTAACAATGCGCAATCAAATCAGTATAGCAAGCTAAGTAAAAAGGGAATCGGCGGTAGTCCGCTCGAAAACCCAAAGAAAATAAACTAAAAACCGATCGGGTGTGCAGGCGACACCTCGAAGGGCGAACAAATAAGTAAAGCATGCCCGCGATCGAGGCGTCTGAGCGACACCTCATAAAGGGCTTATACTGAAAGAAAAGACATGCATGCCACAGTCGGACGTCGGAGCGACATCACAGAAAGGGCTGGTATCAAAACAAGTAAATAACAATGCCACAGTCGGACGTCTGAGCGACATCGCAGAAAGGGCTTATATCAAAAGTAAACGAATAACAATACCGCAGTCGGATGTCTGAGCGACATCGCAGAAAGGGCTTATATCAGAACAAGTAATTAACATTGCCACAGTCGGACGTCTGAGCGACATCGCAGAAAGGGCTTATACTTCATTTTACAAGAAATGGTACTCACGGAAAATATTCATCACAAGACAGTAAACGAGTTAGTCCATCCATAGGAAATAAACCTTTAACACTCATGTGGTTCTCGTGGAGTTTACATCTCCGGACTGACATTTGACAAGATAAGATGAACACAACACTTGGACCTGAATAAGATGATTTCAAGGATTTTTGACTCTGCAGAGTTTCTACCAAATTATCCACAGCCAACGGATTTCCCTAGTCACGGGGGACTAGTTCCGTTTACGGTATTTCGGAGGAAACACAGCTAACTAGTACACACCCATCCTACCTCACTTTGCCAGGAATCACCCTAGACAGCGTTTAAGAAAAACTCTGAGACGGGGAGATCACAATCTCGAATAGCATGGGATCAAATTTATATACGCGCGCTCTAAGGGGTGCCCCCCTCTCGGTCCCAACCGGAAACACCCATGCCCCCTGACGGATGATAGGCTTTAATCCGGGGCCATGGAACCCTCATCCCGCCTCTCGATTTGGTGTGTACCAGAAAGTGGTTTGCAACTTACTAAGCCGTATCCCTTGCGGAAAACATGTGGTAGTCTGAAAGGGGAGGCAGACGGAAGCTATCTTGATTTATGTTGACACTTTGGGTCAACGGTCTGGCATAAGACTGGCATGCTACAACACGGCCATCTTACCCATTCTCATGCCAACTCATGGCCATGCAACTCGTTTCCAACAACTCATGGATTTCTGAAACTCACTTGCCTCAACTTTTACGTGATAAAACTTTCATCGAGATGCTCATGAACATGCCATGATACTAATTAATGCAAACATGACCAAACACTCATCATATCAAAAGTTCAAACATGCTTGCCTGGTTCGGAGTAGTCGGGGCCTAGCTCGGTGAAGTTCGCGGTTCCGTCACCTCCTTTGGTATCTACGGTATACAAAAATATACGCACTAACGTAAATACCAAGGGGTGCTCAAAAATATTCCAAATATTTTTCAAATAAATCTGATAAAAAACTAGACAAAATTTTGAAGAGGACAGAAAAAGAATCACTCAAAAATCCTTTTCTGTTTAAAAGTTATAAGAGTTTTGGTCTGAGGACCTTTCTGTAATGAAACAGAAAACTCTCAGGGGTCTAGGCGAAAAAGTCCAGAAAACGTTTCAGATTAGATAGCGCCTTTTCCAGAATACGCTTTCAGAAAATGGTTCAAAAAAAAGAAAGGAGAGGCTGACGGGCGGGTCCCACCCGTCAGGTTTGAATATTCAAAAGGAGGCGGCAGAGCTCGTCGGCGCCCGAGAGTCATGCGGTGGTCGCCGACGGCGATCCAGGGCGCGGCTGGAGGATCGGGTGGTACCTCCATGCTCAGTGCGTCATTCCGCGTCGGTGGGTGGTGGTGGTGGTCGCCGGCGAGCACCACGTCGACGGCGGCCCTTGCTCCGGCGGACGGCGGCTCGGGTGGAGTGTGATCTCGTCGGGGAGGGCTGCGAAGGCCAAATTGAAGCGGGGGTTAGCTTACTGGGTGCTAGAGGAGGCTATCGACGAGATTTGGGCGTCGGGACGGACTCACCGGAGTGAAACGAGGTGGTGGCCGAGGCAGAATGGGGCGGCCGGAGTTGGGGGAGGAGACCTCCTCGAGGTCCTCCTAGTGGCCTGGCGGGGTGTTGGTGAGGTGCAGAGGTGGTGCGTGCCTGAGGGCGAGCTCGGGGCCCCTTTTTATAGGCGGTCCGAGGCGGTGGCCGTGAACGGAGTTCGCCGGCGAAGGTTACGGTGGCGGAGAGCTTGGTCGGGGAGGTTTAGGGGGTTGAGCGTCATCGTGGAGGTCCACTGGTTCCATTCAGACGCTAAACGGACTTGATTAGGAGCTTTGAGTGGGTTTCGACGGAACGGGGTGGCGCGGGCCCGTCGGCGACAGAGGGCGCGCCCTGTGCTTGCCGGCCACGGCGACGGTGCCGCGGGGTGCGCTGGCGTGCATGAGGCCACGCGGAAGGCAGGGGGCGTTAGGCGGTCTTTGGACGGGCGTGAAGCTGGCTCGAGCCCTCGGCCGCCACGGTGGCTCGGCCACCGCATAGATCGCTACAACGCCGGCGACGCTTGCCGCCATCGACGCCTGCACACCCGTCAAGGGAGCGTCGCGGTGCTACGGCCAGGAGGAGGGGTTGTGCGCAGCGCCAGGAGCGCCACAGTTGACAGGTGACAACTCTCGACGAAGAAACGACACTGAACTTCTCTGAATCTCTGAATTTTTCTGAAAGTGCAAAGTGACAGTGCATGCTAGGTGTTCGGCAGAATGTTTTTGGCATGTGGGGATTTTTCCTTGAGCTGATTTTTGGTGGAGTGGCTTCTCATTGCAACTGGAGGTTGCCTGAATTTTGGTGGAATTTTTGGAGAAGAGGAGATATGAATTTCACCAAATTTGACAAATCTGGTCCAAACTTGCAGAAGCTGAAACTTGAAAATTTTGAACAGAAGAAGAGTAGATCTTGATGGTTCTAGGTTGTGGGTGCTAGGGACTATCCAGAGGAGTTGATTTGAGATCAAAGTTCAAAGGCATTAAGGTACTTGCTTTGCAAATCACCTAGGCTCAAAAATATGGACATAATTGTTGTGGGCAAAGAAATAAATAAAATAAAAATCCAAAAGTCGGTTGGACTGGTTGGGTTAGAATATTTGGATTGTCCCAAAGAGGAAGAGGGGTTTTGGGGAGATTTACCACAAGAGGCAAGATAAAACCATGGGTGGTTTTAAAATAATAGAAGAACCAAAACTCCTAGGGTTTCTTCTAAAAGAAAAATAAATCCAAAAAAATAAATTTGAGAAGGAGAGAATCAGAAGTAAGGTTTTTAAATAACCAACACCATAGTTGAAGAAGACGCCAAAGAAAAATCCTTGTCAAAGGGAAAGTCCTTGAGAGAAAGAGATTTTTGGAAGGGTTTAAATGACCTCCTTCAAAACCAACCAAGTTTTTGTTAAAAACCAAAACAAAAATTTTGGAGTGCCACACAAATCTAGGGTTGTGACAACTCACCCCCACTAAACAAGAATCTCATCCTAAGATTCAAGACATGAGGTAAGAGGAAAGGGGGTCACAAAGCAGTCACAAATTTCTCGATCCAACTGCCCTTCTCGAAGAAGCTGCTTCTGTTGGGGAACGTAGTATTTCAAAAAAAAAATCCTACGATCACGCAAGATCTATCTAGGAGAGGCATAGCAATGAGCGGGGAGAGTGTGTCTATGTACCCTCGTAGACCGAAAGAGGAAGCATTAAGTAACGCGGTTGATGTAGTCGAACGTCTTCGCGATCCAACCGATCAAGTATCGAACGCACGGCACCTCCGCGATCTGCACATGTTCATCTCGGTGATGTCCCTCGAACTCTAGATCCAGCTGAGGCCGAGGGAGAGTTTTGTCAGCACGATGGCGTGTTGACGGTGTTGATGAAGTTACCGATGCAGGGCTTTGCCTAAGCACTATGACAATATGACCGAGGTGGAAATCTGTGGAGGGGGCACCGCACACGGCTAAGAAATCAACTTGTGTGTCTATGGGGTGCCCCCCTCCCCCGTATACAAAGGAGGGGAGGAGGAGGAGCGCCGGCCACAAGGGGCGCGCCCAAGGGGGGATTCCTACTCCTAGTAGGAGTAGGTTTCCCCCTTTCCTAGTCCAAGCAGGAGAAGAAGGAAGGAGTAGGAGAGGGAGAAGGAAAGAGGTGGGTGCCTCCCCCTCCCTAGTCCAATTCGGACCAGCCCATGGGGGGCGCGCGGCCTCCCCTTATGGCCCTTCTCTCCTTTCCACTAAGGCCCATGAAGGCCCAATACTTCCCCCGGCGAATTCCCTTAACTCTCCGGTACTCTGAAAAATACCCGAACCACTCAGAACCTTTCCGATGTCCGAATATAGCCTTCCAATATAAAGATCTTTACGTCTTGACCATTTCGAGACTCCTCGTCATGTCCGTGATTGTCGGCGTCCTGGGAAGGGAGGTCCCCAGACTTGCCTGCCTGCAGCCTACGGCGTGGCTCCACTCGCGGCCCAGTACGACCCGTCTTCACCAGCAAACGCCCAAGACCCTCGTGAGGGGCCAAGCCTCGCGAGGCGGATGACACAAGACCTCCTCAGGAGTGGCCTCACCAGGCTGGCTCACGAGGGGCGGAGAGATCAAGGCAAGGCGAACCTCGCGAGGTTCCTATGACGTCAGCCATGACGACCAAGACCAGGATGGCTCCAGCGCGCACAGTGTCCTCGTATCGTCTTTGGTGCTAAGGAGGCAAGCGCGGGCGAGGAGTACCGAGGCATCAGGCAAAGGTTTCCAAATCGGTGCAATGAGACCAAGACCAGCAGGACGGCAGGATGGAGGTCACAGTGGAGCCCAAGACAGCGTCACCACCAGAGCCTTTGGCAGGCGAAGACCATCTTTAGTCAGGATAGCTTGTACTAGCTGTCCCCCTTGAAATTGGCCATTGTTGGCTCCCTTCCCCCTCAATACTTGGGAAGAGGACCAGGGCCTCTATAAATAGGACTAGCCACTACAGTAGGAGGCAACTGATAAAACAGAGCCTCAACACAACTCATCTTGAACAGATCGAGATCATCCTCACACCCACCAAGCACAAGAACACCTCGCCTCAGGAGGCTGTTCTTCCCCTTGTACTGTTCATCCTCATCCCGAGAGGCAATCCACCACACCACACTGGAGTAGGGTATTACACCACAACGGTGGCCCGAACCAGTATAGATCTTGTGTCTCTTGTGTTGCGAGTTCGTCGAGCTAGGCTTTGAGATTATGGCGAGGCTGTGGGCGTGATTAGGTAGGGGGAATCTTCGTGCGCACCCCAGTGTTCGAACCTCAAGGGTTTTGCCGGAACCCGAAATTCGACATTTGGCACGCCAGGTAGGGGTGCGCCGGAGCTTTCCTTCCGCCCGTTGCCCCACCGACACTCCACGGCTCCGATGTCCGGCGACCCGAGGACCAACGCCGACCACTAGGCAGCTTGGCCAGCCCGGGTGGTGGCGTCTGCCCAAGAAGACCTCAACCCCGCGCCCCAGGAAGCGCGTGCACCGCCAAACGCTTCGAGGCGTAGGCGGCACGGTCACGCACCATCCGCCCTTACTCCACGACAAGTGCGGGCAGCCACAAGGGCCTCAAGCCACGCCGCAGCCAGGGCGCGGCACACCCAGCAGGAACAAGCAAACATGAGGGCCGTGCTCACGGTGTCTTGGGAGCTGCTGCGATGCCGGTTGATGGAGAATGGCCGGGATGCGTTGCTGGAGCGCGTCGCCGAGCTCCTAGACGCCACAGCCTCGGTAGCGCCACCCTTCTACTACCTGCTTACACCTCAGGGCGCGACTGGATTGCATGGCGGGCCTCGCCGCGCCCGCGTGCCCCCGGGCGCACCCTACACTTGCGTGACCAACGGCACCGGACGCCCAATCGCACCCGCGCCACCCCCGATAAGCGCGGGTACGAGCATTGCCATCTACGGCCCCGGCGGGATGCCGCCCTACCGTCCTCAAGGCGGTGCGCTGGGTCGGGCTACGTGGAGCGTGGGGCACTACGACGAGGTCTTCGAGGCGACGGCCTCGGATGCCTACGTGCCCCGCATGGTGGACCAGGAGTATGCGCTGGAAGATGACCCCAGATCGTTCCTCGAGCCGGGCTGGGAGGAGGAGGCGCTAGAAGCTGAGACTTTCCAGGAGCCTCTTGGGAGCCTCACCAACCGCGCTGGCGACAACAGCTACAGGGTACCACTAGTTTCTCAGGAGCAAGCTTACGCTAACCATGGGTCGCAGGAGGATCAGGTCATAGCGGCGGATGGCGGCCCCAACTCGATAGCCTCCCTTCCGCCAGGAGGAGCGCACTTGGGGCTGCAGGAGAGGGGCCAGGAGCATGGCCCTTCCCCACGCCACGCAGAGCAGGGCGTCCCCCGGAGGTAGGCCCTCTGCCGGGGAAGCGCTGGAGAGCCTTCCCCCGGCAGAGGACCCGTGGTCGCCGAGGGTGCCGCTGGCGTCCCCTTTGCCCCTTGGTGACGTCCTAGTTTCCAGACGCCCCCAATGGCGGTCGAGGGCGGCGCAAGCCAGGGCCCTCATCTGGCGATATGAGTCGCGCCTGTGAAGGTCTCCGCTTGTGACACTCTCACGTAATAATGAGTGGGTTTGTACACGCCCCGGAGTCTCAGGGGTGCCGCCCTCGGGCCTCGGGAGCTCCCTCCCATGACCTAGTGGCAGCACTTAGCTCCGCACTGGTGAGAAGACAAGAAGACAAGACTAGGCGCTGGACGCGGCCATTTGCTTTTAACCTCTTTTCTATAGCACTGCTTTCTAGCTTTGGATTTAACTTGAAGTTAAATTTTCGTTGATGTGCGCGGGGGTGCCTTTTCTCGTTCGTGCGATTTCTTGCAATTTGGTTCCTGCCTTAATTAAGAGTTTGCGCCTGCTACCTCCTCCTCGCGAGCCCCTCGCGAGCGAGGGCTGGGCATAGCACGCGAGCGCTGCACGCGTGCCCTGCCATGACTGGCGCTTGCTTCTCGCGAGGCCCCCTCGGGCGGATCGGTAGGGTCCTCACAGGCTCCTCAGAAACCCGCGACCTCACGGGCCAGTTCGGGGCCTGTCCCGGCTAAGGTAAATTACAACAGCAAACTTGTCGTAGGGTTCACAGGTTCATGAAGACATATATTCAGCTTGGCCTAAGAAATAGAGACAACAATCTATTTACATGAGGGGCTTCCCCTCCCAAAATGCTCTTACAACCTCCAGGGTCATGCCCGAGTTTTAGCATGCATGATAAACAATAGGGAAGCACGGGTTCAATCGGACATGTCGCTCACGGTGTCCCCCAGGTCGCCTTCAGACGCGTCACTAGCGTCGTTGTCGCCCTCGCTGGCATCCCCGTCACCATCACCGGCGCCGCTCTAGCCGTCGTCGACCACATCGCCTTCGTCCGCCGCGACCACCACCGCATCGTCATCGGAAGCGAAGGCCCTGACCAGCGCGTCCACATTGTCTTCCACCCATCGCGCCAGATCACCCCGGGTGGCCTCGGGCACGGGGGCAATGGCGGCTTCAAAATCAAAGTTGGGGTAAGTGTTCTGGAGATGGCTGAAGACGCAGGAGAAAGCGCGCCCGAGCAGGCCATGGCTCCTCTCTTCAACAAGCTGGCGAGCTCTCTCGAAATGATTCTCCAGGCGCGTCACCACGTCGGTGAAGAAGCAGAGGTGGCTGGTGTAGTCGTTCGCGTGGGGATGAGGGGCATTTTCATCGCAGATGTGGCCCAGTGATGTGTTGGCCCTGTTCCTGAGGCCCTCAAGCATGGGGGCGTGCACGCGCTCCAGCGTCTGCCGTTGAAGCACTTCCTCCCTATTCTACTGCGCGATGGACTCGGCATTGGCGACCCGCTGCTGAAGGGGAAGCAGCTCGGCGCGGGCGGAGGCCAGCTCAGCCTACGCCGACACCAGGGCAGCTGTGGCGGCCTCCTCGCGCCGTTCCCCCTCATTTAACCTCGACTTGAGGGTAGCGGTCCTGCCCGCAGCCTCGGCCTCTACAAGCTTCAGCTTCAGGTTGTACCTGCCCACAAGATCCGCGAGAGCCTCGGCCACACGGTGGTCAACATCCTCCTGGGCCCAGGCCTCACGCGCACCAACGGCATCCTCCGCTAGAGCAACTTGGCGCTCCCTTGTCTCCAGCCACTCAAGCTCAAGGCTGCGCTCCATGGCTTCCAGCACCAGCGCTTCTTCGCGCTTCAGGATCTCTTCCTCCTCGAAAGGCGTCACCTTCATCGATGCAAGGGCTTGGCGCACCTCCACCTTCTGCTCCAAGGAGGCGCTCCAGGCCTGGAGCTCCCACGCGCGTTTCTCCATGATCTCACGGCGGCGGTCGGCTTCCCGGGCTTCTTCCAAGGCTCGGGAGCAGGCCTCGTGCGAGGTCGCAAGAGACGCCTCAGCCTTCGCATTGTTAAGCTCGCACTGGTGGCGCCCAAGGTTGATGGCCACCTTCAGCTTATGCCGCTCCTCCATCAGCCGAAGGCCCTCGGCCTCGAGGCACGCGTCTACGTCCACGAGTTCCCCATCGAGCTGGTTCATCGCGCCCATTACCTCCTGGAAAAGCTCGCGGCGGACGACGCTTCATTTGTACGCAACCTTAAGCGCGCAGCCGATTCCGTCCTCCGCCACGGGAGTTACCGACGGGGTCCGGAGCGGCTCACCCCCTCTCAGCAGGGGGCTGGGGGCTGGCGCCCCCTCGGTCGCTGGCCAGGCCCCGCTAGGGGCCCGGGTATGCATAGACCCGCTGCTTGAAGGGGAGCCCAAGATTGAAGCCATCCAGCCGCCGTCCACGACCAGAGGAGGAGCCCTTGGCATGCTGGCTGCACTCCAAGCAAGGCCACGGAGGAGAGATGGCAAGGGCACGGGCTCGAGGCACGTGGCAGGCAGGCTTGCTTCTCCAGCCGACCCCGCGTCGGAGGCGGCGCACCGGCTTGGGGCGCTCAAGGCTAGCGAGGGAGTTGAGGCAAGAGGAGGTTGCTCCTCAGGTGACTCCACGGCCTTGGCAGAAGGGTTCCTGAAGAGCCACTATCAGGAAGGGAAGCAGCATTCAAGGAATTAAAAAAATAAGGTACTTACTCGTCTATGGCGATGTACTTCCTATGTTTAAATGGCTGGACAGTGCCACTGCTACAGCTTGCAGACCCCTTCCTCTTACGAAGCGCCGCAAAGACCACGCGGAACCGGCCCAAGCGTTGTACGTGGTGACCAGCGAGGTGCGCAACTGGTGAAGCGCCCAAGGAGACGACCTCAGGAGCGCTAGGCTGGAGAGAGCTGTCGGGCTCCGCCTCGCGACGACTTGCCGAGGCCTCAGGAGCAGTGGGCTACGTCACCCCCTCAGCTGCCGCCCCAGGATGAGAATCACGGATTCCCGAGGATGACGCCTCGGGAGCCTCAGGCAACAACGACACCTCGGCACCCGCGCCTCCGGCCTCTGGCGGTGCTTGCTTCCCCGCGTCCACTCTTGGGGCAAGCTCGGCGCCGGCGGCAAGGAGAGGAACCATAGTGACGTGATTCTCACTAGGCCCCACAAGGCCGACTGGACGCAACCCCCATTCATCGAAGGAGGGCATCTGCCCTGCGAACTCCACCCTGTTCGAGCAGTTGTACAAGCAACAACCCCCCTGCGACAAATCACCCGGCGAGGGGTCACCGGCCAAGACTTCGAGCACCGTTCTTCGTGCCTCGGCCGGAAGCCCCGACTCCTGAAGCCTCATGCGATCCTGGTCGCTAGTCAGAGCCCACATCGGCTGGGAATGGTGCTGGAGTGGGGCGATGCGGCGCCGAAGGAACTCCTTCATCACCTTGGGCGCGGTTGCACCAGGATCCTTCATCCGGAACCAGACGAAAGCGAGACGGGAGCTCACAAGCTCCTCATGACCCCAGCCAGAGCTGGGGACGGCGGGGGACGACAGAGGCGAGAGCATGGGGCTGAGTACTCTGACATCAACATACACCCAATGCATCCGAAACTCACTCGTAGACGGCGGGAGATCAAAGTCAATCCTCGAGCCGGCTGTTGCCGCCACGGCCTGGAAGCTCAGGCACCCCGAGCACTGCCGGGGTTTGGTCAGGTGCAACGAGAAGAAATGGCGCAAGAGGGCCACAAAAAGAGCAATGCCCACCATGGCCTCGCAGACAAAGGCGAAGACGGCGAGAAGGGCGACAGATTGGGGATCAAGGTGCGGGATATGTATCTGGTAATGGGAAAGCACGGCATCAAAGAAGGCGGAGAAGGGAGGAACCAGGCCAGCCCACAGGGCGTCGACGAAGAACTGGACCTCGGTGGCCATCCTATCAATGGTGGCTGGGGACGCAGGCTAGGCCACCGTCCCTCCCCATTCGTTGAAGCTGGTAGCAAGCGCAGGGCGAACCTTATCCATGGCCTCCTGATTGAGCACCCGCGATCGGCCGACTGCGGACTCGACGGCCGGAGGTGGGCTAGCTGAGGACAGGGGCTTCTTCCCTTTCTCCGTCCGATTCGGCGCCATGGCGATAGAGAGGACTGAGCTCGAGCCGGATTGGAAGAGGAAGCAGAGGTACGAGGAAGCAAAGAAGTTGGGGAAGGCGTTGCCAGCAATGGGGGAATAACTGTGTAGGATGTCGTGGCCGCCTAGCCAGGCGGATTTCAAGGCTGCATGGGAGAATCGGGGCCGCCCACGTCTAATCAATCGCCACGCGTCGACCAAGGCCGCAGGCTGTTGGGGCCCTCGGCGCTCCGCACTTGCCCTTTGGCTTCGCCTCGAAGCCAAGCCCGAGCGCGCCTTGGGCCCGGGGGCTACTACCGGCATCCTGGGAACGGGGGTCCCTAAACTTGCCTGCCTGCGGCCCACGGCGTGGCTCCACTCGCGGCCCAGTACGGCCCGTCTTCACCAGCAAACGCCCAAGACCCTTGCAAGGGGCCAAGCCTCACGAGGCGGACGACACAAGACCTCCTCAGGAGTGGCCTCACCAGGATGGCTCGCGAGGGGCGGAGAGATCAAGGCAAGGCGAACCTCGCGAGGTTCCTACGACGTTAGCCATGACGACCAAGACCAGGTGGGAGCCAGGTGGGCGCCAGCGTGCACAGTGTCCTCGTTTCCTCTTTGGTGCTTAGGAGGCAAGCACAGGCGAGGAGTACCGAGGCATCAGGCGAAGGTTTCCATATCGGTATAATGAGACCAAGACTAGCAGGACGGCAGGACGGAGGTCACCGTGGAGCCCAAGACGGCGTCACCACCAGATCCTTTGGCAGGCGAAGACCATCTTTACTCAGGATAGCTTGTACTAGTTGTTCTCCTTCAAATTGGTCGTTGTTGGCTCCCTTCCCGCTCAATATTTGGGAAGAGGACCAGGGCCTCTATAAATAGGACTAGCCACCACAGTAGAGGCAACTGATAAAACATAGCCTCAACTCAACTCATCTTGAACAGATCAAGATCATCCTCACACCCACCAAGCACAAGAACACCTCGCCTCAGGAGGCTGTTCTTCCCCTTGTACTGTTCATCCTCAGCCCGAGAGGCAATCCACCACACCACACTGGAGTAGAGTATTACACCACAACGGTAGCCCGAACTAGTATAAATCTTGTGTCTCTTGTGTTGCGAGTTCGTCGAGCTATGCTTTGAGCTTATGGCGAGGCTGTGGGCGTGATTAGGTAGCGGGAAATCTTCGTGCGAACCCCAGTGTTCAAACCTCAAGGGTTTTGCCGGAACCCAAAATCTGACATTGATCTCATCCGGGTCTCCAAAGAACCTTGCAGAGCTCAAAGCCCTGCTTTCCACCCAGCCAGTGCTCGCTGCCCCAATCAGCAAAGAGCCTTTACTGCTTTATATTGCAGCCACTAGACAAGTTGTCAGTACAGTACTCACGGTTGAGCTGGAAGAAGAAGGAAAAGCCTATAAAGTTCAGCGCCTAGTGTACTATGTTTATGAAGTCATGACTCCGTCCAAGCAAAGATATCTGCATTATCAGAAGCTTGTCTATGGAATTTACATGACCACAAAGAAGGTTGCGCATTATTTCTCCGACCACTCCATTACAGTCCTCAGCGATGCACCATTGTCAGAAATTCTGAACAACAGAGATGCAACTGGTCGAGTGGCGAAGTGGGCGATTGAACTCCTTCCCTTAGATATCAAGTTTGAGGCAAAGAAAGCTATCAAGTCCCAAGCAATAGCGGATTTCCTCGCCGAGTGGGTCGAACAGCAACTGCCGACTCAGATTCACACGGAGCATTGGACCATGTTCTTTGATGGATCGAAGATGCTGAATGGTTCCGGTGCTGGGGTGGTATTGGTATCCCACCGAGATGACAGCTCAGCTATGCTCTCCAGATTCATTTTGACTCCTCCAACAATGAGCAACTCTCTCACTCGGGGGCTTAGCTGCAGTCCAGTACTCGCCTAAGTTTAAAGAAAATCCTACCAAGTGGTGAGCAACCCTCTCACTCGGAGGCTTAGCTGCACTCCAGTACTCGCCTAAGTTTAAAAAATCCTACCAAGTGATGAGCAACCCTCTCACTCAGGGGCTTAGCTGCAGTCTAGAACTCGCCTAAGTTTGAAACACATCCTGATCTGCAAGGACGACGAGGTGCAGGTCAACTGCGACCTTCTCCTCAGAGCTGCGCCACAAGTACAATGTGCGCTTCATCCTGATCCGTAAGGACGACGAGGTGCAGGTCGACTGCGACCTTCTCCCCAGAGCTGCGCCACAAGTACAACGTGCGCTCCATCCTGATCCGCAAGGACGACGAGGTGCAGGTCGACTACGACCTTCTCCTCAGAACTGCGCCACAAGTACAACGTGCACTCCATCCCTATCCGCAAGGACGACGAGGTGCAGGTCAACCGCCGCCTTTTCCTTAGAGCTGCTTCACAAACACAAAGATTATTCTGAGTGAAGAAACAAGTTCCACTCGATGGTGAACACGGGCATATTCAGAGATAAACCAAGTTCAGATAAATGCTAAGGTTCCGGATCGGATTAAAGTACTCAGGCATCAAGCCCGAAGGAGTTTAACGGTTACAAAATCACTCGGCATTCCGAGGGAAATTTAAAGTGAGGCATAAAGTTTGTTCACTCCGCAGGAGGAGGGCTAGCAGGTTCAACGAACTCATCCAGGTCGATTCCGTCAGCGATCCGAGTGGCAGCAGCAATGAAGGTTTCCATGAAGGATTGGAAGTCATGCCTTTTTGTATTGGCCACCTTGATTGCCGCTAGCTTCTCTTCTCGCACTTCCTTACAATGGACATGAACCAGAGACAGGGCCACATCAGCACCGCATCGAGCAGAAGACTTCTTCCATTCCTGCACTCGACTGGGGATCTCATTAAGTCGAGTCATCAAAGACTCAAGGTCATTCGGAAGCGTCGCCCTTGGCCAGAGTGTTGTATCGATCCTCGACACTGGAACCTTCAGTCGAGCAAGGTAGTCAACAACGCCAGCGACACGGGACTCCAATCGGAGCACATTCATGGCAGCTTCGTCTTTAACAGGGGACAGGATGGGGTCCAAGTTTGTCTCAATTTGCCCGGTCTCTTCCTCAAAGTTCCGGCAAAATTCTGCTCAACACAATACATCGGTGGTTATATATCGAGTCGATAGTAACAAGTCAGTCGGACAAAGGAAAATACCTTCAAGCATGACGAACAGCTTCTTGGCAAGCCCTCCCATATAGCTCTCCAGATCGTCCCTCTTGCGAGCAATGCCTTCTATATTTTCAGTCAGATCCTTCTTGCCCTTCTTCGGGCGAGTCACCTCCTTGTTGGCTTCATCAAGGGCAGTTTTCAGTTTGGCGTTCTCTTCCTCCAGTTTGCTGACTGAAGCCAGCTTCTGTTCAGCGAATGTAGTTTTCTCATCAACTGTTTTCTATGCGGCTGCAAGGTCTTGATCCTTCTTCGCCAGAGCCTGGTTCAAGGTCTCCGAAAGAAATAACGCTCGGTTCAGAAAAAGCAAATAACATCCGGTTCAAAAACAAATCCGTCGATAAGGTTTTTCATACTAGTGGCTTCATCCTTGGCCTTCTGCAAGTTTGTCTTGGCCAGCTCCAGGTCGAGGTTGAGCTGAATCTTCTTCTTCTCCAGGCCGGCAAACCGAGCTCCAAGTTCAAAAGATTTCTGTAATCAAAAGACAGTTAATCAACAAATGGAAAGATTGGTTACTTCAGAGCAATAGTCTGATAAATTCAACAAGTTCTAAGACTACTGCCGTATCAAACATCCAACAGTAGTCTCGGGGACTACACCCAGTGCGTGCACTTAGCGTGCCCCCACTGGTCCAGTTTCCACTCGACATGGTCTGTCCAGGCCGAGTGTTGAAAAAAAAGAAAAAGTTAGTTGTTCTCAGACCATAGTCAACTGCCCGCAGCCGACCACGGTCTCGGGGACTACACCTAGTGGGTGCACTTAGCGTGCCCCCACTAGTTCAGGTTCCACTCGACATGGTCCGGCCAGGCCGAGTGAGAAAATTCAGATTCTCAGACCACAGTCGACTGCCCATAGTCAACTATGGTCTCGGGGACTACACCCAGTGGGTGCACTCAGCGTGCCCCCACTAGTTCAAAGACTCAATTGACACAACCTAGTCAACTCAAGATACAAATTTGTTCAGTGGAAAGTCATAACACCCAGTGGGTGTACAAATGCGAAATGCAGACGGATGAAAAGATTCTTCAAGGAAAGTTTTCAGGTAGCATATCCTAACAGAACAAGCGACAAGCTAAAAAGTCAGTCGGTGATCAACCAACCTGGACGTTGCTCTGAAGAGCTGAGCTGGCGTTGTAAGCAGCTTGGCTGGCTTCCCGGACCATCTTCATCTTGTTGTAGGGTGGAACCCTAGATGGAGATCTTTCACGAATTGGAGGGGAAATCCCCAAGAACACAAAGAACACAAGAGAGGGAAAACACTCAAATTGACTAGATCCAATCACACATATGCTAGATCCAAGAACACACAAGAGTTCACAATGATTCAAAGACAACAAAGGAAAGATACAAGGTACTAGTTGATCCCAATCCTATGAGGAGAGAGGTCTTGATGATCCTATGATGGGGACCGTTCCCTAGATGGGGGGCTTGAATCCACTAGGGGATCTTCTCCATAGGAGGTCTTGAACTCCAATGGAGTGGTCTCACTCTCACAAGAGGAGGTACAAGGAGCAAAGCTCACTAAATAATGTCATATACTTTGCTATCCCTCTAAATGAGCTAGGTGGGGGTACTTATAGTCTAGGGGCGAAATAAGAGGGGGAGATGGGTACAAGGGCAAAAAGCCCAAAAAGGCACGCAGGCCCTCGGAGGGGTCCGAGCACCCGGGCCTAGATGGGTACAAGGGCAAAAGCCCAAAAAGGCACACAGGCCCTCGGAGGGGTCCGGTCACCCGGGGGCCCTAGGCCCGGGCACCCGGGGTAGACGCAGGGAGCTGGGCGGTCGAGGCCGGGCACCCGGGGGGTCCAAGGCCCGGGCACCTGGGTGGCGCTAGAGGCAGGCGCGGGAGGGGCCGGGCACCCGGGGCCATTTGGCCGGGCACCCGGGGACAAGCAGGGGGTCGGCTGGAGGAGGGGCCGGGCACCCGGGGGTTGGTGCCCCGGGCATCCGGGCGGCAGTGGCAGCTCCCGAGGGGCCGGGCACCCAGGCTGGGCTGGCTGGGCACCGGGGTGCTCAGGGCGCCACCTGTGCAGCGTCAAGGCCCGGGCACCCGGGGCATGAAGGGCCGAGCACCCGGGGCGTCTAGCGCCTCCGTGTCTTCGCGCTTCGGCCACTCTCCCCCCTTATCCTTCTTCTTGGTTGGTTGTGGTTCCCTCCTAGCTTATTCATGCTCACGTCCTTGGTACCTAAGAATGCACAATGTATCCATTTGAGGTGGAACCCGACTCTCGTGTGAATCCGAATGAAACTTGAAGAGGAAAGATTTCACCTCGGTCTCGATGGCGCGTGCGTGTGTCCTTGACGTTGGTTCTCTCCGTCCTTGTGGTGGTGGTGTGACGTCCATGGTGATGGTCGAGGGATGCTCCGCATCATCTCCCCCCCCCCTTGGGAGAGATCCGTCCACGGATCTTGATCTTCATCACCATGGGAAAGAGATGGCATCGTCGTGTAGAAGTGGACGACCACCAAGCACTTATCATGTTGAAGCTCGAAATGGGCACTCTCCGATGTTGCACCGCCTTGTGATTCCTTCAAATGGAGCAAGTACAAAAAACACTTGGAAAAACAAATGTGGTTAGCGTTAGAGCAAAACCAAGCATTCGAGAGGTGATTAACCCAACAATCGTTGTCCTCAAGCATAGCATATGGTTTGACAAAGAAGTGTGGCATGGCATTTAAGCACATAATTTGAGCAAAATCAAGGACATCATGTAAACAATCATGCAAATGTAAGGTAGCGATGCAAATATGTGGGACAAGTAAACAAGCATCTACCTCAGTGTCATAGCAAGCATGCATAAAGTGCTCAACGAATGGTCTATGGTATGCATAAGAGTCATTCACAACACCAAATAAGAGAAGATGTCTAAACACATGGAGTAAGTGCAAGACAATCCAAGCATAAAGTGCATATGGTGTAGTGAAAATCGTGTGGCACTCAACACAATAGAAAGAGCAATTGTTCATCATGTGTGAGGCAATAAAATCAATCATGTGACAAGCATTGGTACATGGCATATGTGAAGTAATGACATTGTTGCAACCAAACATATGATAGGAGCAAGTAATCCAAGAATTGGATGCAACATGAGAAAGCATAGAAATCACGTCGTGCAAACTAGTGGAGCGAAGATGCAACACACTAGAGGAAATCATGGCAATCCTGTCATGTGAGCAAATAATAGACATAGGCAATGCACATGGCATATCACAAGCACGATTACAAAGCAATATATCATCATAGGAATGGATCACAAAGGAAACATGGCAAGAATAAGCAATATCTCCACCAAGCTTGCAAATACACAGACAAGTAGTAGAATCAATCATCATGTGTAATGCAAAGCATGGGTCACAAATGCATGGCAAAGGCATAGGAATGAACATATCATGCAAAGTGAACATGGCAAGATGGGCATATAATATGTAATGGACGATAGCCCATAACCATGTGAGAGCCATGTAGAAGAAATGCGCGAAGTCTTTGCGCGAAGAGAGCGGTGGGAAAGACAATCCACGGGATCCCAAGCCATCATTGCTCTCTAGAGCTCGTTTTGTCAACTCATGGGATTGTGAGGTTGACAAGTATTCATGGGTACCTACACAAAAGAGACACAAACCAAAGAAATTGTGTTCGTGGTAAATGTACACATCATCCATCATGATGTGTATGTGCATGTGTGAGTTAGCACAAGATAAGCATCGCTCAAAGAAATTTGATGCATGGTATAAGAACATGTCATCCATCATGAAAGAATAGTTGTTATGTAAGGCACGATGGGGACACAAATTGAGAATGCAAGTAGATGGCACATCACTAGCATGTTTATTCATGGGGAGCATATGGTGCACACAAGTAGTTTGATCATGCAATGGATAGGATGAATCAAAATCTCCTAACATGTATGAGGAAACTATGGGGGTCTCCTCATGAGAAATAGTGGAAACATCACATGGAGAATATTGACAACATCCAAAACAATGCATATTTGGAACAATGTGATCACGGCATGGCATAGTAGATGAATTGCGCAAATCATGTAAAGGAAGCATGGCAATATCATCGCATGAAAAACAAAAGCCAATGAACATCATCTCGTCATCTATGCCATACGTGCAAATGGGATTTATTTTAATGGGGCATGTATAGTTACTATGTTGAGATTGAAATGATGCAATATGGGAGATCTCACTCATAGCATATGACAAGTTCAATGGATTGTCAAACATGATGTGACCAAGAGAATTATCACAAGAAATCCTATTTAACATGGCATCACGACTAATAGACTCCACATGGAAATCATCAAACTCATCATAAATGGTCAATAAATCATCACATGGGGAAGTCGAACTAGCATGAAGCATGGTAATAGGTGGATCAACATCATGCAAGCAATAAATGTCAAGAATGTCCACTAGTGGGACTAGAGCATCACCTTCACCTATGTTACCTTGTTCATTCCACTCAAGTGGTGTAGGTGAGGTGGCAAAGACCAAATGGTGGTCATCATCGTCATCTTGATGGAACCATGTGGGGGTGCATCATATTCCACCATGGCCATCGTCTTGTCCAAAGGAAGGACGAAGTCGTCGCGAATCGGCGCGTCATGATATATGGGACCTAGCACCAAAGGAGAAGACACAATATAGGTAGAGGGTAAGTCGTTAGAAATCATAGTGGCCTCACATGCCCTATAAACTATCACACTCTCTCTATGCGGTGGTTCACTCACTCCCTCAAAATAGGTGCACTCAACGTCACATATGGTGGAGTCACTCATCTCACTCAAGTGGTGGGGGTTGTGGCTCTTATCACATGGGAATTGTGGCAACTCATCATATATGGGGCTAGTGGTGAAGTCACTCTCACTCTCAATATGGTGGCACAAGTCACTCAAGTCATCATACATCATCGTGGTCGAAAGGAAAATCCCATGCTCAACCATCTCGTCTACGTTGTCGTGGATGAAGGCCGAAGATGGCACATCATCACCCTCGTCATGGATGAAGGCCGAAGATGGCACATCACCACTCTTGCCTCCAAAGATGGAAGCATCATCCTTGCTCGCCACTGTGTCGCTCGCCTTGAAAGCTTGGTCCTTGAGGGTCTCCGTAGTCGTACTCGTCACCACACCGTCTTGAAAAAGAGTCAAAGTAGACTCGGCGTCATGAATGCCACAAAGAGGGATGGCGGTGGAGTCGAACTTGGGAGCGTAGTATTGGAGCTCATCGGGCTTGGACATCGTGGTGGTACTAGCCTCATGCTCGCCGTCCTTGAGGTTGGTCGTCGAAAAGTGTGCTTGGGGTGGAGAAGTGTTGGCCTTCATAAGTTCTTGTTCCGCCTTGAGAGCACCAATGTAGTTGTCATCGAGGGACTTGTAGTTCTCGAGGAAGATAATCTTGGAGATGTCATTGTTCAATCCTATCATGAAGTAGAACTTCATCCAAATGGGGTCGTCTACACCGGCTCGTCGCAAGGCTTTCTTCATCTCGAGGAAGTACTTGTCGAGGGACTTGGATCCTTGGATGTTGTTCTCCAATTTGCGTTGAAGATGTTCCGTGTAGGTGGAAGGCAAAAACTCTCACCGCATAGCTTTCTTCGTCTTGGACCAACTCATGTCGAAGTTCTTTGAAGGTGTATGAAGCCACCATGTCGACGCGTAGTCATGGAAGTTACTTGAGGCGCGCTTCACTTGGTCTTCAGAAGGGACTTGATGTAGGTTGAGGTAGTCGTCCATTTTGCGCTCCCACTCGAGATACTCCTCGGGGTCTTGAGTCCCATTGAAAGGAATCTCGTGGTCGGTGTCGAGGTCTTAATAGCTCGTGGAAGTCGCGGACTTGAGCTTGGGGAGCTTCTCTTGAGCGTAGCCTTGAGGTTCTTGTTGGCGAAGATGCCGCATGTCCGTAGGCGAAGATGCCTTGAAGTCGCTCGGCGAAGATGCCAAGAGGGATGGTGAAGTCATTGAGCGTTTATTGGTGTTGAGCTCTTGACCTTCATGTTCTTGTTGGTGATGGTGTCGATGCCGATGTGACCTTTTCGGAGATGGTAGCTTGGAAGGGTGTGCACTAGAGCGTCTTCTCGAAGATGAGGAAGATATCTTGTAGGACTTGATGAGGACCTTGAGCTCCTTCATTTTATCATCCATCTTGGTGTCCAAATTGTTCTTCATGGCATCGAACTTGTCATTGTTGTGGAAGACCGGAGATGAAATGCCCTGCCTATCCATCACAAGACTCGAGCAAATGTGAGTGGAAGAAAGGAAAGAACTAGACCAAATGTACCTTTCCAATGTTGAAGATGGATCAATGATCACTCAATAATGTATCAAGGAAATAGCACAATTGGTACCGGATCTTGTCAATTCTCACACCTACACAAGTAAGGCTTATGGTGGAGCTCGGTGAGGATAGTGGCACAAAAATTTGATGCAAAATTTTAGCAAGAGTCAATAATGTTGGAAAAGATTCACAAGTTTGCAAGTGAAACAAGTAGACCAATAGCAATATGGGGCACACAGAAACACACACACGGATAGATAAATGAGGTCGTGCAACCAAGGAATAGCAGAAAATGTGGAATCCACGGAAAACACTCGTGTTGCACAACTCAAGAGAGACGCTAGCACGATTGCTCAATACGCGGATACGACACTTGTGCACAACCAATAAGATGCAAAATGTATGTGCTTTCTATCCCAAGTATGCTATGTGTATGATGTTCCCGGTGTTCTTCTCAAGATGATCGGATATGACAATCTTATGTGCAATGTGGTATGATGCTATGGCTCTTGCTTACAAGATCTTTGCTCTCTTTTCCTTTTGCTTAAAAGCTTAATCTCTTTTTTTTGGCCACTTATGCGAAATGCACAAACCAAGATAGCAATTGTGTATATGCGGGAACAATCTTGTGACACAAGGGATGATATGATGATACCAATGTGATATGGTATGTATGCAATGGGGGTACGGATCACTAGTGTGCACAAGTAACGTTGCCGGCAATACTCAAAGGCTAGTCTCGATAGGCAAGTGACGCAAAATGGGATAAGGGGTTAACAATGTAAAGGCAAGAATATACAGTGATGGGATACCACGATAGCAGATGATATAGAGGTTACCGTTCTTGCTTACGGTTAGGGTGTCAAAATGGTGAAGTGGTCGATGTCAAAGACGACCTCGTGGTGATGATGAGTGGCGTTGTTCTTGATGTAGATACCAAGATTATGTAGACCCATCCCTAAGTAGCCGAAATATCTTAGGAAACGGTAAAAACTGCAAACTCAAAATCTCCAAAGGAAATGTCAAATGGCGGTAGCGGAATGCATTGGTGGTCCGGAGTTAGCAATGCGGAAGTGGTGGTGGTGGTTGATGAAGGAGCAACCGTCCCTAAGTAGCCAAAACACCTTAGGAGACTCAACTCACCACTCAAACAACCACAAATGCTATATGGATCAGAATTGGGTTAGGTTGCGGAAAGCTATGGTGGTTTTGCGGATGATATGGTGGATGGCTTAGGCAAAGATGCCAAATTTTTTATGGATTCAAATGGTGGTAAAACCAAGATGAGCAGCTCGGGCACGTCGCTAGCTTTTCAACGAGCCAAAGAACACCCAAATCGGAGTTCGGGAGTGAAACTTATGAGTGTAAACGTAAAGTGCACGCGGCTGATTCTGGGGGTGCGGGCACCCGGGGGTGAGAGGTGCGGGTGCCCGGGGTGGTCAGGGGAGTTGGGCGGAGGAGATGGCCGGGTCCGGTTGCCGGGGTAAGAGGTGCGGGCACCAGGTGGTCCGGGCAAACAGCCCAAAAGTGGGTGCCCGGGAGCTCAGGGTGCGGGCACCCGGGGTGGTCTACGGAGATGCGCGGGGGGTCCGGGTGCCCGGGGGTGAAGGATTTGGGCAGAAATTCATGGGAAGATGCAAGAAATTGGTGGTTGTGGAGGGAAAGGTGGAGATGGAAGGAGGGAAAGCTAGATCCACTCGAAACCAAGCAAATCCATGGATCAAATCCAACAAAACGTCATCAAACCAACAAATCACAAAAAAATTGGGGCTACTTTTGGTGGGGAATTTTCGAAATTGGGAAAAACACAACAAAACAAGGCTAGAAAACGGTGGGGGGGGGACTCCAAATTCGTGATAAACGTGGCTGATGATACCAAGATGTTGTAGGGTGGAACCCTAGATGGAGATCTTTCACGAATTGGAGGGGAAATCCCCAAGGACACGAAGAACACAAGAGAGGGAAAACACTCAAATTGACTAGATCCAATCACACATATGCTAGATCCAAGAACACACAAGAGGTCACAATGATTCAAAGACAACAAAGGAAAGATACAAGGTACTAGTTCATCCCAATCCTATGAGGAGAAAGGTCTTGATGATCCTATGATGGGGAACTTTCCCTAGATGGGGGGCTTGAATCCACTAGGGGATCTTTTCCATAGGAGGTCTTGAACTCCAATGGAGTGGTCTGTCTCTCACAAGAGGAGGTACAAGGAGCAAAGCTCACTAAATAATGTCATATACTTTGCTATCCCTCTAAATGATCTAGGTGGGGGGTACTTATAGTCTAGGGGCGAAATAAGAGGGGGAGATGAGTACAAGGGCAAAAATCCCAAAAAGGCGCGCAGGCCCTCGGAGGGGTCCGGGCACCCGGGGTAGACGCAGGGCGCCAGGCGATCGAGGCCGGGCACCCGAGGGGTCCAAGGCCCGGGCACCCGGGTGGCGCTGGAGGCAGGCGCGGGAGGGGCCGGGCACCCGGGTCCATTTGGCCGGGCACCCGTTGAGGGAGTCCTGGATTAGGGGGTATCCGGACAGCCGGACTATATACATCGTCCGAACTATTGAAGCGTGAAGATACAAGACTCAAGACTCCGTCCCGTGTCCGGATGGGACTCTCCTTTGCGTGGAAGGCAAGCTTGGCAATCCGGATAATATATTTCCTTCCTTGTAACCAACTCCATGTAAACCCTAGCCCTCTTCGGTGTCTATATAAACCGGAGAGGATGGTCCTTAGAAGGCCGATCACAATTACAATCATACCATCATAGGCTAGCTTCTAGGGTTTAGCCTCTACGATCTCGTAGTAGATCTACTCTTGTACTACTCATATCTTCAATATTAATCAAGCAGGAAGTAGGGTTTTACCTCCATCGAGAGGGCCCGAACCTGGGTAAACATTGTGTCCCTTGCTTCCTGTTACCATTAGCCTAGACGCACAGATCGGGACCCCCTACCCGAGATCCGCCGGTTTTGACACCGACATTGGTGCTTTCATTGAGAGTTCCTCTATGTCGTCGCTGTGGGGCTTGATGGCGCCTCCAGTCGTCAACAACACGGTCCAGGGCGAGACTTTTCTCCCCGGGCGTTTCTTCGTGTTTGGCGGCTTCGCACTGCGGGCCAATTCGCTCGGCCGTCTAGAGCAGATCGACAGCTACGCCCCTGGCCACCAGGTCAGGTTCAGAAACTTGAACTACACGACCGACATTCGCGGAGACTTGATCTTCGACGGATTCGGGCCTGTGCCCGGAGCACCGGACAATCACGATGAGCACGGCTTAGACCTGCTGTTGGACAATGCTCGGGATATCACCCCTGTAGTAGCCCCGGACCTAAATCCGGAGTAGGTTGCGTTGCCTAAGGACGGAGGGATAGACCCCGCCCCGTAGGCTGCACACTCATCGGTGTTGGAGCCGAACACAGGTCTCACCTCTGTAGAAGCATGTGACTCCGGACCCCCGGACTCGTATCCGGTTGTGGGTTCCAGTCCACGCGCTCCCAAGCCAGCCGAGCCAGGCTGGGCCCCGGTAATGGTTTACCGTTGCGGATATCTTTTAGCACTCGCCCTTTGGCGACATGCTGAACTCATTAAAGTCTCTCTCTTTGTCAGGAGACTCTGGGCCGAACTATGTCCGGCTCAAGTGGGAAGCAGACGACAAAGGAATTTGCTGCCCACCCACCACCCACTTCATTGCCACGGTCGATGATTTAACCTACGTGCTCGACTTCGACTCCGAAGACATCGACGGTATGGACGACGATGCAGAGAAATGCAGAACCACCGCTCACAGGGCGGTGGACAGCCACCTCCTCCTATGATATATACATGGTGGACACTCCTAAGGAAACCAATGGCGATGAGGCAACGGAGGATAACCCCTCAGGGAGAAAAACAAAGCATGGGCGTCGTCGATGCCGCCCCAAGCCCCGCCACAGTAACACCGGCCCAGGAGACGAAAACAATCCGGATGGTGCCGAAGAGGAATACAACCCTGATCAGCCCGCCTTCGAGCAAGTCGAGCAGGAAGATGAGCAGGTCAGCCCAGACGAATAGGCGACGGACGGATATCCGGAGGAGGACAACTACATGCCCACCTCCGAAGAGGAGATTAACCTCGGCGACGACGAGTTCGGCGTACCTGAGAATCCCGTAGAGCAGGAGCGCTTCAAGCGTCGGCTTATGGCCACTACAAGGAGCCTGAAAAAGAAGCAGCAACAACTTCAAGCTGATCAAGACCTGCTCACAGATAGATGGACTGAAGTCCTGGCAGCCGAGGAATATGGACTCGAGTGCCACACGGCTGACCGGCCACCTCGTGGCCGGGATAAAACGGCATATCGGCGCGAATACCAGCCAAGATAGATCTACGGATCACGGGGGCGCGCCCAAACGCGCGACGACGACCGTCACGCCGAACACACTATCAACAAGTCTGGCAGGGCCGAACACAGCTACCCAGAGCAATTCGAACTGCGTAGCCACATAGCCCGCATGAGGCGCCGCACCCCCTCTGCTTCACTGACGAAGTGATGGATCATGAATTCCCAGAAGGGTTCAAACCCGTAAACATCGAATCATACGATGGCACAGACCCCACAGTATGGATTGCAGATTTCCTTCTCCACATTCACATGGCCCGCAGAGACGATCTACACGCCATCAATTATCTTCCCCTTAAGATTAAAGGACCCGCAGGCACTGGCTAAACAGCCTGCCAGCAAATTCCATTAGCAGTTGGGAAAACCTGGAAGACACATTCCTTGACAACTTCCAGGGCACATATGTGCGACAACCGGACGCCGATGACTTGAGCCACATTACTCAACAGCCCGGAGAGTCGGCCAGGAAACTCTGGACTCGGTTACTAACTAAATAGAACCAAATAGTCGACTGTCCGGACGCCGAAGCCCTATTGGCTTTTAAGCATAATATCCGTGACGAGTGGCTCGCCCGACATCTCGGACAGGAAAAACCCAAGTCCATGGCAGCTCTCACAACACTAATGACCCGCTTTTGCACGGGCGAGGAAAGCTGGTTGGCTCGCAGAAGCACTACGCCACATTTTGGCACTTCAGATGGCCGCGACAATAACGGCAAGCCACGGTGTAACAGATATAAGCGACGGAACAAAGGCGATAGCACTGAAGACACGACAGTCAATGCCGGATTCAGCAGATCCAAGTCCGGTCAGCGGAAGAAGCCGTTCAAAAGAAACAATCAGGGACCGTCCCACCGGATCAGATATTAGAGCGGTGCCAAATTCATGGCACCCTGGACAAGCCAGCCAACCACACCAACAGAGACTGTTGGGTGTCCAAACAGGCCGGCAAAGTAAACACTGAAAACAAGGACAAGGGGCTGCGTAGCGACGACGACGAAGAGCCCTGGCGTCCGAACACGGGGGACAGAAGAAATCCCCCCCCCCCTAGGTGAAAACGGTCAACATGATCTACGCCACTCACATTCCCAAGCGGGAACGGAAGCGATCACTACGGGACGTCTATGCGATGGAGCCAGTCGCCCCCGAATTCAACCCATGGTCAGCTTGTCCGATCACCTTTGATCATAGGGATCACCCTACTAGCATCCGTCACGGCAGCTCAGCCGCATTGGTCCTAGACCCAATCATCGACAGATTCCACCTCACGCGAGTCCTTATGGATGGCGGCAGTAGCCTAAACCTGCTTTATCAGGACACAGTGAGAAAAACGGGCATTGATCCTTCAAGGATCAAGCCCACCAAAACCACCTGTAAAGGTGTGATTCCCGGAGTAGAGGCCCGTTGCACGGGCTCTATAACATTGGAAGTGGTCTTCGGATCTCCGGATAACTTCCGAAGCGAAGAGTTAATCTTCGATATCGTCCCTTTCCGCAGTGGTTACCACGCACTGCTCAGACAAACCGCATTCGCTAGATTCAATGCGGTACCACACTACGCATACCTCAAGCTCAAGATGCCAGGACCACGCGGGTCATAACAGTCAACGGAAACATGGACCGCTCTCTCCGAACAGAAGAGCATACTGCAGCCCTAGCGGCGGAAGTACAATGCAGCCTCCTCCGACAACCCAATCCGGCGACAACAACATCGAGCACCTTCAAGCGAGGCCGGAGCACCCCGCAACAGGATCATCAGGCATGCCAAGAGCGCGACTAGCAGTCCGGCCTCCACTCAAGCCCCATCAAAGCAGCATTCGTGCCACGCGTACACAATTACGCACTCAAAATACCATGGGCATAGGCGGAGGCGCAACAATGACTCAATCAACATTGCGGTATAACTGCTACATACCCTCATAACCCATCCTTCTTATTTTTCAGGACATTGCTTTACAGCAACCTCTTCAGAAGAGCCGGATTGTCGGACTTACATAGGAGAGAAAACCAAGGAGGCAACAGGCTTTATGACAAAAGGAAACACCCAGGTGGAATCTGTTCACGATCGTTATACCTGTTTTACATACCTACATGCAGCCTGCCCTTGGATAGGACATGTTAAATAGTCCTATTTACTTCTGCTTAATGCTACCTCTGTAAAGATACGCTTAAACGTATTATTCATCAATGGGAAACAATATATAGCGTCAGCTTATTATTACTATTTGCGCATATTTCTTGCAAATGTTTATTTAATATTGCGTCCGTACACTTTGGTATGGTTAGTTTGCCAGGGGCTTCTTATGACACCTCATAATACGGCATAACAAGTCCGAACACTTTCAACAGTGCGGCACCCCGAACTTATAGCACTATATGCATCAGCTCCGAATCACGTCTTGGGTCAATAGTTGGGTTTGCGGCTCCCTTGTTTTGGTACCTTATGTTCCGTTATATCGGCTAAGGTAGCACAGGAGAACTCTGCGATTGTGTCCCGGTTCTTCCAGACGAGCACCTCAAGAGAGAAAGCCGAATACTGTCCGGCATGATGCGGCGAGAGCTGGTCGCTGTTCGAGAGGTCTTAAAATCCTTAAAGATTTTTTCCGCTTTAGGCGATGAATCGGCCTCCTCCGATTTAGGCGTATATAGCGCCCCAATTCGGCCCTCCGAATAATAGGGGGTTCGCCGAAATTTAAAATTGTAGACTTCTATGGCTAAGTGAAGGTTATAAAGCCGCATAGTCCGATTGCCTTGTTCGCTGCGCCGGATACCTCCTTAAGGGACCAAAAAATTGGATAAAGAGTATCCGGGTTTTTCCAGGAACACCCGGTACTAGTTACATGGGGCGGAAGCCGACGGTAGCCTACTTTCGTAATTATATAAAAAGCCGCCTGAGAAGGTAATATTTTAATTCAAACGGTGCTACATAGCACAAGCAACCGTCTTTATATTACAACAAAGGATGAGAGGTACATTCATTCAAAGATCTTGTCCTTGGTACATTCATCGGCCACGAGACGAGCGCCCTTCATAATGCCATCGTGATACTTCTCGGGACAGCGATGCGCCTTGCCCTCCGGCGGCCCGTCCTTCACCAGCTTCTTCGCATCCAGTTTGCCCCAATGCACCTTCAAGACGGGCAAAGGCCCGTGGCACCCTCAATGCAAGCGGATCGCTTGATAACCTCAAGCCGCGGACAGGCATTCACCATCCGCTTGATCGGGGCGAAGTAGCTAGTGGGCGGTGGCTCACCAGCCACATCCGGACTATGAAATATTTCATAGCCACTTGGCCGCCTCAGGAGTTCAACCAAGCTGCTTGATTGGTCACTTTCGAGGCATTGGGTGTTAGACATCTTGGGACGAACAGCTTCTCCGTGGAGCTCCCCTCCTCGACGCGGTATAACTCCATGGCGTCGAGATGCCGCGTGGCGATCTCTGCGAATGCCCCCGAGAGCTCCGAATTTGGGTAAGTAAAAGAAACGCCTCCTCCACATGTTTGCTTTGCATAAAGAATGTCTTACCCGCCGCTATCTTCTGGGCCGCCTGGATTTCCTGCTGTGCCTTGCCAGCTTCGGCCTTGGCGACTTTCATACTTGCAAGGGCCTTCGCAAGCTCGGCCTCTTTCATCTTAAGCTCATGCTCCATGGACTCGAACTTCTTGCCGAGCTCATGGAGCTCTTGCTGTACCTCGCCCACTCTAGCATCTTGCTTTTCGCGCTCCTTGCATTCCCATGCCGCCTTGTTTTCAGCCTCGGACAACGCTTTCTTCAGAGACACCACTTCGGTGGTGGCCCCTGTTAAACAGTCACGACGCTTCGTCGTCAGAATAACCAATTTTATCTATCCTTCATTACATGAGAGCGGGGAATCACTCACCTTTGTTCTCCTTGAGCTGCCTCTTTGTGAGGTTGAGCTCCCCCTGCGTCTGCTCCAGGTCTCGCTTTAGTCCGGTGACCTCGGCTGTGCGGACAGCAGCGGCAAGAAGCACATCCTGCTTATTCAAAATACATACTTACTATTAGACTCCTGCGGATTATAATGGACCCTCGGTTCGGCTTTTCCTTAGAACAACGCAATGTAGAGTATCAGGGGCTACTACCTATCGGGTGGCAATTTTACATATTCCCTACTTACCTCAAAGCCTGTTAGGAGGCTGGTGCAGGCTTCGGTTAGCCCGCTTCTGGCGGACAGAACCTTCTGAATCACCGCTCTCATAAGAGTATGGTGCCCTTCATCCATGGAAGCGCCGTGAAGCGCTTCCAGCAGACAATCCGATGCCTCGGGCGTAACGGAAGTCTTCGGCACGGACGGCTCGCCCTCCCTAACGAGGGGCTGCCCGCCTAAGTCCGGAACCATTCGAGGTTCCAGAACAGTATTCGGCTGAGAGCCTGGCTTACCGCAGCTCTCATCAACACGATCCGCGGGGATCTTGAACCCCGCGTGTCTGACGTCTGGAATTCCGCCTTGGGGCGCCTCCAGAGTCACCTCCCCCCGCTCTGGGAACCTTTGGGATAACACCTCCATGTCATTCGCAGGCTGAGGAGTAGTGGCCGTCGGGAGCGAGTTCATCGCTGAAGCACTCAAGGACCCATCCGAAGACGATACCTCGGGATGGACCCTGGCCGGACTGCATATATGTTCGGCGTTAGAACGAGACTATGAAACAAAGTCGCGCTAAAAGTACAATAGAGTGCGGAGACTCACGATCTCGCTAGGGGCTTCCCCCTGGGCAGCCACTCTTCATCACTATGAGCGGCCGTGGTGGAGTAGTCCGGAAGGGACGCCTTTCCCTTCTTGGACGCCCTGGCCTCCCCCTCTGGGGCGGTTTTCCTCTTCTTCTCCCCACCCCCATTGCGGGGAGGTAGAACTTCTTCGTGTTTTCCCCCGCCTCCGCGGGAGGAATCTGTCTTGTCGTCCTCAGACGACGTGGGTATGACGGCCTTGCGCCGGGGGCCTTTCCCGGCCCCCTGGTCTGCCTTCTCAGGCCCCTCATCCTCTCCGGATGGGGTGGTCCCTTCTTCTTCTTCTTCCTCCCCTTCGGGGGACGAGTTTGCCTCTTCGTCTTTGGATGAGGCTTCCGGTACAACTTTACGCCGGGGACCCTTCCTGGTCCCCGGGGCCTTCTTTTCGGCCTTCTTCTCCGGTGCCTTGTAGGGCCTTTGGGACCAAAGATCTCCGTTAGGAGAGCATCAGCTGGGCCTTCTGGCAGCGGATCCGGACAGTCAATCCGCTCCGCTGTCTTCACATAATCCTGATTAAATATGCACAATTAATTAAGACTCCCCCACGAATATATTAGGAAGAACTGAATCCGGTGGTAGTCATAAAACTCACCGGACGGGGGGGCTGCGCGGCATGGAGTCCGCGGTCCTCGGATGTGGGGGGAGGTACTTCGGAGGCCTTGAATAGCACCTTCCAGGCGCCTTTGTGCGTCATGTCGTCGAGCTTTCGAAGCGTCTGGTGTTCGGCCGGGACGTACTCCCACAGATTGAATACCTGTCTTTGGCACGGAAGAATCCGGCGGACGAGCATGGCCTGGACCACGTTGACAAGCTTGATGTTCTTGTCCTTCATATTTTTGATGCAGCTTGGGAGTCCGGTCAGCTCTGCAGGTTCACCCCAGGTCAGGCCCTTCCTTTCCCAGGAGGTGAGCCGCGTAGGGGTTCCGGATTGGAATTCGGGGGCCGCCGCCCAGTTGGCTCCGCGCGGCTCGGTGATGTAGAACCACCCCGATTGCCACCCTTTCACGGTCTCCGCGAAGGAGCCGTCAAGCCAGGTGACGTTAGGAATCTTGCCCACCATGACCCCTCCGCACTCCGCTTGCTGGCCGCTCACGATCTTCGGCTTCACGCAGAAGATTTGGAGCCACAAGCCAAAGTGAGGTTTGATGCGGAGGAAGACCTCGCATACGACAATGAATGCCGAGATGTTGAGGACCAAATTTGGGGCTAGATCATGGAAATCTAGCCCGCAGTAGAACATGAGCCCGCGGACGAAGGGATGAAGTGGAAATCCGACTCCACGGACGAAGTGGGCGCCAAACACGACCCTCTCGTGGGGTAGCGGAGTTGGAATGACCTGCCTGTCATCCGGTAGCCGGTGCGCTATGTCTGCGGCCAATTATCCGGCCGCCCGAAGATTCGCGATATGCTTCTCCTTCACAGTGGAAGCCACCCACTTGCCTCCTTCTCCGGACATGTTTAGATGTGCGGAGAAAACTTGGGCTGTGGCTACCGGAGCTCGAGGGGCAGGGGGTGAGCAAGGGAGGAAGAAGGCGTGGGTAAAAATGGGGAACTATTATCCCTTTATAGAGGCGACAAAAGCGGTGCGCCTCCCCACTTACCCGTTGAGGATCGCTTGCTTCCCAAGCGCCACGATTGATGGCGCGGTGAGATTACCCATACCCGTATTGATGAGAATCCCATGATAAGGGGACACGATCTCTGCTTTGACAAGATGTCTCAAGGAAACAGCCTCTCAATATGCACTGTGGCCGGTTGTGGGAAAATGGGTTGAATGATGACCCGACCGTAAATCCTACCTGCGGGGATCTGCACCGACGATCGTCGTCGACTCTACTTCCGCTGCGCTACGAGTCAGTAATGAAAATGACCAAACCTTGTATGCAGTCTCCATAGTGGTCCTGGGTTGGTGCGTAGGTCGGAAAATTTTTGTTTTCTGCTGCATTTCCCTATAGTGGCATCATGAGTCGTGCTATGCGTAGATGCACGTTACGATCTAGAATACATGGAGATGTATGGGTGTTGCACACTATAATTAGGTAGTAGATGAGTTCTATTACTGAAAATTATTTGTGCGGGTAGCATATGAAATCTGTTACCCGATGTTCTTGTTGCTTCCCTTAAATTTGCATAGTCCTGATCTTGACAGCATTGTGGAATCTGACAAAGTTACGGCAATCGCGATCCTTTCATGCTGCTCCCGAGCATGCTGATTGATGATCGACGAAGTGCTAACAGTTCTTTGGGTTCCACTTTAGTCAAAGAATGATGGATGTTTCGCAGACTAAAGGGCAATGCAGATATGATCTGACGGGGTCATGCGTATGAAGAAGTTCGATGTGGGGCTCGAGATTTTATTATCTCGTGTTTCATACACCCGATAAGTTAATCTAGCGCTTGAATTATCATACTTGATGATGGACGTTGGTAACTTCGGTTTGTTTCGAAACCATAGAAGCCACGTAAAACAAGTTTTTGCATGAACCGATTAGAGACGTCTAACTTGGTTTTGCAGGAGGGTTTGCATGTGCATATGATGTGGTATAGCAATGCTCTTAATAATTTGATTATGTATGAGATGTCTATATGATGTAAATTGATTAACGTGACATGCGTGTCATGATTTGGCATGATGGTTGGAGCCATATGATTGCACTTTAAATGACCTGCGTGTCAACCTTGTGTAATGCATTATTTTATTAGCTATAGAGATAGCAACATTATCTGGTGCATCGACAAGGTGGTGGCAATCTTTGCGAAGGTGAACACCGACGCGAATGCCAAAGACGAAGAAATGAAAGACTTCTCCTTCAGAAAGGGCTATACCATATCATGCTATTATGAATTGCCTAAGATGTTTATCCCTTATGTTGCACCCTTCTTGATTGCGCGGTAGTCGCTTTTATTAGGGTGATCTCTCACAAAAATATCAAGTAGTTAGTGTTCTCCCAAGTGTAGCACCGTCACGGCACCAAACCTTTAGGGGTGCGCCGTGTCACACGGGTACGAACGATTAGGGATGTGTGAGGCGGGTGAGTTGAGACCTCGCAGCGAGATCACTTGGTTGACTTGACGTTCACGCATGACAGTCATGAGCTCGGAACACTCGCATCGAAAGATGAACAAGAGTCACATAGAGATGTGATTGGCAACTTGGCCTACCGGTTGAGATTTTCATCATCAGTGGTGTTACACCAATGGCGAACAATTGAAATACGGATCTTGAATCACTCACAATCAATTATGAGAGATATTGATTTAAGTGGGAGCGCGCTGTAGAATTAACTTGTTGTAGAATAATTATGGACACTGTCTAAGTGTTATATGCATATTAGTTGTAGAATAATTATGGACACTGTCTAAGTTTTATATGCATAATAGTTGTAGAATAATGGCTTGTGTTTCCACCTTCCCTGTCAAAATTGAATAGCTGTTAAATATCTGGTTAAATCTTTACGGTTGGTAACGTAATGGGAGGATTGTCCTCAAAAGTGCCGAGAAGGACTTTGTCCTATAGCATACTTTCGGTATTCTCTCGCTTATGCTATGTATCATGTGACTCTCGTCCTTAGATCCAAAAGCTAGAATTCCGTTACAGTCAAGTGCAATATGTTTGCTTCCATGAAACCCGAACTTCGAAAGTTTGGGATAGTTATGTGATATTCATGGAACTGAAAATTGTTTTCGAGATACAAACAAAGCAATGTTTGTTTGCAAAGGATTAGTAAAGTGTTCTTGGGCATTTGACTGATAAGAGAGGGATCCAGAAGAACGCCTGTCATATGATGAAAGATGAATAAAACAACAACTTAAAGAGAAAGGAAGTGTCCAAAGGGTGTTAGTATGACTTACACGCCTAGGAAGTCCGGGGCTAATGCCACTCTTAAGTTGGGTGCTTCTTTTGCGAGTAGGAGAAATACTAAAAGTTAAATTGTTAGAAGTATAAAGGCAAAAGGAGTGAAGACTGGAATATCCAGCTCATATGTATGAATGTCATACTAGTTATTGATGTATAGAAGGCTGTTCAGAAGAAATAGTTCTTGGGAATTATGATTAAACTTGTTAATCACTAATTCTTGGGTATTGTGAGTTTATCACAAAGATACCCGCTCGATTGCATTCTGTTGCGAATCCATGCAAGAACTACTACCGCTTTGAAAGGCGGCCAGAATGAGGTTTAGATACACACATGGAACATAGTAAATGTTACTATATCTTCCATCGGTGTATTACCATATGTATTTATTTTCATAAAACATTTTAGAGTTTTACACACTCTAGCCCATTGCATAAAGTATCTTGCAAGAAGGTTGTTCATAAGAGAACTTTTGATGTTTGATGTTATGAATAACAGAAGAGCCATACTTTCATTGTGAATGAGATGTATGTTATGAATAATGATATTAATATATTACCTCTGTGTTTACTTTCATAATTCATTTTAGAGTTTCTTACACTCTAGCCCATTGCACAATGTTTATTGCAAAAGGGTTGTTCATAAAAGAACAATTGTTGTTCAGTATTATGAATAACATCAAGGGCCATGCTTCCATCCAAGATGGGATGTATGTGATGAATATTGATGGTAAAATGATACATCCATAACACTGACGCTAAATGTCGCAAGATTATGAGAATACCACACATGTGTGGCACTGCATTTGGTCACATTGGAGAAACCCGCATGGAAAAACTCCATTATGATGGATTTTGAAGTCGTTTGATTTTTAATCATCTGACACATGCAACTTGTCTCTGGAAAGTGAAGTGACTGAAATACCGTTCACAGGCCATAAGGAACGAGCAACAAACTTATTGGTGATCATACATTTTGATGTGTGTAGTTCAATAAATGTTGTTGCAAGTAGTGGATTTATATATCTTCAGAAATGACGCAAGTAGATATATGGATATTTGCTTGATGAGACGTAAGTCTGGATCTTTTGAAATCGTTCGAAAGGTTTTCAAAAATGAAGTAGAAGTTATTGTAACAAGGAAATTATGTTTCTGCAATTTTATTGCAGAAAGGAATATTTGAGTTACAAGTTTAGAGAATGGCTGATGAGTTGTGAAAACAGTTTCATAACTTACAACTCCCGGAACACCACTATGAGTGGAATGTCTGTGAAGATGTACTCAAACCATTTATGACATGGTAAGATCAAAGATGACATAAATAAATTTGCCATTATCACTTTTAAAGAGTAATGCTTTAGAGATCATGGCTTTTACCTCGAAAAGAGCTCCATCAGGTATGTTGAAATGACGGCATGGTATGGTACGCCCAACCATGTTATATCTTTTCTTAACATTTGGAATATGGGGCTTGTGTAAAAGGTTACAAACCTATTCCAAAGCAGACACGTGCTACTTTGTAAGTTATCCCAAGTCATTGGGTATTCCCCCACCACTATACCGAGGCAAAGGATTTTTTCCACAAAATGGTATGCTTTTAAAGAGAATAGGTCTTGCAAAAGGGTAAGTGGGAGGACAGTGCAACTCGACGAGATAACAAGTATCTTCGTCATCAGGTCAAAGGAAAGGAACCTTGGAAGTAATTCTAGAGTTTCCTATCATGCGACACGGAAGCCTCTACATTAGATGTATGGACTTGGTCGAACTTGTAGTGAACAACGTGAGGCAAAGCTCGTGCAAACCTCTCGGTCGTAAGCGAGATATTGTTGTTAGACAACAGTATACCTATGATACACAAGGAAGCGTTGATGGGCCCTGACTCCGGATTGGCTGAATGCCAACTTAATCCGAGATAGTTTCCATAAATGATTCAAGATTTAAATCTTGATAAACCCTCCGAAAGACTTGGAGTCTAACGGATTTTAATGGGACTATAAACTGATATGGATAAAAAAAATATCCATTAAGCTCGACTTGTTGCAATAACAATTTCAAGGAGTTGACTACAATGAGATTGTCTCACCGTAGCAATGCTTAAAGTTGGTTTGGGGTAAACTAGCAATTAATACATATTTCAAACATGAGATATGCAACATGGATGAAAAAATAATTTCCATGAAATGGAAATACAACCTAGGACTTGTATGTGATACAATCCAAAGTATTTTGTCGATCCGCAGTATGCTAGTAAGTATGCAAACTTCAGAGTTCCAGCAATGGACAGAAGAGAGCAAAATGGAGTTGGAATCTTCGATTTTGTTGGAATGGTCAAAGGGGTTTGACTTCATCAATGTAGCGACCCGACCCGAATGGATCAAGTATCTGTGCTTAGGTGTCATCCCTGGATCGGTATGCTGACACACACAGTACTCGAAGGATTTATAACAGAGGTAAATCACATGTATAAAGTAGCGTAAATACTATTACCTCAATCAAAATAGCGGAAGCAACAAGGTTGTGGATTCCCATCAACACCAATGGCAAAGTTGAGTATAGGAAATCGTAACCCTAACGTATCACTTACTCGTCGTCTGAGAAGTCTGCAACATGAAAAGTTGCAGCCGAAACAGGTCAAGACATGGAATATGCTGGCAATGTAACACATAGAGAGTAATGAAAGAATAAGCTATACTACATGCATATATGGCTGGTGGAAAGCTCTATGGTTACAGTTTTGCTAAAAGCCAATTTTTCCCTACTGCAAAGGAATAAATTTATTTAACTATCATGGTGGTTGTTGAACATTGAGAATGGTTGACGATCCTCAATCCCAATTAAAAGTACTCATTAACAACCCAACAATATTATTTAGAGTAACATGATGAGATCAACAGGATAATCCAAGAACTAGATACTCAAGATGTCCATAACCGGGGACACGGCTAACCATGATTAGTTATACACTCTGCAGAGGTTTGCGCACTTTTCCCCACAAGACTCGATCGCCTCCGTTGATTTATCGCACTACATGATGTTTGAGAAACGGATGACCGAGACATAGTCTTTCAGAAGCACTAGCACCTTACTTGTGGGTAGACCGGTACACCTACTTTCCCCTACATCTGCTAGTCTACCCGTAAGAGTTCGCACAACTTAGTCAACTATGCCAGAGCCTACAATGGCTTGTGGCCGCACACGGAAGTTTCTAGTTTGAATAATCTCATGATCCCTTTGAGCCTGGGTGGCGGTCCGAAGAAATACAAGCAAGTCCTGATAGAAACCAGGTGCCTCAATCCACCCAGATGTGTGTTTAAGTTGCCACCTTAAATAAACCATTAAATAACAATCTCACATCATCATGGATACTCTCACCCAATCCACGTCTACTAGCATAGCATGGCATAATAAGCAAACGTAGAAGTAACTCCCAAGGGTTTGAAAATAAAATAGGTAATAGGTACTACCTCATCTACTTCCCATCCCACAATTTAATTTGATCCTGATCATGCAAGTGTTTGAGGAATAGATCTAATGCATAAAAACTGGGTATGAGAAGAGTATGATCAAAGTGTTACTTGCCTGCAAAGTTGATGAAGATGATTCGCACTCAAAACTCTTGATAGGTCTACTCATCACACTCCGGTCAATCTATCGTAATCAATCAATAGTAACCACACATAAGCAATCACTCAAAAGATCGGAAAGAACGAAGAAGACGATTCGGAAAACATCAAAACCAAGCAAATAACTCTTGCAACATAAAACAACTTCTAACAGTACCAAAATTATGTGAATTTGGCCTTATCAGAAAGTTTAGGTCAAGAGCTTCGATTTGCAAAAAGAATCAACTAAATCGGAGTTACGAAACTCAAGTTATGATCAAACGAAGTTTGAATACAAATCTGTTTGAATTCAAATTTTAAAACTTTAAAAAACATGTTTGAGTTGGATTACTGGATAGAGGAGATCGTAACGAAGACGTGAGCGTCGGTTTCATCGAATTTGGATAAACGAGTAAAAAGTTATGGTCGTTTGAAAATCAGGGACTAATCTGTAAAGAAAATTATCACGAATAGGTCCCTGGCGTATTTAAACAGAAAAGGAAAAATCTAAATTGTGAACGTTCGCTACCGAATGCTAACGAACGAAAACGTTCGCTAGATCTACCTAAACAGAAAACGTTCTTCGAATAAGCTAACCTAAAAAAATAAACCGTTTTTTTAGAAAAAAAACAAAGTAACCTAACTAAAAAAAAACCAAACCGGGCTTTCGCGGTTTTTACCGGCTCGGTGGAAAAGACCGACGGCGGCGGCGGTTTACCGACGAAGTGCGGCGGCGAGGCGGAGTGACGCGTCGGCGGCGAGGCGACCTTTGACGGGGAGGCGGCTCGCCCATGAGGGCATGGATGGCGGCGAGTCTGTGCGGCGTGAGTTTGGGTGGGCGGCGACGGTCTTTGGCGGCCGAGCTCGTCGGCGGGCGACGGCGTAGATGCGGTCGAGGCGGCGCGAGGCGAGGAGAGAGAGGAGTCGGAGCTCGGCTTATAAAGAGTGGGGGCGCCTGTGGGGGCAGAGGAGGCGGAGGCGAGAGGCCGGGCGACGGCGTCTGGCGGCAGCGTGGCCGGGACTCGGCCCCGAGCTCGGGACGAAGCTTCTTGTGGCCAGGCGTGGCCGACGGGGCCGGGTCATTTGGCCCGGCTGGTTCAGAAGTTTTTTTGTTTTTTAACCAATGTAAAAAAACAAAAAATGAAAATATTATATAGGCATATAATATATCAAAATTTTCAGAAAAAGATTCTCTACAACATGAACATTATTTTAGCTTCAAATAAAATACACACAAATTCAAATAATTCAAACAGTGCTTCTGGTCCAATAAAATCCAATAAAAATCATTTTAAAAATACCAGAATGAATTCAAATTTATTTCTCTCCATTTTTCTGATGTAGGGAATCATGTTACCCTATTTTCCATATATTTTATTTTTGGAGAAAAATAATTTGAATAAAACTCAAATAACTCAAAATTCATAAATAAATTCAAAAGAACTTTGAATTTAATTCTTTGAAACTCCCAACTCATATTTCATATAATTTGAAGAAGTCATTTTATCTTCTCTCGTGAAAATCATTGAGTTGCATAAAGTTTCAGAATTGGAAATATTCTCAAATGAAATTCAAATATTTTCAACACCCCTTGTCATTTAAATAAATGGAAGAAGTCATTTCATCTTCTCTCCGTGGTTTTGTGATTAAAAGAATTTTAATTCCGAAGATCATAAAAGCAAAATGAAAGTTTGGGAAAGTCCTTTTATTCCCTCTCATTTAACTTTCAAAAGTTTCGAATTCACTCACTTTCAGTCAATCAATCAAACAATCAATCAAAACTATCTATTTGTTTATAACATTCCAAAATTTAGAATTTTGGGACGTTACAATCAATGAGTAATGAAGATGCTTGTGGTTTCAAGAAACTAAGTGGGAGCATAATAATATTTCTGAAAACCTTGTGTTCTTGACACATTGTTAATTGGAAATAAATTTCTTGACACGAATTAGGACTTCATATGAAAATAGTTTTCCGATGAAGCGCTTGGGCTAAATAGCCTTGATATTAGGAAAAATGATCTATGGAGATAGATTTACCTAATGGGGCTGAGCAAAAATACATATTGACAAGATGCTAAAACCGTATAGCACTAAGAACGACAAGGAGTGATTCTTGCGAAGTCACATGGAAAGAGTTTTGCAAGAATCGGTGTCCCAAAACATCGATGAGCAAAATACATGATGGCGATTCCACACACTCATGTGTTTGGATTAATCATGTATTACATGGTATGTAAACCAACCAGATATGTCCAATACTCCCAAGTCATTGCAGTATAGATACCAAAGTGATCAAAAGTCTTGATCATGGGACAATAGTGAAAAGGGTCATTGAGTACTAAAGTAGCACTCATGACATGTTTCCTCGCAAGTGGAGATCATGAAGAGCTTGTTGTAAAGGTTACGTCGTCTGATCTTCATCTTTTCTCCATGCGATTTTCGATTTAAATTTAGGGTTTTGTGTAACACACAATATGGTGGCACAGTTAGTTGGAAATTGTTCCAAACAAGTTATTGTGGCGAATTCTATAACAAAGGCGAAGTATGTTGGCGCTTTAGAAGCGACAAAGAGAAAGATGTTGAATCATATAGTTCATTCATGAACTTAGTATGGTTCCAAGAAGGCTTTGGTCAATGGGACACTATTGCAGATAGTTGCTCCATAGCTCAATCTAAGGAATCAGGTTTCAACCAATGATTCACATATATACAAAGCCAAGTCTGCACAAAATATGAATTTTGTGAAAGTGTGAAAATGCGAGGATATGCAGAGATACACACAGAGCTGAAGTTGCCAGATCCGATGGACATCAGGCTATACCACATGCGAAGCATTTTTTACACCAGTATGCCATAGGTGTAAAGTGCATTAGCATTAACTAGATTATTGACTCTAGTGCAAGTGGGAGTCTGTAGGAGATATGCCCTAGAGGCAATAATAAATGATATTATTTATCTCCAAGTTCATAATTATGTTTATGTTCCATGCTATAACTGCTATGGTTCTCGAGTCTGCAATAACACGAGGCTCGGAGGAAGACTCATATGCACGTGTGGAATAATAAACGGTAAGAAGTATTCTTAGTCCGGCCTCTAAGACTAGCTCAAGCGTTGCATGATGGTTCTGTTTTCCTGATCATGGGCATGTCAATGCCAGCAACTTTGAGGGCACAATGTTAAGAGAACATTTGTGTTGAATCGACCCGGTTGATGTTATGCTATGAGATTCATTCGTCACAAGTTAATGGTACATAACACAGAGATGGTTAACATTTGCATGATTCCTTAGACCATGAGAGTGTCGAGTTTCTTCATGCTTGCTTCATGAACTTTGGGGTTTGTTAAACGGCATCCATAAATGGGTGGCTATTACGGCGGCTTACAGGTTCATGGAAAAGTATGTCAAGTAACTTGATAGCTCAAGATTGGGATTTGCTCCTCCAACGACGGAGAGATATTCTCGGGCTCTCTCGGTGTTACGGTATCCATCATCGTCTGGCCAGACACAGTGGGATTTGATCATAGGGATGCTTGGAACACGGAAGCGAAAAGAGAACAAAACCAAGAACGAGGTAACTAGCATAGTGGACATGTTGTTGATCCACGGGGATGCAAGTAAATCTCACCTCGGGTCTTTGTAACATATTGTGAAGCAACAGGAATAGCACATGGCAACTGGAGGTTCACTCGAATATTCACTCGTGTGGGTATAGGGGTCAATATGGGTGTCCACGGCTCCGATGTTCATCATTGATCGGAAATTGTTCCGATCATGTCTATGCTTCACTGAACCTATAGGGTCACACGCTTAAGGGTCATCTATCTGCTGAATACTAGACAGGGAGTCTGAGAGAAATTTGTCGAAAAAGTTTCGGAGACAATGGAAGAGTTCCGGAGAGAGAATAGCAAAATAGTTTCGTGACACTGAAAATTTGTTTCGGGATATACCATTAAGTCAAATTGGTTTCGGGACAAGCCTGATAATTCTTGGAGGTGCCAGAATTATTCTGGAAACTTCTGGGAATTTTTGGGGATAAAAACCGAAAATGTTTCGGAGCTGCCGGTACCGCTTTGGTTGTTTTTCGCAGATGAAATTCACTAATCTGAAATTGTTTGAACGAATCCAAAATCATTTTAGTGGGTAATCGGAATTATTCTAAGACCCTCGAAATATTTTCGGATTTAATGGACGCGAAAAATTGTCTTCATGAATAGTGAAAACGCATTCTTGTTGCTTTTCGCAGATGAAAATCACTAAACCAAAATTGTTTCGGAACGCGTTGAAAATTGTTTTAGTGGGTTCTGGAAATGTTCTGAGCCCACATAAATATTTTCAGTTCGAACGGACGCTGAAAAATGTCATCATGAATAGTGAAAGTGCTTTTTGCTTGGCTTCTTGGAGAAGCCACCCTTGGGCTTGGCCTATAAATAGGGGTGGAGGGGGCTGCCTAAGGACACACTCTTTCTCACATACAAGTGCCATTGCAATGATCTGGCTTCTCTCTCCCTCCCGGTGAAATAGTTTAAGTAGAGCCGAAAGGTTATGCAGGTTCGGCGGGAACTAGTTCTGGACGGTGAAGCCCTGCCGGATAGATGACACCGTATGTGTGCAACTCTGTAGAGAGGTCGTAGTTTCGATCTTAGTGCCCGAGGGGCTGTTTGAGAGTGCCTCCCGAAGGGCTGTCCAAGTGACGGTCTGAGTTCTGTGGGTCCTCCTGAAGGGCTGTCCGCGACACCATCCGAGGGACTGTTCGACCGCCTCCCGGAGGGCTGTCCGAGGGGCAGATGAGGGAGAACATCCTTGTGGTTGGGAGGTTGTAAATCCTAGCTGCGGGGATCTGCACCGACGATCGTCATCGACTTTACTTCCGCTGCGCTACGAGTCGGTAACGAAAATGACCAAACCTTGTATGCAGTCTCCATAGTGGTCCTGGGCTGGTGCGTAGGTCGGAAAGTTTTTGTTTTCTGCTGCGTTTCCCTACAGTCAGACTGAAGATTTTTCCATAGCAACACTCGAAGCTTAGCAATAAAAGTTCACTCGACAAAACCAAGAATTATCAAGGCGACTGAAAAAGAAGTTGAAGTCATCATGATTGTTCATTTGATCCCAGTAAGACACTTCTGAAGCGCAAAAATTGAATCAGAGGTATTCCCAACTCCTTCTCCACTGGAACCCTGAACCATTCGGGGGCTAATGATGAAGCTATGTACCTAGGATAGGGTCATAGGCCTGACCTAGATACCCTCCCCTAGGACATCACCCTAAAAGCCAGAAGCATTCGAGGGATATCATCATCCATTCGACCATAAGCATTCCACTCGGAAGACTCGAAGTCACTCGACCGCAAAAATTATTACTTGACAGACAGAAGATCTAAATCCACTCTGCACAGCAACGGTCGGACGTTTACTCCGTAGACTTAAGATCATTTATGTCACTTTATTGCTAGCGTTACCAGTAACGCCATCTCTTTATGTACCTTAAACCCCTTGTAACGTGGGCTGGTTGGGGACTGGGCACACTCTATATAATCCACCCCCCTCCACTAGCACAAGGGTTCGCACCCCCTGTAACACACACACACGCATAATTGTAACAGCCTGGATTTTGGCCCTTTTCTTTTCTTTTTGATTTATTGGTTTTTGCTATGTTTTTCTTTTTGGAGTGGTTCTGTGGCCTTGTCACCTGGGAAATCATCCTCATTTCCCCTCCCATGTGGATCATCATTCTCAAATCCCTGCCAAGATCTTGTCACTTCACTGCTTGACCAAATCCTAAAATCTTTTTTCTAGGGAATATTCCTTTTTCTATTAAAGGAGTAACCCTGTCTGCCCTAGGTTGTGAAGCAACCTTTATTTCCATCACTCCTAAAATTCCCAAATAATTCTCATAAACTGTTTGGGTCATATAATTCTCAAATCTGGCAAAATATTTCATTTGTCATGTTTATCTTCTTGCTCAAATAATTCATTACATATTCTGCCCTAAATGGCACATTGTGAAGCAAGTGCTATTTTCCTTTTCCCTATTGACCTCAAACTCCTTGGACACATTTTTCTGTCCATATCATTGCCACATGCCAAAATGCAACCTCATTTGCCTAGTAATTATTTAATTATGATTTTCCAAAGTTTCTATCCAGAAAGAAGCTTTGTGAAGGAGGTGCAAGCTAGGCATATCCAAATGAGTTGCCATTTTGCATGATCCCTCATATCATCATATCATAGCCCTCCACCAATGTAGAGCTCATGTAATGCCTCCATGTGAGCTCATCTTCAATTCTTTGATTCTGCCCAAAATTTCAGTTTGTGAAGCAAGTATATTTTATCTTCCTCCATTATGGCTGCCAATTTTTTTAGGCCTTCTATTATCTTTATAACCTACCCACACCCGTTTTGGGCATGGTTCATCAAGCCATTCTTCCTCTAGAAGTTTCGCAAGTTTCTGGTCAGCAAGGATGTTTGTGAAGCAAGTACCATTTTGGTGGATCCAATTGGTATGAAACTTATACAACATCTTTATATGATCAAATCATGAAGCCTTACCAAACTTGAGCTCAAGTGGCCACACCATTTGAGAGCATCATACAAATCTCATTTCTGGACCATTTTGGTCAGTTGCAAAGCAACTATGATTTATCTTGATCCAATTCTTCTCCAAGTTACCAGGATGAAAGTCCTTCTTTACCTCAACCTCGTAGACAACTTCATTGGATCCAAAACCCTTCCTGTTGATCACTAGTGCTCACCCAAGTTTACTGCAGTAAACTTCAGAGGGTGATTTCCAGTTAACCAGAGCAGTTTTAACCAAACTACCACCACGGTTGAGACCTACCCTGGATGAACTTCCCACTAGACAACAAGTTCCAGCCCCTCTCCCCCGCTACATGCCAGTGCACGCGGTGACCGCGTTAATGGCAAGCCTGTGCGCGCGCTCTGCTGCCGTTGGCCGCGCCCAGGATGGATTCTTGCTCGGGCCCCTCTCCCCCTCGTCGTCTTAGCGCGCGTGAGCATGTCCATTGTCTTCCTCTCGTCGTCGCCGATCACCTGGACCCCGCTCCCCCTCCGGCAGCTTCCTCACCGACGCAAGCCGCCGCGTGCCCACGAGCGCACAGTGGCGTTTTGGCTCGGTTCTTCGCCGTCTTCTTCCTCCCTGCGCCCCCTTGGCCTCCTCTGCCCCGTGAGAGACTCCACTATGCCTCCCTCGTCGCCTGCCTCCAAGTTCATGCGCACGGGCACGCGTCCGCGGCGCCGGGCACGCGTCCGCGGCGACGCCAACTCGGCCTCCTCGCCCCGCGCCTATATAAGGCCACCCGAGGCCCTCCCGAGCTCACCAGCCTCCTCACAAACCGCCCAGCTCCCTCCCCAACCTCTCCATTGAGCTCGAACGGCCCTCCAGCTCCACCATTGCCGCCATGGTCACTTCGGGTCTCCTCCTTGATTGGCTCGAGCCGAGCCCATCCCTCCTCCTTTCCACCTCCATAAGAGCTCCTCAACCCCGGCGAACCCCTCCCGAACCCTGCCTCCCCTTGCCCTCCACCGTAGCCTCGATTCCATCTTCGCCGTCGCCGATGTCCGTCTCTGGAGCCGGAGCTCTACTCCCTCTGCTGCTTCTCAGCGGGAAAGAACCCTCCAGGCGGATGCGGCTCTTCTTCCTGGTCACTCCGGTGGCCGGAGTGTCGCCGGAGATGGCCGGTGGTGCCGGGACGGCCGCCGGCGCCGAGCCTCTGCTCTGCCCCATCGGGCGAGCGAGGAGTTGAAGACGACGACCGCGCCCGACGACCCCACCTGCCCCCGGGACCCACCCGTCAGCCGCTCTGGGCGTTGACCCACGCGACGCTGACGTGGATAAGTGGTCACGTACCCACCAGAATACGTTTTCCAGGTTAGAAGGCGTATTCTCGTGTTTCCTTAGAATAATATACGTTTTCCTGATTCAAAAGCGCACTTTGCCTCTGTTTCGGCTAAGAATACGTTTTCTGCTTGTAGAAGGCGTATTCCAGTAAAAGGCGCTTTCAGTTTTTCTGTCAAGGGCCTGTCTGTGAGGATTTTATTGCAGAAAGGTCCCTGGCAGAAAAACATTCATATCTTTTTGCTCACAACTCCAAATGAGGTGAATCCAAAGCCCACTTCTTTGTTTCGTCGAGCCCATTCTGTTGGTATCATTTTGACCATGTTTTGACATTCTGAAAATGACCATTTTTCCCCTACCCTTATTCAGCCCCCTCCGAGAGAGTACGTTTTCCGACGATCCTTTCCGCGAGTTTCTCGTACTTTCTACCGGTGATTTCTTCCACCCCAGCCAAGCCACACCTTCCAGTTGCATCACTGTAATGGCAGTGACATGGTTTAATCTATTTGAACTTGTTTAAAATATTGCTTTAGCTACATGACTTTGTGCATGGCATTTTCTCGGAGTATTATTTTGATCTTGTTATTGCCATGATATTTGCTTGGAATTCTAGGATTAATATTTTGATAATTATGTGGATGACATGTGCCTTTGGATTCTTAGTGGCTATTATTATTATTTCCATGATGGTATCTGTTACTATATTTTGGAGTATTACTTTGGATATCGTGTTGCCTTTGGACTATTAGTGGTTAGTTTGATTATTTTCTTGGTGCTAGTTGATGTTCCGTTGCTTGGAGTATTATTTTCGAAGATGATGTTTACATGTGGATCTTAGCCGAATAGCTTTAGTCTTGTTATTGGAGTAGTAGGATTATTGTTATTGGATTCATCATGATGAGTGTTGTGCTACCCTTGGAGTATTTTGAGATGATGATATTATGCTTGGATTATTTGTTGGATACCGCTATGACTTGGATTATAGTTTGATAATTGATATCGGAGTATCGGTTACCATAGTTATATTTTGGGGATAAATTGCGTCATTAAGTTGGTCGTGCCACCGAACTGTGCTTTTTCGGCAACCACATTTGCCTTATGGGAAGGCCCTAATGCGGTCTATTGTCGTGCCTCTCATGGTGCCTCCAACTAGGGAAGGTTATGGGCGTCGTACCATGGCCCAAAGAAGGCATATAACCTTGTGTGCCCGTTGTTGTTTTTGTACCCGGGTTGTCCCTGTGTGGGACCGTTTATTGTTTTGGCCACGACGGTGGCCGTTGGTGTCTTTGGTAGACACGGGGCCACCCAGGACTAGCCTAGTGGGGATTGAGTCGGAGTGGCCGGGAGAGTGTCATGGCAGTAGATCGGTTTTGTCGGAACGCCGTTGGTCCACCCGAATGGTAGTGCGGGGCCATGGGTTCTTTGGTGTGGGTACAGTGCGCTACCTCTGCAGAGTGTATTTAATCTATCGATAGTCGCGTCCGTACTAGGTCCCACCGTTCGATCAACACTCACATGACGGAATGACTTATAGGTGAGTTATATGTGGATATGTTGATATCTTGAGCAGGACAGATTAGCAGAATGTTGATGATGATGATGTTGAGGCCAAGTGTTGGTCATGGTTGTGATCGCCGGAAAGATCACCGTGTGGTTTTGATCATGAGTTGATCGAGATGGTATATTGCTTGGCCGGTTAGCCATGAGAGATATGGTTATGGAGATCTGAGATGGTGATTTATCAGCATTGTATTAGTTTCATCTCATGCTTAGTAGTTGCTTCATCATGGTAGTAATTAATTAATTAACCTGCTTAATGCTATGTTATTGTCTTGCCTTGATGTTTATGGTTGTTGTGAGCTTGCAAGTACATTCAATGTACTGACCTGGCATGTCATGCTAGATTGCAGGTGATGCCATGATTGCTTGATTGCTTGTCGAGGTTGACGTGCGTGCGAGCTAGATCGTGTCCCAGCCAGAGTCCCTGCAGAGTGGAGTTCACCACCTTCGTCGTTATTCCGCTGCTAGAAGTTTTCCGCTGCTACGAGTTGTTCCGCTGCTAGCATAGAGGAAGTGTAGTATCGCAGGCGTAGTGTCGCCATGCTGATGTGATCATTGTAACATCAGACCCGTGTAATTATTATTCTTGTAATAAGAGCCGGTTTGTTCTATGTCAGCGATTAGTATTCCGAGACTTCTCCTCGATCTCCGGTGGAATCTGAGGTGTTCCGGTTTCCGAGCCGGGGTGACCTGAGCTTGGTATCGAGCAGTCTGGCGTAGGACGCCCTAGTCGTGACGGTAGAAACCCGGTAGAAATCGGTAGTTTAGAGGTGGTCTTGTTTTTCGCATTTGGTTGCTGCATTTGTTTGTTGCATAGCATGCATGTAGCCTTATTATTTTGTTACTAACGGTTTAATCGGGTGAGTGTAGGTGGCATCGGTCCGGATCCACTACAGCTCAGCCTTTGCATTTCTCCAGTTTTATTTTCTTGCTCATTCTTCGGTGTTTGGCGTCATTTATGTCCCAGCAGAGTAATGCCAAGTGATCCTGACACTGTTTGCAAAAATGGTGCTCAGGTATCGCGCCAAATTATTTCCTTCAGCCCCACCTTTTGTTTCGGTGGTAGACATGCTTCTATCACGGATCGTCCTTTTTCTTGTCATTTTGGCAACCCTTAATGATCGTAGTTATCAAGAAAGCGCAATGTCAACAGCCTCAGTTTTTCCCCGCTATCCTATTTCTTGGACGAGTACGGATCTTTTTCTGTCCGCTTGATAATAATGTGGTTGCGACCTTCGTGTCCCGCTACATGATTACCGAGTGCGTCCTCACCTCCGAGCTAGTCCAGGTTGCTACTTGGCTAAGCTAGCACTTGGTGTAGCGTTGTTTACACCAATTTTTCCACACATTTATCCGTCCTCGTGGACAACATCACAGGATGCTAGATCGTAGAGCCGGAGATCCCGCGAGATTTGTGTGATTAAGTAGGCATGCATATTGTGTGACTAGCAGTACTATGTGATATTGATTGTGTGTGAATTGATTGTTGTTGTGTGTTTTTGTTTAGTGGAGTTTTCTTTTGCTTCTTTCTTTTTGGGCCCCGGTGTTACATTATTTTTTCCCTATAAAGAGTTGCTCATCAACTGACACCGGACTCGAAGAAGTAATAAGTATTTCAAATATTTGGAAGAAGCTTAGCTAAACAATATGGTCTTCTCAGTCAACCGCATGATATAAGGAATATCTGCTCAAAATACCAACTGTGTCTTGGATTGATTATCCGCATCAATTCTACAGCAGTAATGACCCAGGCAGCAGACAAGTCAGATGCAAGACCAACGGTATATTTTTTAGTCAAAGGCATGGATCATAGGAAAAGTTTTGGCTCAGCAATAAATGGTACTTGAAATATGTTATAATCCAAGAAAGTCAGGATGTGATATGCTCAAGGAAGACACTAAACAAATTTTCTCATGCAAATGATCAGCCATAAAATATTATGGACGTGTGAATGTATTTCATACGCATATCAAGATGAATTTTGGATATAAGAAACCCAGCATTATTCCACACGCTATCGGAAGAAATTTATGAGGCAAGGCTCCTCAAATTTTTCCTCAGCATGATATGTGAACAATTTCCGGCCCACGGTACCCGGTCTTTCTCAACAAGATACCTCGGTAAAAGCTTCTGACAGACGGAAATGTATTTTTCTCAACAAGGAAAACTGGGGAGAAGCTTCTCAAGTACGGAACTAAGGCTTCTCCGGCACAATAATTAGGCCAAGCTTTGTGTGTAAGCTATAGAGATTTCTTCTGCACGATACCCAGACAAAAGCCTCAAGCAGAATCTAAGAGTCTTCCTCAGCAAGCTACTCGGATGGCTTCCCTCGTAAGCCACCCAGTCCGCATCAGTAGCACCCTATGCACCGTCCTCAAAGATTATATGATGAGTTGGCGATATGGCAAAGACATCTCAAGGATCAGATTTGCAATAATTTTGTTAAAGGAACAATTCAGTCAAAACATATGCCTGCCGCAATAATAGGGTATTTAGTTGCATATGATTATTATACATATGGTACGCATGTATCCTGGGTCAGATCAGTCACTTATACGGGATACGGCATTGATCCAGCAGATATACCTAAGAAAGCAATGAGCTCCGTACAGCTACAAACCCCGAGTATATGTCATATATGTGCGAACACAGGTCAGAAAATAAGGTATGAATAATGCCAACAATATTGCACTAGCCACAGTCATGGTCATCTGAAGAATCAAGGACATTTGTGGCCAAGTTATTTCAAAGAAGGTATCCTGACAAAGAAAATCATGACCGTTAAAGGGTGAGACTGACAACAAAGGTATGATGATTTTGCACGACCATCAGGGTCCGGACACCCAAATCAGTTGGAGGCCATAATTCCATATGGATCCACAAAGAGATACACCTTCAGCGGCCTACTCTATTTACAAGAATTTGCATATCCCACTGATCCGCTTGACATGGTTAGTGTGGAACATCCAAGTCTGTTCTGTCAGATCCAAGATTCCTTTGCGACCTCAACAGTTTGACCTCAGCGGCAAAGTTAAAACATATCATAGCGTATTACCAAAAAGGGTATACCGACAAAATGAGAAATTCAAAAGCCGAATAATCAGCTCAGACCCGGTATACTCGCCGACGGAATTAAGTACATGGTCAGTCTGTCAGGAAAAGCATTTGTCCGTCAGCCCCTGTTGGGCAAAGTCTCAAGAGGTAAATGTTTGAGGTATGGCATAACTATAACTCCATACACCGTTATATTGCTCACGACAGAAGGCAGTCAAATCTCTGGTATATGCCACATGCTCGAGCCAAAGGAAATAAATCAAGATGAATCAGTGCCACCTATGAGCAGTCAGATCCCGTCAGAAGATGGCCATGATTAATTATTGAACCCAGAAGGCTTGCAGCAACCCCATGACAGAAATAAAAAGGTTTTCATGACAAAAGGAAATTTATGCTCAGATCCATTGGATATCGCCGCACATATAGAAAAATCAACATCAGCAAAAGGATTTGATATATGAGCAAAGACCTGTCAAAATTTGGGAAAAGCCATCCCAGAGCTAGGTAAGTTGATCATCTGAAATTCTTGGGGGAACAATAAGTAAAGAAAAAAAGGATGCCCAAGTTGGAAACAGTATCCTCAAGTCATACTTGTTTCCAGAGAAACTAAATCTCGAGGACGAGATTTCTTTAAGGGGGTAAGAGTTGTAACAGCCTGGATTTTGGCCCTTTTCTTTTTCTTTTTGATTTATTGGTTTTTGCTATGTTTTTCTTTTTGGAGTGGTTCTGTGGCCTTGTCACCTGGAAAATCATCCTCATTTCCCCTCCCAAGTGGATCATCATTCTCAAAACCCTGCCAAGATCTTGTCACTTCACTGCTTGACCAAACCCTAAAATCTTTTTCTAGGGAATATTCCTTTTTCTGTTAAAGGAATAACCCTGTCTGCCCTAGGTTGTGAAGCAACCTTATTTCCATCACTCCTAAAATTCCCAAATAATTCTCATAAATTGTTTGGGTCATATAATTCTCAAATATGGAAAAATATTTCATTTGTCATGTTTATAATCTTGCTCAAATAATTCATTACCTATTCTGCCCTAAATGGCACATTGTGAAGCAAGTGCTATTTTCCTTTTCCCTATTGACCTCAAACTCCTTGGACACATTTTTCTGTCCATATCATTGCCACATGCCAAAATGCAACCTCATTTGCCTAGTAATTATTTAATTATGATTTTCCAAAGTTTCTATCCAGAAAGAAGCTTTGTGAAGGAGGTGCAAGCTAGGCATATCCAAATGAGTTGCCATTTTGCATGATCCCTCATATCATCATATCATATCCCTTCACCAAAGTAGAGCTCATGTAATGCCACCATGTGATCTCATCTTCAATTCTTTGATTTTGCCCAAAATTTTAGTTTGTGAAGCAAGTATATTTTATCTTCCTCCATTATGGCTGCCAATATTTCTAGGCCTTCTATTATCCTTATAACCTACCTCCACCCATTTTGGGCATAGTTCATCAAGCCATTCTTCCTCTAGAGTTTTTGCAACTTTCTGGTCAGCAAGGATGTTTGTGAAGCAAGTACCATTTTGGTGAATCCAATTGGTATGACACTTATACAGCATCTTTATATGATCAAATCATGAAGCCTTACCAAACTTGAGCTCAAGTGGCCACACCATTTGAGTGCATCATCCAAATCTCATTTCTGGACCATTTTGGTCAGTTGCAAAGCAACTATGATTTATCTTGATCCAATTCTTCTCCAAGTTACCAGGATGAAAGTCCTTCTTTACCTCAACCTCACACACAACTCCATTGGATCCAAAACTCTTCATGTTGATCACTAGTGCTCACCCAAGTTTACTGCAGTAAACTTCATAGGGTGATTTCCAGTTAACCAGAGCAGTTTTAACCAAACTACTACCACGGTTGAGTCCTACCCTAGATGAACTTCCTACTAGACAACATGGTCAAGCCCCTCTCCCTCGCTACACTGGGTGCCTTGATGACGCGTTAATAGCAAGCTTGTCGCGCTCTGCTGCCGTTGGCCGCGCCCAGGATGGATTCTTGCTCGGGCCCCTCTCCCCCTCGTCGTCTTAGCATGCGTGAGCATGTCCATTGTCGTCGCCGATCACCTGGACCCTGCTCCCCCTCCGGTAGCTTCCTCACCGATGCAAGCCGCCGCGTGCCCACGAGCGCACAGTGGTGTTTTGGCTCGGTTCTTTGCCGTCTTCTTCCTCCCTGCGCCCCCTTGGCCTCCTCTGCCCCGTGAGAGACTCCACTATGCCTCCCTCGTCGGCTGCCTCCATGTTCATGCATGCGGGCACGTGTCTCATGGGCGCCACCACGTGTCATGGGCGACGCCTAACTCGGCCTCCTCGCCTGCGCCTATATAAGGCCACCGAGGCCCTCCCGAGCTCACCAGCCTCCTCACAAACCTCCCAGCTCCCTCCCCAACCTCACCATTGAGATCGAACGGCCATCCAGTTCCACCATTGTTGCCATGGCCGCTTCGGGTCTCCTCCTCGATTGGCTCGAGCCGAGCCATCCCTCCTCCTTTCCACCTCCAGAAGAGCTCCTCAACCCCGGTGAACCCCTCCCGAACCCTGCCTCCCCTTGCCCTCCACCGTAGCCTCGATTCCATCTTCGCCGTTGCCACCGTCCGTCTCTGGAGCCGGAGCTCTGCTCCCTCTACTGCTTCTCAACAGGAAAGAACCCTCCAGGCGGATGCGGCTCTTCTTCCTGGTCACTCCGGTAGCCGAAGTGTCCTCGGATATGGCCGGTGGCGCCGAGCCTCTGCTCTGCCCCATTCGGCCGAGTGAGGAGTTGAAGACGACGACCGCGCCCGACGACCCCACCTGCCCCGAGACCCACCCGTCAGCTGCTCTGGGCGTTGACCCACGCGACGCTCACGTGGATAAGTGGTCACGTACCCACCAGAATACGTTTTCCAGGTTAGAAGGCGTATTCTCGTGTTTCCTTAGAACAATATACGTTTTCCTGATTCAAAAGCGCACTTTGCCTCTGATTCGGCTAAGAATACGTTTTCTGCTTGTAGAAGGCGTATTCCAGTAAAAGGCGCTTTCAATTTTTCCGTCGACGGCCTGTCTGTGAGGATTTTATTGCAGAAAGGTCCCTGGCAGAAAAACATTCATATCTTTTTGCTCACAACTCCAAATGGGGTGAATCCAAAGCCCACTTCTTCGTTTCGTCGAGCCCGTTCTGTTGGTATCATTTTGACCATGTTTTGACATTCTGAAAATGACCATTTTCCCCCTGCCCTTATTCAGCCCCCTCCAAGAGAGTACGTTTTCCGACGATCCTTTCCGCGAGTTTCTCGTACTTTCTACCGGTGATTTCTTCCACCCCAGCCAAGCCACACCTTCCAGTTGCATCATTGTAATGGCAGTGACATGGTTTAATCTATTTGAACTTGTTTAAAATATTGCTTTAGCCACATGACTTTGTGCATGGCAGTTTCTCGGAGTATTATTTTGATCTTGTTATTGCCATGATATTTGCTTGGAGTTCTAGGATTAATATTTTGATGATTATGTGGATGACATGTGCCTTTGGATTCTTAGTGGCTATTATTATTATTTCCGTGATGGTATCTTTTATTATATTTTGGAGTATTACTTTGGATATCATGCTGCCTTTGGATTATTAGTGGTTAGTATGATTATTTTCCTAATGCTAGTTGATCTTCCGTTGCTTGGAGTATTATTTTCGAAGATGATGTTTACATGTGGATCTTAGCCGAATAGCTTTAGTCTTGTTATTGGAGTAGTAGGATTATTGTTTTCGGATTCATCATGACAGTAGTGTTGTGCTACCCTTGGAGTATTTTGAGATGATGATATTATGCTTGGATTATTTGTTGGATACTGCTATGACTTGGATTATAGTTTGATAATTGATATCGGAGTATCAGTTACCATAGTTATATTTTTGGGGATAAATTCCGTCATTAAGTTGGTTAGGTGCCACCGAACCGAGCTTTTTCTAGTGCAACCACATTTGCCTTATGGGAAGGCCCTAATGCAGTCTATTGTCATGCCTCTCGCCGGTGCCTCCAACTAGGGAAGGTTATGGGCGTGCGTACCCTGGCCCGGTAAGCAGACATAACCTTGTGTGTCCGTTGTTGTTGTTGTTGTTGTACCTGGGTTGTCCCTGTGTGGGACCGTTTATTGTTTTGTCCACGACGGTGGTCATTGATGTCTTTGGTAGACACGGGGCCACCCAGGACTAGCCCAGTGGGGAGTGAGTCGGAGTGGCCGGGAGAGTGTCATGGAAGTAGATCGGTTTTGTCGGAACGCCGTTGGTCCACCCGAATGGGAGTGCCAGGCCATGGGTTCTGTGGTGTGGGTACAGTGCGCTACCTCTGCAGAGTGTATTTAATCTATCGATAGTCGCTTCCGTACTAGGTCCCACCATTCAATCAACACTCACATAACAGAATGATTTATAGGTGAGTTATATGTGGATATGTTGATATGTTGAGCAGGACAGATTGGCAGAATCTTGATGATGATGTTGAGGCCAAGTGTTGGTCATGGTTGTGATCGCCGGAAAGATCACCGTGTGGTTTTGATCATGAGTTGATCGAGATGGTATATTGCTTGGCCGGTTAGCCAAGAGAGATATGGTTATGGAGATCTGAGATGGTGATTTATCAGCATTGTATTAGTTTCATCTCATGCTTAGTAGTTGCTTCATCATGGTAGTTGTTAATTAATTAACCTGCTTATTTATTGTCTTGCCTTGATGTTTATGGTTGTTGTGAGCTTGCAAGTACATTCAATGTACTAACCTGGCGTGTCATGCCAGATTGCAGGTGATGCCATGATTGCTTGATTGCTTGTCGAGGTTGCCATGCATGCGACCTAGATCGTGTCCCAGCCAGAGTCCCTGCAAAGTGGAGTTCACCACCTTCGTCGTTATTCCGCTGCTACGAGTTGTTCTGCTGCTAGCATAGAGCAAGTGTAGTATCACAGGCGTAGTGTCGCCATGCTGATGTGCTCATTGTAACATCAGACCCGTGTAATTATTATTCTTGTAATAAGAGCTGATTTGTTCTATGTCAAGAAGTGTTGTATTCCAGAGACTTCTCCTCGATCTTTGGGCTGGAATACGGGGCGTTCCGGTTTCTCTGAGCCGGGGTGCCATAATAATCCAGTCGACCGCCTCTGGGCTTCGAGACGTAGGGCTATTACTTCCTCCACGAAGGGCCTGAACTCGTAAAACTCGTGTGTACAACTTCGCCATAGCTAGGATCTTGCCTCCTCATATCTACCCCCCATTCTACTATCAGTCTTAGATCCACGACAATGTGCATTATCGAGAGGGCCCAGAGATACCTTTCTGACAATCGGAGTGACAAATCCTAATCTCGATCTATGCCAACTCAACAAAAACCATCGGAGACACCTGTAGAGCATCTTTATAATCACCCAGTTACGTTGTGACGTTTGATAGCACACTAAGTGTTCCTCCGGTATTTGGGAGTTGCATAATCTCATAGTCATAGGAACATGTATAAGTCATGAAGAAAGCAATAGCAATAAACTAAACGATCATAGTGCTAACCTAACGGATGGGTCTTGTCCGTCACATAATTCGCTAATGATGTGATCTCGTTCATCAAATGACAACACATGTCTATGGCGAAACTTAACCATCTTTTATTAACGAGCTAGTCTAGTAGAGGCATACTAGGGACACTCTGTTTTGTCTATGTATTCACACATGTACTAAGTTTCCAGTTAATACAATTCTAGCATGAATAATAAACATGTATCATGATATAAGGAAATATAAATAACAACAATATTATTGCCTCTAGGGAATATTTCCTTTAGTCTCCCACTTGCACTAGAGTCAATAATCTAGTTCACATTGTCATGTGATTTAACACCGATAGTTCACATCTTCATGTGATTAGTTGACATCTCCATGTGACTAACACCCAAAAGGTTTATTAGAGTCAATAATCTAGTTCACATCGCTATGTGATTAACACCCAAGAGTGATCATGTTTTGCTTGTGAGAGAAGTTTAGTCAACGGGTGTGCCATATTCAGATCCGTATGTATTTTGCAAATTTCTATGTCTACAATGCTCTGCACGGAGCTACTCTAGCTAATTGCTCCCACTTTCAATATGTATCTAGATCGACACTCAGAGTCATCCAGATCAGTGTCAAAGCTTGCATTGATGTAACTCTTTACGACGAATTCTTTATCACCTCCATAACCGAGAAATATTTCCTTTGTCCATTTAAGGATAATTTTGACTGCTGTCCAGTGATCCACTCCTGGATCATTATTGTACCCTCTTGCCAAACTCATGATGAGGTACACAATAGGTCTGGTACATAGCATAGCATACTTTATAGAACCTATGGCTGAGGCATAGGGAATGACTTTTCATTCTTTTTCTATTTTCTATCGTGGTCAGGTTTTGAGCCTTACTCAACTTCACACCTTGCAACACAGGCAAGAACTCCTTCTTTGACTATTCCATTTTGAACTACTTCAAAATCTTGTCAAGGTATACTCATTGAAAAAATCTTATCAAGTGTCTTGATCTATCTCTATAGATCTTGATGCTCAATATGTAAGCAGCTTCACTGAGGTCTTTCTTTGAAAAACTCCTTCCAAATACTGCTTTATGCTTTCCTGAAAATTCTAGATCATTTCCAATCGACAATATGTCTTTCACATATACTTATCAGAAAGGCTGTAGTGCTCCCACTCAATTTCCTATAAATACAGGCTTCATCGCAGGTCTGTATAAAACTATATGCTTTGATCAACTCGTCAAAGCGTATATTCCAACTCCGAGATGCTTGCACCAGTCCATAAATGGATCGCTGGAGCTTGCACACTTTTTTAGCACCTTTAGGATTGACAAGACCTTCTTGTTGTATCATATACAACTCTTCTTTAAGAGATACATTAAGGAATGCAGTTTTGACATCCATTTGCCAGATTTCATAAAATGTGGCAATTGCTAACATGATTCAGACAGACTAAACCATCGCTACGAGTAAGAAAATCTCATCGTAGTCAACACCTTGAACTTGTCAAAAACTTTTTACGACAATTCGAGCTTTGTAGATAGTAACACTACTATCAGCGTCCATCTTCCTCTTGAAGATCCATTTATTCTCAATGGCTTGCCGATCATCGGGAAAGTCAACCAAAGTCCATATTTTGTTCTCATACATGGATCCCATCTCAGATTTCATGGCCACAAGCCATTTTGCGGAATCTGGGCTCATCGTCGCTTTCTCATAGTTCGTAGGTTCGTCAGGGTCTAGTAACATGACTTCCAGAAAGGATTGCTGTACCACTCTGGTGCAGACCATAATCTGGTTGACCTACGAGGTTCGGTAGTAACTTGATCTGAAGTTTCATGATCATCATCATTATCTTCTTCATTGATTGGTGCAAGAATCACAGGACTGATTTTTGTGATGAATTACTTTCCAATTCGGGAGAAGGTACAATTACCTCATCAAGTTCTACTTTCTTCCCACTCACTTCTTTCGAGAGAAACTCCTTTTCTAGAAAGGATCCATTCTTAGCAACGAATATCTTGCCTTCGGATCTGTTATAGAAGGTGTACCCAACAGTCTCCTTTGGGTATCCTATGAAGACGTACTTCTCTGATTTGGGTTTGAGATTATCAGGTTGAAACTTTTTCATATAAGCATCGCAACCCCAACCTTTAAGAAACGACAGCTTAGGTTTCTTGCTAAACCAAAGTTCACATGGTGTCGTCTCAACGGATTTTTAGACGGTGCCCTATTTAACGTGAATGCAGCTGTCTCTAATGCATAACCCCAAAACGATAGTGGCAATTCGGTAAGAGACATCATAGATTGCACCATATCTAATAAAGTACGGTTATGACGTTCGGACATACCATTATGCCGTGGTGTTCCAGGTGGCGTGAGTTGCGAAACTATTCCACGTTGTTTCAAATGAAGACCAAACTCGCAACTCAAATATTCGTCTCCGCGATCAGATCATAGAAACTTTATTTTCTTGTTACGATGATTTTCCACTTCACTCTGAAATTCTTTGAACTTTTCAAATGTTTTAGACTTATGTTTCATCAAGTAGATATACCCATATTTGCTCAAATCATCTGTGAAGGTCAGAAAATAACGATACCCGCCGCGAGCCTCAACACTCATCGGATCGCATACATCAGTATGTATTATTTCCAATAAGTCAGTTGCTCGCTCCGTTGTTCCAGAGAACGGAGTCTTAGTCATCTTGCCCATGAGGCATGGTTCGCAAGCATCAAGTGATTCCAAAAGCCCATCAGCATGGAGTTTCTTCATGCGCTTTACACCAATATGACCTAAAAGGCAGTGCCACAAATATGTTGCACTATCATTATAAACTTTGCATCTTTTTGCATCAATATTATGAATATGTGTATCACTATGATCGAGATTCAATAAACCATTCACCTTGGGTGTATGACCTCAGAAGGTTTTATTCATGTAAACAGAATAACAATTATTCTTTGGCTTAAATGAATAACGTATTGCAATAAACATGATCCAATCATATTATGCTCAACGAAAAAACCAAATAACATTTATTTTAGGTTCAACACTAATCCGAAGGTAAAGGGAGTGTGTGATGGTGATCTTATCAACCTTGGAATCACTTCCAACACATGTCGTCACCTTGCCCTCAACTAGTCTTTGTTCATTTTGTAACTCCTGTTTCGAGTTACTAATCATAGCAACTGAACTAGTATCAAATACCCAGGGGCTACTATGAACACTAGTAAAGTACACATCAATAACATGTATATCCTATATACTTTTGTTCACTTTGCCATCCTTCTTATCCGCCAAGTATTTGGGGCAGTTCCGCTTCCAGTGACCAATTCCTTCATAGTAGAAGCACTCAGTTTCAGGCTTGGGTCTAGATTTGGGCTTCTTCATGCGAGTGGCAACTTGCTTGTCATTCTTCTTGAAGTTCCCCTTCTTTCCCTTGCCCTTTTACTTGAAACTAGTGGTCTTGTTAACCATCAACATTGATGCTTTTCTTGATTTCTACCTTCATCGATTTCAGCATCACGAAGAGCTTGGGAATCGTTTTCTTCATCCCTTGCATATTATAGTTCATCATGAAGTTCCAGTAACTTGGTGATAGTGACTAGAGAACTCTGTCAATCACTATTTTATCTGAAAGATTAACTCCCACTTTACTCAACCGATTGTAGTACTCAGACAATCTGAGCACATGCTCACTGGTTGAGCTATTCTCCTCCATCTTGTAGGCAAAATACTTGTCAAAGGTCTCATACCTCCTGACTCGGGCATGAGTCTGAAATATAAACTTCAGCTCTTGGAACATCTTATATGTTCCGTGGCATTCAAAACGTTTTTTGAAGTCTCGGTTCTAAGCCGTAAAGCATGGTGCACTAAACTATCAAGTATTCATCATACCGAGTTTTGCCAAACGTTCATAATGTCTGTATCTGCTCCTGCAATAGGTCCGTCACCTAGCGGTGCATCAAAGATTATTGATCTACAACATAGATATGCAAATACTATCAGGATTAAGTTCATGATAAATTAAAGTTCAATTAATCATATTACTTAAGAACTCACACTTAGATAGACATCCCTCTAATCATCTAAGTGATCACGTGATCCATATCAACTAAACCATGTCCAATCATCACGTGAGATGGAGTAGTTTTCAATGGTGAACATCACTATGTTGATCATATCTACTATATGATTCACGCTCGACCTTTCGTTCTCAGTGTTCCGAGACCATATCTGCATATGCTAGGCTCGTCAAGTTTAACCCGAGTATTCTGCATGTGCAAAACTGGCTTGCACCCGTTGATGTGAACATAGAGCTTATCACACCCGATCATCACGTGGTGTCTCGGCACAACGAACTGTCGCAATGGTGCGTACTCAGGGAGAACACTTGCACCTTGAAATTTAGTGAGAGATCATCTTATAATGCTACCGCCATACTAAGCAAAATAAGATGCATAAAAATATAAACATCACATGCAACCAAATAAGTGATATGATATGGCCATCATCATCTTGTGCCTTTGATCTCCATCTCCAAAGCACCGTCATGATCAGCATCGTCACCGACTTGACACCTTGATCTCCATCGAAGCATCGTTGTCGTCTCGCCAACTATTGCTTCTACGACTATCGCTATCGCTTAGTGATAAAGTAAAGTAATTACATGGCGATTGCATTTCGTACAATAAAGCAACAACCATATGGCTCCTGCCAGTTGCCGATAATTGTTACAAAACATGATCATGTTATACAACATATTATATATCATCACGTCTTGGCCATATCACATCACAGCAAGCCGTGCAAAAACAAGTTAGACGTCCTCTACTTTGTGGTTGCAAGTTTTACGTGGCTGCTATGGGCTTCTAGCAAGCACTGTTCTTACCTACGCATCAAAACCACAACGACTTTTTTTCAAGTGTGCTTTTTTAACCTTCAACAAGGACCGGGCGTAGTCACACTCGATTCAACTAAAGTTGGAGAAACAGACACCCACTAGCCACCTGTGTGCGAAGCACAACGGTAGAACCTGTCTCATGAACACGGTCATGTAATGTCGGTTTGGGCCGCTTCATCCAACAATACCGCCGAATCAAAGTAAGACATGCTGGTAAGTAGTATGACTATTATCGCCCACAACTCATGGTGCTCTACTCGTGCATATTACATTTACGCATAGACCTGGCTCAGATGCCACTGTTGGGGGATGTATTATTTCAAAAAAAATCCTACAATCACACAAGATCTATCTAGGAGAAGCATAGCAATGAGAGGGGAGAGTGTGTTTACGTACCCTCGTGGACCAAAAGTGGAAGCATTAAGTAACGCGGTTGATGTCGTCGAACGTCTTCGCGATCCAACCGATCAAGTATCGAACGCACGGCACCTCCGCGATCTGCACACGTTCAGCTCGGTGACGTCCCTCGAACTCTAGATCCAGCTGAGGCCGAGGGAGAATTTTGTCAGCACGATGGCGTGTTGACGGTGTTGATGAAGTTACCGACGCACGGCTTTGTCTAAGCACTACGATAATATGAACGAGGTGGAAATCTGTGGAGGGGGCACCACACACAGCTAAGAAATCAACTTGTGTGTCTATGGGGTGCCCCCTCCCCCGTATATAAAGGAGGGGAGGAGGAGGAGGGCCGGCCACAAAGGGGCGCGCCCAAGGGGGGGACTCCTACTCCTAGTAGGAGTAGGTTTCTCCCTTTCCTAGTCCAAGTAGGAGAAGAAGGAAGGACTAGGAGAGGGAGAAGGAAAGAGGGGGGCGCCGCCCCCTCCCTAGTCCAATTCGGACCAGCCCATGGGGGGGGGGGCGCGCCCTCCCCTTGTGGCCCTTCTCTCCTTTCCACTAAGGCTCATGAAGGCCCAATACTTCCCCCGGCGAATTCCCGTAACTCTCCAGTACTCCGAAAAATACCTGAACCACTCAGAACCTTTCCGATGTCCAAATATAGCCTTCCAATGTATCGATCTTTACGTCTCGACCATTTCGAGACTCCTCGTCATGTCCGTGATCTCATCCGGGACTCCGAACTACCTTCGGTACATCAAAACACATAAACTCATAATACTGATCATCATCGAACATTAAGCGTGCGGACCCTACGGGTTCGAGAACTATGTAGACATGACCGAGACACATCTCCGGTCAATAACCTATAGCGGAACCTGGATGCTCATACTGGCTCCTACATATTCTACGAAGATCTTAATCGGTCAAACCGCATAACAATATACGTTGTTCCCTTTGTCATCGGTATGTTACTTGCCCGAGATCCGATGTCGGTATCTCAATACCTAGTTCATTCTCATTACCGGCAAGTCTCTTTACTCGTACTGTAATGCATCATCCCGTAACTAACTCATTAGTCACATTGCTTGCAAGGCTCATAGTGATGTGCATTACCGAGAGGGCCCAGAGATACCTCTCTAACAATCGGAGTGACAAATCCTAATCTCGATCTATGCCAACTCAACAAACACCATCGGAGACACACAGAGAGCATCTTTATAATCACCCAGTTACGTTGTGACGTTTGATAGCACACTAAGTGTTCCTCCAGTATTCGGGAGTTGCATAATCTCATAGTCGTAGGAACATGTATAAGTCATGAAGAAATCAATAGCAATAAACTAAACGATCATAGTGCTAACCTAACGGACGGGTCTTGTCCATCACATCCTTCTCTAATGATGTGATCCCGTTCATCAAATGACAACACATGTCTATGGCTAGGAAACTTAACCATCTTTGATTAACGAGCTAGTGTAGTGAAGGCATACTAGGGACACTCTGTTTTGTCTATGTATTCACACATGTACTAAGTTTCTTGTTAATACAATTCTAGCATGAATAATAAACATTTATCATGATATAAGGAAATATAAATAACAACTTTATTATTGCCTCTAGGGCATATTTCCTTCAGATTCATTGCATCATATTGTTCTTGAGATCTTTTCTTTTGAGATCTTCATCCAACACGACAACAAAAGAAAGGAAAGCTCTACAAGAGTCGATATTGATGAAGATCGAGCAACTCTGGATCAACTCATGGATTGAGATTTAAAAACATCTCTCGAGCTGAGACCAAAAACACACATTAGGCATGATGGTAAGGAGTTAATGGTGGTGGTTCAATTTGGTAGGGCAACAATTCCACGCTTAAGTAAGATGGTGAATAAGTGTCAGAGTAGCAAGGAGGCAATTGCCCTTGATACCAAATGGGACACCTTAGAGAAGGTGACTCATAGAATTATTCCCTTAAGTGGCAAAAATAATTACTTTTGATACAGGGATCACTGGAACTCTTCATACCAGGCGAAGGCAATTTACAAATGATCGTTTGAAGGAGTTCGGAGAAATGACAAACTCAGGTTGGAAAGCAAACTAGAGTTATAGGACAACCCGACAAAAGGAAGGCACATTCTAGTTGATACCGAGGATATAACCTAGTGTCCGAGTGTGCTTTCAAGAACTTGAGAATTTCCATATTCATCAAGGTTTTACCAACATCTATGCCAAGATCTTGGCAACCCTCCATACTACCATGATGAATAGTGGTGGACGATGCAGATGCAAAGGAAGACTAACACTTTCTCAGATTTTACCTTGATGATGCCAAGGACACAAAATCTGGATGATCGACCGAGAGACATTTAGCACTCTGCTTCTAATATTCTCCTTGATGTTCTAGGTGCCACAATCATGCTTTGGAGTAGCATCAATATGGTCATCAAGTAAACGTCAGACTTCGGGAACACAAAGGATCCATAAGTAATAACTTCTAAAATAAGTCACATGACATCCTCATGGAGAAGATTGTCAATTTGCTCAATCAAGATGCTACAATAATAGATCCTCCCGCTAGGTGCATCGGCCAAAACATCAAACTTGCCGAAACCTACATCATAGATCTTGGAAATGTTCCTACCATCGTATCTTCCTAAGATTCATATCTAGTTGGTGACAAGATGCTTCAGACTCAGCATGTCGGAAAAAGAAATTTTACAACACAAATCAATGAGATGTCGTTGCGAGATTCTCGGGAAATGAACTACTGACAAAGAAGCTCCAAACATGAGCTGGTTTGCAAGATACATGTGAACGCAATGTCCAGGATAAACATGACCACATAGGAGTCTTACAAAAAATACTGCGGAGCTCTAGTTGGGAACCATCATCAAGGATATCGAAGTCTTTACGCAAGTCCATGAATTTTATCCCAAGGGTAGACTTCTCTTCCTTGAACAAATCAATCAGTGGCTTGGTGTGCTAGGGAATACATATGGAATGGAGGTTGCAAATCTACCAAACCATAGTATACTCCGCACGCACATGACTGACTTGGAATGATTCCAGAGGAAGCAAAACTAACTTTCTCGAATTCACGGCGACAACTTGCGTCAAATGCACGTATATTAGAGAAAGTAACTTCTTTCATCAAACATATACTTCATGAGCTAGCACGAATAAAAATGCCTTAAAAAGTTCCCAACACTAGCTTAATGTTGAACATGAATCATGGAGGAGATAAATGTCATTGATGGGCTCAATAACAAGTCATCGGGATTTCCATAAAAATGGAATTCCATACTTATGTGAACAAGGTGATAGCATTGGTCAGGCCAAAAGATATAATGGTGTATGCTCGAGGAACATCCACGAGTGGGGCAATCATTGCAAACATCGTTGGTTTTGATTTGATTTGTCCCACACTCAAATGAAAAGATTGGAGCACAATAGGTCCAACAACTGATCACGAGGGTCAGTTGATGACGATATCATCTTTTTTCAATACAAGCACAAACACAAGATATCCCTATGGAGTAGACTAAGTTGATCAAGCTTTTATCTTCCAACTCTCCAAGTTTTTGTTTAGCTTAACCAACCAGCTCAGGGTATCCAACATAGATCCTAGGAGAATAGGTGGTTTAGAGAAAAACCAACTTGATCACGAGCTCAACATAATGGTCAGGGGACGACCTGGTGATACTCCCAAGAAGATATTCGGAAAATCATCAACCACCGTTAAGTTATGAAGCTCGAGAACAATCTTGCTTTTCAGGGCAAGACGACATGATCAAAAGAGGGAGGGATCGACACAACCCTAACTCATTGATTGAAGAGTGCACCAAAAATAACGACTAGGTAGCACGATCAATCTTAGAATGATAATTCAATAACCAACATGCTAAGAATGAGATTATTTTCCACTAACTACTAAGAAACGGGGTTGCTAGGAGTACTGATTTCACACATCACGGTTCACTTGTCGGCATTCCGGTTACCATAACACGGGAACCGAGGAATGAACAATGATGGCGATAAGTATCATTGCATCAAGAATTCATAAGAGGTGGTGCAATTCTCATGACAATCCTAACATAAATAAGGAAATACTCCAAGATGGAAAAGAACAAAAGCTGGATTGGCATTTTTATATGCGGATTACAACTGCTTTGACCCAATCCAAGAAATGGATGAGGTGTTGGAGTTTGTTTCTCCTAGTCGTTCCATAATAGAATGGCTTGGCGGACCATAGGACTAACAGGCACCAATGAACACCAATGCACAACTACTCCTGACTATCAATTGATAGCCTAAGGTCGGAATGTAACTTAAAAGGAACAACTCAAAAGAACACATATGTTTCTGAGTTGTGGATGCATTTATAACATGCCGAACGAAGCTCAACATATTTCTTCCGGATAACCATGCAGAAGCTAGGATTGGCAGAGTCACAAACATAATGGAGAATTCATCAAGAGAACTATTATTATGATCCTTTAGTCCATAAGAACATCTGCCATGGATGGTTCATGGTATTTGGAAGAATGATATACCACAGACCTCGAGGACCAACACAAAGATTATTAATATCCTAAAGGAATGAGCAACACTATCAACAGGAATGAACAGAATGAATCATGGGTTTAGGAACCCAGAAATAGAATACCTACTAACTAAATAACAACACGAGATGATTTCTAAAATGATGGCCAGAATTATCACACTGGGAACACAACACAAGGTTGGGTTACTAGGTGGCTATCTATGATATCCTAGATTCCTGATAACTACAACAAATATGTTGAGGCAACATAGTACCTCAACTCAATGATTAGTGTGATTAATCTGGCCCAAAAGAACATGTGGAACAAGGAGGAAGGATTTTCAAATGTACCAGATTGTTTAGAAACCTGGGACAAGTCGGACAGCATATCGGCTGTAAATGCTCAAAAAGATTTTGAGACATCCTGCAAAATGGTAGCATAACCACTCAACATCACAATATCAAGGTTCCGAGACCAACTGTTGACATGGGGAGGTATTAGAAACTAAACTGAGACTTGAATCCATCATTCCTATAAGTCTACGGATTAGTAACACGTGATCCTCATAGAAAAATAGAAGGCTAGTTCTTAATCCCCGTAGGAAAGAAGAGGGTGACTCATATAAGAAGACATAAGGTAAAGGAGTAAAAAGAATCTTACGTTCCCTTCCACAATCAATTCCCTTATGTAGCTAAAGCATTTCTAGACTCGACTTCGACTGGTTTGGCTTGGTATCCTACAGGCAGTTAGGCTCTGATACCCAAGTTGTCGGGACCCCGATCCTAAGTCACACCGATCTAGCATGTAACACATCATATCACTTTGCAGCCTCACTCATGGTATTCCCACGACTGCAGCCTTACGTTGGTCGGGACCATTTGCGCCTTTTGGCTCATGTGTATGATATTGTCTCTAGCATCCATAAGACAGAGAACCCGGGCCGACATGACTAGTCGTAAACCCAAGGTGGCACAAACTTACAAGGACATGCATACATGACCCAGCAATGCATGTGTCAGTTAGTAGCGAGTGTAACCGGGTTGTAGCAAGCTATCAACACTCTGATAAACAACGCGTGACATTTCCCCATAGGGACAAACTGATAACCCACAAGTATAGGGGATCGAAACAATTTTCGAGGGTAGAGTATTCAACCCAAATTTATTGATTCGACACAAGGGGAGCCAAAGAATATTCTCAAGTATTAGCAGTTGAGTTATCAATTCAACCACACCTGGATAACTTAATATCTACAGAAAAGTATTAGTAGCAAAGTAGTATGGAAGTTATGGTAACAGTGGCAAAAGTAATAGCAGTTTTGTAGTAATTGTAACAGTGGCAACGGTAAAGTAACTAAGCAAAGATCAATATGTGAAAAGCTCGTAGGCATTGGATCAGTGATGGATAATTATGTCGGATGTGATTCCTCATGCAACAGTTATAATATAGGGTGACACAGAACTAGCTCCAATTCATCAATGTAATGTAGGCATGTATTCCGAATATAGTCATACGTGCTTATGGAAAGAACTTGCATGACATCTTTTATCCTACCCTCCCGTGGCAGCGGGGTCCTATTGGAAACTAAGGGATATTAAGGCCTCCTTTTAATAGAGTACCGGACTAAAGCATTCACACTTAGTGAATAAATGAACTCCTCAATCTACGGTCATCACCGGTAAGTATCCCAATTATTGTCACTTCGGGGTTAACGGATCATAACACATAATAGGCGACTATTGACTTGCAAGATAGGATCAAGAACTCACATTTATTCATGAAAACATAATAGGTTCAGATCTGAAATCATGGCACTTGGGCCCTAGTGACAAGCATTAAGCATAGCAAAGTCATAGCAACATCAATCTCATAACATAATGGATACTAGGGATCAAACCCTAACAAAACTAACTCGATTACATGATAAATCTCATCCAACCCATCACCGTCCAGCAAGCCTACGATGGAATTACTCACGCACAACGGTGAGCATCATGTAATTGGTGATGGAGGAAGGTTGATGACGATGATGATGACGGATTCCCCTCTCCGGAGACCCGAACGGACTCCAGATCAGCCCTCCCGAGAGAGATTAGGGCTTGGCGGTGGCTCCGTATCGTAAAACGCGATGAATCCTTCTCTCTGATTTTTTTCTCCCCGAACGTGAATATATAGAGTTGGAGTTGAGGTTGGTGGACCTCCAGGGGGCCCATGAGGTAGGGGGCGCGCCCCCCACCCTCGTGGACAGGGTGTGGGCCCCCTGGTCTTGATTCTTTAACCAGTATTTTTTATATATTCCAAAAATATTCTCCGTAAAGTTTCAGGTTATTCCGAGAACTTTCATTTCTGCACAAAAATAGCGCCATGTCAATTCTGCTGAAAACAACGTCAGTCCGGGTTAGTTCCATTCAAATTATGCAAGTTAGAGTCCAAAACAAGGGAAAAAGTGTTTGGAGAAGTAGATACGATGGAGACGTATTAACTCCCCCAAGCTTAAAACTTTGCTTGTCCTCAAGCAATTCAGTTCACAAACTGAAAGTGATAAAGAAAAACTTTTACAAACTCTGTTTGCTCTTGTTGTTGTAAATATGTAAAGCCAGCATTCAAGTTCTCAGCAAAGATTATGAACTAACCATATTCACAATAACATTTAGGTCTCATGTTTACTCATATCAATGGCATAATCAACTAGCGAGCAATAATAATAAATCTCGGATGACAACACTTTCTCAAAACAATCATAATATGCTATAACAAGATGGCAACTCGCTAGCCATTTCTGAGACCGCAAAACATAGATGCAGAGCACCTCTGAAGATCAATGACTGACTAAACATTGTAATTCATGGTAAAATAGATCCAGTCATACTCAATATAAATTAATAGTAATGGATGCAAATGACACGTGTGATCTCCAACTGGTGCTTTTTAATAAGAGTATGATGACTCAGCATAAAAGTAAATAGATAGGCCCTTCACAGAGGGAAGCAAGGATTTGTAGAGGTGCCAGAGCTCGATTTTGAAATAGAGATAAATAATATTTTGAGCGGCATACTTTCATTGTCAACATAACAACCGAGAGATCTCGATATCTTCCATGCTACACACATTATAGGCGGTTCCCAAGCAGAATGGTAAAGTTTATACTCCCCCACCACCAACAAGCATCAATCCATGGCTTGCACGAAACAACGGGTGCCTCCAACTAACAACAGTCCTGGGGGAGTTTTGTTTGCAATTATTTTGATTTGGTTTGAGCATGGGACTGGGCATTCTAGTGACCAGCCATTTTCTCGTGAGTGAGGAGTGGAGTCCACTCCTCTTGAGAATAACCCGCCTAGCATGGAAGATCTGACAGCCCTAGTTGATACATGAGCTATTCGAGCATACAAAACAGAATTTCATTTGAAGGTTTAGAGTTTGGCACATACAAAATTACTTGGAACGGCAGGTAGATACCGCATATAGGAAGGTATGGTGGACTCATATGGAATAACTTTGGGGTTTATGGAAGTGGATGCACAAGCAGTATTCCCGCTTAGTACAAGTGAAGGCTAGAAAAAATACTGGGAAGCGACCAACTAGAGAGCGACAACAGTCATGAGCATGCATTAAAATTAATCAACATTGAGTGCAAGCATGAGTAGGATATAATCCACCATGAACATAAATATCGTGGAGGCTATGTTGATTTTGTTTCAACTACATGCGTGAACATGTGCCAAGTCAAGCCTCTTGAATCATTCAAAGGAGGATACCACCCTATCATACCACATCACAACCATTTTAATAGCATGTTGGCACGCAAGGTAAACCATTATAAACTCCTAGCTAATTAAGCATGGCATGAGCAACTATAATCTCTAATTGTCATTGCAAACATGTTTCATTCATAATAGGCTGAATCAGGAACGATGAACTAATCATATTTACAAAAACAAGATAGGTCGAGTTCATACCAGCTTCTCTCATCTCAATCAGTCCATCATATATCGTCATTATTGCCTTTCACTTGCACCACCGAACAGTGTGAATAATAATAATAGTGCACGTGCAATTGGACTAAGCTGGAATCTGCAAGCATTTAATTCAAGGGAGAAGACAAGGTAATATGGGCTCTTGGTTAAATAAACAATAATGCATATAAGAGCCACTTCAACATTTTCATCATGGTCTTCTCATATCGACCCCCAAAGAAAAGAAATAAAACTATTTACACGGGAAAGCTCCCAATAAGCAAAAGAAGAACGAGAAATATTTTTTGGGTTTTCTTTCAACTAGTACTACTACAGGCATGGAAAGTAAACTAGCTAAAAGCTACAACTAATTTTTTATTTTCTTAAGGTTTTTTTTTCAAACACACCAGAAGAAGGCTAAAAACAGAAAATAAACTAGCATGGATAGTACAATGAAAAAGTATGAGCACCGACAACTGGAATGAGTGTGTGAACATGAATGTAATGTCGGTGAGAAATACGTACTCCCCCAAGCTTAGGCTTTTGGCCTAAGTTGGTGTATGCCCATGGATCAAAGCTACTCTCTCCGGTGTACTGAGGAGGATCCTCGGGGTGCCACTGGTTGGCGAGCTCCTCCGGATCCCACTAATAAACAGACTGCCGATAAGGGTCAAGTGGTGGTTCCGGTTCAGCCTCTGGAGTGGGTGTCATGCTCAAGCATGCATGAATGGCCTCCGGCAAAATGAGGTATGTGCCTGAAAATATGTTAAACAAAGAGGGCACATGCAAAGTAATAATCTCACAATAATTTTTATCAAATATGACTTAAGCATCTTCTTCTTATCTTTAACAATAAACTCATGTGCTACCATACTCTTATAATCTACAAAAATAGGAGGCAGCAACTTTTCCTCTTTCTCATAATGCCTGATAGGCATGTTAAAGTGTGCAGAAGGCGCGAAGCAAAGATGCCTCGAAAGATGGGACCCTTTATACGGTTCAGATTTAACCGTTTAGCAACAATAGTGCCTAAACTGAAGGTAGTATCACGAAACAAGGCATGGCGCAAAATAACAATATCAGGGGCACTAAAGTTTCCACTGTTCCCACGACCAATTAAGCATCTAGTAGAAAATATTGCAAAGTAATGCAGAACAGGAAAATGTATGCTGGTGATTCTTGCATCAGAAACTTTCCTCGTTTCCCCCACAGAAATCATATCAATAAACCCTTCCACATCATTACGATGTGGTTCCTCTACGCTGCCCTCAAAAGGCAACCTGCAAACCGCGCAAAAAACATAAAGTGACATCTCCTTAAACTCATTATATAAGTAAAAATCCACCGAAGGTGGCGATCTCCTAGCATGGAAATGAAAATTTTGCACGAAAATATTAGTGAGGAGGAGATACTATTCGCGCTGGTCGCGGAGGAAGTCGACGAGGCCCGCATTCTCAGCCAAATAATATAATTCATCATGAATCCCAGCTGCTCTCAAGAATTCATCACAAGGCCATTCACACGGACGAACTTCCACGGTGCGAGGAAGATTATATTTGGGATTTTTATTCTCTTCACTTTGTTTATCCTTCGAGCTTCAGCTTGAAGAGCCCCTCAATAATCTCTTCATCATTTTCAAAGAACAATCTCCCAAAGCAGTTTTGTGAGTGGAGCTTTGAGCAAGGAGATCGAAAATGGCAGCAAGATGAGCTAGAACTCGTGCTTGAGCTGGTTGGTGATTTTTTTTCTGGAGGAAGAAGAGGTGTGTGGGTGCTGGAATAAGTGGAGTGGGCCACATGGGTTCCATGAGGCAGGGGATGCGCCCAGGGGGGTGGGTGCGCCCTGCACCCTCGTGGCCAGGTGGTTGCCCCCTCTAGTGTGTTCTCAGTGCCAAATATTCTTAAATATTCTACAAAAAATCATATTTCATTTTCGGCACATTTGGAGAACTTTTATTTTCGGGGTATTTTTTTGCAAGGATAATTCAGAAAACAGACAAAAAAAATACTATTTTTGCTTTATTTATTCTAAATAACAGAAAGTAAAAGGAGGGTACACAGAGTTGTGCTTTCTAACTTCATCCCTCTCATGATCATCAAAAGAAATCCAGTAACAAGGTTGATCAAGTCTTGTTAACAAACTCATTCGAATCGCATGAAACTGGAGAATTTTCGAATAACACTAGGTTACCTCAACGGCGATATGCACATCCCTGATAATAAGAATATCATATTTCTTCTTGACAGTAGGAAGAGGAAATTCAAAACCTCCAATAGTAATTGATGAATTTTTTTCCAATAGAATTGATATTGTGGACTTGAGGTTGTTTCCTCGGAAAGTGTACCGTATGCTCATTACCATTAACATGAAAAGTGACATTGCCTTTGTTGCAATCAATAATAGCCCCTGCAGTATTCAAAAAGGGTCTACCAAGGATAACCGACATACTGTCTTCCTCGGGAATATCAAGAATAACAAAGTCCGTTAAAATAGTAACGTTTGCAACCACAACAGGCACATCCTCACAAATACCGAAAGGTATAGCAGTTGATTTATCAGCCATTTGCAAAGATATTTTAGTAGGTGTCAACTTATTCAAATCAAGTCTACGATATAAAGATACAGGCATAACACTAACACCGGCTCCAAGATCACATAAAGCAGTTTTAACATAGTTTCTTTTAATGGAGCATGGTATAGTTGGTACTCCTGGATCTCCAAGTTTCTTTGGTATTCCACCCTTAAAAGTATAATTAGCAAGCATGGTGGAAATTTCAGCCTCCGTTATCTTTCTTTTATTTGTAACAATTTCTTTCATATACTTAGCATAAGGATTCATTAACGCATACGCAAAAAGATAGGTCTAATCATTTCAGCAAAGCGCTCAAAATCCTCATCATCCTTTTTCTTGGATGGTTTAGGAGGAAAAGGCATGGGTTTCTGAACACATGGTTCTCTTTCTTTACCGTGCTTCCTAGCAATGAGGTCTCCCTTGTCATAATGTTGTTTCTTTGATTGTGGGTTATCAAGATCAACAGCAGGTTCAATCTCTACATCATTGTCATTACTAGGTTGAGCATCAACATGAACATCATCATTAACATTATCACTAGGTTCATGTTCATTACCAGATTGTATTTCAGCATAAGAAATAGAAATATCACTAGGATTCTCAGGTGTGTCTACAACAGGTTCACTAGAAGCATGCAAAGTCCTATCATTTTTGTTTTTCTTCCTCTTAGAAGGACTAGGTGCATTTCTCTGAGAACCTTGCTCAATTATCTTAGGGTGACCTTCAGGATACAAAGGTTCCTAAGTCATTTTACCCCCACTAGTCATAACTCTAATAGCATTATCATTTTTCTTATTATTTAATTCATTGAGCAAATCATTTTGAGCTTTAAGCACTTGTTCTACTTGAGTGGTGACCATAGAAGCATGTTTGCTAATAAGTTTAAGTTCACCTTTAACTCTAGACATATAATCACTCAAGTGTTCAATCATATAAGCATTGCGTTTCAATTTTCTACCAACATAGGCATTGAAGTTTTCTTGTTTAACCATAAAGTCATCAAACTCATCCAAGCATTGGCTAGCAAACTTAGTAGACGGGATTTCAGCTTTATCATATCTATAGAGAGAATTTACCTTTACTACCTGTGTCGGGTTATCAAGACCATGTATTTCTTCAATAAGTGGTAAATTCTTACCATCTTCAGCTTTAATACCCTTTTCTTTCATAGATTTCTTTGCCTCTTGCATATCTTCAGGATTGAGAAATAGAATACCCCTTTTCTTCGGAGTTGGCTTAGGAGTTGGTTCAGGAAGTGTCCAATTATTTTCATTACTCAACATATTATTCAATAGTAATTCAGCTTGATCAACACTTCTTTCCTTGAAAACACAACCAGCACAACTATCCAGGTGGTCTCTGGAAGCATCGGTTAGTCCATTATAAAAGATATCAAGTATTTCTCTTTCTTGAGAGGATGATCAGGCAAAGCATTAAGTAATTGGAGAAGCCTCCCCCAAGCTTGTGGGAGACTCTCTTCTTCAATTTGCACAAAATTATATATTTCCCTTAAAGCAGCTTGTTTCTTATGAGCGGGGAAATATTTAGCAGAGAAGTAATAAATCATATCCTGGGGACTACGCACACATCCAGGATCAAGAGAATTAAACCATGTTTTAGCATCACCCTTTAATGAGAATGGAAATAACTTAAGGATATAGTAGTAGCGAGTTTTCTCGTCATTAGTGAATAGGGTGGCTATATCATTTAACTTAGTAAGATGTGCCACAACAGTTTCAAATTCATAGCCATAAAAAGGATCAGATTCAACCAAAGTAATTATCTCATGATCGACAGAGAAATCATAATCCTCATCGGAAATAAAGATAGGTGAAGTAGCAAAAGCAGGGTCATATTTAATTCTAGCATTCAAGGATTTTTCTTTCAGCTTAGCTAATAATTTCTTAAGATCATATCTATCATTGCAAGCAAGAAAGTCTATAGCAGTTTCTTCATCCATAACATAACCCTCAGGTACATCAGGCAATTCATATCTAGGGGAGAATCTTCATCATCAGTTTCATCAATATTATCAGTCTCAATAATTTCATTCTCTCTAGCCCTAGCAAGTTGTTCATCAAGAAAATCACCTAATGGCACAGTATTATCAAGCATAGAAGTAGTTTCATCATAAGTATCATGCAAAGCAGAAGTGGCATCATCAATAACATACGAGATATCAGAATCAATAGCAGAAGTAGGTTTAGGTGTCGCAAGTTTACTCATAACAGAAGGTGAATCAAGTGCAGAGCTAGATGGAAGATTTTTACCTCCCCTCGTAGTTGAGGTATAAATATTGGTTTTCTCGTCCTTCAAGTTCCTCATAGTGACCAACAGATATAAATCCCAAGTAAATCAAAGAATAGAGCTATGCTCCCCGACAGCGGTGCCAGAAAATAGTCTTGATAACCCACAAATATAGGGGATCGTAACAGTTTTCGAGGGTAGAGTATTCAACCCAAATTTATTGATTCGACACAAGGGGAGCCAAAGAATATTCTCAAGTATTAGCAGTTGAGTTGTCAATTCAACCACACCTGGATAACTTAATATATGCAGCAAAGTATTTGGTAGCAAAGTAGTATGGAAGTAACGGCAAAAGTGGCAAAAGTAACAGTAGCAGTTTTGTAGTAATTTTAACAGTGGCAACGGTAAAATAACTAAGCAAAGATTAATATGTGAAAAGCTCGTAGGCATTGGATCAGTGATGGATAATTATGTCGGATGCGATTCCTCATGCAACAATTATAACATAGGGTGACACAGAACTAGCTCCAATTCATCAATGTAATGTAGGCATGTATTCCGAATATAGTCATACGTGCTTATGGAAAAGAACTTGCATGACATCTTTTATCCTACCCTCCCGTGGCAGCGGGGTCCTATTGGAAACTAAGGGATATTAAGGCCTCCTTTTAATAGAGTACCGGACTAAAGCATTAACACTTAGTGAATAAATGAACTCCTCAATCTACGGTCATCACCGGTAAGTATCCCAATTATTGTCACTTCGGGGTTAACGGATCATAACACATAATAGGTGACTATTGACTTGCAAGATAGGATCAAGAACTCACATTTATTCATGAAAACATAATAGGTTCAGATCTGAAATCATGGCACTTGGGCCCTAGTGACAAGCATTAAGCATAGCAAAGTCATAGCAACATCAATCTCGGAACATAATGGATACTAGGGATCAAACCCTAACAAAACTAACTCGATTACATGATAAATCTCATCCAACCCATCACCGTCCAGCAAGCCTACGATGGAATTACTCACGCACGACGGTGAGCATCATGAAATTGGTGATGGAGGAAGGTTGATGATGACGACGGCGACGGATTCCCCTCTCCGGAGCCCCGAACGGACTCCAGATCAGCCCTCCCGAGAGAGATTAGGGCTTGGCGGCGGCTCCGTATTGTAAAACGCGATGAATCCTTCTCTCTGATTTTTTCTCCCTGAACGTGAATATATAGAGTTGGATTTGAGGTCGGTGGAGCTCCTGGGGGCCCACGAGGCAGGGGGCGCGCCCCCCACCCTCGTGGACAGGGTGTGGGCCCCCTGGTCTTGATTCTTTAACAAGTATTTTTTATATATTCCAAAAATATTCTCCATGAAGTTTCATGTCATTCCGAGAACTTTTATTTCTGCACAAAAATAACACCATGGCAATTCTGCTGAAAATAGCGTCAGTCCGGGTTAGTTCCATTCAAATCATGCAAGTTAGAGTCCAAACAAGGGCAAAAGTGTTTGGAAAAGTAGATACGATGGAGACGTATCATAGACACAGGAGAAAAGAAGGACACATGCCGATCAATGCATGTGTTCTGGTGGAAGCACTAGGAGACATTTCCCCATAAGGAAGGCTACCAAGAATAAACAACTAGGTGTCGGACCACACACATACCAAAGCATTTCAACAACATACACGCAATATGCTCGATATGTGCAGATACAACAAGCATCACAACATAACTCTATGACAAAAAAGTATTTAGTTAAAAGGCTCCGAGGAGCCATACATAGCATGATGTTACAAACATGGGTCTCATGACCCAACATACAAAGTCATACAAGCAACAAGCACATGCGGAAGCTTATCCTGTTTGAGTACAAATAGCTGAAAAGAAAGAAGGCTGGAAAGCATGTCTATCTACAAGACTCTCCATGGGAACCATACCTCTTCCTAGGATTCCAAAGCTTGTCATCGAAGCCCACGTGAAACTACTAGTGAGATCAAAGTCTCTTTGCAAAACATAAATTAAGAAAATGTGAGTACAAATGTACTCAACAAGACTTACATCAGAACTAGCTACATATGCATCAGTATCAACAAAGGGGTGGTGGAGTTTAACTGCAACATGCCATCTTTGACTCAGTGGCTATTCTATACTAGGACTACCAATATTTTCTTTGAGGTGAGAAAGCGCACACGAGTCCGCATATTCACCACGTCAATACACCACTATGGATCAGCTCCCGTCTCCATACGAGAAGGCCATCGATAGCACTCACGCTTACCTTGTGCATTTTAGAGTATCCACTTCCTGTTATTTATGAACCATATAAGCTTTCCAAGTAGTCCATATCCACGAACCTGGCAGCTGGCCTCGCCCCGGGCCGGCGCCAGCACTCCACGACGCGAGCCACATGGCCGCACATCACGCCTTGGCTAGATAGCAGCGCTGCGTAGAGGAGGAGGTGGAGGCGCGCCATGAGCCACATTGCTCGCACGAGATGGCAGGGGACAGAGCGAGTGGGGGGGCGTCGAGGCCTCGCCAACGGCGTTGACGAGCTCGGTGATGCGGCCAAGCCAGGCGTCCTAGCCCTCGTTGGTAGGGCGATAGCGGAGCAGCTTGCGCGCCATGAGCAGCGCAGCCTGTGTGTTCACCGGCCCGCGCCGAACATGGAAGGACGAGGCCATGGCGGGAGTGAGGGCAGGCGTGGCGGTGCGGCCATCATGCTGCATAGAGGGCCGCAGCGAAGAGTCCTGCTGGTCATGAGCGGCAGATCGGTGGTAGCGTTGGCTGCAGGACAGGCGGAGCGGCGGCAGTTCCACGGCCCACCAGTGATGTCTGGGTGACGCGGGCGGCCCAGCGCTCGGTGCGAACTCGACGGGCGTCGGCCATGGGAGTGGCGAAGCGAGGACGGAGTGAAGCGGAAGGGAGAACTTTGACGCGCCCCTACCTGGCGTGCTAAATGTTGGAACCGGGGCTCCACGGACCCAAACAAGATTTGAACTTTGGGGCGCGTGCAAAGGATCTTGCCTAGCTACAGCTCACTGATCACTACTTCACGTACTGGCTTTATCGAGCTCGAGCGAGCGGGGAGAGGAAGTGGAAACAATGGTTTACCCAGGTTCGGGCCACCTTGCGGTGTAAAACCCTACTCCTACTTTGTGGTGGATTGCTTCGCGAGGAGGATGAGTATGAACTAGTAAAAATGTGAGCTGCCTCGGGAGAGCTCAATGACCAGGGATCCGATCTCTCTCAACGGTGGATGGAGACTAGCCTATATTTATAGCGGCCTTGGTCCTCTTCCCTCATAGCTTAGGAGAGAAAGGATACCACAGTGGCCAATTTTAAGGGGGACGGAGTACACCCTATCCTGGCTAAAGGTGGTCTTCGCCAGCAAAGCTTCTGGTCTTGACACGGTGTTGGGCTCGGCGATGACCTCCTTCCTGCCGAGCCAGTGGTATTGGTCTTGTTGCACTAGAATTGAAACCTTTGGGGATTACTTGGGAACCTGTGTACGTCCTTGCCTCCTTAGAACCAAAGATGAAACTACCCTCTCCTGCACCCAGTGGTGCCCTCCTGGCCTTGGCCATCATGGCTCACGTCACCGCGCGCCTCGCGAGGTGGGGTGCTTGCCTAGATATGTCCGCTCCTTTGGAGCAGCCTCGGGGGGCTGCTCCTCGAGAGGCCTTGATGCCGTTTGCCTCGCGAGTCGGGGGGCCCTCATGAGGGTCTTGCTCATAACGCCTTGGAGTTGGATCGCGCCAGATTTTTGGTAGAGCCATGCGCTGGGTCGTAGGCAGACGGGTTTGTGTCAGATTCAGGGCTCCACAGATCCAAGAAGGTTCGCGGTCTGGGGCGTGAACGAAGGATCCTGATTCATAACGACGCAAGCTTGCCATACCCATGGCCTGATCTCACCAAGTGCGTTGGTTCGGGAGCAAGGAATGAACTCACATATTTACCCAGGTTCGGGCCACCTTGCGGTGTAAACCCTACTCCTGCTTTTGGTTGATTGGCCTCACGAGGAGGTAGAGGATGAACTAGTACAATGGATGGGCAGCCTCGCGAGGGCTCTAGGAATGGAGGTGGAATGGAGCTGATCCCTCTCTACGGTGGAGACTACCCTATACTTATAGTGGCCTTGGTCCTCTTCCCTCATAGCTTAGGCGGGAAGGGATCCCACAATAGCCAATTTGAAAGGGGACAAGTAGTACATCTTATCCTTACGAAACATGGTCTTCACCTACAAAGCTTCTTGCCATGATGTAGTGGTGGGCTCGGCGATGACATTCATTCTGCCGAGCTCATGGTCTTGGTCTCGTTGCACCGGAATGGGAAGCTTTGGGGCCATCCTCTGGAACTTGCGTCTGGCCTTGCTCCCTTAGCACCAAAGAGGAAACTGTCCCCTCCGGGCCCGCTGGCACCCGCATGGCCTTGGTCGTCAGGGCTCATGTCATCATAGCCTCATGAGGTTGGAGGCTTGCACAGAGTTCTCCGCCCCTCATGGGGCAGGCTCGGGGAGCTGTTGCTATGGACGACTTGGCGCCACTTGCCTCGCGAGGTCGGGGCCCTCGCGAGGATCTTGTCCCAGGGGTCTTGTATCTTGGGCCGTACCGGGCCGCCGATGAGCCCGCGTGCTAGGCCGCAAGCAGGCAAATCTGGGTACCCCCGATCCCAGAACACTGACAGTAGCCCTTGGGCCCAAGGCGTGCCTGGCCTGGCTCCCAATTGCATGCGGGCCAAGCTCAAGCATGGCGCATGATGGGACGCGGATGCCTCCACTTCCCATGTTGCCTCGGCAACTGCTTGGGCTGACAAAAAGCCTGGCACACGCAACCAGGCCATCATTGCCCCATAGTGCGCCCGCTTTCCGCTCCTTCCTTCCTCCGCAAGCTCACGCTTCGCCCACCGGATCTTGCACCTGCTTCATCCCGACGTGCTGCCATGGCTCCCAAGATAAAAAGGGGCGTAGCCTCGTCAGTGACGAGTAGCCCAGTGGGGCCGAAACCCGCGCTAGGCCGGTCCACCATGCTTAGTCTGGAGGGGCTACACAAGGTCCGACAAGTGATCCCTGCTGATTCCAACGAATGGAAGGCGACAAAGATCTGGCCCCCCTCCAGGTCTGCAATCGACTTGGAGGTCACCAACATCTCCCTTTATCTTCATGCCATCTTCGCCGACCTGTTGTCTCCATTCTCGGATTTCTTCAGCGCCATGCTCACGCATTACCAGGTCCACGTATTGCATCTCGACCCTGAGTCAATTGTCCTCCTCTCCGCCTTCGCCTTCTTGTGCGAGGCCTTTGTGTGCATCGCCCCGTCCGTGGCTTTGCCCCGCCACTTCTTCTCCCTTCAACTGATCACTGGCGAGCGGTGCTCGTGGTGCGTGTCGCTCCAAGTGGTGGACGTGATGACGAGCGCGGGTGTTGATGTTGAGCTCCATACGAAGGCGGAGGGCTTTCGGACAAAGTGGGTGTACATTGACGCCGCTGTTTACAACCCCTTGCTCCAGGTTCGGATGGCCCCCGTGAAACCTAGCTCCAGCTAGGACCACGCGAAGCTTATCGACCCTCGGCTTGCGCGGGTCATGGCCAGGCTGTCTAACCTGAGGAAGGCGAGCGTGACGATGGCGATGGTGGTGAGGGAGTTCGTCCGATGGCTGATAGCTCCCCTCCAGCGTCATTCTTGCCCAATGTAGGCCTTCACCGGCCGCGAGGACTCCATGAGGCTTCAGGAGGCCTCGCTTCCTTCCAGCGTGTTGTGCGGAATACTCTGCCTCCTGGCCGGTGGAGAAGCTACTGCGCTCCCTCGGGAAGGGCTCCCCCTCTACAATTACCCGAATGGGGGAGCCTATGCCAAAGCGGTGTTGTGCTTCGATGAGTGGGGGCTACTTCCCAAAGGCCACACGGGGCCTCGCGACAACCCCGTCTTGGTGGCACCCGGCACCGAGGGCCTTGAGGCTGAATCCCTTGGAGCGACTGCGAAGGGGGCGTGTCAGGCACCTACCTCGCAGCGGTCCATCTGCGTGGCTCCAGATGGTGGGTAAGACGCCCCTCCTGAGGACGCGTCAATCGCCCTAGGCAAGGGGGGTCGCACGCTGAACTCTGGCGCCCGGACCTCCGGCCTCCGTGCTCCCAGGGAAAGGAGGAGGCACGATGGTCGCGCTAATTCGGCCACGCGGTCCTTGAAGAAGAGGAAATGGATTGCCACTGATGAGTAAGTCTTATGCTTTCCCTGATCTCTACTCATCAAGCCCTACTGAGCCCTTATTTCTCAGGTTTCCGTCAGGCGGAGTGGCGAAGGAGCTCCTGTCGCCATCCTCCGGAGCGTCGAAGCACCCCCAGCCAAGCTTCCACCCTCCGGATGGGTCGTTCTCCTCCCGAGGCCACCACTAGTGGTCCGCGACCTTGAGGCCCCAGCTCATCCTGATGTGGGCAACATCAAGCTTACGTGGGTGGCGCCGCTGCTCATCCTGATGTCGCCTGGCGACGCATGGGGCTGCCAGAAGCCGACGAGCGGCCCGATGTCGATCTCGCATGGGGCCATGGCTCGGGCCATGAGAGTGGGCGCCAAACCAGCCAGCCCCGGGCTCCCGTCCAATGCTGCTGGACCTTCTGGTGTCCCTACTGCGGCAGGGGGCACGGAGCAGGTCCCTAGCCGAGCGTTGGAGCTAGTGCGCTGTCGGGGTGCCACCCGGCTTGGTCTTCTTCAGGGCACAAGGGGCGCGCTGGACCGGCTCGAGGCAGAGCTTGGCGACGTCGACGCCTACCTCGAGGCCGAATATTAGTGCTTGGTGCACGAGTGGCGCTGGGTCGAAGTGGTTGTGAACTTCAGCCACCTCCAGCACGAAGCCACTCACACGAAGGATGAGGCGTCCACCACTGTGGCCAAAGAGGCCCGCTACCGCACCTTTGAGGAGACCGAGGCCACGGACCGGCGACGCGAGGCCGCGGACCGGCGACGCGAGGCCGTCGAGAGGCGCGAGCAGGAGCTTATGGCCTCTATCGTGTCCCTAGAGCGGCAAGCCCGAGAGCATGGGGTCACCGCACTCGCCCCTACGAAAGGGTTGCTGAGCCGCGAAGCGGAACTCTGCGCCCTAGGGGAGGCATTGAAGCTGGTGGCGTCGGAGTAGGACCTGGAGCGCGACCAACTGGAGACAATAGAGCGCAAGTGATAACTGTCGAGGCCTCTTTGGCCTCCCGGGAGGCGAGGGTCAAGGAGGAGGCCAACAAGAGGGTCGCGGGGGTTCGCCGAGCCCCTTCCAAGGACTATTGGGCGAAGCTGAAGCTTCAGGAGTCCCATTTCTGCGAACGGCGCAACAAGCTGAAGGGCGAGGCCGACGGGCTCAAGAAGAAGTTAACCAAAGCGGAGCGGTGCGAGAAGGCCGCGCTGGATGACCAGGCCGCTATGAGCAAGTGGCAGATGTCACCTCCCTCATGGGAGCGGGTGATGAGGACATGACTACCTTGGATACGACCAAAAATATTGCATATATGCATATTTTTCAGGTGATTTCTAGTGCAAACTATTCAACAATCTATTTATGTTATCCAGAACAAAAATACATTACACACTTCTGTGTTTTGTCTAATTGCAGGTGTATGGGACATTTGTACAATCCACATATGAAGATAGGGGAACAAGAGAAGTTTAGGTTATGTTCAAAAATCCCTCTCACGTCACTACTGGGCCAAGAGAAGATAGAGTCCAAGTCTCTCACGTTCTGGATTCAGATTCGGACTGCACAGACATACCTGACTCAAAACGCCAACAACTTTTTCTTACGGACTCTGAATTGAGTGATTATTTTTTTGTTGGAAAGTAGATTTCGTCCTCTTTCCAACCCAATTGGATTCACCTTTAAATTCGTCCGGAGCGTTGAAATATGGACGAAACAATCTGACGCTGTAGCAGAATCCGAGTCAAACAACAAGTCCAAAGGTGTTGCATCACCTCCACTTGGGCCCATGAGCCTTGTATGACCCAGGGTTGGTTTTAGGCTGCCTTGGGACGTCCTCCCACCTCTTTGGCCACCACCCCTTGCTCCTATATAAGTAGATCCATCTAGTAGCTTTTTCATTGGGATTTGTTTAGTTAAAAGTTAGCCATTGCAACTCCGTGTACTTCGTTTGCGTCCAACGACCAGACCAAGACCGCTTTCGGATCCCCACCTTTATCAATACTTCATCTATATTCGCAATATTCAGATTGCATTATCATATTCTTGCTTGTTTTTCGATTGCGTGTAGGAATAGACTTTCGTGGTCAGGCTGATTGTGCTTCCAGCATCATCAATAACCTCGGGAGATTGGTTTAGTGATTGCTAAGGCGCAACGTCATGCACGTTTGTAGTCGGGTCGTCAAAGTCGGCTCCACCAAATCGATAGTTATCATCTCATCGAAAGATCGGGACACCCTCCCTCTATCAAGTGGTATCAATTTTCTTACCTATTGTCCAAGAAAAAGCAACAAAAAAGTTAGATCTATTCATCCTTTTGTCCAAGCCAATCTGAGCCTTTGCAATTTTCATTTCATTATTTGCATTATTGAATTATCGGTTGCATCATCGTGTCGAGTTGCTGGTCTTAGTGTCTAGTTCGTTTAGAGTTTCGAATTCTGTTCACATTAGTCATACCACCGCTGCATCGTTATCCCTTCTGCTGTCCACCACACAATCCATCAATTTCCACCACGTGCTACCCGTAGTTCATTGTCACAATCATAGTTGAGGTTGTTCACATCTTCGCTTGATCCAATCTGCATCTTATCTAGTTTGTCTTGGAAAGAGGGAGAGAATAAAAAGACAGAGAAAAAAAAGAGAGAAAAAAAAGAAAAAGAAAAGTCAGAGAAAAAAAGAGAGAAATAAAAAGAAAAAAGTGTGAGGAAAAAAAAGAGAGAAGAAAAAGAAAACAAAATTCTGATCTATCTAGACTCAATCTCGTAGTTGAATTCAGATTGGAATCTATTTTGTGCACGGTTCAGTAAAACAGGCATAACTTCCACATACGAAGCCCGTTTTGGCTCCGCGAGTACTCAAATGAAAGCTAGCGACGAGCCACATCTAAATAGTTGCAGAGGCTTGTTCACTATTTGGCACCTCAGAATCGGCTTCTAAATAGGTCTTTTTGCCCTCCGAAGTTCGCGACACACCTTATTCCAGTTTTTCAAGCCAGTTTTAGAATTTTTTGACTCCTCATATCAACTCGGAATTGATTGATTCTTTTTGCCTTCGAAAGCTTGAGTCAGTGCCATTCTTGAGAAAAGTTATCAGAAAATTGGTTCAAACTTTTCAAGAGGAAAGTTGGAGAGAGAGTTGTTGTATATCCTGCTTGGCAGTTGTTTTTCATCATTTTCTTTACTGCCGTTGTGATCTTCACTTATATCTTGTTGTCCAGAGCTACTTAGTATCCTTCATTGATGCTATTTGTGCTATGCCGTGACCTCATTAGTGTTCTAGGCTCGCGTCTCTAGTCCGATCTAGCCTAGGACCAGCACAGTATCGTCGTTGAGCATTTATTCAACATTGCATCTTTGAATTGATTATTGCTAATCTTTTGCTACCATATATAGCCAACCCAGCTCCACATATTTCTACACCGTGTATATGTATGTTCCCCTGGCAATCGCTTTACACAATCTTCGGAGTTATTTGACACTGCTAGTTGCCTGTCACCACCTGTCGCATGGTAAGAACTTGTAAGATATTGATATTTGCTTTACTGTGAGCACTTTACAACCACATCCTAGTAGTTCATAGGAACATTATTCTCGAATTTTGTTCTTGTTTCTACTAATCATGATAGATTCCGGAGATAGAAGTTCTTGGACAACTGACACATCTACACCATCAAGAGAGTTGGGACAACACACACAAGCACATGGTTAGGTTATCTCTTTACCATCATTTGAGGGTAGATTTAATCCTGCTATTTTTCTAGCTTGGGAGCATGAAGTCGAACAAGTTTTTAGTCACCATGACTTTTCTGAACTAGAGCGAGTACGAGCTGCCACTAGAGCATTTACTGGTTTTGCTTCATTTGGTGGAGTGTGCATTGTAAGAAAAACATTGATAACCAACCCACAACTTGGAAAGATTTGAAAGATGTAATGAGACATAAAATTTTCCCTCCTTACTATCGACGTGAATTGCTTCGCAAATTTGAACAATTTAAACAAAGCAACAACACTGTTCATGCTTACTACCAAGAGTTCAAATCTTATATGCATCATTGTGACATAGAAGAATCTGAGGATGATACAATGAATAGATTTTTTGGTGGTTTGAACAATGATATTCAGCACGATTTCAAGATATTCCTCGTTGCATTCTTTGGTATGTATGCTCGTGCTTGTACCTTTGAGAGACAGTTACAGGAGAATGCTTTGGGTGACTACAACAACTGCTATTCTAGTTCATGCTCACCACCACCGCTTGGTTCCTCCACCGTTGCACCTACTAGAGCAGCCACACCTCAGATTGTGAGCGCGACATCATCTCAAGAGTATGATACATTGCCATCATCCGTACCTACATCAGCTACATCTTTGCGACAAGGTAACTACAAAGGTATTGATGATATAACTTCACATGAGAATGATGCATGCCTAGTTAACTTGAATACATCATGTTTTGAGTTACCTGTTGATTTGGGCGCATCACCTATTTTAGAGAATCATGTTACTGTCATGAATGTGTCATGTGATCAAACAACTGAAATACCAACATTTTGAGTGCACCCAATGAATTAACTGTTGATGCAAAAGAACCAATGTTTAATCATTTTGATATGACCTCTAATCTTGGTGATGATTCTGTGTCAAATGACTTATTGCATGATTGCTTATTTAAGCATGTTGTAGCATGTAAATTTGATACAAGTAAGGTTTATTCACCAATGTTGGGATGGTTTAATGATGAATATTGTCAATCTTTCATATGAATAAGAGATTCACGTATATGTGCAAACTGAGTTGCAATACTTTCATGCCTTCTACTTCTTGTGATAATATTTTGGCTTTATATTTTATTAACTATGAAAGTTACTCATGTATACATGTGTCATATGTGCAAAATCCACGGGAAGTAAAAATGGATGACATATACATATACAACATGTACACCTTGTCTCTTTTGTTAGCCACATTTCAGATTAAGCAACGCCGATGATGGCTTTATTTTCAAGAAGGGGAGGATAATGAGGACATGACTACCTTGGATACGACCAAAAATATTGCATACATGCATATTTGCCAGGTGATTTCTAGTGCAAACTATTCAATAATCTATTTATGTTATCCAGAACAAAAATACTTTACACACTTTTGTGTTTTGTCTAATTGCAGGTGTATGGGACATTTGTACAACCCACATATGAAGATAGGGGAAAAGGAGAAGTTTAGATTCTGTTCAAAAAGTCCTCTCACGTCACTATTGGGCCAAGAGAAGATAGAGTCCAAGTCTCTCACGTTCTGGATTCAGATTCGGACTGCACAGACATACCTGACTCAAAACGCCAACAAATTTTTCATACGGACTCAGAATTGAGTGAAGATTTCGTCCTCTTTCCAACCCAATTGGATTCACCTTTAAATTCGTCCGGAGCATTGAGATATGGATGAAACAATCTGATGTTGTAGCAGAATCCGAGTCAAACAACAAGTCCAAAGGTGTTGCATCACCTCCACTTGGGCCCATGAGCCTTTTACGACCCGTGGTTGGTTTTAGGCTGCCTTGGGACGTCCTCCCACCTCCTTGGCCGCCACCCCTTGCTCCTATATAAGTAGATCCATCTAGTAGCTTTTTTTTGTGATTTGTTCAGTTAAAAGTTAGTCATTGCAACTTCGTGTACTTCGTTTGTGTCCAACGACCAGACCAAGACCGCTTTCGGATCCCCACCTTTATCAATACTTCATCTATATTTGCAATATTCAGATTGCATTATCATATTCTTGCTTGTTCTTCGATTGCGTGCAGGAATAGACCTTCGTGGTCAGGCTGATTGTGCTTCCAAAGATCGCCAAGAACCTCGGGAGATTGGTTTAGCGATTGCTAAGGCGCAACGTCGTGCACGTTTGTAGTCGGATCGTCAAAGTCGGCTCCACCAAATCGATAGTTATCATCTCATCGAAAGATCGGGACACCCTCGCCTCTATCAACGGGCATCGGATGGGGCGAACCGAGCCCGAGGACTACATCACACGCGCTCCCAGATGTTCCAGGCCCTCGAGCAGAGGGTCGCTCGGGCCCTGAGAAGCATCTGCGACGAGAGCGTCTCCAGCCCGCTCGTTGCTGACGACGCCAGCTACCTCGGCTTCTTCACCAGGGTCATGGAATGTCTTGAAGGTGGGGATGAGAAGGTACACCAGCTGGTCGAGGAGAAGAGCCACAATCTTGTCGCGCAAGCGTTGATACGTCTCCAACATATCTCTATTTTATTATTGTTCCATGCTATATTATATATTTTTTTGGATGTTTAAAGGGCTTTATTATACACTTTTATATTATTTTTGGGACTAACCTATTAACCGGAGGCCCAGCCCAAATTGTTGTTTTTTGTCTATTTCAGTGTTTCGGAGAAAAAGAATATCAAACAGAGTCCAAACGGAATGAAACCTTCAGGAACATGATTTTCGGAACAAACGTGATCCAGAGGACTTGGAGTCTACGTCAAGAAATCAATGAGGAGAGCACGAGGTAGGGGGCGCGCCTACCCCCCTGGGCGCGCCCTCCACCCTCGTGGGGCCCATATTGCTCCACAGACGTACTTCTTCCTCCTATATATACCTACGTATCCCCAAACCATCAGAGGCATCCATGAAAACCTAATTCCACCGCCGCAACCTTCTGTACCCATGAGATCCCATCTTGGGGCCTTTTCCGGCGTCCTGCCGGAGGGGGCATTGATCATGGAGGGCTTCTACATCAACACCATAGCCTCTCCGATGATGTGTGAGTAGTTTACCTCAGACCTTCGGGTCCATAGTTATTAGCTAGATGGCTTCTTCTCTCTCTTTGGATCTCAATACAAAGTTCTCCTCAATTTTCTTGGAGATCTATTCGATGCAATCTTCTTTTGCGGTGTGTTTGTCGGGACCGATGAATTGTGGGTTTATGATCAAGATTATCTATGAACAATATTTGAATCTTCTCTGAATTCTTTTATGTATGATTGGTTATCTTTGCAAGTCTCTTCAATTATCAGTTTGGTTTGGCCTACTAGATTGATCTTTCTTGCAATGGGAGAAGTGCTTAGCTTTGGGTTCAATCTTGCGGTGTCCTTTCCCGGATGTTAGGGGCAGCAAGGCATGTATTTTATTGTTGCCATCGAGGATAAAAAGATGGGGTTTATATCATATTGCATGAGTTTATCCCTCTACATCATGTCATCTTGCTTAAAGCATTACTCCGTTCGTATGAACTTAATACTCTAGACGCATGTTGGATAGCGGTTGATGTGTGGAGTAATAGTAGTAGATGCAGAATTGTTTTGGTCTACTTGTCGCGGACGTGATGCCTATATACATGATCATACCTAGATATTCTCATAACTATGCTCAATTCTATCAATTGCTCGACGGTAATTTGTTCACCCACCGTAATACTTACGCTATCTTGAGAGAAGCCACTAGTGAAACCTATGGCCCCCGAGTCTATTTTCCATCACTACAAAAAAAAGACACATCCGTGACATTTTGGGCCGAACGAAATTTTTTTCTGTCATACATATGACACTTCTATGACGATAATTGTGACAAAACCCGGTATCATCATAGATGTGGTGGGCTCCTACTTCTATGACAAAAATCATGACAGAAAATGGGCTTTTCGTCCTGGGCGGGCCGGAGACGCAGATGCATGACATTCTTTGGGCCGTCCATGACGGATAAAACCGTGGTAGAAGCAAGGGGGACGAAAATTTCGGGGAGTTGCCGGTTACGGTGGGAGGTCGGGGGCGCAGCGATGCGTGTTTCTCTCGTACTTACGCGCGTGTGTGCAAGGCGTTGGCTCTAACTAAAGCCGAACGAGGCGTTGGGCTCTAGCGAACCCGGCGATTACCGCTGCGAACTACGCGTTCGAACCCGAGCGATCGATCGATGGCTGTTGTTGAACCCGATGGAGCGATTCGCCGCCATCGCTGCTAATCAAGCCGACCGATGCTGCCTGGGATGAACAGTGAGCATTGCGGGGGTTTGGATGAGCAGTGAGCGGTGGCGTTGCCTCTGGATGAACAGGAACCCGTGGTGTGGAGGGCTGGATGAACAGTAGACGGTGGAGGGGTGGCCGTGGAGGGGTGGTTGAACAGGACCCCGTGGTGTGGAGGGCTGGATGAACAGTAAACGGTGGAGGGTGCCCGTGGAGAGGGGTGGTTGAACAATAGCCGGTGGAGTAGCGTGCGGTGGAGGCTGGATGAACAGGAGCCCGTGGAGGCTGGAGGAGGTCGACGGTAGCCCGTGGAGGCTGGAGGAGGTCGACGGTGGAGATGAACAATATCCCGTGGAGTCCCGTTTTGCGGTACACCACACCCCTCCCGATGAACAGGACCCCCGTTTCGACCGTAGGAGGTCCGTTTCGTCCGTTTTGCGGTACGCCACACCCCTCCCGATCAACAGGACCCCCGTTTCAACCGTAGTAGGTCTGTTTCCTCCGTTTTGTGGTACGCCACACCCCTCCCGATCAACAGGACCCCCGTTTCGACCGTAGGAGGTATGTTTCCTTCGTTTTGCGGTACGCCAGGCCCCTCCCGGTCAACAGGATCCCGTTTCGAACGTGGCCGGTCGAACACAAGGCCGTTTCCTCCGTTGTGCGGTACGCCAGGCCTCGTTTCCATCGCCTGTACCGTCCAAGCCCTCCCGATGAACACGACCACGCATTCCGTTCCGACCCAACCGGTTGGCTCCCCATGAACACGACGACGGCGTTGTTTCTCCGTTCCGACCCAGCCATGTACGTATGCGCGATAGGCGTTAGAGACCCTACCCGTAAATGCGACGCGGGTCAGATTTTCTTTCTTGCACCTCGCCGTTGTATGTACGTGTACATGCTACGTGCGCGCCTCTACTATGACACGTGCGCGCCTCTACATCCACCAGTATATATGCACGTACACGTTCGCGACCAGAATGACAATGCTACGTATGCTTCGACAAGGTGGGTCCCGACTGTCAGGCACTTCCTTGCGTGCGACGATTTAGCTGGTGGGTCCCAGCAGTCAAGGGGGCGAATCGTTTTTTTTGGACGCACTTCCTTGCGTGCGAAGATGTAATTGGTGGGTCCCAGCACACAGGGGGAAACATATTTTCACTAAATACGGTGGCCCGTCCGGTGGGTCCCTGCTGTCAGGTGGAGGAATAATTATTTTGCGCGTAATAAGGAGGCACTTCCTTGCTGCGGCCGTGGACCCAGCTGTCAGCCTCTCCACGTACAGTCCACGTCCGATGGAAGCCATTCCTTGACCACATTGACCACGCCGCGCCGAGAGCACCAGGGCGGTGGACGATGGCGAGGCCTAGGAAGGGGACGACGCGGAGCCGGGGAAGACGCGGCAGTGGATGCCCATGTAGAGGAGAATGAGGGTTCACTCGTTCGGCTGCGGTGTGAGGCTGCCATCGCCGCAGAATAACAGGGGGTGTGGGTGCATAGAGGGATGGCCTTGCTAGCGGTGGGAGTAGTAGGGGGCGGTGAGGCCTCTGCGGCATCACAGCCTGCCACGGGCGGCAGGAGCAGGCGGCACGACCGGCGCTGCTTTGGGCGGCTGGAGCAAGAAGACCAGAGGTTGAAGAAGCACTACGGCCGTTGGATGGAAATCGTACGGTCACTGGAGCTAGAATCGTTCATATATTGACTAAACTTGACAAAGGCCTCCGTCCTAGTCAACTTAGTAGGCCCACAAGTCAGCCTCCCACCAAGGTTGGTCCCAGCTAGTAGGGGGTATTCATTTTTTGTGCGTAATAAGGAGGCACTTCTGGTGGGTCCTAGCTGCCAGCGGGGGGGGAACGTTTTTTTCACGAAATACGGTGGCCCATCCTGTGCGTCCCAGCAGTCAGGGGGAAACGTTTTTTTCGCGAAATACTGGTGACCCGTCCGGTGGGTCCCTGCTATCAGATGGAGGAATAATTATTTTCCGCGTAATAAGGAGGCACTTCCTTGCGGCTGCCGTGGGCCCAGCTGTCAGCCTCTCCACGTACAGTACTCTTCCGATGGAAGTCGGTCGTTGACCACATTGACCACGCCGCGCCGAGAGCACCAGGCGGTGGACGACGGCGTAGCCTAGGAAGGGGACGACGCGAGCCGGGAAGACGCAGCAGTGGTAGCCCGCGGAGAGGAGTACGAGGGTTCACTGGGTCGGCTGCCATCGCCGCAGAATAACAGGGGGTGTGGGTGAGTAGAGGGATGGCCTGGCCAGCGGTGGGAATAGTACGGGGCGGTGAGGCCTCCGCGGCATCACAGCCAGCCACGGGAGGCAGGAGCACGCGGCACGACCGGCGCTGGTTTGGGCTGCTGGAGCAAGAAGACCAGAGGTTGAAGAAACACTACGGCCGTTGGATGGACGTCGTTGACCACGCCGCACCGAGAGCACCAGGGTGGTGGACGACGGCGAGGCCTACGAAGGGAACGACGGGGAGCCGACGAAGACACGGCAGTGGCTGCCCACGCGGTGGAGAGTATGAGGGTTGACTGGTTCGGCAGCCGTCGCCGGAAAATAACAGGAGGTGTGGGTGAGTAGAGGGATAGACAGGCCAGGGATGCGAGTATGATGGGGCCGTGAGGCCTGCCCAAAGAAGACCGCTGGCCCATGGGAGGCGGAGCAAAGCGGTTCCGGACGGCGCTGGTTTGGGCGGTCAAAGGTGAAGATCGAGATCAAGAAGACGATTGCCGTTAGATTGACATCTAACGGTCTGACGCGGGTAGAGTCGATTGTTGACTAAGTTTCTTTTTTAAGAAACCTTGTGTACGCATGAACTTAGTAGGCCCACAAGTCAGCCTCCAAATCTGTGGCAGACAACATAAAGCCCATTTGCTATTTTTTACAATTTGCAGCCCATTTGCTATTTTTTATAATTTGCAGCCCATTTGCTAATTCTTAAGTAATTTATTACAGCCCATTTTCTGCCCAGGACCATGGTCAAAAAGTTCAACCTTATTTTGCATATTTCTGTGGAGTCCAAACTGGTGTAATCCCGAAATGATAAACATTTTTTAAGAACTTATTGATTTGCCAAAAAATCGTTTTGTTTTTGTAAGCAAATAAGATGTTGGACAATTGAGTTGGTTTAAGGGAAAACCAGTGGTAAAAAAATCAGTGCTGGGTGGGAAAAAACAACAAAAATAAGGATGTAAATATGAAAAGGGAATTTTATGTGTTTTCAATATAATGATACATGTATATGAACTAGTAAAACTATAGGTAGAGATTAGAAAACAGATGTAGGACATGCGTTTCAAGAGGAAAATAGAACTGGGTTGTGTGTTTGATTCAGTAACAAAACTGCCTGCGGATGTTTTAAGACAAAATATAACTAACGCTGGCAGGCCAGAGGCGAGTAGATACCTGCTGGATCTTTGTGCCCCATTGTCGTCATGGGCTGGGCCTGTTAAAAACAAAACCAACCCTGGGCAGTCTACAGCCCAGTTGAAACTTGCTCGACCTGAAAAAACAATATACGTGCTCAATAAACGAGAGAATTCTGCAAGCACGCATCGATAAGCGGGACGCAAAGACGGATATTTTTTTATCGTGATAATAAGTGCATGCACTTGTTTCAAAAAAACTGCAGAACTGAGAATTCGAACGGCGGGTGATTATGCTACCCATCAAATAAAAATCAGGTGACTGAGAATTCGTTTTGAAACAAATGATTCAGCTTTATATCCACGTCGACCCTCGGCATGATGGTTGGAAGCAAATGCAAGTTCATACCAAAAGATCGTTAACAACAATGCCAACTTGCGGACGACAAGGTAGTACAACTACCTATACCAAACTACTCATGGCCCTAGTGTTCGTCTGGTAGAAAATATTGTAGAGGACCAGCTCCCGCTCCTTCTCTTGCTCCAGGTCCCCGATGTGGTACTGGTGCATCACCCAGTTGGTCCTCTGCTGGTCGAAGTTCTTGTTGGTGTGCAGCACCAGAACCTTTTTTGCTGCCCGTCTGCCGGCCGTTGACCATCACAGGCAAGGTATTGCCAGTCTTGTGCCACATCGCGTGCGTGCCGCACTCCAGTATCTTGCGACGCGTCCACGTGCCTTTTGAACGCCTGGAATTGCGTTGGAAGAAATGGTTCCTTAGGCCACTCGGTGTGATACTGCGGTATTGTGGAATACAGGTTTTAGTGTACCTAGTTGGCATTTTCATAACATCTTTGGCATGTTGCGATCACTTGTTTCACTTTTTATTAATCGTCAAATAGTAATTGTTTCACCAGTCTGCGTCTAAAAAGAAAAATAGAGCTATAAACAAAGGAATATGTTTGTGCAAGTAGACGGCCGATCGGTGTCTTACCCGGAAGTTTCTCGTGTTGGGTGTAGCATATGCCGTGCTTTCATTGTCGATGGTTGGTATGAACAAATCAATGAGAGACTGAAATCTCGCATCACAACACTCACTTTGGCCTAAAGGTGCTCGATCAGCTCCTGATCCGTGGGATCGAACTTGACGCCAGCAGGCAGCACCGACCAATCCTTCTTCGACTTGCATCGGTAATTCCAGTTATATGGTACTCAATGTATGACCAATCGATTGTTTTAAGTGAATGATGAAAGATTTCGGCAGAGTAAAACTCGCTTCTTCGACGGATGTACGAGAGTAATTGCCATGCCGCTTTTGCAAAGGCGCTTGTAAAAACTCTAAACTCTATTCTCCTCTTATTTAATGGATGAGGCAAATCTTTTGCCTCCGTTTCGAAAAAAAAAAGATTTCGACAGATAAGTGGTACTCCAAATCTGAAGTCCGGAATACCCGAACACGCCGCCGGGATTCTTGTGTCACCTCACGCGCAGCGTGTTGTCACGTCAATTCAATGTGTGGACATGATGAATAATTTGACCGACGTATACTAGTACTGCTACTACTTACTAGTCGTATTTAGTGTCACAATTTATACATAGGTTTAACTAACAAGTACGCACTTGAAGCCTAACTGATATATTATGTATATATATGGCTTCTGCACAGCATCTCCATCATCATTATCAGTACATCCTATGCAGGTGAGTTAGGATGCACTTGATCCCAGGAATGTATCTATCCTTCAAACCAGAGGAGTGCTTCAAACTAACAACAGTACATAATATCCAACAAAAGAGGGTCGTACATGAGCAGAATACATGGCTCGGTCTAGATATCATACGAATAAAGTTGTGCATATTTTCTGTTGGCATGAACCACATCGCCAAGATGTCGGGTTTGCAAAAGCCATCCATCGCATGGAAGCTTGATGCCTTTCACACAATCGAAGATTACCTGGCAACAATCTGTGTCGACGAATCTCTGGATATGGTGATTCATGAAACCCGTGGTATGATGTATAAACACAGCCCCCCCCCCTCGCAAATGGAAGTTGCATAGCACAGTAATCATCGCCGGTGATATGATCGATGATTGGTTGGATGATCGGATAATTGAGCCCGAGGAACAAGGAGTGGTTGTCGAGGCTGTAAACCCGCCTCCAGTTGAATAAGCCTGGCCCAACGGAGCTGGGATCTTTCTCGAACACGAAGCAGCCATAGCCACCAATGTCACGAACTCCCCATGCATTGTACTGCATGTGGTTTGATGTAATGGTTTGGTCAATTTGGTATGTGCAAATGAGCATCAAATGACCGCCGTCAGCTAAACGAGCGATAAACCAGCACCCATCGGCTAGTATGATTCCGTGTCCCGAATCATGAAGGCCAGACGCATTTCGTCACGCTGCAACAATTCAAATTGGAGACCAAAATGACAAAAATAAACAATCATGTTCAGAGTATGTGTGGAATTAAGATTATTATAACAGTGACACATATCATAGATAGAGAATTGCAATGTCGTGGTCATAATCACACCCCAAGTTAAAAAATTAAGCCAATGGCTTTCATTTCTAGCAACATGTCATGGTTCAAACATCATGTAACAATGAGAGGAAAACAGCTGTGACAGCGCCTACTCATATTCTACCATAGCACTTACTACTACTATTCTGATATCAACTCTAAGCAATAACATGCGTTGTTATAAAAATCTAGTAAACGAGAGTAACATATAGCAATCATGATGTTATGCTCATAATATGTATTCTAACAATCATTAGATGCCAATTGTTCTCATATCAACTCTAACAATAACATGTGTGGTCATAAAAATCTAGGAAATGAGAGGAACATATAGCAATGATGTGGTTATAGACATGCTATGCATTCTAAATTTGTAACAAATGAACAGGCGGTCGTAATCATACGGTAAAGATGAGATGAGATAGAAAAATTACACGACGATAGATTCCACCAAAGATATGCAGCCAATTCAATGCGTCGATCGCGTAGAATGATGCCATCGTGCACTATAGCATCGCATGTAAATGTTGCCTCAACGGGATTGATGATGAGCCATAACCATGTATGGCGACTGGATTCCAGATAGACTAATCCCATGTTGAACAAGGCAATGAGCTTGTAATCCATGTAGTCTTATAATGGTGTGGGCACTTCGCATATTACAACTTTCTGCAAACAGAGGTCGAGCCAAAAGCTTGAAGCGTCTCATGCGTAGTAGGCAGGAGTGTCCGGCGGGCCGCGAGGCTCGATGTCGACGGTATCAAATGATGGAAGGGTGATCTCTCGCTGGGTGTAGATATCCACGAGACGCCACGGACTACCGGTATGGTGGATGAGGATGATCCAGTTGGCCTTCATGCCCGCCCCGTAGTGGCCGCGCATGAAGGACAGGTGGACGGGTAGTGGTAGCATGTCGAGGGGCACCACGACAACCTCCGTAGGATCGTCAAGTCGGTGCCTAGGCCACCTGCGAGGATCGGGCATTAGCAAGCAGGGCGTCTTGAAAAGAGCCGGCCGGTTGTAGACGAGTAGACGGTACAAAGACACCGAGCATGCGGCCAGATGGACGGTGCTGAGTAGGCCCATACGATTACAGATCTGCTCCAAGAGAACATCGGGGAGGGAATTCCAATCGCGGCTCTGCGCGTTAGTCAGTTACGCCATTGGGGTTTTTGGTGCTGCGAGCCGGTGGGAAGTGGATTCAAGGGCGAAAGCAAAGAAGATTCTCCTCGTGGTGGCCGAAAGCAAAGGAGCGGGGGATATGGTACGCCATGTGAGCTACCAAGAAAGATGGCATGGTGGGCGAAAGCAAAGGAGCAGGGGTAAATGGTGTGCGGCCGACGATGGGGAAGAGAGGAGGAAGAAGAAGAGAGGAGGAAGAAGAGTGGAAGACGGGGAAGAAAGTGCATTAAATCTCAATTCTACTAGTACTACTACCAGGATATAGGCATCGTCCTCCGGAGTGTAAATAGTTACACCGATGACATGTGGGTCTACCACAAGAGGGCCCATATGTCAGTTAATGGAGGACATGGGTGCGTAGGCGTATTTGCGGAAGCGTGCTCTACTGGCAAACATGATGGCAGTATTGGGTAAGGCTGATTTAGTAACACCAACACGCTGGTTCAGCTTATTAATTACGTGTCCCATCTGCTGCAGCGTGTATTGTCACTTCACTGCGAAGACTAGTTGAATAGTTCTCTCTGACCGAGATGGGGAATGATGGATCGTGAGGATTACCTTTCTACAGTATCCCTGTGCCTCTACGCTCACTTCACTCATTTTGCTCCGTACCTAGTCACTTGTTTGGGAACAAAGGGAGGCTTTTACTCCGTACTGGAGTATTTGGGAACAGAGGGAGTATCACCATATGGAGGGAACAGACGAAGTTTGAAATATGAACATGTCAATGGGAGGGAGTAAGCCCCATGCATGCATGCATGCATGCAACATGCAACACTCACACGTACTCCACATGGACGCACGCAACACTCACGCACCCCATGCGGCACACAGCACATGACGCAACACACACGCTCACGCTCAAGTGCTCAACCTACTCCCTACGTCCGTGAAAGACTGTACATTTAGAGATTTACACATTGACCAGGGTATAATTAACGCCCAAAAGTAGCATACTTATGTGTGCATGCGACCATTGAGATAAGAAGATTAAATGAAGGTCGTTGCATGTTGTAATTAAGGATAGACATGTAGCCTATACCTACAGCACAAGTTGGTGCATTAGTCAATTAAAGGCTAAATGCATTGGAAGTGTAGATGCACATCATGTACTACTACACTCTTTGTTTTATAGCCGATGTACACTCTTTGTTGGAAGGTCGAGGGAGGACACGTGCATGCACTCACATACACAGCCAGGGTGGTTCGGGCGCAAGGGTTGGACTCGTGTGGCGCCTGCATAAAGTTTTGTTTAACTGATTTCTTTGCTCCGCCAACTGACAGGTGGGACCCAGAAACCAGGTGACAATTTAACCAGTCAACAAACTGCCACGTCGACTATGTGGCCGGTCAGTAGGGTGCATTATGGTGCTCTACGATGAGCTAGTGATCGTATAATCGACGCAAAACTATATATAGTGACCGTAAAGAGCGTATTGTTACATACGTTGACCGCCAGTGTATTTTTCTCGTTTCAAATTAAGCCATATTAATCGGAAAGGACACGGTATGGACTACTACTAGTACTAGTACTGCTTTGATGTGTCCCGTCAACTCGCCGAACGAGGAGAAGCTTGCTTACTACGCCTCTCCCTCGCCCACGCAGCCGGTGGTTCACAGGTGACGAGGAGAGGGTTTTGACTACAGCGCCTCTCCCTCTTCCTCTCCCTCGCCTCGCCCTCGCCCTTGCGGTGGGCGTGCAGCAGTTCAATCGGTGTCGATTGCGGGACGCATATTGTACGTAGTATCATCATTGTTGGACCTTCCAAGAGGCGAAGAGGCAAGTGCAAGGTTCACACGAGTACGAACTGTTGAACCTCCGAAGAGGCAAAGAGCCAAGCGCAAGGTTTTATAGGAGTTGTCGTCCTAGTAGGAGTGTACTACAACTATAGCGAATGATGCTCTTGTATGATGCCGCCATGTCGTGGATATCCAAAGTTGTGCCACCTTTTTTCTCAAAGAGCGTGTTGGAGCCCGTGCAACAACCACACAAGTTGCACGTACACATAACACATTTACTAGTAATAAATTCTAAAGGACAAATGCCAAGATGCCACACAAGTTCATCTCCAATTCATGTGATAAATTTGTGCACGACTAGTCTACATATATTCACAGCGCTACTGCTCACAATTACCGTACTCCACTTACACGTTATAGATGGGCTACATGCATGTCCTCCTCCGTGTTCCAGTCGGGAGTTCTTCATGGATGGCACGATCCATAGAGGTGGGCAACGGAATCATTGTCGCAGCTTTCTAGTCCGGTTCCACACGATGGAGACTCATCCAAGTCAAGCGGCATAAATCAGGGATAGCGTGTCCCAAAGATGTCGCTCATCCGGCGGCGCAATGAATACACAACCATGCTTCATGAACGGCAAGCCTTCCGTGTCGCGGCACGGAAGGTGGCATCCGCTTCACAATGGGGTAGCTGTCCCCGATGAAAAGCGAGTACTCTCCAAGAGTGTTCCTCGGCACCCACGTAGCATCACGGGGGTCGAACTCGGGGCCGTTCATCTGGTACATGCGGCATCCCAGATCTGGACACATGGTGACGTACATAGTCAAGGTCCATGCATAATAATGTTGTGCTCAAATATGGCGGTCGATGTCTTGTGCAGCAAATAGTACTACTCGGTATAGAGGAAGTAAAATAACCGGCTTATTATATATAGCCACTCTTGGCTACATGGATGAGATAGTAAGACATGGAAAAACAAAAATGGTGGCAGCTAGTGGGTTCAAGTCTTCAAGGGCCCAGCTAGCTATACGCTGGCCCCTCCAAGGTAAAAGTACTCCTACTAGTAGTACTAAGTATACTACTAGTACCACAATGAAAGAGAAGGCGAGAGGCTTAAAAAATGGAAGACCTGGGTAGATGGTGACGGTCCGATCGTGGTAGATTGTGTGACCATGTGGCACATCAGTGGTACCATGGGTAACGCATCGCTAAGATAGTTGATCCCAATATGCCAAAGTCAGCTACAAGGTTCCGTGTTAGACCGAATCGCGGATGCAAATGCACATCCAGGATCGGCGATCTTATTTTGATCGGGGATGACCGGTCCTCGCAAAATAATGGAGTACCGTTAGGGATGCAAATGATGGTTTGTGCATTCCGTTTGTAAAATCCCGTACCGTAGGATGGCAACCAGATGAAACAAGTCCCCTGGCTTGTCACCGAGAAGATGCGGCCTAGATGGTGCACGGCGTCTTCGAACGTGTAGGGGTACAAATCTGCCACCGCCAACATGCGCCAGCCTATGGCAATCCTTATGTCGAACACCGGGATGAGATAGTAATCGTCGTAGCCGCGTCGCTTTGTCAGCGGGTCCGCAATTGCTATCCTCTTCAATCTCATGTAGGCATCATCATACGTATTCAAGCCCAGCCAGTCCGGAAGGCCGATCCCAATGGTGGATAAGGGTCTACCGAACGGCCGCATCGCTATGGATGTTGTGCAAAATGATGGTGGTATCCGCCGAGGTATGCAAGCCAATCTTCGTTGGCACCAACCTGCACCTATATATAAGACGGTGGGCAGCGGAGAAATTACGGGATGGAAATGGAATAACTAAGTACTACATGATCAAACTCCATTACTGACCTGCTCATCAGACAAAATCCGACTACCTCTCAACGTCGGCAACTCTATCGGAGTCAACATGCAACCATGGCCAGGGAGCGGTGGACTGTTCGAAGGATTGTCCCATAGAAGAACCTTCTCCTCGAGGACGCATGGAAGACCAACAAGCATGGCCTTTTCCCAAACCTGTTTAAGCAGCGTCTTGAAAAAGTTGGTGCAGGAAGCACCGAGTCTTGCGGGCGGTGAGGACGCCGGAGCGGCGTGCGATTTCTCCCAGAGGATCGTTGCCCAAGGTCTCCCAGCCCGACGAGGAGGAGAACCGCTGGCGAATCCATGGGAGCAATGATTTAATCGAAGTGGCGAGGAGGAGATAAGAGCGTAGTAACCGCAGGCCTCGTCCCTTCCAACTGTAGATTGTTCCTCATGAAGGGGTGAGGCTATTATTTACTACTAGTACTAGCATTATGGAACGTTATGGGATTGCATTATACTGTAAATAATAGCACTAGTAAGAATTTTTTGGCACTAGGTAGTAGTTTTTGGCGTGGATTAAGAAATTTTGGGTATGTTTTTGCCATTTTTTGTACACGCCAACTAGTGTCAAAAAACGTCTTAGAGCAAGTACAATAGAGCTGAGTCAGCTGGCTATAAGGAATAAACTAGTATATTTCTGCTTAGTTGGAGGAAAGAGAAGAGGAGAGAGAAGGTAAGCGAGCTCTTTGTGAAGAGCCAGCTCTAGCACGTGCTCCTAGGCACTATGTGAGAATAAAAGGTGGGCCACATAATAAAAAAGCAGTATACTTTTTTGATCTAATATTGTACATGTTGGCTATAAGATGGACTGTAGATGACATGGCACTGGCTTATAGCCAGCAACTAGTTGTACTATTAACCGTGCTCTTACATTATGTGACAGAGGAGTACGTACTCGTACTGTAGCAGTACCATTACTACTTTTCTCAACTACGAGTATTAGTGCGATGTACTGTACTTCTAATCTAGTCTAGTCTAGTATAGTGCACCAGTTTTGAACTCTTGAATCTCAGGGCCAAGGAGCTACAGTTCGAAGTGGAGGGTACTACTGTTCTCTAGAACCATCGCTGTACTATCAATGCAGGGGAAGTACACCTGCGTAGTGGCCTAGTGGGTACTCTCGGTGCTATATTCAGTCGCTCCTCTCACGTAGGAGTAGCTGGCCTACTCAGCCGCTCCTCTCACGCACACACTAGCAGCATATTTATCAGCGACGGTTACTACGGTCTGCGGGGGCAGAACATTTGAGTTATTTGATACAGCGAGACTAGGCTTTTCGCTTCCATTTGTGGAGGTGTAATGGATCTCGTCGAACTTTGTTAGTAGTTCCTTCTTTATGAATGAGATGAAGCAAAGCTTTTGCCTCCGTTTCAAACAAAAAATACACGTCAAGAGGAATTTCTTTTATAGTAGAGCCGATAATGGAGTGAAGTCCATGCGTGCAACGCCACAAGCTACAGAGTACTAGTAGTACAACACTTTACATAGAGTATAGAGCCATATTGCACAATTCCCAATGCCCCGCCAGGCTTTTCCGGCTCCTCGGGCTTAATTGGGAGGCGCTAGTTTAAATATGCTACTACTAGCTGATGAGGAAGCTACAAGCAAGGTGCGGCTAGGGCGAGCACGCGAGCCACCGGATGCTGGGAAGGAAAACCCGTTCACGTGGCTAGGCTGTCCAGTGCACCCAGATTGTGGGGCCGCACGTCCGTTTGCCTTCAAAACTCAAACTACCCATGTAAAATATTGACTCGGAGCAAAGTGTAGTACTAGTACTACTTTTTAAAAAAAGGCCGCCGTGCGTTCGGCCGGGATCGAACCCACAAAACGAGGTATACACTCCTGCGACCACTAGTAGTACTCGTTGGAGTACAACGCAACCTAGAATCGCCTTTTGTCGCTAGTAGTATGTACATTGTTCCTTACAAGAAACCCCTAATAATGCAAGAAATCACTAAAATGCCAAGAAACTACTACCACTTGCATACGTGGCAGACTTAAGATAAGACTACCTTATCAACCATTGTACATGCTCTTACCAACCAAAATCCTCGAGTAACCTCCTACCTCCAGCCCGTCCACCTAGTCATCCTCGGCCATGGGACGCAGCTACCGCCGCCGGCAGAAGGCGAGGTCAAAACCGCCGGCGGTGCGGAGCCCATGTTGTGGCAGCCCGGATGCCAGCTCCGTCCGGCGCTCGCGGCCGCTAGCTAGCCAAGATAGCTCCGTCCAGCTGCTTGTCTGCAAGGTTTTCTAGCTAGATTGGCACGGCAGCGCGGCGGCTTGCTCACAAGACCGCGCCAGGCCAGCCATCCGGCTCGAGCGAAGGCCAGCGCGGCTTGCTCGCCGTGAGTCATTCTCGCCCGCCTGCCAACTCAGGCGGGAGGCCAAGGGCGTCTGCCCGTCCGTGAGCGGGCGGCCAACTCGCTCATCACCGGGCGCCACCGACGAACACGCATCAAGACTGTTTGAAGTAATGTTCAGGAAAAATAATGATTTGAGGGGAATAACAGGATAGAAGGTCGATGTGGGTCCTCGTGTCAACGGTCAAACAAAATGTGTTGGTTTAAGTTGCCTCACAAGACGGACGTGTGGGCCAACCCAGTCATAAATGGGTTTAAACGAACCTAATCGGTAAGAGTACTAGGTAGTAGTTTTTGGCGTGGATTAAGAAATTTTGGGTATGTTTTTGCTATTTTTTGTACAATAGATTCTTCCTAGGGCTGGTTGAAAGTGGTAGTTTTTTGTTAAGTTCTCTACATATCGTAAGTAGGAGTGAAAGTTAAGCTTTGGAAGCCAATAAGCAAGGCTAGTTACATAGTGCATATGTGTACATGATTGAAAGTAAATATCAACCATGAGTGACTAATATCTTGATGGAAAACTCAAACTATGGAATACTAGAAAAATACATGGTTGGAAATACTAGCAATGTTCATGTCCGCTGGTAACGAATCATAATTAGAATAATACTTATTCACAAACTTGGTACAAAACACCCTAATTTTGATATACATATGTATATTATGTTTCAATTATAATATATCCTTGGGCTGTTTTGGTGAGGTCAGGGAGGGATGTGGTTGGTTTTAAGATACTTATTATGGGTTTTTCTACAAATTGGTAGACAAGTGGGATGTTGGTGAGAAAAGGCAACAACTTACCTCACAATCGTTAGATGTAGATCTAATGGTCGAAGCTTGACGGATGGCGTATACACCAAAGCATCACCAACTTAGTCTTGTGTAGGAGTACTAGCAAGATCTCGTATGCGTTAATCGGAACATCAAGATGCATTTTTTATAAAAACACTTGTTGTGATTGACCCTTGCGGAGTAATCCCATGTGTAAAAACTAATGATATCTCGAGAAATATGAGATAAGGTGAAGAGGAGTTGGGTGTGGTGGTGGTTGGTGGCCTGGTTGAGCGGAGGCATGGGGATTGACGACGCCAGGCAATGCCACTAGGCCAGTTTGTTCCAGAGGCTTCCTTTCTTAATTGCTCAACAATGAGGTTTGTTGGAGATAAGGATGAACGAGGGAAGGCCTTGTCTGCAAATGTGGAGAGGGGTGAAGGTATCTTTTAGTTTAATTTCCATCCGCCAGATATAGATCAGACGGTCTATATTGCAAGATGGCACACGTACCATCATCACCAACTCGGTTTTTTATAAAAGAAGAAATATAAGTATGGAGATACAAACATATTATCGATACTTGCTTCCGTAAACTAGCATCTACATTCTATTCAACGCCTCGGCATGTGGGGCCTTAGCACAATGACTTCTCGACTGTGTAAAACAAAGATTTTCCCGTCGCCGACAATGAGGGGGTGACGGCGGCGCGCTTTTTGGCCTGCTCTAGTCCTAGTAGTCATACTAGGTGGTCTAAGCACATGTAGATTTATTCTTTTTCATGTCTCGTGTTCACCATCTTGCCACGATTTGTTGATGAGTAGACGGTAAGTTATTCATTGTTGAGCGTGTTTTAGAGAGAGAGAGAGAGAGAGAGAGAGAGAGAGTGCAGCGATATGTTAGAGACTGAGGCAATGATAACAGATTCTTTGTGGCTATGTGTGTGGAGGATAGAGAGAGACATGTACATGGGGCTTTGTGTTGTGTAACGTGGAGACACATATACATAATTAGAGAGTGAGTGTGTGAGATACACATGCGGACATGGGGAGAGATGAGGATCCAGATAAATGGGTGTTTGTGCGTGTCTTTGTGTGTTTGTGCACGTTTGTGTGTGACAGGAGAGAGTGTATGTGGAGTAGAGAGACCACTGATGATGTAAACCTAGTATAAGGGAAGGGGAATGGTGTGACATGTGTAGTAGCGAGATAGCACGGGTGTGGGCGGGGGGGGGGGGGCAGACTATTTGGAAGAGACATCGAGTGTGTGTGTGGGAGAGGGGTGTGAGAGCGAGAGAAAGAGAGAGAGCTAGCAAAGAGACACACACAGAGAGAGAGAGAGAGACAGAGAGACAGAGAGAGAGAGAGAGGAAGAGAGGGGGCGAGAGAGGGGCCGTTTGTGTCCATAAATGGCGTATAGATAGGGAGACAATGTTGATGAAGCGAGTCATCGTGTGTGTGTGATAGGGACTTCATGAGAGATCTAGAATAGATGGTGTAGAGAACAATGTGCGAAATCGAGAACGATTATACATTAGGGAGCTATGCAAAGAGTCACGACATATATGTATACATGGAAGGAGCTGGGGCGGGTCCGCATGTGGGAGAGATAGAAAGAGGAGAGTGGTGCACAAGGAGACAAAGTGTGCTTGTTTGCAGTGGGGGTGGTTGCTACGTCTCGAGCTTGCGTTGGATTTCCCCGAAGAGGAGAGGATGATGCAGCACAGTAGCATAAGTATTTCCCTCAGTTTTTGAGAACCAAGGTATCAATCCAGTAGGAGACCACGCGCAAGTCCCTCGTGACTGCACAAAACGATAGCTACTCGCAACCAACGCTTAGGGGTTGTCAATCCCTTCACGGTCACTTATTTAGAGTGAGATCTGATAGAGATAATATTTTGGTATTTTGGTATAAAGATGCAAAGTAAAAAGTAAAAGAAAAGCAAGTAAATAAAGTGATGGAGATTGATATGATGAGAATAGACCCGGGGCCATAGGTTTCACTAGTGGCTTCTCTCAAGAGCATAAATATTCTACTTGGGTGAACAAATTACTGTTGAGCATTTGATGTAATTGAGCATAGTTATGAGGTTATCCAGTGCAATGATCATGTATATAGGCATCACGTCCGAGACAAGTAGACCAAACGATTCTGCATCTACTACTATTACTCCACTCATCGACCGCTATCCAACATGCATCTAGAGTATTAAGTTAAAACAGAGTAACGCCTTAAGCAAGATGACATGATGTAGAGGAATAAATTCATGCAATATGATAAATACCCCATCTTGTTATCCTCGATGGCAACAATACAATACGTGCCTTGCAACCCTTTACATCCGGGTAAGGTCACCGCAAGATTGAACCCAAAGCTAAGCACTTCTCCCATTGCAAGAACTACCAATCTAGTTGGCCAAACCAAACGGATAATTCAAAGAGACTTGCAAAGATAACTTAATCATAAATAAAAGAATTCAGAGAAGAATCAAATATTTTCCATAGATAAGCTGGATCATAAACCCACAATTCATGAGTCTCAACAAACACACCGCAAAAAGAAGATTACATCGAATAGATCTCCACGAGAGAGGGGGAGAACATTGTATTGAGATCCAAAAAGAGAGAAGAAGCCATCTAGCTACTAACTATGGACCCCGAAGGTCTCAAGTAAACTACTCACACTTCATCGGGGCTATGGTGTTGATGTAGAAGCCCTCCGTGGTAGATGCCCCTCAAAGTGAGCTCCTAACAGGCCCCAAGATGGGATCTCGTGGATACAGGAAGGTACGGCGGTGGAATTAGGTTTTGGCTCCGCCCCGATCTGTTGGCGATGCGTAGGTATATATAGGAGGAAGGAGTACGTCGGTGGAGCGTCAGGGGCCCACGAGGCAGGGGCGCGCCTGGGGGAGGCGCGCTCCCACCTCGTGACTGCCTCTGGCACTCCTTGGAGTAGGGTCCAAGTCTCCGGATCACGCTCGTGAGAAAATCACATTTCAAGGTTTCATTCCGTTTGGACTCCGTTTGATATTCCGCTTCTTCAAAACACCGCAATAGGAAAAAAACAGCAATTGGGCTGGGCCTCCGGTTAATAGGTTAGTCCCAAAATAATATAAAAGTGGAAAGTAAAGACCACTATAGTCCAAAACATTAGATAATATAGAATGTATCAATCAAAAATAATAGATACATTGGAGATGTATCAGGCATCCCCAAGCTTAATTCCTGCCGTCCTCGAGTGGGTAAATGATAAAAAGAGAATTTTTTATGCGGAGTGATACTTTGGCATAATTTCAATGTAAATCTTCTTAATTGTTATATGAATATTCAGATCCGAAAGATTCAAGACAAAAGTTCATATTGACACAAAAATAATAATACTTCAAGCATACTAATCAAAATAATTATGTCATCTCAAAATAACATGGCCCAAGAAAGTTCATCCCTACAAAATCATATAGTTAGGCTATGCCTCATTTTCGTCACACAAAGATGTTCCCAACTTCTATACCCCCGATGACAAGCCAAGCAATTGTTTCATACTCAAATAATCTCAAACTTTTTCAACCTTCACGCAATACATGAGCGTGAGCCATGGATATAGCACTATGGGTGGAATAGAATATGATGATGGGGATTGTGTGGAGAAGACAAAAAAGGAGAAAGTCTCACGTTGACGAGGCTAATCAACGGGCTATGGAGATGCCCATCAATTGATGTCAACATGAGGAGTAGGGATTGCCATGCAACGGATGCACTAGAGCTAAGAATGCTCAACGAAATAAAACTAGTGGGTGTGCATCCAACATGTTTGCTCATGAAGACCTAGGGCATTTGAGGAAGCCCATCGTAGGAATATACAAGTCAAGTTCTATAATGAAAAATTCCCACTAGTATATGAAAGTGATAACATATGAGACTCACTATATGAAAAACATGGTGCTACTTTGAAGCACAATATATGAGACTCACTACACGAAGAACGAGGTGCTACTTTGAAGCACAAAATATGAGACTCGTTACATGAAGAACATGGTGCTACTTTGAAGCACAAGTGTGGAAAAAGAGATATTAGCATTGCCCTTTTCTTTTCTTTTTTTTTGGGCCTTTTCTCTCTCTCTCTCTCTTTTTTTATTTGGGCAATGCTCTAATAATGATGATCATCACACTTCTATTGATTACAACATGAGGATTACAACTCGAAACTAGAACAAGGTATGACTCTATATGAATTCCTCCGTGTGTAACGGGATGGTGCAATGAATCAAGAGTGACATGTATGAAAAATAATGCATGGTGGCTTTGCCACAAATACGATGTCAACTACATGATCATGCAATGGCAATATGACAAAAGTAAAGTATGTCATGATAATGATGAACGGAACGGTGGAAAGTTGCATGGCAATATATCTCGGAATGGCTATGGAAATGCCATAATAGGTAGGTATGGTGGCTGTTTTGAGGAAGATATAAGGAGGTTTATGTGTGATAGAGCGTATCGTATCACGGGGTTTGGATGCACCAGCAAAGTTTGCGCCAACTCTCAATGTGAGAAAGGGCAATGCACGCATCAAGAGGCTAGCAATGGCGGAAAGTTAAAAGTGTGTATAATCCATTGACTCAACATTAGTCAAAAGAACTCATATACTTATTGCAAAAATTTAGAAGTCATCAAAAATCAAGTACTATGCGCATGCTCCTAGGGGGATAGATTGGTAGGAAAAGACCATCGTCGTCCCCGACCGCCACTCATAAGGATGCACAAGCTGTGTACACTTCATGCTTCAAATTTGTTACACAACTTTAACCATACGTGCATGCTACGGGACTTACAAATTTCAACACAAGCATTTCTCAAATTCACAACTACTCAACCAGCATGACTTTGATATTATTACCTCCATATCTCAAAACAATTATCAAGCATCAAACTTATCTTAGTATTCAACGCACTCAAAAGAAAGTTTCACATATCTTGAACACCAAGTATATTAACATTAAGCAAATTACCATGCTATTAAAGACTCTCAAAATAATCTAAGTGAAGCATGAGAGATCAAGTTTCTTTAAAAAAAATCCACCACCATGCTCTAAAAGATATAAGTGAAGCACTAGAGCAAAAATTATCACGCTCAAAAAGATATAAGTGAAGCACTATGAGCAAACTATCAAGCTCAAAAGATCTAAGTGAAGCACATAGAGTATTCTATCAAATTATAATTCATATATGGCTCTCTCAAAAGGTGTGTACAGCAAGGATGATTGTGGTAAACTAGCAAGCAAAGACTCAAATAATACAAGACGCTCCAAGCAAAACACATATCATGTTGGTGAATAAAAATATAGCTCCAAGTAAATTATCGATGGAAGTGGATGAAAGAGGGATGCCTTCCGGGCATCCCCAAGCTTTGACTTTTGGTGTCCTTGGATTATCTTGGGGTGCCATGGGCATCCCCAAGCTTAGGCTCTTGCCACTCCTTGTTCCATAATCCATCAAAAGAATTCACCCAAAACTTGAAAACTTCACAACACAAAACTCAATAGAAATCTCGTGAGCTCCGTTAGAGAAAGAAAACAAAAGATTACTTTAAGATACTGTAATGAACTCATTCTTTATTTATATTGGTGTTAAACCTACTGTATTCCAACTTCTCTATGGACTATAAACTATTTTACTAGCCATAGATTCATCAAAATAAGCAAACAACACACGCAAAACAGAATCTGTCAAAAACAAAACAGTCTGTAGTAATCTGTAACTAACGCAAACTTATGGAACCCAAAAACTTCTACCAAAATTAGAATACCTGTACAATTTGTTTATTGATCAGCAGCAATTGGAATTACTATTTTATCACGTTCTGGTGATTTTTAACAATTCGGGCACTGAGCACAAAGATTCTGGAAATTACAGCAAGATCAAATAAATATCATCTAAGAAGATCCAATAGGTCCAACTTGGCACAAACACTAATTAAAAGATAAAATCACATCTAAACAGAGTCTGGATGGATTATTTTATTCCTAAACAGAACCAAAAACAAAAAACACAAAATAAAATTGGGTTGCCTCCCAACAAGCGCTATCGTTTAACGCCCCTAGCTAGGCATAAAAACAAGGATAGATCTAGGTATTGCCATCTCTAATTTTCAATTTTTTAGCGGAGTCATGCTCAAATCCGGGGGGTTCTTCCCTCTTCCCGTCATACTCGGAAATTTTTAGATCTAAATAATCCAACCGTTTATTTCAAAGAGTAATCAACATATTCATACGGTTAAGATTTCCGCTAATATTTTTAAGAGCCTCAAGAGACTTTTGTAAAAAAATTGTTACTTCGCAAATCTTCTCAAACACTTGGGTTTCTTCCTGGGTAGGATGAGATCCTCCCTTTTGGAGTGGTGTTCCCACTATTCCCTCTACAATCTCATGTGCAATACCGGGATCAATATTAATGAACTTTCCCTTGGCCATGCAATCCAAGAGTTGTCTATGCGTCATGTTTAACCCAACATAAAAACTGCGAAGAAGAATTCTAAAGTTCACCTCTAGGGTGCACTTACGATAAGATTCCATCATCCTATACCAAGCATCTTTTAAGTTTTCTCCTTGCCTTTGCTTGAAGTGAAGAACTTCAAACTCGGGAGACATAGGAGCGGATAAGGAATTCGACATAACGGCAAGCAAGCAAACTAACACACGAGCAAACAGAAGGCAAAGGGAAAAAGAGGAGGAGATTGGGAAAGAGAGGGCGAATAAAATGGCAAAGGTGAAGTGGGGGAGAGGAAAACGAGAGGAAAATGGCAAATAATGTAATGCGAGAGATAGGGATTGTGATGGGTACTTGGTATGTTGACTTTTGCGTAAGCCTCCCAAGAACGGGCGCCTAAAAATCCTTCTTGCTACGTCTCGAGCTTGCGTTGGATTTCAAGAGGAGAGGATGATGCAGCATGAAGCGTAAGTATTTCCCTCAGTTTTGAAAACCAAGGTATCAATCCAGAGGAGACCACGCCAAGTCCCTCGTACCTGCACAAAGCGATAGCTACTCGCAACCAACGCTTAGGGGTTGTCAATCCCTTCACGGTCACTTATTTAGAGTGAGATCTGATAGAGATAATATTTTTGGTATTTTTGGTATAAAGATGCAAAGTAAAAAGTAAAATCAAAGCAAGTAAATAAAGTGATGGAGATTGATATGATGAGAATAGACCCGGGGGCCATAGGTTTCACTAGTGGCTTCTCTCAAGAGCATAAATATTCTACGGTGGGTGAACAAATTCTTGTTGAGCAATTGATGAATTGAGCATAGTTATGAGGTTATCCGTAATGATCATGTATATAGGCATCATGTCCGAGACAAGTAGACCAAACGATTCTGCAGCTACTATTATTACTCCACTCATCGACCGCTATCCAAAGCATGCATCTAGAGTATTAAGTTAAAACAGAGTAACGCCTGTAAGCAAGATGACATGATGTAGAGGAATAAATTCATGCAATATGATAAATACCCCATCTTGTTATCCTCGATGGCAACAATACAATACGTGCCTTGCAACCCTTTACATCGGGTAAGGTCACCGCAAGATTGAACCCAAAGCTAAGCACTTCTCCCATTGCAAGAACTACCAATCTAGTTGGCCAAACCAAACGGATAATTCAAAGAGACTTGCAAAGATAACTTAATCATACATAAAAGAATTCAGAGAAGAATCAAATATTTTCCATAGATAAGCTGGATCATAAACCCACAATTCATGAGTCTCAACAAACACACCGCAAAAAGAAGATTACATCGAATAGATCTCCACGAGAGAGGGGAGAACATTGTATTGAGATCCAAAAGAGAGAAGAAGCCATCTAGCTACTAACTATGGACCGAAGATCTGAAGTAAACTACTCACACTTCATCGGAGGGGCTATGGTGTTGATGTAGAAGCCCTCCGTGGTAGATGCCCCCTCCGGCGGAGCTCCGGAATAGGCCCCAAGATGGGATCTCATGGATACAGGAAGGTACGGTGGTGGAATTAGGTTTCTGGCTCCGTCCCCGATCTGTTGGGGGTACGTAGGTATATATAGGAGGAAGGAGTACGTCGGTGGAGCGTCAGGGGTCCCACGAGGTAGGGGGCGCACCCAGGGGGGAGGGGCGCGCCCCCCACCCTCGTGACCGCCTCTGGCACTCCTTGGAGTAGGGTCCAAGTCTCCTGGATCACGTTAGGTGAGAAAATCACGTTTTCGAAGGTTTCATTCCGTTTGGACTCCGTTTGATATTTCATTTCTTCGAAACACTGAAATAGGCAAAAAAACATCAATGCAGGCTGGGCCTCCGGTTAATAGGTTAGTCCCAAAAATAATATAAAAGTGGAAAATAAAGCCCATTATAGTCCAAAACAATAGATAAAGTAGCATGGAGCAATCAAAATTATAGATACATTGGAGATGTATCGGTGGTGTGTGAGGTGAGTCTTGTGAGAACCACATAACTAGGGAGATAGACGTTTGGGGGTGACGTTTCGTGTGTATGGGAAATATACACTCTACATAGTGCGTGTGCTTGGGTAAGAGAGATAGCGGGAGACCTAGAGAGTGAGGGAAGAGATGTGTGCATGCCCGGGAGACAAAGTGATAGAGACCTATGTTGGGGTCCGGACTTTACAAGAGACAGGGGTGTTAATGTGCTCGTATGTTGGTGTCTGGGGGAGAGAACGACTTCTCTATGTGTGTGTGTGTGGTGGTGGTGGTTGGGGGGTGACTTCAGATAAAGAGTGATGTGTCTATATTTGAGGGACTTCAACGTAATTGAGATATTGTGCACTCATGGTTGATCAATTTGTTTCACAGTTTGTACTATGAGATAACGATACTTTTGAACATGCGTGATATACCTTGATGTACAAGAATTACAAACCTAAGATTGGAATTTTGGAATTTGACTCCATCATTAGCTTTTGTAATTCATTTAAATGGAGGTACATTTTTTAAGCCGAAATTTCGTGATTTCAAATTCATATATCAAACCTAGAGATATACACATACGGGCATGTTCAAAGTTTATAATCATTCACTTTATTCATACACATACATTTTTGCTTTTGTCATCATATTTAGGATAAACACATTTGGAATTTCATTTGAATTGGACCGTATGATGGTATTTGCTTGTAGTAGCTCAATGGTCCATATTTGAATTGAATGGACAATCTAAGTTTCGAGTTGGAGACATTGATTTTAAAAACTTGCACATTTTTTTGTGTGCAAAACAAACAAATTGTCGGCCATGATATCATAGTCGGCCGTACGAGAGCAGAATACTTATAATTTTAGACCCAAAAAGCTTTCAAACTTCCCGCTCACATCGAAATATCACGTGCCCGAAAGTTTAGCCCTGCGATATTCCTGTTTTACCCCTGCCACATGAACGGAAAAGGGCTGCTTTGGTAACTCCATTGTTTTCCCCTCTTTGCCCCCAACATTCTTCCCCAGAGCCCCTCCCCTTCCCCTCCCCGACCCCCCAACCACGACAAGCCGCCGAATCTAGTCCTCCGGCGCAACGGTGGACCTCACACCCCGCCGGATCGCACCTTGGAACCCCCAACTGCCAACTCACCACTTCATCGGAGCCGCTTCAATGATCGGGTTTGTCCACCGCTTCCGCATCTCCTTGACCGCCATCATGGTCCACCGCATCGGATCTGCTTAACCGGCGCCCTCGTCCACCACAGCGTAGGCCCTTTACTGACTCCCTAGTCCTCCCCTTCGCTGGCCCTTCATACAAGACCTCGTCCTCGGCAACAGATCCGCCTCATCGAAATCATCGCATAACGCCTGGCCAAGCCTTCGCCCATTGCAGACCGGACCCGCTCCACGGACGCCATATTCAACTCCATCGGCCCCGCTTTACCGACGCCGCAGCCTCATCAGTTATTTCGATTTGTACTCCTTCGGTTTTCTCTTTATCGTGCAACTGTTCACTTACCACATATGAGCTTTCTTGTATGTCGACAGCGCCACAACCATAGCACCGAGCCGCTTCAGCGACGGGCGACATACCGCCCAAACTCAACCGCAACACGAGCACCATCGACGCATCCTTAGCTATCAAGTATGACAACGATACCCATACGCCGAGAATCGTGTACTATCATCCAACGGCGGCGCCTACGTTCACTTTCCTAGCATAAGCACCGCACCTTTGAATTTCTTTAGGGCATCATTCAGTTTTCATGAGACGCGTTATTACGCTTGCACCGTAGGGCCATACTTACGGCGATGAACATGTTACATGTGCTAAATTACATACCAAAGTGCACATATAGTTAATATGTTTTAGTTTTGTTACGATGCCACCTGTTGGTTCCATCGGTGGTTAATGTTCACTATGCTTAATTACACATCAGCAAACTAGCATGTGGTTCCGCTGCTTTTTGTTCGTTTTACCCTACATTTTCTGATGCTAGCTATTACATCATTGCTCCGAGCCTCTATTCATTACTTGGTTGTGTGTTCTTGATCTTCCCAAGTTGCATGACTAATTTGATGCTTCTATTAATTATGGAGCTGCCAACCCCATCAAGCAAAATATTTGTTCTTTTGGGGCCGGCACCTCGAACAAGCATAAAAATAGAGGGAAGCAGATATATTATCGCGTATGCACACACCCTTCTTTCATTAATTTAGATGAACCATTGATGATCAATTCGGACCAGTGCATGCGATTAAAATTAATTTTACCTAAATAGATGGTGCAAAATAAACTACAATAACTAGATTTGCATCCACGAGATGCTGACGATATTTGCAAAGAACATTGCAACAGCAGCTAGGCTTCACAGCAACATATGGTAAGCCAATGTGTTTTAGTACGTGTGAAATGTAATGCGAGTGGGCTGCTTTCTTGGCTTGTGCCCTCAACGTGTAATCCTACCGAATTACAAATAGTTCGGTTATGCGCTTTCTTTGTATTGCTTGATTCGAATGCTTGTTTGTTGTTACGCTTATACCGAGTTGGCTAATATGTTGCGGTGCCATCTGTACTATCGTAAAGAAATGCATGCCTATTTCATTTGAGTCCTTAACTTTTCCTCTCAACTTCATCACAAGACTGTCTTCATAGTTTATATGAGGCCACACTATTAAGTGTTCTCTCAGATTATTTCAACTGCTTAGATGCCTTGGCAACTTAAATATAGCGGTTGTACACTCCCTTTCAACTAGGGATGTCAAATGGGTCCCGTTTAATCCCGATTAAAGTCCACTAGCGGTATGATAGTTCAGAAGAGTTTTTGTTTTTTGAGGAAAATGAACTAGGGAGGTAGCAAAAACTAACTAGATGGGACTGGCGGATGTCATTTATTTGCCACTTACATCCCTAGTTTCATCTTACCATTTTAATTTCTTTTCGGCTGATGCTACTTCGAACCATTCAAATATAGTTTGCCATGCTCGGCAATAATTCGTCCGTCGTTTACCATGTAAGCTTACTGCCTGGATCATACGATAACTATCTCTTACTTATGTCCAAATGGAAACCTTTCAGGATGCCGTTCACACTAGGACACAATGTACAACCCCAGAATCTATTTGTGGAAGCAGTGCACCATCCATGTTACCAGATGGTAGCTATTCAGAGGCAACACCGCCGAAGAGCAGTCTGAGCACAGATATTATAGTGCTTGAGGCTCTACTAGAAGCAGAAAGGGATGGTGTGGCTGCCATGAATGAGGTAATCTTTATCTTGAGGCTGGAAATTACGGAATTAGCGGCACGCATTATGCAAGCAACCCAAGAATTGGAGGAAGTAAGAATATTGCATTTGAAGACGGAGGAGGTCCTGCTGTTTCTGCTATCTGAAGCCCAAGGTAATCCCGGTTCTTCTTTAGATACCAGTTGAAATTGTCATTATATTATTGTACTTGCATGTTGTGTCATGTCTCTGAATGGATTATGTTGCAAGACCCCCTATGTTGTCCGGAATTCCATGTTGTCCATGTGTTGTAATGATCCGAAATTTTTAGGCGAGGTAATCCTTAGTACTTGTACGATTGACATAAGGTGAACTGTTTTTCGTGTGAGCATATTGTATTGGATGAAATAACTGTTTGAATCAGAGTGTATCCAACCTACTGAATTCGAAGATCACGGCATTTCCAAATCATAATCATATATAAAGGTGGAATAAATCTTTGTTGTGGTGTTGAAGAAATAAATAACAAAATGTATAATTATCTGTGGATATTCGTAATCAAATACAAATTGGATTTGAATTTAGTTTGCGAGGTCCCAGGGCAAACGTGAATGCTAATTCTCCCAAGTTTTGAATGAAGCGGCTAAACACCCACTATAATTTGTGGGCTGCCCGAAGCAAGTGTTTGCGAGATGGAAATTACTGTCTACCCCTGACACTGAGTACATCCTTATCGACCGGATTTACACTGCTGTCGATAGGGGTAGACTAGTAACTTCAATCAGACGTGACACGACGGCCTCTGAGCCCATTCAGACACGGTGGGCGCCAAACGTGGGCGGCAAAACACATTTGATTCAAGCTCATCCGAAAGACATGTGTCTCTTCCTCCATTTCCCCATTCATACACGGTGGGCGGCAAAACAAACTCTCCTCGTCCGAAATCGATATAGGCTAATATTTTAAATAGGGGCAGATGTGTAACTTCCATCAGACGTGACACAACCGCCCTACCTGTCAGCCCCGTTCATACACCATCGGCGCCAACCGTGGGCGGCAAAACACCGTCTCCTCGCCCGAAATAGTTACCGGCAAATATTTGGGAGATGCGAGATTACCGTCCTATCCCCAACCAACGCGATGTCCGAAATTTTAAACGGGGGATAAGTTTGTAACTTTCCCCCATTTTAGAGAAGCGTGTCCCAAAGTTTGAGATCCCCCTCCCTCCATTTCCCCATTCATACACCGTCCGGGCACGACAACCTCAAGATCGCCAGCCTCCTCCTCCGTCTGGCCACCCCATCCTCCACCTTGACACAGCCGCTACCCCTACCCCGTCGTCCACTGCAAGAGATGGACGTCTCTCATCCACGGCGCTGGACCAGGATCCTTTCATCGCCTCCTCTCGCTTCATCGGCGCCGTCGTCCACCTTGTCGTTGCCGCTCCTACGACCGCCTCGTCCACGGCAACAGGATATATCCCCCAACCCGGCCGTCTGCCGTCTAAAGTCTTCTTCCCTGCCGCCGACAGCCATCGTACCCGCAGCACCCTCAACGACGCATAGGCCTACACGGCCGCAAGAGAGGTGGTACTCTTCCATATGTGCTTAAGTTATTGATCTCACTAGAAAATAGATCGTAATTTGTTTACTGTACTTTTCTTGTCCGTACCAAATCGTAGTGGCTAGTTGAAAGCAAACATTGGTTGCGAAGTAGCTTTGTCCGGTTTGCACCTTCAGATCCGCCATGGCACGGGCACTATACTCATAAAGCTTATGGTTTCCCCCCTTTATATTCACTACCATCATCGTAGGTGCTTCGTGGTCGTGCTAGCACTGCCGTCAAGACCTCAACCCAAAGCTTACGTGTTGAAATACGAATCTGATATGATGCTCATATCACTAAAACAGAGAACATTTAATTGGTCACCTAATGTTCCTATATTCGCTTCAAAAAGCATGTGCGCCACCCTTGGTCCAGCTAGTTTCACTTTCCTAATTTTTCTCTTGATGTCGAGGGTTTTCCCTTTTATCTACTCTACTATGATCTGCGAGGTGCTTTACATTTGTCTTGGCATTACTCCACCCTTCAAGCTAAACAACACAACACTCGAATTCGAAAGCTTAGTTGTTCAAATATGATTGTGATATGATACCGATATTAGTTAACCGACACATTTAGTTGGTTAGCTAAAGGTCCCACTTGAGTTTCCAAATGCATGTCGCGACATATAGAGAGACAAAGATAATTGCATTTGTTTGTCACTTGTTGACCGTATTTTCTTGTACATACCAAATCTTCGTTGTAATTTCAAAGCAAACATCGGTTGCTAACTACCCTTTGCACGGTTTGCAGCTTCAGATCTGCCATCCCACTGCCACTGTCAACACTGTACTCATCATGCTTATGTTTTCCCCATTTTATGATGACCACAATAAGCCTACGTGGTTCGTGTCGTAATAGCACTTCTCCACCCATCGAGCTAAACAAGCTTAGTTGTACAAATTCATATCTGATATTATTGCTGATATTAGTAAAACTGAGAGATGTTTAATTAGTGAGCTAAATGTTCCTACTTTAGTTTTGAAATGCATGTGAGCCACATATGGAGAGACTGGAAAGAATAGTATATCTCTGTGCGCTCTAGTTCATCATGGGTGGCCAACCGACATTGTATTGAAAGACTTGTAATATCTTCAATCTACTTGCTCTTCTGCTCTTCTTTAAGATGATACTCTTCTCTTGTGGTCGATCGGTCGTGTCGAGTTGTTCTCCTTAGTATATTTTGAATCACAGTCAGGTTGACTTGTTCTTCTTTACTATATGTTGAAGCTATCATCTGCGAAGTGTCATCACTTATGGAGCTCTCATATTTAGAGTAGTAGGCCACATTATATTAATGCACACAACAAATTACAGCATGCATGGCATCTTTTAAAATAATTAAAGAGATAGCACAAAGGGGTTTACAGGGAGGCAGTATTGGATTAGAATCACTTCTGCATTACAAAGAAAATCTCACTTGTTTTTATGTTTTCATGCATGCCAGATATTGAACATTATCAAAATGAATATGAGAATGGGCGCACGAGAGGAATATTGTGGAACGATCCACTGGCTAACAAACTTGGCATGGTGGAGGATGGCCTATCTTATTCACCCATCAAGGTGCTTGCTCTAGCTTTGCAAAGTTGTATTGGTCTCACATATTTTGCATCTAACCTCTTGCATTACTTCTACTTCGTTACACCATCTGCTTAGTTTAAGCATCATATATGATTATATGACATACCTATCCATTTTCTGTACCTATTCCATGTGTCGTCACACTATCTTTTTCCAGTCAAATGTTGTTCTTTCGTAATAGATGTCCAAAAGGAAGAGGGTGAGTGCAGATCCTCAAGGTGTAGAAACTATGTATTTGGAAAAGGTAGTGATACTGTTAAATCGAGATAGATCAGCAGCCACAGTAAAACACAGCCCAACTATACCACACTTTACCCTACTCCAAAGGGCCAAACCCCTATTAGAACTGCTGGGAGCCCAGCGTCACGTACAGTCTATGATATCAATTCAAAATTTGAACTCCTAAATTTCTGCTTGTGCCTTACCTTCTCTCTTGTATGAAAACTAATTTCAGATGAATCCCCTTGCTCAAAGGATCATACGATCTCAAAACAATAATGGGCTCTATATTGCTCTCGTCAGTACCTCTCTGCCTTTTGCCTTGTAACGATGTACTTAATTAATTGCTATTTGATTATGTATCATCAGTCCGCACCTAAGCTTCATTATCCTCTGTTTCTTCCAATATTATTTGATCTATATTTACTCTTTGCAAAATGTAGAATAATGGCAACGCTTATAAAGAATTTCCTTTGAGGAATTTAATGAATTATCCTTCCGTCAACATGGAGAAGGGCTTTGTCCAGCCCGTGTTAACATGTAATGTAAGTTCATCCTTCTCAAGCCTTCAAACTTTGTTCTAGTATAGATTTGGATAGCCATCATTTCCTCCACTGCTGTTTGCTTTGCTGTTTACATCTGATTGGATGTTTGCAACAACTACCGATTTCAAATTGTAGTTGTAAAAACATGTTCCTTATGCGTAATGTATCCATTTATTTGCTTATATAATTGTAAAACCTGTTACATGTCTCCTTGTTTCTCTTTGAGTCGTATCTCTTACGCCAGCAGAACTTCGTGGAAGATAGTGAGCCAAACCATCTTGTGGACAGCGAGATGACCCCAAGGTCCTGTCTTGATGAAGACAGTGAGTTGAAGCTACTCACCAGCATGTGTGAGACAACCTCTGTGCAGTCGCTGCCTCGATCAGTTCGACTTCTTCAGTCTCAACTTAAAGCGGAAAGGCTTGCTTCAGCTCAGCTCCGACTTGAAGTCAAAGATGCAATGAAGATGTCAGAGGACTACCGTGCGCACCATCAAGCCTTAAATCTAGTGTTGATGCATCTATCGTTGACACAACTGAGGTCTACTCAGCTTCTTCAGCTGTTTGGGGGGCCCTTCCTGGCTAGGCCTAGTGCCTTCTGAAGTGCTCTCCGTTTTGTATATTATTTTGTCGGTAGCGTTTATTTGCCTTTGGTGGCGAACTTTGATGCCCAATGGATGTAATATGTGATAGCCGTGATAGCCTAGCGTAAGTTGCTTGCTTATTTATTTCCTTGTTGTCTTGTTTATTTGTTTGCTTGTAGTCATTGTAGTTCTTTTTCCACGGTTTGCTAGTGGCTGCAATAACCTATTTTTAAAACTAGGCTACAATAACCATGGGCTAATATTCTTTGTAGTGACCTTTGGGCCTCCTACGGGCCGTGAAAGCGATGGGCCTTCTACGGGTCAGAGAAACAATGGGCCTTCTAAGGGCCGTAGAAACAATGGGCTTTCTACGGGCCGTATCATCAATGGGCCTTATACGGGCACTATGATAACATGGGCCAATAACAGGCTGCATTATGGCCGTAAACGGGCTAGAGTTGGAATCGTCCGTTCATGGGCCGACCATAACGAGCCATCAATAGGTCGTATTTCATGACGCTATGAAAACGACCCAACGTATTAACAGACCACAAACGGGCCAACTGTAACCACGGGCCGAATTTGGCCCACAAGCAGAAAATGACAGTAACGGGCCGTAAGTAAAAGAATGCTGGAAATGGGCCCAAGAATAAATGGGCTCCGAGCAGGCCGAAAGATAACATGGGCTGGAAACGGCCCAACGGAATAACGGGCAATGGGTATAAAGTGATACACTGTTCATTACGGGCCAGTTTCACCACGGGCCGTTAATGGGTGTAAAGTGATACCTTTATTCATTACGGGCCGTTTCACCACGGGCCGTTAATAGGCCAAGAGTTACATAGGGCCTCATATGGGCCGAAGACGTCATGGGCCATACATGGGCCAAAAGTGAAAACGGCCGGAATCATATTGGGTGGCCCAAATGACGCCATCGGGCCTAATTCGGATAGGGCGCAGGTGCCTTGGGTTAGCGGGCTGTAAATGGGCTATATGCGAACAGTGCCTTTAACAAGCTTTCCATGGGCCGCCCGCCACATTTTGACCAAGTCAAATGGGCCGCCTTTTCACCGAATGGGCCTCTGTTGGGCCGTGCCACGTGTCGTCAGATTCATAGGCGCCTTCGGTCCAATGAGCGGATGACATCTGTCCCAACGGTGAGCCGACACTTGTCTCCTCCAGGCAATGATGATTTTACACGTGGAAAATCCCCATTGGTCGGCGGATCCAAAACCCGACCCGATAGCTTAATGGCGTTTCGTTACGGTGGATGCCACGTGTCGGTCACCCTTGACGAAAGCACTTCTGTGACGCGCGATTTATCGTCATGGAAGTGGACACTTCCGTGATGATAATTTTGGTATTGTCATGGAACACTTCTACGACAAAGACAGTATGACTATCTTGATTACATCGCCATAAATTTGTCATGGATGTACATGCATGACAAAAAACGCGACCTACTGTGACAAACACGTATCATCACGGAAGTGTATTTTTTTTGTAGTGCATCATATTAATCTCCCAACAACTAGCTATTTGTGGCGCCGTTTATTTTGCTTTCTTTATTTTTAGTCTTTATCATAAAAATACCAAAAATATTATTTTATCATATCTATCAGATCTCACTCTCGTAAGTGACCGTGAAGGGATTGACAACCCCTTTATCGCGTTGGTTGCGAGGTTCTTATTTGTTTGTGTAGGTGCGAGGGACTTGAGCGTGGTCTCCTACTAAATTGATACCTTGGTTCTCAAAAACTGAGGGAAATACTTATGCTACTTTAACCCTTTCTTCTTCAAGGGAAAAACCAACGCATTGCTCAAGAGGTAGCAAGCGTCCTCGCGCGTCTTCAGACACTTTCTTCACTTCGACCACGACTTCGACTTCGAGGCCGTGACAGCCCTCGTGCCCAAGGTGATACAAGGCGCCTTGGGAGACTGGGTGGAGGACCACGTGGATGACCTGATGGCGGAGTTCACTCCCATAGGAGGCGAAGGCCAGCCTGAGGTCAAGGGGCGGAGGTCGACACGTGATGGCGACAACGGTGATGGCAACTACACGTCTCCCTAGGTTGTATTTTTCCTGCTCGCATGTCAAGGTTTTGAACATGACCCAGCTGGGATGTAAAAGTATTTTGGGAGAAATCCCCTTGTGATGCATGTATGAAGTAACAATATGCTCCCTTAGGCCGCCTTCCCTTTGTTTACTATGCGCCTGCGGCCCGTGGGTATGGGTGGCTCGTTAATGTTACGCCGGGTCGCGATGCCCGGGCAGGACCAGGAGTCGGGTGTTCGCCAAGGACTTTGGGCAACGTTCGCCTGCTGGCTCGCCCGAGAGCGTCGCGCGAGCACTCAGCCACCGGGACCTTCATGAGGTGTGCGTAGAGGCAGGCCTGGCAGAACAACCTTGTTTGGGCTGACTTTAACACAGAGCACCATCTCAGCCCCCGCCGCAAGATGGTCGGGCGGGCGAAAGCAGCAGCCATTCTTGCTCTTCAAAAAACTCGTGGAACAAAAATGCTGCAGAAAAGAAACCCTATCCCTTGGGAATAAAGAATCGTGAACTTCAAATTTCATTTCAAGAAATGGCAAATCTAGCTACAAAGAGGGCAAAAGCCGCTACCGACGCCTATACTTGTCTTCCCACGAGCATGGAGCATGGGGCCTCCACTTTTGCATGGGCATAGTCATTGTTCAATCGTGTTGTCCGCCAATGCGGAGCATGGGGCTTCCACTTGGGCGTGGGCATAGTCGCTATTCGACTGTGGTCGGGCCAACATTGTGAGCATGGGGCTTTCCACTTGGGCGTGGGTGGGAGCCACCATGAGGCCGAGGGGCGGTGCTCAGGGAGACTCCAGGGCATGTACAACCCCACTCATTATTACGTGAGAGTGTCACGGGTAGAGCTTGGGGACCCCACCATCCGTCTTCGGGCGTACGACGCCAGGCCTAGAGACGCGAGCAGACTTGAACGGGCCCTCCCCCCCTGGGCGAGAGCCTATGGAGGTCCTCCCTGAAGATGACCCGCCTCAGGATGGGGTCTACGACTTCAAGGGTCCAAAGGCGGATGTTGCAGAAATGGCAGGGCCGCAGCGCCTGACGGCACCTCGCGGCACGGGGCGAGGCTTGGCGATGGCCCTCCCCCCGAGCACGAGATCTGTTCCCCGTGAGGCATCCTGACACGACTCGTCAAATGCCAAGGCTCGCGGGGGACGATGTTTCACCTCTCACGGGAGGACCACCTCAGCCCCGTAGACTAGGAAGAACGGGGTCTCGCCGGTGGGCTTTCTCACAGTGGTGTGGATGAACCACAGCACGGACTGAAGCTCGCCCGCCAACCCCTACCACATGCCTCCAGCTTCTTCTTGAATATCCTTGGCTTGAGGCCCCTCTGGACCCCCGCGTAGGCGCACTTGGTTTGGCTTTTGCTCTATGGGTGCGCCATCGATGTGTGATCCACCTGCGCTCCAAGGTTAACACAATACGTTCTGAAGAGATGGGTTGTAACGGGGGATCGTCGTTGTTAATGATGCGTTTGGGGGCGCTGGATTGGCTCACGAGGGACCCTGGTCTCATGAGGCCTTGACGGTCTTCACGACCGAGCCGGCGGGGATGGTGCGCGCGGGTCTTACTTCTACCCATTTGGCGAACTTGTTCATCGGCGACACACGTGTAGTGGTGGCACCATGCCCGCTGGTGTTATCGCCTGCTTCCTTGCCCATGCGCTTATGCCTAAAATCAGCCTCCGGGTTCCTTCGCCTTGTCGACCGCCATTGCCACCGCCAGATCATGCCAGCCAGGAGGTGGCCCGTCGTGGCGCCTCCCGCGGAGGGCCACTTACCCCGACTGAAATCCGGTGGAGCACCTCTCAGGCTGGAGGGGGCATCCCGTCTGCAACCTCGCCGTGGCGGGTCTCCCCAGGTCCTCCCTGGAAAGACGAGCAAACGCAACACCGGCAAGCACGGACCCGAGGCGGTGGCCGAGACACGTGGGGCGAAAGGTTCGAGCCCCACAAGCGGTGTCTAGCAGCTCGGTGACCCTGCTAAGCCAAGCGTCATAGTCACCACCGGCAGGACGGTAGCGCAACAATTCACATGCCACAAGGAGTGCGACCGGCGCGTCTATCAGCCCACGATGAGTGCGGGGGAACAACGTCGCGGCGGGGCCGAAGGACGACGTGGCAGTGCAACCGTTGCGCTGCGCGAAGAGTGGTGTTGATGGGCGCTGCCGCCTCTGAGGGGCAGCGCCAGTGGCCGTGTTAGCCATGGGAGGAATAGTGTAACAAGGAGTACCACGGTTGAGGGGTGCCGCCTGGGCGACGCGAGCAGCCCAACGCTTAGCGTGAGCTTGGTGAGCTTTCGCCATGAACGCGATGGACCGAGAACGGAGCATGGTTGGTGAAGAAATGGAGATCCAACACACCCCTAACTAGCACGCAAAATGTCGGATTAAGGGCTCCACAGACCCAAGAAGCTTCGAACTCTGGGGCGTGAACGGAGGATCTTGTTTCACAACGGCGCTAGCTCGCCATACCCATGGCCTGATGTAGGATCGAAAGTATGTCTAGAGGGGGGGTGATTAGACTACTTGACCAAATAAAAATCTAGCCATTTCCCAATTTTAAGTTTTGGCAGATTTTAGCAACTTAGAACAAGTCAAGCAATCAACCTACACATGCAAGTCTAAGAGTATAGCAATGAATGTAAAACATTGCATATGAAGATAAAGGGAGGAGTTTGGAGGGAGCAAACGTAATGTAGACGCGGAGATTTTTTTCGTGGTTCTGATAGGTGGTGTTATCGTACATCCACATTGACGAAGACTTCAACCCACAAAGGGCAACGGTTGCGCGAGTCCACGGAGGGCTCCACCCATGAAGGGTCCACAAAGAAGCAACCTTGTCAATCCCACCATGGCCATCGCCCACGAAGGACTTGCCTCACTAGGGTAGATCTTCACGAACTAGGCGATCTCCTTGCCCGTACAAACTCCTTGGTTCAACTCCACAATCTTGTCGGAGGCTCCCAAGTGACACCTAACCAATCTAGGAGACACCGCTCTCCAAAAGGTAATAGATGGTGTGTTGATGATGAACTCCTTGCTCTTGTGCTTCAAATGATAGTCTTCCCAACACTCAACTCTCTCTCTCTCACACACACACAGATTTGGATTTGGTGGAAAGATGATTTGAGTGGAAAGCAACTTGGGTAAGGCTAGAGATCAAGATTCTTGTGGTTGGAATGGAATATCATGGTCTCAACCCAGGAGGAGGTGGTTCTCTCTCAGCAAATGTATCTTTGGAAGTGTAGGCACGCTCGATGGCTCTCTCCACGAATGAAGATTGGGTGGAGGGTATATATATCCTCCACACAAAATCTAACTGTTACACACAATTTACCAAACTCGATGGGACCGAACTAAAACTTCGGTCGGACCGATTAGTTCAAAATGTGAACGTTAGGCTTTTCGGTGGGACCGACATGTCAACTCGGTGGGACCGATTTCATTAGGGTTAGGGCATAACGTAATCTCGGTGAGACCGATCACATAAACCTCGGTAGGACCAATTTCTGTAATAGGCAAACAGAGAGTTGGTCAGGCAAACTCGGTGGACTGATTCGCTCATTTCGGTGAAACACAGGCGTTATGAAAGGGAAACAGAGAGTTTGCATTGCGAACTCGGCGGAACCAATCGCTCATCTCGGTTGGACCGATACGTTACAAAGGTAAATAGAGAGTTTGCAATCCCATCTCGGTGAGACCGAGATCCCTATCGGTGAGACAGAAGTGACTAGGGTTTCTGGCAGTGGCTATGTCAAATGAACTCGATGGTACGGATAGATCAAATCGGTAGGGCCGAGTTTGACTTTTGGTTTGGGACAAATGTGGATATGAGAAAGTGGTTGAGGGCTTTTGGAGTATATCACTAAGCATTTTGATCAAGCAAGCCATTAAGCAACACCTCATCCCCTTTTAATAGTATTGGATTTTCCTATGGACTCAATGTGATCTTGGATCACTAAAATGAAAATGTAGAGTCTTGAGCTTAAGCCAATAAGAGTCCTTAGCATTTTGAGGGGTCCACATTCCTAATCCATGCCATGCCAATCATTAAACTTCCTGAAATGATCATCTTGAAATAGCATTAGTTCAATGAGCTATAAGTTGTTACTAATTACCAAAACCACCCAGGGATAGTTGAACTTTCACCTATCTTGCCAAGTGCGCTGGATCAGGAGGAAGGAATGAACTCAGAGATTTACCCAGGTTTGGGTCACCTTGCGGTGTAAAACCCTACTCCTGCTTTTGGTGGATTGGCCTAACGAGGAGGTAGAGGATGAACTAGTACAGTTTCCATAGCCATTCCAAGATATATTGCCATGCAACTTTCCACCGTTCCGTTTATTATGACACGCTCCATCAATGTCATATTGCTTTGCATGATCATGTAGTTGACATCGTATTTGTGGCAAAGCCACCGTTCATCATTTTTTATACATGTTGCTCTTGACTCATTGCACATCCCGGTACACCGCCGGAGACATTCACATAGAGTCATATTTTTGTTCTAGTATCGAGGTGTAAGTAAATAGAAGTGTGCTGATCTTCATTATTAGAGCATTGTCCCATGTGAGGAAATAAAAAAAAGGGAGAGAAAGGCCAAATAAAAAAAGGAGAAGGCCCAACAAAAAGAGAAAAGAAAAAAAAGAAAAAAAGAGAGAAAAAGAGATAAGGGACAATGTTACTATCCTTTTGCCACACTTGTGCTTCAAAGTATCACCATGATCTTCATGATAGAGAGTCTCCTATGATATCACTTTCATATACTAGTGGGAATTTTCATTATAGAACTTGTCTTGTATATCCCAACGATGGGCTTCCTCAAACGCCCTAGGTCTTCACGAGCAAGCAAGTTGGATGCACACCCACTTAGTTTTCTTTTTTAGCCTTCATAAACTTATAGCTCTAGTGCATCCGTTGCATGGAAATCCCTACTCACTCACATTGATATCTATTAATGGGCATCTCCATAGCCCGCTGATATGCCTAGTTGATGTGAGACTATCTCCTTCTTTTTGTCTTCTCCACAACCATCGTCTATTCCACCTATAGTGTTATGTCCATGGCTCACGCTCATGTATTGCGTGAAAGTTGAAGAAGTTTGAGAACGTCAAAAGTATGAAACAATTGCTTGGCTTGTCATCGGGGTTGTGCATGATTTGAATATTTTGTGTGATGAAGATGGAGCATAGCCAGACTATATGATTTTATAGGGACAAACTTTCTTTGGCCATGTTATTTTGAGAAGACATAATTATTTTGTTAGTATGCTTGAAGTATTATTGTTTTTATGTCAATATTAAACTTTTGTTTTGAATCTTACGGATCTGAACAAATATGTTAGGTAGCATTCCACATCAAAATTTCTGTTTTTATCATTTACCTACTCGAGGACGAGCAGGAATTAAGCTTGGGGATGCTTGATACGTCTCCAACGTATTTATCTGTTTTGTATGTTTTATATGCATTAATATGCTATTTTATATGATTTTTGGGACTAACTTATTAACCTAGAGCCCAGTGCCAGTTCTTGTTTTTCCTTGTTTTAGAGTTTCGCAGAAAAGGAATACCAAACGGAGTCCAAACGGAATAAAACTTTCGTGATGATTTTTCTTGGACCAGAAGACACCCAGGAATACGTTGGCCATGTTATTTTGAGAAGACATGATTGCTTTGTTAGTATGCTTGAAGTATTATTGTTTTCATGTCGCCTTTGGGAGACTGGGTGGAGGACCACGTGGATGACCTGATGGCGGAGTTCACTCCCATAGGAGGCGAAGGCCAGCTCGAGGTCAAGGGGCGTGAGGTCGACAATGGTGATGGCGACAATGTGATGGCAACTACACGTCTCCCTAGGTTGTATTTTTCCTGTTCGCATGTCAAGGTTTTGAACATGACCCCGCGGGGATGTAAAAGTATTTTGGGAGAAATCCCCTTGTGATGCATGTATGAAGTAACAATATGCTCCCTTAGGCCGCCTTTCCCTTTGTTTACTATCTTCATGCCCGTGGGTATGGGTGGCTCGTTAATGTTACGCTGGTCGCGATGCCCGGGCAGGACCAGGAGTCGGGTGTTCGCCAAGGACTTTGGGCAACGTTCGTCATTGGCTCGCCCGAGAGCGTCATGAGCACTCAGCCACCGGGACCTTCATGAGGTGTGCGTAGAGGCAGGCCCACGGCAGAACAACCTTGTTTGGGCTGACTTTAACACAGGCACCATCTCAGCCCCCGCTCGCAAGATGGTCGGGGGGCGGGCGAGCAGGCAGCCATTGCTGCTCTTCAAAAAAAACTCGTGGAACAAAAAATGCTGCAGAAAAGAAACCCTATCCCCTTGGGAATAAAGAATCGTGAACTTCAAATTTCATTTCAAGAAATGGCAAATCTAGCTACAAAAGAGGGCAAAAAACGGCTGCGTCTGACGCCTATACTTGTCTTCCCACGAGCATGGAGCATGGGGCCTCCACTTTTGCATGGGCATAGTCATTGTTCAATCGTGTTGTCCGCCAATGCGGAGCATGGGGCTTCCACTTGGGCGTGGGCATAGTCGCTATTCGACTGTGGTCACGCCGGCCAACATGAGCATGGGGCTTTCCACTTGGGCGTGGGTGGGAGCCACCATGAGGCCGAGGGCGGTGCTCAGGAGACCTGTGGCATGTACAACCCCACTCATTATTACGTGAGAGTGTCACGGGTAGAGCTTGGGGACCCCACCATCCGTCTTCGGGCGTACGACGCCAGGCCTAGAGACGCGAGCAGACTTGAACGGGCCCTCCCCCCCTGGGCGAGAGCCTATGGAGGTCCTCCCTGAAGATGACCCGCCTCAGGATGGGGTCTACGACTTCAAGGGTCCAAAGGCGGATGTTGCAGAAATGGCAGGGCCGCAGCGCCTGACGGCACCTCGCGGCACGGGGCGAGGCTTGGCGATGGCCCTCCCCCCGAGCACGAGATCTGTTCCCCGTGAGGCATCCTGACACGACTCGTCAAATGCCAAGGCTCGCGGGGGACGATGTTTCACCTCTCACGGGAGGACCACCTCAGCCCCGTAGACTAGGAAGAACGGGGTCTCGCCGGTGGGCTTTCTCACAGTGGTGTGGATGAACCACAGCACGGACTGAAGCTCGCCGCGCCAACCCCTACCACATGCCTCCAGCTTCTTCTTGAATATCCTTGGCTTGAGGCCCCTCTGGACCCCCGCGTAGGCGCACTTGGTTTGGCTTTTGCTCTATGGGTGCGCCATCGATGTGTGATCCACCTGCGCTCCAAGGTTAACACAATACGTTCTGAAGAGATGGGTTGTAACGGGGGATCGTCGTTGTTAATGATGCGTTTGGGGGCGCTGGATTGGCTCACGAGGGACCCTGGTCTCATGAGGCCTTGACGGTCTTCACGACCGGGGCGGCGGGGATGGTGCGCGCGGGTCTTACTTCTACCCATTTGGCGAACTTGTTCATCGGCGACACACGTGTAGTGGTGGCGCCATGCCACCGGTGTTATCGCCTGCTTCCTTGCCCATGCGCTTATGCCTAAAATCAGCCTCCGGGTTCCTTCGCCTTGTCGACCGCCATTGCCACCGCCAGATCATGCCAGCCAGGAGGTGGCCCGTCGTGGCGCCTCCCGCGGAGGGCCACTTACCCCGACTGAAATCCGGTGGAGCACCTCTCAGGCTGGAGGGGGCATCCCGTCTGCAACCTCGCCGTGGCGGGTCTCCCCGGGTCCTCCCCGGAAAGACGAGCAAACGCAACACCGGCAAGCACGGACCCGAGGCGGTGGCCGAGACACAGGTGGGGCCGAAAAGATTCCAGGCCCCCACAAGCGGTGTCTAGCAGCTCGGTGACCCTGCTAAGCCAAGCGTCATAGTCACCACCGGCAGGACGGTAGCGCAACAATTCACATGCCACAAGGAGTGCGACCGGCGCGTCTATCAGCCCACGATGAGTGCGGGGGAACAACGTCACAAGGGGCCGGCGACGACGTGGCAAGCAGAACCGCTGGCGCCGCGAAGAGTGGTGTTGATGGGCGCTGCCGCCTCTGAGGGGCAGCGCCAGTGGCCGTGTTAGCCATGGGAGGAATAGTGTAACAAGGAGTACCACGGTTGAGGGGTGCCGCCTGGGCGACGCGAGCAGCCCAACGCTTAGCGTGAGCTTGGTGAGCTTTCGCCATGAACGCGGTGGACCGAGAACGGAGCGTGGTTGGTGAAGAAATGGAGATCCAACACACCCCTAACTAGCACGCAAAATGTCGGATTAAGGGCTCCACAGACCCAAGAAGCTTCGAACTCTGGGGCGTGAACGGAGGATCCTGTTTCACAACGGCGCTAGCTCGCCATACCCATGGCCTGATGTAGGATCGAAAGTATGTCTAGAGGGGGGGTGATTAGACTACTTGACCAAATAAAAATCTAGCCATTTCCCAATTTTAAGTTTTGGCAGATTTTAGCAACTTAGAACAAGTCAAGCAATCAACCTACACATGCAAGTCTAAGAGTATAGCAGCGGAATGTAAAACATTGCATATGAAGATAAAGGGAGGAGTTTGGAGGGAGCAAACGTAATGTAGACGCGGAGATTTTTTTCGTGGTTCTGATAGGTGGTGTTATCGTACATCCACATTGACGAAGACTTCAACCCACAAAGGGCAACGGTTGCGCGAGTCCACGGAGGGCTCCACCCATGAAGGGTCCACAAAGAAGCAACCTTGTCAATCCCACCATGGCCATCGCCCACGAAGGACTTGCCTCACTAGGGTAGATCTTCACGAACTAGGCGATCTCCTTGCCTGCATAAACTCCTTGGTTCAACTCCACAATCTTGTCGGAGGCTCCCAAGTGACACCTAACCAATCTAGGAGACACCGCTCTCCAAAAGGTAATAGATGGTGTGTTGATGATGAACTCCTTGCTCTTGTGCTTCAAATGATAGTCTTCCCAACACTCAACTCTCTCTCTCTCTCTCACACACACAGATTTGGATTTGGTGGAAAGATGATTTGAGTGGAAAGCAACTTGGGTAAGGCTAGAGATCAAGATTCTTGTGGTTGGAATGGAATATCATGGTCTCAACACATGAGTAGGTGGTTCTCTCTCAGAAAATGTATGCTGGAAGTGTAGGCACGTTCTGATGGCTCTCTCCACGAATGAAGATTGGGTGGAGGGGTATATATATCCTCCACACAAAATCTAACTGTTACACACAATTTACCAAACTCGATGGGACCGAACCAGAAAACTCGGTCAGACCGATTAGTTCAAAATGTGAACGTTAGGCTTTTCGGTGGGACCGACATGTCAACTCGGTGGGACCGATTTCATTAGGGTTAGGGCATAACGTAATCTCGGTGAGACCGATCACATAAACTCGGTAGGACCAATTTCTGTAATAGGCAAATAGAGAGTTGGTCAGGCAAACTCAGTGGGACTGATTCGCTCATTTCGGTGAAACCTGAGCGTTATGAAAGGGAAACAGAGAGTTTGCATTGCGAACTCGGCGGAACCAATCGCTCATCTCGGTTGGACCGATACGTTACAAAGGTAAATAGAGAGTTTGCAATCCCATCTCGGTGAGACCGAGATCCCTATCGGTGAGACAGAAGTGACTAGGGTTTCTGGCAGTGGCTATGTCAAATGAACTCGATGGCGCCGGATAGATCAAATCGGTAGGGCCGAGTTTGACTTTTGGTTTGGGACAAATGTGGATATGAGAAAGTGGTTGAGGGCTTTTGGAGTATATCACTAAGCATTTTGATCAAGCAAGCCATTAAGCAACACCTCATCCCCTTTTAATAGTATTGGATTTTCCTATGGACTCAATGTGATCTTGGATCACTAAAATGAAAATGTAGAGTCTTGAGCTTAAGCCAATAAGAGTCCTTAGCATTTTGAGGGGTCCACATTCCTAATCCATGCCATGCCAATCATTAAACTTCCTGAAATGATCATCTTGAAATAGCATTAGTTCAATGAGCTATAAGTTGTTACTAATTACCAAAACCACCCAGGGATAGTTGAACTTTCACCTATCTTGCCAAGTGCGCTGGATCAGGAGGAAGGAATGAACTCAAAGATTTACCCAGGTTTGGGTCACCTTATGTGTAAAACCCTACTCTCGCTTTTGGTGGATTGGCCTAACGAGGAGGTAGAGGATGAACTAGTACAGTTTCCATAGCCATTCCAAGATATATTGCCATGCAACTTTCCACCGTTCCGTTTATTATGACACGCTCCATCAATGTCATATTGCTTTGCATGATCATGTAGTTGACATCGTATTTGTGGCAAAGCCACCGTTCATCATTTTTTATACATGTTGCTCTTGACTCATTGCACATCCCGGTACACCGCCGGAGACATTCACATAGAGTCATATTTTTGTTCTAGTATCGAGGTGTAAGTAAATAGAAGTGTGCTGATCTTCATTATTAGAGCATTGTCCCATGTGAGGAAATAAAAAAAAGGGAGAGAAAGGCCAAATAAAAAAAGGAGAAGGCCCAACAAAAAGAGAAAAGAAAAAAAAGAAAAAAAGAGAGAAAAAGAGATAAGGGACAATGTTACTATCCTTTTGCCACACTTGTGCTTCAAAGTATCACCATGATCTTCATGATAGAGAGTCTCCTATGATATCACTTTCATATACTAGTGGGAATTTTTCATTATAGAACTTGTCTTGTATATCCCAACGATGGGCTTCCTCAAAACGCCCTAGGTCTTCACGAGCAAGCAAGATGGATGCACACACACTTAGTTTTCTTTTTTAGCCTTCATAAACTTATAGCTCTAGTTCATCCTTTGCATGGAAATCCCTACTCACTCACATTGATATCTATTAATGGGCATCTCCATAGCCTACCGACACGCCTAGTTGATGTGAGACTATCTCCTTCTTTTTGTCTTCTCCACAACCATCGTCTATTCCACCTATAGTGTTATGTCCATGGCTCACGCTCATGTATTGCGTGAAAGTTGAAGAAGTTTGAGAACGTCAAAAGTATGAAACAATTGCTTGGCTTGTCATCGGGGTTGTGCATGATTTGAATATTTTGTGTGATGAAGATGGAGCATAGCAGGACTATATGATTTTATAGGGACAAACTTTCTTTGGCCATGTTATTTTGAGAAGACATAATTATTTTGTTAGTATGCTTGAAGTATTATTGTTTTTATGTCAATATTAAACTTTTGTTTTGAATCTTACGGATCTGAACAAATATGTTAGGTAGCATTCCACATCAAAATTTCTGTTTTTATCATTTACCTACTCGAGGACGAGCAGGAATTAAGCTTGGGGATGCTTGATACGTCTCCAACGTATTTATCTGTTTTGTATGTTTTATATGCATTAATATGCTATTTTATATGATTTTTGGGACTAACTTATTAACCTAGAGCCCAGTGCCAGTTCATGTTTTTTCCTTGTTTTAGAGTTTCGCAGAAAAGGGATACCAAACGGAGTCCAAACGGAATAAAACTTTCGTGATGATTTTTCTTGGACCAGAAGACACCCAGGAATACGTTGGCCATGTTATTTTGAGAAGACATGATTGCTTTGTTAGTATGCTTGAAGTATTATTGTTTTCATGTCGCCTTGGGAGACTGGGTGGAGGACCACGTGGATGACCTGATGGCGGAGTTCACTCCCATAGGAGGCGAAGGCCAGCCTGAGGTCAAGGGGCGTGAGGCTGACAGCGGTGATGGCGACAACAGTGATGGCAACTACACGTCTCCCTAGGTTGTATTTTTCCTGTTCGCATGTCAAGGTTTTGAACATGACCCCGCGGGGATGTAAAAGTATTTTGGGAGAAATCCCCTTGTGATGCATGTATGAAGTAACAATATGCTCCCTTAGGCCGCCTTCCCTTTGTTTACTATGCGCCTGCGGCCCGTGGGTATGGGTGGCCCGTTAATGTTACGCCGGGTCGCGATGCCCGGGCAGGACCAGGAGTCGGGTGTTCGCCAAGGACTTTGGGCAACGTTCGCCTGCTGGCTCGCCCGAGAGCGTCGCGCGAGCACTCAGCCACCGGGACCTTCATGAGGTGTGCGTAGAGGCAGGCCCACGGCAGAACAACCTTGTTTGGGCTGACTTTAACACAGGCACCATCTCAGCCCCCGCTCGCAAGATGGTCGGGGGGCGGGCGAGCAGGCAGCCATTGCTGCTCTTCAAAAAAAACTCGTGGAACAAAAAATGCTGCAGAAAAGAAACCCTATCCCCTTGGGAATAAAGAATCATGAACTTCAAATTTCATTTCAAGAAATGGCAAATCTAGCTACAAAAGAGGGCAAAACAAGGCGTCTGGGACGCCTATACTTGTCTTCCCACGAGCATGGAGCATGGGGCCTCCACTTTTGCATGGGCATAGTCATTGTTCAATCGTGTTGTCCGCCAATGCGGAGCATGGGGCTTCCACTTGGGCGTGGGCATAGTCGCTATTCGACTGTGTCGTCCGCCAGCGCGGAGCATGGGGCTTTCCACTTGGGCGTGGGTGGGAGCCACCATGAGGCCGAGGGGCGGTGCTCAGGGAGACTCCAGGGCATGTACAACCCCACTCATTATTACGTGAGAGTGTCACGGGTAGAGCTTGGGGACCCCACCATCCGTCTTCGGGCGTACGACGCCAGGCCTAGAGACGCGAGCAGACTTGAACGGGCCCTCCCCCCCTGGGCGTGAGCCAGAAGAGTCCCGGGCCATCCACGAGGGTGGGGGGCGCGCCGCCCTATCTCGTGGATGACTCAGAGACCCCCCTTGACGTGAGACCTATGCCAAAAATCCCTATAAATATGGAAACCTCCAGAAAATAACCTAGATCGGGAGTTCCACCGCCGCAAGCCTCTATAGCCACCAAAAACCAATCGGGACCCTGTTCCGGCACCCTGCCGGAGGGGGGACCCCTCACCGGTGGCCATATTCATCATCCCGGCGCTCTACATGACGAGAAGGGAGTAGTTCTCCCTCGGGGCTTAGGTTATGTACCAATTGCTATGTGCTTGATCTCTCTCTCTCTCTCTCGTGTTCTTGATTTGGCACGATCTTGATGTATCGCGAGCTTTGCTATTATAGTTGGATCTTATGATGTTTCTACCCTCTACTCTCTTGTAATGGATTGAGTTTTCCTTTGAAGTTATCTTATCGATTGAGTCTTTAAGGATTTGAGAACACTTGATGTATGTCTTGCATGTGGTTATCTGTGGTGACAATGGGATATCACATGATCTACTTGATGTATATTTTGGTGATCAACTTGCGGGTTCAGTGACCTTGTGAACTTATGCATAGGGGTTGGCACACGTTTTTGTCTTGACTCTCCGGTAGAAACTTTGGGGCACTCTTTGAAGTTCTTTGTGTTGGTTGAATAGATGAATCTGAGATTGTGTGATGCATATCATATAATCATACCCATGGATACTTGAGGTGACATTGGAGTATCTAGGTGACATTAGGGTTTTGGTTGATTTGTGTCTTAAGGTGTTATTCTAGTACGAACTCTAGGATAGATCGAACCGAAAGAATAGCTTCGTGTTATTTTACTACGGACTCTCGAATAGATCGATCAGAAAGGATAACTCTGAGGTGGTTTCGTACCCTACAATAATCTCTTCATTTGTTCTCCGCTATTAGTGACTTTGGAGTGACTCTTTTTTGCATGTTGAGGGATATTTATATGATCCAATTACGTTATTATTGTTGAGAGAACTTGAACTAGTGAAAGTATGAACCCTAGGCCTTGTTTCAACGCATTGCAATACCATTTGTGCTCACTTTTATCATTAGTTACCTCGCTGTTTTTATAATTTCAGATTACAAAAACCTATTTCTACTATCCATATTGCACTTGTATTACCATCTCTTCGCCGAACTAGTGCACCTATACAATTTACCATTGTATTGGGTGTGTTGGGGACACTGCTACCTCTTGAGAACTGTGTTGGTTTTCCCTTGAAGAGGAAAGGGTGATGCAGCAAAGTAGCGTAAGTATTTCCCTCAGTTTTTGAGAACCAAGGTATCAATCCAGTAGGAGACTACACGCAAGTCGCCTGCACCTACACAAACAAATAAGAACCTTGCAACCAACGTGATAAAGGGGTTGTCAATCCCTTCACGGCCACTTGCAAAAGTGAGATCTGATAGAGATAATAAGATAAATATTTTTGGTATTTTTATGATATAGATTGAAAAGTAAAGATTGCAAAATAAAATAGACTGGAAACTTATATGATGGAAAATAGACCCGGGGCCATAGGTTTCACTAGTGGCTTGTCTCAAGATAGCATAAGTATTACGGTGGGTGAACAAATTACGGTCGACCAATTGATAGAAAAGTGCATAGTTATGAGAATATCTAGGCATGATCATGTATATAGGCATCACGTCCGCGACAAGTATACCGAAACAATTCTGCATCTACTACTATTACTCCACACATCGACCGCTATCCAGCATGCATCTAGAGTATTAAGTTCATAAGAACAGAGTAACGCATTAGGCAAGATGACATGATGTAGAGGGACACTACTAGGGAAAACCCTAGTAGTAGCGCGGGTTTAATGCCCACTAGTAGCACGGGCAGCCGCGCTACTAATAAGGTGCTACAGCTATTACTTAGCAGTAGCGTGTGCGACACGCGCTACTGCTAAGACACATAGCCGCAGCGCTTGTTCTCTCCCGCGCTGCTGCCAATCTAGCTAGTAGCAGCGTGTTTACTATCCATCGCTACTAGTATTCTTTTTTTCATTTTTTTTATTTTAGTGTATTCATACGCCGTTATACAAATTTTGGTACAATACCAATATGAGGTTTATATAATTATGTCCATAACATTGTGTCAAATGAAGGTGGATTAGGTTCAAGTGGAGGCAATATGTGGTGCATGTCAAAAGTATACTACTAATCCAAACTTGATCTAGTTTGGACTAGTAGTACTTTCGATGTGCACCACATGTTGCCTCCACTTGAATCTAATCTGCCAAAGACAAGCTATTTAATCATCATCATAGTCATTACCACCAACAGTATTTATTTAATCACCATAGTCATAGTGTAGCACATCATCATCTTCAAACTCATTCTAGCTAGCTAATCACCACCAACACTAGCTGCAGTAGCTATCTAATCACCACCAACACTAGCTAATAATAATCATCATAGTCATTACCACCAACACTAGCTACTTAATCATCATAGTCATAGTGTAGCACATCATCATCTTCAAACTCATTTCTAGCTAGCTAATCACTCCTGCTGCTCTCTCTCAGGTAAAATAACATAAAACATGTGTAGCACTCCTCCTTCATCAAGTTGGAGCATGCAGATGAACCTGTCTCCTAATCATGGGCTGCACTTCTGATTGTTGTCCCCTAGTACTTCTCTGCGCTTGTTCACAATTCTGCTCCAGTCTTTCACTATTAAGCATTCCTCGCTATTAGAAATCCTGAATACACTAAAGTGCATTGTAGGATATCTTGGCCGTAAGCTAACAATATTTATGGTACTTTTAGTCTCGATCCAATCGGGCACAACATTCATCGGGAGTCCCTGTTGAAGAACATCGTATAGTAACATACTTAGCAATGAAGTTTAGCTTAAAAAAATAATGTATGCAAAAGATGCACTGAGGACAAATAGTAAAAATCTTACGATCCTCCCTAAATAGATGTGACCGTAGTTCAGTACGAACACTATTGGTCGCACGTTTTGAGTACTAACATTTCTAAGTGCACGAAGAAAATTTGTCTTGACAGTATGAAGATCCTCAAGCCATGAAACATAATGACTTATCTCCTCATAGTTTAATTCAGCCCCGGGACAGTAGTAGGTCCTGTCTACCAAGCGCTGGACATGTTTGCTTGAACAAAAATAAGCTGACAATAGAAATTAGTTGTCAACTATTTTTGAATAAACAATATCAAAGACATAAATATGGTTGAGAAACTAACATAATGGTATAACTGGAGGCGTCTGCACATCGACCAGGATGTCGATATTACCTTCAATATCATCTTCCTGGACGAATATCAAAGGTGATAACCATATCAGGCTCAAATGCATAAGTCTTGCATAGTGCTTGCCAAGTTTTGCATCCAAAATAGGAGTAGTAAATGCATGTTGTATAATTTTGCGTGGAAAATACAACCATGCTCGGTCTTCAAGTAAACTCTCTTTACCTCCATAGTACAACTGAAACCTATCTTATCCAAGACAAAAACTCTTGCATGGTGGGATACGCTAGTAGAATAGTAAAAAAATTATAAGTTGAAGCAAATGAAGCGTATGTCATGCTTAATTATGAAAAAGACTTGTCGTTGTGACTTCATCAGATACACTTCAAGTTCTCGTCCAGCTTGATGTCAAGCGCCTATCATCATCTAGGAAGATTCCGTCGACAGTCGCGCTTCGTCTTCGCAGTATTTGAAAATACCGAAATCCTTTTCGTCGTCAGACATTTCCTATGTTCATAGTCGAAACATTAATTGAAAATCGATCGAAGACAACTACCAGGATACTCAACACACAAATTCGGGGCACTCGATATTTCCTACATATTCTAGCACTAGTCATGCCAAAATTCACGGAAAAATCCGGCATGACCTTTGCTAAAAATAGGACATATCGAGCACCTGAAATTTGCCGGAACGGAAATGAATCAACACTCCGGCAAAACATAGGCCACTCGGAGGTGTAACCTGCAAACATGACCGGCCACTTGGGCAAGCACATATCCTATTTGAGCAACACAAGATATACATTTCAAAATATCTTATAGGACTCATATTGACATGAGCACTCAATAAGCAAAATCAAATCGTAAAATAAATAAGTATTCAAATTAGCATGCATTCAATAAGCAAAAGTAAATCATCTCATGCGTCCGTACATCAACGAATATTATCACTAATACATCCCGAATAGTATCATACATATAACATCACTAATACAACTAAAACCCTAGCGCATGATGGGTATCGGCGCGGGCGGTGGACACCCAAAGAGAAGGAACCATCACAGGATCATAGCTCCAGTGAGATCCCTCGAGAACCTGCAAGGTATTGGAGAACCTGCGCTCCAACGCAAACAAGTAGCGACGGACGTGCGCATCCTCCTCGCTGACACAGTGACGTACCACCTCCGCAGGGTCCTCAAGCCTCTGCACCATCACTGGCCCACGCGACCGCCACCGAAGAAGGTTTTGGTCAACGATGGGCTGGCTCCTCACCAAGCTGCGCCCCCGGTAGGTAGCGCCTCCCAGTACCAGCCCGACAGAGCCCAGTCCCGGACATGGCCCATCTGGTCAGGCTAGTGTCCTCCGCCGAGTCGACGACGAGGATGCGGGATAGGCATCGTTGACGTCGATGCGGGAAAAATTGCTTTAACTAAAAAAATAACAACAAGTTCTTACTAACTAGTTCTACCAATTCAATTAGTTCTTACTAAAAATAAACTTACTATAAATAAAAATAAACTAGTACCTAATTAGTACCTATTTCTTACTAACTAATTAGTACCTAGGAACTACTGCCCTAATTACCATCTAATTCGATGAACCTAGGGGTGGAAAGTGGTAGCGGATATTCCAATTATCCAACTTAAAAGTGAAATAAGTGGTCAAATTTTACTCGTTTTATTATGCATTACAATAGTGTTTATTCATCATCTAAGAAAACATCCGAGCCGCATCTGTATCCGATAACATCCGCATCCGATTCATTTCCACCCATAGATGAACCCTAACTAATTTGATGCAACTAAAATTTGAAGAACCCTAGCTAGGCAGAGGTAGGGGAGTGCCTGCGGCGAGGGAGGGGCAGGCGGCGTCGAGGTCGGGGTCGGGGCTCGGGCGCGCGGCGGAGGGCGGCGTCGAGGTCGAGGTCGGGGCGGCGTCGAGGTCGGGGTTGGGGGCGGCGTCGAATCCGGGATCGGGGGTGGCGTCGAGGGTGTGCGGAGAGTGACGAGAGAGCGCGTGGCGGCCGACGGACGACGGCGGCGGCGACAGCGGAGGAGTTGGATTTGGGGGAAGTGGCTGTGGGGAAGAATGACCGTGCGGTTAGGTCAGAAGTAGCAGTAGCGCATTCCAGGAAGTGCGCTGCTGCTAAGCTAGCTACAGTGTTTTCCTCGATACGCGCTACTGTTATTCCTTTCTCTTTTTCCCCCTTTTTCATTTATTTTTCTTCACATTTTTTTCCTTTCACCTTTTTCTATTTCTTTCATTTTCATTTACTTTTCTATTTGTTTTCCATTTAATTTTATTTCCTTTAGCAGCAGCGCATTTCAAAACGTGCTGCTACAAAGCAAGTAGCGGTAGCGCGGTTCTACGTAGATCGCTACTACTATGTGTAGCCTATCGGCTAAGCCGTGGGAATTTTAGTAGTAGCGCTTTTATCTTCAGCGCCATTGCTACAATTGTATCTCGCATAGTTTACACCAAAGGCCATCGCTACTTAGCACCAACGTGCTTTTTTAACACGCGCTACAGCTAAAGTTCTGTGTATAAGGTTATCCCTAGTAGTGGGACAAACTCAAGTAATATGATATAAACCCCATCTTTTAATCCTCGATGGCAACAATACAATACGTGCCTTGCTGCCCCTGCTGTCACTGGGAAAGGACACAGCAAGATTGAACCCAAAGCTAAGCACTTCTCCCATTGCAAGAAAGATCAATCTAGTAGGCCAAACCAAACTGATAATTCGAAGAGACTTGCAAAGATAACAAATCATACATAAAATAATTCAGAGCAGATTCAAATATTGTTCATAGATAATCTTGATCATAAACCCACAATTCATCGGATCTCGACAAACACACCGCAAAAAGAATTACGTCGAATAGATCTCCAAGAAGATCGAGGAGAACTTTGTATTGAGATCCAAAGAGAGAGAAGAAGCCATCTAGCTAATAACTATGGACCCGAAGGTATGTGGTAAACTACTCACACATCATCGGAGAGGCTATGGTGTTGATGTAGAAGCCCTCTGTGATCGATTCCCCTCCGGCGGAGCGCTGGAAAAGGCCCCAAGATGGGATCTCTTGGGCACAGAAGGTTGCGGCGGTGGAAATAGGGTTTCATGGTGCTCCTGGATGTTTTTGGGGTATATGGATATATATATATAGGAGCAAGAAGTAGGTCGGTGGAGCTGCGAGGAGACCATGAGGGTGGGGGTGTGCCCAGGGGGCAGGCGCGCCTCCCTGCCTCGTGGCCTCCTCACTTCTTTCTTGACGTACACTCCAAGTCCTCTGGATCACGTTTGTTCCAAAAATAACTCTCCCGAAGGTTTCATTCCGTTTGGACTCCGTTTGATATTCCTTTTCTGCGAAACACTGAAATAGACAAAAAGAACAGCAATTTGCGCTGGGCCTTCGATTAATAGGTTAGTTCCAAAAATAATATAAAAGTGCTTAGTAAAGCCCATTAAACATCCAAAACAGATAATATAATAGCATGGAACAATCAAAAATTATAGATACATTGGAGACGTATCAAGCATCCCCAAGCTTAATTCCTGCTCGTCCTCGAGTAGGTAAATGATAAAAACAGAATTTTTGATGTGGAATGCTACCTAGCATATTTCTCTAAGTAATTCTCTTTTATTGTGGCATGAATGTTCAGATCCAAGAGATTCAAAATAAAATTTTAATATTGACATGAAAATAAGAATACTTCAAGCATACTAACAAAGCAATCATGTCTTCTCAAAATAACATGGCCAAAGAAATTTATCCCTACAAAATCATATATTCTGGCTATGCTCTATCTTCATCACACAAAATATTTAAATCATGCAAAACCCCGATGACAAGCCAAGCAATTGTTTCATACTTTTGATGTTCTCAAACTTTTTCAATCTTCGCACAATACATGAGTGTGAGCCATGGACATAGCACTATATGTGGAATAGAATGGTGGTTGTGGAGAAGACAAAAAGGAGAAGATAGTCTCGCATTAACTAGGCGTATTAACGGGCTATGGAGATGCCCATCAATAGATATCAATGTGAGTGGGTAGGGATTTCCATGCAACGGATGCACTAGAGCTATAAGTGTATGAAAGGTCAACAAAAGAAACTAAGTGGGTGTGCATCCAACTCGCTTGCTCAAGAAGACCTAGGGCATTTTGAGGAAGCCCATCATTGGAATATACAAGCCAAGTTCTATAATGTAAAATTCCCACTAATATATGAAAGTGACAACAAAGGAGACTCTCTATCATGAAGATCATGGTGCTACTTTGAAGCACAAGTGTGGCAAAAGGATAGTAACATTGTCCCTTCTCTCTTTTTCTCTCATTTTTTTTGTTTGGGCCTTTTTCTCTCTTTTTTATGGCCTTTTTTTTTCTTTTTTTCGTCCGGAGTCTCATCCCGACTTGTGGGGGAATCATAGTCTCCATCCTCCTTTCTTCACTTGGGACAATGCTCTAATAATGATGATCATCACACTTTTATTTACTTATAACTCAAAAATTACAACTCAATACTTGGAACAAAATATGACTCTATGTGAATGCCTCCGGCGATGTATCGGGATATGCAATGAATCAAGAGTGACATGTATGAAAGAATTATGAACGGTGGCTTTGCCTCAAATATGATGTCAACTACATGATCATGCAAAGCAATATGACAATGATGGAGCGTGTCATAATAAACGGAACGGTGGTAAGTTGCATGGCAATATATCTCGGAATGGCTATGGAAATGCCATAATAGGTAAGTATGGTGGTTGTTTTGAGGAAGGTATATGGTGGGTGTATGATACCGGCGAAACATGTGCGGTATTAGAGAGGCTAGCAATGGTGGAAGGGTGAGAGTGCGTATAATCCATGGACTCAACATTAGTCATAAAGAACTCACATACTTATTGCAAAAATCTATTAGTTATCGAAACAAAGTACTACGCGCATGCTCCTAGGGGATAGATTGGTAGGAAAAGACCATCGCCGTCCCCGACCGCCACTCATAAGGAAGACAATCAATAAATAAATCATGCTCCGACTTCATCACATAACGGTTCACCATACGTGCATGCTACGGGAATCACAAACTTTAGAACAAGTATTTCTCAAATTCACAACTACTCAACTAGCATGACTCTAATAACACCATCTTCATATCTCAAAATAATTATCAAGTATCAAACTTCTCATAGTATTCAATGCACTTTATATGATAGTTTTATTATACCCATCTTGGATGTTCATCATATTAGGACTAATTTTATAGCCAAAGCAAACTACCATGCTGTTCTAAAAGACTCTCAAAATGATATAAGTGAAGCATGAGAGATCAATTATTTATATAAAATAAAACCACCGACGTGCTCTTAAAAGATATAAGTGAAGCACTAGAGCAAAATTATCTAGCTCAAAAGATATAAGTGAAGCACATAGAGTATTCTAATAAATTCCGATTCATGTGTGTCTCTCCCAAAAGGTGTGTACAGCAAGGATTATTGTGGTAAACTAAAAAGAAAAGACTCAAATCGTACAAGACGCTCCAAGCAAAACACATATCATGTGGTGAATAAAAATATAGCCTCAAGTAAAGTTACCGATAGACGAAGACGAAAGAGGGGATACCTTCCGGGGCATCCCCAAGCTTAGGCTTTTGGTTATCCTTGATTTTAACCTTGGGGTGCCTTGGGCATCCCCAAGCTTAGGCCCTTGACACTCCTTGTTCCAAAATCCATCAAATCTAAACCCAAAACTTGAAAACTTCACATCACAAAACTCAACAGAAAATCCTATGAGCTCTGTTAGTATAAGAAAACAAACCACCACTTCAAAGTACTGTAATGAACTCATTATTTATTTATATTGGTGTTAAACCTACTGTATTCCAACTTCTATATGGCTCATACCCTCCGATACTATCCATAGATTCATCAAAATAAGCAAACAACACGCGAAAAACAGAATCTGTCAAAAACAGAAAAGTCTGTAGTAATCAGATTTGTTCGAATACTTCTGTAACTCCAAAAATTCTGAAGAACAAGGAAAACCTGGAAAATTTGTACATTGATCTATTTCAAAAAGAGTTGATATTTTATCACGTACTGTTGAATTTTAACAATTATTTTCGTGAGTGCAAAGTTTCTGTTATTTTTAGCAAGATCAAACAACTATCACCCAAGAAGGTCCTATTGGTTCTACTTGGCACAAACACTAATTAAAACATGAAAACACATCTAAACAGAGGCTAGATGAATTATTTATTACTAAACAGAACCAAAAAGAAAGAAAGAAAAATAAAATTGGACTGCCTCCCAACAAGCGCTATCGTTTAATGCCCCTAGCTAGGCATAAAGGCAAAAATAGATCTAGGTATATTATCATCTTTGGTATGCAATCCATAAGTGGCTCTCATAATAGATTCATAAGTTAATTTAATTTTCTTTCTAGGAAAGTGTTCCATGCCTTTCCTTAACGGAAATTGGAATCTAATATTCCCTTCTTTCATATTAATAATTGCACCAATCGTTCTAAGGAAAGGTCTACCAAGAATAATAGGACATGTAGGATTGCAATCTATATCAAGAACAATGAAATCTACGGGCACATAATTCATATTTGCAACAATAAGAACATCATTAATCCTTCCCATAGGTTTCTTAATGGTGGAATCCGCAAGATGCAAGTTTAAGGAACAATCATCAAATTCAAGGAAACCTAACACACCACACAAAGTTTTTGGAATCATGGAAACACTAGCACCCAAATCACACAAATCATAGCATTCATGATCTTTAATCTTAATTTTAATAGTAGGTTCCCACTCATCATAAAATTTTCTAGGGATAGAAACTTCTAATTCAAGCTTTTCTTCATAAGATTGCATTAAAGCATCAACGATATGTTTAGTAAAAGCTTTACTTTGATTATAAGCATGAGGAGAATTTAGCACGGATTGCAACAAGAAAATACAATCTATTAAAAAACAATTATAATAATTAAATTCCTTGAAATCCAAAATAGTGGGTTCATTTATGTAAAGTTTTGACCTCTTCAATTCCACTTTTACCAATTTTTGCATCAAGATCTAAAAACTATCATTGGGACGCCTTTTAACTAAAGTTGACTCATCTTCAGTCCCATCATTATCAAGATTCATATTGCAAAAAAAAGATTTAATAGGAGACACATCAATCACTTTTATATCTTCATCCCTATTATCATGAAAACTAGAAGAACATGCTTTTACAAAGCAATCTTTCTTAGCACGAATCCTAGCGGTTCTTTATTTGCACTCATCAATGAAAATTATCATGGCTTTGAGAGACTCATCGATATCATGCTTAGGTGGAATAGATCTAAGTTTCAAAGAACCCACCTCAAGAGAAATTCTATTCACGTTCCTAGCCAACTCATCAATCTTAGGCAATTTTTCTTCAAGCAAAGCATTGAAATTCTTTTATGAAATCATAAGTTCTTTAACACTAGTCTCAAAATCAGAGGGCATCTTATTAAAATTTCGAGAAGAGTTGTTGTAGGAATTACCATAATTATTAGAAGAATTACTAGGAAACGGCCTAGGATTAAAGTTTCCTCTATACGCGTTGTTACCAAAATTGTTCCTACCAACAAAATTAACATCATAGATTCATTATTATTCTCAATCAAAGTGGACAAAGGCATAACATTAGGATCAATAGGAGCACTCTTATTAGCAAACAATTTCATAAGTTCATCCATCTTTCTACTCAAAACATTAATCTCTTCTATCGCATGAACCTTTTTACTAGTAGATCTTTCGGTATGCCATTGAGAATAATTAACCACAATATTATCTAGGACTTTAGTAGCTTCTCCTAAAGTGATTTCCATAGAAGTGCCTCCCGCGGCCGAATCTAAAAGATTTCAAGAAGCAAAATTCAATCCAGCATATTTTTTTTGTATAATCATCCATAAATTCAAACCATGTGTAGGGCAATTATGCATCATTAATTTCATCCTCTCCCAAGCTTGCACAACATGTTCATGATCAAGTTGCTTAAAATTCATAATATCGTTTCTAAGAGAGATGATCTTAGCGGGAGGAAAATTCTTAGAGATAAAAGCATCTTTGCACTTATTCCATGAGTCAATACTATTTTTAGGCAAAGACGAAAACCAAGTTTTAGCACGATCTCTAAGCGAAAAAGAAAATAGCTTCAATTTAACAATATCGTTATCCACATCTTTCTTCTTTTGCATATCACACAAATCAACAAAGTTGTTTAGATGGGTAGCGGCATCTTCACTAGGAAGGCCAAAGAATTGATCTTTCATGACAAGATTCAGCAAAGCAGCATCAATTTCACAAGATTCAGCATCGGTAAGAGGAGCAATTGGAGTTCTAAGAAAATCATTATTGTTGGTATCGGAAAAGTCACACAATTTAGTATAGTCTTGAGCCCCGTATTCGAACCTCAAGCACCAAGTTCCACTACCGTTGTCATGCATCCGACAAGACCAAGTGTATGACTACGCCCGGCGATGCGGCAAGTCCCTCCATGATGACCCGAACATCTACAGAAAAACGTGTACCACTACCGTTGAGGACCGATAGTACCACTACTTCCACTACCGTCGCGAGAACGACTACTTCCACTACCGTCGAACCCGATCCGCTCCGAAAAGGCACGCTTTAAAGGTATAACCCCGAGACGACGTCCGTGGACCGAATGCATGTGTTGTATGAGATGCACCTTATGTTTGGACCGTGTCCGAATTATTCCTTGCACGTTCGCCGTAAGCCATGCCACCAACATGTGGGACACCCGGTATCCGGGATCACTCCCCGTCACTCTTGCACGTTTCGTGCGCCGAAACTTGTTCCTTTGCACCAGCATCTCAATCGAGTTGCCGGAACTGGGATGTTGCCGTGGCACCATTTCTGTTTCACCGCCGTGACACCCTTTTCCTTCCGCCATGGCGACAAATGCCTTGTATCATGCTCATGACATTTCCATAAAATTGCTTAAAACTTGCATATGTCATCCGCATCATGATAATAACATCTAAAACATTTAAAATTGTTGTTTGCTTTAATAGATAGTTTTCAAAATTGTTATTTGTTATTTCCTGCCTCATTTAAATTTGCCTAAATAGATAGTTTTATTATGCTTCACCTCTTGCCATGCTTAACCACAGTTAATTTTGTTGGGTACACAAACGGGAGAGAACTAAATAATAGTTGTGGTGTTTTGTCAATATGCAACTCGTTGCATATTGAGCTCCACTTAATTTGTAGTATTGTTTGTTGCATTTTGCCATGCCATGCCTCATGTAAACCGGACATGCATCATACTTGATTGTGCATCATGCCATGTTTATGATTGTGTGTTTACTATGTTGTTTGCTTCTTTCCGGTTTGCTTCTCTCGTTAGCTTTGGTTTCGTTCCGGAGTTGTGAGGGTCCGTTCGACTACGTCCATTTGTCTCCTTCATGGACTTGATCTTCTTCCTAGCGGGATTTTAAGCAAGATGATCATACCCTCGAAATCACTTCTATCTTTGCTTGCTAGTTGTTCACTCTATTGCTATGCCGCGCTACCAACCACTTGCTATATCATGCCTCTCATATTGCCATGTCAAGCCTCTAACCCACCTTTCCTAGCAAACCGTTGTTTGGCTATGTTACCGCTTTTGCTCAGCCCCTCTTATAGCGTTGCTAGTTGCAGGTGGAGATGAAGTTAGTTCCATGTTGGAACATGGATATTTTGGGATATCACAATATCTCTTATTTAATTAATGCATCTATATACTCGGTAAAGGGTGGAAGGCTCGCCCTTATGCCTGGTGTTTTGTTCCACTCTTGCTGCCCTAGTTTCCGTCATACCATATATTCCTTGATTTTGCGTTCCTTACGTGGTTGTGTGTTATGGGAACCCCTTGACAGTTCGCTTTGAATAAAACTCCTCCAGCAAGGCCCAACCTTGGTTTTAACTTTTTCCACCTAAGCCTTTTTCCCTTGGGTTTTGCAGACTCAAGGGTCATCTTTATTTTACCCCCCGGGTCAGTGCTCCTCTGAGTGTTGGTCCAAACTAGAGCACCGTGCGGGACCGTCCCCTGGCAACTCGGGTTACGTTGGTACCTGTACGCTTAGCTTATCCGATGTGTCCTGAGAACGAGATATGTGCAGCTCCTATCAGGATTTATCGGCACAGTGGGCGGTCTTGCTGGTCTTGTTTTACCATTGTCGAAACGTCTTGTAACCGGGATTCCGAGCCTGATCGGGTCTTCCCGGGAGAAGGAATATCCTTCGTTGACCGTGAGAGCTTGTGATGGGCTAAGTTCGGACACCCCTGCAGGGTATAAACTTTCGGGAGATGTGCCCGCGGTTATGTGGCAGTTGGGAATTTGTTAATGTCCGGTTGTAGAGAACTTGACACTTGACATAATTAAAATGCATCAACCGCGTGTGTAGCCGTGATGGTCTCTTTTCGGTGAAGTCCGGGAAGTGAACATTGTTCTTGTGTTATGGTTGTGCGTAAGTAGTTTCAGGATCACTTCTTGATCACTTCTAGTGTCACGACCGTTGCGTTGCTTCTCTTCTCACTCTTATTTGCGTATGCTAGCCACCATATATGCTTAGCGCTTGATGCAGCTCCATCTCACTACCTTCTCCTACCCATAAGCTTAAATAGTCTTGATCTCGCGGGTGTGAGATTGCTGAGTCCTCATGACTCACAGATTCTACCAAAACAGTTGCAGGTGCCGTTGATACCAGTGCAGGTGACGCAACCGAGCTTAAGTGGGAGTTTGACGAGGACCTTGGTCATTACTATGTTTCATTTCCTGATGATCAGTAGTGGAGCATAGTTGGGAAGATCGGGGATCTAGCATTTGGGGTTATCTTCTTTTCATTTGGATTTGACCGTAGTCGGTCTATGTGTGTATTTTGAATGATGTATGATTTATTTAAGTATTGTGTGAAGTGGCGATTGTAAGCCAACCCTCTTTATCCCATTCTTGTTCATTACATGGGATTGTGTGAAGATGACCCTTCTTGCGACAAAACCTACAATGCGGTTATGCCTCTAAGTCGTGCCTCGACACATGAGAGATATAGCCGCATCGTGGGCGTTATAAGTTGGTAATCAGAGCCATCCCCGACTTAGGAGCCCCCTGCTTGATCGAATCGCTAGCGTTGTTGAGTCTAGAACAAAAAGAATGTTTTGAGTCTTAGGATTATATATATCGGAGAGTAGGATTCTTTTTACTCCTCAGTCCCTTCGTCGCTCTGGTGAGACCTCCTAACGTAGATGTTTTGACTTTCCTCTCCTCAAATTTCACTATTTTTTTAGGATCACGCGGGTATGTTGGAACCGTTTCGATGGTTTTGTGACGAGAACATTGTTCTTGGTGCCTCCTGACATTTAGGGGTTGTGGCAGGGTCCCGGGGAGTTGAGCTCTGAGGTGTTGTCATCACAATTTTGTCGTTGCAGTTCTGGAATACCTGAGTTTCGCCGACATCGAAAATCTCTTTTTTGCAGTTGTTGGTGAGATCACCTCGACGCCACCCAGTACTGGGGCGGGAGTTCGGGAGTATTGTCGTAACTCATATAACGGATGCTTTTCGAAGGTTGAGGTACACGATTTCCGAAGTTTTCTTGGTTATGTGTTGACGGATGGATACAGCTGGATCTAGGGATTGTTAGTTTGGGTGAGATATATTGCGTCCCCTGTATCCCCAACACCTGATTGCATAACCAGAAAGTTTCGGGAGTTTATAAGTGGGAATTCAAGTATCTCGTAGGATATCTTTCCAACAGACACATGATACGATATGGATCTATCATATGTTTGTTTCCGGCTTATTCTGCAAGCCAAATCCTTTGTTTTTGTTTTGAGTTGTGGTATTTGAGTTGCTTCAATGTCAAGTGTTGATTCCATACCTCATTCTAAGTGATGTTCTCATATTTCTATGGGAATACTAATCCTTTTTTATCGTCGGGATTGTCTTGTCAACCTTTTCAACCGGTGTTTTCATCTTCAAGTTATTCCATCCACTTCATCCTTGTAAGATCAACTCTCATGTTCTCAACGTTGTCGTTTTCCCATCCCCATTTATTTTTCTTTCCCGCCCTCCGGCCATTTTGTTCACGGAGTCTGAAGTCGCTAATCGAGTATCCTTCTATTCATGCCGAATGGTCATGCCAATTCTTTTTTCAACCGGCGTGCTTCTCTTCAAGTGGATCCGATCATTTTCAACGTTCGCAAGATCAATTCTAAGTCTTTTCTCAACAGTGTTCGTTTCATCCGACCCAAGTTGCCTTTGTTTTCCCACCCTCCCACCCTTTTCTTCAAGGACTCATATTTCTTAACCAAGTATCCATTTTCTTGAGTGAAGTTTCTTCATTCTTTTCCTTTAATGTTTTTATCTGGTGATTTCTCATGAAGACGCTAAGGAAGCTTCAACTTTACCATTGTTCCATTCTAATTTTCTTCTCCGATGGATTCAATTCAAGCTTTCGGTGTTGATCATATTCCTTTTCTCATTTCAAGTGCTTTCTTATGCCGGTGTATCTCTTAATCATTCACCTCTTGCTTTCCATTTGTTCCAGAGTGTTGAAGATATCTTGAAAGATTCGTTTTCATTCTCAATCCGTTCAAGGTATTTTGAGGTTGTTATCTCAGTCAAGCCATTTAATTCAACCGGTGTAATCTCTCTTTTCAAGCAATTTTTTTTCAACGGTGTTTCTTTTGAGTGGGCCCTAACCCACAGATATTTTCCAGGATCTTACCTGACTCTTCTAATTTTCCCGGAGCTATTCCCAAATTCTTTTTGAAGTTTGACGGAAGAATGAATTATCATCAGTCATATTCCTTCTCCAAGATCGCTTTCAAATTCTTTTCATCATTGGTTCAACTTTTCTAATTTTTCATTAAGGAGTGCCTCAACAATTCATGGTGGTGTTTCTCATCGTCATTCTTGGATTTTGAAGACCGAAGAAGAGTTTCCCTTAAATCTTGTCCATTCTCTTGAAGATTCATGGTTCTAGCTTGATGCCATCCTCTCATAATTGTTTTCGATTGTGAGAATTCTTTTCACCCATCCGGAGCAATTCAGAAGTCTTTTCAGTTTGATTCTTTGGAGCCCATCATCTCAGAATTATTCATTCCAGCTTTCAGCTCTCGTTCTCCAAATCTTATCGGTGCACCATTCAAGTATTATCTAATCAGCTCGGGATCTCTGCGTTCACTTGTATCTAAATTCTCTCAAGTATCTTTGTTCATTTTTCTAATTCTTCCCGGTGTTTCTTTATCTTTTCTTCGTTCATTTTCAATTCTTACGGTGGTTCGTTCAAGAGTTCTCTTCCTTCGTTATCATATAGATTCATTCGTTCTTTCCAATCCTACCAGCGGATCATTGAAGACCTTGCCAAGTTTGCTCCATATCTATCTTAATCCTTTCTACGAGAATTAGTAGTATGCCAAATCCATTGCATGTCATCAATTTAATTGGTGAAGGATGAGCATAATGTAATTCTTATTCTTGTTTCATCGAGTAAATTCAATTCCTTATTCCGGAGGTTCATCAAAATTCTTGATTTCATTTGTTCATCTTTCTTTTCGGAGTTCCAAGTTTTCTCGGTTATATCATTTCAAAGCTTCATCTTATCACTGCAAGGCTTCACCTTGTGTTTTCAACTTCTCTTTCTTTCTATCATCCTTCTTTTTACCGGAGTTCTTCATGGAGTTTCTTCATGGTGGTTCATCAAGGATTTAATTCATTCTCGAAGTATTCTCAAGATTCTTGTTGGAAGAGCTCAAATATTCTTCTTCCTACATTCCAAAGTGCAATTTGTTCTACCTTATCATTTGAGGTGGTGTTATGTCATTCTTGACAATTTGAGTTTGCGTTTCATGATTCACATGTTGTCAAGAATGAGATATTTTAAATCCACCAATCTCTTCGTTGGATTTATCTTGTGTCATGTTTCACCTAAAGCCTTCCCTAAGGAATGTTGCTATTATGGTGCTTATCAATGATCCAAGTTTTCTCCTATCCTCTTGGTGAAAGAAGCTTTTCATCGCCTTTGGTGCTCTCACTCAAATCAATGGCTTCCTTTAGTGGCCGCTTTGTCACCTCATAATGTTGAGATGTTTCCATAAGTCCACTACAAGCTTATTCTTTTCGTTGTTGGTTTTCCAACAACTCCGCTCAATCCTTCTTTTTAAGGAGGCTCTTTCAAATTCAATTGTGATAGAAGTTGTTGTTCTCTTCTCTGTTCTCTTGATTCCACTCTTTCATTTGTCCCAAAGGCATTGTGATTTTTTCTTCGACCCATAATACCATTTTTGAGATAATTTTCTTTTACTTGCTTATCTATTTAACCGGAGTGTCGTGTTTTCATTCGAGCTCTCTCATCTTATCAAGTTTTGCCTCCTTCCTCAACCAGAGTGCGGTCTGAAATCTTTCTTACCCCTTGTGCAGTTCCGGAGGCAGTGTGTTGTTGATTTCATCAAGTATCATCCCATCTTCTCAAGTTCATGTTAATTCCTTCCATTTTCAGTCAGAGTGCTGTCCAAATTATATCATTCTTAATCCTACTCTATCTTGTTTTAACCGGAGTGGATTTAAAATCTATCTTGTCCCCTAAGCTCTTGGTTCTCATCATGTTCTTTGTTCTTCTTTGCTAGCGCAGTGTTTGCAATCTCGTTCACCTCCATTGTATTCTTTCTTTAGATTTGTTCAACCTCTCAAGGTTTGTGGGTTTCACTCGTTTGTCAAAGAAGCAACTTTGTTTTACCTCTTCCTCTTCCGCTTTCTCTCGGCGCCATCCTTAGATCTCGGGATGAGATCTCTTGTAAGTGGAGGAGTGTTGTGACGCCCCGAGACCGACGCTTCAGAAGACTTCCATATTTTCGTGATCACCGTGTGTTTCTTTTGTGCTTGCTCTATTTATTTTTGAATTGCATCATGTCATCATGCCAGCATGTCATTTAATTTTTAAAACCTCAACTAAATAAATTGCATACATCTTTTGATCTATTTAAATCGAGGGAATTCACATGGTGATTTCTCTTCATAACATATCCTCCTAATATTTAGGGAGCTATATTAAAAATATTCCATTATCTTTAGAATCACCATAACACACCTGCAGTTTAAGTTCCATGCATTTTCTATCTCAATTCCTTGCCTCAAACTTTGCCAACAATTCTTATCTCTTTTATTGAGGCTCCTCCTAAAGTCTCAATATTTTGGGGCACTCCTAAAACCTCGTCCTAGTTCAAACCATTTGAATTAAATTCAAATGAGTTTGAATTAAACTCTTCCATATCGCGTGAAACTTCTTTTCTTGGGCTAAGTATAATTCTTAGACTCAGAGGAGAAGTTTCAGCATTTTCCAAAACCCCTAGCTATTTCTTTCCTTCCCTTTTCCTTCTGCTCATTTTTTTCAGAGGTGGGAAATAGCGAGAAGGTTGGCCTTTTGCTCAAGTCGCAACCAGCCCATCTAACCTCCTAGGCCCAGCCTCCAAGGCCCATCCCCAGCCCAGCCGCTGCCCTCTTAACCCTAGCCCCGACCCCCTCCTCTCGATCTCTCCCTCTCGTCCTCCCACACTGCAGCCACTCACACACCCGCATAGCGCCCGATTCCCTCGCTCCCGCATCCGCGCACCTCCAGTGCTAGACCCACTCTCCGCCCTCGCCGGAGAAGGGAAACAGGCCGGAGCCCCGTCGGCCTCCTCACCGCCGTCGCGCCCCCTTCCATCAGCAGCCGCGCCCTCGTCCCGTCCCCTCTGCCTCCTCCTCGTCGCCTGCATCCGCCGCCAGCCACCATAGAACCAGGCCGCTGCCGCGCCATCTCGCCTCCTCCTCACCTCACCATGCGCCGGCACCGGTGACCTCCGCCTCCAGCCGTGCCGGCGAGCAAGCCGCTGCCGGCCTCCTGTCTTGTTTCTTTTGGACTAGCAAGAACGCCGCCAAGAACCGTACGCGGACACATCGTCTCCAGGATTTTTCGCCAAGTATGTCTACATGCGGACTCGCCAAGTACTCGACCCGGATGCGCCAAGTTTGACTATGGACGGCTGCACGTCCGACCCCGTATTTGAACCTCAAGCGCCAAGTTCCACTACCGATGTCATGCATCCGACAAGACCAAGTGTATGACTACGCCCGGCGATGCGGCAAGTCCCTCCATGATGACCCGAACATCTACAGAAAAACGTGTACCACTACCGTCGAGGACCGATAGTACCACTACTTCCACTACCGTCGCGAGAACGACTACTTCCACTACCGTCGAACCCGATCCGCTCCGAAAAGGCACGCTTCAAAGGTATAACCCCGAGACGACGTCCGTGGACCGAATGCATGTGTTGTATGAGATGCACCCTATGTTTGGACCGTGTCCGAATTGTTCCTTGCACGTTCGCCGTAAGCCATGCCACCGACATATGGGACACCCGGTGTCGTGGAATTAACACGTCAGATGTCCTAACGGAAGGACTTTGTCGTGAGGCCATGCATCTATGTGATAGCTTGAGAGGGGTTGAGCGGAATCGAGAGACGCAACACGCAAGACAAGGGTTTAGACAGCTTCGGGCCCCGGGAAACATCATCCGGTAAAAACCCTACATGCTGTTTGAGGCTAGATCTCATTATCATCACGAGGGAGTCGCCAGAACCGGCTCTCCTCTAATTGTGTCTAGCCCTAAGATTGTTTCTTCTTGCTTGTAGCTTGTCCCTCTTTAGGGAGCCCTGCCCCTCCTTATATAAGTTGAAGGGGCGGGTTACATGTGGACTCCTATTAGGATTAGGACAAATCTATCTCTAATACAAACCGGATACAAGTCCGGGTCTTGACTCCTTGTAAGGGAAATATCCTTCTTGCCTTTCCTCTTAAACCGGCCCACCATTAACATAAACCGGCCTTCTGGGCCTTGGGCCTTGTCATCTGTTTGACCCGCCCGTCGGGTCACCAGTGAGTCAAAATAACCAGGCGGGTTGCTTGTAAACCGCCATGTCAGTAACTCGCCAAGTGTCAGCGGGGTCTTCAGATAAACCGCCAAGTCCGGCCGGGTTACACTTCCGGCCGGTTTATGCTGCGGGGTAGCGGGGTCTTCAGATAAACCGCCAAGTCCGGCCGGGTTACACTTCCGGCCGGTTTATGCTGCGGGGTATATCCCCGACACCCGGTATCCGGGATCACTCCCCGTCACTCTTGCACGTTTCGCGCACCGACACTTGTTCCTTTGCACCAGCATCTCAATCGAGTTGCCGGAACCGGGATGTTGCCGTGGCACCATTTCTGTTTCACCGCCGTGGCACCCTTTTCCTTCCGCCATGGCGACAAATGCCTTGTATCATGCTCATGTCAACATTTCCATAAAATTGCTTAAAACTTGCGTATGTCATCTGCATCATGATAATAACATTTAAAACGTTTAAAATTGTTGTTTGCTTTAATAGATAGTTTTCGAAATTGTTATTTGTTATTTCCTGCCTCATTTAAATTTGCCTAAATAGATAGTTTTATTATGCTTCACCTCTTGCCATGCTTAACCACAGTTAATTTTGTTGGGTACATAAACGGGAGAGAACTAAATAATTGATGTGGTGTTTTGTCAATATGCAACTCGTTGCATATAGAGCTCCACTTAATTTGTAGTATTGTTTTTTGCATTTTGCCATGCCATGCCTCATTTAAACCGGACATGCATCATACTTGATTGCGGATCATGCCATGTTTATGATTGTGTGTTTACTATGTTGTTTGCTTCTTTCCGGTTTGCTTCTCTCGTTAGCTTCGGTTTTCGTTTTGGAGTTGTGAGGGTCCGTTCGACTACGTCCGTTTATCTCCTTCATGGACTTGATCTTCTTCCTAGCGGGATTTGAAGCAAGATGATCATACCCTCGAAATCACTTCTATCTTTGCTTGCTAGTTGTTCGCTCTATTGCTATGTCACGCTACCAACCACTTGCTATATCATGCCTCCCATATTGCCATGTCAAGCCTCTAACCCACCTTTCCTAGCAAACCATTGTTTGGCTATGTTACCGCTTTTGCTCAGCCCCTCTTATAGCGTTGCTAGTTGCAGGTGGAGATGAAGTTAGTTCCATGTTGGAACATGGATATTTTGGGATATCACAATATCTCTTATTTAATTAATGCATCTATATACTCGGTAAAGGGTGGAAGGCTCGGCCTTATGCCTGGTGTTTTGTTCCACTCTTGCCTCCCTAGTTTCTGTCATACAGGTGTTATATTCCTTGATTTTGCGTTCCTTACGCGGTTGCGTGTTATGGGAACCCCTTGACAGTTCACTTTGAATAAAACTCCTCCAGCAAGGCCCAACCTTGGTTTTAACTTTTGCCACCTAAGCTTTTTTCCCTTGGGTTCTGCAGACTCAAGGGTCATCTTTATTTTACCCCCCGGGCCAGTGCTCCTCTGAGTGTTGGTCCAAACTAGAGCACCGTGCGGGACCGTCCCTTGGCAACTTGGGTTACGTTGGTACCTATACGCTTAGCTTATCCGATGTGCCCTGAGAACGAGATATGTGCAGCTCCTATCAGGATTTGTCGGCACAGCGGGCGGTCTTGCTAGTCTTGTTTTACCATTGTCGAAACGTCTTGTAACCGGGATTCCGAGCCTGATCGGGTCTTCCCGGGAGAAGGAATATCCTTCGTTGACCGTGAGAGCTTGTGATGGGCTAAGTTGGGACACCCCTGCAGGGTATAAACTTTTGAGAGCCGTGCCCGCGGTTATGTGGCAATTAGGAATTTGTTAAAGTCCGGTTGTAGAGAACTTGACACTTGACTTAATTAAAATGCATCAACCGCGTGTGTAACCGTGATGGTCTCTTTTCGGTGAAGTCCGGAAAGTGAACACGGTTCTTGTGTTATGGTTGTGCGTAAGTAGTTTCAGGATCACTTCTTGATCACTTCTAGTTTCACGACCGTTGCGTTGCTTCTCTTCTCGCTCTTATTTGCGTATGCTAGCCACCATATATGCTTAGTGCTTGCTGCAGCTCCACCTCACTACCTTCTCCTACCCATAAGCTTAAATAGTCTTGATCTCGCGGGTGTGAGATTGTTGAGTCCTCGTGACTCACAGATTCTAACAAAACAGTTGCAGGTGTCGTTGATACCAGTGCAGGTGATGCAACCGAGCTTAAGTGGGAGTTTGACGCGGACCTTGGTCGTTACTATGTTCCGTTTCCTGATGATCAGTAGTGGAGCCTAGTTGGGACGATCGGGGATCTAGCATTTGGGGTTATCTTCTTTTGATTTAGCTTTGACCGTAGTCGGTCTATGTGTGTATTTTGAATGATGTATGATTTATTTAATTATTGTGTGATGTGGCGATTGTAAGCCAACCCTCTTTGTCCCATTCTTGTTCATTACATGGGATTGTGTGAAGATGACCCTTCTTGCGACAAAACCTACAATGCGGTTATGCCTCTAAGTCGTGCCTCGACATGTGAGAGATATAGCCGCATCGTGGGCGTTACAAGTTGTGATCGGTACTTGGTATGTCTTGACTTGACATCACTTGGTGTAGATCTCCGCGGCAACGGCGCTAGAAGTCCTTCTTGCTACCTCTTGAGCACTGCATTGGTTTTCCCTTGAAGAGGAAAGGGTGATGCAGCAAAGTAGTGTAAGTATTTCCCTCAGTTTTTGAGAACCAAGGTATCAATCCAGTAGGAGACTACATGCAAGTTGCCTCGTACCTACACAAACAAATAAGAACCTTGCAACCAACGTGATAAAGGGGTTGTCAATCCTTCACGACCACTTGCAAAAGTGAGATCTGATAGAGATAATAAGATAAATATTTTTGGTATTTTTATGATATAGATTGAAAAGTAAAGATTGCAAAATAAAATAGATTGGAAACTTATATGATGGAAAATAGACCCGGGGGCCATAGGTTTCACTAGTGGCTTGTCTCAAGATAGCATAAGTATTACGGTGGGTGAACAAATTACTGTCGACCAATTAATAGAGAAGTGCATAATTATGAGAATATCTAGGCATGATCATGTATATAGGCATCATGTCCGCGACAAGTAGACCGAAACGATTCTACATCTACTACTATTACTCCACACATCTTCCGCTGTCCAACATGCATCTAGACTATTAAGTTCATAAGAACAGAGTAACGCATTAGGCAAGATGACATGATGTATAGGGATAAACTCAAGTAATATGATATAAACCCCATCTTTTTATCCTCGATGGAAACAATACAATGCGTGTTTTGTCGCCCTCACATCCTTTGGGAAAGGACACCGCAAGATTGAACCCAAAGCTAAGCACTTCTCCCATTGCAAGAAAGATCAATCTAGTAGGCCAAACCAAACTGATAATTCAAGAGACTTGCAAAGATAACAAATCATACATAAAATAATTCGCATTTAGATTCAGGTATTGTTCATAGATAATCTTGATCATAAACCCACAATTCATCGGATCTCGACAAACACACCGCAAAAAGAATTACATCGAATAGATCTCCAAGAAGATTGAGGAGAACTTTGTATTGAGATCCAAAGAGAGAAGAAGTCATCTATCTAATAACTATGGACCCGAAGGTCTGTGGTAAACTACTCACACATCATCGGAGAGGCTATGGTGTTGATGTAGAAGCCCTCCGTGATTGATTCCCCCTCCGGCGAAGCGTCGGAAAAGGCCCCAAGATGGGATCTCACGGGTACAGAAGGTTGCGGCGGTGGAAATAGGGTTTCATGGTGCTCCTCGATGTTTTTTGGGTATATGCATATATATAGGAGGAAGAAGTAGGTCGGTGGAGCTGCGAGGGGCCCACGAGGGTGGGGGCGCGCCCAGGGGGCAGGCGCGCCTCCTGCCTCGTGGCATTCTCGCTTCTTTCTTGACGTCCACTCCAAGTCCTCCGGATCACATTTTTTCCAAAAATAACCCTCCCGAAGGTTTCATTACGTTTGGACTCCGTTTGATATTCTTTTTCTGTGAAACACTAAAATAGGCAAAAAAACAGCAATTTGCACCGGGCCTTCGGTTAGTAGGTTAGTCCCAAGAATAATATAAAAGTGCTTAGTAAAGCCCATTAAACATCCAAAGCAGATAATATAATAGCATGGAACAATAAAAAATTATAGATACATTGGAGACGTATCAGACACAAGAGACTCTTTGTTATTTGGTTGCAGGGTTGCTTGAGAGAGCCCATATTCATCCTACGCCTCCCACAGATTGATAAACCTTAGGTCATCCACTTGAGGGAAATTTGCTACTCTCCTACAAACTTCTGCACTTGGAGGCCCAACAACGTCTACAAGAAGAAGGTTGTGTAGTAGACATCAGATGTTCCGCGATGTCTCATGCTTCACCAACCGGTGCTCTACATGCCGCAAAGCTAAGTCACAATCTCAATCCCATGGTTTACATATGCCTCTTCCTATTCCACATCAACCATGGGAAGATATTTGCATGGATTTTGTGCTTGGATTCCCTAGGACTCAAAATGGCAAGGATTCTGTATTTCTTGTTGTGGACCGATTCTCTAAAATGGCTCATTTTATCCCATGCAATAAGATAGAGGATGCTTCACATGTTGCAAATATTTTTTGTAGGGAAATCTTGAGGTTACACGGAGTGCCAAAGACAATTGTGTCGGACCGAGACGTCAAGTTCTTAAGCTAATTTTGGAAGACGTTATGCGCCAAGCTCGGAATCAAGCTACTCTTCTCCACGGCATATCACCCTCAAACCAATGGCCAAACGGAAGTCACCAACCGGACGCTCGCTACTCTCCTACGCGTGTTGATCAAGAAGAACATCAAGGAGTGGGAGGACTGCTTACCCATCGTCGAGTACGCCTACAACCGCCGCAACTCACTCTACTACCGGCAGGTCCCCCTTCGAGGTTGTCTACGACTTCGACTCTTTGTCGCGTTGGACATCCTTCCTCTGCCGCTACAAGAACGAGCAAACATGGACGCTAGCGCAAGAGCCACCTACCTCAAGAAGATGCATGAAGAAACAAGGTCCAAGATCGAGCGTCAAGTACACTGCCTCGCCTCCAAGCTCAACATCAACAAGTCACCCATGGCGTTCCAACTGGGCAATCTTGTATGGTTACATCTCCGCAAGGACCGCTTCCCCAAGGAGCGCAAGTCCAAGCTACTTCCGAGAGTCGATGGACCATTCAAGGTGCTCGCATGCTACAACGACAATGCCTACAAGATCGACATTCCACGTGACAAGTACAACGTAAGCGACATCTTCAACATCAAAGACTTGGCCAAGTTCCATGGTGATGAAGATCACGATCCATGGACGGATCTCTCCCAAGGGGGGGAGATGATGCGGAGCACCACTCGACCATCCCCATGGACACACCATCACCACCGCAAGCATGAAGAGGACCAATGATGAGAGCCCGCGCACGTGCCATCAAAACCAAGGTTAACTCCTTCCTCTTCGAGCCCCAATCGAATTCACACGAGAGTTGGGTCCTACCTCAAACAAAAGTGTTATGCATGCTCAGGTATCAAGAACAAGACCGTGAAGAGGCAAGGACAAAGGTACAAGCAGCTATGGAGGAGGGGAAGGAAGAAAGGGGCTAGAAGGACGAAGAAGGAGAGGCCCTGGACACTCCGGGTGCCCGACCACTTTGGCCTCGGGTGCCTGGCCTCAACCTGGGCGTCACCCTGGGCATTTTTTCCCGAACCCGAAGCCCAAACCCGAAAAACCCAAAGCCCGAACCCGTATAACCCAAACCCAAAACCCGAATGCATTTCTCGGGTGGCTGGTATGAAAACCCGAAATTATTTTGGGAAATTCAGGTTTTTTGTCCCGGTACCCGAACATGCCAAAGCCCGAATAGCAAAAGACAGATCCCACTCCCTAGCCAATTTACCTTGGCCCAGCTTCGGCCTTCCTAGTTCCACATGCCACAGCGAAGCCAACTCCTCCCTAGTCGGCCAGTCCCCACGTTCCCCACTCATCCTTCCCCAGTTCCCCCTTCCCCGAGCCCGATGGCACTATTCCTACCCTAGCCGCCACAAGCCACACTGCCCTGCCGGCTGCCCGCCTGCTCCTCACCGGTCGCCACTGCAAGCCCACTGGTCTCAATCGCCGCTCGGCCGTCCCGTCGCCCCCCGTCCCACCATCTGCTCTCCCACCGTCCCGCCGATCGTCGTCCCGCCGACCGCCGTCCCGCCGTACGCCGTCCCACCGTCCACCATCCCGTTTCCCCGTCCGCCATCCCGTTGCCCCGGACTCCTGGTCGCTGGCCCACATCCCCATCCCTGGTGTTGCATCGTTGGCACGAAGGATCTTGGTCGCTGGCCATCGAAGCAGCGAAGGATCTTGCAAGTTGCAAGGTATATGTCGTTCTTGTACATATGTTCCTAATCCTCTGAAGTCTGAACTTGAAGCAGTGAAGGATGTTGGTCTTCTATTGTTTTTGACTTGTTGTTAAAAGCTTACTTTGCAGTCTGCACAATTGTTGTTATGCACGAATGTTGTTGTTGTTGTTGGCTTGTTAAAACGATCCTGATGTTGCACGATTGTTGTTGTATGAAGTTAAGAAAACCTGTTCAGATTTAAATGTGACTGAAACCTTGAAATATTTACATCTTCTTGTATGTTAGTGCAATTTTTTGGAGTTCACAATATGTGACTGTGTGTTTACAATTATACCAAAGTGAGTGATGTTGCTGCTTTTTTTTCTTATAGATGACTCAACTTGATGATGATCAACACATAGAGATGGAGGAAGTGGGAACTAGTCATATGGACACTCGTAGCACAATTGTATCTGCTGAATGTTCTGGTTCACAACCATCTTCTAAGGAGCAAGTTTGTGGTTCAAAACCAACTTCTCAAGAGAAATCCGCCACTGGGGTCGTTGATTTGGAGAATGAGAAGGATAGTAACAAAGTTCAGGGAAGGAGGGAGATGGCACCACGATCAAAGATGTGGGACCATTTCGACAAGATTAAGGATAAGAATAATGTGGTGAAGGTTGGTAAATGCAAATATTGCAAACATGAATTGAAGGCCGACACAAAGGATCATGGTACTTCATCCTTGATCAGACACTTTGATGTGTGCAAGTGCAACCCTCACAAGCTGGCCAAAGATCCGAAGCAGTCCACTTTGCAAGTAACTCAAGGAGAATGTGTTGGGACCTGGAGGTTTGATCCTGATGATCTCAAGGAAGCTTTTGCTTAAATGGTCATTCAAGATGAGTTGCTCTTTTGTTTTGGTGAGAAGCCGGGCTTTAGGAAATTTATGCCCAAAGCTTGTGTAACACCCCGGATGTAACTTTCCATATTTGTAACTCCAACTCTTGCCATTTTCGGCATTGTGCTATGATATTCCCTCTGTGGTTGGGTTTTTGTCTTTCATTTTTGCTTTTTGTCCATGTCATGCATTTCATATCATGTCATCATGTGCATCGCATTCGCATACGTGTTCGTCTCATGATTCCGAGCATTTTCCCCATTGTCTGCTTTTGCAATCCCAAGACTCCTATGTCCCCAAGATCCCTTTTACATTTTTCCGTGAGCGGGTACTAAACTTTCTCGGAATGGACCAAGGTTTGTCAAGTGGCCTTGGTACACCGATGAGACCACTGTCAAGTTTGGGTCATTTGGAGCTCGTTTGGTACTCCAACGGTTAACTGCGACTCGCAAAGGCCTCTTTTAAGTTGCAGCCCAACACCCCTTCAAAACAGCCCAATAACCCATCTAAGTCACTTCCATGCTCTTCATTGCTCGATCACGATCGTGTGGTAAAACTACACCTCATTTGAGCTTCCTAACTCCTTCTACCTATAAAACACCCTCCCCGAAATCCGGATCATTCCACCTCTAACCCTAGCTCGCGCCTCTCACGGACGTGTCAACGGGCCGGACGTCCGCCACGCCGCCCGGCCAGACGCGCACGTATGCGCCAACTGCCGCCAGCACGCTCATGGAGGCCCTCCGGGCGCCGCCTCCGGGCAGCGTCCCCTTGCGCCGCGCTGTCGTCCTCGCCGCCGGAGGCTGCCGCCGGCCCGGCCGCTCCGCAGCCCGGCCAGCAGCCGTACGCGCCGCCGAGCCGGGCCGCCCTCCGGCCAGATCCGTGACCTTGCGACCGGATCCGGCGCCCCATCTCCGCCAGCCTCTCCTTCCTCCTCTTCGGCGTCTCTCCGGCGAGCCCGACCTCGCCTCGGTTCGCACGCAGCCCTCGGTTGACTTTCCCCCCGAGCCCCGTTTTCCTCTAAGTTTTTATTCTGTCAGTAATTTGTTGCATTTTCATCATGCCATAACTTTGCACCCGCGGCTCCGTTCGGGCGTGTAGCATACCAAATTGTTCGCCCCGAAGAGTACATCATTTCATTCCACTGCATCATTTTCATTTGAGCTCGTCTTGATGCCCGAAATGCTGTTAAAAGAGGGCTATGTGATGTTAGTTTCTGTTTCTTAACAGAACATGCACTTTTGTCATTTTTGCCATGATTGATGTGTGCGCCCTATGATCTTGAGTCCTACATGTGTTTTGTAATATGTCATGCCATCTTTACAGGTGTGTATGCCATGTAGTTTTTTGATCTCTGTGGTGACTAGCACAAGCATGCAAACTAGGCTTCATGATGTTGCTGATTTCAGCCCCTGTTTTCCTGATATTTTTATGCCATGTTAACTTGATGCTACCGAGAGATCCATACATATTTTGAGATACTTAAGTAAGGATGTTTTGAACATATGGTTATGCTCTATCCATCCATGCCCTGGTTTGCAATTATGGAGTGCCATAGCTTGAGTCAACCGAGCTCTATTTTTGCTATAAAATGTTTCCTGGCAGATTGTTTACATGTTATTCAATTTTGCCAAGGTTGTTGTAGTTGATCCGTGTATGCTATGATGTTGTTCTTGACATGTGTAGCTTCTAAGCCATGTCTTTTTGATGGATGTATTCTTAGTTTATCATGAAATGCTCTGTAGTGAGTGCATCGAGCTCTTAAACATGCCTACTTGTTATCTGTTTTTGTCATGCCCTGTTGCTGAATCTGTTAACAAAACTTGCTATGTTTACATGGGTGCTATTGCATCTTCTGATCCTTTTTGGCTTATGGTCAGTAAGGGACCTTTGTTCTATGCTTTGAGTAGATTCATGCCATGCCCTTTTTTGCTATTATAAGTTCCTGTAGCATGTCGTTTGCTTGCTCTGAACATTGCTTCCTGATGCTGATTCTGCCATGTTCAGTATTTTCACCAAGTCTGTGAAACTGTTATGTTTTGCACTTTTTCCATGCTTGTTTGGACCTGTTATGATGTGCTCTAGCCGTACCTCAGTGTTCATCTTTTGTCAAGCATCTTGAGTAGATCACTTCCATATGCTTTTCTGGTACGTTTGTTTGCAGTAGCTTAATTTCTTGTTGCTTGCTAAGTGGTATCATGCTGTTAATGACAGATTTGTGCCATTCTTGTTTTGCTTGTCATTTGCAAACCGTGCATCCGATTCCGGTGATCTTTATATCGATTTCAACTGAAATCATCTCACCTTTCCAGTGGCATACTTGATTTTCCAAGTTGATGCCTGGTTCATCTTTTCTTTCCGGAGCACGCATACGCATTGCATATCACATCTCGCCTATCATGCCATGTATTGCATCATGTTGCTTGTGCATTGCACCGTGATTTATTGTGGTTCCTTTGTTTGTGTTCTTGCTTTGGGTAGAGCCGGGAGACGAGTACATGAACAAGGAACCTGTTGAGAACGCTACGAGGATCAAGCTTTACGACAACTCGAGAACCTTGCAGCAAGATGACCATACCCTCGAAATCACTTCTATCTTTGCTTGCTAGATGCTCGCTCTTTTGCTATGCCTACGCTATGATGCCTATCACTTGCTTATCATGCCACCCATATTGCCATGTCAAACCTCTAACCATCCTTTCCTAGCAAACCGTTGTTTGGCTATGTTACCGCTTTGCTCGGCCCTCTTATAGCGTTGCTAGTTGCGGTGAAGATGAAGTTTGTTCCTTGTTGGAACATGGAGATGTTGTTACTTGTTGGAACATGTTTACTTGTTGGGGATATCACAATATATTTGCTATAATTAATGCATCTATATATTTGGTAAAGGGTGGAAGACTCGGCCTTATGCCTGGTGTTTTGTTCCACTCTTGCCGCCCTAGTTTCCGTCATACCGGTGTTATGTTCCTTGATTTCGTTCCTTACACGGTTGGGTGATTTATGGGACCCCTTGACAGTTTGCTTTGAATAAGACTCCTCCAAAGAAGGCCCAACTTTGGTTTTACCATTTGCCACCTAAGCCTTTTTCCCCGGATTTTCGCGAGCCCGAGGGTCATCTTTATTTTAACCCCGGACGGTGCTCCTTCGAAAGGCCCGAATCGAACTACAAGGGGCCACCACGGGAAACTCGAGGCTTGGTTTTACTCGTAGCTAGTCTCATCCGGATGTGCCACGAGAACGAGATATGTGCAGCTCCTATCGGGATTTGTCGGCTGTCAGGCGGCTTTGCTGGTCTTGTTTTATTCTTTGTCGAAATGTCTTGTAGTCCGGGATTCCGAGATCGATCGGGTCTTCGGTAGAAGGAATATCCTTCGTTGACCGTGAGAGCTTATTATGGGCTGTTGGGACACCCTGCAGGTATTATCTTTCAAAGCCGTGCCGCGGTTATGAGGCAGATGAGAATTTGTTAATGTCCGGTTGTAGAAAACCCGAAGTTGACCTTAATTAATACACATCAATCGCGTGTAACCGTGATGGTCTCTTCTCGGCGAGTCCGGAAGTGAACACGGTGTTGGAGTTATGTTTGGCGTAAGTAGTTCAGGATCACTTCTTGATCGCTACTAGCTTCACGACCGCGCCTTGCTTCTCTTCTCGCTCTCTTTTGCGAATGTAGCCACCATATATGCTAGTCGCTTGTTGCAGCTCCACCTCACAACTTTGTCCTTCCTATAAGCTTAAATAGTCTTGATCTCGTGGGTGTGAGATTGCTGAGTCCCCGTGACTCACAGATTCTACAAAAACAGTTGCAGGTGCAAGCGATGCGGTCAGAGATGACGCAACCGAGCTCAAGTGGGAGTTCGACGAGGAACGTGGTCGTTACTATGTGTCTTTTCACGATGATCGATAGTGGAGCCCAGGTTGGGTCGATCGGGGATCTGTGTAGCATTTGGGGTATCTTCTTTTGGTTCCGTAGTCGGACCTTGAGTGTAATCTGAATGATGGATGTTTATTTATGTATTGTGTGAAGTGGCATTTGTAAGCCAACTATGTATCTCTTTCCCTTATGTATTACATGGGTTGTGTGAAGATTACCACACTTGCGACATTGCTTTCAATGCGGTTATGCATCTAAGTCATGCTTCGACACGTGGGAGATATAGCCGCATCGAGTGCGTTACAAGTTGGTATCAGAGCCTTCCCAGACTTAGTAGCCCCTGCTTGATTGTTTCTTTGGCGTTGTTGAGTCTAGAACAAAAATGTTTTGAGTCTTAGGATTATATATATCGAGAGTAGGATTCTTTTTACTCCCAGGTCCTTAAATCGCTCTGGTGAGGTCTCCTGACGTAGAAGTTTTGACTCTCCTCTCCTCAAATTTCACTAAAAAAAATTTAGGATCACGCGGGTATCTTGGGATCGTTCCGATGGTTTTGTGACGAGAACATTGTTCTTGGTGCCTCCCCGACATTTAGGGGTTGTGGCGGTGTCCCGGGAGTTGAGCTCCGAGGTGTTGTCGTCACAATTTTATCGTTGCGATTCTGGAATACGAGATTTGCCGACATCGAAACTCTCTTTTGTGCAGTTGTTGGTGAGATAACCCCGATAACCCAGTACTGGGGCGAGCTCGGGAGTATTGCCATGACTCGTATAACGGATGCTTTTCGAAGGTCGAGGTACACGATTTCCGAAAGTTTCTTGGTTATGTGTTGACGGATGGATACAATTTGGATCTAGGTATTATTAGTTTGGGTGATATATTTTGTGTCCCTGTATCCCCAACACCAGATTGCATAACCGAGAGTTTCGGGAGTTTATAGGTGGGATTCAAGTAGCTCCTAGCATTTCTTCCCTTGAGATATTTGGTTTTGCGATTGGGTAATCCTTACCACTTATTTGTTCGATCGTACCTTGTTATTTTTTCATCAACCCTTTATCAAGTGGCTTCTCACCTTAATGGACGTGTGATGTTAGCTTTTGGAATTCATTCGTTCATCCTTGTTCGAATGTTTATTGTGAAGACTATATGTTGCAATTTCTATCCGTTGATTCAACTTGTCTATCTGTCTATCAAAGTGCTAACGGATGTCACCCTCTTCAGGATGGCTCCGCCAACGCGTCTGAATCCGGATCGCAATGATGAGAGTCAGTCGAACCCTCCACCTCCACCTCCACCTCCGCCTCCGGAGGCATGACAAGCTATCATGGCAGCCACCAATGCCAATGCTCAGATGATTTTGCAACTCTTGCAAGAGCGTACCCAAGGGCAAGGCAATCAAGGAAATCAAGGTCAAGGCAACAACCAGCTGCACTTTGCTACCCTCAATCAGTTCCTCGCTAATCAGCCAAAGTCTTTCAGTTTCTGTGTCGAGGCCACAAACGCCGACGATTGGCTTGTGGACATATGCAAACATTTTGAATGTAGCAATGCCAGACCTGAGGACTTTGTCAAGTTTGCTTCGTTTCAACTCAAGGACCAAGCTGCTTTGAGTGGTACCGGCAATACAAAGATTCCAGAGGAGGTCGTGTAATTACAGGATGAGTTCTGCTGAGACTTCAAAGCTCACCACATTCCGAAAAGTGTTGTTGAGAGCAAGCGTGAGGAGTTCCGCAATCTCAAGCAAGGCAACATGTCTGTGTATCAATACAATATCCAGTTCCAGAAACTCGCTCGCTTTGCTAAGCAAGACGTCCCTGATGAAAAGAGTATGATCTATCAATTCAGAGGTGGTCTCAGAGAAGATCCGCAATTAGCTCTCGTGCTTTTTGAGCCAGAAAAGTATGATGAATTCTACAACATGGCACTGAAGCAAGAAGCTGCCCAGCTCAAATGTGAGGCTTCTAAGAAGAGAATCAGGGATGCAGTCCAGTCTTCTTCTTCCTCACAAGTGGCAGCTAAGCAGCAGAAGTTCCATCTTCCTCCTCCTCCGTTCTCGGCCTTATCGGCCAGAAGAACTCGGTGGTCGTGGATCTTCCCACCCGCCCAACCTGTGCTATCGTAACAAGTCTAATTCTCAAGCTCCAAGGTCAAATGCTCCTTATCACCGTCCGCTCTCAGAGGTGACTTGCAACAAATGTCGACATAAAGGTCACTATGCGAACAAATGCTTCAACCAAAGGCGCCTTCCGCCTCCTCCTCCTGTGAAATCTTCCAAAGAATGCAAAGGGTCAAGCATAATCCCAAGTCTGCAAAGGTGAATATGATGAATGCAGCTCAAGCGGAGGAATCTAGTGATGTGATAATGGGTAATCTCTCAGTTAATGATATTCCTGCAAAAGTCTTATTTGATACTGGTGCATCGCATTCTTTCATGTCATATCCTTTTGCATCGAAGCACAATTTTGATACAGAGGCATTACCTAAAGCTATGCAAGTTATTTGTCCGGCAAAGCGTTTGAGCTCTAGCATGATGGTTCAGAATGTCGGTATCAAGATGGGCGACTATAAAATTCTGGCTAAACCAAATGTACTTGGTGACTAGGATAATGATCTTATTCTTGGGATGGATCGGCTTTCTCAAAGACAAAGCTCACTTGATTGTGCTGCCAGTGGAAATTCAATTGACACACTCTTCCGAGGATGTGATCATCTATGCCACTCGTGATGAAACCATTCGGTTGTTTTCTCTCAATGAGAAGGGCGAGTTGGATGCTATCTCTCGATTCGATCGTTTGTGAGTACCAAGATGTCTTTCCGGAAGAGCTTCCAGAATGCCTCCTCACCGGCCGATTGAGTTCGTTATCGATCTTGAGCACAACCTTGAACCCGTTTGCAAGCGTCCCATACAAGCTTGGACCTAATGAGCTGAAGGAATTGAAGAAGCAGCTCGATGAACAAGAGCGTCTGGGTTTGATCGCATCGAGTTCATCTCCTTGGGGTTGTGGTGTTCTTTTTGTCCGGAAGAAGGATGGCACGGACCGACTTTGCGTCGATTACCGTCCATTGAATAAGAAGACAATCAAGAACAAGTATCCACTTCCCAACATCAATGAGCTTTTCGAGCAACTCAAAGGTGCTAAAGTGTTCTCCAAGGTTGACCTTCGTATGGGTTATCATCAGATTCGCATTCGTGAACAAGATATTCCCAAGATGTAATTGAGAACAAGCTTTGGTTCTTATGAATATCTTGTCATGTCTTTCGGCCTTGTCAATGCTCCTCCAACATTCTCTCGGATGATGAACTTCATCTTCAACCCCTACACCAATGAATTCGTCTTGGTCTATCTTGATGATATTTTGGTCTTCTCCAAGAATAAGAAGGATCATGCCAAACATTTGCGATTGGTGCTCGACAAGCTCGAGAGAGCATCAATTCTATGCGAAGTTTTCCAAATGTGAATTTTGGCTTGATGAAGTGCTTTATCTTGGTCACATCATCTCCGCCAAGGGCATCATTGTTAATCCCGAGAAGGTGTCTGCGGTTGTGAATTGGGAACCTCCTCGGAATGTCAAGCAGCTCGCATGATTTTCTTGGACTTGCAAGCTATTGTCAGAAGATTCGTTGAGAATTTCTCCAAGATTGCAAAGCCTCTTTCCAACCTCCTCCGAAGCATGTGAAGTATGTCCGGTCTCCTCGAGTGTGACATTGCTTTCAATACTCTCAAAGAGAAACTGAAATCGCTTTGCTCTGTCTTGACTCCTCTGATGAATCCAAGCCATTCAAGTTTTACGTGATGCTTCTCTTCAAGGTCTCGATCTTTGTGTTAATGCAAGAGAAGAAAGTTGTGGCCTATACCTCTCGTCGGTGAAGCCCAACGAAAAGAACTACCCCACTCACGATCTTGAGCTGGCGGCGATTGTCCATGCATTGATAACATGGAGACATCTCTTGTTGGGAAGGAAAGTGGACATATTCACCAATCACAAGAGTCTCAAGTATATCTTCACTCAACCCAACCTCAACCTCGTGCAAACTCGATGGGTCGAAATGATTCAAGAGTACAACCCAAGTATTGAATATACTCCGCAAGGCCAATGTGATTGCAGATGCTTTGAGCAGGAAGGCTTATTGCAACAGTTTAATCCTCAAGCCCTTCCAACCGGATCTCTGTGGAAGCTTTCCGCAAGCTGAATCTTCAAGTTGTTCCTCAAGGCTTTCTTGCCAACCTCATAGTCTCTCCTACTTTGGAAGACCAAATTCGTGAGGCTCAACTCCTGGATACCATGGTGAAAAAGGTGAAACGTGGTATCGACAAGGGCATTTCCAAATACAAGTGCTTCCACATTGATGACAAAGATACTCTTTTCTTCGAGGACCGGATTGTGGTTCCAAAGGGTGATCTACGTAAAGTCATTATGAACGAGGCGCACAATTCCCTTCTATCCATTCATCCCGGAAAGTACGAAGATGTACCATGACCTCAAGCGGTCATATTGGTGGACTCGAATGAAGCGACAAATTGCTCAATTCGTGAATGAGTGTGATGTCTGCAGAAGAGTGAAAGCAGAACACCAACGACCATTTGGTCTCCTCCAACCTCTTGCTATTCCGAATGGAAGTTTGATCATATCGAAATGGACTTCGTGGATCGGATTTCCTAAGTCCAAGCGTGGATATGATGCTATCTTCGTTGTCATTGACAAGCTTACTAAAGTGGCTCATTTTCTTCCTATCAAAGAATCTATCACCAGCAGCTCGGTTGGCGAGCTATACACATCCAGGATTGTCTCCTTGCACGGCATTCCACAATTGATCTCTTTAGACCGTGGCAGCATCTTTACCTCCAAGTTTTGGGATTCTTTTGAAGGCCATGGGCACCAACATTCGCTTCAAAGACCTTTTCCATCCTCAAACAAGTGGCCAAGTCGAGCGAGTCAATCAAATCCTTGAAGATATGCTCGGGGCTTGTGTCATTTCCTTCGGTATGAAGTGGGAAGATTGTCTTCCATATGCCGAAGTTCTCCTACAACAACAGCTTCCAAGCGAGTTCGCAAGGCCCCATTCGAAATTCTCTATGGCAGAAAGTGCCGTACTCCTCTCAATTGGTCCGAGGCAGGTGAACGCCAACTTCTTGGCAACGACTTGATCATAGAAGCCGAAGAAATGTGCAAAGTCATTCGTGAGAATCTCAAAGCCGAGCAATCGCGCCAGAAGAGCTATTATGATGACAAGCACCGTGATGTGGCTTTTGAAATCGGAGACCATGTCTACCTCCACGTCTCTCCAATGAAAGGCACTCGTCGCTTCGGTATCAAAGGGAAGCTTGCCCCTAGATACGTGGGTCCTTTCAAGATCATTGGCAAAAGAGGCGATCTCGCCTATCAACTTGAGCTCCCGTCCAACTTCGCGAATGTGCACGATGTGTTTCACGTGGCACAGCTTTGCAAGTGCTCCAAGACTCCTGAACGCACTATCAACTTCAAAGAAATTGACCTCCAAGAAGATCTCTCTTATCATGAGCACCCCGTTGCTATTCTTGAAGAAACCGAGCGCAAGACTACGCAACAAGTCAATCAAATTCACGAAAGTGAAGTGGTCACAACATTCCGACCGAGAAGCCACACGGGAGCGCGAGGATCACCTCCGTTCGAATATCCGGAGTTCTTTCGGTCCTAGATCTCGGGACGAGATCCTCTTGTAGTGGTGGAGTGTTGTAACACCCCGGATGTAACTTTCCATATTTGTAACTCCAACTCTTGCCATTTTCGGCATTGTGATATGATATTCCCTCCGTGGTTGGGTTTTTGTCTTTCATTTTTGTTTTTTGTCCATGTCATGCATTTCATATCATGTCATCATGTGCATCGCATTCGCATACGTGTTCGTCTCATGATTCCGAGCATTTTCCCCGTTGTCCGTTTTGCAATCCCAAGCACTCATATGTCCCCCTAAGATCCCCTTTTACATTTTTCCGTGAGCGGGTACTAAACTTTCTCGAAATGGACCGAGGTTTGTCAAGTGGCCTTGGTACACCACCGTAGACCACTGTCAAGTTTCGGGTCATTCGAGCTCGTTTGGTACTCCAACGGTTAACCACTCTCAAGAAAGACCTCTTTTAAGTTGCAGCCCAACACCCCTTCAAAACAGCCCAATAACCCATCTAAGTCACTTCCATGCTCTTCGCCGTTCGATCACGATCGTGTGGGCGAAAACTACACCTCAGTTGGAGCTACCTAACTCCTTCTACCTATAAAAACCCCCCCTCCCCCCAAAGCCCGGATCATTCCACCTCTACCCCTAGCCCCGCGCCTCTCCCCCCCCCCGGACGTGACCGATTCGGGCCGGACACGTCCGCCCGCCGCCGCCCGACCAACGGGGCCAGCGCCACGTGGAGTGCGCCCGATTCGCCGCCGCCGGCCAGGGCCAGCGGAAACCCTCCCCCGATCGCCGCCGCCTCCGGACGCGTCGCGCCAGCGCCGCCGCCTGTCGTCTCGCCCGCGCCACTGCAGCGATGCGAGCGCCATCCTCACTGCGTCCTCAAGGCCGGGCCGCCCTCCGGCCAGATCCGTGGCCTCGCGACCGGATCCGGCGCCCCATCTCCGCCCCGGCCTCTCCTTCCTCCTCTCCGGCGTCTCTCCGGCGAGCCCGACCTCGCCTCGGTTCGCGCGCAGCCCTCGGTTGACTTTCCCCACGAGCCCCGTTTTCCTTATTCTGTCAGTAATTTGTTGCATTTTCATCATGCCATAACTTTGCACTCGTGGCTCCGTTTCGGGCGTGTAGCATACCACATTGTTCGCCTCGAAGAGTTGATCATTTCTTTACATTGCATCATTTTCATTTGAGCTCATCTTGATGCCCGAAATGTTGTTATAAGAGGGCTATGTGATGTTAGTTTCTGTTTCTTAACATAACATGCACTTTTGTCATTTTTGCCATGATTGATGTGTGCACCCTATGATCTTGAGTACTACATGTGTTTTGTAATATGCCATGCCATCTTTACGGGGGTGTATGCCATGTATTTTTGTGATCTCTATGGTGACTAGCACAAGCATGCAAACTAGGCTTCATGATGTTGCTGATTTCAGCCCATGTTTTCGTGATATTTTTATGCCATGTTAACTTGATGCTACCGAGAGATCCATGCATATTTTGAGATACTTAAGTAAGGATGTTTTGAACATATGGTTATGCTCTATCCATCCTTGCCCTTGTTTGCAATTATGGAGTGCCATAGCTTGAGTCAACCGAGCTCTACTTTTGCTATAAAATGTTTCCTGGCAGATTGTTTACATGTTATTCAATTTTGCCAAGGTTGGTGTAGTTGATCCGTGTATGCTATGATGTTGTTCTTGCCATGTGTAGCTTCTATGCCATGTCTTCTTGATGTATGTATGCTTAGTTTATCATGAAATGCTCTGTAGTGAGTGCATCGAGCTCTTAAACATGCCTACTTGTTATCTGTTTTTGTCATGCCCTGTTGCTGAATCTGTTAACGAAACTTGCTATGTTTACATGGGTGCTATTGCATCTTCTGATCCTTTTTGGCTTATGGTCAGTAAGGGACTTTAATTCTATGATTTGATTAGATTCATTACATGCCTTGTTTTTCTATTATAAGTTCCTTTAGCATGTCGTTTGCTTGCTCTGAACATTGCTTCCTGATGCTGATTCTGCCATGTTCAGTATTTTCACCAAGTCTGTGAAACTGTTATGTTTTGCACTTTTGCCATGCTTGTTTGGACCTGTTATGATGTGATTTAGCCGTATCTCAGTGTTCATCTTTTGTCAAGCATCTTGAGTAGATCACTTCCGTATGCTTTTCTGGTACGTTTGGGTGCAGTAGCTTAATTTCTTGCTGCTTGCTAAGTGGTATCATGCTGTTAATGACAGATTTGTGCCATTCTTGTTTTGCTTGTCATTTGCAAACCGTGCATCCGATTCCGGTGATCTTTATATCGATTTCAACCGAAATCATCTCACCTTTCCAGCGGCATACTTGGTTTGCCAAGTTGATGCCTGGTTCATCTTTTCTTTCTGGAGCACGCATACGCATTGCATATCACATCTCGCATATCATGCCATGTATTGCATCATGTTGCTTGTGCATTGCACCGTGATTTATTGTGGTTCCTTTGTTTGTGTTCTTGCTTTGGGTAGAGCCGGGATACGAGTACGTGAACGAGGAACCTGTTGAGAACGCTTACGAGGATCAAGCTTTCGACAACTCTGAGAACCTTGCAGGCAAGATGACCATACCCTCGAAATCACTTCTATCTTTGCTTGCTAGATGCTCGCTCTTTTGCTATGCCTACGCTACGATGCCTATCACTTGCTTATCATGCCACCCATATTGCCATGTCAAACCTCTAACCATCGTTTCCTAGCAAACCGTTGTTTGGCTATGTTACCGCTTTGCTCAGCCCCTCTTATAGCGTTGCTAGTTGCAGGTGAAGATGAAGTTTGTTCCTTGTTGGAACATGGAGATGTTGTTACTTGTTGGAACATGTTTACTTGTTGGGGATATCACAATATATTTGCTATAATTAATGCATCTATATATTTGGTAAAGGGTGGAAGACTCGGCCTTATGCCCGGTGTTTTGTTCCACTCTTGCCGCCCTAGTTTCAAATCATACCGGTGTTATGTTCCTTGATTTCGCGTTCCTTACGGTTGGGTGATTTATGGGACCCCTTGACAGTTCGCTTTGAATAAGACTCCTCCAAAGAAGGCCCAACTTTGGTTTTACCATTTGCCACCTAAGACTTTTCCCCGGGTTTTTCGCGAGCCCGAGGGTCATCTTTATTTTAACCCCCGGACGGTGCTCCTTCGAGTCTTGGCCCAAATCGAGCTACAAGGGGCCACCACGGGAAACTTCGAGGCTTGGTTTTACTCGTAGCTAGTCTCATCCGGATGTGCTCGAGAACGAGATATGTGCAGCTCCTATCGGGATTTGTCGGACAATCGGGCAGCTTTGCTGGTCTTGTTTTATTCTTGTCGAAATGTCTTGTAGTCCGGGATTCCGAGATCGATCGGGTCTTCCGGTAGAAGGAATATCCTTCGTTGACCGTGAGAGCTTATTATGGGCTAAGTTGGGACACCCTGCAGGGTATTATCTTTCGAAAGCCGTGCCCGCGGTTATGAGGCGGATGGGAATTTGTTAATGTCCGGTTGTAGAAAACCCGAAGTTGACCTTAATTAATACACATCAACCGTGTGTGTAACCGTGATGGTCTCTTCTCGACGGAGTCCGGGAAGTGAACACGGTGTTGGAGTTATGTTTGATGTAAGTAGTTCAGGATCACTTCTTGATCGCTACTAGCTTCACGACCGCGCCTTGCTTCTCTTCTCGCTCTCTTTTGCGAATGTAGCCACCATATATGCTAGTCGCTTGTTGCAGCTCCACCTCACAACTATGTCCTTCCTATAAGCTTAAATAGTCTTGATCTCATGGTGTGAGATTGCTGAGTCCCGTGACTCATGATTCTACCAAAACAGTTGCAGTGCCGACGATGCGGTGTAGATGACGCAACCGAGCTCAAGTGGGAGTTCGACGAGGAACGTGATCGTTACTATGTGTCTTTTCACGATGATCGATAGTGGAGCCCAGTTGGGTCGATCGGGGATCCGTGTAGCATTTGCGGTATCTTCTTTATTTTGGTTCCGTAGGCGGACCTTGAGTGTAATCTGAATGATGGATGTTTATTTATGTATTGTGTGAAGTGTCGACTGTAAGCCAACTATGTATCTCTTTCCCTTATGTATTACATGGATTGTGTGAAGATTACCTCACTTGCGACATTGCTTTCAATGCGGTTATGCCTCTAAGTCGTGCTTCGACACGTGGGAGATATAGCCGCATCGAGGGCGTTACAGCTTTCCCACGTTTCAAACCACCATCTAGAAGAACCTGCAGCAGAGACACTGTGCGCCTATTCTTTCGAGAGAAGGCGAAGCTAAAGAAATTCTTCAAGGATTCTTGTCAGCGAATTTGCCTAACAACAGATTGTTCGACTTCTCAGCAGCTAGATGGATATATTACTGTAACAGCAAGTTTTATTGATGAATCTTGGAGTCTCCATAAGAAAATCATTGGTTTTTTCTTAATGAAGGGGCATTAGGGAGATGACATCGGGAAAAACTTGGTTAGATGCTTGACTGAATGGGGTTTGGAGAGAGTAATGACTATAACTGTTGACAATGCAAGCAACAATGATGGTGGCATTCCTTATTTGAGGAGTGAAAGTGCAACTATCCCTAGGTGTTTTTGGTAATTCCTAACAACATATAGCTCATTGAGCTAACATTATTCCAAGATAAATATTTCAGGAAAAGCTCAATGAATGGCATGGCATGGATGAGGAAAGTGGACCCCTCAAAATACTAAGGATAAAAGGATTGGCTCAAACTCAAAGCTCAAGACTCTACATTTTATATTTTAGTGATCCAAGATCACATTGAGTCTATAGGAAAATCCAATACTATCAAGGAGGGATGAGGTGTTGCTTAATGGCTTGCTTGCTCAAAGTGCTTAGTGATATGCTCCAAAACCCTCAACTACTTTCTCACATCCACATATGACCTAAACTAAAAGTCCAACTCGGCCCCACCGATTCTTTCTATCCAGCGCCACCAGGTTCAGATGTCATAGCCACTGCCACAAACCCTAGGCAAATCGGTCTGACCGATAGGGATCTCGGTCTCACCGAGATGGGATTGTAATCTCTTTGTTTCCCTTTGTAATGTTTTGGTCCCACCGAGATGAGCGATCGGTCCCACCGAGATTGCAATGTAAACTCTCTGTTTCCTTTTTGTAACATTTCGGTCTCACTAAAATGAGCGAATCGGTCCCACCGAGTTTACCTGACCAACTCTCTGGCTAGCTTATTACCAAAATCGGTCCCACCGAGTTTGTGTAATCGGTCTCACCGAGATTACGTTATGCCCTAACCCTAACCAATCGGTCCTACCGAGTTGCATGTCGGTCCCACCGAAAATCCTAACGGTCACTAGATTTGCTGAATCGGTCCGACGGAGTTTCTTAATTCGGTCCCACCGAGATTGGTAAGTTGTGTGTAACGGTTAGATTTTGTGTGGAGGCTATATATACCCCTCCACCCACTCTTCATTCGTGGAGAGAGCCATCAGAACGAACCTACACTTCCAATACACATTTTCTGAGAGAGAACCACCTACCCTTGTGTTGAGGCCAAGATATTCCATTCCTACCATATGAATCTTGATCTCTAACCTTCCCAAGTTGCTTTCCACTCAAATCTTCTTTCCATCATATCCAAATCCTGTGAGAGAGAGTTGACTGTTGGGGAGACTATCATTTGAAGCACAAGAGCAAGGAGTTCATCATCAACACACCATTTGTTACTTCTTGGAGAGTGTTGTCTCCTAGATTGGCTAGGTGTCACTTGGGAGCCTCCGACAAGATTGTGGAGTTCAACCAAGGAGTTTGTAAGGGCAAGGAGATCGCCTACTTCGTGAAGATCTGCCGCTAGTAAGGCAAGTCCTTCGTGGGCGACGGCCATGGTGGGATAGACAAGGTTGCTTCTTCGTGGACCCTTTGTGGGTGGAGCCCTCCTTGGACTCACAAGGCCTTACCCTTTGTGGGTTGAAGTCTCCATCAACGTGGATGTACGATAGCACCACCTATCGGAACCACGACAAAAACATCCGTGTCTCCAATTGCGTTTGAATTCTCCAAACCCTTCCCTTTACATTCTTGCAAGTTGCATGCTTTACTTTCCGCTGCTCATATACTCTTTGCATGCTTGCTTGAATTGTGTTAAGATTGCTTGACTTGTGCTAAGATAGCTAAAATCTGCCAAAGACTAAAATTGGGAAAAGGATAAGTTTTTATTTGGTCAAGTAGTCTAATCACCCCCCCCTCTAGACATACTTTCGATCCTACAAGGAGGCAGCTAAACAAAACAAACATAGCTAATGGCAAGTTCTTGCACATGAGGTGTGCTGCACACATAGTTAACCTTATTATTCAAGATGGCATAAAAGAAGTGGATGACTCTGTGAATCGTGTTAGAGCTGATGTTAGGTATATTAGGAATGGTGGTTCAAGAGTGGTCAAGTTTAAGGAGATTGCCGAGGAAGAAAAGATGATCAGCAAGGCATCTCTGAAGATTGACGTCCCAACCAGAGGAACTCAACTTTCCTCATGCTCAAAGCTGCAAACATTTATGAGAAGGTGTTCATAAGGTTAGCCGAAGAGGATATCATTTACATTGATGATCTTTCCGAAGAGAATGCAAGCTTTGGTTGCCCTGAAGAGTCAGATTGGGATAATGCAAAGAAGTTAGAAGTTTTTTTGGAGCATTTTCATGACCTTACTGTTCGTGTCTCTGCTACTCTTTTTGTCACTTCAAACATATTTGTTCATGAGATTGGAGAAGTGCGTTTGTTGATTCAAGCTTGGATAAACAATCCTGATACTTTGCAAGCAGCAATGGGAAAAAGAATGAAAGATAATTTTGACAAGTACTGGGGACTTTGGCACACAAAAGAGCAGGACATGAATGACAGAGAGAAGGAAAAGGGGAAGGGGAAGGGAAGGGGTAAGGAGAAGATGGAAAAGGAGAATGTCAATTTACTGATTTTTGTTGCTGCAGTTATTGATCCAAGATACAAGCTATCTCTGTTCACAAATGCTATTGTTGATGAAATATTTGGTGAGCAAAAGGGCCATCAAGTTTGGGAAGCTCTTAAAGCTTGTGTCCATGAATTATTTGATGAATATAGGGATCTTTATGCTCCAACTGAATTACCAAATCAAGTACCTGAACCAAGACAATCAAAGGGAGGCATAGGAGCCTTGCTCACTGATGTTATAAAAAAGAAGTTGAAGATGAACAATGGTTCGAGTATGTATGTCAAGTTAGAACTTGACAAATATCTTGCTGAAGATACCGAGGATATAGAGAGCAATGTTGACATTCTAGCTTGGTGGAAGAACAATGCCGCTCGATTTCCAATATTGGCACCCTTGGCCCGTGATGTACTTGCTATACCCATCTCAACAGTAGCATCAGACTCTGCTTTCAGCACACGTGGGCGTATTTTAGATGACTTTCGTACATCCCTTACTCCGTTCATGTTGGAAACTCTGGTGTGTGCACAAGATTGGCTGAGAATGGGAACACCTATTGACATTCAAGAAAATATGGAGGAGTTGACGATGATCGAAAAAGGTATAACATTGTTGGTCTTTTTGGAAACACAATAGTGATTTCTTCATAGTTTCTTTATGCGAAAGATTTGCTCGGACTTCTAAATGCGCTAGTTGTTGTATTCTTGGTCTCATGGTCTTGGAGTTGTTATAATTTCATTTACTTGCACATCATATTAGATCGTGAACTACATGCTTGCATTTCTTCTTTTGCAGAGTTGATTGAAGAATTCAGGCCCAAAGAAAAACGTCAAGATAAAAGTGACAAAAGCATGTCTTCCACTTCCACATCACAAGCAAGCAAGTTAAACTCCACCATTGAAACATCTACTTAAAGGTATACCATTTTAAGTTTTGACATGCAAGTTGACAACTGACATATCCTCATTATAATGTATGATAATGCAATGAACTCGCACTTGTTATTGCAGGATGAGCTTGTGTGGACTGGTGTTGGAGAGTTGCTGATGGTATGGTTGATTCGGGTGTTGGCTAAAGAAGTGCTTCATTTTGTTCTGCTAGTCGTTGGTGTTGGAGAGTTTTGAGTGTTTGGTGGCTACTAAATGTCAAAACTGAACTATTTTGTGTTATGCTATGTTTTGTGGCTGGTGCCTCGTAGCCTACTGTTTGAATGTTTGTCATGAAGTACTTGTGGGTTATGGTGGACACTTGTGCTATTGTTTGCTAAGAAGTGAAACTATGTACTCATGTTAAAGTTATGCTATTGATTATTGAATATTGCCATGCAATGTGTTGTTGCAAACTACTATTCCTCATGTTGTTATGTTGCTGCAAATGTCATGCTGTTATGCACATATGTTGTTCAAAATTATCATTTTGCATATTGTTATGCTGCTGACTTTCATTTGTCATGCTGAGTTATCCTGCTAAAAATTTACATTTTCCATGCTACATTATTCTGCTACTCAGATGTACTCTGTTTTTGGAACTTGGAAGTGTGTGGCTCTGTTTCTATCTCACTTCAAATAGAACATGGATGACAATAAGTCTAAATGCCACTGATCCACTGTTTCGATCTCACTTCAAATAGAATATGGAGCATCAGTAAGTATAAATCAATCATCATTCATATAGACTAATAAATAGAAGAGGGAAAATAATCACATCACTAAGTACCTTTGTTCATTGTTTGGGAAATTTGGGACTACCCGAACCCGAACCCGAAAATTCGGGTACCCGATTTTTCGGGCGTTATTTTTTTAGAGATATTTCAGGAGTTGTTTCTGAAAACCCGAATTTTAAAAAACCCGAAATACCCAACCCGAAAATTCGGGTAAACCCGAACGCTCAGGGTGACCTGGGCGCGGCCCCTGCTCACCCCTGGTGCCCGGCCATGAGGGGCCCGGGTGCCCAGCCCTCCTCAAGGCGCTGCCTCAATGACTCGGTGCAGCCCTCTGCCTTAGTGCTTGACCCACGCCGGGTGCCCGGGCCTTGGACCCCCGGGTGCCCGGCCTCCTTCCCCCAGCCGCCCAACGCCACTCCGGGTGCCCGGGCTTGGAACCCCCGGGTGCCCGGCCCCCCTAAAGCCGGCCACTGACCGGTCCGGGTGCCCGGACCCCTCCGAGAGTGCATGCGTGCACTATGGGCTTTTGACCCTTGTACCCCTTTCTCCCTCACATTCCGTCCTTAGCCTTTAAGTACTCATCTCCTAGCTCATGAGAGAGGATAGCAAAGTATTTGATAGACACTAGAGAGCTTTGCTCCTTGTATCCCCTCCTCTTGGAGATCAAGCCCCCATCTTGGGAAGAATCCTTGTGGATTATCAAGGCCTCCTCTTGGAGAAGATCAACATCAAGACCACATCTCCTAGGAGTGGGAAGAACTTTTACCCTAGTGCTATTTTCCTTGAATTGTCCTTGTATACTTTTGGATCTCATGTATGCTACTCTAGTGGATGTGTTATTTGGGTTTGTTTGAGTGATTTCCTCCTTGTGTTCTTGTGTGTTCTTCCTTTTCCCCCCTCCAAGTGTGAAAAGATCCCCTCTAGGGTTTCACCCTACGACAAATACCCTCACATTCCCTGAACCATACAGGAAGCTATCCTCTCTATAATTTGTTGGGTAGGCAACCGCCTGAAAGTTCACCCAAGGAATCCTGATGCAGCCTCGTCTCTCGCGTCGTCGACATGCCAGGTCGTGCCGCTGCCCAGTTGCCGCTGTCTCGCACCGTTGCTCCACTGTATACCCGTCTCGTGCAAGTTTGACCACACCACCATGCCGACTCAGGCCTACGCCCCACTATTGGCCTGCGCCATTCCGCCTCTCCACGTGTCCATGCCGCCCAGCCGCTGGCCGTCCCGCCTCCCAACACGGCCACACCATGCCTCCCCGTGTCGCCGCCGCTAGGAGCTCACCACGGGTCACCCAACTCGCGGAAGTGGATCCCTGAGTTGCAGGAAGGAAGTCAGGGTGCTACAGTATTCTCCTTTAGTGAAATAGAGAAGGCAAGTCAGAGACCTAGCACGATGAACAAACTACTGTAGACAACCAACTACTGTGAATCAATTACTGTTGTGAAATCGTTGTATTATAGCACTGTTCATGAAACTGCTGAAGGAAAGCCAGATTCATGTTTCTTCCTTGACTTCCCTTAGTAAGTCTGAGGATTCACTTCCATAGCTCGCATGGCAATGGTGTTAGACAACATCGTCCAGTGATTTACTGGTCCTAAGCTTGTTTAATGAAAAACAGAAAATAAAGAATTTTAAGTGAAAAAATTATGGAACCGAGAAAAGTTGTTGTCTGACATCTGACAACTTCATGAAAGATTTTTACACTGGCTATTGGTGTTGCTCTTGATATCTAGTGTGTGTTCGGCAGGCCTCCGCTCCGCAGCTCAGCTCCTGGAGCGGCCGGTGTAGCTGCGGAGTGGCAACGAACGCGTTGGCTCCATGCCCTTCCATAGCGGAGCGGCTTGTATGCCATTTTTCCGGAGTTGTATGGAGCTGGGAGTTGAAAAGTGGGGAGTAATTTACGCGGACGATGTCGCGTTGTTTGTCAGACCCATAGAGGTGGATTTAAGGTTCGTGAAGGAAGCTCTGTAGGCGTTTGCGGATGCACTGGGCTGAGCATAAACTACCATAAATCGCTCGCAATTTTGATACATGGCGATGAGGCGGATAGAGACCGAGTGCAGACCTTGCTGACTTGCAATTTGGGAAGTTTCCCGTGTACATATTTGGGTCTGCAGCTCGCGATCAAGCAACTAAGTAGGGCCGAGTGGCAGCCCATGGTGGACCAGGCGAAAAAATGCGCCCCAGCGTGGCAAAGGGGACTCCTCCAACGTTCTGGTCTGCTCGTGTTAGTTAAGTCAGTGATCGCGGCAAAACCTTTACATCACTTCATGATAGGGAAGGCACCGGCTTGGGTGTTGGAGGAAATAAATCAATGGATGCGAGCTTTTTTCTGGGCTGGCAAAGAGGAAGTGAACGGTGGGCAGTGTTTGGTGGCGTGGAGCACGGTGTGTCGTCCTACTTCGTTGGGCGGATTGGGAGTGCGAAACTTGGAGCTTCAAGGCCTTGCTCTTAGGGTCCGATGGGAATGGCTAAAAGAACGGACACCACAGAGACCATGGCGGTGGGCTGGCCATGATAGAGACAGAGAGGCACGAGCTGTGTTCGATAGCTTGGTCAAGATCGAAGTGGGGGACGGGAATAAGGTGCTTTTTTGGAGGGACAGATGGATACATGGCTTTGCGGTGAAGGATATCGCTCCTCTGATTCACGGTATGGTGGAAACTCGCACTAGAAACAGGCGTACGGTGAGCGAGGGTTTGGAGAATGCGAGATGGCTGCAGGTGAGCGGAGATCTCACTTTTGTGGGGCACATGCAGCTGGTTCACCTCAATCTGGCTATTAGTACGGCGCAGCGTGACACCCAAAGGGCTAATAGTTTCTCTTGGCCGGCGGACCCGTCTGGGAAGTACACCGCGAAGTCCACGTATACCCGCTTGTGTCTCGGAATCCAAAGGGCTTCGTATGCATCTTGCATTTGCAAGAGTTGGACTCTGCTGAAGTGCAAATCTTTGTCTGGTTGGCAGTTCAACACCGTATTTGGACGTAGGATCGGAGAGCGAAACACAGGCTGCAAGACCGGCCGTCTCCTTGCTTCACCTGCCTACAGGAGGAAGATAACGCCGAGCACATCTTGACTCAATGCGTGTACGCCAGGGAAGTGCGGCATGGATGTATGCAGGATCTTAACTTGAACATAGAGAGGCCAAGGGTGAACCACAACCTGTTAGATTGGTGGCACCACAACCTGTTAGATTGGTGGCTCACGGTGAGGAAGGGCATCCATAAGGAACTCAAACGGGGGTTTGACACCTTCGTCATCGTGGTGTCGTGGCCGCTATAGAAACAGCGCAATGCACGTGTATTCAACAGGATAGCGCAACAAAAGATGACTCAACAACTAGTGGAGTTTATTCTGAGAGAGATTAAGGAATGCAGAGAGGCTGGCGTAGGAGTAGGAGAGTTGTCACGTTTCGTGAGAGAGTAGACTTTAGTTAGAATGGGGTGTAATGGGTGTGGCTAACGAGGGATGTGTGCATCTTCTCCTAGGCCTCTCTTGTAAATTGTTTCTCCCTCTTTTATAAAGATAAGGTATGTTATTGGCGTACTTTCAAAAAAAATAAGGAGTAGAGACCTGTCGAACAAGGGCCCTACTTATAGTCTAGTTTTTTTAGGGGCACTCGTAGATTAGTCTAGTAGTATTAGTATATTTTCCAGGCGGACGACGTGGCCCGCCTCGCAGCGCACACAGCCGCAGCCACCAATGCCATGGCCGTTATCCTCCAAGGCTCCGCCGCCTTCCTCCCGCCCTACAAAACCCCCCAAACCCACCCAAGCCACCCGCCGCGGCAGCAACCATTCGCCTAGTCATGCAGATGCAGACCATCACCCTCCGCGCCGGCCCCTCCGCCCACCGCCTCGCGCCACCGCTGGCGTCGGCCAGCTCCTCGAACCTCTCCGCCGGCCGATGCTTCCTCCTGCGGCCTCCCCACTCCCGCTGCCGGCGGCCCCGCTCCCTCAGGGCCTCAGCTTCCCTTGAGCAGGAGGTCAAGGAGCGCGCCGACTCCCCGTCTCCGTCTGGTAAGTGAAATCTTTGCTTGCTTCCTTCTTCCTCGGCACGATTGGAAACCCGGAATTTAGATTCAGGGACGAAACGGTGGCATGTATACTGGGAACAAACTGAGGTGGTTCAGTGCGCGAGGCTGTTGAGTGCCTTGTAAATGATTTCTTTTAGGGGACCCTGTAAGTGATTTCGCAGAGCGTGTCAATGATGATTTTCATGTGCCCACCAGTTTGGTGACACGGACTGAAATGAGCCTGTAATGTGCAAGAGATGGTTAACTTTGTCTGCATGGCTCCAGTGTTTTCTGGTCATGTAATAAGTGGAGGAGTGAGCACCCTGTTGCTTTCGAATTGAAGAGGAGACGCTCATTTGTGTCAGCGCACAGATGTGGCGATCGTGGCTTTACACACCGATAGCTCCTAAGCGCTAACCAATGACGGTGCAAGGTTCTGATATTTTTTCTGATTTAGATTGAGTTTGTTGAAATAGTAATTTATGTAAAATACATGCACACTTGGGCCTTTCTACGTTGAAATTCATCTTCATCTGGATACTTGGTACTTTAGTAAAAAAAAACAGTTTGACTTGCTATCATCAGAACCCACTGCTTATGCATTCTCCATGAAATTTTCCTACGTATATTGACTTCATTTCTTTTTGGATGATGCTAATTTATATACTTCACTGGATTATTTAGCAGGGACGAGTAGTCAAGCAACTAGAAGAGATGTGAGAAATATTGCAATTGTTGCTCATGTTGATCATGGGAAGACAACTTTGGTGGATTCAATGTTAAGACAATCCAAGGTACATCCCAGAAGTACTATGTTTTGCTCTGTGAGGCTAATTTACTTCAAGTGAGTTGGCTGCGAATTAAATTTCTCAGTGATGGAAGCTTTATTTAGAAGGCAAGCACCCTTTGCAAATATAAGACAAGCTCTTCCCACATATTGCCATACTATTGTTCCGTTTGATTCCTTGATATTTGATCTTGTTTGGTTTGTTAGTATAATAGAACTGATTTTTTGGTCTGGTCTTGGTGGGTTGCTTTCACATTGTTTGTATGGGCTCTAAATTATTGCTCTTTACTCTTTGTTCAGTCCGGCAGGTTCATAGAACTGGTTTGGGTGATCACAAACATGGTGTTGTTTAGAGTCCCATAGGTGCTGTGGAGGCTACTCCTATACCCACCTGAAACTGTTGTGCATACTTATTTACTTTTGGTTGTGTGGGTTTCTCCACAAAATATCTGCGTAACTTTTGTTTGCTGTGTCATTCTTCAGTTTACCTCCTATCCTGTATTGTGACACAAAATTGCAGGCTTTAGTAATATTAAGAGCTGTGCTCAGATATATTTTATTTTTGTGTGACTTATTTCTGTTGAATCACCATGTTGTAGCACAAATCTAGAGTGTATTTACTATGAAATTTTCAATCGTCTTATTACCCTGAATGTTTACCTTATGCAGGTTTTCCGAGACAATCAAGTTGTGCAGGAAAGGATAATGGACTCTAATGATCTGGAGAGGGAAAGAGGAATTACTATACTGAGCAAAAATACATCCATAACCTATAAGGGTACTAAAATCAATATAATTGATACTCCTGGGCATTCAGATTTTGGTGGGGAGGTGGAACGTGTTCTCAACATGGTGGAAGGAATTCTCCTAGTGGTACTATGCTACTAGCTACTGTTCTGTTTTTATTAAATGGCATGTTTCTTATTTAATGCCTATGACCTTTTTGAGGACACATATTTGAATTCCTATGAGCATTACTGTAGCTGTTCAATCTTCCACTGCATGTCTCCCTAGATCCCGTCGAACATATTTTCCAAATAGTGTCTAGTGTCACTTGAGGCAACATGTGAACGACCATCTGATTCATTAAGCCTTTCTCCTATGTAGGTTGATTCTGTGGAGGGACCTATGCCACAAACAAGATTTGTTCTGAAGAAAGCTCTAGAATTTGGACATGCTGTTGTGGTAGTTGTAAACAAGGTTGACAGACCTATTGCTCGTCCAGAGTTTGTAGTTAATTCAACGTTTGAGCTATTTATCGAATTAAATGCAACAGATGAACAGGTGAGGAGCTATGCCTGGAATGTTATTCATTTAACTTATTCTTTTTTGAGTATTAGGTTTTAACACTGGTCATATCCTAGTACTCATGTTTTTTTTTTTGCCAACAATAGTGTGATTTCCAAACAGTCTATGCAATTGGCCTCAAAGGAAAGGCTGGGATCTCCGCAGATAATCTGGCTGATGATCTTGGACCCCTTTTTGAGGCTATTCTTAGATGTATACCTGAACCACGCATTGAGAAAGATGGTGCCCTCCAAATGCTTGTGAGTTATAAAGTTTGTCGTTTAGTCCCTCCATTCCTAAATATTTGTCTTTCTAGAATTTTCAACAAGTGACTACATACGGAGCAAAATGAGTGAATCTACACTCTAAAATATGTCTATATACATCCGTATGTGGTAGTCCATTTGAAATCTCTAAAAAGACCAATATTTAGGAACGGAGGGAGTATATGTCAAATTTTCATGTATCATCTGCAATGCTTGGTTTTCTATGATTATGCTGGATTACATTTACACAATATCTCCTAAGCTATAATACTATAAATTGGGTCTCAACTATAGTTGTATTTTCATATACTATGAAGCATACATTTGAGATGCTCCAATCCATTCTATGGGAAGGAATACATTTATTCTAAGATGCTCAAAGCCATGTTATGGAAATTAAGTTATGCATGTTTGAGATAGCTGAAATTTTACATTCTCAATGAAGAAAAAAAAAATCTTTGTACTCATGGAGAGCTAATGTCGCTTGTACCATAATTCATGTTTAAGTTCAGATCAACATGATTGATATCACATGCACATTTACATAATTCTGTTACAAGTATGCCATTGCTATTTTGAAGTAGGAGAAACTTACCATGCACACTATGTCAGTACCTTCCTTTGAAATATTACGGAGAGAATATAGAGCAGCTTTCATAGTCATGAATTATGCTCTATATTCCATATTCACTGACTTATTTCTGTTGAAACTTACCATGCATTATTTCACGCATTGCTTCCTTTTTTTTGACAATCAAAGGTATCTCTTTATTTATTGGAAAATAAGGTTACATCATTGACTAAAAGAGATACAATTGAGGGAGGAGGAGCATCTATCCATGTGCTAGAATCATTATACTTAGCAAGCTGGGAAAGTGTTCATGAGCAATCGTATTTGCCTCTCGGTTCTCATGTTCGAAGGAAACTTTCACAAACTCTCTGGGCATGAAGTAGCAATCATTGAAGATTGCTGCTTCATTAGCCGCAGCATGCATGTCACTCTTCATGGCCTCAATCACTTCAGTGCTATCATAACTAATAGTCAACCTGTTGCATCCCAACCCTTCGGCCAGCAAGAGACCCTCCTTCTTTCTTTGTTAACATGGTCGAGCTATCTTCCTTTGAAATATCTCACTAAAATTGGTTTCATGAATTCCCAGCATATTTCGATGGTCATGAGTAATATTAGTAGTTATATTTCACTGCTTCCAATTCTGCACTCAATTGCTCATTTATATACAGGTAACTAGTACCGAATATGATGAACATAAAGGAAGGATAGCAATTGGACGACTGCATGCAGGAGAACTAAAACGAGGCATGGAAGTGAAGGTATGATTTTGATCAATTCGTTCTTCTGCATGGTAGCATAAGCAACAATATTCCAACACCTATAAGGAAGATTCGTTCTTCTGCATGGTAGCATAAGCAACAATATTCCAACACCTATAAGGAAGAGTGTCCCACCATGGGCAGGGACAAGTTTAGGGATAAATAAACTAATCCTGGCACAACAGAAAATGAAAGGGTAAAGTTTCTACGTGCCATCACAATTGTTGCGGAGTTGCGAATCACCATTGATAATAAGTTTGCCTTCAGTTGCATATACCCAATGTTCAAAAATTTACCCTTACTGAAAGGTTGTCGCCCAGCTCTTGGCGATTAAAACATAGGAAATAGAGGAGAATTAAGTCCTAGTTTTTTTTGTTTGCATTGTTCTCTCCTGAGCAGGCTTATTCCTCACCGGAGAATGCCTATTTCTCACTGTGGTTGTCGATTCTTTGCTGGAGAATGCCTAATTACCTATTCCTCACCTGGGTTGTCAATTCCTCGCCGAAGGACTACCACTCAGTCCTCATCTGAGAAGGCCGATTTCTCACCGGAGAAGACCAATTTCTCATAGAAGTACCTCGTTGTCCCCACAATGCTTCGCCTAGGCCAAAGCGAGGCATTTTATCATCGCTCAGCGCTTATAAGCAAGCTAAAGCGTACACTCCAGACTGTTTTGTTGTTAATGCCAATAATAAAGATTAAAGATACATTTTCTGGAATGAAAAATTTTCTTCCTGCCGTTCTTGTTATCGGGACCGGGCCTCATTCCTTGTGATGTACTCCCAAGGTTGAAGGTTGACACAGCATAGCTGTGATGATTCTGTCAAATGGCATGGTAGGAGTTGAAGCAATAGCCGCCACCAAAATAAAGACTTAAAGAAGCTTATTGAGTAACATGCGGGTGTTGCGAAAGGACATAGCAGGAGGGGGAGGAGACGGAACTCATTGCTGTCGTGGTACATGCTATGCCACACTCCACATTTCTTGGAGGACTTGGGAGTGCCGTGAGCAAGTATTGCAAGATAAAGAGCAGACGAATCCTGTGGCAGCTCTGCGCTTGTGCAGATGCGACTCTAGGAGAGAGCTAGGCAGCTCTATCTCCCTCTTTTGGCTACCGCATTCTGGCTGTAGACTCCCTTCTATGTGGCACTTTCCATGTTTGTTTGGCCGTGAATTTCTTCTGAAAATCTTGTTTTATTCCCTTTCCATCTTTCCATTCTGAGGCTTGCAGAAAAATGGCAACCCAGTGCACGTAGCTCCTGCTTGCCAGGGCCGGCCCTAGATTTTGGGTGCCCAGGGCGAAACTACAACTCAAGGCCCTTTAGTATAAAAGCATCACTATAGTAATCAATATGCATATGTATCCAATAAGAACTTTAATGCATCCAAAATCAACATTTATGTCAAATAATTTATTGATATTATCGTAAAGTTTTCTTTTAAATGTTTTGATCCATAAACAACGACTATTGCCAACTCATCAATCGAAGTACCGGTGTTACTCTTGATATTTTTTGTCAATAGCTTCTCAATGTGTTTCTATCAAGTCATCCATACAGTATTTTCTTTTTCTATTATGCACATGTAATAACACAGTGCTAAATTTAAATAAAAAGATGCACCAAAAGTTTGTAAGCTATGCATAGTGTATGTGAAGATAAATTACTTAATTACCAATACTCATATGAATATAGACAATAATAAATTAGTAATACTGTATACCTTCGGTCGGTCAAATCTTTGTCGATGATCAAGCGTCGGGCGATGTGGATAGAAGGCGCTCGGTGATGTGCATGTCCATCTAGCGCCTGAAGAGTGGAGACTGGAGAAGGAGTTCATCGGTGTGCGTACTATGGCCTGACGGCAGCGCTGACTCGCCTCGCGATGGAGGCTCGAGATTAGGGATTGTCGTGACCCGCGACCGGAAGGATATGTGCGATCGCAACTTCTCGTGATCGGACGTCGTTTATTCCTTCCTGGGCTACCTATGTCGCAGCGTCTAGGTGGTAATGGGATGCATATGCATGCGAACGTTGCTGTCAACTAGTACATGGCCCGTTCCTCATGGCCACAGGCATTTGCGTCCATCGTTCTTGCTTCCCTTGGCCTGTAGGTCATGGACTATATACGTACGTGGCAGGTCCCCTTGGATTTTGGGGCCCTGGGAGGCCGCCCCCTTCCCCTCCCCAGGCCCGGCCCTGCCGCTTGCGCAGGGTTGAGGGAAGGGTCCGACCACTTTGGGTCTTTTGTACCTAAAGTTCTGAAAAAAAATACTCTTCACTATCTTTACATGTGTTAGCACACGGTCATGTCACCGCTACCTCCAACGCCGAGGGTGATGCACCGCAGCTCACGTCAAAGGAGACCTGTCTGGAAGCGTGGTGCGCAAGCAATCCGGTAGGCGCTTTTGTAGATCCGAAACCCCACACGCCCGGGAGGACCCTGTGAGGGCGTGCGACGGCTATGGGCTTCCCTAGGTCGACCTGATCGCCCCTAGAGCCTCGGGGTTCACCGCCCTACAACAAGAAGAACGAACAAAGAACGAGGAAGAAGAAGACCAAAGGGAGAAGATAAAAATAAAGGTAAAAGTGGTATATTGATTGTTTGATTTTGTGTTGTTCAATCGGCCGTCACCTCTCATCTATTTATGAGGCGTCTGGACTTCCCGTAGAAGAAAAAGACTCCAAATCCCATCCAAAATCTTTCCAAAATTAACCGAGCTCGGATTTAGGCAAGTCTGAGATAGCAGTTCGGTTTTTGGGTCTCACAATCCACAAACAACCTCGGATGAAGATGCACCCAAAAGGAAATTTAACCGTTTCAACGAGACGAACAACTTTCGTGTTGAACGTTTTTCGATTCGGGGTCATCTTGAAGACGTAACCCTCTCAACGATGTGCCACATCGGAACCCGGGTGTGGTGGAAAATGGGCAAGGGCCGGGCCGCCACCCCCCTGTTGGTGCGTGGTATCTTGATCCGGATACGGTGGCAAGTGAGCGAGGATCGGGTGGTCGCATCCTTAGTGGCGCGCTACATCGGCGCCCGGATGTAGTGGAAAATGAGCAGGGTCTTTGCATTTGACTCGACGAGTGTGAAGGGTAAGGAAGCTAGCCGAGCCTAGGAGGATTCGCTTAGGTAGCTGGAACGTAGGATCTCTGACAGGGAAGCTTCGGGAGCTAGTGGATGCAGCGGTGAGGAGAGGTGTCGATATCCTTTGCGTCTAAGAAACCAAATGGAGGGGACAAAAGGCGAAGGAGGTGGAGGATACCGGCTGGTTTTGTGGTACACGGGACGGTACTGCAAACAAAATGGCGTGAGCATCTTGATCAACAAGAGCCTCAAGTTTGGAGTGGTAGGCGTCAAGAGGCGTGGGGACGGATTATCTGGTCTGTGGTAGTTGGGGACTTAGTTCTCAATGTTATCAGTGCGTATGCCCTGCAAGTAGGCCACGATGAGAACACCAAGAGGGAGTTCTGGGAAGGCCTGGAAGACATGGTTAGGAGTGTACCGATTGGCGAGAAGCTCTTCATAGGAGGAGACCTCAATGGCCACGTGGCTACATCTAACACAGGTTTTGAAGGGGCACATGGGGGCTTTGGCTATGGCATCAGGAATCAAGAAGGAGAAGATGTCTTAAGCTTTGCTCCTACGACATGATTGTAGCTAACACGCTCTTTAGAAAGAGAGAATCACATCTGGTGACTTTTAGTAGTGGCCAACACTCTAGCCAATTGATTTCATCCTCTCGAGAAGAGAAGATAGGCGTGCGTGCCTAGACTGTAAGGTGATACCTGGAGAGAGTGTTGTACCTCAGCATAAAATTTGGTGGTTCTTGACTTCCGCTTTCGGATTCGTGTCCGGTAGGATAAGCACGCCAAAGTCGCTAGAACGAAGTGGTGGAAGCTCAAGGGGGAGGTAGCTCAGGCGTTCAAGGAGAGGGTCATTAAGGAGGGCCCTTGGGAGGAAGGAGGGGATGCGGACAATGTGTAGATGAAGATGGCGACATGCATTCGTAAGGTGGCCTCGCGGGAGTTTGGGGTGTCCAAAGGGAGAAGAAGCGAATATAAGGATACCCGATGGTGGAATGATGTTGTCTAGAAGGCGATTAAAGAGAAGAAAGATTACTTCAAACGCCTATACCTGGATAGGAGTGCGGACAACATAGAGAAGTACAAGATGGCGAAAAAGGCTGCAAAGCGAGCTGTCAGTGAAGCGAGGGGTCGGGCATATGAGGACCTCTACCAACGGTTAGGCACGAAGGAAGGCGAAAGGGACATCTATAAGATGGCCCAGATACTGAGAGAGGAAGACGAGGGATATTTGGCCAAGTCAAATGCATCAAGGACGGAGCGGACCAACTCTTGGTGAAGGACGAGGAGATTAAGCATAGATGGCGGGAGTACTTTGACAAGCTGTTCAATGGGGAGAATACGAGTTCTACCATTGAATTGGACGACTCCTTTGATGAGACCAGCATGCGTTTTGTGCGGTGAATCCAGGAGTCTGAGGTCAAAGAGGCGATGGGCCCTGATTGTATCCCCATTGAGGTGTGGAAAGGTCTCAGGGACATAGCGATAGTATGGCTAACCAAGCTTTTTAACCTCATTTTTCGGGCAAACAAGATGCCAGAAGAATGGAGATGGAGTATATTAGTACCAATCTTCAAGAACAAGGGATGTTGAGTTGTACTAATTCTTGTGGAATTAGTCGATGAGCCATACAATGAAGCTATGGGAGAGAGTCATTGAGCACCGCTTAAGAAGAATGACAAGCGTGACCAAAAATCAGTTTGGTTTCATGCCTGGGAGGTCGACCATGGAAGCCATTTTTTTGGTACGACAACTTATGGAGAGATACAGGGAGCAAAAGGACTTGCATATGGTGTTCATTGACTTGGAGAAGGCCTATGATAAGATACCGCGGAATGTCATGTGGTGGGCCTTGGAGAAACACAGAGTCCCAGCAAAGTACATTGCCCTCATCAAGGACATGTACGATATTGTTGTGACAAGTGTTCGAACAAGTGATGTCGACACTGATGACTTCCCGGTTAAGATAGGACTGCATCAAGGGTCAGCTTTGAGCCCTTATCTTTTTGCCTTGGTGATGGATGAGGTCACAAGGGATATACAAGGAGATATCTCATGGTGTATGCTCTTTGCGGATGATGTGGTGCTAGTTGACGATAGTCGGACGGGGGTAAATAGCGAGTTATGGAGGCAAACCTTGGAATCGAAAGGGTTTAGGCTTAGTAGGATTAAAACCGAGTACATGATGTGCGGTTTCAGTACTACTAGGTGTGAGGAGGAGGTTAGCCTTGATGGGCAGGTGGTACCTCAGAAGGACACCTTTCGATATTTGGGGTCAATGTTGCGGGGAGGATGGGGTATTGATGAAGATGTGAACCATCGAATCAAAGCCGGATGGATGAAGTGGCGTAAGCTTACGGCATTCTCTATGACAAGAGAGTGCCACAAAAGCTAAAAGGCAAGTTCTACAGGACGGCTGTTTGACCTGCAATGTTGTATGGCGCTGAGTGTTGGCCGACTAAAAGGCGACATGTGCAACAGTTAGGTGTGGCGGAGATGCGTATGTTGAGATGGATGTGTGGCCACACGAGGAAGGATAGAGTCCGGAATGATGATATACGGGATAGAGTTGGGGTAGCACCAATCAAAGAGAAGCTTGTCCAACATCGTCTGAGATGGTTTGGGCATATCCAGCCCTGGCCTCCAGAAGCTCCAGTGCATAGCGGACGGTTAAAGCGTGCAGAGAATGTCAAGAGAGGTCGGGGTAGAGCGGATTTGACATGGGAGGAGTCCGTTAAGAGAGACTTGAAGGATTGGAGTATCACCAAAGAACTAGCTATGGACAGGGGTGCGTGGAAGCTTGCTATCCATGTGCTTATTTTTTACATGAGAGTCGCGAGATCTTATGGGTTTCACCTCTAGCCTACCCCAACTTGTTTGGGACTAAAGGCTTTGTTGTTGTTGTTGGTCATCTTGAAGACATAATCGCCCCCGCAATCGCCAGATTCGTGGAGATACACAACAGAAGGTTTTGACGTATTTCTCGACCTAGACCGGACAGTCTGGTCCCAATTACCGGACAGTCCGGTAGCAACATGGGGTTTTGGGCGTTTGGCTATCTTCATGATTTTTGCAACATTGCACGTTTTTGGCTCTAACTTTTGCATACGATCTCAGATTAAGACGATTTATATATTAAAATCATCCCTTTCGACGAGACAATGAACTTTCATGTTGAAACTCTTTCCATCCGAGATCATCTTAATTGGGTTTTGTATCATGCCAAAATTTGGTGTTAACACATGCCCCCCTGTTTTTCGGCAAAGCTTGCACGCCGAAAAATAACTTGCAATACTTTGGTGTAAGGACGATGTCAACACTCCATCGGCCATTTATATGTGCTTAGGGCGATAATGATATATCGGCCATGTATTTGCTTAGGTCGATAGTTATATAGGCCACTTTGATTAGCAACAAAATATAGCTAATCGAATGTATTGTGATGTGGTAAAACCCTTGCATGATGTAAGAAGTTGCGTCCATGGATCAAAATAAGTCCTTGGAGGGTAACCAATCATACCCGAGGATGAATTCCATGGCATCAACATCAATAGCATAGTTGGAGAATGTGGATAATATGCGGACCAAAGATGTTGAAACCTTCGGCTTGGTCGTTCATAGTTTCCACCCTTTTCCTTCTTCACCTTTGCCGCACTTCTTGCGATGGAATCTTGCACACCATTCTTGTTTGGAGTACTTTGGGAACCCATGCCATGTTCCTCTTTTCAATTTCTTGTGCACTAAGTTTGTGTAATTTCTTCTTTTGCCAATACGATAAGCCGAGTGGGCGCCCCGGCTGTGATTTTGTTTAAAGTAATGACAAGTATTGTTTTACCTTGTGCATTTTCAACTTCTTCTCTTGAGATTTGGCACTTAATTGACTCATCTCATTGTCTTTAGTAGCCAATGTCAACACTTTAATTTTATCCTTTAAGATCAAATTTGAAGTAGCACACTTACAACCATCTTTTTTAACGCGATAGACTTGCTCAACCACCTCCTTATTCTTCCTTGTGCTCCGGACCGATTCTTTTGGAGTGAAGCAGTCTTTAACATATGATTGTTTATTGAACGTGGGCCTTTTTGGAGTTGCATGATCTTTGTGAGATGGTCTAAAATAATCTGAAGAATGTGCATATTACCTTTCCGATAAGTAATCATCTCCTCACTTATCTTTTGATATTTTTCCAATAGCTGCGCGAAAGTGACTTTTGGCCTTTTACCTTTGCGCTTACCTCGGCCTTTGCTCTCTTTTGGTTGTGCTTGCATCGATCTTTGGATTTTCTTGTTGCCCCCCAGTACTTGGCGTCTTCATTGCAACTTTGTTGGAATTTTCACCCTCAAGAATATTATCATTGTGCTCTCGAACAACTTCCTTACTTGAAAGCTTGATCCCAATATCCGAAGTTTTTACCCAAAAACCGTTTGCCATCAGGACCAATCGGAATAGACCGGTCATCTCTTGGTGTCTCAACAAATTTCAGTCGTCCTTTATCAATGGCCGATTTAGCTATTTGACGAAACATATTGCAATCCTCAAAATTATGTTTGAACGAATGATGCAACCTACAATACATTCGTCCTTGAATTGATGGCTTGACATGGTGATCAAGAATTCTTATGTAATTATTTTTCAGCAACAAATCAAATATTTGATCACACATGCTTGAATTGAAGGTAAATTTTTATTTTCTAGCCGACCTTGTTGTGAGAACGGCTTTGGAGTTAAGCAAACGAATGGTTCAGATTTTATGTCACTCCATTTGGCTATGCATTGTGTTTTGCACTTTATGTCCGATGTCTTTGAAAACAAATTATACTATCATCAGTTTCTCAATAGAGTATAAACTTGGCTTTAAATTTCTGAAATCAAAATAATTATAACATACGTGTCTCAATTGAGACCATGCGTAAGCCAAGTATGAAGCAAGCAAAGCTACCCAATTAAATATGAACTTCAAGTAAAGCAATGCGAAAAGCTTTGGCTGCAATAATAAGTCACTATCGGTCTCTTTGAATGGTACAATGTATTGACCGATATGCTTTGTAACAATTTTATTGCTAACAAGTAAATTAACCTTCATCATTGGTCTTTTAAAATTATTTATAAGATTTTTCCTAATAGATGCATCAACAATAAAGTTGTGACCAAATCTGGAAATAGGTAAATCACTTGCTAGACATACCTCTTCATACACACTGGGAGAGCATGATGGTTGTATCACTTGAATAATACTTTGCTCCACTTTTGAATGAGTCTCTAATGCCTTGGCATCCTCTTTTTCTTCAATAGATTCGGTACACATGCTATTTGATTCGGCTTTTTCAGTAACCGAATTTTCTTTGTTACCTAAATCAATACTTTTATATTTTTGAATTTGCAAGGCTTCTCGCTCTTGTCTAATTAGCCCACATCTCAGCTTGGCGACCTTTAAACCTTTTCATCTCAATTTCCATCAACTCCTCATGAATTGCCCCCAGATACTTTGAGGTTCTTTCAGCAATGAGGTGCCGAAACTTTGCAATTGTTTAGGGGGTACACTGGATGGTACAACACTGGTCGAATGCATCATTTGCACAACTCTAGCTTTTACAACAGTAAAGTCATGGCGAATATAGTTGCACAAATCCCAGGAGAATGTAAGCTTGTTCTCAATTACCCAGTCTGGATTTAGTTGCGCCCCCCCCCCCCCCCCATGCTTTTAGACTGTTTCGGCAATGAGATGTTGCCGAAATTCGGTAGTTGCGTAGGGGGAACATGATATTCCATGGTAGTAGGTGAAGGCATTTGTGCTCCTGCAAAAGTTTCACTTATTTGGCCATAACCCTGAAGGTTGTGACCAAATCTGAAAATAGGTAAATCACTTGCTAGACATACCTCTTCATACACACTGGGAGAGCATGATGGTTGTATCACTTGAATAATACTTTGCTCCACTTTTGAATGAGTCTCTAATGCCTTGGCATCCTCTTTTTCTTCAATAGATTCGGTACACATGCTATTTGATTTGGCTTTTTCAATAACTCAATTTTCTTTGTTACCTGAATCAATACTTTTATATTTTTGAATTTGCAAGGCTTCTCTCTCTTGTCTAATTAGCCCATATCTCAGCTTGGCGACCTTTAAACTTTTTCATCTCAATTTCCATCAACTCCTCATGAATTGCCCCCAAATACTTTGAGGTTCTTTCAGCAATGAGGTGCCGAAACTTTACAATTGTTTAGGGGGTACACTGGATGGTACAACATTGGTCGAATGCATCATTTGCACAACTCTAGCTTTTACAACAGTGAAGTCATGAGGCCTCCACCTTCTATTAGTTCCTGGCGAATATAGTTGCACAAATCCCAGGAGAATGTAAGCTTGTTCTCAATTACCCAGTCTGGATATAGTTGCCCCCCGATGCTTTTAGACTTTCGGTAATGAGATGTTGCCGAAATTCTGTAGTTGTGTAGGGGGAACATGAAATTCCATGGTAGTAGGTGAAGGCATTTGTGCTCCTGCAAAAGTTTCACTTATTTGGCCATAACCCTGAAGGTGCGGAGCCGAATTATGGATATCAACAGTTGCATATGGCGCCAAACAATTAGTAGCATGAGGTGTAGCATATGATGTTTGAGCGTAATTGACCGAATAACTAGTAGTAGTATGGCCAATTCCCCTATCCACCGGCATGTTTGGATTAACATACTGCAATATTTGCCGACGAATAAAAAGTTGGAACACTTTGTTGCATACTTTGGAAGTTCCTACATGGGGTGTCTCAACTTGATTAACCGAACTCATCATGTTGTTCATCGGCATATAGATTTGTGGGGTTGCCGATGCATGGGAGTTGGGATACATATGTTGCATGTTGCTAAAATTATATGAAGTTGGAGCATGAAGATTATTTTGAATCGGCTGTTGCGCATAATTAGATGCATGATTGATAAAACTAGGGCTAGCCGACACATTATGCTCATTAAATGATCTAGCAACAACATATGCATTATTTGCATCTACATAGTGAATTGGGTATTCATATTACCTTTGTAGATTACAAACCCTAGATGACGATCTCTTCGTAGCAAGAATGGGCTGGAGACCGCTCAAAGCTTCATCCCCAGCGGAGTCGCCAATAAGTGTGTTCGCACATGAACACGTCACCGTGTACCTCCAATGCCGAGGGTGATGCACCGCAGCTCACGTCGAAGAAGACCCGTCTAGAAGTGCGGTGCGCAAGCAATCCGACGGGCGCTTTTGTAGACCCGAAACTCCACACGCCCGGGAGAGACCCCGTCTGGGCATGCGGCAGCTATGGGCTGCCATAGGTCGACCTGATCACCCCCAGGGCCTCGAGGTTCGCCGCCCTGCAACAAGAAGAATGAACGAAGAACGAGAAAGAAGAACAAAGGGAGAATAAAAGTAAAGGTAAAAGTGGTAGATTGATTGTTCGATTGTGTGTTGTTCAATCGGCCGTCACCTCTCATCTATTTATGAACTCGGATTTAGGCAAGTCTGAGATAGCAGTTCGGTTTTTGGGTCTCACAAGCCACAAACGACCTCGGATGAAGATGCACCCAAAAGCAAATTTAATCGTTTCGACGAGACGAATAACTTTCGTGTTGAACGTTTTTTGATTTGAGGTCATCTTGAAGGCCTAATCGCCACCGCAAGCATCAGATTCGTGGAGATACACAATTTCGGTTCGGACCGTACTGTCCGCTCGACCGGACCAGACTGTCCGGTCACCACAGAAGGTTTTGACGTATTTCTTAACCCAGACCGTACAGTTTGGTCCCAATTACCGGACTGTCCGGTAGCAACAGGAGGTTCTGGGCATCCGGCCATCTCCATGATTTATGCAACATTGTGCGTTTTTGGCAACTTTTGCATACGATCTCGGATTAAGACGATTTATATATTAAAATCATCTGTTTCGACGAGACGAAGAACTTTCATGTTGAAACTTTTTCCATCCGAGATCATCTTAATTGGGTTTTGTATCATGACAAAATCTGGTGTCAACAACATGTAAAAGGAACCCACACATTTTAAGAATCAAATTTGATTGACAATCAGTGAAATAATATGTGGGGTATGGAATGGAAGTGGTATCATTGGATTTATATTTATAAGCATTTTCCAGTGATATCACTTTTTGTTTCACACATAAGGCGCATATTGCTCTGATTATTAGTCAAACTTGGATCTGTAGATGTGCGGCGTATTACGTAAAACAGAAGGCGGGAGTACCAAATACCAAACCAAGAATGTTTAAGGTTCCTAACTAGCACAACTGACCACACATCCAGGAAAAGTGTACTATTGGGTGAGAAAGATGTATAGTTTGAGCTCTAACTGACGTGCATAGGCTACACAAGTGATCACTAGAGTTGAAAAAATGCAGAGTGGAGCTTATTGGAGAGGGTCATTTTACATGCAACTAGTTGAAAAGTGGATGGCGTCGGTGATGCCATATTCTCGAATATTGGGCCTTTCAAATAGCATTGTGAAATCAACCTTCTTTGTCATGCTATTTTCCAACTCAAGCCAATTGTGATGGCACTGAGTGAATTTGTGGAAAATAAATAAATAATAATAAGGCAGTAGGTATACGCTGCCTCAGTAGATGTATTTTATGGAAAAATGTTACCTAATTGATGCCTCAAAGCAGCTTTTATCAGTACCAACATGTCTCAGTCTTATATTTACGGTTACCTTCTTTTTATCCATATTAATGTTTGTGGAGGTATTAGGAGAATACATCAACTATATAAGATCATGCAACCACTTTAGTATTTCCAGTTCTGAGTAAGCTCTAGATCTCTTACCGAAAAAGGCTTTCGCCCCACTTTATATATAAAGCACCGATCACAACAAGCATCCAGTACAAACACACACCACCGCAACATACGCACACACCCAGGGCAGGATACATAGGCGCTGAGCGCAGCAACACCACCGCTAGCACTACCACCACGAAGAGATGAAGCTACATATGACGGACCATGTGCTCCAAGGCGACGCCTTCAGGAAGAGTACGACACCGGAGCGCCGCCACCGCCCGATCCAAGGATCAGGGTTTCCCCTGGAGCCGCATGATGGGCAATGAGAGCCGCGATGACGCCTTCAAGAAGGGAACGATCTCCGCCGCCGCCGGTCCGTCCAAAGATAGAACAGGTTTTCACCTCGGCCAACACTCACTGCCACCGAACGCCACACCCCGGCAACCACGCCGCCCACACGGCCATGATGACCGGGCAGCACCAAGGCACGGGCTTTGCCCAAGAGCACCGCACTACCACCACCAGGGCCGCCACCCCGGCATCCAAGACCTTGACACAACCTCAGCCGAGACCCGCCGCAACCCCAACGAAAGAGACGAGCGGAAAGGTCCTACCTTTCGCACCCCTGGGCGACCCCCAGCGTCGAGACCCGATAGGTCGGCCAGAACTGGCATCCACTGGCCCGTCCTGCCGCCCCGTGCGCGAGACGAGTTTGGTCCTGCAGCATCGAGAAGGGGACGAGGTCAGTCCTGCTGCACCGTGCGTGAGACGAGCTCGATCTGAATCGCGGCGCGAGACGAGCTCGGTCCTGCAGCACTGGGCGCGAGACGAGCGGTAGACCGCAGCGAGGAGAGGACCAGCCCTTTGATGGGAGTAACGCCCAGGCGACGAGGAGATGGGGCCAAGGCCGAGACGGCCCGAACACAGACGAGCCGACGCCGGAGAAGCCGGCCGCCGCCGCGGGCAGATCCGCTGAACCACCGTGAAGCCGCCACGACACCGGGAGGGCACCACCGCCAGACCTCCCCACGCCGCGGCCCACGGCCGAAGCAGCGGTCACGCCCGGCCGCTACCCTACCCGTGTCGCCCGACGAGCTCCAAGCGCCGGAGCCGCCGGGCACGCACCACCGGTTCCACGCGGCCACGGCCTCCACGCCTGCCAGTCCAGCGGTGCCAGCCCACCACCCCACCGGAGAGGATGAGCCCGGCCAAAGACCACCACCTTAAAGGCCGCGGTCGCCTCAGAGCCGCTTAACCGCCACCACCCGCGGATCTGGGCAGGCGCCAGATCCGCCGGCCAAAGATGCCCGGGCTTCCGTAACCCCACGAGCCGAGGTGGAGGGGGAGGAGAGGAGGCGACGCTGGCTGGTCACCGAGGAGCGGGCGGAGGAGTGAGGCCGGAGCAGAGGCAAGCCGGGCCACCGATGCCACCGAGGGGAGGCCGCCTCACGACGCCCGCCACCCGCTGAGAGAGGCCGCCGCCGCCGCGCTTACGCTGCCTTTGCCGGGCGACGCCACCGGGCGGCGGCGAGGGAGTGCGGGGACGGGGAAGGGCGGCGCTTAGGGTTCCTCCTCAGGGCGCCTGTGGGCGCCACGGGAGGAGGGCGAAAAATCTTTCCTCCACCCTCTAGATCTCTTTGGAAGCTCAGTTAAATGTTAGTGCAACCCTTTCTCATTGGCTCCCCGTATGTTGCATATATGTGAGCAACTATTAAATATCTCGGTTAATGAAAAAATCATTCCAGTCTATACTTTTCTAAAACTAAATATGTTATGGCCTCTTTGATTTCCAGGATTTTAATGCCGTAGGAATAGGAAAACCATAGGATTGCAGTGTCATGCCCATTTGAATCCTACATGATTTTTGTTTGTTTGATTGCATCACACAAAGGATTCTTTCCAAGTGGTTTGAATGGATGCTAAAATTCCTATGGAATGATTGTACAAAGGAATCCTTAGGAAAAAATCCTATAGGATTCAATCCTATGTCTCAAACGCCCAACATAGGAAAAATTCCTAACGATTCTAATCCTCCAAATACCGATGGAAATCCTTATAATCAAAGAGACCCTTAATAATGATGGTAGACTAGCTATTGGCGGTACTTGAAATTTATTTTTCTCTGCCAAAGGTGCTTGTAATCTTAATAATCAGAAACCATCATAATAATCTTCATACCTAGCCATGTTATCTCATTTGTTTTCTTTGTTGGCCCGTAACTGCTGTGTATCTTGCTAGGCCTTGTTTGAGAAAAAAAGCAAATCAATATATAGCTTCTACTGATTAAGATGTTGGGCAGGTGTGTACACCAGATGATGCTTGTAGAATTGGCAAAATAGGTGAGCTTTTTGTGTACGAGAACTTCGGACGCGTTCCAGTTGAATCTGTTAGTGCTGGTGACATTTGTGCTGTATGTGGAATCAATGATATCATGGTTGGTGCTCTTCATGTTCATTCATATATTTAGTATATATTTACCCTTATAACATGTTCTTAATTTTTTTGTTTAAACTTTGCAGATTGGGGAAACTATAGCTGATAAAGTTTCTGGAACAGCGTTGCCCACTATCAAAATTGAGGAACCAACAGTTAGAATGTCTTTCTCCATCAACACTTCACCTTTTGTTGGAAAAGAGGTGTCTCAAAAGTTAACTTTAACTTACAACATTGTATCCCTACTTTTTAGGATCTTCTGCTGGAATAAAGAGATTTGAAAACTGGCTAAGAGAATCTTAATTATAACGCTTTTGGTCCAAATGAGACTAATGCTTGTACTGCACATTGTATGCCCATGTAGGTCAGCTAAATGGAAGTAGTACTACGCTTTCCTGAAACTGAAATGCTTAGGAAGTTGAAGTCAGTGTATTGCACGGATGTAAAGCTTTACTCCATTGTGTTCCAATGTGGTGGAAAATGATCCATTAATTATTAAAGCTCTTCTGTCAAGAATGGCCTATTCTAATTCAATAGTTTATAATTACAGTAGTTTAGTTTCTTCTTTCTTAGTGCTGAAACTATGTCTCTCTTTGGCTTTATCCCAGGGGAAATTTGTCACTAGCCGAAATCTTCGTGATAGGCTATATCGTGAGCTTGAAAGGAACTTGGCTATGAAAGTAGAAGATGGGGAAACTGCTGATACATTTCTTGTTAGTGGCAGAGGCACACTGCACCTCACCATATTGATAGAGAACATGTAAGAACTTCTAACCTTTCGACATTATCAGCCACTTGGTATGTTCTCTAATTTTGGTATTCTCTTTAATAATTGCTTACAGGCGGAGGGAAGGATATGAGTTTATGATTGGACCTCCAAAGGTCATAAACAAGACAGTAAATGGAAAGCTATTGGAGCCATATGAGGTATTTCCCTCCCTAAATGACAAAACTGAAACTTTGTATATTTTTTATTTGATAGGTATGTCCCCATGCGTTGCCACGGGAGCCAAATTTTTTTAATGTATAAAGGCTAGGTCTGTGTTAAGGTGGAAGGGGGCGTAATTCCACCTTATATGGCATGGGGCAGGAAGGAAGCACTAAGGGTTAGAATTTTGATTTTGGCGCCATTATAATTTGGTAGCCTAGGTCATGCATGCTAAGTCAATTAATGTGATTGAGCGGCGTACGGGAAGGTGTGGTAAAATATGGCGCGGAATTGAGCGGCGTAATTCCATGTTATTGCGAAAGGTAAGTCAATTAAGGTGGAGTTGATGTAGTGCTGCAAAAGGCAAGTAAATTAATGTGATTTGAGTGGCGTATTGGGAAGGTGCGGCCAAATATGACGTAGTGAAAAAAAAACGGCTGGATGAAAAAAATAAGTGGAGGGATGTGGTGGGAGGGGTGGAACCGGTTGACGAAGAGTTCTGCCTCACAGGAAAAGGAACGCTACTTATTTTTTAAGTAGTAGAGATAGAGAGGTTCTGGGAGTGCCTAAACTTGCGCTCGATGGACACCCCCACAGAGGTGCTGCCCACACAGTGTCCTTGTACAGTCCCATGAAGCACATGGTCACAAAGCTTGGCAGCCTCCTCGGCGACCTCCGCGCCAACACCCCGCTGCAATGCTGCGTCTGGCTCGTGGCCACAACCAGGTACCAGGCCTACAATATAAGAGGCCCCGGGTAACAATGTATCGATGAGATAAGGCCTCCAGGTTATACGAAGCATACATATAACACAAACCGATGGCTAGCACAGTGCCTATACACTAAGGGCCTGTTTGGTTGCCTGTACCAGCCCAACCAGGCCCTGGCAGTGCAAAATTGGCCCGTTTGGTTGCTTGGGCTGCATTAGTTTCCTGGCCCACATGAACCATAAAGCAATCTTGGGCTAGGTTGAGTGGGAATGGCCAAATCGGCCGTTTTTTCCAGAGCTACGTGTGGCTCTCGCCTGCATGCCTGGGAAGTGTAGGAGACGGATGGGAAGTCCTACCCCTCTCGCCTCACCGCCCAAACGCATTCACACCTCACTATTTCACCACCCCTTTGGTGTCTCCGATGACTTCTCCACCTCCACGCCGCCCCACACCCATTCCCGCCGGCCCCGAGAACCGCAACCACTGGGTCGACGGCTTGCCTGACGGGAGGGAGGTGGTTGACCACGATCGATTGCTTAGGGCTCAAGGCCTGACCCCCTTCGCACGAGGTCATGTCCGCGCCGTCGACCACCTGTCACCGTTTCTTCCTGTGCCTGCAGCGGCCGGTAGTTCTTCGGCTGCGGCGGCAGCGTCGATGGGTGCTGCTGGTGCATGCACCTTGAGTGCGGCCGGAGCAGGGATTTTGACTCCCCTGCGAGGATTTTCTTCCCTTGCTCTGGCCCCAATCCGATGGTATCCCAGCCGGTACCTCGACTGCGGTGCCAATGACGAGGGCCGGGGTAATGACGGGGTCATCGGCTGCGGTTCCGGCATATCCGCCGCGGCGGGCCATTGTTCCTGCCAGGGTTTGGTTTGTCGCTATTTGCTCCACCTCCACTTTGACGGCACCCTCTCCAGCACATACGAACGCGCTAAGTACACATCTCTCTTTTGCATATTTGACTTTTGGACCGGTTAGGTTTTCTTTGGGTAGTTGCTTCGATTCGATTTGATTCGCCTCCAATCGATTTGATCCAAGCGGCGATAACTATGAGTAGTGTACCATTGTTAGTACTTCTAGGATTGGTAGGATTACTATGATTGCTATCATGAGTGTAGGATTGCTTGCCTAGAATGTGTGCATGCTATGTAGGATTGACAGGATTGCTCGAGTAGAATGTGCATGATCAGTGTAGGACTATGTGTGCTTGCTACATGTGCATACTATGTGTTTGCTATGTGTGCATGTATAATGTGCACACTGATCAAGGCAATGTGATTGCTATGATGAGTGCATTGACCTAGGCAATGCACATCGCTATGATCGGTGCATTGATCATACCAACACCCATTGCTCAAATCATAGCTGTGGTCCTCCCTCCTCGCGTCGTCCTCGGCGGCAGGAGCCAGATCCGCCGCCGCCTCTCGCCTCTCCCGCCCTCCTCGCCGCGCCGCTTGGCTAAGTCTCGGCCAAAGCCCGCTCGGCTGGCGGCGGCAGCGGCGGCGAAGTGGGGCGTGGCTGACGGCATGGGCTGGCGGCGGTGACTGTTGGGCGTGTGGTGCGCGTGGACGGCTACGTGGCGGCGGGCCCGCCGGGGCCGACGACGGGGTCTGGTATTAGGCTCTCCGGCGGCACAATTGGGCATGGCTCGGGCGGCTCTGCTCCTCAGGCGCGTCGAGGCTGCTGCTACTGCTCGTGCACGAGGCGGCGGCCGATGGTGGTCTTGAGCGAGCTGAGCTTCGGCGGATCCGGCGGATCTGTGGCAGGCGGACGGTGGTGGCCTTGAGGAGGTGGTGGGGCTCCTTCTGTGCTTCCTGGTGGGTGGATGTGGCGGTGTGGGCTGTGCATCTCGCCTCGTGCGGTGCTGGCGGCGCGGGGTGGTGGTGGTTGCCTCCTTTTTTGGGGTTTGGATCGACGGAGGTCCAGATCTAGGGTTCGTGCCTAGGCGAGCCAGCTTAGGGCCCGGGGCTGATCGGAGCTTGAGCTTGGGGTAGGAGAGGTCAGGCTTGGCCCAGGATGTGCTCGTGTGTGGTGCTCGTTCTCCCCTCGCGGGTATGGTGGTCGGGTCTCCGTTATCTTGTCGGGAGATCGGCACCGGTGACCACGGGTGAGGCGTCGCGCGAGCGGGCTCAGCGGCGGCCATCGGTAGTCACGGGGTTGTGTTCCCCCGGTCCGTCGGGACTAGCTGGGGACGCAGGTGTGGACGCCCCCTACTGTGGGGTCATTGACCCAAATCTCGTGACTAATGCCGGGCTAGGAATGAAAGGAGACCCTTTTTCCTCCTTCTGAGGTTGGTGTTCCGTCATGCGGACAGATGGTGGCGGCTTGGACGTGGATGCCGGAGCGGCGGCTTCGGATGGCGGTCTGCATAGTTGGCTCTCCGGCGGGCACCATGTTGGTGGTGGTGGCTCTCCCTCTTGGTCGTGTGGGCGGCGAGAGGGTAGCGGTGGGTGGCTTGGGCGTTCTCCCTGTCTTTGGCAGTGGCGTTGCCTCGACCCGAACCTTGGATGCCGAACTCGCTGCTCCTGTCCTGAAGACCTCGTGGTGGCACGGGGGAGATGCCGAGTGAAAACTCCGCGCTTTGTCACCGACGATGGCGACGCTTGCGGGCGCCGTTATCTTCCTGAAGACGTCGTCCTGGCGCTCCTCTTCGTGCTAGAGTTCTGGGTGAAGACCCTTGTCCCTTCTGGACTCGGCAACGGCGACGCTCTGCGGCGTTCTCCCTCCTGGGGGCGTTGTCGTGGAGCTTAGGTGTTTAGGACATTGCGTAGCGTCGTACTCAGTTTTCCCAATGCTTTCTTTCGGGAGCGTAGTCGTGTTCTGCGTGATCCGATTATCTTGGGATTGACATTGTATAAGAGCTAAGTCACCATCTTGTATCGTTCGGCCGTGTACTTGGTTCGGTGATTGCTTTATATATAAAGCGGGGAAAGCCTGTTTCGAGAGAATCATAGTTGTGCAATTCTCACCTGTGTGTTGTTAACTGACAAGGTGATAAAGAAGGTGTGGGGTCGAGTCAGTGGTGGGGTCTTTTTCGTAGAAGGCACGGAGGACATCATCCCTGAAAACCATTGGTGAGCAAAGATTGCAGTGCCGGGGAGGAGGTAGGCAGTTGTGTGGAGGACATCATCCCTGAAAACCGTGAGCAAGCAAAGATCACAGTGCCGGGGAGGAGGGAGGCGGCTGCAATGCCTTCGCTGATGGTTGGCTGCAGGCCAAGGCTTGAGCAGGAGCCAGCAGAACTAGCGTCGGTTCTATGCGCAGATCGTTAACGAAGACGATCTAGCTTTCCTCATCATCCCCAGAGCTTTCCAGCAGTGATGCGAAGGTGGATCTAGATCCGCCTTCTGTGACATCCCAGCTTAATAGGAATGATAGATTACTCATATCGAAAGGAACCTCAAAGTTAAGTGTGCTCGGCTTGGAGAAATTTAAGGATGGGTGATCGACTGGGAAGTTGTTGCACACAAGTGAGGACAAATACGCATGAAAGACTAGTGTTGGTCTGTGGGGCCAATCTAGATCCCAGGCGCAACGGTCAGGTACCGGTGGGTTTGGTCGGGGAGTTACAATTGGTATCAGAGAGGGTACGTCCTATTGGGCCGACGGGGACGCCGGTTCCTTTGAGGGGGGGGGGGGGGGAGGGTATATGTGACATCCCGGCTTACTATGAATGGTAGACTACTCATATCAACAAAGTGCACCTTCTTTCCCGGGAGCCCATCCGAAAGGAACCTCAAAGTTAAGCATGCTCGGCTCGGATCAATTTAAGGATGGGTGGTTGACTGGGAAGTTGTTCCTAGGTGCGCACGAGTGAGGACAAAGTGTGCAAGAAAAACTAGTGTTGATCTGTGGGCCCAGTCTAGATCCCACATGCAACGGCTAGGAACTGGTGGGTTTGGTCGGGGTGTTACACCTTCAATGCGTCGTGTTGCTCTCTGCTAGCAGGTGGTGCCACTTTTTTGTGCAGGTCCAGGAGTTTGGCGGCGAGCTAGAGGGGCTGGCAATATTTCTGCCGGAAGCACAAGGTGTGGCCCGGCGACATTGTTGTCCTGAAGCCCTCCAACCTCGGCCTGAAGGTCCAGATCTACGACAGGAAAACCTCCACGATCTGCTGTCGATGCCAAAAGCGTGTCTGTGGAGGGCCCTATGACCAGGCCATCTGATGTTCTGAACTAAGTAGTAGTACTGGAGTAGTATGCTCTGTTTTTAAGGCGTCCCTAAGGCGTCGCTTAGGCGACGCCTAGGCGTCAGGGCGCCCCCAGGAGGCAAGGCGTCGGCCTTGCCTTACATGTGTGTCTAAGGCGTCCGCCTTAGTCCTTAAAAGCGTCAAGGGTCCGCCTAGGCGCCACTCTGCCTGCCTTAGGCAAATAAGGCGCCTTAGACAGAGCTGGGTGGTTTAGGCGGAAACAGATAACTGGGAGGGAAGGAAAGGCGGGAAACTTTGTTTTGGCGCCAACAGGTACTAGAGGGAGAGAGAGAGACCTGTAACCATTTTCAGTTTCCCCCACCCCAGGCTGGATCTGAGCTTCTCCCCTCCTCTCTGGCAGCTTCCCCTCCTCTCCGGCAGATCCCCTCCCCTCTCCTGCAGTTCCTCCTCCTCCTCTCCTGCAGATTCTCCATCCTCTCCTGCAGATTCTCCATCCTCTCCAGAACTATATGGGCTCTACAACCATCAGTTGCAAGGTGTGTATGGCTGTATGCCTAGTTGCCTAATGCCTACCAAATTCTACTTAATTCTGTTGCTTACAAGTCTCTAAGGCGTCGCCTCGCCTTATGCCTTAGCGCTTAGGTAGTGAGGCGCCCCCCCAGCGCCTCGCCTCGCCTTACCGCCTTAAAAACATAGGTAGTATGAACGGTGTCTTTGCTTTTGCTGCTAAACTGTCTATATTTTGTTCAAGGAACAACACACCCTGATCAAATTGTGCAGGGGCATGGGATGCCCCTGATGTCTTACAACTCTACCCCTCTATTAATGTACTCCCTGCGTTCCAAATTACTTGTCGCCAAAATGCATGTATCTAGAACTAAAATACATCTAGATACATCCATACCTGCGACCAGTAATTCGGAACGGAGGGAGTAGGTACTGCACGCTTGCTAATGCCAGTGTTAATTGTGTGTCCTGTTCATCTGTTGTGTGCTTGCTAGTGTGAAGTTCATATGCTGAGTGCTTGCTAGTGTGGCGCAAAGTGGTGGAAAGGTCACCACTTTTGAAAGGGGTGAGCAGAACAGCACATTGCACACAACCAAACAGCTGTGATTTGTATCTGCTTACCGCTAAACCACACATGCAGGCGTCCAAACATCAGGCACAAAACTGCTCAGCAGTGCGATGCAGACAACCTCACGGCTAAACCACACATGCAGGCGTCCATATATCAGGCACAAAACTGCTCAGCGGTGCAATGCAGACAACCAAACTAGTTGCACAACGTGGCTCAGAGGCTGTTTCCACTCAGCCAGGCCCAACCGAGCCACATATGCAAAAGGCCAAAAAACGACACAGGTAACCAAACAGGCCCTAAGTGACCTGACGTCTGAATCCTGGCACATTTTTCTCGGGTTCGATTTATTTCTCTGTTCAACTGACAAGGGGGACCAACACGTTGCACTGAGATACAATGATTTATTATTCTAATATATGCTGACAAGTGGGACCCACATGCCACATAGGCAGGTTTAACTGACTCTGAACAGAATATGCGCCACGTAGGCAGAGGTTAAGGGCTACAGACAGAAAGGGCAGTTGCACTGTATTTGCACGTTGGGGTAAGTTTGAGCGAAACGTGTATTTTACAACTTTAGGTACCAAAGTGACCATCGGGCGCAAGTTTAGGCACTCCCAGTGTATTTACCGAGAAAGGGTTTCCCCCCGCTACTCCCAGTGTATTTACATCGTTTGATTTCTAAGGACTTCTGTGACATTAAAATGCTCTTGGTACACCTGGAACTCCTTTATTCTCAGTTTTCATGTTACTAACCTGTTATTATTACTACGATACAGATCGCTGCTATAGAGGTTCCAGAGGAATATATGGGATCAGTTGTCGAGCTATTGGGGAAAAGGCGGACAAATGCTTGACATGGAAGCTAGTGGGTTCGTGCTGTACTCTAGATTATCCTCACTCGAAAAATCTTTTGCATTTTCTTTGATACAGAAGAGAAAGAAACTAAGGCTTGTTGCCAACAAAGTTACTTATGTTCCAACTCAACTATATTGCATGCATCGTTGCCAGTCTACTAAAAATTGCTTGTTCCTGATATTGACTTGTTGCCATAACGAGACCTTTCAAATGGCAGGCCAGAGGGAACTTCATTGCTGAAATACAAGGTTCCAACCAGAGGCCTCATTGGGCTCCGGAATGCAATTCTAACAGCTTCTAGGGGCAGAGCTATACTTAACACAATCTTTGACAGCTATGGCCCGTGGGCTGGAGATATTAGTTCACGTGATCAAGGCTCATTGGTACGAATAAATGCCAACTTGAATATGAACTAGGCGACGATTATGTACATCCAGTTTGATCAAGTAAATATTGTGACAGACTAATAATGGTAGCTAAGATTCATTCAAGTAAATAATTTGATAGACAAATAAGTAGGTAAGATACATTTAACAACGTGACACTACAACGGCGCATGTATATTGAAAGAGAAAAATAGTTTATCACTTAATTACCTTGCCACTCTAGCCATCCTATTGGAGGGAATTATTTATATTTACTTGCAAGTACGAACGCAATATGAGAAATTCACCTATAGATATGATGGAGAAGCTGTAAAAATACTCCCTCCGTTCATAAATATAAGATGTTCTAACTTTTTTCTGAATCGGATGTATATAGACATGTTTTAGTGTGTTTGTTCACTCATTTCAGTCCGTATGTAGTCCATATTGAAATATCCAAGACATCTTATCTTTTTTACTTCAGGGTGTAGATATTTGCACTATTCGAGTTGTGGATCATCCCTTTCCCAAAAACAAACAAGCTGAACTTCTCTTTGAACCAGTTCATTTGAATTAAAGGAGGCTATATTAGGCCTATAGGCTAATATTAACGATTTGGCATCACTTGGTTTATGAAAAAAAGATTACCACGGGAATTTACTTTGATCCAACGCATGGATAAGAGTGATAAAGAATGATAACTCTTTATGACATGGAATGATAATTCTGTATGACATGGAATGATAATTCTTTATGGCGTGGAATGATAATTCAGATAGCAGCATCCTAATTTGAAGATCAATACAATTGAAAATCTGCCAATAGACTACTACATTATGCAATACTAAAGGTAATGCACTGACATAGAGTTGAAGGTGTTTCACGTAGACTATGAATTTCTTTTGTGCTATTACAGAGATGACGTACACCGGGCTTGCCTTGGTGCAGTGTTAAAAGTTGTTGCCTTGATGCAGTGGTAAAGCTGTTGTCTTGGAGCTACATGCACCGGGCTGCCCTTTTTTATTACAGCGATGACGTACACATGAACACCCACATGACATGCAAACACGAGTCCGCCTTCACTGGCTGGATCTAAGGAATCCTAAAAGTAAATCCGTGGATCTCACAAGATCTGTATATATTTTATCTTGTATGAAAGACGCGTTTACATTTTAGCAAGTATATACATAGTAAAATTAGACTACCGAGTTTGCACTGACAACTTTGAAATCCTATAGCATATCATTTCAAATTTTATGCATAATATAAACAGGTGCATGATAAACCTATCTCCAGTACAACATATCTCTGCATAGGCCAAACATGCTCTAGAAATTGCATGGTTAATTACATGTCATTTTTTTCGTTTGGTCCTTCCAAATATTGAAAATTACGAAATTGTCAACACATCAGCTATATCTTAAACATGGTTCTTTTAGGGAACGCCAACTAATTTTACTCACTGACTTTTTACAAACTTATCTGCCTACCTATTGCGCGGAACTTATTTACCTAATTTGGCTTACAGTTTTCTTCAATATCTTAACATAGTGGGAATGATCCAGGTGGCATTCGAAGGTGGAAGTACTACTTCTTATGCTTGCGTTAATGCACAAGAAAGAGGTATACTATTTGTCAAACCAGGGCAGGATATTTACAAAGGCCAGATAGTTGGTATCCATCAGCGTCCAGGTGATTTAGCACTTAATGTGTGCAAGAAAAGGCTGCAACAAATGTCCGTTCCAACAAGGAAACTACAGGTGAAATTTCATAAGCATTCAATGCTTTGATGATATTATTTTCTAGAAAGAACTTGGAACAAACTTTAATTACCCTAGCCCTAACAGAAAGTAAATACTCTGGATTCTCATGGTTTATTGATCGTGGGAGAAGCCCATTATATAGGAGGGACACCTTGGGCTGTGAAGATGACTTAGAGGAAATACGATCTGACTCTGAAACAGATTCTAATCTGGACTCTGCACCAGTGGCGGATCCAGGAATTTGAAACAGGGTGGTCCACCTTATAATATTTTTTTGCAACTAATATGACATGCCAAAGTAGTAGTACAGATTTTGTTTTTTGACAAAGACTAGTATAAAATTAATTTATCAATAGAGCAATAGAAATAGATCAGTCTAGTCTTATAATTCTACAATGAAAACTTACATTCTACAACTAATCCTTCAGCAATTCTAGAATAAAAACCTGCATTCTATCAATCATAATTGGACATAGCAAAAGCTAATTATTAATTAATCAATCAATATTAACACATCAGACCCAATTTTCTACATTCTATCAATTTGGAAACTTGGAAATAACAAATCTGGCTAGGCGCTTTGCGGTGAGGCAGCAAGTATTCTAGTAGAGGGACTCAGAAGAAAATCAGGAGACGGAAACATCACTATGCAGTATTTTTTAGAGGAAGAAGCGGCTGCACGTGCCTGTGTGGGGTTGGTAGTAGGCCCGTAGGCTGTGGCCAGTGCTTGTTGGGCTATTTTTGCTCTCGGCAGGCCCATCTGCTCATGTGGCATACAGGCTGAGCCAAAATCTCAGGGTGGGCCGCGGCCCACCCTGTCCACCATGTAGATCCGCCCCTGCTCTGCACCTAATACGAATCTGAACCTAATGAAATACTCCCTCCGTACCAAAATATAAGATGTTTTTGTAGTTCAATTGAACTGCAAAAACGACTTTTATTTTGATACAGAGGTAGTAGCTTATATTAGTATGGGAATCCTAGCCACTTTGGGCTGGATCAGGGGGCGTTGTGGCCAGGGCTGGGGCCCTCCGACCATATGTGGCTCCATGCATAACAGCTCTCCCTTCCTCTACAAACAGCTCGTCCTCGAGCTGAAACGAGCGAAAACGAGCAATGTGTTAGATGAGCAAGTTGGATGAATTGTATATCCCAAGGGGCAAATATATAGTACAAATGACTGGGCATACAAGTAAGGACATCTAGACTAATATGAATATGTAAGGGGACCTAAACTGATACCACTACTCCTTAAGAACCCTCCTCAAATGCAAAGCGTTTGCAATAACATTACATTTGAACAAGTATAACACTAAATCAAAAAGTAGTGAAAATCCAAAATTTGCATCTCGAGAGTGTCGTCATAGCATGGAGTCTTCGAAACCTGTTGAGTCAAGCCAAAGAGGGATAGAAGAAGCATGTCGCAAAGATCACAGCACAAGAAGTCTGCGGCAAAAATACTCGGCAGCAAGAGAATGTCCATAGATCAATGACAATGCAAAGGATCACCATACGACCATCCTCAATGGCGGGAAGTACAGCAAGGGTGGCCGGCGGGTCATCATGAAGCTTTTTGAGGAGACATACATGTTACGCATCATGGAGCCGAGTTTTAGGATACTCCTTGTGTCCTGGGCGCGCTCGAGCTATCCATTGTTTTGCAGCCTGGTATTTCTATCGGGTCTCTTGGGCTCCGAAATTCTTTCCGGGCGTAACAGAAACAAAATGGGCAGAAACAACAACAACAACGAACAACAACAACAACAACAAAGCCTTTAGTCCCAAACAAATTGGGGCAGGCTAGAGCTGAAACCCATAAGATCTCACAACCAACTCATGGTTCTGGCACATGGATAGCAAGCTTCCACGCATCCCATGTCAAGCACTGTTTTTGAGACGGGTTGGTTTTTCTTTGTGCTCCGTAAAATACCGGGGTATTCGGCCCTAATCCGCTGAACCAATTGGGGCATTGGCATATTAAAAATGTTGACATGTCACTGGGCATACTTAAAACTTGATTATGCCTTCAGAAGTGATGAGTGGTCCAATACCCTATTGCAGCGATGTGTCCTTGTGCACTTAGATTCATATTAACTGAAAACTTATTTTTATCAAGTGTGGTTAATTCAAATAATTTGTTCTTTTCTTTGCAGTGGTTCTGGATGAACCTTTAAGCTACAGTCTGGATGACTGCATAGAGTATATTCAAGAAGATGAGCTAGTCGAGGTTACACCTGAGAGCATCCGCATGTCCAAGAACCCAAAAATTTCGAAGAAGAAGAACAACTAGGCCTTCTGGAAGGATATAAGAAGAAATACGCTATTGGATCATTTCATTCTGGAAGCATCGGTTTCAGATAGAAGACCTGGACTTGGTTTGATAATGACTAGTATATGACGAGAGATACCATGAGTCAGTCAGCAAGCTATTTTTGGTGGTCTACACTTTTCAGATTAGGTTTATACTCAATTTTGGCAATGAAGCTGTTATAGTCATCAAACTCGGGCTGTTACATATTTGTAATTCACATAGTTGTTGTACATTCTTGCAGTACAGCTGTTACTGATACCTATACTGCTTGTCTAAGCGTGCGGCGGCAAGCTCGTGCGTTGGATCTTTTAGGACGGGTGTGACATATCGGGTTAAGTAAGCGCGGGAATATATTCTCTGCACCTACACTATGTACTCCCTCCGTTCCTAAATATAGGTCTTTCTAGAGATTTCAACAAGTGACTACATACGGAGCAAAAATGAGTGAATCTATATTCTAAAATATGTCTATATACATCCGTATGTATGTGGTAGTTATTTGAAATCTTTAAAAGAACTTATATTTAGGAACGGAGAGAATAGCATACCTTTATAGCGCGCTTGCATAGGAGGTTGTTATAGTACCTTCTTTTTTGGAAGTCACACGGCTGAGTTTTTGCTCTGGTACAACCCCCTAAAATTTTAAATCCTCGTATTAGCTCGCAGATCGAACATATTGAATACTAGATTGATTTAAACATAAAAGACTATTACCTTTTTGATTGAAGGCTCCACCTTTTTGTTTGAATGTTAGCAGAAAAAATTGCTAAATTCGTTGAATAGATAGAAGGTTGGTCCAGTTTATGAGGGAAACCGGACCCAAAAACCATATAGACGACGCTTTTAGGCAAACAACAAACAACACACACGCTTGCGAGCCATGGCTCCACCTTTTATCCTGCATTTGGAACTTGTAAACGTTTCTTTTTAGGCATGGGGGTGTACCGAAGCAAAGTTCGTTCAATTTTAGGTAGCCAAATCTTATGGACCTGAATATCCAACGAACATTAGATTTTTAGGCATGGCAAATTGAATGTTTTTCATTTTGTTTTTCTCACGCAAATCAATTAAAGAGAAGATGGAGCATTATGATAACCTCAGGAAGAAACGATGTTAAGCATTTGGACCTATGCAAAAGGCCCATCAACCAATGCATGAGGGAGTTTAGTTATTAAACAATTACATGAGAGAAGCTTAGCTACAAAAAGCTAATAAGCACTTGTGCATTGCGAAGATTAGTTGCTAACGTTTTTAATATACTTAGCATCTCAAGCACCAATGCACTTGGTACCTCACCTTTTCTTTGTTGGACTTAGTACCTCACCTTAGCACTAGTGCCATGCATGTGACACTCTATGTTACTAGTTTTATAGTCTAAAGTATCATAAATTACTTCATTTATTAACTTGTAGACGCATTTTGCTTGAAAAACACAATGTGATGGTAATATAATATAATATAGTTAAATACACTCGAGGTCCTAAAAGTTTCTACACGGTGTCACTTTAGGCCTATTTCTTCTAAAATGCATCTTTATGTCCTTATTCTATACTAAGTGGTTTGCCTTAGGCCCCCTTTTGCATGAGCCTTAGCTGACCTGCTCGCGTGGTATGTTAACCCATGCCGTGTTGACATGGGACAAAAATTAAGCAAATAAGAAATGGGCACTTGTAGAACACCCGTACAAGGTTAGTACTTGTATTCGACTGAAGCCTAATGGTGGTACGGATGCGGCAACAAGGACACACCACCAACAACATACTCAACAAAGGAGGTTGCGGAGGTAGCGCCACTGATGATGATCCGATGCTCCTCTTCCTCACCTGCTTCCCCGTCGAGGATCTTGTTGTCCCATCCATGGTGGTGGTGTGGGGATGAGAGAGAGAGAGAGAGTGATATAGGCATGGTCCCATTGATTGTGGATACTACCTAAGCTGAGCCAATTAAGGTGTCAAGCCATGAAAAAACAGTGGAAAATAATACCATGCACGTAGCTCGATTTCATCGAGGAAACGATGGTCATGTGCGTCAATTATATGGGCCGAGAATCAATTCTGTGATAAGCGAACCAAAGACCAATTATATGACCCGTTTATTGAATTCAGGAGACATGTTTGGAATGTCAGTGTATGGTCGTGTACACATGGAGTCTAAAAGTGTACGAGCATGTTTGATAAAAGAAATGATGTAAGGGAAGTCATGTACAGATAAGATGGCAAGAGATTTTGTTCGACCACGTTACAAGAAAATACAGGAGATTAAGAAGGAATCAGCGCCAGCTTTCGTGGAACCGAATTTCCGTACGCCTCCACGTTATGTTGTGAAGGCAGAATTCAAGTAGTACAAGTTTGTTAGGATTCTTATTTTTGTTTTTGTCAACCGGCTAGCTAATTAGTATGGTACGTGAGTTGTTATTCTTTCCAATTAGGATTTTTTTATTTGTCAAGTTAAGATTTGACGAGGGTGGTTAGGAGTCTAGGTTAGAGTAAGCCATATAAAAGATAACGCTTGGTCGATGTATGAGAGATCAGTTTTGAGTTTTATTCGTGAGTTATAAACAAGGTTCAGAAAACGTCCAGTTTTTGGGCGATCCAATCTTAAGTATTTTTTGTGGTTTTTGTTTGAGGGAATCTATTAGCGACGAAGGGTTGATCATCACATCGACGCCTACGTGCTGATCCGAGGGGGTCAGTATCTTTGTTCACGTACTGTTCATGCACGGGTAGAGATTGCTATTGGAGGTTGGGAGGAGGAACACGGGAAAAGAACTGCTGATCTTGCATCGCCGTGAAAGGTCAGGCCGTCTACACGCACGAATTAGCGTCTCGCTAGTCTGTGCCACATCAAGTGGTATTCAGAGCAAAGGTTAGTCACGACAATAGGCGAGCATCAACATGTTGAGTAAGAACATATTGATGGAGGAGGAAGGCATTGGCGAGGTCACTCTTTTTCACACTCGTTGAACGAACGACGTGTCAATCTGACGATCGATGAGAGTACCGCAGTCAACATGGTGAGCATCGATGTGGTGAAAAAATTGGGGCTGAAGATGGCACCTCTTGAAAGACAATACACGTTGAAGTGGATCAAAGGTGACATCAAAATTACTCATCGGATTTTGCTAATTTTTGATATGGGAAAATATTGTTGTGCGGAATTTTTTCATGTTTGTCCCGTGTCCATGGTGTCTTGCCATCTTCTACTTGGGGACCTATGGTGCAAACGTGTTGGGGCTGTTTGAAATTGCAAGAAAAATAGTTACTCTATCATGGAAGGGCCAACAAATCTGTTTTGTTCCCATGCCAACGGATGTGCTCTAGCCAGATTGGAAAAATCATTTGCTAAAAAGAGAAGAACAATAGGAAGAAAGAAAGGAAGAAGTTGATGCACTGACAGAGGGGCTGAATCTTTTGGTGGAGAAGGTACATATTGATGGTGGTGCAAAGGGACAACGTTGGAGTGTTTTTAAAACACAATGCATGATCAAGGATCGTGCATGCAAGATGATAATTGATGGTGGCAACTTTACAAATGCTATTAGTAAAGATATTGTGCATGCATTGGGTTTGTCCATGTGGCAGCATCCAAAACTGCACCAGTGTGAGGTGGCTATACAACTCCGGAAAATTAAAGATTACACATAAGGTGCGTGTGCCATTTGCTGTTGGAGATTATATCGACAAGGTGGATTGTAATGTCTTGTTGATGGACGCTTGTCAGTTGCTATTAGGAAGACCGTGGCAGTTCAATCATGATGCTGTGCATGCTGAAAGATCGAACACATACATATTCATGCATGGTGGGAGGAATCACGTGCTAAAGCCAATGGTGGACAATGCAACCACCAAGTTCCGGAGAGGAAGATCATGTTAAGAGCCGACTCGAAACCGAGGACGGTTTCGTTTGAAGGGAGGAAGGATGATATAGGCATGGTCCCATTGATTGTGGATACTACCGAAGCTGAGCCAATTAAGGTGTCAAGCCATGAAAAAACAGTGGAAAATAATATCATGCATGTAGCTCGATTCCATCGAGGAAACGATGGTCATTTGCATCAATTATGTGGACCGAGAATCAATTTTGCGATGAGAGAACCAAAGACCAATTATATGACCCGTTTATTGAATTCAGGAGACATGTTTGGAACGTCAGTGTATGGTCGTGTACACATGGAGTCTAAAAGTGTACGAGCATGTTTGATAAAAGAAATGATACAAGGAAGTCATGTCCAGATAAGATGGCAAGAGATTTTATTCGCCACGTTACAAGAAAATACAGGAGATTAAGAAGGAATCAGTACCAGCTTCGTGGAGCCGAATTTTCATACGCCTCCATGTTAGGTTGTGAAGGCAGAATTCAAGTAGTACAAGTTTGTAGAATTTTTATTTTGTTTTATCAACCGGCTAGCTAACTAGTATGGTACGTGAGTTGTTTTCCTTTCCAATTAGGATTTCTTTATTTATCAAGTTAGGATTTGATGTGGGTGGTTAGGAGTCTAGGTTAGATTAAGCCATATAAAAGATAACGCTTGGTCGATGTATGAGAGATCAGTTTTGAGTTTTATTCGTGAGTTATAAACAAGGTTCAGAAAATATCCAATTTTGGGGCGATTCAATCTTGAGTATTTTCTGTGATTTGTCTTTGAGGGAATCTATTAGCAACGAAGGGTTGATCATCACATCGACGCCTACGTGCTGATCCAAGGGAGTCATTATCTTTGTTGGCGTACTATTCGTGCACGGGTAGAGATTGCTATTGGAGGTTGGGAGGAGGAACACGGGAAAAGAACTGCTAATCTTGCATCGCCGTGAAAAGTTGGGTCGTCTACACGCACGAATTAGCGTCTCACTAGTCTGTGCCCATGCCGAGAGAGAGAGAGATGGATTTAAGTAGGGATTGGGAAATGTGAAGATGAGGGTTTGCAAGCGGCTTTCTGTAAAAAAGAAGAGCAGCTGAAGAGGCGTCTAAGTCGACGTGGCGTAGGTTAACACACCACGTGTGCAGGTCAGTGAATGCTCATGCAAAAAGGGACCTCGGGTAAATTGCTTACTATAGAATTATGACCTAAAGGTGCATTTTGAAAGAAATAGGGCGGAAGTGACACTGTGCATAAACTTCTACGACCTTCAATGTATTTAAATCTATAATATGTTACTATCTCATTTTTTCCTCATTTAATACTATGCCATGTCACTAGTATGCCTAATTGCCATTGCTTGAGTATGCATGTTACTCCCACTATGACTTTGACTTTGAGCCACGTCTTGGTTTGTTAACATGTGGGCCTGGCTTTTTTAATTTGCTTGTGGTATACGAATGTCAATAAAAATATATATTAACTACTCTAGACAAGATATACATGCTTCCATGTATATGTGTACAACACAAATCTTGGCAAGACATGCCGCGCGGATACCATCCCCACTTGGCACCATGATTTATTGGGCATTCTCGCACATCTCTATGACTAACTACTATACAAGTTGGATATTAAATTGGCTATAGATGACATGCAACTGGCTCTATTTTGCAGGAAAATGTCTAATATATCATCATCTATCATCGCAGTACACGAAACACTGAAAATAACAAAAAAAATGCATCTATGTTGTAGACCACCTAGCGATGACTATAAGCATTGGAGCGAGGCATGATGACCCAAAGGTATAGGGGAACACAACAATTTTTGAGGGAAGTATGTCAACCCAAATATATTAATTCGACATAAGGGGAGTCAAAGAATGTTTATAAGCCTTAGTAGTTGAGTTGTCAATTCAAACACACCTGGAGAGATAATTTGCTCACGGTAATTTATTATTAGCACAATAATATGATAAGGGTAGTGATAGAGAAATAGTAGCAGAAATAGTAACAGGTTTGTAGAGTAATAGCAGAGTAAGGCAGTAGTTGTTGTAACAGATGTAATAGTAGTAGGAGAACATAAGTATGGAGTAAGCGATGGGTTGTTCAGATGAAATTCAATATGCAATGGTCATAACCTAGAGCGGTAACAAATTAGCTCCAATTCATCAATTATATGTAGGCATGCATTTCATAAATAGTCATGCGTGCTTGCAATAAGAACTTGCATAACATCTTTTGTCCTGCCCTCATGTGGTAGCGGGGTCCTAATGGAAAATAAAGGTAATTAAGGCACTCCGTTTTTCCTTTTAATAGAGAACCGGAGCAACGCATTAACACACAGTGAATACATATAATCCTCAAGTTAAAGTCATCCCCGTCGCTATCCCAATTATTGTTACCATGGGGTCTAGGGTTCGGAACGATAGCATGTGCATACAACTTGCACGTAATATCAAGAACACAAATATATTCATTCAAACATAGAGGGCTCAGATCAGAAATACCAGCACTCGGGCCCTAGTGACAAGCATTAAGCATAGCAAAGTCATAGCAACATCAATCTCGGAACATAATGGTTACATAAGAAATCTCATCCAATTCTCATCCACCTCCATAGTGCCTGATGAGTGTTATTTTTACACTCCTCTAACCCGAGTTTAAACTAATATGTTTCATTAAAACCGAGATACTAAGCTCACGATATTGCCACTAATGACTATTGAATGGATATGATTCCAAAATTACTTTCTTTATTTTGTTTCGAGAGGAAATGGGCTATTTTTTATGAGCGAAATCAAGCCATAACAAGGAAATGAGTAAAGGAAGAGATAGAAGAAATCAAGTGGAGGTGCACGGAAGAAACAAAGTAAAGATGGTGTTCCATGCGATCGAGCCCGCTTCGCATGAGCGATCGTATGGCTTGAAATCGATGCTTCTCGTCCACTGAACATACTTAAAGGGGTCGAGGCTGAAATGTTAATAGAGGAGCATAAAACCACAAAAGCAGATGCATCTTCATCCCATATTCATCAAACCTAACCACCGCCATTTCCCATACCCATAGCCACCATCTCCATCTCCACTATAGTTATTCCTCCTCTAGTCATACTAGAGTCATCTTCATCCCATCTTCATCAACCCTAACCACTGCCATTTCCCATCTCCATCTCCACCATCTCCATCTCCAGCATAATTCTTCCTCCTCTAGTCATATTTGTAATCATGCATCACACACGTCATCCATTGTAAGACATATTATCAATCAATCTACCTTCATGATGCGTTCTTCGTGTGATCTGATCTCCATGTGTGAGTAGACCGGTAAGGAATGGGTTGAGGCAAGGGCCTTGCAACCCGATGTATTTGTTGGGGGGGGGGGGATCAATGGAAGTGCTTTGAATGAACGTCTATATGTGTGAAATAAAATTGTTCTGTAGTTGTCTCTTGTCATTAGGGTTCTCATCCCTGCAGGTACCCAGGATCATGGAGAACGAGCCATGGAGAGGCTAAGGGCAGGGAGGCCGTGAAGTGTTATTCCAAACACTAGTGACATAAAGGTTTAGTACAGTAACATAGATCATATCTATGGGGATTCAAGAGGTGTAGTCATTAGACACCCAATGCTTTTGTCCGATTATCATAATCTTAATTATCGAGGTAACCCCGGGAGATGGATAGGTCCTTAGGTTGGACAACTGGCTCTTGATGCGGGGCGTGTGCCGGTCAAGACATAATTTTGACACATCCCACGCAGCGGTTTGTAACAATCACATATCGATGGGTGACTTCCAACACATATATTAAGATCATATCGCCCCTCCACAAATATATGGTTGTAAGTGTTAAGACCTCGGACACACATACCTATTTTTATTATAAGTGTTTGTAGTTTCAAGTTTAATCTATGATCCGGTCAAAAGCTAGAATTAATCCTTAGCAAAAGTTTGTGCGATACCCTAGCTTAAAGTGCATCATCCTCCGTGGGTTCGATAACCAGTGACCTCTGGGAAAAAGGTGTGAATCCTTTCTGCACCATTTTTGGATCACCAGAGGAAGTAATCAAACTTTTTTCTGGCGCCATTGCTGAGGAGGCTTTGTGTGCCTAGTCTTTGTGTTTAGAGTTTTCGTTAAAAGTTTAATTTCAGTTTTTGTTTTAGATTTTAGTTTTTCTTTTTATTGCGAGTCTCGTGAGTTGAAATCACAAAAAGATTACCAAGGCTCATAATCTAGGAAGTTTTAGAACTCCTAGAAATACCTTTATGCGTGAACCTATATCACAACCTAAGTTTGTTGGCAGTGAGTAGGAGATAAAATCGAACCTAGTCTCTATGGTTCAACATGACCAATTTGGAGGCTCTACTTCTGAAGATGCCGATATGCACTTGCATAATTTTACTGAATTGTGCAACATGGTAGCGATGGCTAGACCGCGTTGGTATTTCCCCAAAGAGGAAGGGATGATGCAGCACAGCTATGGTAAGTATTTCCCCCAGTTGTGAAACCAAGGTATCAATCTAGTAGGAGAACCAAGCAACACTATGTAAAAATGGTACCTGCACACAAAGAACAAATACTTGCAACCCGACGCGTAAGAGGGGTTGTCAATCCCTCCTCGGGAAAAATATAGATTGGTTTGTATGAGTTTGGGTAAATAGATCTCGCAAAAACACAAAATAAAATAAGTAAAGAAAAAGTGCACTAATGTATTTTTGGGTTTTTGGAATAATAGATCTTAAAACAAATGCGGCAAAAATAGATCGGAAAGCAAATATGATAAAAGATAGACCCGGGGGCCGTAGATTTCACTAGTGGCTTGTCTCGAGAAATAGCGCACGATGGGTAAACAAATTACTGTTGGGCAATTGATACAAGAACAAATAATTATGACGATATCCAAGGCAATGATCAATATATAGGCATCACGTCCAAGATTAGTAGACCGACTCACCTTTTGCATCTACTACTATTACTCCACACATCGGCCGCTATCTAGCATGCATCTAGTGTATTAAGTTTATGGAGAAGCGGAGTAATGCAATAAGAATGATGACATGATGTAGAAAAGATCTATTCATGTAGGAATAGCCCCATCTGTTATCCTTAATATCAATGATACATGCGTGCCTCGCTACCCTTACATCCTTTGGGAGAGGACACACACCAAGATCAAACTGATCACAAAGCACCTCTTCCCATTGCAAGAAAAACAATCTAGTTGGCCTAACTAAACCAAATATTCGGAGAAGAAATACGAGGCTATAAATAATCATGCATATAAGAGATCAAAGAAGACTCAAATAATATTCATGGATAAAAATCTGATCATAAACTCGAACTTCATTGGATCCCAACAAACACATCACAAAAGTCATTACATCAAATAGATCTCCAAGAGACCATTGTATTGAGAATCAAAAAGAGAGAAGAAGCCATCTAGCTACTGCCTACGGACCCGTAGGTCTATCGTGAAGTACTCACGCATCATCGGAGGAGCACCAATGAGGATGATGAACCCCTCCATGATCGTGTTCCCCTCCGGCAGAGTTCCGGAATAGGGCTCTAGATTGGATCTCATGCTTCTCGAACTTGCGGTAATTTGGAATTGTTTTCATGAATCCCCTAGGGTTTCTGGAATATTTGGGTATTTATAGGCCGAGGCGGTGGAGGAGACCCCTGTGGGCCCCACAACCCACCGGGGCGCGCCTGGGTTCCTGGGCGCACCCTGGTGTCTTGTTGTCCCCATGGGCCTCCCCCTAGGTGCTTCCTTGGCTCCCAAGTTGTCTTCTGGTCCAAAAAAATCTTCAAAAGTTTATTTGTGTTTGGACTCCGTTTGATAGGGATATTACGAAGTAAAAACAAGCAAAAAATATAGCAAATCGGATGGGCACTATGTCAATAGGTTAGTCCCAAAAAATTATATAAAGTTGCTATAAAATGATTGTAAAACATCCAAGATTGATAATATAACAACATGGAACAATAAAAAATTATAGATACGTTGGAGATGTATCAACATCCCCAAGCTTAATTCCTGCTCGTCCCCGAGTAGGTAATGATAAAAACAGAATTTTTGATGTGGAATGCTACCTAACATGTTTATCGCATATTCTTTTCTTTTGTAGCATGGACATTTGGACTTTTATATGGTTCAAAGCAATAGTCTATTTTGACATGAAGATTTCAATACTCAAACATATTAATAAGCAACCATGTCTTTCAAAATATCAACACTAAAGAAAGTTATCCCTAGCCCATCATGCTCAATCATTGATCCATTCACGAAACACAATCGCATATTAGCTACATCCAATGCTCAAGTATTATCATAGTGCTCCCTAGTTGGGCTTTATAAGATAAGATGGAGACTCAAATAAAAAAGTGCATAAAGTAAATAGATAGTCCCTTCACAGAGGGAAGCATAGATTTTTAGAGGTGCCAGAGCTCAGAGCTTAAATTGAGAGATAAAAATTTTTTGGGCGGAATACTTTTCCCATCATTGAAAACGACCGAGTAATTCCCAACACTTTCCATGCTAGATATATTATAGGCGGTTCCCAAACATAAAATAAAGTTTATTCCTTTTCCACCATACTTTCACATTCCACGGCTAGCCGTATCCATGGGCAACCTTGTCCATACCAACACTTTCAAGGAGTTTATTATTTGACAACATAAAGTAAATTTCTTTTTCATTTCGGGATTGGGAATCCCTATTACACTTCGTACTCTCGTGCAATGACAAGTGAATAAACACTCATTTTGAGAATAACACATCTAGCATGGAAAATATTGGCCACCCTCTCGCTTCATGAGTGATGCGAGCACACAAAAGGAAATTCATTTGATTTTTTAGAGATGACACATACAAATATACTTAGAACGGACATGAAATACCGCATATAGGTAGGTATGGTGGACTCATATGGCAAAACTGGGTTTAAGGATTTTGGATGCACAAATAGTATTCCCACTTAGTACAAATGAAGGCTAGCAAATAGATTGAGAAGCATCCAACCAAGAAAGGAAAATTCACATAAGAGAGCATTGAGTATAACTAACACCGATGCACCACAAGTAGGATACAATTTCATTGCATAACTATTGACTTTCGTGCTTGCATAGGGAATCACAAACCTTAACACCAATATTCTTACTAAAGCATAATTATTCACCAACATGACTCACATCACATCCCCCGCGCCTTGGTACTCCCACAAGGGCTTCGAGTGCGACTAGAGTGGCGTGAGGCGCTGCGTCAGGAACTCCTTCACGATCATCGCCCCCGTCAGCTGCTCCGCCTTCATGTCTTGAGTCTACCTTCTCAGGACATGCCTCGCTCGAGGTCGGTGAGCTTTGTGGAGCCCCACTCGGGGCGTGCCTGCAGCGCCGCCAAGGTGCCAAGGCGGGTCGAAACCGTGGGCGTCCAAGAAGACCAGGGGTGCCAAAAGCCTTCCACCTTCTTCCGGCTTTCAGGAGGCGAATTTCCGCTCTGAACTGTGATGAAGGAGATGCCTGTGGATCATTGGGTCGGACATGGAATCCTGGCTGAAGTAGTGGCGGAAGAGCGCCACCGATGGTTTGCGCCCACGAAGGCCTTGCAGTAGAAGGCGAATATGGACAAGAGGAGAATGGAGTTAGGCTGGAGATGGAGGGCATGAATCTTATAGTGCCTGAGGATGGCGTAGAAGAACTTCGAGAAGGGCGAGATGAGACCTGCGAAGACGTTGTGGAAGAAGAAGGGGCAAGACGACTTCGCCAGGGTGCTCCGCTCCGCGGAGCCAGGCCAGATCAGAGTCTCGGACCACTCGTTCATGTCTCCCGCCGTTAGCGGGAGCACCGGGCCGAGGTCCTCCTCCTTGGCGACGAAGGAGGCTGCGGCCGGCGCAAGGGAGGAGGAACTTCGCGACCTAGGCTACGGGCCGATTTCGCCGGGCGCCATTTGAGGAATCCTTGGCAGAGGACTAGAAAGAGGGGCGACTCCTCGTCTGGATCTGGAGGAGCTTCTCGCAAGGGAAGGGGATCGCGACAGGATGAGGAGAAGGAGCATTGATGGCCTCGCAGCATACGCGCCAGGCTTTTTGTCATCCTGGGCAGTTGCCGATGCAACTTGGGGAAGTGGGGGCGTCCGCGTCCCTTGTCGCGTCAAGCACAGCCAGTGGTGAGGGCCCATGTTGCTTTGCCCTCCCTTTGTTGCCTTTGCTTTGAAGCTCCCGGCGGCCTGTGGGCTCAGGGGGGCTGGGTACCAGACCTGCCTTCCTCTGACCCAACACGTGGCTCCATCAATGGCGGCGTGGCCCCAACCCCAAGGTGTAGGATCAAAAGTAGGTCTAGAGGGGGTGATTAGACTACTTGACCAAATAAAAATCTAACCTTTTCCCAATTTTAAGTGTTGGTAGATTTTAGCAAATTAGCACAAGTCAAGCAATCAACCTACACATGCAATTCTAAGAGTGTAGCAGAAAGTAAAACATTGCATATGAAGGTAAAGGGAAGGGTTTGGAGAGGGTAAACACAATGTAGACACGGAGATTTTTGGCGTGGTTCCGATAGGTGGTGCTATCGTACGTCCACGTTGATGGAGACTTCAACTCACAAAGGGTAACAGTTGCGGGAGTCAACGGAGGGCTCCATCCACGAAGGTCCATGAAGAAGCAACCTTGTCTATCCTACCATGGCCATCGCCCACGAAGGACTTGCCTCACTCAGGTAGATCTTCACAAAGTAGGCGATCTCCTTGCCCTTACAAACTCCTTGGTTCAACTCCACAATCTTGTCGGAGGCTCCCAAGTGACACCTAACCAATCTAGGAGACACCACTATCTAAAAGGTAATAGATGTTGTGATGATGATGAACTCCTTGCTCTTGTGCTTCAAATGATAGTCTCCCCAATACTCAACTCTCTCTCACAGATTTGGCTATGGTGGAAAGATGATTTGAGTGGAAAGCAACTTGGGGAAGTCTAGAGATAATGATTCTTGTGGTTGGATTGGAATGTCTTCGTCTCAACACATGAGTAGGTGGTTCTCTCTCATAAAATGAGTAGTGGAAGTGTAGGCACGTTCTAATGGCTCTCTCTCGAATGGAGACTGGGTGGAGGGGTATATATAGCCTCCACACAAAATCCAACAGTTACACACATTTGACCCAACTCGGTCAGACTGAATAGAAGAACTCGGTGAGACCGATTCAGTTCAAAATGTGACCGTTAGGAATCTCGGTGGGACCGACATGATTAACTCGGTGGGACCGATGTGCTAGGGTTAGGGCAAAACCTCATCTCGGTGAGACCGATTGCATGAACTCAGCGAGACCGATTTCAGCAACGAGCAAATAGAGAGTTGGTCAAGCAAACTTGGTGGGACCGATTGCACATTTCGGTGAGTCAGAAATAATGACAGCAGGCAATAGAGAGTTTGCAAGGCCATCTCGGTGAGATCGAGATCCCAATCGGTGAGATCGAATCGTCTAGGGTTTCTGGCAGTGGCCAGATCAAGTGAACTCAATGGCGCTGGATAGATCAAATCGGTGGGGCCAAGTTTGACTTTAGGTTTTGGACATATGTGGACATGAGAAAGTGGCTGAGGCTTTTGGAGCAATATCACTAAATACTTTGAGCAAGTAGACCATTAAGCAACACCTCATCCCCTTTTAATAGTATTGGCTTTCCTATGGACTCAATGTTATCTTGGATCACTAAAATGAAAATGAAGAGTCTCGAGCCTTTCTTTGTCCTTAGCATTTTGAGGGGCCCACATCTCTAGTCCATGCCATGCCAATCATTGAACTTTCTGAAATATTTAACTTGAATGGATATTAGTTCAATGAGCTATATGTTGTTATGAATTAACAAAACCACCCGGGGATTAGTTGCACTTTCAATCTCCACCTTTTTGGTAATTGATGACAACATATAGATCTAAGTTTCGACAAATGATAATATGAATGAAATACATCGTCGCTTTGAGAAGTATGTGATAAGCAAGAGCTCCCTCTAAATTTGTGCATTATTTAAAATTTGCTTTTGAATGCAAATGCACAATCGATTAGGATCATAGGTCACTCTTCCATGTCACATACATCTTGGTGGAGCACTCAAAATGATAAACTATAAAGAACATGCACTCATCACCAAGGGAAAACATGATTGATCATACACAAGTCATGATCACAACAGTACCTAAAAAACAAGCACAAATATTGTAGCATAGGAATCAAACGAGCAAACGATCAAAGTAGAAAGAGAGGCAACAAAAGGAAAAAACTCTCTCTCTCTCTCTCAGCCTAATGATCCATACACTTTCTCCCCCTTTGGCAACAAGTTACCAAAAAACTTGAAAATGCATAGTGCTATGCGACACTCTAGGCACGATCTCCGGGAGCTCTTGAAGTGGTCTTTTGGCTGGTTTCTCCGGTGTGCGTAGATGGCATGGAGAGGAGTCCGTCTGCAAAAGCTTCAGCTGACGTCTATGGAGCTAGAGGAGTTGAAACTGGAGGTATGACTGAGGCAGTTGCTGCAGGTGCTGAAATGGTAGTCTTGGAGTCTTTGGCATAGCTGTAGACTTTTGTGCCCTTGGCACTCTCTGAAAAGCATCAATGGTTGGTCTGTCACTCCTATCCTCAACCTCTTCCTAGAGCTTCTCCACAGTAGTCTGGATCTCTATAACCTTCACATCTAGATCATGGAATTTGGTCTCAATGATCCTCTCAAGACTTTCTTGATTCGGAGTTAGGGTGGCCAAGCCCTTCTCAATCCTCACAGTAGCCTCAAGCAGATAACTGAGTTGATCTTGCTTGGTCTTGAGAATCATTTGTGAAGCATCTGGTACACTAGCTTCTTTTGCTGCTTTTGCAGCCTTAGCTCTCTCTCTCTCTCTCTCTCTCTCTCTCTCTCTCTCTCTCTTCTCCTGGGCTTCAGCACATGTTGGATGTGATGCATCCATGACAATCTGATTGTCCTCAAATTCTGGCCTCAAGGGAAGATGCTCATTATCAAGAAGATATGTCCCTGTTCCCATCTTGGAGTTGATTAGCCTCTGTATGTGGGGGGCATATCTACATGATCTCTTCTGATCAGCTGCAATTCTCTTCACTGTCTCAACAATTAGAGTCATCACTTTTGAACTTTTGTGGCACATCAAACATATGGAGCAAGTTGATGGAGTGACCACGGATCATCCTATGATCTCGACTTGGGCAACAAAGTGTGCCTCAAGATGGTGTTGATGGTGGTCAAATCTGAGCTGGATAATATATGGACCGAAGCTTGTGAGTCTCCAAGGCATCATCTGGAATGGTCTTGTACATGTTTGCCATGGAGTTGTGATCTTTCCGAGGCTTGGCATATACATCAATGTCATTTTCATCTTCCTTGGGGGCATTGATCAAATTTGCCCATTCAAAAACTGAAGATTGATATCTGGTTCCTTCTGTTATCTAGATAATCTTGCCATCTGGATAGAAATGATAAGTGGAGTAGAATTGCATAATCATTTCATCATTCCACTTTGTCAACTTATGAGCAACAAACTTATTGACTTCATTCATCCTGAAGCTCTCATGCACACCTAGGAAGTAATCCTCATTGTCATCGATGTATGTCCAATCAACCCATCTCATATCTCTGACAATAGGCTTCTTGTCTAGCAAGACAATCTCATAGAAGTCCTACTGTTCCTTGGTGTGGAAACAATAATCTATAGCAATCCTTCTCCTGTTGGCATAGGGATCAGTCTGTCTCCACAGTCTCAGACCTTCATCCTTTCTTTCCTTCATGTTCTCAGCAACATGATGATCATCACTATGATCTGGAATCTTTGGCTTCAACTTTCTAAGCACTTGGGATTCTTCCTCTTCTTGAACCTCTGGCACTGGGGCCTTGTTCTTCTCAGCAGCAGAAATGTTCCTAGTGGATCTCTTGGGTGCAAAAGGTTTTGGAGCTTGAGCTTGAGTTGGAGGCTTGGGGGCTATCTTGGGCTTAGATGGAGCAGCCCCAGACTTTATGGCATCCCCCATGAGCTTCCTATTCTTTGGAGGTGGTGCAGCTGGCTCTTCCTCCTCCTCCTCATTATCTGAATCTCTCATCATAGATGATCTGCCAATGACTCTGGCAACAGTCTTCCTCACTCTCTCCTTCCTCTTATTTCCTCCGGCAGCCTCTTCTTCTCTTGGTTCAAGAGTTAACTCCATAGTTTCCTGAGTGGAGGCTCTGCCTTTTGACATGGGCTTCCTCCTAGCAGGAGCTTTCTTTTGCATGCCAGGCTTTCTGGCAGCAGCAACAACATACTCCTTCTTGAGCACTTTCTTCTTTGAGGTCACCTCCTCATCAACAACAAAGTCCTCATCCTCAGATTCTGATGTTCTCTTCTTCCTTTGCCTAGTAGCAGCCTTAGGCAAGTTGCTTGGAGAGCTTCTACTACCATCTTCATAACTGCTATTGGAGGGACTAGTGCCCTCACTGAGATTCACCTGCTCCTTAGACACATTCTGGCATCCTTTGGGCCCTCGACATCTCTGAAACTGACCCTGTGAATAAATAGGTATAGGTAGAGTGGATGAGCATCACAAAGCACAACTATTTTGCAAAACATATTGAGACAAAAACTTATCTTTAGTTTTCTGCAGAAAGCATTTCGGAGCTACCGATATGACAAACTCGGTGTCACCGAAGCATTAACAGAATCTAAACATGCAGTGTCGGTCAGACCAAAATGTAGTTCGGTGACTCCGAGATTCTAGGGTTTCGCAGAGTAAGTGATTTCGGTCACACCTATTAGTACGCTTCGGTCAGAAAGATTTGTACTTGTGCAATGGACTGTGCAAAATAATTGAGATTGAGATCCTCAGATCGGTCGGTCCGAGATGAGTTCATGGCTAAACCTAACCCTATGTTTTTACATCAAATCTATTCTAGTGGAATTTTAGGTGGATAGATTGATCTCATTCGTGGTAAGAATAATGGCAATGAACCTTGTGCAAGAATCGGATTAAGAGAAAGCACAAAGGGGTTGAGTTTGTACCCTAACTTGGCGACGAACTCGCTACGGCGACAACGGCGGTGATATTTCCGTTGATGGCGACAAAGACCAGCGGCAGGAGGACGCTGGCAACGACGGGGACGATCCGGAGACCAAGGGGGTGGCAGAGCTGGGAGGCGCGGATGAGTGGTTTGGAGGAATTTCCAAAATTTCAACCCGCAGTATATATACCTAGGCATTGTCGATGTGACCGAGTGGAACGACTCGGTTGCACCGAGATGCAAAACTGCAAGCAGTTACAGCAACTCGGTGTGACCGGATTGTTCAAATTGGTTGCACCGAGATGAAAACCTAGATCAACTTAATGAATTCGGTGAGACCGAGTGTGATGAGTTGGTCTGACCGAGATGCATTAAGAGGTTTTGGAAGTTTAAGCCCTTGACAGATCGGTGGCTCTGAGTGCTCCTCACCCAGAGTGTCCGAATTCGACTTGTTCAAGCTTTGTGATGTAGCATGAATAGAGTTTGAGACGAGAAAAAAACATAGATAGCTAGAGGGAGTACTTAGGCATTCTTGTCCATCCATTTGGCAAAGAGAAAAACCAAACAATCAAAGAAACAAATGGATGTCCTCGAATGGAGAAAAATATGCAACCAACATGCTCATGCAATAAGATAGCAAATAAAATATGTGGCAAAGCATGCACAAACACTTTAGTATCTATCAACCAATTGACGGTGACTAGGTCATCTATATATGAGTATATCGACTGAGCAGTCAAATGAGAACCATTGATGATAGGTCATACTCATCGTTTAAGCACAAGTGGAGTTACCACTTTTACATAAAGCATTGTTGTGTTCACACCATTAGAGTTGCTTTAGCTCAATTCTTAGAGCAAAGCTCCTCCTCGATGTGATACCCCCCAAAGAGGGATGAACTAACCTTAAGTTTTGTCGATGATGACTTCATGTAGATGTTGAAGATGTGGATGCTCAATGTTGATGTAGATCATTTGGAGCAATCCATTGGAGTGAGTTGCACTTTCAATAACTACATGGGTTAGTCCCACAAGGAAAACACAAGGATATCCATAGACATAGAGTGAAATACATATATGATGATCTCCATGGAAGCATTAGGTTACCTTGCCCTTGTCTTACCAACAAGAGGATTTGTGACTCCTTGAACTAGTGCAAGATATGGAAGTTGATTACACTTGTCCTTGCCAAAATGAGTATGAGTGGAGTATGTTGGCAGTGTCACCCTCAAGAACTCTCTAGTTCTTCTTCTTTGGGACCCACATCAACTTGACAGGGATCCTTGGAGTTGTAGTCGTACTTGATGAAGTAGAACTTGATGTAGTCTTGGGAACCCACTTGACCAAGGCCTTTGGAGCTTCTTCAAATGAAACAATCTCTTCTTGAAGCTTGTCCTTGCCTTTTAGCTTGTGGTCTTGTGGTGGAAGATCATCTTGAGCTTGTGTTCCCTTGAAAGAAGTGGGGTTATACTTCTCTTGTTGAGGAACAAACTTCGTCTTGGGGTATTGATCTTCTTCCCACTCAACTCCATTGGCATTGAACTTGCGTTCAAAACCAACACCTTGATTCTTTCGGTGCCTTCCTTGTCTGCTTACAATTTCCTCAAATTGCTTACTTCCGGCAAGGCTCTTGTAAACACATTTCTCTATAATTCCCTTCAATAAGCTATTTTCTTGCTCAAGTGTAACTTGGCTAAGAGAATCATTAGTGGAATCAAGAGAACTACTAGAAGCAACAATATTGGATTTAGCATGATTATTGTTACTACTAGAAGCAAAATCTTTCTTGCTCTTGTTGCTAGATTTTACTTGTGGCATGTAAGTAGACAAGAGTAAATGCTTGGCAATGTAAGAAGAACTTTTCTTACGAAGATCATCATTGATTGCTTTTAAGAACCCATGCTCTTGGTCTAAATTGAGATTCTCAAAGCATAGCTTCTCATGAGTCTTTAAAAGCTCTCGATGATCCTCTAAAGTAGTTTTATGAGCTAACTTAAGAGTGTTTAGTTCTTTAGTTAGACGCTCAATCGCCTTCTTATCATTATCATTCATTTTATCTTGACTAGCATGATTAATAACAAATTCATCATAGTTTTCATCACTAGTGTTTTCAACAAGTAAATCATCATCACCTAGCAAATCATCTTCATCACTATTGAAATCAACATAATCGGGGTGTGATACCTTAGGGCCTTTAGCCATGAAGCATCTTCCAGTTCTCATTTGGTGAGTTGAATATGTCGTAGGAGTTGGATGACACAAGTGCAAAACCGGCAACACCTTCATCTTGAGTATATTCGGAGTCGGAGTGATAACTTCTCTCAGAGTAGTTGTCGGAGTCGGAACCGGATACCCATTCACCAACATGAGCTTGATGTCTTCGTCTTGTGTAGCTCTTTGATGACTTGTCTTTCCTTTCCGAATCCTTGCTTCTATGAGAGGGTCTTCGTTCATAATGATCATCTCTACTCCTTCTCTCCCTTGGAGGTGTTTCCTCGAAGTATTCACCTCGCAAGCCAATACGCACAATAGCCCAAATGGCAGGGTTATGACCAAGAATATGCATTTTCATATTATGGTTCCAACTAGCAAAATTAGTACCATCAAAGTAAGGACCTCTACGGTGGTAATTTTGCTCGCTAGACGCCATACTATCCTAGGTTGTGAAACCAAGGCTATGATCACCAAAGCTATGGAAATCAAGGCTAATGGAGACCAAAGCTATGATACCACTTGTAGGATCAAAAGTAGGTCTAGAGGGGGGGGGGGTTATTAGACTACTTGACCAAATAAAAATCTAATCTTTTCCCAATTTTAAGTCTTGGCAGATTTTAGCAAATTAGCACAAGTCAAGCAATCAACCTACACATGCAATTCTAAGAGTGTAGCAACGGAAAGTAAAACTTTGCATATGAAGGTAAAGGGAAGGGTTTGGAGAGGGAAAACGCAATGTAAACACGGAGATTTTTGGCGTGGTTCCGATAGGTGGTGCTATCGTACGTATCCACGCTTGATGGAGACTTCAACCCACTAAGGGTAACTGTGCCAGCAAGTCCACGGAGGGCTCCACCTACGAAGGGTCCACGAAGAAGCAACCTTGTCTATCCCACCATGGCCATCGCCCACGAAGGACTTTCGTCACCCAGGTAGATCTTCACGAAGTAGGCGATCTCCTTGCCCTTACAAACTCCTTGGTTCAACTCCATAATCTTGTCGGAGGCTCCCAATTGACACCTAACCAATCTAGGAGACACCACTCTCCAAAAGGTAATAGATGGTGTGATGATGATGAACTCCTTGGTCTTGCTTCAAATGATAGTGTCCCCAACACTCAACTCTCTCTCACAGATTTGGCTATGGCGGAAAGATAATTTGAGTGGAAACCAACTTGGGGAAGGCTAGAGATCAAGATTCTTGTGGTTGGATTGGAATGTCTTGGTCTCGACCCATGAGTAGGTGGTTTTCTTTGAGAAAATGAGTAGTGGAAGTGTAGGCACGTTTTGATGGCTCTCTCTCGAATGAAGACGGGGTGGAGGGGCATATGTAGCCTCCACACAAAATCCAACCGTTACACACATTTGACCCAACTCAGTCAGACCAAATAGAAGAACTCGATGAGACCGATTCAGTTCAAAATGTGAATGATAGGAATCTTGGTGGGACCGACATGATCAAGTCAGTGAGACCGATTGCATGAACTCCGTGAGACCGATTTCAGCAATGAGCAAACAGAGAGTTGGTCAAGCAAACTCGGTGGGACCGATTGCACATTTCGATGAGACAGAAATAATTACAATAAGGAACAGAGAGTTTGCAAGGACATCTCGGTGAGACCGAGATCCCGATCGGTGAGACCGAATTGTCTAGTGTTTCTGGCAATGGCTATGTCAAGTGAACTCGGTGGCGCTGGATAGATCAAATCGGTGGGGCCGAGTTTGACTTTAGGTTTTGGACATATGTGGAAATGAGAAAGTGCTTGTGGGTTTTGGAGCAATATCACTAAACACTTTGAGCAAGTAGACCATTAGGCAAGACCTCATCCCCTTTTAATAGTATTGGCTTTCCTATTGACCCAATGTGATCTTGGATCACTAAAATGAAAATGAAGAGTCTTTAGCCTTTCTTTGTCCTTAGCATTTTGAGGGGTCCACATCTCTAGTCCATGCCATGCCAATCATTGAACTTTCTGAAATATTTAACTTGAATGGATATTAGTTCAATGAGCTACATGTTGTTATGAATTACCAAAACCACCCGGGGATTAGTTGCACTTTCACAAGGCTTCACAAGCAAGACCCTCGCGAGCGCCCTCCCCCCCCGCCGTGTGAGGCGAACGACATCAAGGCCTCCCGAGGAGCGGCTTCCGAGGCTGCCTCCCGAGGAGCGGACATCTCTAGGCTTGCATCCACCTCACGAGGCGCGCGGTGACGTGAGCCATGATGACCAAGGCCAGGATGACGCCGGCGAGGGCAAGAGAGGACAGTTTCCTCTTTGGTGCTAGGTATCAGTAGAAACGACACCTATGGGATCACGAGGATCCTTACTGCGGTTGCGGGGCGCGGGGTAGAGAGAAGAGCGGAGCTGACAGAGAGTACGCGGTTCGGTTATCCAGGTTCGGGCCGCGAGGATGCGGAAAACCCTAGTCCTGCTTTGTTGGATGTATTCTGAGTTCTTGAGCTAGCTACGGGGTGTAACGAGCTCCAAAAGCCGAATCCCTCTCACAGTCGCCTCGGGCCTCCTTTTATAGGAAAAGGGGTCGCCACAAAGGGCAAGCAGGAGGTGGAAAGGGTACAATGTCAGCGAGGTTATCCTCAGATAGAGGACAAGATGCATTTAATGCATCGCTTAGGTGTCCTCTTGCTTTATCGGGGGTGGGGACGGAGCCCGTCCCGTCCGTTGCCGCCTCGCCTGGCTTCGACACGTGCCTTGGCCGGCGGTGCGGGTGGCGCCATGTAGGCGGTGCAGCAAATCGAGGTGGCGCGGTGGTAGGGTCTTCACGGTTACGCATGTCACCACGCAGTGCTTGCTGAGTTGGTGTAGAGGCCGATTGTCGCCACGCAGTGCGTGCTCACTGGTTGGGCTGGCAGCTGCTTGGGGACGGTCGCGGGATCTTGGTTGATGCGGGCCTAGCAAAGGCCTGTGGACGCCCTCGAAGGGTTTTGCTGTGGCCCCCGGCAAGGGTCTTGCCGTGGCGCTTTGTCAAGCCGCCCCCGACAAGGCACCGCCGGGGCCTTGTGGATATCCTTGGCTAGAATCCTGCCAAGGGTCGCCGCCTTTGGTCCTCATCCGGTCTTGTACGTTTATGATCTTGACGGAGATCTGCATGCCACCAAGGAGGTGTCTCTGAGCCCTTGCCTCAACGTAGTAGATTACGCTTAGAGGTTGTGGGCTCAAGGGTGACTCGCCTGTTGGTGTGGGGAGTAGCTGCCCAGCAAGAAGGGTCTTGACGGGGCTGCCAAAGCTGTCCCCGGCAAGGGTCTTGCTGGGGGAGCCTGCTTCGTTCCTCTGCTTCTTGTGGTTTTTGGCCTTGGCGTTGCTTTGATTATCTTGGGCTTTGGCCTTACTCTTGGCTCACCTCCCTTGCTCTGCTTGGTGCTACTGCAGTGGCGACTCTGTTGCGCAGTGTCTGCAGTATAGGGGTACAAAAAGTGCACCCTCTATTTGTACACTGACAAGAGCCCCCGGGCCTGGGCCACACATAAGCATGACGGGTTGTTGGGCTAGGCCCAGAACGGTGCTCGGGCAGGTAGGGTGGCTTTTACCGCTGTAAAACTTTTCGCGCGCTCCGCTTCCCACGACCCGCGCGTGCGGTGCGGCATGGAGGGGCGTGCATGACGTGGGCGGCATGCGTGGGGCGGTTTCCGCACACATGCGTCACGTCGTAGTGAAGAGGCGGCCCGCGCCTTCCCCGTAAAAAGAGGGAGGCGTGGAGGCGCGGCTCATCTAATCGAACAGGCTGGGGCGCTGGTCTTCAAGCGCCCACTCCCACGACCACGGGTGGGGAGAGGTCGCCATCGCCCTGTCCCTAAGCCTGCAGACATCCGCCACGCGTCCCCCATGCACTTGGGGTCGCAAGCGGCGGGGGTGGGAAACCGGGCCGTCGCTGGTCGGGGCAGCGGGTTGGTCCCGATTCCGTGCGCCTCTGGTGGCTGGATTGGTCAAAAGGGGCGGCCGAGCCCCTGACTCCGCCTCTTTATAAAGAGGGGAGGGGAGCGGCATTCCACATTCTCCCATCATCCATCTTCTTCTTTTTCTTTTTCTTCTCTGCTTCTTTCTCCCTCTTGCTATGACGAGAGGAGGCGCTGGTTCTTGGCGGTGGCGGGCGAGGGTCGCAGCCTGTCACAGGTCCCTCCCTCCCGAGCCCGAGGTGGCGGAGCCCACTCTGAGAGGGAGAGGGAGGCCTTGATCGAGGTCGCCGTGGTGGTCGGGGCAGAGGAGGTCGAGGCGGAGTGGTGGCTGTGCTTCCATAAACGGTGTCTCCTGTGATGGAGGGTCACGTCGGGGACCAGCCCCGTGAATTATCAGGCTGCGCCGACCACCGCGCCGTCATCTTCGCCTCCCCGCCCCAGACCCTCAAATTGCAGATGAGGGGCTGCAGGATCAGTGGCACGCATGTCCGCGTCGACTTCCCTGCTCCTCATGTGATGTACCTCCGTCCGGGATGGAAAATGTTTGCTCGTATCCATAGCCTGATGGTGGGGCTCATCCTTTTCTTTCAAGTTAATGGAGGGCAGCGTGCTCTCCGTCAAGGTCCAAGGTCTTTGGAGATCTTGGAACTTTGAAGTGCTGCGTGGAGAGCTCCTCCGATGATGAAGATTCCTCCTCGAGCGAGAGTGACGAGGAGGACAGCATAACGCATTTACGCAGGGTAGTAGGCAGCAGGATGACGGGTCCGACTAGGTGTCGGTCTCGTCGTCCAGGGGAGATGTTGGCAGCAGCAACATCTGCACTGAGCCCCTCGAACCCCTCGGGGCCATCTCCTTGGGCGACTAGCGTAGAAGGCGCGGGGAAGGCGAAGAAGGCGGATGGCGGGCCGTCAACTCGGAGTACGCGGGCACCGACGCCTTCGTCGTGTATTGTTAGTCCTGCCGCCTCGTCTTCCATCTCTTCCACCATCATCATCATCATCAGCCTCTCGTCGGGGTTGCCGCCGGGATGTTCTCCTGGTGCCTTCTGCTGCTCGTACTTCGCCTAGGCACTCCTTTCGCCCTTTTGCCATCTTGCTCTGCTTCCTGAGGAGAGGGACAAGAAAGGGATCACGGGCACCTTATATATTTTTAGTTTGTAAGCCTGCGGGCCCTTGTTAAATATAAAGCTTGTAATCACCTTGCTCATGTTTTTCATTTCGTATTTAACTGTACCTGTACGGGATGTTTTTTTTAATGAAAAATGGATGTTTGCTGGGATTTTCGTTCGCGGGTGGAACCCACGACAAGGAATGAATCCTCGTTATCCTTAAGATAAACGTTTTTTGCCCGGCAACAAACCTTGCTGTCCCCCCACTTCGCTCGACCTTTCTCACGCCCTTGGCGGAGGCAGGGATGAGGTGGGCCTAGGCTCCTTGTTTTATTTCCTTTCTGCCGCGACTAGGACCAAATTCGGTCCCAGGAGACGAGTCCTAGGGTCCGAAATGAGGGGTGCACGGTAGCCTAAGGATAAAACAAGGTTTCACATCCCTCAGTCCATAACGAAATGCATGATAAGGGATAGAGAACTTATCTGAATCTGCAGCCCCCGACAATTTTGGCTTGCCGCGGGTGGATCTTCGCCTTGTAGCCCCTCAAAGAAGTATTGACTTGTCGGGACCCGTGACGCCGTCCGTCCCCTTTCTTCCAAAGTAGCTCGGCAAGGATATTCATGTGTCCCGCGAACCAAAGAAGATAGAGAAGAACAGTAGAGACGGACTCGACCTCTAAGCTAGGGGTTAGCCGCCGCTAAGCACTATCAACCCTAACCAAGGATTTAGACTCAACCTAGCATGCATGCTATAACTTAGGGCGCCTAGCTTCATTTATTTATGCTCGTGGTCTGCCTCGCTTTGTACAAAGGGACACAATCCTTGCTTGCAAGGCTTGTACAAAAGGATAGCTTGTCGGGAGGTTCGGCAAGCCGCTACTTTATGGGTAAAACTTATGGAGATGCTCGATGTTCCGTGAGTTGCTCACTGGAATGGCATCTTCGATCTCCAACCGGATCACTGGGGTGTCGTGGGAAACGATTCCCACAATAATAAGGTATAGGGTAATCTGCAGCATGATCTATCGAGATGCATATGGGTGACACGGTGGTTTTAGCGAAGTTCGGGCCTCTCACGGTGGAGATAACAACCCTATGTCTCGTGCTCGGAGAGGCTTTGTTTTATCCTCGAGTATATATCCGGAGATTACAATGTGTGTGTGTGAGAGAGGAACGGATCCCCATGCCTGAGCTAAGTCCTGAGACTAATGGTGAAAAGAGAGAGAGGTGGAAGCCCCCCAAGTCTAGTGGTGGGGGTGGCTTATATAGAGTGCGCCACCCCCTCACCTCCTATGTTACAAAGTGGAGCATCAATGCCATAATGCCTGCCCACAACAAAACCGTCATCTTGACTATTGGTCTTCGTGACATCCGAGTGAGTTACATGGCCGAGTGGAATGAGCTCGCCGAGTGGAGTGCAGTGCTCGAGTGGTTGTTGCCGTCCGAAAGTGACTTTCAAGTTGCGGTACATCCGACGGCGATCCGCCCAGGGGGCCCAAAGACAAAGTGTACGGTGTCCATGGGTAGGGTCTTTAGGTCAGCCTGTTACTCCTACCCCTAATACATGTCCTCGCCATTAGCCCCTAATCGGTCGAGGTTGAGCAGGTCGAGTCGAGGTGTATTCCCGATGAGTCGAAAAGCTACGGAGGCACTTATGAGCTTCCTCTGGTCACCCGGCGGTCTTATCTCCATGTGTTGCCTTGATGGATTCCAGACTGCATGGTGTCCGAGTAAACTGAGCTCAAACGGGTCCGCGGAGGAGCGTTGAACTCACCTTATAGCAATTTTTTTGGAGTGATTTGGAGTTGGTCCTGCATCGAGTAAATCGATTACTCGGAATTTCTTCACGCTGAACGTGTCTTTTTGTTGTTTGGCCGTCCTCGGACCGGGCGGACCGCTCTGAGTGGATACCATTCAAGTGGGGCACGCTGGAGTGCACCCACCGGGTGTAGTCCTCGAGACTACCGCCGATCGCGGCGGGCGTGAGTCTTAGAGCCTCTCTTTTTTTGTTGTTCATCACTCGGACCGCCAAAGCATGATTACTCCAGTGGGGGCACGCTTAGTGCACCCACTGGGTGTAGTCTCGAGATCGCCATCGATCATGCGGCAGTCGGCGGGGTCCGAGAGAACTAAAAACTCTTTTTAGTCGGGTAATCGATCGAACTTGTTCTTCTCTCAAATTGGTTTCGCTTGCTTGATACAGCTCTCGAAGAGGAATCAGCAATCGACTAGTTGGACGATCCTTGAGCAGCATTGATCAGCTCATCAACAAAGGCCCTCAAGAATGGTCTTGGCGTTCTGCTCTCAGCTCACCAAAGAAGGCACTCAAGAATGGTCTTGACGTTCTGTCGGCCGTCTGCTGGTGTGCAATCGACCCGCACCATTCAAGGGGGCAGTCAACTCATCAACGAGGTATTCAGTAATGGTCTTGACGTTGGTGAGTGTGGCTCGCCTTAGCGACATGCTCAATCTTGTCCTTCTTCTTAATGGTACATCTCTGAGGTGGTGGTCGTGGCCGACCCACACTTTGCTAAGCCCTCGAGTGGGAGGATTGCTCACCACTCGCAAGATTTTTTCAAACTTAGGCTAGTACATCGGACTCAAGTTTTAAGCCTCCGAGTGGGAGGATCGCCACCACTCGGTAGGGATTTTTAAACTTAGGCGTAGCATCTTGGACTGCTAAGCCCCCGAGTGGGAGGATCGCTCACCACCTCGGTAGGATTTTTTAAACTTAGGCTAGCATCTTGGACTGCAGCTAAGCCCCGAGTGGGAGGATCGCCACCACTCGGTAGGACTTTTTAAACTTAGGCGAGCATCGGACTGCAGCTAAGCCCCGAGTGGGAGGATCGCTCACCACTCGGGTAGGGGTTTTCAAACTTAGGCTAGTAATCGATCTTGCTAAGCCCCCGAGTGGGAGGATTGCTCACCACTGTAGGATTTTTCAAACTTAGGCGTAGCACTTGGACTGCAGCTAAGCCCCCGAGTGGGAGGATTGCTCACCACTCGGTAGGGATTTTATTACTTAGGCGCATCTTGGACTGCAGCTAAGCCCCTTGACCGAGAGGCGCACTCACCACTCGGTGAGGATTTTTTATTACTTAGGCGAGTCTTGGATCGACTAAGCCCCGAGTGAGAGGCGACTCACCACTCGGTAGAGAGGATTTTTTATTACTTAGGTAGCATCTTGGACTGCAGCTAAGCCCCCGAGTGAGAGGCGGACTCACCACTCGGTAGGATTTTATTACTTAGGCGTAGTAATCGGATCGGCTAAGCCCCCGAGTGAGAGGCGTAGTCACCACTGGTAGGATTTTTATTACTTAGGCAGTAATCGGATCAGCTTAAGCCCCCGAGTGAGAGGCAGACTCACCACTCGGTAGGATTTTTCTTCGACTTAGGCGAAACGGATTCGCAGCTAAGACACCCACTCGGGGATTTTAGAACATGTAAAAAAATGAACAATAATCATTCGGAACACTGTAAAATCATGTCTTTTGATAATCAAACTAAAGGGTACTTCTTTCTGAGTTCTCTTCCAGTGGGGGCACGCTGAGTGCACCCACTGGGTGTAGTCCCGAGCCTGCTTCTGACCAGATGAGCCCGGCAGAGGGTTTAAATCTCCAGTAAATCTCTACACAGTCGACACGGTAAATATCTTTTTAGTCTGAAATTGAGTCAATCGGATGCATCTTCAGGCACTTGAGATGGTAAATAAGCTCAGCATGGAGCTGAGTCAGTCGGACTGATCTTCGTGCACTCGGCACGGTAAATAAATTCAGCCTGGAACTCGGTCAAGTAGGTGAATCTTTCATGCTCTACACGGTGAATGAATTCGCTTTGAAGCGCCCTGTGAGAAAAAAGCCAGACACTCCTGGGAGTAATCGTTCCAGTAGTACTTCTTTTATTGACCGTTAGATTTTGCATGAAAGGGGTATTTGCAAGAGTATATTGTATCCGTAGAGGAGCTTTGTTTTCACCCTTTTGCATGAAAGGGGTATTTGTCCGAGTGGACGTGCTTCCCGACTGATCGGGGTATGTTGACTGCAAGGAAAAACTTGGTGGCTTTTCGTATGTCTCCGGAGGAGATAGACTAGTGGTCGACATGGATGTGCTATGAAACCCGAGTGGCGAGGCTAGTGTGTGGAAGCTTACTCTCCTAGGAGAGAGGTCACTCATTATCCCGGGGACCACCAAAGCACATGCCATCTCCGAGTCCAAGTTTGGGAAATCGACGCCTTGGAGCCTAGGATTAGGGTCAAGTGTGTCCGTGAGAGGAGCATTGTTTTCACCCTTTTGTAGTCTGAAAGATGACTTTAGGTAATGATTTGGGCGATCGTCTCGAGTGGACAAGATTACCCTTATAGATTTTCGCATCGAGCATGTATGGTCGAAAGATATTCTGATGTGATCAATGGGTTGATTGAATGGGCGTAACCCCTGAGGGCGGCATGGCCAACGGCTATGCGTAGCCCCCGAGTGATGCTCGAAAGAGGTAAGCTTGCTACAGAGTGTGATATGAGGTTTGATCATATGAGTAACTTAGTCATTCTCGTGTTGGGGGTGTAGAGGTAAAGACATGTCCAACTGATGGTGACGCGCGAGGCGGCCGAGGGGCGAAGACGTGCACAACCGAGTGGCGACGCGCGGAGCGGCCGAGTGGCGACGCGCGGGGCGACCGAGTCATGATGTGCGAGGTGGCCGAATGATGAAGACGTGCACAACTGAGTGGCAACGCGCGGGGCTGCCGAGTGGTGAAGACGTGCACAACCGAGAGGCGATGAACGGAGCGCCTGAGTGGTGAAGACATGCACAACCGAGTGGCGCGGTGAGGGACGGCCGAGTGTGGATGCGCGAGGTGGCCGAGTGAAGGAATATGTGTCCAGCCAAGTGGTTGAAATGGTCTTCGAAGGAGTTAGCCAGATGCTATCGAAGCTAATGTGGCGACGAGGTCGGTGTAGTGTGGTTGCGACACAACAAGACGGGCATGACAACTGAGTCTGAGTAGGAATGAAGATGGTGTGCAGAGCGTGTGGATGATTATAAAACTTGTCGAAGTGGCGGATCGAATGCACTTGTTGAAGTGAAGGATCTGACTGGTGATGAAGTACTCGACCACTCAGAGTGTCATTCCAAATGAGATGCAGCCCCGAGAGCGGTGTAGCCCCAAAAGTGCGGTGTAGCCCTGAGCTGCATTTCATGTGCTTCGACAATGGACATGTCGGAATACGAGAAATATAGTTTTTAATGGATAATTTGCAATTCATCGAGTCGGACTCGGGAAAAGATGAGGAGGAGCTTCCGAGTGATGCTCGAAAGAGGCAAACTCGCAAAAGAGTGAAGTGTGAAGTTTAATTATAAAACGGACTTATCTGTCTCATGCCTGATGAGGTCTATATCATTGATACGATGAAGAGGATTCCACACAGGGGTTGGCCGGATGTGTTTGAAGTTAACAGAGCGACAAAGGTCGGTGTTGTGGTGCGCTGGGACCCGGTATGGTGACCGAGTCCGAGCAGCGATGAAGTTGGCGCATAGGGCCGCTTTCGGTGATCGCGTAACTTGTGTAAAAAATGGCACAAGCCAACGAAATAATTTCGAGGAAATTTGATGTGTGCTGAAATAAATTGTGTGAATAACACCCATAGACACCCACCGAGTGCAAAGGGGCTTGCTTTGGTTAACCAACAAGAGTCTGAAAGAGCGAAGGATCCGTTCGAACTTGTCAAGTGCTGGCTCAAATAAAACGGAAGTGTAGTGTTTCGACCGAGTTGCAGCCCGGAGGACCGATGCAAACTTCGAAATGAAGAAATACATGGTGTTCATGAATGATGTATGCGAAAAAAATGAAAGTTGGACTTGGGTGAAAATAAGCACCCGAGTGTAGAGGTACACTTGGTGGCATGGCCTCCGAGTGAATGTGATGTGTGAATAACAGGATACTCAGGGACGCGGAAATAACAGAATGTAGTGCATGTAGAATGACTTAGCTGTCTGAAGGTGCGCGAGTGGTCGAGTGGTGATGAGGTGACCAACCATTTGGCGACGCGCGGGGCGGCCGAGTGGTGATGAGGTGACCAACCGATGGCGACGCGCGGGACGGCCGAGTGGTGATGAGGTGACCAACCGATGGCGACGCGCAGAGCGGCCGAGTGGTGATGAGGTGACCAACCGATGGCGACGCATGGGGCGACCGAGTGGTGATGAGGAGACCAACCGATGGCGACGTGCGGGGCGGCCGAGTGGTGATGAGGTGACCAACTGATGGCGACGCACGGGGCGGCCGGATGGTTATGAGGTGACGGTGAAGCGGCGACGCACGGGCGGCCGAGTGGTTATGAGGTGACCAACCGATGGCGATACGCTGGGCGGCCGAAAGTGGTTATGAGGTGACCAACCGATGGCGACGCTCGGGGCAGCCGAGTGGTGATGAGGTGACCACCCGATGGCGACGCGCGGGGCGGCCGAGTGGTGATGAGGTCACCAACCGATGGCGATGTGCGGGGCGGCCGAATGGTGATGAGGTGACCAACCGATGGCGACGTGCGGGGCGGCCGAATGGTTATGAGGTGACCAACCGTTGGCGACGCTGGGCGGCCGAAAGTGGTGATGAGGTGACCAACCGATGGCGACGCGGGCGCACCGAGTGGTTATGAGGTGACCAACCGAGTGGCGACAAGGGGCGGCCGAGTGGTTATGAGGTGACCAACTCATGGGCGACGCACGGGCGGCCGAAAGTGGTTATGAGGTGACCAACCGAGTGGCGACGCGGCGGCCGAAAGTGGTTATGAGGTGACCAACCGATGGCGACGCCAAGCAGAGCGACCGAGTAGAGTAGACGCGCGTACCGAGTGACGATGCACAGGGAATCCGAGTGAAGTAGACGCATCCCACGGAGTGGCGAGGCGCGGGGCGTCCGAGTGATTAAGACGCGTCCCGCGGAGTGGAGGTGAGCGCGGCGTCTGGGTGATGTAGACGCGTTCCGCAGAGTAGCGACGCGCGAGGTGTCCGAGTGAAGTAGACCCGGCCCGCGGAGTTGCGACGCGCGGGGCGTCCGAGAAAAATAGATGCGTCCCGCGGAGTGGCGACACACGGGGTGTCTGAGTGATGTTGACGCATCCCGTGGCGCGGCGACGCACGGGGCGGCCAAGTGATGTAGATATCGCGTCGCTGGAGTGACGATGCGCTGGTCGTCTGGTCGAATGTAGACGCATCCCGCAGCGCCGGGCGACATCGCTGGACGCCGAAAGTGACGACGCGACGTGACTAAGTGATGCCGGTAACGACTCATTGAGCGACGGCCTAGTCTGGCTATCATGTTATTCGCTGAACGAAATGTCCGCCGGGTGAATTGTCGTTTGGTGGACGGCACGACGGGACAAGTGACTCCTACCAAGTTAGTAGCAAGTATAGCTACGAATATTTGTTTGATGCACCAGCATTTCCTGCACGTTAGCAAGTATAGCCGATAGCCACCGAAGTTAACGGCATGCATGCATGCACTAATTAACCAGCGCTGAAGCAACGCACTTATGGCCGCACTAATTAACGGTAAATGATGTTGTAAATCCTCACCAATTGGCCGCTTAATGAGGCGATTATACTGGACAAAGCGGAGCGGGGTTGTTTATTGGTGGGAGCCGTCCTTCCGTTTCCTTTCTCGCATGGTGCATGCGGTTAATAATCGAGGAGGAGGCCCCATGCAGTTAATAATCGAGAGAGAGAAGGAGCCGCCGATTGATTTTGCCGGAGAAAGAAACTGCCCGGCGGAGGTGGGTGCGGCGGCCGCCATCAGAGTAACCTTGCCGCCGTGGAGGCGGCCGCAGGTCCGTGCTCGGTGGTCTGAGTTTCACCGCTGTCCGAGGCAACGACCTTTGGCATGTACTCCACAATAGCACCGGCACCGACGGCCTCTGCTAGTGCCGTCGCCGAGCCGCCCGTGTGTTGTGTCGGGCAGTCGATGGTGGAGGGGGTCGCCGCTGCCCGCGTCGAGCAGTCAACATGGGAAGTAGCTGCCACCGCGTGTCCGTGCGGCCGCATGACCGAGCAATCGATCGTATGGGAGGAGATGTCGGAGGGTGGAGTGGTGGCGTCTGCGCCACCGCCGCGGCGGTAGCCGATGCCTCATCACTCGGCAAGCCGATCCATTTTGGATGACACAACTACTACGGGCTGCGCTGGTTGGCTGTGGAGTGGTCATCTTCCATGACAGAGAGGCGGCTGAACGCCATATCAAGGCGGATCTTTGCCGAGGAGAACCCGTCCATGTGAGGTGACCACCTGAACGGGCATTTGTTGCCTTTCTTGCACATGCTTGAATCGGTCGGCATGAGTGCATGAACGTGTGGACATGTAAAGGAAATAGAAACCAATCAGCAGGTCATCGATTGATCGTTAGATCGTAAGCGGATAGAACTCAGAAGAGAGAAAACTCCTGATCCATCCGTTAGTGATCCGTCGGGTGAAGATGTATCTTTTCCCTTCCTTTTTGTGATGCTTCAATTACTCGCTGCAGAGACAAACAGTATGAACTGTAAGAACAAGAACCGGACATAGATGAATAAATAAAAACCATTTGCATCATGGCTCGATAGACGCCATGCCCCACGGATGGCGCCAATCGTCGTGGGAACGATTCCGACAATAATAAGGTATATAGGGTAACGAAAGCATGATCTATCGAGATGCATATGGGTGACATGGTGGTTTTAGCGAGTTCGGGCCTCTCACGGTGGAGATAACAACCCTACGTCTCGTGCTCCGGAGAGGCTTTGTTTTATCTGAGTATATATCCGGAGATTACAATGTGTGTGTGTGAGAGAGGAACGGATCCCCATGCCTGAGCTAAGTCCTGAGACTAATGGTGAAAAGAGAGAGAGGTGGAAGCCCCCCATGTCTAGTGGTGGGGGGTGGCTTATATAGAGTGCGCCACCCCCTCACCTCCTATGTTACAAAGTGGAGCATCAATGCCATAATGCATTCCCACAACAACACCGTCATGCTGACTATTGGTCTTCGCATATCCGGAGTGAGTTACATGGCCGAGTGGAATGAGCTCGCCGAGTGGAGTGCCGTGCTTCGAGTGGTTGTTGCCGTCAGAGTGACTTTCAAGTTGCGGTACATCTGATCGGGCGATCTGGCCCCCGAGGGCCCAAAGACAAAGTGTCACGGTGTCCATGGGTAGGGTCTTTAGGTCAGGGCCTGTTACCCTACCCCTAATACATGTCCTCGCCACTGGGCCCGGTGACTCGTGTTACCTAATAAGGGCCTTCCCACTTCAAGGCCAACTTGTTGGAATTCTTGGCAATGAACGTGCCGAAAAGAACAAGGTCGCCTTCCTCAAAGCTCGGGCATGAACCTTGCGGCTATGGTAGCGGCGCAAGGCTTCTTTGTAGCGTGCTTCTCTCACAGCCGCCTGGAGACGATCTTCCTCAAGGAGCGTCACGTCATCTTGCCGCAATCGCTCTTGCTCAAGCTCATCAGAAGCGAGTACTCGAGGTGACCCGTATATGAGTTCCATGGGTAGAACTGCTTCTGCCCCGTAAACCAGGTCAAAGGGTGTCTGGCCGGTGGCTCGATTTGGTTCTGATCGACCAAAGAACCACCGACAACTCGTCAATCCAGCGCCTTCCACTCTTGCGCAGACTGTCGAAAGTCTTCGTTCTTAAGCCTCGCGGGACTTCAGCATTTGCTCTCTCCGCTTGGCCGTTGCTCCGTGGATGTGCCACGGAAGCAAAACAGACCTTGCTGCCGAGATCCTCAATGTATTGCATGAAGGCATGGCTTGTGAACTGCGTGCCGTTGTCGGTGATGATCTGCTGGGCACCCCAAAACGGCACACTAGTCCCTTGAAGAACTTGATGGCTGACTACGCTTATCACCTTCCTCCTTTGCTTCCACCTCTGGCCACTTTGTGAACTTGTCGACACGACTTACAAGTACTCAAAGCCCCGACAACACGGGGAAAGGGCCCAATATGTCGAGCCCTGCACCGAGAAGGGCCAGGAGAGAGGGATAGTTTGAAGGGCTTGAGCTGGTTGATGGAGCTTCTTGAATGGAATGGGCACGCTTCACACTTCGCTACTACTGCTGTCGTGATCCTCGGAGGGCGGTGGGCTGAAGAAACCTTGCCGGAAAGCCTTGCGGCAAGGCCCTCGACTTATGTGGGAGCCACATATGCCTCCATGTATCTTCTCGCCAATGCCTTTAGTCCTTCCTCCCGGAGATGCACTTCAATTGCACCCCATTCGGTCTTCTCACATGCGGTTCGTTATCAATGAACTGGTACAGGCAGACCGGCGGGCTACTCTTTCCGCCTCTTCCTCGCTTCCTCGTGAAGCTCTCCTTCTGAAGGAATCGGACGGTGTCTTTGTGCCCATGCGGAGCACGTGGGCTCGATGACAAGGACCAAAGGCATTTCTTACGCTACGGGGCGGCCGCTTCCCACGGCCATGACCGAGGTCCTCGCTGGAGTTGGTCGCCCGTGGCAGGGATCGGCACCATGGCAACATCTTTTCGCCGCAGCCCGGGGAGCTCGGTGAAGTACTTGCCGAGGCTTAGCTTCCTCCGCTTGTTCTGCCCGGTTGTGGCTCAACGGATGGCTGAGTTAACTGAAGCACAAAAGTACCGGTTCCACAGGTAGCTTGAGGGCAGCGGCTTTGACGGTAGTCGGGCGATGTCGTTTCTCCGCCCGAGGGACATGCTCCGCTTGTATAAGCGTCAAAGTGTTCCTCCAGTTTCCTCACCTCATCTATGTAAGCTTCCATCAACGGGCTTTGATAATCTTTGTTGATCCGCCTGACGACGAGCCGCGAAGTCGCCTCGACGATGAGCTTTTTAACTCCGAGGTCCGGCCAGCGATCCTCGAGACCGGCAAGCAAACCCTCGTACTCGGCGGTGTTGTTGGTTGACATCTCCGGGGAAGTGCATCTGGATGACGACGGAGGTGCTCTCCGGTGGGTGCGACAAGCAGCACACTAGCACCGGCGCCTTGCAGCGAGAAGGCACCATCAAAGTACATGATCCAGTTGCGACTCGTTTCCTTGCCGGGGAGAGTGGTCTCTTGTACCTCTACGTCGGGCGTCGAGGTCCATTCTGCAACAAACTCCGCCAAGACTCTGCTCTGAATCGTCGAGGTACTTTCAAACTTTAAATCGAAGCTTGACAGCTCGAGGGCCCAAACCACTATCCTACCAGATGCAACAGGGTTATGCAGTATCCGTTGCAATGGGAGGCGCGTGAACACCGTGAACTCATGAGATTGGAAGTAATGGCGCGGCTTCCTCGAAGCCATAAGGAGGCGAAGAGCAGCTTTTGCACACCGAGTACCTCGACCTAGCCCCCTGCAAAGGGAGGCGGCAAGTAAACTGGGTGCTGCACCATTTTCTTCTTCTGCGCTTCTTCACACGGTCGCGTGGGTCCCGTCAAGACGGGCGCCGATCTTCTTGCCGGGCCGAGCCTTGCCAGGGACTCCGGTCTTGCCGGGGCTGAGTAATCGCCGGGAGGGTTCCGCCCGCCAACCATCGACTTCGCCGCCATTGTCATCTCCTCATCAACCTCTCTCTCACGCCACTAGTGCGGCGCTCAATACCTGATTCGTTGCCGCTAGATAAAGCAAAGAACGGTTCTTGCGGTGATTTGGCGCAACCAGCACTGGGTAGAGGAGAGGTATTTCTTCAAATCTTGCAGCCGCCGCCTTCGGGTCCACTCCATCGGCCCTGCTTTCTTCAAGATCTTGAAGAAAGGAAGGGCACGCTCCGCGGACTTGGAGATGAACCGGCCCATGGCAGCAACGCAGCCAGTGAGCCGATGCACGTCCCTGATCCGTTTGGGCGCCTCAATCTGCTCGATAGCCTTGATCTTATCTGGGTTTGCTTCAACCCCGCGTTGGGACACAAAGAACTCGAGAAGCTTGCCGGGCGGGACGCCGAAGACACACTTCTCAGGGTTCAATTTGAGGTTGATCTTGCGCAGGTTCCCAAATGTTTCCTCCAGATCTTGCACGAAGCGTTGCTTTTGTCCTTGGTTTTGTCCACTATGTCATCCATATAAGCTTCCATATTTCTATGTAGCTGGGGCCCAAAACCAATTTGGACTGCTCTTGCAAAGGTCGAGCCAGCACTCTTCAACCCGAAAGGCATCCGTAAAAAGCAATACGTACCACATGGGGTGATAAATGCTGTCTTTTCCTCGTCTGCCTTTGTCATGAAGATCTGGTAGTATCACGAGTAGGCGTCCGAGAACGATAAGAGGTCACACCCAGCCGTGGAGTCAACAATCTGGTCAATGCGCTGCAACGGGAAAGGATCCTTTGGACATGCTTTATTGATGTCCGTGTAATCAATACACAGCCTCCACTTCCCATTTGCCTTGCGCACCACTACCGGATTGGCCAACCACGTTGGATGGAGTACTCCTCTCACCAAACCTGCCGCCTCTAGCTTCGATTTCCTCTGTGATGAACTCCTGCCTCTCGAGCTTGGTTCACGACCTTCGCTTGACGGGCCGCGCGCATGAGGACAGACATCAAGGTGGTGCTCAATCACCTCCTCGAACGCCGGGATGTCGGAGGCTTGCCATGCAAACACATCGACATTCGGCCGTAGGAAAGGCGACGAGCTCGCTTCCTATTTGCCGCCGAGGGTGGAGCTTATGGTAAAACTCCCCGAACCGTCCTCCTTGAAGGGCACCTTCTTGGTCTCTGGTGGTGTGGCTCGACTTCTTGCTCTTGCCGTGAGCTCCGCACGCGTCCTCAACGGGAGCCCGCAACACCTCAAGAGGTGCACTTGCCGAGTGGGTGCTAGGAGTCTCGCCGGTCTTCTTCCCCCTCGGGGCTCCGTCGGCAGGAGCAGGTACCTTAGCGGCAGCTGCTGCAACTGCTTCCCGGTAGAGTTGGTCGGCGCAGATCAATGCATCTTTCTTGTCGGAGGGGATGGTGATGATGTTCATCGGCCCGGGCATCTTCAGCATGTTGTAGGCGTAGTGTGAAGCCGCCATAAACTTGGCTGGCGGTCTTTGGCGGCCGAGGATCCTGCTAAAGGCAAGGGGATCTCGGCTACATCAAAACAATCCTCTCCGTCTCCGTGATTCAGCTCGCCTCCAATGTCACGGGCGCGTGATCTTTCCCTTTGGCTGGCTCCTCCCCGGGTTAACCCCTTGGAACGTACCCGTCTCCTCGAGGTCTCCATCGGGATCTGCAGCCTTTTGACCACAACAGGCGAGATCAAGTTCAGGCCGGCCCCGCCAGCAACCAACATCTTTGTCACCTTGAGGTTGCGGATTGTTGGTGAAACCAACAACAGCAAGCACCCGACCGCAGTTGTGCGGTCAGGGTGGTCCTCGGTGTCAAAGATGATAGGCGTGCTAGACCATTTCAGCGGCTTCCGTGCGTCGAACGATGGCTCCGCCGCTGTAATCTCACGCGCCCACTGCTTGAGTTTGCGATGGGATGAATGCAGCGAGGCGCCACCATCGACGCACATGGCCTCTGTGGCTTTCTGAAACTCGTGGTCGCCGGACTCGTCGTCCTTGTCATGATCATCGTCTTCTTGCTTCTTGTCGCAGCCCCGGGTGGGCCTCTCTTGCTGTTTCTCTTTACCGCGGCGGCTTGCTTGGCCGTCATGCTTCTTGCCGGATCCCTCGCACCATCCTGGCCCTTCTCCTTGTCCCGCCTTTCATATTCAGCCTTTTGCTTCTCGGCGAGCAGCTCAACCTATCGGCAGTTCTGGAGGTCATGGCCCTTGGTGCAATGGATCTTGCAGTATTTCTTGTCGGAGTTCCCTGGCTTCTAGGCAGCCGCCAAGGCCCGGCAAGCGACGCACCCGGCAATCTCCTCGCCGGGTAAATGCGCCTTTGGTTTTCTTGGCGGTGCGGCGTCATCGAATCCTCGACGGCAAGCACAGCTTTACCCTTACGCTTCCTGTTACGACGCCGACTTTTCTTCACCAGGGCGGCAACATCCTCGTCTGAAGAGTCGATTTCCACGCCGGCATCTTCACCGGGGTACTTCCTTCCCTCTTCAGCCCGGGCACATCTGTCGGCAAGAACGTAGAGTTCCGCCACATCCTTCACCTTGTTCATCGCCAGCTCCTCGCGCATTTTGCGGTTGCGCATGTTCTGATGGAACGCACTGATGATGGCGGCAGGATGAACATCTGGGATATTGTATTGTACCCGGCTGAATCTCTGTATGTACTTGCGCAGACTGTCACCTTCCTTCTGGGGAATGACATGCAAGTCGCTTGCTTGGCCATGAGCATGGTGACCTCCCGTAAAGGTGCCAACAAACTCATGGCACAAATCTGACCAAGAAGAAATAGAACCTACTGGCAAGTGCATCAACCATGACATGTCGTTGGGCTTAAGGGCTAATGGAAAGTAATTCGCAAGAACCTTATCGTCGCGGGCTCCGGCAGCTTGCATCGCGATGGTGTAGATGCTGAGGAACTCCGACGGGTGGGTCTTGCCATTGTACTTCTCGCGAACGTCAGGCTTGAAGGTACGGTGAGTGGGCCACTGGAACTGCCGCAACTCACGGGTAAAAGTTGGGCAGCCTACCTCGTAAGGTAAACCTCCAAGGATTACCGGAGCCGGGTGGTTCACAGCAGGCCCTGCTCGCCTGTCTGACTGGTGGCGTGTTTCGCGCCGGCGCTCAATGGTGGTTCGAGCGTCTTCATGGGCTCGCTCCCGAAGAACTTGGCGTTGGTCGTAGCGGGTCCGTGGGTCGGATGACGCTATGGAGATGTCATCACACGCGTCGTCGCGACGGGTCAACGTCTGTGGCAATTGGCGGGGAGGAGAGTGTAACGTGGCCGCAGCGCCACCAGTCCTCCCGCCACTAGCGTGTGGTGTTCCTCCGTTGCGTCGGCAAGGGCCTGGGTTGCCTTGGTTCGCCTTTGTTGGCGGCGGCAACAAGGCTCACGGATGGTGGCTCTCCATTTGTCGAGCTTCCCGCGGCGGGAGGGAAGTCGAGGAGCAATCACAAGACGCTAGGGCCTCTCGGTGGTGTGTCGGTGGTTTAAACTGCGCGACCGCGATTGTAATCGCGACTCCTAACCACGTTAGAAGGAGCTCTATCATGGTCCCGCCGGTCGCATGCCGCTTTTTTGCCTCGGCGAAGCGGGCAGATCTTCTCGCTGGCCCCGTGGTAGTGACGTTTCGGACTCTTCCGTGGCGGCGCCAGTGGTCTTCGGCATGATGACACCGCTTGCTGCGCTGCCCACGAGAGGAGCGCGCTGTGGGCGCCGGCGTGGTGGGTGTCTTCGAGGCCACCGTATCGCCTTCGGGCGGTGCGACAGCGCCTTTGGAGGGCCCCGTGCCGCCTGCGGAGGGCCTGGCTCCATCTTTGGATTTGGCGACGTGCGGCCCGTTGCCAGGCACACGAACATCGCCGCCTTCCAAGCTCCGGCTGCTGGTGTGGTGTTGGTGCTCGCAAGCCGCGCCCCTGGTCCTCTCCGCGACCGGTCCGCTGCTCGCCCGTGTCGGGACAGGCCGTTCGGCTCCCGACGAGCCGACCGCCACCGCTATCTTCTTCTTGGGCGCCATGGCGATGAAGAAACCCCCGGACTAGCTGTTAAAGCCGATTCTCACAACTGCGCCCCCTACCTGGCGCGCCAAAGATGTCGGTGGAAACGACACCTATGGGATCACGAGGATCCCTACTGCGGTTGCGGGGCGCGGGGTTGAGAGAAGAGTGGATTTGACATAGAGTACGCGGTTCGTTTATCCAGGTTCAGGCCGCGAGGATGCGTAAAACCCTAGTCCTGCTTTGGTGGATGTATTCTGAGTTCTTGAGCTAGCTACGGGGTGTAACGAGCTCCAAAAGCGAATCCCTCTCTGGTCGCCTCGGGCCTCCTTTTATAGGAAAAGGGTGCCACATGCTGTGGCAAGCGGAGGTGGAAAGGGTATGATGCAGTCATGAGGTTATCCCTCGTATTATAGGACAAGATGCATTTAATGCATCGCTTAGGTGTCCTCTTGCTTTATCGGGGGCAGGGACGGAGCCCGTCCCGTCCATTGCCGCCTCGCCTAGCTTCGACACGCGCCCTCGCCGACGGTGCGGGTGGTGCCATGTAGGCAGGCAGGCAGCTGAGGTGGCGCGGTGGTAGGGTCTTCAGGAAGATCTGCATGTCACCACGCAGGTGCTTGCTGAGTTGGTGTAGAGGCCGATCGTCGCCACGCAGGTGTGTGCCTGTACTGGTGGGCCGGGCAAATGCTTGGGGACGGTCGATGGGATCTTGGTTGATGCGGGCCTAGCAGTGGCCTGTTGACGTCCTCGGCAAGGGCCTTGCTGGGGCCCCGTCAAGGTTCTTGCCGTGGCGCTCGCTGTCGTCCCCGGCAAGGCACCTGCCAGGGGCCTTGTGGATATCCTTGGCTAGAATCCTGCCAAGGGTCGTCGTCTTTTGGTCCTCATCTGGTCTTGTACGTTTATGATCTTGTGAAGATCTGCATGCCACCAAGGAGGTGTCTCCGAGCCCTTGCCTCAACGTAGTAGATTACACTAGAGGTTGTGGGCTCAAGAGTGACTCGCTCTGCTGGTGTGGGAGTAGCTGCCCGGCAAGGTTCTTGCCGGGCTGCCAAAGTCATCCCGACAAGGGTCTTGCCGGGAGCTGCCGTCCCTCCACTTCTTGTGGTTTTTGGCCTTGGTGTTGCTTTGATTATCTTGGGCTTTGGCCTTACCTTGGCTCACCTCCCTTGCTCTGCTTGGTGTGACCGTGGGCGCGGCTCTGACTGCCCGTGCACAGGTATAGAGGTACAAAAAGTGCACCCTCTATTTGTACGCCGACACTAGGGAGGCAAGGACGTACACAGGTTCCCAAGGAATCCCCCAAAGGTTTCCATTCAAGTGCAACAAGACCATGACCGCTGGCTCGGCAAGACGGAGGTCATCGCCGAGCCCACCACTTCATCACGGCCAAAATCTTTGTAGACGAAGATCACCTTTAGTCTGGATAGGGTGTACTCCTATCCCCTTTCAAATTGGCTGATGTGGATCTCTTCCCGCCTAAGCTATGAGGGAAGAGGACCAAGGCCACTATAAATATAGGCTAGTCTCCGCCGTAGAGAGAAGAGACCCTTCGGCCATTGAGCTCTCCCGAGGCAGCTCACTCTTGTACTAGTTCATTCTCATCCTCCTCGCGAGGCAATCCACCATGAAGCAGGAGTAGGGTTTTACACTGCAGGATGGGCCGAACTTGGGTAAACCACCGTGTCCACCTATTCTTCCCACTCGTCCGAACTCGATGAGACCAGGCCGTGGGGCAGTGAGCAACGAGCTATAGTTAAGCGAGATCCTACGCACACGCCCACCGTTCGAACCTTGTTTGGGTCCGCGAAGCCCCGATCCCGATAGAAGAGTTGGTCGTTCCCGATGAGGATTTCATATGGCTTATTCTAAAGTTGTTCCTTCTGGATTCTTTGCGGTTCCGAAGTCAGACCTATACTTGATGGCCATGTTAATGCTTTTAAGTATGATCGTGCTATCTAGAACTTCAAGTAGAACATTAGAAGAGGAGTGCTAAATGTCTCTCGGTCGATCATCCATATTTCGCTTCCTTGGCATCGTCAGGTGAAATCGAGGAAGTGTTGTCTTCCTTTTCATCTGCATCCTCCATCATTATTCATCATGGTAGTATGAAGTGTTGCCAAGATCTTGGCACAGATGTCGGCAAAAACCTGATGAATATGAAAATGCTCAAGTTCTTGAAAGCACGCTCAGACACTAGGTTATTTCCTTGGTATCAATTGGAATGTGTCTTCCGTTTGCCGAGTTGTCTCATAACTCTAGCTTCCTTCCAAACCGAGTATGCCATTTTTTGAACTCCTTCAAATGATTGTTTGCGAATTGCCTTGGGCTGGTATGAAGAGTGCAATGATCTCTGCACCAAAAGTAATTTTTTGCCACTTAAGGGAATAATTCTACGAGTCACCTTCCCTCAGGTGCTCCATTATGGAATCATGGCAATTATTGCCTCGCTATCTTGAAACCATGCACCATCTTCTTAAGCATAGAATTCTTGCCTACCAAATTGACCCCTTGTCATATGTTTCTTTCCATTGATCCTGATGTGTGTTTTGTGTCTTAACTCAAGAGGTGTTCCTACGTCCCACTACATGAGTTGATCTTGAGTTGCTCGATCTTCGAGAAGATCGATTTCTGTAGAGTTTCTCTCTATTGTCATCGTGTTGGACAAAGAACTCAAAGGCAAAGACGTCAAGATCAATATGATGCAATGAATCAATATCTTCAATGAGGGCAGTTGGATCGAGAAGATTGTGATAGCTTTGTGACCCCCCTTTTCTTCTTACCTCACGTCTTGAATCTCGGGACGAGATTCTTGTTTAGTGGGGCTGAGTTGTCACAACCCTAGACATTGCTTGGTAATTAGTTCTTTATTGAGCTTCATCATGTCATCATTTTAAATTTCTGAAATTTGAATCAAGGAATTTCCAAATGCCTCGGAAAATATTTTGAAATGATTGACCAAAAATTTCTTCAAAAGTTCCCAAGGAAATGTTCCTTTCTAACTTTGAAAAATATTGGCAAGAATAAAATTCAAACTAATATTTTTGGAGGTTCAAAAGTAATTATTCTTGGGCATTTGAATTAATTAATAGCTATTTGAATTGGGCTTATACTTACTATTAAATAAATATAAGTCCAATAATTCTGCTATTTCTATGTGGCTCTGGGGTTTATCCATTCAGACCACATATTTAGTTTCAGGAGTTTTTAAAAATGATTTGGCCTTTAAATCAAATCAAAACTGAAAGAAACTAAAACAAACAGAAGAAAAATAGAAAAGACAGAGAGGGAGAGAGTGCTCACCTATGCGGCCCAGCACTGTAGCAGGCCCAGCCCACAACGCCACCGTCTTCAACCTAGTGCCAGTAGGCATGAGGGCGTGTGCAGTGCGCCAGCATGCCACCTCCACCCCTGCAGCTGCCCCTCGTTGCCCTGAATGCTTCCAGCGATGCCATGCGGCCCCCTCGACCTTCTCTCACTCTCCCTCGACCTCGTCCCCTCCTCTGTCTCAATCTTTTCCCCACAGTCGAGCGTGCCTGTCGCCACCACTCGCCATAGCCATGGCCACCGGCTACCCCTCGCCCTACCACTGAGTCCAGAAGCACCTCCGCATCTTCCTCATCCTATCCACCGAGCTGCTAGACGCCGAGAGGCCCTGCTTCATCGTCATCGTGGTCATCTTCTTTCTCGGGCCGTCGAGATCGTCACCGCCGCCCCGCCTGCTCCGAGCCCTCATCAAGCCCGCCGACCTTCCCTGTCGCACTGTTGTGAGCTTCCCTTCATTTCCCCTCCTCCCTGCGTTGATTGCCTCGCCTAGCCATTGATCCCACCTCGGCCGCAGCTTGCCACCGCCGTGCTTCGTCGGCCCCGTGGCTAGAGCCGCTGTAGCTCGAATCCGAGCACACCCGTGAGCTCAATGTGCTCCCAGGAGCCTGCTCCACCCACCAGATCGTCCAGAGACGCACCCTAGCACCTAGCCCGGGAGCAACCGAATTCCGGCCACCGCAAACCTCATCGTCGACGTTGATTCCGGCGGCCCCCGCGTCCAACTCCTCCGCTGCTTGATGCAGGCGAGCAAGGGCTATGCCATGGTGCCCTCAACACGCGAACCCGATGCCTGTAGCGCAGCCCCGCTGCGCCTCCGCCGTGCGGAATGGTCGCCACCGTCTAGACTCCGGCGACTGCTGAAGTGGCTCTATCATTAGGGCTAATCCTTGCTAATTAGGCCCCCACAGATGTTGACAGTGGGCCCCATAGTGTATCAAAGCCTAGTCATTGCCGGATTAAAGCGAGCCAACCATTGTGTCAGCCGACTGCTGATCCCATCGGGTGGGGTTTGACCGGTGACCTTTGTTGACTTCTTTGAAGTCGTCTTGATGCAAAGGTCTTGACGTCATAAATATTTCTGGATTTTAAATTAGTCTTAAATGATTTATAAATTCCAGAATTTTGACTAAACTTCGAAAAATCATAGAAATTTAACCGTAGCTTAGAATGAAATATTTTATATATGAAAAATTATAAGAAAAATCCAAAGAATCTATTTATGGCATTTTCATGCATGTTTGAACAACCTAAAGATGTTGTATATGTTAATTTGATTAAATGGCATTTGAAGTGCTTTACATGGAGTTTGAATTTGAACATTGAGTTCAAACCAACTTCATTTAAACTGTTGCTAGTTGCATTAGCCAAAATCACAACATATTGCCATGTTATGATCATGGATTATATTGTTGCATTGCATTCATTGTGTTCCCTCTTGTTTGCCAATGTTTGCCCCCTCTCAGTTGACGTTGTTTCGATGGTGTGATCGATGACACTGATGAAGACACAATGCTATCTTCAGAAGTGCCAGGCAAGCAAACCTCCTTTGAGCATTCCGATACCATCCCACTTTCTCGCTCCTGCTCTTTTATTGCATTAGGACAACAATGATTCAACTGTTACATGTTGCGGTAGTTGAACCCATTCCTTTGCATGACCTATCTTTGCCACAATAATTACTAAAACCCACTAGCATGAGTAGGAGTTGTTTGAGCCATGATGTGCCTACTCATTCATGCTTGCTTGTTATGCCTGCTATGCTTAGAGTTGTGTCAGGTCTGATTCATCTGGGATGGATTGGAATGGTGCTGAACATTTCCTATTGTTGAAAGCTAAGTGTGTGAACATGATTTGGTAAAGTGATGCGGAGCATCCTACGATCATCCCCATGTACACTACGTCTACTCTCCAAGAGCCAAGAGGACATAAGACGAGACCTCAAGTATACGCCATTTGACACAAGGTTAACTCACTCCTCTCTGAATTGTCACTTTCCACATGTGAGACATGGCTACTACCCTAAACATATGTGCTATGCATGACCAGCAACCAAGCGGAAGGCCATGGAACATCTAGGAGCATTGGACAAGACGGCGAGGACACCAAGCATGAGGAACAAGAGGAAGAGCTTCCATGAAGCCACAGCTCTCGAACGTCCGATGACCTCTGGACGACCGACGATCTCCGAACGTCCGACGCCTGGAGACTCCACCAGCCAGATCGACTCTAGCCGAGGCAACCTACAACGCCCGGACGATCGCCAGACACCGGACGTCCGACAGTCATCAGCGCCCGGATGACCGAGGCCAATCGGAAATCTGGCACTACCGGACCAGAGCCAAAACATCGGAAGTCTGAAGACTTCCGGACGATCGGACGCCCGCGAGCGACCGGACGACTGACAGCCATCGGACGTCCGACGCCTATCTACGTAGAGTGTGTTGGGCCGAAGCACGTGTACTCCTCACTTACCCTTTCGTGGCCCTAGACTATATATACTCCTCCACCTCCTCCTAGTTAGGGTTAGCAAAGGATTAGCTCATTTGAGAGATAGAGCTTTGCTCCTCCACTTGATACCTTCTTCATCGAAGATCGCGACCTCTATAGAGAAGATCCCCCAAGTGGATTTAAGACCCCTCATGGGAAGACCGCTCAAGACCTCCTCACGGAGAAGAACTACCGCCTCTTGTATTGTCCTTTGTTACGTTTGGATCTTGTATCACCCTTTATGTTCATGAATGTTGCACATGTGTGATTGTTCTCATTGATTTGAGTGTCTTTCTCTCGTGTTTTCTCCTCGTGTTCTTCATGTTCTTCGTAGGATCCTCTCCATATCATGAAAGATCGGCCCTAGGGTTTCCACCCTACATCATCTTGGTATCATGAGCCACATTGATCATGAATTTGGAGTCCCTACCCCTATTTTCTAGCCTTCTTTTGCTTGATTTCGTCCCAAATTTCAAAAATCCCCACCAAAAATAGCCCCCCATTTTATTTGTGATTTGTTGGTATGATGAAGTTTTCTTGGATTTGATCCATGGATTTTCTTGGTTTCGAGTGGATCTAGCTTTCCCCCAACTTTCCCCATCTTTCATCCACGAAATCTCATAAATTTTGACCCCAAAATCCCCAATTTCTGCCCAAAATGCATTCCGGATGTGAAATCCCGTGTTGACCCAGACTTGTCGGACGTCCGACACTTTTCCGGACGTCCGGACGCCCCGGAACCATCAGACGATTGGTCCTTACCGAAAATCTGACGCCCCTAACCAAACCCGAAACCTCGGAGGTCCGACGATTCTCGGACGTCCGACACCTGTGAAAACTGACTTCAACTGATTTTTTGTTTCGGCAATAACTAATTCATCTGAACTTTGATTTTGACGTTCTTTAGCTCGTTTTGAAGCTATTAACATACCCCATCCCACAAAAATACCACCTGCATCATTTGACTTCATCAAAGATTTGGAACTTTGGCATCTTTTCCTAGGGCCTTCACCACATCATCCGCTATACCACCGACTTCCGCAACCTAACCCATTTTGTTCCCCGTAGCATTAGTGGTTGCTTGAGTAGTGATTCGAGTCTCCTAAGGTGTTTCGGTTACTTAGGGACGGTTACTTCTTCATCAACCACCACCATAACTACCGCATAACTCTTTCCACCATACACTTCTGCCACCTCAACTTAACCCAATTTTGTTTGAGCTTGTCCGAGTTTTTGGTTTGTGTCTCCTAAGGTGTTTCGGCTACTTAGGGACGGTGACTTCAACTCTAACACCATGTATAGTCCACCACCATAACCTCCACTTCCGCCTTGCATACTCCAAAACCCATCATTGCATTTCCGCAATCCCTTTGAGCTTCCGAAACCACCACCGCATTCCTCTACCACCATTTGACATTTGCCTTGGAGATTTTGAGTTTGTAGTTTTCCCGTTTCCTAAGGTGTTTCGGCTAACTAGGAATGGTTCTACATCAAGAACACCGCCACTCATCATCGACACGGTCGTGACATCGACAAAGACCACTTCACCACTTTGACACCCTAACCGTACGCAAGAACGGTGACCTCTCTATCATCTTGGTATCGTGGTATCCCATCATTGTACATTCATTCTTGGCATAGTATTGATAACCCCTATCCCATTTTGCGTCACTTGCCTATTGAGAGTATCCTTTGAGTATTGCAGGCAATGTCACTTGTGCACATTAGTGATCATTGATCTACACCTTACATAGCATACATACCATATCATATTGGTATCATATCATCCCTTGTATCACAAGATTGTTCCCGTATATACACAATTGATATCTTGTTTTGTGCATTTCGTAAAGTGGCCATAAAAATAATAAAGATTTTAAGCAAAAGAGAAAGAGCAGAGAAGCTTGTAAGCAATAGCCATAGCTTCATGCATATAAGATTATCATATCTGATCATCTTGGATCATCTTGAGAGAAACACTGGGAACCATACATACATAGCATTCTTGGGATATAAGTCGTTGCATTTTGCATCTTATAGGTTGTGCACAAGTGTCGTATCCGCCTATTGTGCAATCGTGCTAGCGTCTCTCTAGTGTTGTGTGACAAGAGCATTTTCCGTGGATTCCACATTTTTCGCTCAATCCTTGGTTGCACAACCACATTTATCTATTCGTGCATGTGTTTCTATGGCCCACATTGCTATTGGTCTACTTGTTTCACTTGCGAATTTGTGAATCTCTTTCAACTTTATTGACTCTTGCTAACATTTTGCATCAAATTTTTGTGCCACTATCCTCACCAAGGTACTCCATAAGCCTTACTTGTGTAGGTGTGCGAATTGACGAGAACCAATACCAATTGTGCTATTTCCTTGATACATTATTGAGTGATCATTGATCCATTTTCAACATCGAGAAAAGCATTTCATCTCCGTTCTTCGACGACAACGACGGCGCGAACAACTACATCACCAAAATGTCCATCTTTGATCTACAATGACAAATGAAAGGCGCACACTCAAGATTGCGAGAGCGCATCGACAACCTCAGCATAGACATACGACACTCCGAAGCACATACAAGAGACTACTTTAACAACAAGCTTTCCGCATAAAAGGAGGAGGAAGATGCAAGGATGGAGGAGATTCGAGCCTTGTTGGTCAACCGTTCTTCCCCTTCGTCATCGTCAAGGCGGCGGCGAGCAAGTCGATCATCAACGGAGCACCTAAGCGATGCAAGTGCAATTTGTCCACGTCCACATCTCCATGGCGACCACCATCACATTCGTGATCCACATCGTCATGAAGGGCAAGTCACCTCCAAGCAACATGTGCACGACGATGATGAACGGCATCTTCTACGAGCTCAAGCACGACAACGACACCATCAAGATGAAGATACTCCACACGCACAAACCTATAAGTCCCAACAAGCTCTACATGAAGCTACGGCCAACCTTCATGAGCACAAAAGAAGACCGCGAGACAAGCACCACCAAGAGGAAGCTATGGCTACCATCACCTCCACTTCGGCATCTTCGCCAAGTGTTATCAAGGCATCTTCGCCTTTGGACGTATGGCATCTTCGCCTACTTCCCACGAGTTCGCCTACATCGACATCTTCAACAACAAGGCGACCACCTACAAGCGAGGCAACACTTCCATCTTGGAAGCCCCTCAAGGAAGATGGCCGAGCATTGGAAATTCCCTTCGGTTATGGAGATTAGCTATGAGGTGCCACATCATATGGGCCTCATACAAGACGATGACAAGACGGTCGAGCAAGGGCCATCCCCTTCGACCACGATGGCGAGCACAAACCTCTTCAACAACATGAAGACGACGCCCCAATATGTCTCCTACTCTGAGTCAAGTTACGAGACTGCGCATGAGACCCTCTCTTTGGTCTCGGAGGGGATCAATGATTTGCCACATCCTACGACATTCATCTTTGGAGGCGTTATGGATGATGAGGTTGTGCATGGGCCTATCCCTTCAACCAAGGCGGCGATACGAGTTGAGCATGGAGACATTTGCACCTACATCTCTCCGACACCCACATATGACGAGATGCCCCAATTCCCATGTGAGGAGAGCCACCCTACCATGAGTGACTCCACCATATGTGACATTGAGTGCATTTCCTATGAGATGATTAGTGTGACCATCACTAGGCCCACACATGAGACCATGCCGCACATCCTATGTGAGGTTGAGAGCCATTTGAGTGACTCCACCAACCATATGAGTGAGAGCATCCAAGAGGGAGTGAGTGAGCCACAACACTTAGTGAGTGAGGTAGTTGACACGACATGTGAGGTCACTATGATTTCTAATGACTTACCCTCTACTTCGAGTGTGATTTCCCTTTTGGTGCTAGGTCTCCTACATGATGACATGCCTACCTTCGACGAGTCCATACCTCCAACGGAGACGACGATGGCCATGGTGGACGATGATGCACCCCCCACATGGTTCCATCAAGATGAAGATGACCACCACTTGGTCTTCGACACCTCACCTACAACACATGAGCGATGCTCTAAAGGTAACATAGGTGATAGTGCTTCTCTTTTCCCACTAGTGGACTATCTTACAAATGACTGCTTGCATGATGTTGATCACCTTATGGATTCATTGCATACTATTTCTTGTTTCGATATGCCAATACAATGAATATGATGATGAGCATGTTGAATTACCTAGTTGTGATGCTATGCTCCATAGGATATCATGTGAAAATTCTATAGGTCACATCATGTTTGACAATCAATTAAACTTGTCATATGCTATGAGTGAGATCTCCCATATTGCACCATTTCAATCTCAACATAGTAATTATGCATGCCCCATTAAAATAAATCCCATTTGCACTTATGGCATAGATGATGAGATGATGGTCATTGGCTTTTGTTTTTCATGTGATGATATTGCCATGCTTCCTTTACATGATTTGCGCACTTCATCTACTATACCATTCCATGATCACATTGTTCCGAATATGCATTGTTTTGGATGTTGTCAATATTCTGCATGTGATGTTTCTACTAATACTCATGAGGAGACCCCCATAGTTTTCTCATACGTATTGGGAGATTTTGATGCATTACATACTTTGCATGTTTGCCATGATTGTGTGCACCATATGCATTCCATGAATAACAATGCTCTAGATATTTCTCATGATGCATTACACAATTTGAGTCTCCATTATGCTATACATAACAACAAACCTATCATGATGGATGACATGTTTCTATATCATGCATATCATTTATTTGAGCATTGGATATTTTGTGCTAACCAACACATGCACGTATGGATCATAATGGATGATGTGTACATATACCATGCACACACAATTTTTCCTTTGCCTTTGTTTTGTGTAGTTAAGTATGAACACTCGTCAACCTCACAATCCCATGAGTTGACGAAACGAGCTCTTGAGAGCAATGATGATTTGGGATCCCGTGGATTATCCTTACCACCATTCCCTTTGCGCAAGGACTACACACATCTCTTTTACTTGGCTCTCACACGGCTATGGTTTATATATCACTTGTTACTTTATGTCCATCGTAGCGTGTTCACTTTGCATGATACACCTCTTTCTATGATTTTGCCATGCAACTGTGACCCTTGCGTGCATTTACCCATGATTCACCATTATACTACTTCTATGTGTATTTGCATGCTTGGTGGAGATAATTGTTGCTATTGCCATGTTATATACATGCTTTATGCTATTGTTGGTTCTTGTGTTGGGAGATTCATGATGTTCCATTACTATTTACATAGGACTTCTTGCCAATACAATGATGATACTTTACTCATATCTTGCTTTCATGCTTGTGCTATGTCATGTGCATTTTGTATACCCACTATTTGCGCACATGATATTATTTCCATGATTCCTTCTAGTATGTTGCATCTTTGCACTACTAGCTTGCTTGACTTGATCACTATGATTGCTTGCTTGGTTGCATCACCCATGATCCATTCTTGCTCATTTCATTGGGTTGATAGCGCATATATTCATGCCTCTCACATGATTTATCTTGCTCATTGTCAATTGTCTCCATTAGTTGCATCTCTCATATTGCCTTGTAGTGAGTGCAACCATACTATGCTTATTGATCGTGGAGACTTGGACATATTACTTGTGATGCATGTTTGTTTGATTGAGCTTAATCTCTTCGGTTGTTCTAGCATCTTATGCCTACATATCATGAACTATACCCTTGTACTTTCTTATGATAAGAATGATGAAAACACTTGTTGGTTATTTCACCACACGAATGATAGGTGTTGCATTTGCACTAACCTCATTTGTTTTTTCGAGTGTTTGTCATGTTCTTTCATTTTGAAGGATTCACAAGGCGTTACCATCATGAGACATATTGGTTATGTGAAGGCATACATGATGCGCGACTCCAACATCCTTGAGAAACTCCTAAAGGTGAACTCCTTCCCTTTGAGCCATCCTCACATACGCATATTGGATGGGTCATTCCTTCATTGTTGTCTCCTTCTTCTTGTCTACATGATACATATATTGGATGGAGGACCGACATTGGAGATGGAGCCTATGGACCTTAAAGTTGAGGAGAGCTTGCACTTAGTGGATGCCCCTACTTTGGAAGCACCACCGGACCACCACTTCTACGACGACATTGAGCTATAGTACAACACCACGCATGACAAATTTGCATCTTATGCATGGATTGACTCACATTATGATTGCCTTGTTGCATCTTGTATTTCTATGTCATCCATGATATATGAGCTTGTGCACTTCCTTAGCAAATTTGTTGTGATCTTCCTTGATGGCATATTCATACATAATGATCACATTGCCCACCATCAATTGCATGATAACATGATCACATTGAGCACCAATTACCATGTTCATGCTTTTGATACATCGTCCCATTATGACATCGTTTTGCACAATGGTTGCATTGATCACATTCACAATACATTTGTGTGCACAATGAATGAATTTGCTCTCATGAATGCTTTGCATATCATTCCATATCATCTTGATAAGCTTCATACGCTTTACCACGAAAAATCTTGCCGAACTGACTCATACTTACTTGATAGAAACCTTATGCGCGCTAACCATTGTATTTTCGAGTGTCCCTTGTGTTTCCCCATTTTGCATGAATACCATCCCGACGACATCTTGAAGTACTTGGGTTGCGCCATGACATACAAGTCCGTCCATGAAAACCGTTTCCATGGTGATGAGGATTACGATCCGAGGTTGGATCTTTCCCCGGGGGGGGGGGGAGATGATGCGGAGCATCCTACGATCATCCCCATGTACACTATTCTACTCTCTAAGACCCAAGAGGACATAAGACGAGACCTCAAGTATACGCCGTTGGACACAAGGTTAACTCGCTCCTCTCTGAATAAATCGGTTTCCACATGTGAGACATTGCTACTACCTCAAACATATGTGCTATGCATGACCAGGAACCAAGAGGAAGGCCATGGAACAGCTAGGAGCATTGGACAAGGCGGCGAGGACACCAAGCGCGAGGAACAAGAGGAAGAGCTGCCAGGAAGCTACAACTCTCGGACGTCCGACGACCTCTGGACGACCAACGATCTCCAGACATCCGATGCCTGGAGACTCCACCAGCAAGATAGAGCCGAGGCAACCTATAGCGCCCTGACGACCGCCAGACACCGGATGTCCGACACTCATCAGCGCCCGGACGATCGACGCCAACCGGAAATCCGGCACTACCGGACTAGAGCCAAAATGTCAAAAGTCCGAAGACTTCCGGACGAATGGATGCTCATGAAGCGATCGGGATGACCGACAACCGCTTGACGTCCGATGCTGCCTCAGACTGCAAAGGTGTTGGGCGAAGCCCATGTACTCCTCACTTACCCCTTCGTGGGCCCTAGACTATATATACTCCTCCACCTCCTAGTTAGGGTTAGCAAAGGATTAGCTCATTTGAGAGGTAGAGCTTTGCTCATCCACTTGATACCTTCTCAATCGAGAGATCGCGACCTCTACGGAGAAGATCCCCCAAGTGGATTCAAGACCCCTCAAGACCTCCTCACGGAGAAGAACTACCGCCTCTTGTATCGTCCTTTGTTGTGTTTGGATCTTGTATCACCCTTTATGTTCATGAATCTAGCACATGTGTGATTGTTCTCGTTGATTTGAGTGTATTTCTCTCGTGTTTTCCCCTCGTGTTTTGCGCGTTCTTCGTAGGATCCTCTCCATTTCGTGAAAGATGGGCCCTAGGGTTTCCACCCTACATCATAAAGGTAGCAACGAGAGGCCATGCAGCAGTACATGGTGGGTTGTCTCATTGAAACTGTCCTCGGGAACTGAGTTCCATGTTTGTGATCCAAGGCGATTACTACCACACATTGGGTTCCGGTAACTCGACCCCTCTCGACTTATTAATCGCCTTGATCTCTGTCCAGGACTTGCAACTAGTTTATGGTATTTGTAGGATATGTGTTGGAGGCCGTGCGTAGTGCTGACCCTCGGGATGGGCTATGATGCGGTAGATACACCATGGCACGGTGTACCGAGGCACCCATTCGGTGGGCTTGGGAACCCTGCACACATCGTTTGAGGCTATGAGTGAAACCTCGGCTAGACTTCCTTTACGGTTACAACCTCAAATAGGCGATAGACCTGGACTAGAGTCTTGTGTGGTTAGTTAGGTCGTGGCCGACACTCTCGCTAGGCTTTCGCTTGAAGGTTGCCGCGTACATGTCGTGTAAATGGCAGTAAGTGGTGGGAGTGTGTGTGTGTGATGAAGTACACCCCTATAGGTTATTAATGACCTATTCAAATAGCCGCGTCCACGGATATGGACTACTTGGAAAGCTTACATTGTTCATAGTCTAAAATGCGCAAGATAAGTGTGAGTGCTATTGACGGCCTTCTCGTAGGGAGATGGGAGCGAATCCATAGTAGTGTATTGATATGGTGAACATGTGGACTCGTTTGTGCTTTCTCACCTCAAAAGAAATCTTTGGTAGTCGTAGCATGGGATAGCCATCGAGTCAAAGCTGGCTTCTGTGGTTAAACTCCACAACCCCTTTGTTGATCTTGATGCATATGTAGCTGGATTACGATGTAAGTCTTGTTGGGTTCTCGTTGGGCTTCGTGTAAGTGCATCTAGTGCCACCCCTAATTGGTTTTGGAGTATTGACGACAAACTTGGTTGAGGGAGTAATGTGTTTGTGAGAATTGCAGGATAACACAGGTAGTAGTCCCACATTGATTCGGTTTACCTACCAGAGATGACCCCTAAAAATGTATGAAGACATTGAAGACATTGGTGGTCTGTGAAGAGATTTACATTGAAGACTATGACACAAGAAGACATCTATGAAGACTATGGAGTTTGAAGACATAGTTGTGTCGTAGTTTTCTTTTCTTCTTTGTAGAGTCATAGGAACCCTTGAAATGCCGTCTTTGTTAGAGTGGGGTCCAAGTGAACAAAGTCGGAGTGACTAAAGTGATGCTCAGCAAATCCTATGTCTTGACGAAGACAATGAGAGCAAATCTTATCCGAGGCTGGATGAGTCGACTTTACTTTTAGCCCAAGTCAAGCTACCGTGTGTTTGAAATCTGACCGTTGGACATGTGTCGGTTCCTTAGTGACCTAGGGTCATTTCGGACAAATCAGGTCGGGTTGCCTCCACGGCTATAAATAGCCCACCCTACACCATAAATTGGATTACATTGCTTTCGAGTTAGTACATGACTTTTGTCGTTTGAGAGCAACCCACCTCCGAAGCATTTGAGAGAGAGATCCTTGCGAGGACAAAGCCCAAAACACCCAGAGCTAAAGAGTGTTAGGCATCACTGAAGTCTTTCTGTCCGCGTGATCTGAAGACTTATTACACTTGAGGACTGTGAATCCTCCAGTCGGTTAGGTGTCGCATTACGAGCATCCAAGAGACATTGTGGATTGCGGTGAACGAAGTCTGTGAAGGTTTGGAAGTCTACCTTGAAGACTTACCAGAGTGATTGGGTGAGGACTAAGTGTCCTTAGCTCAAGGGAATAATGTGAAGACGCGTCTTCCGAGTTGAATCTCAGCCTCCCTAACTCGACGTCTGATTGTCACAACAAGCTGAACTAGTCCACCAAATCCTTGTCCTCACCAAGCAACTGGTTCTATCTCTTACCTCTCCTTACTTACAGTTTGTCTTCATGAAGTCATTGCCTGCTTGCATGATCTGATTGAATTCACTGTTTGAAGACTGTTGTTGTTTGGCTTCATACTTTCTTCCATCCTGATCCATACTACCTAGCTGCTAATAGTCTTCGTGCTTTCACTTCATTGCTTACTTGACTATGGCTTGTCTAGTGTAGTCTACCCCGCTGCACATCAATAGGTTCATTTCTATTGTCTATCTTCGACACTCCCATGTTTTGAAGACTCTCATAAAAATCGCCTATTCATCCCCCCTCTAGTCGATAACTAGCACTTTCAATTGGTACCAGAGCAAGGTGCTCCCTTGTTCTGTGTGATTCGGTTTAACCACCTAGAGTTTTAGCTATGTCGACTGCAGGGATAACCAAAGTCTCCGCTGCGTGCCCTGTCTTCGATGGCACTGATTCCCCCTACTGGAAGAATAAGATGCGCATGCATCTTGAAGCCATTGATGTTGACCTCTGGTATGTTGTCAAGAACGGCGTTCTAAAGACCGGTGAAGGTGTCACCCCTGCTGATGTCAAGAAGATCATTCAACTGGATTCTATTGCCAAGAACATCATCTATGGTCATCTGACCAAAGGACAGTATGGTCGTGTGAGTGCTCTGGAATCTTTGAAGCTAGTCTGGGACTGGCTCTCCAAGGTCAACGAAGGCATCTCAACCCAGAGAGACTCAAGGATCAGTGTTCTTCGCAATCTCTTCAACCACTTCAAGAGAAATGACAATGAGAATGTCCAGCTCACATTTGATCGCCTCACTAACATCACAAATGAGCTTTCACAAGACTTTCGGCGCCACCGAGATCACCCAGCATGAAATCGTCAAGACACTTCTGAGATTGCTTGACAGCTCATTCGACACCCTGGCCCTGATGATTCAAGAATGCCCTGACTTCAAGACTCTTGATCCGTCTGACATACTTGAGAGGCTCAACACACATGCGTTCCAGCAATCTGAGAAAAGAGGTATCTATGGTCCCAACTATGGCCGAACTCGCGCTTTGAAGGCAAAGGTTGTTTCCTCTTCTAAAGAAGAATCTGACAGCTGTTCTGAGGATCCTGAAGACATTGGAAAGGAGCTTGCTATGCTTATGAAGAAGGTCCAGAAGTTCACCAAAAAGAAAGGCTTCAGAATGTCTTCAAGATCCAGCTCAAGAAATGATGGAGCTTCCACTCGTGATCACAAGAAGAGAACATGCCACAAGTGCAAGAAACCTGGTCACTACATCTCCGAAAGTGTCCACAGGTGGGACAATGAGACCAAGAAGAAGAAGAAGAGCAAGGAATATGATTACGATGACAAGAAGAAGAAGAAATCCTCAAAGTCTTCTTCAAGTGTTCGCCCAAGTCTTCATCATACAAGAAGAGCTCATCTGGCAAGGCTCGTGCTTTTGTTGGCAAGGAGATGGATTCAGAGGAGGAGTTCCGCTTCGAGGAGGCAGAGGTGGAGTCTGAGGAGGAGTCCGACTCTGGTGTTGCAAGTCTGGCTCTAGCTACAGTCTATGTTGCCAAGTCCATCTTCAACACTGAAGACAATGGCTCTGTCACCAACGCTGATGCTAATGGCAAGGACGACTATGCTCCCACCTACTGCTTCATGGCACGCAGTGCCATGGTAAACTCACGCGATGCTTACTTTCAAACATCAAGTGAAGATGACCTTGAATGTGAATCTAAACCAAGCTACAAAACACTTGCTAAAATTGCAACTGAACAACAGAATGCCATGGAACATATTAAAAAATTGCTAGACAAAAGCGATGACCTGTTGGACGCGGAAATGACCCGATCTCAGTCCTTAACTGAAAACATAAAAAATCTTCATGTTAAGCCCTTTCTTCGATGGCACTATTACCCCTACTGGAAGAATAAGATGCGCATGCATCTTGAAGCCATTGATGTCGACCTCTGGTATGTCGTCAAGAACGGCGTTCTAAAGACCGGTGAAGGTGTCACCCCTGCTGATGTCAAGAAGTTCATTCAACTGGATTCTACCGCCAAGAACATCATCTGTGGTCATCTGACCAAAGGACAGTATGGTCGTGTGAGTGCTTTGGAAACTTCGCATCTGATGCAGGGCGGCTCTCCAAAGGTCAACGAAGGCATCTCAACCCAGAGAGACTCAAGGATCAGTGTTCTTCGCAACCTCTTCAACCACTTCAAGAGAAATGAAAATGAGAATGTCCAGCTCACATTTGATCGACTCACTAACAACACAAATGAGCTTTCACAAGACTCAGCGCCCACCGAGATCACCCAAAGCATGAAATCGTCAAGACACTTACGAGATTGCTTGACAGCTCATTCGACACCACGCCCCGATGATTCAAGAATGCCCTAACTTCAAGACTCTCGATCCGTCGACATACTTGAGAGGCTCAACACACATGAGTTCGACAATGCGAGAAAAGAGATATCTATGGTCCCAACTATGGCGAACTCGCTTTGAAGGCAAAGGTTGTTTCCTATTCTAAAGAAGAATCGGCGGCTGTTACGAGGATCCACGAAGACATTGGAAAGGAGCTTGCTATGCTTGTGAAGAAGTTCCAGAAGTTCACCAAAAAGAAAGGCTTCAGAAAGTCTTCAAGATCCAGCTCAAGAAATGATGGAGCTTCCACTCGTGATCACAAGAAGAGAACATGCCACAAGTGCAAGAAACCTGGTCCCTACATCTGTGAGTGTCCACAGTGGGACAATGAGACCAAGAAGAAGAAGAAGAGCAAGGAATATGATTCTGATGACAAGAAGAAGAAGAAATCCTCAAAGTCTTCTTCCAAGTGTTCGTCCAAGTCTTCATCATTCAAGAAGAGCTCATCTGGCAAGGCTCGTGCTTTTGTTGGCAAGGAGATGGATTCAGAGGAGGAGTCTGCTTCTGAGGAGGCAGAGGTGGAGTCTGAGGAGGAGTCCGACTCTAGTGTTGCAAGTCTGGCTCTAGCTACAGTCTACGTTGCCAAGTCCATCTTCAACACTGAAGACAATGGCTCCGTCACCAACGCTGATGCTAATGACAAGGACGACTATGCTCCCACCTACTGCTTCATGGCACGCGGTGCCATGGTAAACTCACGCGATGCTTACTTTCAAACATCAAGTGAAGATGACCATGAATGTGAATCTAAACCAAGCTACAAAACACTTGCTAAAATTGCAACTGACCAACAGAATGCCATGGAACATATTAAAAAATTGCTAGACAAAAGCGATGACCTATTGGACGCGGAAATGACCCGATATCAGTCCTTAATTGAAAACATAAAAAATCTTCATGTTAAGCCCTTTCTTCGATGGCACTGATTACCCCTACTGGAAGAATAAGATGCGCATGCATCTTGAAGCCATTGATGTCGACCTCTGGTATGTCGTCAAGATCGGCGTCCTAAACACCGGTGAAGGTGTCACTCCTGCTGATGTCAAGAAGTTCATTCAACTGGATTCTACTGCCAAGAACATCATCTGTGGTCATCTGACCAAAGGACAGTATGGTCGTGTGAGTGCTATGGAAACTTTGAAGCTAGTCTCGGGGTGGCTCTCCAAGGTCAACGAAGGCATCTCAACCGGAGAGACTCAAGGATCGGTGTTCTTCGCAACCTCTTCAACCACTTCAAGAGAAATGACAATGAGAATGTCCAACTCACATTTGATCGCCTCACTAACATCACAAATGAGCTTGGCACTTTTCAGCCACCGAGATCACCTGACATGAAATCGTCAAGACACTTACGAGATTGCTTGACAGCTCATTCGACACCACAGCCTGATGATTCAAGAATGCCACGACTTCAAGACTCTCGATCCGTCTCGACATACTTGAGAGGCTCAACACACATGAGTTCCAAAGCAATGCGAGAAAAGAGATATCTATGGTCCCAACTATGGCGAACTCGCGCTTTGAAGGCAAAGGTTGTTTCCTCTTCTAAAGAAGAATCGGCAATTTGTTACGAGGATCCACGAAGACATTGGAAAGGAGCTTGCTATGCTTGTGAAGAAGTTCGAAGTTCACCAAAAGAAAGGCTTGAGAGAAAGTCTTCAAGATCCAGCTCAAGAAATGATGGAGCTTCCACTCGTGATCACAAGAAGAGAACATGCCACAAGTGCAACTAACCTGGTCACTACATCTCCGAGTCTCCACAGTGGGACAATGAGACCAAGAAGAAGAAGAAGAGCAAGGAATATGATTCTGATGACAAGAAGAAGAAGAATCCTCAAAGTCTTCTTCCAAGTGTTCGTCCAAGTCTTCATCATACAAGAAGAGCTCATATGGCAAGGCTCGTGCTTTTGTTGGCAAGGAGATGGATTCGAGAGGAGAATGCGCTTACGAGGAGGCGAGGTGGAGTCTGAGGAGGAGTCCGACTCTGGTGTTGCAAGTCTGGCTCTAGCTACAGTCTACGTTGCCAAATCCATCTTCAACACTGAAGACAATGGCTCCATCACCAACGCTGATGCTAATGACAAGGACGACTATGCTCCCACCATCGCTTCATGGCACGCAGCGGTGCCATGGTAAACTCACGTGATGCTTACTTTCAAACATCAAGTGAAGATGACCTTGAATGTGAATCTAAACCAAGCTACAAAACACTTGCTAAAATTGCAAGCTGAACAAATGTAATGCCATGGAACATATTAAAAATTGCTAGACAAAAGCGATGACACATTGGGCGGGAAATGACCCGATCTCGGTCCTTAATTGAAAACATAAAAATCTTCATGTTAAGCCCTTTCTTGATGGCACCGATTACCCCTCTTTGGAAGAATAAGATGCGCATGCATCTTGAAGCCATCGATGTCGACCTACGGTATGTCATCAAGAACGGCGTTCTAAAGACCCGGTGAAGGTGTCACCCCTGCTGATGTCAAGAAGTTCATTCAACTGGATTCTACCGCCAAGAACATCATCTGTGGTCATCTGACCAAAGGACAGTATGGTCGTGTGAGTGCTTTGGAAACTTCGAAGCTAGTCTGGGACTGGCTCTCCAAGGTCAACGAAGGCATCTCAACCCTGAGAGACTCAAGGATCAGTGTTCTTCGCAACCTCTTCAACCACTTTAAGAGAAATGACAATGAGAATGTCCAGCTCACATTTGATCGCCTCACTAACATCACAAATGAACTTCACTTTCAGCGCCTTTGAGATCACCCAAAGATGAAATCGTCAAGACACTTACGAGATTGCTTGACAGCTCATTCGACACCACGCCCTGATGATTCAAGAATGCCTGACTTCAAGACTCTCGATCCGTCGACATACTTGAGAGGCTCAACACACATGAGTTCCGACAATCTGAGAAAAGAGATATCTATGGTCCCAACTATGGCCGAACTCGCGCTTTGAAGGCAAAGGTTGTTTCCTCTTCTAAAGAAGAATCTGACAGCTGTTCTGAGGATCCTGAAGACATTGGAAAGGAGCTTGCTATGCTTGTGAAGAAGTTCCAGAAGTTCACCAAAAAGAAAGGCTTCAGAAAGTCTTCAAGATCCAGCTCAAGAAATGATGGAGCTTCCACTCGTGATCACAAGAAGAGAACATGCCACAAGTGCAACTAACCTGGTCACTACATCTCCGAGTGTCCACAGTGGGACAATGAGACCAAGAAGAAGAAGAAGAGCAAGGAATATGATTCTGATGACAAGAAGAACAAGAATCCTCAAAGTCTTCTTCCAAGTGTTCGTCCAAGTCTTCATCATACAAGAAGAGCTCATCCGCAAGGCTCGGTGCTTTTTGTTGGCAAGGAGATGGATTCAGAGGAGGAGTCCGCTTACGAGGAGGCGGAGGTGGAGTCCGAGGAGGAGTCCGACTGCTGGTGTTGCAAGTCCGGCTCTAGCTACGCCCACGTTGCCAAGTCCATCTTCAACATCAAGACAATGGCTCCGTCACCAACGCTGATGCTAATGACAAGGACGACTATGCTCCCACCTACTGCTTCATGGCACGCGGTGCCATGGTAAACTCACGCGATGCTTACTTTCAAACATCAAGTGAAGATGACCTTGTATGTGAATCTACACCAAGCTACAAAACACTTGCTAAAATTGCAACTGAACAACAGAATGCCATGGAACATATTAAAAAATTTCTAGACAAAAGCGATGACCTGTTGGACGCGGAAATGACCCGATCTCAGTCTTTAATTGAAAACATAAAAAATCTTCATGTTAAGCCCTTTCTTCGATGGCACTGATTACCCCTCTTTGGAAGAATAAGATGCGCATGCATCTTGAAGCCATTGATGTCGACCTCTGGTATGTCGTCAAGAACGGCGTTCTAAAGACCGGTGAAGGTGTCACCCCTGCTGATGTCAAGAAGTTCATTCAACTGGATTCTACTGCCAAGAACATCATCTGTGGTCATTTGACCAAAGGACAGTATGGTCGTGTGAGTGCTCTGGAAACTTCGCATCTAGTCTGGGACTGGCTCTCCAAGGTCAACGAAGGCATCTCAACCCAGAGAGACTCAAGGATCAGTGTTCTTCGCAACCTCTTCAACCACTTCAAGAGAAATGAAAATGAGAATGTCCAGCTCACATTTGATCGCCTCACTAACATCACAAATGAGCTTGGCAAGACTCGGGCGCCCACCGAGATCACCCAGCATGAAATCGTCAAGACACTTCTGAGATTGCTTGACAGCTCATTCGACACCCTGGCCCTGATGATTCAAGAATGCCCTGACTTCAAGACTATCGGTCCGTCTGGCATACTTGAGAGGCTCAACACACATGAGTTCCAGCAATCTGAGAAAAGAGACATCTATGGTCCCAACTATGGCCGAACTCGCGCTTTGAAGGCAAAGGTTGTTTCCTCTTCTAAAGAAGAATCGATAAGCTGTTACGAGGATCCACGAAGATGGTGGAAAGGAGCTTGCTATGCTTGTGAAGAAGTTCCAAGTTCACCAAAAGAAAGGCTTGAAAGTCTTCAAGATCCAGCTCAAGAAATGATGGAGCTTCCACTCGTGATCACAAGAAGAGAACATGCCACAAGTGCAAGAAACCTGGTCACTACATTTCCGAGTGTCCACAGTGGGACAATGAGACCAAGAAGAAGAAGAAGAGCAAGGAATATGATTCTGATGACAAGAAGAAGAAGAAATCCTCAAAGTCTTCTTCCAAGTGTTCGTCCAAGTCTTCATCATACAAGAAGAGCTCATCTGGCAAGGCTCGTGCTTTTGTTGGCAAGGAGATGGATTAGGAGGAGTCTGCCTTCGAGGAGGCGGAGGTGGAGTGAGGAGGAGTCCGAACTCTAGTGTTGCAAGTCTGGCTCTAGCTACAGTCTACGTTGCCAAGTCCATCTTCAACACTGAAGACAATGGCTCCGTCACCAACGCTGATGCTAGTTACAAGGACGACTATGCTCCCACCTACTGCTTCATGGCACGCGGTGCCATGGTAAACTCACGCGATGCTTACTTTCAAACATCAAGTGAAGATGACCTTGAATGTGAATCTAAACCAAGCTACAAAATACTTGCTAAAATTGCAATTGAACAACAGAATGCCATGGAACATATTAAAAAATTGCTAGACAAAAGCGATGACCTGTTGGACGCGGAAATGACCCGATCTCAGTCCTTAATTGAAAGCATAAAAAATCTTCATGTTAAGTATGAGGAACTTGAAATTCGTCATGAAACGCTCTCAACAACTCATGAAAAGCTTTCCTACGATTATCTTCAAAGGAAGCAAGAACTTGAGAACTTGAGAATGGTTCATGAAGATCTTCCAAAAGAGAATGAGTCACTCCGTGCTCAACAGATCAGTTCCGCTCAGGAAGGATTTGAACCACCATGTCTAAAATGCCTTGAGCATGATAACGCTACCTCTGTTGCTGAATGTTCTCTTGCTACTCTTGTTGCAATATCTTCAACTCCCGATGTGGTAACTAACCCCTCTACGAGGATGCCACTACTATTGCCGATGAGAATGCGGAGTTGAAGACATTGCTTGAGGCGAGAATGTACAAAAGTCTCAAAGGGCATCAAACACTATGTGATGTCCTCAAAAGCAGATTCTGAACTGAAAACCTAGGAAAGAGGGTGTTGGCTTGAGAGGAAAATGAATGTTGATGGAGTCGTCTTTGAAGCGGAGTATACCCCCAAAACCACATGGGTTCTTTGCAAAGGGACCTTCGATGAATCCTTCTACCTTATGCGGCTTCACTTGTGCTAACCCGATTATCATTGATGAATCCTTTGATGCAAACTATAAACTGTTTAGGAATCAGAATGGTGAAGTGTTTGCCAGGTATATTGGTACTAACTGCAGGAATGGGCCGCCTTTGAAGAAGATATGGGTACCCAAAAGTTGTCTTGAGAATCTTCAGGTGAATGTCATCATGACACCACCAGGGAAGAAGACAAACCCCAGACCAAAGGCTTCAAATGGTCCAAAGGCTTCATACAGTCAGGGGACTCGACAGAGTCACCCTAACGCCAATGTTTTGCAGGGAAATCATACTCAGACTTATGAATATGAGCATGTTTTGTCAAACCGCTATGTTAACAAGACCAAAAACTATTCTGCTTATTCATATGAGTATTATTCACCTCCTGCAAGGCTATTTGCTAGGGCTCCAAAGCCGAAGTTCTCAGATGATGCACTTAGACTCATTGCTTTGAAGCCACCCCTGAAAATGTGGTTGGTTAAGAAAACTTAACTCTCTTTTGCAGGTAAGGGTCTCTAGCCGGAAATCAAAGGCGTCTGATGCTTATGCTGGGGACCTAAAACATCTTGTGGGGCGCAAGATAAAATGGCCAAATGGTCTTACTATGTATTTTGTTCTGGTTTCCTTGTGGTCATCCCTATCTGCTCTAACCAGGATCTGAAGTTTGATAATATGCTTGTTAAGTCAAATGTTTATGCTTCACATTTCCCTTGGTGAAGCTTTGTCCCCTAAGCGCCTTTGTAGGGTACGATACCAAAGGCTTACGAGTGGATTATGGATAGTGGATGCACTAACCACATATTTGGTGATCGAAGTCTTTTCATGGACTCAACCTTACGTCCATCGACAAAGAGTCACATCACATTTCTTGACCTTGGCAAAAGCAAGGTATTGGGTCTAGGTAGAGTTGCAATCTCAAAGGATCGACACATGGATAAAGTGATACTTGTTGAATCCCTTGGTTTCAACAATATCGTCTCAATGCTTTGTGATTTGAACATGATTGTGATATTTGGAAAATATCGTTGCCTTGTGCTTATGGAGTCTGACAAATCTCTCGTCTTTGAAGGATATCGAAAGGATGATTTGTATATGGTAGATTTCTCAGCAGGACCACAGATGGCTGTATGTCTTCTAGCAAAAGCTTGAATCTTGGCTCACGGCATCGGAGGCGGGCATCTTGGCATGAGGAACTTGTACACACTCGCGAAGAAGAAACATGTCGTAGGCATCGAGGGCGTCAAGTTCAAGAAGGATCAGCTGTGTGGTGCCTGCGAAGCTGGAAAGATGACAAGGGCCAAGCATCCCTCGAAGACAATCATGACAACATCTCAACCCTTCGAGCTGCTTCACATGGACTTATTTGGCCCTACTCACTACTCAACTCTCACTACCACTTTGCTTGCCTATGTAAGCCCGTCATTGTTGATGATTATTTAAGATACTAATCCTTTACAAGAATGAAGTGCAGGATGTCTTCAGACGCTTCGCTAATCGTGCCATGACGAACTATGGCATCAAGATCAAGCACATCAGACGTGATAACGGCACAGAGTTCAAGAACACCGGCCTCGACACTTATCTTGATACATTGAGCATCACTCATGAGTTCTCCGCTCCATACACACCTCAGCAGAATGGCATCATGGAGCGCAAGAACAGAACACTCATTGAGATGGCTTGGACGATGCTTGATGAGTACAAGACTTGAAGGAAGTTCTGGCCTGAAGCTATTGATATTGCATGTCCAACCGTGTTTATCTTCACAAGCTTTTAAAGAAGACATCCTATGAGCTTCTAACTGGTAAGAAGCCAAACGTCGCCATTACTTGAGTATTTGGTGCTAGAGTCTTTGGATCAAGGATCCACATCACACTTCAAAATTTGCAAAGAAAGCACATGAAGGTTTTATGCTTGGTTATGAAAAGGATTCGCACTCCTAGAGTCTTCAACCTCTTTCACTATAAAGTGGTTGAAACTATGGATGTCTTGATTCGATGAGACTAACGGCTCGCAAAGAGCACACCGCCAAATGTGCTAGATGAAGCCCCTCCTAGTGAATCGATTAAGCTTATGGAGTGCTGGAGAAATCATACCTTGAGGCACAGGCTAAAGAGGAACTTATCATTTACGCACCCAATCAACACGAAGACTACGCTCGACTGAAGCCAATCTTTGAAGATGAAGACAATGACCGGCAAGGGCAAAATCTTTGTCGATTCATCCTCGTGTTGCAAATGAAATCTGATTGAGAAGATGATTGATAGCATAAATGCACTGGTCCACTCACTCGTTCAAGAAACAACACAACTAGCAAATTTACGTGGGCACTTAGCATTTGTCTCTATATCTCGAACCCAAGAAAGTTCTTGAAGCCTTCATGGAACTGAATGGATTCAAGCTATGCAAGAAGAGCTTCAACAGTTCGAAATTTGAACAATGTGTGGGAATTAGTCAATCGTCATGACCCTCGCAAGCACAATATCATTGGCACCAAATGGATCTATCGCAACAAACAAGATGAGCATGGTCAAGTTGTCAGAAACAAGGCTCATCTCGTTGCTCAAGGATACACTCAAGTTGAAGGGATTGACTTCCATGAAACATTTGCTCCGGTGGCTAGGGCTTGAAGCCATTCGCTGCTTTGCTAGCCTATGCCAACCATCACAATATCCTCATGTACGAAATGGATGTGAAGAGTGCCTTTCTCAATGGCAAGATTAAAGAAGAAGTGTATGTTGCACAACCACCTGGCTTTGAAGATCCAAAACATCCTGACATGGTATACAAGCTCAACAAGCCACTGTATGGCCTCAAACAAGCCCCTCGTGCTTGGTATGACACACTCAAAGACTTCCTGAAGAGCTAAGGCTTCAAACCTGGTTCCCTGGATCCCACTCTCTTCACGAAGACATACGATGGTGAACTGTTTGTGTGCCAGATCTATGTGGATGACATTATCTTGGTACCTTGACAAAAGATACATTGATGAGTTTGTGCACATGATGCAAGAGCAATATCAGATGTCCATGATGGGTGAGCTGAAGTTCTTCCTTGCTCTTCAAATCCGTCAGCAGAGCAACGTCATCTTCATATCTCAAGAGAAATACCTCAAAGATTGCCTGAAGAAGTTTGGAATGCAAGATCAAGAAGGGTACACGACGCCAATGCCAACCAAAGGTCAATTGGGTCCCGACGACAATGGTAAAGAGTTTGATCAAAAGGTATACCGCTCCATGATTGGTTCTTTACTCTATTTATGTGCATCTAGGCCAGATATCATGCTTAGCGTTTGTGTGTGTGCTCGATTCCAAGCGGCACCAAAGGAATCACATCACTTAGCTGTGAAGCAAATTCTTCGATATTTGGCTTACACCCCAACACTAGGATTATGGTACCCAAAGGGCTCAGTGTTTGATCTAGTTGGATTCTCATATGCTGATTATCTTTGGTGACAAGGTTGATCGCAAGTCCACATCGAGGCACATGTTACTTTCTTGGGCGATCTCTTATGCATTGGTCTTCAAAGAAGCGGTCTGTGTCTCTCTCTCTCCTTCTTTGAATCTGAATACATTGCTGCTGGATCTTGCTGCGCTCAACTTCTATGGATGAAGCAAACTCTCAAGGGCTATGGTATCCACTTGAAGCATGTGCCACTCTACTGCGACAATGAAAGCGCCATCAAGATTGCCAACAACCCAGTTCAACATTCGAAGACAAAGCACATTCAGATCCGTCATCAATTTCTTAGAGATCATGTCATGAAGGAAGATATTGATATCATTCACGTCAACACTGAAGAGCAATTGGCTGATATCTTCACAATGCCATTGGATGAGAAAAGGTTTTGCAAGTTGCGGTGTGAGCTAAATATCTTAGAATCCTCGAATGTCTTGTGATTGGACACACATCCTAACGCTTATGCATGTTGATGACTTAGATGTGCAACACACGAAGTAACATATATCTTCAATCAATGAAGACATACACTCTAAGTGTGAATACATTAGCGAATTTTTACTTGGGCGCCACGATAATTGTGCACCGTGTCTGGGTCTAATACTTCCTATCGGTGGGTAACGCCTTGACACCAAACTCTTGTTTGAAGTGTTTCATTTGGCGTCACATTTGCATATCTTTCGCATTTGGTTTGTCTTCAACATTGATTTATTTTCGCGTTTATCTTCACAATGTTGATTTGGTCTCATACTGATATATACATATATTTGTGTTCTGTCCTCTACAACATTCACTTATAGCTATGTCTTCATGTTTGAATCTTTTGATCTAAGTGAATGTGATCGGACCCTAACCCCCCCTCTATGCTTCTACATTAGATTCTATCTATCCAAATCATATGCATTCTATTGAAACTGTCGATTTTCTTCTCTGAGTCCTTGTCAGCAGAAGACACAGAGACAAAAATTGAATCTGTTTTAATGCTATATCCTTATTGCCTGAAAATCGGAGAAGCCGGAAAGACCACGCGACAGTCCAGGCGTGCGTGGGAACATGGAACAACTTCCAATGTGTTGCATGCATGCCACGTGTCCTCGGATGTGAACACGCCAGGCACTGCGTAATTACGCTGTGCTGTCCCTTTCCTTATAAATACTCAACTCACGGCAGTCACAATCTCTTCTTCCACCTCGCCACCTCGCACAAACCCTAGCGTCTCCGCTAGCTCGCGACGACGCCGGAGATGAAGCGCTTAGCTGCCGCGACTTCTTCGATACCGTCCTCACGCCGGCCGTGGACCTCATCCTCTCCGCCACCATCGTATATGTCTTCCACCGCCAAGTTAGGGCACGGGAGATTGAACTACTCGGCCTCCCTCTTGGCCTCGTCTAGCAGTTCGCCAACGGTAATTAAAACTTACTTTTTACTGCCTTTTTGATCCGTTAGATCCATCCAATTCAATCAGAAGTGGTTTCTAAACTTCCACATACGGATCTAACATTACGCATCTCATAACATGCCAAGTATATTCACTTATGCTTCACAACTAGTTAGATTCCTCACTTGTACTTATTCATGGATTCGTACAAATCTGGAGCCAACTCTCTCTAAATAAGTGAATGTCTTCGCACTATGAGGTCAATGTCTTCAAACTGATTTATCTTCAAAATCTTCTGAGAATGCATATGACCTCTTCCCCTTCCACAGCACCTCTAATCTTTGTCACAAGTACATGTCCGTGGGAGAATCCTTGGTTCTCATAGTACGCATTCATTTGCGAGTTCTTACAATGACACATCAACTCTCTGAAGCCAGTTCCTGTCGACCAGCCAGATGGAAGCCATTCACGGTCTTGAAGCCTTTGACTTGAATATAATGGCCATCGAGAAATCAGCTAGAAAGGCGGTAGGCAGCGTCGTGGGGATACTGCCAAGGATTTGCGACCAGATCTTTTTGAAATGTACAAGACATATCCTGAAGAGAATTACAATCAGCGCAAGACTCGAATCAAATGGATTCGAAGATATTGGGCAGAGGAATGGTTCAAGTACAGATTTGTCACTGCTGAGTATGCTGAAAAGAACGCCATCAAGCGACCATGGGGAGATATTGTATCTGAGAGGTCTCCTGCCCAAGTCGATCTGAAGCCATTGCTCAAGGCTTCTACCCTTGCATGGTCCGTGGACGCAGCTGCATAATGCCGACCCATCATCTCTGTTATGGTGTCGTGAAGACAATCTCTTCAAGCGCAATTTCCAGTTTGCAAAGGAGTCTGCTGCAAAGAACAAGAAAGCATTTGGACTCGACTTCAACCCTGGTCCATGTGCTCCAAGGGTTGATGGCACCCGTGATGCCAATGCAAATGTCAACGGCCCCTTCTATAACCTCGATGGCCTTCTCACTCACATAGGTGTACAGGGGCCCACCGTGAAGCACTCAGCTGATGACGCAGATTTTGATGAAGCACCAGTTCCTCCTAAGCCTCAGAAGCAGAAGAAATCAAAGGCTTTAAAGCCCTCTGTCGCACCAAAATCCTCGCGTGCAAAACCATTGGCAACTGCACCTCCTGAACTCAGTGTGCAATCTGAAGATCTTTCTCGTGTCTCCAAGAAGACAGAGAAGCCCAAGAAGAAGAAGCCCATGAAGATTTCTGGGCATGAACTTACTCCTGCTGCCGTTCTGCGGAACAAAGATGAAACCATTGATCTGTCCAGCAATGACGATCTTGGTGATGATGCCCTTGAGCTTCTGATCAAGAGCAAGCAAGAGGCGGAGATCTTCAATGATCTGCCCCTCTTTGATGTGGATATTCTGAACAATTTCATTGATGAGTGGTTTGACAACCCGAGCCTCAGCATTCATGATCTCCAGCTGCCAATTGACATCAGCGTCACCTTCCATGGAGCCATTGCTGATGAATTGGCCTTGGCTCAGAAGATCGTCGAGTTGAAGAACAAAATTGATTATGAAAAGGCTCAATTCAAGAAGAACATGGCCAAGCTCAGCGTGGCTGATGTTCAAAGCTTCAAGGAAACGCTGCATGAGCTCAAAGAACAGTTTCACAAGAAACGTGAAGAAGCAAAAGGTTCAAGAGAGCGGATGAAATACTTCACAGAGAAATGTGTTGAAGCACACAATGAGGCAAAAAGCGCAAGGCTCTTGGGCGTCTAGGCATCGACCCCAAGATGGCTGCCAAACAGAAGAAGAAGCTGCTTTGTGTTAAGCTGAAGCATCAAAGCGAGAAGAACCTCACATTGTCTTCCACACAAAGATGATGAGCTCAAAGCCTAAGGTCCCCTCAGCAGCTTCAGAGCTGAAGAAAACAAGGGCAGCTGAAGCCGAAGCCAAGAAGCACAAGCACAAGAATGTTTCTGATGATGCTCCATCGAAGACGAAACTGAAAAAGGCTTCAAAGAAAGAGCGTGCTACGGCATCTGAGCCTCTTGTTGTCGAGCCCATTTCTGTTGCTCGTCCTGCCTCCACCAACCAAGAGCGTCAACTTGTGATTCACGAGCCTGCTTTCACAGAGGCTCTTGAAACTAAAGAAGTACCAACTGTTGACCCCATCACAGCTGAAGACATTGGTCGTGAATACAATGTAAATGATGATGAAGTCCTTCCTCAAATTGAGCACCAACCGATATCATTGCCTGTTCTCACGAACAAGGAACTCATCAGCATTGGTCGTCCTTTGACGCCAATTGCTCATGATGATTCGTGGGCTGATCGCCCCCAGCAAGACAACCCCGCTCATGATGAAACTCCCACAACACCAACACCTCAAGTCACCACTCCGATTAGCAGCGGCGACTACATGGTGCAGACCACTCCATCACCAGGCGTCGCTTTGCATTCCATGAGCTTCGGAAAGGCCCTAGGCCACAAGTCACCATGTCGAGCATTCCATAAGGAGAAGTGCACCAAAGCTTAGTTACACGCAAAGTGTTTCCTAAAGCCACTCCTACTGCAAATTTCTCTGAGTCTGAAGCAAAAGCTACTGAAGACATTCCGGCTGCATCAGCCGATGATAATCAAGAAACAAGACAAGAATAAGAAAGAGTTGCCACACCCCCTGTCACTCAAGAAGTCGTTCTCGAGGAGAACGTGACTGTGCCCGACCCTCCTGTCATTGAAGACACGGAGGTTGTGAACACTGAGGCTGCCACCAACAATGCTACTAAAGCCAATGATGTTGTCATGGCTGAAGAAAATGTGGAGCCTAAAGCACATGCTATGCCTGAAGCAAACATGCAATCTGAAGCCACAGTCAATGCTGAAGCCAATGTTCCACCCCAAGGCCTCATACTATTGAGCAGGCATATGATCGCGGCCAACTTGTCACTGTCCGATGGCCTGTTCTGGTTTCCAGGTGGTGCAACATCACCAGGATCGTTCAATGTGAACAGCTTCAAGGCACACAACACATTCTTTGACAGTGCCAAGAACCCCTACTCGAAGCCAAAGATCTCATCTGATCGCTTCTGGAGCTGTCAGCAGCACAATTATTACTCATGTGTCTTGTACAATCAAGAGCGAATCTTTCCTCACATGTGTCTGGATTGTGAAGCCATTACTGGTCTGCCCTGCCTAGAAGAAGCTCTGGACTGTTTCAGAGAGGTTGGTCTTCTGCAGTTCGTCACTGACAAAGAGCACTGGAATGAAGAGCTTCTGCTGCAGTTCTATGCCACTCTTCACATTCGTGGCTACAACAGGGATCCGAAGACATGGGTCCTTGAGTGGATGACAGGTGATGTGCACCATGAAGCCAAAGCTCAAGACATTATTGAGCTTACTTCACTGCTCACTGCAGGTGAACTCTATGAGACTGGTTGTCAGCTACACCAATATAAACTGCAGAGTATCTTCCAGCGGCCTGAACCCAATATGAGTCAGATGCTCAGTATGATGAAGCCATTGCCGCAAGATGCTGATTATCCTAAGGAATTCTTCATCAAGGACCTTGAGTACACGCCCATACGATCTATCATATTACGAGGCGTACTCTATGGCCCATCAAGGGACACTCAAGTGAAGCCAAACTTGAAGGAGCCATGAAGACTTTGGTGTTCTATATTGTCAATGGCATCAGATTCAATTCCCAGGATTTCTTCATCAGACAACTTGCTGCATCTGGAATTGATCTGTTTGGCTTGAAATTTTATGCGCCATGGGTGATGCACTTAATCAAGCTTCACTCTTCTGTCGACTATCAACCCTCAGCGCACAAACATCTTGTCTTTTTGCCTGAGGTTGATATGTCCGTCGAAACCATCTACCCTGAGCCTGCCAAGGAGCCAATTTATATTCATAATGTTGATCACCAAAGCTTCACACAACCAATTGAGGAAGTTCTTGCTGCAACTCGAGTCTATCCTCTGGCTGGAAATATGCGTGCACCTCATCATGCTCCCACTAAAGCCACTAAAAGCACCATTGCTCAAAGGCCTCGGAAGCGATCTCGCGTACTCAATGATCGAGAGCTTCTTGTGGCCTTACATCAGAAACAGGATAGACACCATGACTGGCTAAAGCGTCAGATGCAGAGCCTCTTGGTGGACGTTAATCGCATTCACAATCTTGGCACCAAGAATGCCTTTGTAGCACATGAAGCCTGTCGGCGGTCTTGGAAGAGTCTCACACTGCTATGCCCTGAAGAGTATCTTCGCGACAATGGCTTCACCGAGCGCTTCAAATTTGATTCCACGCCTCCCCAGAATGCCGTCTTGCATCAGACTCCTTCCATAGAAGACTCTGAGTATTCATCTTCGGCTGAAACTGTTATTGCGAGAGTCGTCAATGAAGAAGACAATGCCACTTCACCAACCATAACCGCCCGGCGTCTAAACCTTTGCACCAGGCCCCTCACCACCGAACTCCAACGTCGACCTGCACCTTCATCTACTCCCGATGGGAGCAGTAGATACTCTATGTCTTCAAACCTTTTGGTCCTTCACAGCGGAAGGGGAGAAGCATATGAGTTGATAGTCTTTAAGGAGGTCCTTATGGGTGGCTGCTATATTTTGCCAAGTGTTTACAACTCTCGTCTTTTGATACATTTGCTTCTTTGGGTTGTAACACTTAAACTTGATGGTCGTCTGCTACATTTTTCTGATACTTTGTAATGCGATGATAAATTCCGCATGAAGTCATTCCACAGATGTCCATTTTTCATTATGCATGTCATTATCTTTGTTATATTTTTTTATGCATAATGAATTGTCTTCATAATGTGAAGAGGATCTCCACAAAGTAAAACCTGCCATGTGCATTTGCATTCAAAAGCAAACTACTTATATGCACATCTTCAGGGGGAGCCCTTTGCCATTTATGAAGACAATGCCTCAATTGTTACACTTTCACATACTTTAATCCCAGTTGAAAACTTCAACTCGTTTTTCATCAATCACCAAAAAGGGGGAGATTGTAAGTGCATCTAGTGCCAACCCTAGTTGGTTTTGGAGTATTGACGACAAACTTGGTTGAGGGACCCATGTTGTAATATCATGCTATGTATGGCTCCTCGAAGCCTTTTAATTAAATACTTTGAGTCATAGAGTTATGTTGTGATGCCATGTTGTATCTCCACATATCGAGCGTATTGCGTGTATGTTATTGAAATGCTTTGGTATGTATGGGGTCCGACACCTAGTTGTTTATTCTTGGTAGCCTTCCTTATGGGGAAATGTCTCCTAGTGCTTCCACGGGAACGCATGGATTGATCGGCATGTGTCCTTATTTGCTCCTGTGTCTGTTACACTCGGTTACACTCGCGGTGTTTTACTGGAGTCCCTGTAGCTTTCTACGACTCGGTTACACTCGCTGCTGACTGACACGTGCATTCTTGGGTCATGTATGCTTGTCCCTGTAAGTTTGTGACACCTTGGGTTTACGACTAGTCATGTCAGCCCAGGTTCTCTGTCATACGGATGCTAGCGACACAATCATAAATGTGAGCCAAAAGGCACAAACGGTCCTGTCGGTGTACAAAAAGAGGGGCACACTTTTGTACCCCTTTACCTGTGCACGGGCAGTCAGAGCCGCGCCCACGACCACACCAAGCAGAGCAGGGGAGGTGAGCCAAGGTAAGACCGAAGCCCAAGATAATCAGAGCAACGCCAAGGCCAAGGCCACGAAGAGCAGAGGGACGAAGTAGGTTCCCCGGCAAGACCCTTGCCGGGGCAACCTCAGCGTCCCGGCAAGATCCTTGCCGGGACGGCTCGCCCCACACCAACAGAGCGAGCCACCATTGAGCCCACGGCCGCCAACACCATCATCAACGTGGGGCCAGGATTCACGAAGGCACCTCTGCGGTGGCATGCAAATCTTTGTGAAGACATATTCAAGATCAGATGAGGATTAGAAGACGACGATCCTCGGCAAGATCCTTGCCGAGGAAGGCTACCGGGACCCCCGGCAAGACCCTTGCCGGGGGCGGCAAAGACGCTTACGGCAAGACCCTTGCCGGGCCACCGACAATACCCTTGCCGGGCCACCGGCAAGGCCCTCCTAAGGGCGCCCGGCGGGGCCACCGCTAGGCCCACCGACGACCAAGCTTCCACCGTCGTTCCCATACAGCTGCCAGCCCAACCAGCTAGGCGGGCACCTGCATGGCAACATGCAGCTGCCAGGCCAACTCATCAAGCGTCTGTGTGGCGGCATGCAGATCTTCGTGAAGGCTCCACCACCGCGCCACCTCAGCTGCCTGCCTGCCTTCATGGCACCGCACGCATCACTGGCGGGGCACGTGTCGGCGAGGAGGAGGCGGCGGACGGGATGGGCCTCGCCCCGTCCCGATAAAGCAAGGGGACACCTAAGCGGTGCATTAAATGCATCTTGTCACATGTCTGAGGGATAACATCGCAACACTATACACCTTTCCACCTCCTGTGTGCCACCATAGCAACCCCTTTTTCCTATAAAAGGAGGCCCGAGGCGACTAGGAGAAGGATTCGGCTCTTCGGACCACCACGCTGACCACGGCTAGTTCGAGAGCTCAAGAACTCTCGAAATACACCCACCAAAGCAGGACTTGGGTTTCACGCATCCTCATGGCCCGAACCTGGTAAACGATCCTTGTCTTTGTCTACTAGCCCTGCTCTCCTCGCAACCCTGCGCCCCGGCAACCGTAGTAGGGATTGATCCCATAGGTGTTCTTCCACACCAACAGGTCCCGACCTAGGTAAGGCTCCAGCCGTGGGAATACCGTGCGTGAGGCCACAAAGTGATATGATGTGTTACATGCAAGATCGGTGTGACTTAGGATCAGGGTCCTGACAATTCCAGTTGCCTAGATCCATCAAAGTGTATCGTCCTGTATGTATTGTCTGGCTTTCCTCAGGTGCTTGTAGCTCTGTCCAGTCATTGATAAAATCCACCAAAGCCTAAGACTTTATGGCGGTCCTGGGCACATATTTCAGATGATGTGGCCCAAGCTCAATTGCCCACTTAACAACCCGTCATGTGGCTTCTCTGTTTTGGATGATATCCCCCAGAGGAGCTGAACTAACCACAGTGGTTGGATGCTGATGAGGACATCAATATCATTGTTACACCCACAGCCCCTACTGTTACATATAATGGACCAGTTACTAGAGCTCGCGCATGCCAATTAAATTACCAGGTACTTTCGTTTCTTGGTAATGATTCTAATGTTCATGAGAATATGATGCTGCCTAAATTGGATACATTTGTTTTGCTTACAAATGAAGGGCCTAGCTTGGAGAAGGATGAACATTGGAGCAAGAACAAGCATGGAGTTGATGGCATGTGCAAGGGGAACAAGAACGGAGTTACAAGTGATGATTTCAGGACTTTGAAGCCACCATAAGGAGTGAATGAAGCCTTGGACGAAATATACAAGATGCCACTTCATAAATTTCGTCCGAGAGGCTATTCTAGGTCTTCGTCACCTTATTATTGAGCTAGGCCCATGTAATTTTGAAATACATAAGTATAGGCTGTTTTTAGAGTCCGTATGTGTGGGAAACAAGAGATAGGGTTGGTTTGGACCCCTTCCCCAAGGCCACGAAATTCCCCTCTTCCTCCATATATACAGCCCTTAGGGCACCGTTTAGACTTTGGGCTTTGTTTAGATTAAAAGTTCGCCATAGCTGCAACTTGCGTGCCGTTTGTGTTCAATGACCGGACAAAGGCGTCACGAGAACTCCACCTTGATCAATAAAGCTTTCATCTTATATTCGCAATATCCAGATTGCTATCTCAGTTTCTTGCTTGTTCTTCATTTGCTCGCAGGAAGCAGACCCTCGTGGTCGAGTTGATCGTGCTCGGCGTGGTCAATAACCTCTCGGAGTTGGTTTAGCGATTGCTAAAGCGCGGCGTCCTCGCCGCGTTAAGTAGTTGGATCGTCAAAGTCGATTTCCACCAAAGCGATATCCATCATCTCATCGAAAGACGGGACACATTTGCCTCTATCAAGTGGTATCAGATTTTCAGGTTGCTCGGTGAGATTTTTATAGTTTTTCATAGTTTAGATCGAGTCTGTTTTTCATACCTACAGTCCACGAAAAAGCCAAAAAAAAATTAGGGTTAGTTCATCCTATCCGAACCAATCTGAGCCTTTGCATAATCTTTTAGATTTGCTTTGTTGAATTTGCGGTTGCATCATTGTGTCAAGTTGCTGGTCTTAGCGTCTAGTCCTTTAGAGTTTGAGTTACATTCCGCGAGGTTGTCACGTCGCCCGCTGCCATATATCACCACCGCATCATCATCATCACGCTGCCATATACCACCATCGTCATCACCGCTGCCACATACCACCATCGTCATCGCCGCTACCATATACCACATATCCACCGCCATCACGCTAATCCGAGTCCACCTCCATCACAGATTCGCCACCAGTCCGTGTTCCATCGCCCTGCAAATATCCGCCACCAGTCCGAGTTTCCACCAGATTCATCTCCGCCACGAGTCCTAGTCCGAGTCCAGTAATTGTTGCTTTGTTCTCGATTTCCAGATCACGCGATACTCCGAGTCGTGATAGAGTAGGACTCCCCAACATCCGAGCCATCCGCAGAAGAAAAATAGTTCCAGTTTAAAAAAAAACTAAGTCTGGAAAATTCAGGCTAGGCAGTTTTTAGACCATTTGTAGACTTTTTCGAAAAAAATTTGTTGCGGAGCAAAAAAAAACAAAGAGGAAAAAAAACTGCAAAAAAAAAGAAAAAAAAGAGAAAAAAAATTCAGAGTGTGCTCCTCCCTTGTTTATGTGCAGCGCCGTGATTTTGTTAGTGTTCTAGGCTCGCGTCTCTAGCACGGTCTAGCCTAGGACCAAAGATCTGTGCAAATCGTTGAGCGTTTATTCAACTTTGCATCTACGAATTGATTATTGTTGACCCTTTTTGCTACCATATTAAAAAGCCTTCCCAGCTCCACATACATCTACATCGTGCGTTTGACTCTCCCCGTAATCGCTCTATCCAAGCTTTGAGAGTTTTGACTACAATGGTTGCCGATCACACTTCTTCTTTGGTAAGAAGCTGGTAAGAATTTGAGATTTGCTTGACGGATTTGTAACACCACCACCACCACCACTTGTTAGTAGTCTGTGGGGTCATATTCTTGTGTGTTTCTATTGTTGCTAACCATGCCGGGATCACAAGTCGGCCGGTAGACTGGGAGAACTTGACGAACAAGGAGCTTCATGATAAGTTTCAGCAAATGATGAGTGGACGGTGCAAGATGTGCTAAACAGATTTGACGAGGCCATGGAGAAGATAGATGGCATGGAGAAGGCGTTTGAAACAAAGCTCGATAACAAGTTTGCTGAATTGCTTTCGGCGTTTTCCACCACCACCACCGGCTGCACCTGCCGCACCTGCGCAACAACAACAACAACACCGACTACCTCCACGTCGGGAAACAGCCCTCCGCCGAGCGAGCCGTGTCCCTCTTCAGCCTGGCCAAACTGCTGGTGCTGCTGATGTGGAGGAGGATGATTATGTGGGAGATTACGAGGATGAGGTTGATGACAATCGAACTCGATGCAACCACCGGCACCACAACCACCGTGTCGTCCACATGCAAATAATGGCAATGTTCGGGCTCCCCCTCAGTGCGAGATCATGACCATCTCCTAAACTGAAATTGAATATTCCACCATTTGAGGGTAGATATGTTCACTGATATATATCTTACTTGGGAGTTAGAAACTGAACAACGATTTACATGTTTACAATATCCCGAGGAGAGGCGTGTTCCCTCTTTTGCTTTGTTTGTGCTTTCACTAGCTTTGCATGTGTTTGGTGGTGCGAACATTGTCGATTATATCCTGTTCCAGCTACTTGGGCTGCTTTGAAAACTGCTATGCGTGCTCGTTGGGTTCCACCATATTATCAACGTGAATTACTTCAAAAATTGCAGCGCTTAAGACAAGGAAAAATTCGGTAGAAGAATATTATCGGGAATTACAAAGCCCGGCTTGATTAGATGTGGTATTGTTGAGGAGAATGAAGCTATGCTTGCACGTTTTACGGGTGGATTAAATAGAGAGATTCAGACCATTCTAGACTACAAGGATTATAATAATATCACTCGATTATTCCATCTTGCTTGTAAAGCGAGCGTGAAGTGCAGGATCGACAGGCATTGGCGCGGACTAACTTTTCTGCAGGTCGACCTTCATCATGGACACCACGTGCATCATCTACTTCCACACGTTCTGCTACACCGGCACCTCCGTCGGCTGCCACCTCCAACCGTGATACAATAAGCGTGCACAATCACCACTATCTCGCCAAGAGCACACCTTCTAGGCCTGCAAAGAGCTCTTCTTCATCCATGGCATCAACAGGCAAACACATGATATTATTTGTCGACGTTGCAAGGGTGGAGGTCATTATGCGAGAGAATGCCCATCTAAGCGTGTGATGATTATTCTTGAGGATGGTGGGTATGGAGTCCGTTAGTGACTATGATGAGGAGACTTTGGCTCTTATTACACATGAAGAACACGATGGAGATGATTACGATCACGAGACGCAATACATGGATCTTGAAGATCTTGGCGGTATGAATGTTTAGTTGCTCAACGTGTTTTGAGTGTGCAGGTTACAAGCTGAGCAAAATCGAGGCATAATTTTTTTTCCATACAAAGGGAGTTGTGAAGGAGCGTTCTATTCGCGTCATCATAGATGGAGGGAGCTGCAACAACTTGGCTAGCATGGAGATGGTGGAGAAGCTATCTCTCACCACAAGACCACATCCACATCCTTATTACATCCAATGGTTCAACAACAGCGGCAAGGTTAAGGTAACACGTCTGTTCGTGTGCATTTTAGTATCTCTACATATGCTGATTATGTTGATTGTGATGTGGTACCTATGCAAGCATGTTCCTTATTACTTGGTGAAGCCATGGCAATTTGATAAAATTATGTACACCATGGTAGAAACAATCGGTATACTCTTGTTCATAAGGATAAAAATATTACTTTGCTTCCTATGACTCTGATTCCATTTTGAAAGATGATATTAATAGAGCTAATAAAGCAAAAGCAGGGAGAGAAAATAAGAGTGAAAATCAGATTGTGGCAAAAGAATTTGAGCAACAAATGAAGCCTAATAATAAACCATCTAGTGTTTATACGAAATTAAATTGAAAAGTGCATGTTTACTTGCCACCAAATCTGATGTTGATGAGCTAGATTCTAGCAAATCTATTTGCTATGCTTTTGTGTGCAAAGAGGCATTATTTTCATTCGAGGACGTGCCTTCCTCTTTGCCCCTACTTTGTCACTAACATTTTGCGGAGTTCATGGCGTCTTCCCACAAGGCGTGCCACCGGGATTACCACCTATTCGAGGGATTGAGCATCAAATTGACTTAATTCCCGGTGCATCGCTACCCAACCGTGCACCATACCCGTACCAATCCGGAGGAGGCGAAGGAGATTATGCGTCAAGTACAGGAGCTGCTCGACAAAGGTTATATACATGAATCTCTTAGTCCTTGTGCTATTCCTATTATACTAGTGCCTAAAAAGGATGGTACGTCGCGTATGTGTGGTGATTGTAGAGGCATTAATAATATTACTATTCGTTATCGTCATCCTATTCCTAGGCTAGATGATATGCTTGATGAATTGAGTGGCTCTACAATATTCTCCAAAGTTGATTTGTGTAGTGGATACCATCAAATTCGTATGAAATTGGGAGATGAATGGAAAACAACATTTAAAACTAAGTTTGGTTTATATGAGTGGTTAGTCATGCCTTTTGAGTTAACTAATGCACCTAGTACTTTCATGAGACTAATGAACGAAGTTTTATGTGCTTTCATTGGACGATTTGTGGTAGTCTATTTTGATGATATACTGATTTATAGCAAATCTTTGGAAGAACATTTGGAACATTTACGTGCTGTTTTTATTGCTCTACGTGATTCTCGTTTGTTTGGTAACCTTGAGAAGTGCACCTTTTGCACCGACCGAGTATCTTTTCTTGGCTATGTTGTTACTCCACAGGGAATTGAAGTTGATAAAGCCAAGATTGACGCTATTGAGAGTTGGCTGTAGCCCAAAACAGTCACACAAGTGAGGAGTTTTCTTGGATTCGCTGGTTTCTATAGGCGTTTTGTGAGAGATTTTAGCACCATTGTTGCACCTCTCAATGAGCTTACAAAGAAGGATGTGCCTTTTGTTTGGGGTACCGCATACGGGAAGAAGCCTTCACGGTATTGAAAGATAAGTTGACACATGCTCCTTTACTCCAACTTCCTGATTTTAATAAGACTTTTGAGCTTGAATGTGATGCTAGCGGAATTGGATTAGGAGGTGTGTTATTACAAGATGGGAAACCTGTTGCATACTTTTCTGAAAAATTGAGTGGGCCTAGTCTGAACTATTCTACTTATGATAGAATTATATGCTCTTGTTCGGACTTTAGAGACATGGCAACATTATTTATGGCCCAAAGAATTTGTTATACATTACGATCATGAATCTTTGAAACATATTAAAAGTCAAGCTAAACTGAATCGTAGACATGCTAAGTGGGTTGAATTCATTAAGACTTTCCCTTATGTCATTAAACACAAGAAGGGTAAATAAAATGTTATTGCTGATGCTTTGTCTCGTCGCTATACTATGCTTTCACAACTTGACTTCAAAATATTTGGTTTCGAGACCATCAAAGATCAATATGTGCATGATGCTGATTTTAAAGATGTAATGCAGAATTGTAACGAAGGAAGAACATGTCACAAGTTCGTTATTAATGATGGCTTTGTGTTCGTGCTAACAAGCTATGCATTCCAGCTAGCTCTGTTCGTCTTTTGTTGTTGCAGGAGGCGCCTGGAGGAGGATTAATGGGACACTTTGGCGTGAAGAAGACGAAGGACATACTTGCTACACATTTCTTTTTGCCAAAAGATGAGACGGATGTTGAGCATTTTGTTGCTCGCTGCACTACATGTCAAAAAGCTAAGTCACGACTCAATCCTCATGGTTTATATATGTCTTTGCACTGTACCTAGTGTTCCTTGGGAAGATATATCTATGGACTTTGTTTTAGGTTTACCTCGAACAAAGAAGGAGGGATAGCATATTTGTTGTCGTGGATAGATTCTAGAAAATGGCACACTTTATACCATGTCATAAAAGCGATGATCTTTGTTAATGTTGCTGATTTGTTCTTTCGTGAAATTATTCGCTTGCATGGTGTGCCAAATACTATTGTTTCAGATCGTGATACTAAATTTCTTAGCCACTTTTGGAGATGTTTATGGGATAAGTTGGGACTAAATTGCTTTTTAGTACTACTTGTCACCCCCAAACGGATGGACAAACTGAAGTAGTCAATAGAACATTGTCTACTATGCTTAGGGCTGTTTTGAAGAATAATAAGAAAATGTGGGAAGAATGCTTGCCTCATATTGAATTTGCTTATAATCGTTCATTGCATTCTACTACTAAGATGTGCCCTTTTGAAATTGTGTATGGTTTCCTGCCTCGTGCACCCATTGATTTGTTGCCACTTCCATCTTCGGAAGGTTAATTTTGATGCTAAACAACATGCTGAATTGATCTTAAAAATGCATGAGTTAACTAAGGACAACATTGAGCGTATGAATGCTAAATATAAACTTCTTTGGAGATAAGGGTAGAAAACATGTTATCTTTGCACTGGAGATCTTGTTTGGTTACATTTGCGTAAGGATAGGTTTCCTAATTTGCATAAATCAAAGCTAATGCCACGTGCTGATGGTCCATTTAAGGTGTTAGAGAAAATAAATGATAATGCATATAAACTTGAGCTGCTGCAGATTTTGGGGTTAGTCCCACTTTTAACATTGCAGATTTGAAGCCTTATTTGGGTGAGGAAGATGAGCTTCCATCGAGGACGACTTCATTTCAAGAAGGGGAGGATGATGAGGACATCAATACCATTGTTACACCCACAGCCCCTACTGTTACATATAATGGGCCAATTACTAGAGCTCACAAGACGCCAATTAAATTACTAGGTACTTTAGTTTCTTGGTAATGATTCTAATGTTCATGAGAATATGATGCTGCCTAAATAGGATACATTTCTATTTGCTTACAAATGAAGGGCCTAGCTAGTAGAAAGATGAACATCAAGAACAAGCAGGGAGTTGATGGCATGCTCAAGGGGAACAAGAACAGAGTTACAAGTGCTGATTTCAGGACTTTGAAGCCACCATAAGGAGTGAATGAAGCTTTGGACGAAATATACAAGATGCCACTTCATAAATTTCGTCTAGAGGCTATTCTAGGTGATTCGTCACCTTATTATTGGGCCAGGCCCATGTAATTTTGAAATACATAAGTATAGGCTGTTTTTAGAGTCCGTATGTGTGGGGAAACAAGAGATAGGTTTGGTTTCGGACCCCTTCCCCAAGGGCCACGAAATTCTCCCCTCTTCCTCCATATATATACAGCCCTTAGGGCACCGTTAGACTTTGGGTTTTGTTTAGATTAAAAGTTCGCCATAGCTGCAACTTCACAGACTTCGCTTTGTGTTCAACGACCACACAAAGGCATCACAGAACCCCACCTTGATCAATAAAGCTTTCATCTTATATTCGCAATATCCAGATTGCAATCTCGGTTTCTTGCTTGTTCTTCGTTTGCTCATTGAAGCAGACCCTCGTGGTCCGAGTTGATCGTGCTCGGCGTGGTCAATAACCTCTCGGAGTTGGTTTAGCTATTGCTAAGGCGCCGACGTCCTCGCCGACGTTCGTAGTCGGATCGTCAAAGTCGATTTTCACCAAAGCGATATCCATCATCTCATCGAAAGACGGGACACCTTTGCCTCTATCAGATGCCCAAGGAAATAATGCTTTAACTTGCGGGTAGCCACGAACACCCCAAACACCAATTTCTGCCAATGTTGGTATCTTCGCTTGGACTCCGTCAATACTTCGCTGACATAATAAACCGGCCGCTGGACTGGATATTCTTTCCCTACTTCCTTGCGCTCCATGACAACTGCCATGCTTACGTCATTATTATTAGCCACCACGTACAGGAGCAGAGGCTCTTTGTCTATCAGAGCAGCCAAGATGGGCGGCTCAGCCAACTGCTTCTTAAGTGCCTCAAAAGCCTCATTAGCAGCATCACTGTAGATGAAATTACCAGTCTTTTTCATCATCTGGTACAAGGGAATCACCTTCTCACCCAGACGGCTTATGAACCGGCTTAAGGCTGCTGTCACGACCATGAACCTTGAACGTCATTGATACAGGTCGGCTTAGACACAGAGGTGATAATGTCGATCTTAGGGTTAGCTTCGAGACCCTCTCCAAAACCAGAAAACCTAGCAACCTTCTTGCAGGTACGCCAAAAACACACTTGGCCAAGTTAAGCATCGTCTTGTACACACGAAGATTGTCAAAGGTTTCCTTCAAATCATTAAGCAAGGTTTCCTTATTCCTTGACTTAACCACAATGTTGTCCACATAAGAATGAACATTGCATCCAATCTGCCCATGAAAGCAATTATGAACACAACGCTGATAAGCCGCCTGAGCGCTCTTGAGCCCAAAAGGCATAGAAACATAGCTGAAAGCTCCAAAGGGTGTGATAAAGGCTGGTTTCTCCTGATCTTCAGCTGCCATCTTGATCCGATGATAACCAGAATAAGCATCCAGAAAATATAGCTCTCACAACCCGTTGTTGCATCAATGATCTAGTCGATATGAGGGAGAGCAAATGGATCAGCTGGGCAAGTCTTGTTGAGATATATGGAATCCACACATACGCAAAGTGTCATTCTCCTTGAGCACAAGCACATGATTAGCCAACCACTGAGGGTGAAAAACTTCAACTATGAACCAGGCAGCTAAAAGTCGGGCCACTTGTTCTTCGATAGCCTTACGCCTCTCCTCGTTAAAACGACGGAGGAACTGTCGAACATGTTTCATCATAGGATCCACATTAAGGTGGTGATCAGCGAATTCTCTTGGTACACCCGGCATGTCAAAGGGTTTCCATGCAAAGATGTCCCGAATCTCATGGATGAACTTGATGAGCGCGCTTTCCTATTTGGGATCCATCCCTGTCCCAATGGTGAACTGCTGCGATGAATCACCGGGATCAAAGTCAACTTGCTGCGTGTCCTTGGCCAACTAGAATTTGAGCAGAGGATCCTTCTCGGTGGTGGGTTTCTTCATAGGGGTCATGTCAGTCGGGTCAATATTCTTCTTGTAAAACTTAAGTTCTGCGGTAGCACAGGCCGTCTCTGCATAAGCTGCATCTCCTTCTTCACATTCCAGGGCTATCTTATGATCCCCGTGAACCATGATCGTCCATCGTGGCCCTGACATCTTAAGATGCAAATATATGTAACAAGGGCGAGCCATGAATTTAGCATAAGCCGTCCGTCCAAATAGTGCATGATATGGACTTCTGATCTTGACCACCTCAAACCATAGTGTGTCTGCTCTGTAATTATACTCATCACCGAAAGCCACCTCCAGAGCAATCTTCCCTACAGGGTAAGCTGATTTGCCAGGAACAACTCCATGAAATACCGTAGAGGATGGCTTAAGATCCTTCTCTGTCAGATTCATTCGTCGAAAAGTGTCATAATACAATATGTTGATGCTGCTACCATCCATAAGTACCTTGGTGAATTTGTAACCGCCCACTTGAGGGGCCACTACAAGGGCGGATGACTCGAATCATCAAGCGGGCGGGTGATCCGCCTGCTCCACATTATCGGCGTGCTCAGACCACTTCAAATATTGTGGCACCACCGGCTCAACATTGTTGAATGCCCTCTTATGGACCTTCCGTCAGCTTGCAAATACTTTTAGTAAAAACATGATCGGCCTTTGTTGAGCTGCTTAGGATTACTCGATATCACGGCTGGTTATTCTGCTGCGATTACCTTGACCAGCCGCTGATTATGACCACCATGGTTCCCTTAGCTCGATTGCTGAATTTGAGCCGCCACCACCAAAGCCGGGTCCCTTGAAACCTCCTGAGCCTGACCTGCCTGGCGGCACGTTACCGCTGGCATGATGCTGCTGAAACAACTAATTCATGTACTCCTGCATAATACACTGGTACAACGAGGTGCTATACAAATGGTTTTTAACCCCTTTCCGCGACGGCATTCTGAACCGTCGCCTAGTGAGTGACTGCCATAGGGGTGTCCTTCCCACACTACCCAGGAACCGTTAGGGATATGCCCTCTTGGCACACACGCTCGACAAAATGAGGTCGTGTGCGACCGGCGAGTGATCAAATATGGTTATACATATAGTAGTGCTAAAAAAATACAATTATACAGGCGAAATCGTTTTCGGGCATAAGTGCATCCCACACAGTCAGTCCCCGCTGAATGTTTCCGTTTGTATGTACATTCCACACAGTCAATCCAAGGAATACGTTTCCGTTAGTATGTACATCCCACACAGTTAATCCAAGAAGTATGTTTTCATGCGTATAAAAATCCAACACAGTCACTCCAAGGAAATCGCTTTCCGTTTGCGGTACATCACACACATTTCCATTAAATCGTCGTTTGTGATAGCATTACCATTGCACATGATATTAACAATTTTATCATTTGCGTCACTGAATGCATCACACACGGTGCATAGAAGACACTGTGTGGCAAAGGCTGTCCATCAGACACACTTTTTATGTGGTAAACATTTGCGCAAGGTGGCCTAACGCAAATAGTTTTCAAGAGGATGTTGTGTGTGTGTTCATTGATCTAACACGGTTTATTGCTAGAAACTGTGTGCGTTGCCTGAGGTCATCGCCCATGGTGTTTTCTCAATAACCGTTTGCAATAGAAAAACCCAACTAGCAAGCTAATTGACCATTTGCAGGCTAATTGCCCTATTATTAATAATCAATTTATTAATCTAATTAACATTTTATATTAAGCACACAATATATTTCATTTCCATATTAAGGAAGCATGATTTCATAATTGAAATACATCAAAGTACAACATCATATAGCTTCAGCACTCAGCTACCCCATTACACAAGCGCATCAAAGACCAAGTTTCACATGCAACATCTACAACCTTTCAAAATTAGCATCATAGACGGAACATAGACAGATGAATCTCATCTAGAAAACTGCTGAAGAGGAAGGAGAATATTGAGCCTTCATTGATGTTGAAGGTCTTCGCAACTTTAAGCCAGTGCATGTGGATGATTGACCGTCCATCCTTCGTGTTAGTGCAACAAACCCTGGGTCCGTTGCCCAGACTGTGCATAGGCACGAGAATAAGAATGCAACACCAAGGTCATATTGGAGCACAAGGGATTAGTCATTCAAAGGACCAGCATGCAGCACAAGAGGACCAAGAATAGTCAGAGAAGCAAAATGATGCTAAGGGAAAACCCCCCTTGCAAGGCGAAGCCCGCAACAGGATGGGGTTACCTTGAAGCAAGCTCTTCAGACGCCCCGGCAGGCCCGCCGGGGCTCACGAAGGCAGAACCACCTCACCGCACCACCTCATCACAACGCACTCTTCAATCGGTGCGGTGCCAAGCTCCAAAGTGACTAAGTGGCTGCTATTTTCCACATGGCTGCCACTTCCTACAGGAAATGCCTCCAAATGACACCCGTCCTGCGACGTGTCGAGCGAGCAGATGCGAAGCTGGCAAAACAGCCTGGGAGGACCTGCCGGGCGAGTTGTGATGTGACGTAGAGCGGCGCATTTAATGCACCCCGTCAGCCTACAGAGTTAGGTATGATAGCACAGTTTGCTATCTAATTAGTGCATAATGACTGATTTGCCACTGTGGTGACCCCTTTGTCTATAAAAGGAGGCCCAAGGCAACCGTAGAAAGGGTTGGGAGGTTGACTAATCCACCCCCTCACACACTCATACGCGCGTAGCCGTTTTCGACTCGAGGCAACCCTGCCGGGCAAAGCGTGTTGCGCTCACCACCATTTTCCCACCATCAATCCACCAAAGTAGGAGTAGGGTTTTACGCCTCATGGCGGCCCAAACCAGGGTAAAGACTGCCTGTGATCTCTCGCCGTGCTGTTTCCACGCTCCTTCGCTCTTTTTATGCAGCGTGCCATCCCCCGCCAAACAAAGCAAGGGGCTCTTGGTCCCGTAGGTGGCCGTGATTTCCCACGACATCCTGGCGCGTCAGGTAGGGGGATCACTTGCATGAACCTGAAAGCATTAACGCGTCATCTTCATCGCCATTTTCATCCTCGATGGCTCCATCGAATATGGTGCCCAAGACGAAATCCGGTGCTTCCGCTTACCCGTCCACCTCGAAGGCTACGCCGCCCGCATCCACCAACGCTGCAGGGGATGCGCAGGCACGTGAGGATGTGGGCGCTGTGGGGAACGTGGTCAATGCAGGCGGCGTTGTTACCACCTCCCCCGTGGCCGAAACAAGGGCGGGAGGCACCGGAGAAGAGCATCACCATCAACACCCCAATGGTCATGCTCCACGAGGTACGAGTGAAGGGGTTATTCCATCTGTACCTCTTCCCCTCGCCGAAGGGCACAGTCACAGTGGTGGCACCCGGACTTGGGTGAATTGCCACCCTCCGACCACCCCCACCACGAGCGCGACCGCAGGGCGCGCGCCATACCCGGAACGAGTTGATGCAACCACTATGCCCAACGGAGCCGCTGGCCCTCAAGCGCCTTCACCGCGCCGCCATGCCATCCAAGTGGCTGGCTCGCAATAGCGATGGTAGCGACACGATCGCCCGCCGGCACCGTCGAGGGGCAGGCGTGACGATCTACATCGTCATTGCCAATGCCAAGCACTGTTATGGAGGCCATGGCGTCGGCTCAGCTGCGGTTGAGGTTCCCACCGGTGGCCGATTAGATGGATGAATGGAGAGCCACCATTCAGAGTCTGATTGGCTTCGCCGAGGCTGGGGGCTCACCGCGAGCTGGCCCGCTGCGGCCCCCCCAAGCGACGATAACGGCTCGCGCTCCTGGCCGTACGGAGGGGGCCACTCCCATGGTGCAGTCCCCACCGCGGCAACCAGCACGGGCGCAGCGGAATCAAGAACCAGACGACGTCTCGATGGCCTCTTCTGACCCTCGAGCACATCCAAGCCAACGACAAGCACTACAAAAAAATAAACTTCCGTGATGATACGTGTTTGTCACAGTAGGTCACGTTTTTCTATCATGCATGTACATCCATGATGATTTTATGACAGAATCAAGATAGTTATACCTGTGCTCTCGTAGAAGTGTTCCATGACATTACCAAAATTATCATCACGGAAGTGTCCACTTCCATGACGATAAATCGCACGTCATAGAATTGCTTTCGTTAAGGGTAACCGACACGTGGCATCCACCATAACGGGTCGCCGTTAAGCAATCGGATTCTGGTTTGGATCTGATAACCTGTTAACATCCCCGACCAATGGGGATTTTCCACGTGTAAAATTCTCATTCGCCGGAGGGTCCACGTGTCAACTCAGTGTTGGGACAGATGTCATCCACTCATAGTACGGGAGGCACCTAAGATACATCGGCACGTGGCAAGGCCCAATAGTGGCCCATTCCGGTGAAAAAGGCCGGCCCAGTAAAATTAGCAGGCCGGCCCATATGAGGCCTACTTGTGTCAGGTCCATTTATGCCCACGACCCATACGAGATGTGCCAATTCGGCCCGTCAACGGCACGTTAACAATTTGACACCATTGAACCCATTGTCAATTCGAGCTCGTTAACAGCCCGCTATATATTTGGGCTCAATATCGGCCTGATGTGGTCTCGGCCTATTAACGACCCATTCAAGGGATGTGCCAATCTTTAGGATGTATGTCTTTCGGCCTTTTAGCGACCCATTTAAGTGTTGGGCCAATCTTCGGCCCGGTGTGTCTTTCAGCCTGTTGACGACCCATAAATGAGTTGGGCCATTTACAGTCGGACCAGAGTTTTGGCCTTTTCACGGCCCATGCTCTTCATGGTCCAATACCAACCCGGTTTCTCTTTTGGCCTACTAAAGGCCCACAACACAGGTGGGCCATATACAGTACAAACTGACTTTCGGCCTCTTAGCCGCCCATGCTCTTCATGGTCCAATACGAGCCCGCTGTCTCTTTTGGCCTGCTAAAGGCCCACAGTATAGTTGGGCCATATGTAGCCCGACCTTAGTATCGTCCTGTTAACGGCCCGTGAAATCAAATGGGCCCACCTGTTGCCCGCTTCGATGTCGGCCTGTTAACGACCCGGGAGGTAAGAGGGCCGAGCATTAACTTTCGGCCTGGTAACGACCCATTAACTTAATGGGCCCACTAAAGTTCAAACATGTCTGTAGGCCCAATTAGATAATTTGAGCCCATTATGATGAGCAATTATGCACAGGACCAAAACCGACCAATCAAAGGCCTATGAGAATTTTGGCCCTTGTGAGCCCATGGGGAAGCCCACTAAGAGGCGGTGGGCTGCTTCCTTCATATAGGGCCCACGATTTATTCGTGCTAACTAATAATTTCACCGCTTTTTAGCTTCCTAGCGACCATTTAGGCTGGAATGCGGTAGGCGCTAAGCAAAGGTACGACATCTGAGAAAAACATTGCACATCCAAAGCATATATTACAGGAAATCACATCCTTTGGGCAATCGAAGATTGATGCCGATTCAAATAAATGAACAGAACCTAATGATCTACAACGTCACAATGCGCAACCTCAGCCTCGGTAGCGGATGACGCCCATAAGCATGTGGGCAAGTTCTTCTGCTTTGCTACACTGTCTCTGAAAACATTGATCGATTGTTGTTGCGCAAGAATGTGCACCTCTGATTCCTCCACCATTTCCATCATTGCTTGACGATGCAAGAATTGGTTCACAAACATACATTTTTTCCGTTGCATTCGGGACAGAGGAAACTGAATGGATTCAGATGGCGATTTTGGCAGGCTTGTATTATTGATAGTGGAGAGTGTCTGGACCAATGCATCATAACATAAATTAGGAGGGGAACCAAACAGATTAATCAAGAGTTATTGCCATATTACCTGGCCTAGATTTATTGGAAAGAAACAATGGGGTGCCTTGCTGTTTTCACAGTTTTTCTTCTTATCTTCAGCAACCTGTACCAGATTAACACACTAGCATTGCTATCATTGGCCAGGCCAGATTATAGGAAAGCAACATTGACACAACGAACGTTCGGGCAACCAGACCACACCAACCTACACCAAATTAACACAATATGGCACAACTATCATCAGCCAGGTAAGGTATTATGAAAGCAACATTGACACAACGAATGAATGGGCAACCAGAGCAGCACTATAATTCAGTAATGTGCATGATATGAGATAGTACACTCATGCAGCTCAGTATGCTGAACTACCAGGCAGTTTTCCTTACAAAAATCAACATTGTCGCCTGTAATTATACATTTTGCTACAACTAAATTCAGATCAGATAAAGGTTGAATTCACGCCGATTAACAAAATACATGCTGATGTAAAATATAGTGATATACAACATGTACTTACATCAACATTGGAGCACATAGAGTTCCCGCAAGATACTTTCCTCGAATACGATCCTAGTGCAAAAAGTCTTCTATCCTTTAAGCTTATTTTCTAAAAGAGAGATGGGTAAGAAACATGTAGAAAATATGATCATAATGCTATAAAATTTCATGATGCGAGGATACGCACACGCTTCTTAGAATGGAGTTGACATATTTTTGCTGGACTGGAGCGGACTAGTTCTTTGGCCACTGAGATCTGCTTATTATCAGTAGGAGTTGGGTTTCTCTTTGCTGGAGTAGTATCTATGAAAACTAGAGTTCGTGTACTATCTCCTGGCGTTTGGATCTTTTGCAAAGACCTATTTTGTAACCCTTTAGATTCTAACATAGCCGTCTCCCCCTTGCATGCCTTATAGAGAAGAATGGTGCTTCAATTATAAAACATGCTACAACATAGAGATGGAATTGGTATTGAAGAATAGAAAGGCATGACATATTGACATGTATTCCCTCCATCTAGAAATAAATGGATGGGTCTAGGTGTATTTCAGTTCTAGAAACATCCATTTTTATCCATTTCTGCGACATGTAATCTGGACGGAGAGAGTATGATGTAAGAGCTAGGGATATGACGGGACAACAGTGTAAAAAGCACAAGTTGAATGTAAAACTGTATAATAGCGGAATACATACGGAAAAAACTAAGGCAACATATGCGTGTATGATTGGGAAACTAAGATGGCATTGCAACAGACCACTAGAACATCACTTCAATGTAAAAAAAACATGGTATGGTAGACAGATGAAGTACATACTGATGAATAACAATGCATAATATATTCAGAAGCATGATGTCCAAACTAAGCGAGATGGCATTGCGATAGAGTAGAATGACAAGATACTTGAATTTGAGAACATGTTATCATGAATGGAATAAATCTTGAAAACAGGAAGGCATGACATATTTACATGCATGATCAGCAGGCTAAGCACAAGGCATTGCAACAGAGTAGATGCACTCCAGGACATTATATGCATGTTGTACCCATATCACGGGCCAAGTTAGAGAAAGGACCTTGTGGGGTGAATAGGATTCATCATCTTTCTGCAAGTCTTCTGAAGAATTGCCTTTACATGTTCCATCATATTGGGTATCATTGACGTCAAGTTTGTTGGCCATTACATTGTTCGTGAGGTTCTTGTGGATAAATCGGTGTGCAATTATATGTGACATGCATGGAAGACAACTAGTAGTTAGATTTATGTAATGAGTGCCTACAGGAGACGACATAAATAGTAGGATTGGGGTTAACTAGCAGCAACAGGTCTCAAAAACTAAAGGGAGAACACATATGAAAGCTACATAATATGTGTCGTTTGTACTCGAGATTAATTAGATGGCACACAAAAGTATTAAAGAACAACATAGGTAATACCAGAAGTGGTATAATACTATAATCACCGGCCTATGGGATAGCATTAGTTGATGGATGATAACTATGGAACATCGTTACCTAAAGAACAAGTCTCTTAGCTGAACTATGGAACATCGTTAACTCCTGAACAAGACCCGTAAGAGATCAACATGAATATACAGTGAAATGTGATAATCTATTTTCCATGCTTAGATGAATAGCAAAGCCATAAATGTTGCACACAAGTAAGATGAGGGTAAAACCTATCTGCCGCCATCCATAAGAGTGAGCATCATGTGCTGACTTGTCGATGGCCCTGCAGTTGTTGTGGCTGTCCATGTCGAGCACGCGCATTCGATGCAGGGAGCTGTTGAGTGGGGACTATAGCTCCCTTATGGTGTATGCTTGCCTTGCTGGAGCAGCTGCGGTGAGTCAGAAGACGATGTGGCTGAAGATGCAGAAAACACATAATGTTAAGAATGACACATATCTCTGATATGAAAAAATACCCTAAGAGATCAACAGTAAGGTATGAGAGTGGTCACACGTCTATTAACTGATGACTAAATTGGGGTCACACGATTTTATTTTATTTTGGTACTGTTCGGTCTACTCCGGATGGCTTGATGGCCATCTTGTGCCTCCCGCCTGACACTGTCACTACTAGGAAAAGGCCTACTAATGGCGCACCGGTTTTGCCTACTAATGGCGCACTACCGGTGCGCCATTAGTACCACGCCACTAGTATTTTTTACTAATGGCGCACCACTTGTGCACCATTAGTATGTAACAACATGCACCATTAGTATGCCTCCCGGGGGGCCATACGTAACCATGTGCTTTGTCATACTAATGGCGCACTCGAGGTGATGCGCCATTAGTATCTTTAGATACTAATGGCGCACCCGAGGTGATGCGCCATTAGTATGAATATTTGTTTTTTACTTTTCTGATTTTTGCACAGGTTACAAAATATATTATTGGACAAAATATAGACAGCAAGAGACACACAACAACAATGATTCATCGAATACAATAAAAGATTAGTCACCAAATACAATTCATCATATTAGTCTCCGAATTCAAAAGACCGAACAAAGATAAAACATTACAAGTCTCAAGACCGCGAGTATCGAGTTTGTCTTCACATTACGAGTCGATATCGATCATCTAAACTACCATCACATAGAAGAGAGGTGCGGTCATCACGATGAGCATCATCGCGATCAAACTGGTCTTCACCCGGTTCCTCCTGCGCTCCCTCCTCTCTACCGCTAGATAGCGGGCGTATCTAGATCCGGCCTCCGCCATAGTTGTGTAACCTTTGTAACTGTTTCCTCTGAAACGGTGAACTTGTCTCCGACACTCCTCCCAGTCGTCGAGACTCGAACCTTACCCTTGTACACCACGACATACGACGGCATCTCTATGCACAAGACAAACAACAGACAATACATAAGCAATATGTAAGTATGCAACAAAAGGATCGGAAGAGAAAAGCAAGACATTAATAGCACGATTCATGATCCTACTAATAAATAGCATCGATTACATCTAAGTTGAATGACTGTCCAAACCAAAGAGACATACTGAATTCATTAAAGTTTAATTACAACATGAGCCAATCAATGTTTGAACTACACATCACTACTTTCGACTCGACTCATCGGACAGAGGCGTGGATGAAGCCATCGTCTATCGTGATGGTCATGAAATCGCGATCGTTGTCACCCCTGCATTTGTAGCATTCCATCTATCTCACTTTGTTGGACGGTTGATATCTCGAGGAAGAACTGCCCCGAGGTATGAAGGACATCTTGATGGATGATGTCCGCAAACTCCATCGGATGCGAAAGAATTCTTGTCCGAGGTCCGCGTCCTGGATTGCCGACAACCTCGCGCCCAATCTTTTGAGACTATCTGGTAGCGAAGGTGATGATGGTCCTTACGATCGCCCACATGTGATGGAGGGCATAGTAGGCATCCTTCCGATCACAAAGCGGCTGCTTGACGAGAACTTCGTACAGTGTGAGAAGGTGTGCTTGCCGTGCATTTACGAACTGCCTGGTGAAGGTGCCTCCAGATTTGGCGTAGCCGGGGAGAACATCATCAAAAACTTTCTTGACATTTGTGTAGTCTATCTTAGAGTTACGGTTCGGGTCGAAATACGTGGCCATGGAATATTTCGGGCTTAAGAGGATGAGTGTGCAATGTGTGTCACTTTGCACGAGAACCTAAAATGTTAGAAAAAGAAAGAACGATCGAAATCTAAGAAATCATATTTTACGGGCGGTTAAGGGATGACTTACTGGAAAGTAAGCCACAAGGAAGTTATCCTTATCTGGGTTTGCGAATGACGCCTTCGAGGTGTGAACTTCGCAACTTGGCGGTCCCAGCGCTGCTCAAGTGCTTGGCACGCATGTAGAAGGGTCGACTATCACGATGTCCGGGGTCTTGTCTCTAATGATCCGTATCTCCATACTCAGCGAAAACAGCCGAACGAAGGTGTAGTGCAGCGGATGAAGGTTAAACATAGCAAAGATGTCATCAAACCACAGGACAATCGTACCCCCGATGTTGCCATCCACAAAGCCCTTGCCCTCTGGCACCTTGGCCACGAAAACTGGGTATGCCACATCATTCTCTCTGAGACGCCGCTTCTCTAAAGAAAGAACAACCTTTGTCGTCAGGACTCCGTATAGCACCGGTTGCAGCATTGAGCATATTTGGCAGTAGCATCGCCCTACCCGCCACATGCACCCTCCTCGAAATATCTTTAGGTGAAGGTGGCCCTTCCTGAGCACGGATCAAACTCGGTGCCGGCTGGCTCGCACCGGCGCCCTTATTAGTCTTTCGTTTCCGTCCCTTCTTCTTGATCTCCTGTAATGGGACCGGGTTACGCTCACGCACCGCCTTCTTGAGTGTGTTGGGGCTGATAATATTCGCACCTCAGCTATCTCGAGGCTCGGTGAAGGCGGGATCTGGAGGCGTCTCCACGAGAACTGAACGCCAGGACGGCGCTGCAATTGGATTTCTCCGCCCGTACTGCCTAGATCGCGGTCGTCTTGGTTGGGTTCTTGAGAAAGAGGCCCGCAGAACTCGTCAGCGTACCCATGTTCGGCAAAGTACTTATCGACTTTGGTAAATGTACCGTCGTTGTTGTCGTCGTCATCCGGATCCTGTGCCATAGGGATGTCCCGATCCTGTGCCATAGGGATGTCCGGCATAGATATGTCCGGCAGGTCCGGTGGCGTTGCGGGCGTTCTTGCCATGGCTTTACGCCAGACTGTTGGCGGTCTTGTCTGTGGGGTCTTGTCCCCGCCTCAAACGAATCCGCTCTTGAGCCAAAGGCGAGGGCCAGTTTACGCAGGCGCTGAGGGTCATCTCATCTTCTTCGTCCACCCTAGCGGGTCGAATCGGAGGTAACAGCTCGTCGCAGCCTAGCAACACCCGAACCACTTCAACTCTATACACTGTGGGTGGCATCGGATTACCGTGGAACATGGGGTTGCCCGGTTGAACGATTCTGCCCTTGGCGACATCGACCAACTCGCCGCCCACGAAATGCGAAGAAGAGTGCAAGGAACGTCGGCGGCGCCTGCGCGAAAACATGTAGGGCGTCGTGGATGCCTACCAAAGGCAAGGAGAGGAAGTCATCGGCCGAGAGGCTTAGTTACCGTGATGCCGTCGAGCTCGGCTAATCGTCGAGGCACCGCCAACAGCGGGCGATGCAATCGACGGAGGGGTGCTTGCCGGGCGAGGGTGCCGCCAACAGACACCCAGTGCATTAGCTCCAATGCCGTGCGGCAAGGCCGGAGACACGAATACCGCCTCCGGAGAGACACCAATGGCGCCGCTGCCGGTGGCGAAGGTTCTTGGCCGTGAAGCTGGGAACCGGGAGGCCTATTGGCCGCCCGCAATCCACGTCGTCAGCCCATGAATCAACATAGGCACCATGGCGTTGAGCTTCGTTCCCAGTTGTTGTTCCACTTGCTCTTGGACAAGCTCCGGAATCCGCGCCACTTGTGCCTTGAGTGCTTCAACCTCGCGCGACTGGCTTTCCGAGCTGGTCTTTTTCTCCTTCCACACACCAGCGGTATAGAATGACACCCATATTGTGGACAAGCCTTCGCCGCCACCACGACCAAATTTGACGTCGGCTTAGTGAGCTTATCCTTGTTTTTCATTACGCTCAACGCCTCTATTTAAAGGGGTGTCGAAAGGGGAGCTCTGAGATGACCCTGCCATCGCTTTCAAAGGTCTGCGCGAAAGGAATGTGAACCATTTAGAAATATTGGGGATTAATTAGAGTGCAACCATATGGAGCTAATTACGCTGGGTGTATTCCTTACTGTAACAAGCTCAAGCGCCTGGTCTTCGGATCCATGGTAAGCTCCTTTGTTATCGGGTCCTCCTTGTACCGGGCCCTGACAAAGTTCCTGGTCTGCTTGTCACCGCTGTATTTCTCGAAGCGGGGCGGTAGGCCTTGCTCGGCACGCTCCGCGTCCTCCTTGTCCCATATAGGCTCCGCCACTCTGTAACCTTGGGACCGAGTTTGTGTTCCCCTAAGTTCAACTCCCGTGATTTCTTTCCCCACCGACTTGATTCGGAGGTTGCGCTTGCTCTCGCACTTGATCTTGAACTCTTTGTAGTCATCTTCGTTGATCGAAGGATTTTTCGCTTTGATCTTCTCATAACTATCACCTTTATCAATCATTCTCTTCACCGCGCTTCTCCAAGTAGACAGGGCCGTGCTCATCCTCGTGAGGGCTGTAATCGTTCACTTTATTCCACGAGAGGCGTGTGTTTTCAAATTCGGTGGGGAACTTGTATCATTACGTGCAGCTTCGTGGAAGAGGAGGTTGCACAAATTCCCGTGGTCCTTATGCCTAAGGTTCTCGGTGTTGATCGAGACGGTGCTCGGAGAATGCACCCGAGCTGAAGCGAGTACCCTTGACTATATGTTTGGGCTCCGTTGGATGCCCGTCGAGTCCACTTGAGTAAATTCCTCCCCACGAGGGTGCGGAGCACATTGAGCGCGGTCCTTCCTTTGCTTCTTGGTTGGCTGCCATCCGTGTGTGCGCCGCCATCATCGATGGTGGCATCCTCGGCGGCACCATCGGTGGTGTCATCCCGACGCCACTAGGGGTTGTGTAGTCGAGGATCGGTGTCTTCATGGCGTCCCCATAGCGGTGAGGTTGTTCCTCCATCTCCGGGACAGCTCCAAATTGCTTGTCACCAACCGCACTTGACCTCATCGTGGTTGGCCATGTTTCGCTCTAAATAGGAAAACAGTTTGGTTAAAAAGTTGGTTATTGTCAAGGAACAAGATCATGGTCTCATCATTTAGGGTTTGTCGACACCGAGGCATCCTAAAACCTAAGCTTTTATCATTTAGGGTTTGTCGACGCCGAGGCACCCTAAAAGCCTAAGCGTACATCATTTAGGTTCTCATCGACACCGAGGCATCTGGGACAGCCAAGTTAAGTTTTCATCATTTAGGGTTTATCGATGTCGAGGCACCCTAGGTTGGGCCTAATCACTTGGCACTAATCACTTGGCTCTATTGCCACCTATGTTGGGTTTATCATCTAGGGTTTATCGATGCTAAGGAGAATTCTAAGTTGGGCCTAATCACTTGGCTCTATTGCCACCTATGGTTTAATGCAGCAAGAATGGCGGGGCAGTTGATCCTACTTAACTAACTAAGTACTAAGATACACGGCCCATGCATTAGTAGCAAGTACCCCATATGTCCTATTTTAGCAAAGCCATGGTAAAATTCACGGAAAATTTCAGCATGACCTTTGCTGAAAATAGGACATATGGAGTACCAATTTGCCGGAGCGGAAGTTAATCGACATTCCGGCAAACTCAAGGGCCTCTCGGGTACCCGCAAAATCATTATCCCAGCGTAATGAAGTCCCCAATGGGTCATTTCAGAAGATCACAAGTACAACGCAAGAAGCGGTGAATACAGTATAACAATAAAGAAGAAGCAGCAGCTTTATTCTTCTTCTTCATAAAGACTAATTGTCTAATTGAGCAATACAAATGACAGTGTGAACAAATAAAACACAAACTACACCTACATATTTGGGTACCTCTATGGTAGTAACATGCCATTCTCTGCCTAGAGCTATCAGAGTACGATCTATTCTGCTTACTACTAAAGTTATAGCAGTATCATGCTTTCATAACCAACTAGTTACCATTAAGTTCAAATATCATCCACAAAACCACAATGTAAGTAGCACAAAATCATTCAAGTACCAGTGTTTAACTAAAACTTGGTGTGAATAAGATCCTCCCACAAGATTACTTCATACCAATAATCAAAACCCCAAAACCTGACCCCAACTAGTTACCATAAGGTTAAATACTGTCCACAAAACCATAACAGAAGTAGCACAAAATTATTCAAGTATCATTGTTTAACTAAAACTTGGTGCAAATCAGGTAATAAAATCAAATTATCCTAGCCAACATGGGTTTCAGGAAATATTGAGACGCCGCACTTCTGATCGACTCCTGAGGTACATTCTCAACTAGCATAGTTTGTTTACCTTCTATTCCTATGTGGTTCATTACTTGATTTCCTTTCAGCCTCAAAGTTTATGTTTGTCCTGGTCATATTATGCTTTTGGCAACCACTAGAAATGTAAAAGATTTTTGTGAACTTGGGAAGAAAAGAACCAACTTTCATCAAAGAAATAAAAATTAAGATCATGAGTAGAATAGTTGTTAGGGTACTATCATTTATAGGACCATTTAACATTGGCTATGCATTTCTTGGCTGCAACAATCACTGAGTATGAAATAGGTAGAATAGAATGTATTTTTCTCACTTGGAAAGTAATCTACATGACAACTTCAATATTTTGTGTCTCGAATATTTGCATAAATTCGTACCATCATCCATGAGCAGCACCACATAGCAGTTCACAGAGCAGAACATGAGGCGATTAGCTCTTGTGAGCTTTTGGCCAACACTCATAACACCGATCAGCATTTCTCTAACTCAGACTACTTTTACACTGATCAACCTGTTCTAATGGAGGAGAGGAGGAACAGCTGAGGTGGCTACTCACATCTACTTGGTGGGTGTTGAGGTAGGACTTCTCGCATGACTTTGAGGCGGAGTAGAGCTGCGGCCGCAGTGTTCTTGAGCTCCTGCATCAAGCATGGCCACAACGCTTCAGTTTATCTACCATAGACAGTTTAGCGTAAACAAAAGCAACACACACATGTCTATGAAGTATCTGAATTTTGCCACTTTATTGTGTGCGAGATAGCTTTACTCGATGGTGTACATGCAGATCTCAGTTTAAACTGGAATAATTTACAAGCAGGTCTAGAAAAATGCACTTGTTTGTGTGGACTAATTTTGAAGCGGTTTGTGAAATCTTGTCAAAATTCAGAATGGTGACTGAATTTAATCGACAAACACATATGACTGTGCCATTCTAAGATTAAAAGGAAGAAACGAAGAACTTAATTAGATAAAGCAATGTCGCCTTTCCTAAGACAAGTATCTAAAAGCATACACAAAAAAGTATCCAAAGCAATAAGCACCAAAACATTACTACACACAAAATATCCAGTCTACTCACTTTGAAAACCTTTGAATCTCAACTGCCCCAACTTGACAAGTCAAGGGAAACTCACCATTCACAATTTAGTTCAATTAAAGGCATTAATGCCGGTGAAACTATGTACTGGTTCAAGGACCAAAGAACACACATGGTGTGGTGCCGTTGGTTGTAATGAACACCACCTACAATGTCAGAGCCTAATCTCCCCAACCACATTGGTTGCAAAGGGCCAAGGCACCACCAAGAACCACCCAGAACGCTAAACGAGCTCAAATTACCCACCTGTTCATTCCAAGACCGACAAAGAAATCCCCAAATTCGCTAAAAGAGGCACCGACCCGAGGATCGGGAACTAAATTACCTCACTGAAATCACTTCGAGACCACCCAAGAAGAAAACGGAGAACTAATAAGAACCTAACGCGCATTCCCGAACTAATAAAACCGATCAAGAAGCAAAGTTAGCTGGCATCGACGGGCGGCGGGCGAAGTAGCTCCTCGCTCTAACTCCTAGGGTCGCCGCCTGTGGGGCATGGGGATGAGCGGGAGAGATGGAGGGAGGGCAGAGACTAACCGTCGTCGATGAGCAGCAGCCCATGGGGAGGCTTCAAGGCCATTGCCGAGGAGGGCGTCTGACGAGGCTAGCCGCCGTCATCCGTCTGGCCGAGGAGCCCGTCCGTCGAGGAGCGCTGGGAGGCTCGCACTGCCGTCGTCTCGAGGAGGTCGCGGGCTCGAGGGGAGGAAGGGGAGAGGGAGGCGCGGGGCGTGGTGGGCTGCGGCGCAGTGATGGGTCGGGCAAGGCGGCAAGCGGGCGCGGTGGAGGGAGGGACGAGGAAGGAGCGGTAGCGGTGGATCGAGGGAGAGGGAAGGGGGGATCGGGCGAAGGGGTATCCAGCTAGACACTATAGCAATGGTGCACCACCCTGTGGTGCGCCATTAGTAGTTTTTTTTTCTTATAGCAATGGCGCACCCACCTCTGGTGCGCCATTAGTAACTTTTTTTTCTGACAGCAATGTGGGTGCGCCATTAGTAACTTTTTTTTCATTATTTCTTTTTGCATCTAATAATTTGTTTTTTATCAAATTTGTTATTTTCATGAGGACTAGAACAGAAGATATCATCAAATATCATCAAATTTTTTTTTTGAAAATATCATAAATTTTTGTTAATTGAAAATATCATCAAATTTGTTATTTGAAAATATTATCAAAAAGTGGGGGAGGGTGCGGGGTGTCGGCGGCGGTGGAGCGGGGGAGGGTGCGGGGGGTGCTCGGCGGCGAGGGTGATCTGGCGAGTGGGATCGGATAGCTATCGAGAGGGAGGGGGATCGAGATCGAGTGTCCCTATGAATATTCAATATTTTTTCATATTGAATATGAAAAAATATCATCAAATTTGAAAAAATATTCATGAATTCAAAAAGTGCCCATGAAATTTAAAAATATTCATGATATCAAAAAGTGCCCGAGAAATGAAGACTACGTATTTAAATACAATCGATCTTAGCTAGCTATCTGTTCACAATCTTCTTGCCCTTCTTTTCGCAAATGGAGTTCTTCCGTGGAATCAGACGTCCTTTAGGTAGGGTGGTCCCGCTTCTTCTTGTGGTGTGTGCTGCTACTTCATCGTCGTCGTCATGTTCGATCTTGGTCGCCGTACTTGTCAAGTCTTGCTCATTGGCGACTCCATCCATTCCAATGATGTTGCTTTTGCCTCTCCTCACGACAACACAACTGGGCCTTGACGGGTCGGTAATGAAGAAGCGTTGGTCCACTTGGGAAGCCAGTACCCATGGCTCATTTTTCGCTGTGACATTTGCGCCCGCGGTCTTGGGTTTGGCTTCGGGTATAACCATGGTGGTGAAATACCGGTCTTCTTTCAGGACGCTCTTGGCCCATCTGACACGGAACATCTGGACCTTCTCTCCAGCATAGCTCAGCTCCCAGATCTCCTCGACCCTTTCGTAGTATCTCGCTCCTTGTCGTTGCGGTGTAGGATTCCATCGTTACCCGGAGTTACGATAACCATCGCTCTTCATGTCCTTGTTCTCGGTGTAGAATGTGTAGTCATTGATATCGTGACGCCTCATAGGTCATCAGGTTGTGCTCGGCATGCGTGACAAGGCGAATATGAGTTGTTCTTCCGCGGAAGAATCCTCATGTAAAGGGTAATGACGTAAGCTTCCGCTTGAACCAACGCGTGAAACATGAGTTGTGCTCTTTGATTATATCTCCGTCCGTCTCCTCCGCTGGCCTCGGTCATTGTACATCTTCTCAATAAAGGTTTTGTGCTCTACCACCCAAGGATCGACCACGCCTATGTGTTGTAGCGCCGACTAGGTTTGTTTCTTTCAAAGTCGGCGAAGTCGACCATCGAAGTCGACATGCATTTAGCGACCCTCAAGGTGACCCCATCCAGCGAGCCTGCCGAGGTGCTCGCTGACGGGCAGACCAACGGGGTTCTCGATGCCTAGATAATTCGTGGCGATGGAGATGCACTCTTTGGTCGAAAAGCCCCGGCTATACTTCTCTCGACGTGACATGTTGCTAACGTATCCTTTGATGACACCATTCATCCTTTAGAATGACATCATGCTGCAGTGAACGCGTCGGCCCGAAGTTGGATGATATCCTCCACGATATGGACCAGCGAGATGCACCATAACGTCCGAAGAATGCGGGCGGAAGTACATCTCAAGCTCGCATAGTATCACCACGATCTCTTCCTCAGTAGCCTTCCGAGTTGCCCCCACGCCAATCGACTTTCGAGATGACGTCGAAAAAGTTGCATAGGCCAAATAGCATTTCACGGATGTGCGGCCCATGATCCCACGGATTGCAACTGGAAGTATTCGCATCATCAAGACGTGATGTCATGAGACTTCATCTCGCTGAACTTCGCTTCACGGGTCTAGGTATCCGCTTATCTTCCCCACAGAATCAGTAAGGAAGTTTTAGTCCTAGGAGGCGGTGAAAAATTGCTCGATCTCCTCCTCGACTTAGAGTGAAGCACGCGGAGGGTAGTCATTTCCGGTCTTCTTGGCCTTTTTGCCTTTATGCGACTTTACGTGGTCCTGCTTCGCCTCATCATCATCATCATCATCATCATCATTAGCGTGAAGCTCCTGCCGATGCCCATTGATTTCAAGTCCGCCTTGCTTTCGGCCCATCTTTGGTCCTCTCTAGCATGTTGAGCAGGGTACCAAGCACTCTCGCACATCGTTCTTCGTGATATGCATGACATCAAGGCTGTGAGGCACATGGTGGATCTTCCAAGACGGCAAGTCCCGTAAAACAGACCTCGTTTTCCATACCTTCAAAGCAGCTGACTCTGGCGCCTTTCGCTTCTTTCCGGCTCGGGCGCCTTTTTGCTTCTTTCCGTGAAGGCAGTCTTTCCAATTTTCAACAGCTCGTCTATTTCCTCGCCGCTCCTCGTACACGGGCGTTGGGTTCGGTTTCACCATCGAACAGATCCTTGCGTTTCCTCCACGGGTCATCGCCGCTGAAGCCACCTTGATGTCCCATGAACACGGTTTTCAAGACCCGGATCTCTATCTAGCTGGCGTCGTTGTGTCATCCATGCACCTTACGCATCCAAAAATCCGTGGACTACCTGCCCCGCGAGATATCCGTGAATCGAGATAGTCGTGCACCGTCGTGAGCAAAGGCGGCTCTCATAGGGAAATATTCTTTCTCTGCGGCATCCCACGTATTGGACACGGCGTTTTCCACAGCGTGTCTAGCTCCTCCTTCAGCAGCCCTAGATACAGATTGATGTCGTTCCCTGGTTGTTTCGGCCCTTCAATTAGCATACTCATGTGAATGTACTTCCTCTTCATGCACAACTAGGGGGGAAGGTTGTACACCCACACAAACACAGGCCAGGTGCTATGTGTGCTGCCAAACGGATTGACTCCATCGGTGCTCGCTACCAAAGACGATGTTCCTTGGATCCTTCCCAAATTCTGGGTATTGAAGTTCAACGCTTGCCACTGGCTCGCATCCTTAGGGGTGACTCGGCATCTTGTCTTTTTTATTTATCTCCGGATCATTTCTGTCATCTTCCCGCTTCTTCTCCTCCCTATCCAAGGTGCAACGCAAGAGCTTTGCTACCTTAGGATCCGCTAAATACCGCTGCAGACGAGGAGTGATCGGAAAGTACCACACCGATTTTCGAGGAGCTTTCTTCCTCTTCTTGTATCGAGTGATGCCGCACACCGGACATATGGTAGACTCGCGTGCTCGTCCCGATAAATGATGCAGTTGTTCATGCACACATGGTATTTCACGTGCGGTAAATCTAGAGGAGACACGATTTTCTTCGCCTCCTCGAAACTGGTCGGGCTCTTGTTCCCCTTGGGAAGACGTTCGTGCTGAATGACATGTTCTCATCGAAGCTACGCGTCGGTCATTTTGTGTTTTACCTTCATCTCCAGTAGCCATGAGCGTTACTTTGTGAGGGTATCCTCGGGCCTGCATCCTACATACAATGGAGTAACTGCGTCTATCTCCGGTTGATCCAGCTTGGCTTTCTCTCGGGCGGCAGCTCTTGCGTTATCCGTGCCCGCTAGCAAGCAGCTCTTGAATATGAGGGTCCTGCACCCAGCTTCTCCATCGTCGTCTCACTCCGGCATCTTCATCTTCATGGATCATGCCCTTCTTCTGATCTTCCTCACCATCATGTACGACATCTTCTACATGATGATTTGTCTACATCATCACCGTCGTGATCATGTCACGAGATTCTTCCGTCTTCTACTTCACGCCCTACGCCGCGGTGGTTGTCTTGTTGCCCTTCCTCATTTCTTGCCCGGCCCCCATGGGCTGACTTCATAGTCATCTTCATCACCTTGCCACCGATAGCCATCCATGAAACCACGCAAGAGCGGTGGTCCCAAGACCTGCCGGAATCCGGGTCCGCAATAAGGCTCTTCAAATTTGCATCTTCGACACAGACATCTTATCTCCGTCTCGTTCTTTTGAAGCATCTCGGCCTTTATGGAGCTCAAAACCTATTCACGATGCCTTAGTCATCGTGCGGACCATGGTCGCTGCGAGGTAGAGCAAAACGATATTTTAGAATCCAAGAAAAAATTTGGCATGACCTTCCCTAAAATAGGACCAAAAAGAATGCATAGTGCCAAAGTTCTCACTAAACGGAAATGAATCAACATTCCGGAAAAATATTGGCAACTATCGCATTTCAAATACCGGTACCTGCAAACACAAACATATATGCAACACCACAATCATATGCAATATCACAAACATACATAGATCTAGCTAGGCCACAAAAAGTGCATGTGCACATTGTTGGAGCGAGCTAGGGAGAAAAAAAGTAGATCTACAACATGAAGATAGCTTTCCCCTTACTTACCTATCAAAAAAAGGTAATTTCACCACTTAATTTTGATGAATCTATGGTGCAAATGAGGTGAGGAGGAGGAGGCAGCCGAAAGCTTGGAGAAGGAGGTGGAGGGAATGAAGTGGGGAAAGTGAGTGGGTAGGTGTGGCTGTCCAAAATATCTTGTTGGGGTCCCAGGTTACTAATGGCGCACCACCTGCAAATGCGCCATTAGTATATTGTTACTTTAATGGCGCACTGCGGGTGGTGCACCATTAGTAGTTTTGCAAAAAAGTAAAAAAAATAAATGTATATACTAATGGCGCACCGAGTCATAGTGCGCCATTACTAGTTTAAACTAGTAATGGCGCACTGTGAAACCGTGCGCCATTAGTACGTAGTTTTGAAAAATGAAGAAAAAATACATTCTTGGCGCACTCCTTATGCAGTGCGCCATTACTAGTTAGAATTCAGTAATGGCGACTTCGATCGGATGCGCCATTAGTATGTATGTAAAAATGAAAAAAACATCACTAGTGGTGCACCTTTTATGCAGTGCGCCATTAGTATCTTCCACACTAATGGCGACATCGCCAACCAAAGGCGCCATTAGTAGTATATAGTAGTGGCGCACTACATCCCTGGTGCGCCATTAGTGTCAATCCTATCTATAGCCCTTTTCCTAGTAGTGTGTTCAGAATCTTCCCCGAAGAGCCAGCGACCACCGACAGAGCAGCCTGCCTCCGCCGTCCATGGCCGCGAGAGCTCTGACCAAAATACGAAGTTGGAGCCGCTCAGGTGCCGTCCACAAAGGCGGGGGTGTATTGGCTCCGGTACGGTTCACGCGACTGTAGTCGAGGCAACTCCGGCATCAGGGAGGAGGGCGACGGTGAATTTGGTGCGGTGGGGGGGGGGGCGCCATGGAGGAGGGGTTGAGGTTTCAAATTTGGGAGAAGGGAGCTTGGGAGAAGGTGATTTGAGCCCACGAGGTATGAATGGGGAATTGGGAGGGGAACCATGTCTTACGGATGCATTTGTCTGAAATGTGTGTGTGTGTGGGGGGGGGGGTTACAGTTCTACCCCTGGCTTTAGGCTTAGGGGCTTGGGTCTGTGTACTGAGGGGCGGGGATGGTAGAGTAACTTTGCTTCTTCCAAATAGTGGGCGCGAAAGCGATTTGAGCGAGGAGGGTGTGTTTTGAAATAGTGGGCGAGCGATTTCTTAAGTAGGAGGGCATGTTTTGAAATAGTGGGCGGGAGCTATTTCGGGCAAGGACGACGTGTTTTGAAATAGTCGGCGCGAGCGATTTCGAGTGATGAGGGCGTGTTTTGAAATAGTCAGCGTGAGCAATTTTGGGCGAGGAGAGGGTGTTTTGCCGCCCATGGTTTATGAATTATTCGGCACATGTCATTTCAGCCGAGAAGAAGGCGCGCTTGGATGAAGTTACAAATCTACCCTCGATGTACAACAGGCCAATTGATGCGTGTCCCACATAGGCCAGTAATTTCACGCTCCCGCTTATTTGCGGGTGAATTCCACTAAGCAGAGGGTGTTTAGCGGTTCGTTCAAATTTTTGGAGAACGAGCATCCACGTCTACCTTACCAAGTCGATTCGAATCAAATTTTGAAATATTAGCTTGCCACTTCTTTTTTAGATGGAGAGACGATGCTCGGGACTAATGTGTTTTTACATGCTCGTTGCTAACGATTTACTATATGACAAATAGTTGGCCCACTGAAAAACGGGAATCAAACCCAAAATGAAATATCTCGATTCGATGAAATTATATCAGTCTTTGATGCATAAAACGCGACCTTCCCCTCTCCGGACTCCTGCTCCCTCTTTTGCCGACAATCTTCAATTCTATCGCACGCCCCCAAACACAAACCTTGTTGGTCCCTCTCCCTCTCCCTCTCTCTCTCTCTCTCTCTCTCTTTGTGTATGTGTGTGTGTGTGTGGGGGGGGGGTCTCTCTAGTCCGCATGCACACTCCATGTATAGGTCTCTCTCGCACACTATGTATGACTAGTCCAGGCTAAATATCTTGGGTGCACTCATCATACACACACAAATTCCCTGGCTCGTTGCCCGTAACTCTCTCACGCACCACCTCATGCCTCCGAGCTCTTCCTCTCTCTCTCTCTCTCTCAAACTCTCCATCTCCCTGGGTCACACATACACATGCATATCTCACTCGCACTCGATAGACCCATCTAAAACTCTATCTCTCTCCATCTCACACACACACACACACAATCTCAGCCTAGCCAAGTATGATGGTCTCTCACTCAATTGTAGGCACACGCGGTCCCTCCTATATGTATATGACTAGCTAATTCTTAGTCTCCATCACAAACATGTGCATGGTCTATCTTGTTTTCTCTCGGGGCATCTTTCTATCGCACAAGCACCTCGTCCCTCGATCTCCCACCCATATAGTCCCCTCACGATCTCGAGGGGATCTCTCTATCACAAACACACCCTCTCTCCCACCCCATGCGTCCATCTTCTCCATGTGTCCCTCTCGACATTTGTTCCTTGTTGGCAAGACCTCTATTGGACATGTGCTATAGGGGTGTCTCTCTCCGTTGCAAACAATCACGCACTAGCTATCTTCATGTATCTCCTCACCTTGCTTTTCTATCTCGGAGATGCATGCGTGATATGTTTGCATAAGAAACGAACAAACACACTCTCTCTAATTTATCATTTGTTGTCCCTTTCTCTTCCACACATGTCGGATTTTGGGTTCCGCAGACCCTTGAGAGGTTCGAACTCTGGGGTGCGTGCGAAGAACTCAACCTCCCCAGTCTGCCTACTCGCCAATCTCACGGCCTATCTCGATGAGCAGAAGGAACGGGACACAACAGTTTACCCAGGTTTTGGGCCACTGTGGTGTAAAACTGCATTCCTACTTTGTGGTGGATTGGCCTCGAGGGGCCGAGGATGAACTAGTACATTAGGAGAACAACCTCAGGAGGAGGCGTGTTCTTGTGCTCGAGTGAGCTGGCGAATGTGAGGATGGAATGGATCCGATACGGTCCCTTCTCTATGGTGGTGATGCTGCTCTATTTATAGTGGCCTCGGTCCTCTTCCCCAAATGAAGGCGGAAGGGATCCCACAACATCCAAATTCAAGGAGACAACTAGTACATCCTATCCTGACAAAAGTAGTCTTCGCCTACAAAGCCTCTAGTCGTGACGCCGTGGTGGGCTAGGCGATGACCTCCGTCCTGCCGTCCTGGCGGTCTAGGTCTTGTTGCATGGGAATGGAAACTTTTGGCTAATTCCTCGAGACTCTGCGCCTGCGCTTGCCTCTTTAGCACCAAAGAGGAAACTGGTGCACTGCACCCGCTGGCGCCCACCCGGCCTTGGTCGTCATGTCTCACGTCACCCGAACCTCGCGAGGTGAGGCTTGCATAGAAATCTCCGCTCCTCAGGAGCCAGCCTGAGGAGCCCGCTCCTCGTGGAGGTCTTCGTGTCATCCGCCTCACGAGGCATGGCCCCTTGCGAGGGTCTTGAGTTGTTGATACTGAAGGTGGGCCGTACCAGTCAAGCCGACGAATCCCACGCCAGGCTGCAGTGCGAGCAAGTCTGCACGCCTGCTCCGAATGCCGACTTATTAAGAACCCCGCCCAAGGCGGCTAGCTCGGACTTGGCCCGGCGACGCTTAAAGGCCAAGTGCGGAGCGTCGCGGGCCCTAACCGCCTGCGGCCTTTGTTGATGCGTGGCGATTGACGGGACGTGGGCGTCTCCGCTTCCCCATGCTGCCTTGGCAACCGTTTGACTTGACGAGACCCTGCTGCATGCAAAAAAACCCATCATTGCGTGGGATCATGGAGGCCCTGCGGTTGGCCTCCCTCCGGCTATAAATGAGGGGAGGGGCAAAGCCCCTCCGCTCATCTCCATCTTCTTGCTGCTCGCTCCTTCTTCTTCCTTGTCTCCTCTCTTGCCATAGCATCCATGGCGCCGACGAGAGGTTCTTCGCTGTCGAAAAGTAGAAGGCCCCCAAGGAGGGGTCGGGTTCACCGTCGCCCAAGAGGGGCCGTGGCCGCCCCCGCAAGTATGCTGCGACCCTGGTGGTGGCTCCTCGGGGGCGTGGACGCACCCCTTCAGGGCACGGCGTCGCCTTGGGCAGTCGCGGCGGCGCTTCCTCTCATGTGGCAGCCGAGGATGGGACAGCCCTGTGATGAGGGGAGGCGTGCGTGGTCGCCGCCTCCTGGCAGTAGCTTCCACTCATGGACTTGTTCCCGGAGTTTGTAGTGTGGTCGGAGAGGCCTGCTGGCACCTGGCTCCCACTTCCGCGCTTCTTCGTGGGCGAGCTACCGTCCGTAGGGCTTGATGGCCTCTGGCTGCAGAATGACGGCTACTGCAGCAGGGCCTCGTGGGCTGGGGTCGAGGTCACCGCCGCAGGCAACATGTCCTTGACCCGTGGCTGGCAGGTGTTTGCCCGCACGCGGGGCCTGAGCGGGAGGTGCACCCTCCACTTCAGGTACGACGGCCTGACGACCCTCTATGTGACGGTGTTCAGGGAGGACGACCGCCGTACGGGGTGCTCCCCGGAGGACGACAGCGATGACGATGAGCTTGCCCTTGACGACGGCCGCGACGATGATGAGGGCGAGCTTGCCCTTGGCGACGGCCATGCCAGCCTCAGCGGCGGCGGCTCCTCCTCCGGCGAGAGCACCAGTAGCAGCAGCTATGATCAGCCACCCCGCCGTCGGGCTCGGATCGGGGAAGCCGACGGGCCATCTCGCCATCTTGCTCCAGTGAAGCGGGAGGAAGGCAGCCTCGAGCCGAGCGTTGCGGAGCACAGCCACGGAGGCTGCTGCGGTGATGCAACTCGCTTTTGTTTAACCTTTCCTTTCTCCTGCATTTTGAAAAAAGTAGAGGGCCCCGTTGAGGTCTGTAATGAACCATGGCACTTATGCCACTATGCTATGTTTGTTATTTTGATGTTGTGCCGTGATATCTATGTTCCAAGTAGGTGTGGTTAGGGTAACTTAGCTCGGGGTGGTGTTAGTTTCCCGCCTCGCGAGCGCGCCTCGCGAGGGTGCACCTTTTCAGCAACATCTGGCGAAGCTCCCTTCTTGACGACCCAGGAGCCGTCAGGCCTTTGGAGACATTGTAGAGCTGCAGAGTTATTAGAAAGCTTTCCGGGGCGTCTCATTCTTCCTCGCGCAAGCCCCCGCGCATGGGTTGGTTGTGGCTAGTACACCACGTCGCACTCGCCTGCAGGCACGGACTTAAGAGGGTGCACACGCCTCATGAGCTCATTCGAGAGCTGCCCCTCGAGGATTAAGGAAGTCAAGCCTGGCAACGAGGCTTCAGAGGTGTGTGTTTGTGGTGCAGGCGACCCAAGCGCACACACTCATTTAGCTCTGCAAGCATGCGGGACGCGCGAGGAGGAGTGACGGGCAACTGCCGCTCTTCTTGGGGCAAGACTAGAGAAGCGAGCGAAGCAAGAGGAGAAAAATTCTAACTCTGGCAAACGAAAATGTGAAAACTCCAAATTCCATTAAGAAGTTGCAAACCAACTACAGAAAGCAAGCAAAAGAACAGCCGCGTCCGGCACCTAGTCTAGTCTTCTCACCAGCGCGGAGCTAAGTGCTGCCACTAGGGTGTGAGTGGGAGCCCCCATGAGACCCGCGGGCGGCGCTCAGGAGACTCCGGGGCTTGTACAGCCCCACTCATTATTACGTGAGAGTGTCATGAGCGGAGACCTTCACAGGCACCAGGCCTTGCTTCATGGGTAGAACTTCCGAAGGTGCTGGATGTTCCAGGCGTTCTGGATGGGGATCCCGTCCTGCGTGTCCAGGCGCGCGACGCTAGGCCTGGAGACATGGGCGATCCTGAACGGGCCCTAGTTGGGTCACACTCGGCATGTTTACCCCTAGTTGGCAAGCACTCAAAACATTGGTCAAAGTTTGCCAGCAAAAACTTTTAGAATTTTTTTAGAATTTACTGTTCATGCTAAGGTGATATAAGCTAAAACTGAGATGGGGACTGGCCAACAATTTTTTCATGAATGCAAATGACATGCATATATAGGTGATGCTTTTCTGAACATTTTGATATCTTATTTGAATTTTTCTGAGTTAGTATGAATTTTTTATGAAGTTTTCAAAGTGATGGTCAAACGGTCAAAGGGCAAAAGCATAAGAGGAGCAAAGTGGTTTGGGCAAGAACAAGTGTTTTCGGAAACTAGGGGTAAACCTGCCGAGTGGGACACAACTAAGGGCACAAAATTAAGAGCTTATGCAGCCACTCCCTGGAGAGCACCCGCCTCAGGACGAGATCACCCACCTCGAGCGGACGTTGTGGCAGTGGTACCGCCGCAGCGCCTGTTGGTACCTCGCTGCTTGGAGCGAGGCTTGGCGGCGGCGTTCCTTCCCCAACACGAGGTCCATCCCCCACGAGCCGTCCTGGCGTGCCTCGTCAAACGCAAAAACCCACGCGGAGCGATGCCTGACCTTGTGAGGGAGAACCGTTTTAGCTCCATAGACGAGGAATAATGGAGTTTCGCCCGTTGGCTTGGTCACAGTGGTGGACGGACCACAAAGACGGACCGAGCTCGTCCGAGCCAGCCCGCCGTCGGAGTTATTGGTGAAGTGTACCCCGAAGACGGCAAGACGATATTTCAAGACATCAGGCTAGCAAAAGCCCTCGATCCGACTGCCCGACCACTCCTCACGGCTCCTCGTCTAACTCAAGCTTTTCGGTCAATGCCGGCCGGCACGATCAACCAACCAGCCGGCTACCCGACATCGACCCGACACCGACGAGATGGCTCTACCCGAGCACTGTTCGTGTGTCACCCCAACCATCATGTATAGTGTCACTTGTCCCCTAGCACTATTTATGAAGTGACCCATGGAACAAGCATGACACAAAGATGCCACTAGCTAGCTTAGCTACAATACTCTACATAGCTTACTTCCTAAGCTAGCTCCCACTATATATAGTTAGCCATCCATCCATCCACACACCCATGCATGAGCACCCAAGCTCACTCACGGCCACGCATGGCCACTTCAGTTCATACGCCACCTCCACCATGGGCACGCATGCCAGACACGACTCTGTGAGCACTCTGTGCACGTATATATATACCAGGGATATACTTAGACATGCGGGAGTAGGGGTATTATCTCTTTGGAGAGCCCGAACTCAGGTAACTTATGGTGCTACTAGCATACCCGTCCCCGGATATTGCGGCATCGCCTTGCCCTCACACTAAACCACCTTGTGGCATCGTCGTCTCTTACCCGGTGAGAATACCACTGACGGTTGGCGCCCGCCGTGGGATGGTACTATGCTACCGCGGTTTGTTGGTTTCATCCGGCGGGACCATCTTCGTCATCTCCGCTTGTGGCGTCGCCAAATCTCTCGGTGGCGCTCGGGGCTTGACTTCGACACGCTCCCGGAGTGGCCGTGCGGGACGGCGCGTCCTCGTCATCGGCCTCGGCGCCTTCGTCATCACCACCGTCGCGACGCCGTCTATCGTCCGTCTATCGCAGCGTCAGCCAGCTGCTGGGCCCTCGTTTCGGTCGGCCATGTCCATCCACACGCTGCTCGCGTCTGCTTCCCTCCATGTTGCGCCTTGCTCCGGCCGGAACGCGCGTTATCTCCTCCACCCACCATCTACAAGCTAGCTAGATAGATGTCAAACAATGGTCAAACCATTAGCCACACCATAGCAAAACCATTCCCCGTACACGTCCCAGATAATGGTTATACTCTTCTCAGATGAGGGTCGGATACGACCTGTACATCACCCAGTCTACCCCACGAGCACGGTTTGCTGCTAAACTGAATATGTTGCTGCCTGCCTGGCGCCACGGTGCTGGCCGGCTGCGTGACCACGGCGTTGACCAGCTGCGTGACCACGGCGTTGACCAGCTGCGACCAAGGCCTGGCCATGTGTGTGCGCCTGCGGTCAGTGTCGGGCCACCTGACCTCGCAGGAGCTCCGTCCTCGCACCCGTGGCGTGCGGCTTCCCCCGCCCCAGCAAGCTCCATCTGCACGCACCTTCGCGCGGGCCACTACTCCGCCCAGCTCCCTCGCGTGCCTCGCCGGCTCCGACCTCGCGCCGCCCGGCTGCTCTGCCGCCCGTCGTCAGCTTCCCCGCGCCTGTCGGAGGACGGCCTCGCCTCCTTCGACCTCCGGATCGCCTGCTCCGTGCCCGGATGCCATAGTGCGGCCGCCCTCATCCCCATGCGTGGCTCGCCTGCGCGTTCGCGATGCGCATGCACTCGCCAACCACCTCGCTACGCCCCCGCACCGTGGTGGACCCCCTGCTCTGCCCCGTGCGGTCGCGTTCGCCTGGTCTCCCCCGCGCGCGGGACTTGCCGCTGTTTCCACCCCGAGCTGGATACCCGCCTCTCCTCCGCGCGACTGCCCGCGTTCGGCGTCCTGCAACTCCATCGTCGCCCCGCCCTGTCTTCGCACCCGGTGGCTGGGCGGGCCGCCTCGCGCCGCCGCGCCGGCTGCCACCCCGGCGGCCTGCTCCGCCTGTCGCCCGCGCCGGACCGGCTGCGTGGCCCCGTCAGGCCTCCCCGCCGATTGCCGGGTCGTGGTGCTTCGGCCGGCTCCCGCGCCCCTCTGGCCGGCCCCGGCCTCCGGCTCGCCGCGCCCGCCTGCCGGATCTCTGCCCCGCGGCCTTCTCCATCAAAGCCCCGTCCGGCTCCCCCAACACGGCCGCTTGTCGTCTCAACCCCGAGCCGGACGGCTGGCTCCGCCGCTCACCGGCTCCGCGGCCTGTCGGTTTCGCCCACCGCCCAGCCGCCAGCTCCCCGCTCGCCTGGTGCTGGTTCCCACATACGGCTGCCCCACGCGAGGGAAAAAGGAGAATTCAAGCCGACTGCTCCTCGCGAAAAAACAAGAGAGAAAGAAAGCGACCGAGTGAGATGGCCGGCTGCCCGAGAGTCGGCTGGAATGAGAAAGAGAAAAAAAAGTGGCCGACCGGTGGCGTCCGGCAGCTCACATGCAGTCGGACAAAGAAAAGGGAGGATCTGACTGCAAAGACCGCTGCCCAGCCGACTACTCTGGTCGACCGCCCGCGTTGCCGCTCGGCTGGCTGGTTCGTCTGCCCGCTTCGCTGCCTGGCCGACCGATGAGCCGGTTCGGCTAAGCACAGCCGACTGAAGAAGAAAAAGAAGAAAACAGAGTAGTCGTCGGGAGATCCGGCCTAATCAGCTTCGGCCCGGTTAGCCGAATATCGAGGCTACACCAAGCAAAGGCGTTACGCGCCCCCAGGAGCTAGAAAGAAGACAAAGTAGTTGCGCGGAGATCCGGCACGACTACTTTCAAGATGGTCGGCCCGAATCTGGGGTTACTCGCCAATGAGTTTCGCCCGCGAAGAAGAAGACAAAGTAGTCGCCGGGAGATCCGGCTTGATCGCTCCGCTCGGGTCTTAATCTCGGGGGCTACACAATGAATCTGGACGCCTCATGTAGAAAGAAGACAAAGTAGTTGCTTGGGAGATCGATCCGGCACTCGCTAGTCAGCCGAATCTCATTCTAACGCGCCCCGACAGTCTGTTGGCGTGCCCCGCCAAGAAGACAGTAGTCAGCTGGAGATCCGCTGTTGCTCAGGCGATCGGCCCAGATCTCGGGGCTACACCCGGCATCTGCGTTGACACGCCTTCAGAAAGAAGACAAAGTAGTTGCTGGAAGATTCGGCCCGACTGCTCAGCAGTCGGCCCGAATCTCGGGGGCTACATCCAGTGGGTGCGCTGGCGCGCCCTCACGGAAGATTGCAAGAAACAAAAACAAGAGACAAGAGAGGAGTTTTGTCACCGTTGCCGGTGACCGTAGAAGAAAGCAGAAAAGAAGAAAAAAGGCGCTGCTAGACGCCTCGACGCCTGGCCGGTCAAGCCTGACCGGTCGGGACCCCTTCGAGCACCCGGAGGCTCGAAGGCTTCACCCAGCGGAGTGTCTTTGGCCCAGGGCTCGCGACCACTCACGCCATTCTGTCTTCGGCAAGCTTCGCCTCGACTGCGCCAAAAGAAATGTGAGCTCCTCACCCAATTATTTTTGCACCACGCAATCACGGATAACCCCGAGCGACCCTCGGGGACCATCTCCGCTTTTATTACAGTTGCATCACTTTGTCAGCCACGGTGCCGACCAGTAGTTTGCCCGGGTGGCCGCTTGGCTATTCGAGACGCTTTGTTCCCACGAGACGGCTTAGTAGTGTCTGCGATATCAAAGGCTCACTCTTAGTCACAGCACCGCAGAGCGGCTGTACAAGACTAGAAAGAGTGAACGCCGGAGGCCACCCACTAAAAACGTTTGAAGAAAAAAACGGCTCGGGCGACCCTACCGTTTCCTTTTGAGTATCTGCTCGGTTAAATCTGCTCCCAGAGTCTGAGTACTATACACTCCACTTCGCGGCCCACTCTCAGCCACAGACCACAGAGCGGCTGTCCGGCGAGCGAGAGCACAAGCCAAAAAGCAGAGGGAACACAAAAAAGATTGAAGGGGGCTCAGACGAAACCGAGTCGGCACGCTCCGCATAAAACTTGCAATGCTAAAAGCAATCATTTGATATATCTGCGTGGACTAACTTTGTCATTTGCATGATCATTTCCATGAACACCCACCAAAAAACCTCCGGCCAAGTTTTCCAAGTTGCCCGGAGGCTCGGGGGCTACCGTCGGAGTTATTGGCGACGGGTACCCTGAAGACGGCAAGACGATATTCAAGACATCGGGGCCCGCAAAACCCCTCAGTCCGATCGCCTGGCCACTCCTGCCGGCCTCCCGTCCGATCAGCCTGTCGGGTTGCTTGTCTGCTTAAGGCCAATCTGGGCACCTTGTCGATCCAACCAGGCTAACCAGCCGGCTGCCCGACATCGACCGACACCGCATCTTAGACGGTTGTACCCGAGCAATCGCTCATGTGTCACCCTGACCATCATGTATAGGTGTCACTTGTCCCCGGCACTATTTATGAAGTGACCCAAGGGACAAGCATGACACCCCACCATGCCAATGAAGCTAGCTAGCTACCATACCTACATAGCTTACTTCCTAATGTAAGTGCATCTAGCGCCCCTTAGTGATTTTGATGTATTGAAGACTTATAGGTTAAGTGAGTAATGTGTTTATGATTGTACACAAGTCTATAAGTCTATGAGGAGTTTGATATTTACAGAGAAAGTCGACCCCTAAAAATGAAGTTCTTCGACTGAAGACTTTGGTTTTCCTCAAGACTTTCTAAAAGACTTTGAAAGTGAAGAAATTGGTGTGACCTTTGAAGACTTGGTATTCATTTGAGGAACATGAAGCGTGAAGACTTCTGTTTTGTAGTTTCATTTTCTCTTTCTTGGAGTCATAGGGAAACACAATCACAGTTAAAGGGTCAAGGAAATACTAAGGAAAAATTTCCATGTGATGCTCAACTCAAAATCCGACACCTACCAATCCCTTCGAGTGAAGCCATTGGAAATCTCATACAGTTCAGTCATATTCTTTAGTGACAAAGACGAAGGTCTTCTGGTCTCTGAGGAATTTGTTCCGACTGAGGAGTTAGGAATTCGCCAGTGCGGATTGCCTACACAGTGAGGAACATGATAGCCCTGAGGACTTTGAGCCTCAAATTTCCGATCACAATGCTACGCTACCTTGACTCCCAAAAATATCTTATCCACCTAATCTGGTCATATCATTGAAGGGCATTTATGTCTTATCATGTCGGGCTGCTCCCTAGGCTATAAATAGCCGCCCCCCTACAACCACTAGCTGGTTGGCTGCTTTCTGAGAGAAAGCTGACACTTGTCATTTGAGAGCATCCCATCCTCCGAGCACTTTGAGCGAAAATCATCGAGTGAGGAAAACCCAAACCCAAACACCTACAAACCCAAAGTGATTGAGCATCATCGAAGAGATTGATCCCTGCGTGGATCCGACGCTTGTCACCTTTGAAGACTGTGCTTCTTTCAGACGGTTAGGCGTCATGGTCTAGAGCATCCAAGAGGAATTGTGGATCGCTTGAAAGTGACCGAGTTTGTGAAGGTCTGAGAAGTCACACTGAAGACTTACCACGAGTGATTGGACGAAGTCTCGCCTCGACCTTAGTTCAAGGAGAATATGGTGAGGACTGTGTGTAGGGATCGTGTCTCGTGTTTAAATACCTAACCGCTCCAACCAGGATGTACAATCGAGACAAAGAAGCTTGGAACTGGTCTACCAAGTCATTGTCTTCACAAGGCCAACTGGTTCTATTTCCTCAACTCTTTCATTTCCTCATTCTTTGTGTTGTGTGCTTGTCATATACGTGTTTGAAGACTTTGACCCAAGACTTCTCAATTTCCTCAGTTCAATTTCTACACCGCTTTGTCTTCATTACATTATCCCGTGATTACCCTTTTAGTACTCGGTGCTTGCATCTTCATTTTCATCATGATGACTATGCTTGTGTTCCGTTATGTTTACTTTTGAGTACTTATTCCACGCAAGTAGTTCTTCGCTATGGAATTTCCCCACCCGCAAATTCCTCGGTGAAGAATTCATAAAAATCGCCTATTCACCCCCTTCTAGTCGATATAACGCACTTTCAATTGGTATCGAGCAAGGTTACTCCCTTTTCTGGTGCTTTTGGTTTAACCACCGGAGTTTTAGTTATGTCGACTGCAGGTATGAAGAAAGTGACATGCCCCATCTTTGACGGTCACGAGTATCCCAAGTGGAAGGCCATGATGAAGAAGCGCCTCATGGCGATGACCAGCGAGCTGTGGACCGTCACTGAGATCGGTCTGATCGATCTGTGCAAGATGGCGGAAGCTGATGACATTCGCAAGTACACCCTTCTAAACCTCACGGCGAAGGACGTCTATCGGTGTCAAAACCGGCGGATCTCGGGTAGGGGTGAGGGAGTCCTGGATTAGGGGGTATCCGGACAGCTGGACTGTGTACAACGTCCGGACTATTGAAGCGTGAAGATACAAGACTCAAGACTTCGCCCGTGGTCCCGGATGGGACTTTCCTTGGCGTGGAAGGCAAGCTTGGTGATCCGGATATTATATTTCCTTCCTTGTAACCGACTCCATGTAAACCCTAGCCCTCTCCGGTGCCTATATAAACCGGAGAGGTTGGTCCTTAGAGGGCCGATCACAATTACATTCATACCATCATAGGCTAGCTCTTAGGGTTTAGCCTCTACGATCTCGTGGTAGATCTACTCTTGTACTACCCATATCACAAATATTAATCAAGCAGGAAGTAGGGTTTTTACCTCCATCGAGAGGGCCCGAACACAGGTAAACATCTGTCCCTTGCTTCCTGTTACCATCGGCCTTAACCTGCAGATCGGGATCCCCTACCCGAGATCCGCGGTTTGACACCGACATTGGTGCTTTCATTGAGAGTTCTTCCGTGTCGTCACCGTCGCTCGATGGCTCCTTGATCATCATCAACGACGCTGTCCGGCGAGACTTTCCTCCCCGAATGCATCTTACGTGTTCGGCGGCTTCATGTCACCAATAACTTCGCAGCCATCTGGAAGGTGATCGATACGCTTACTGGCCACCGGTTCAGTTCGAACCTGAACTACACGGGCGACATCCGTGGAGACTTGATCTTGATGGATTTGGGCCTATGCTGTGAGCAGGATGATCATAGAACGAAAGCACGGCTTAGACTGCCATCGACGAAGCTCAAAGAGTATCGCCCCGTAGTATCTCCGGACCTAGATCCAGGCGAGGCCGCGCCTGTCTAGGGACGGAGGGATGGACCCACCACTGCGGTCGCCGGGCACTCATCGGGCGGTAGAGTCAACACGGGCCTTACCCTGTAGGTGGCCTGTGAATCCGGATCCACAGATTCGTATCCGGACGTTGGTTCCGGTCGCACCCCAACCCCAGCCCGGGCAGCTGTGATGGGCCTCCGGTAGTGGAGTTCACCGCTGCAAGGATATCTTCCAAGACTCGCCTTTGGCGACATCTTGGACTCATTAAAGTCTCTCTCTTTGTGGGGAGGCTCTTCACGAACTACGTCTGCCCAGTGGGAAGCGGGCGATGAAGGAATTCTTGCCCACCCACCACCCACTTCATTGCCACGATCGATGACTTAACCGAGGTAATCGAACTCGACCAAGACATCGATGCGATGGACGATTTTATCGCGCAGAGAAGAATATGAACCACCGCACACTGGGCAGTGGACAGCCACCTCTTCTTATGATATATATATGGTGGACACTCCAAAGGAAACAAATGGCGATGAGGAAACTAAAGTCCGAACACTTTCAACAGTGCGACACCCCGAACTTATAGCACTATATGCATCAGCTCCGAATCATGTCTTGGGTCTACAGTTGGGATAGCCCGGCTCCCTTGTTTTGGTGCCTTACGTTCGTTATATCGGCTAAGAAGTAGCGCAGGAGAACTCTGCATGATTGTGTCCGGTTCTTCCGGACGAAAGCACCTCGATGAGAGAATGCCAAACGGCCGGCAGATGATGTGGCGAGAGCTGGTCGCCGCTCGAGAGGTTTTAAAATCCTTGAAGATTTTTCCGCTTTAGGCGATAAATCGGCTTTTGTCCTATATAGGCGTGTATAGCGCCCCAATTAAACCTTCCGGATTCTAGAGGTTTCACCGAAATTTAAAATTATAGACTTCTATGGCTAAGGAAAGTTATAAAGCCGCATAGTCCGATTTTGTTCACTGCATGGGACACCTCCTTAAGGGACCAAACATTTGGGTAAAGAGTGTCCGGTTTCCACGAACACCCCAAACTAGTCACGTAAAGCGTAGAAGCCGACCGATCGCCTACTTTTCAGATTTTATAAACAGCCGCACAGAAGGTAATATTTTAAATAACAAAAGCGCTACATAGCGCAAGTAACTTCGTCTTTAATTACAAACATGACAGAAGTGAATTCATTCAAATATGGCGTCCTTGGTACACTCATTGGCAACGGTACGAGCACCCTTCATCACGCCTATCGTAGTACATTTCGATGGCGATGCGTTTTACCCTCCGGCCCGTCCTTGACCAGCTTTTCCGCATCCAAATTTTGCCCCAATGCACCTTGACGCTGGGCAAGAGCTCAAGTGGGCACCTTCGATGCAAACAGATCGCTTGATCACTTCAAGCCGCTGGCAGGCATCCACCATCCGCTTGATCAGGCCAAAGTAGCTCAAGGGCGGGGAGCTCACCGAGGCCACATCCGGACTATGAAGTCCTTCAGCCAGATTCGGCCGCTCTGTGGAGTTCGATCAACTGCTTCAGTTGGTCGCTTAGAGGCATAGGATGATCGGCCCAAAGATACCGGGACCAAGTCTGACCTTCGTTGAGCTCCCCTCCTCGGGCATGAAGAACTCCGCAGACGTTCACGAGACGCCATGCGGGCGATCTGCAAATGCCCCTGGAGAGCTCTGATCTGAGTAAGTAAAAGAAACGCCTCCTCCACATATTTGCTTTGCATAATGAATTTCTTACCATTGCTATCTTTTTGGCCTCCGGATCTCCTGGCAGGCTTTCGGCTTCGCCCCGCATCTTTCAAATTCACAAGGGCCTTCCATAGCTCGGCCTCCTTAGCCTTGACTCATGGTCCACGGACTCGCACTTCTTGCCGAGGTCCCTGGAGCTCCTAACTGTACCTCGCCCACTCTAGCAATTTGCTTTTATGCGCTCCTTACACTCCGAGGTCACTTTGTTTTCGGCCTCGACAGTGAGATTCTTCGTGGACGCCAATTGGCGGAGGCCCTGTTACAGTCATGGCTGACACTTAGGTGTTAGACTCATCAATTACGCCTATCCTTAACGCATAAGAGCGGGAATTACATACCCTTGTTCTCTTGAGCTGCCTCTTCATGAGGACGAAGCTCTCCTCGCGCCTGCTCAGGTGCCACTTGATTCGGGCAACCTCGGTACAGACGGGCAAGCAGAAGCAAAGACACCGCTTATTCACAACAATACTTATTATTAGACTCCTGCGGATTATAATTGACCCTCGCTTGGCTTTTCTCCGAACACCAAAACAGTATCGGGGCTACTACCTATCGGGTGGTAATTTTATACATTTTTATTACTTACCTCAAAGCCCGCCAGAGGCTTGTGCAGTCGGTTGCTATCCGCTATGGCGGACACAACCTTCTGAATCACCGCACTCATAAGAGTACGATGTTCTTCTTCCATGGAAGCGCCAAGCGCTTCCACTGCACTATCCGCGCCATTGATGCGACGGAAGTCCTTGGCACGTGGTGGCTCGCCTCCCCTAACGAGGGGCTGCCTTCCCAAGTCCGGAACCGTTGGAGGTTCCGGCGTTGTTCGGCCGGAGTCCGCTTTGTTGCGGCTCTCGTCGACGCTGTCCGCGGGATCTTGAACCCGCATGCCGTTATATGGAATCCCGCCATGGGCGTATCCAGAGTCACCCCCGCTTCCGAGAGCCTTCCGGGACAACACCTCTGTGTCATCCGTGGTGTGGAGGGGTAGTGGCCGGGGAGTTTAATTTATCGCCAATTGCTCAGTGGACCCGGAGGAGGATTCCTGAGGTGAGCCCTGGCCGGACTGCATATATGTTCGGCACTATAAGTACAAAACTATGAAGTAAAACCACGATAGGATGTGGGTACTTACGATCGCAGGGGCTTCCCGGGGTAGCCACCCTCCTCGTCAGAAGCGGCCGTGGCGGAATAGTCCGGAAGGGTTACCTTCCCTTCTTGACGCCAGCCTCCCCTCAAGGCGGTTTTCCTCTTCTCCCCCCTAGTGCGGGGAGGTGGAATTTCTTCTTGATTCCCCCACGCCTACTGCGCGAGAATGTGTCTCGTCGTCTGCCCCGGACGACAGGAGAATAACGGCCTTGCGCCGATGGCCTTTTCCGCCCCCGGCCCGCTGGGCCGGACCCTCATCCTTCTCGGATGGGGCGCCTTCTTCTTCTTCCTCCTCCCCTTCGTGCGGAGGAGTTCCTAATCGTCCTTGGACGAGGCTTCGACACTACCTTACGCGGAGACCCTTCCCGGTCCTAGGGCCTTCTTCTCCCAAGACCTTGTATGCGTGCGGACTAGCATCTTCGTCAGAGAGAGCATCCGCCGGATCTTCCCAAGAACGGAGCCGGACAAATCAATCTACTCCGCTTATCTTCACATAATCCTGAGGCAAATATATATAAATACTTAAAACTACCCCATGAATGTATTGGGAAAAAACTAAACCCGTGGTGGTCCCAAAACTCACACTCGATTCGGGGCGCTTAAATGAAGTCCGCGGTCCTCGGATGGGAGGAGGTACTGGAGGCCTTGAACAACACTTTCCATGCACCTTTGTGCGCCATGTCAGAGCTTCTGAGCGTCGGTGTTCGGGCCGGGACGAACTCCCACAGATTACCGCCCGCTTTTGGCGGGCAGGATCCGCGAACGAGCATGACCTCGGATCACATTGACAAGCTTGATGTTCTTGTCCTTCATGCTTTTGATGGTACATGTCTTGAGTCCGGCCAGCTTCGTGGAATCGCCCCAGACAGGCCCTTCTTTTTCCGTGGAGGTGAGCCGCATGGGGATTCCGGAGCGGAACTTCGGGGCGCCCCGCCCGGTTGGCGCCCGCGGCTCGGTGATGTAGAACCACCCCGATTGCCATCCTTCTACGGTCTCCGCGAAGGAGCCGTCCAGCCAGGTGACGTTAGGCATCTTGCCCTCCATGGCCCCTCCGCACTCCGCTTGTTGGCCGCGTACAATCTTCGGCTTCACGTAGAATATTTGCAGCCACTGTGTCAAGTGAGGCCGGATGCCGAGGAAAGCTCGCATAAGCAGCGATGAACGCCGAGATGTTGATGATGAAATTCGGGCTAGATCGTGGAAATATAGCCCATAGTAGAACATGAGCTCATGGACGAAGGGATGGAGTGGAAATCCCGATCCCACTTGACCGAAGTGGCGATGAACACGACCCTCGTGGGGTCTCGGGGTCGAATGACCTGCATGTCGTGTAGTCGGAGCGCTATGTCCCACGGCCAAGTATCCGCCACCCGAAGATCTGTGATGTGCTTCTCCTCGACGGTGGAAGCACCACTCTGCCTCTGCTCCTGCATATGTCTAGCTGTGCGGAGGAGACTTGGGCTTGGGACTGGAGCTCGAGGGAGGCCAGAATGGGCAGAACGAAGGAGGCGTGGGTAAAATGAGGAAATCTTATCCCTTTATAGAGGCGGCTTAAAGCGGTGCGCCTCCCCACTTGCCCGTTGGGAATCGCTTGCTTCCCAAGCGCCACGATTAATGATGTGGTGGACTTACCCGTACCCGTATTGATGAGAATCCCGTAATGAGGAGGGCGATCTCTACTTTGACAAGACGTGTCAAGGAAACCGCCGCAATATGCGATGTGGCTGGTTGTGGAAAAGACGGTTGAATAATGACCTGACCGTAGTGACATGTCGCGTTGCCTAAAAAGTTGTCAGATGGGTGCATTTGCGAAACATCATTCTCTCTACGGTGGCATTCAAGATCATTCAGGTGATCCGGACACGGTTTGAGTGTTCGACATCATTTTGGAGAGTTTGAGAGTCATCGCCAAGACAGATCAGTGCTGCGGATCTTCATCGCCATCAGCCCGGGTTCAGCCACCAGGAGTCCTCGTGCAATGGACTCTTCTACTATATACTACCCATCAATATGAATCCTGAGGATGTAGTGGGTTTTAGAGGTTCCAAATCATTCAGGTCCTCATTGTTACTATCAGTTTGATGCACGCATCGACCCCCTACCCAGATCCGCCGGTTTTGACACCGACAAGGGGGTCCCGATCTGTGACATAGGCTGGATGGTAACAGGAAGCAAGGGACACAGATGTTTACCCAGGTTCGGGCCCTCTCGCTTGGAGGTAAACTCCTACTTCCCCGCTTGATTAATATTGATGATATGGGTAGTACAAGAGTAGATCTACCATTTAGATCGTGAGAGGCTAAACCATAAGAGCTAGCCTATGATGGTATGATTGTAATTGTGATCGCCTTCTAGGTGGACCAACCTCTCCGGTTTATATAGGCACCGGAGAGGGCTAGGGTTTACATGGAGTCGGTTACAAGGAAGGAAATATAATATATCTGGATCACCAAGCTTGCCTTCCACGCCAAGGAAAGTCCTATCCGGACACGGGCCGAAGTCTTGAGTCTTGTATCTTCACGCTTCAATAGTCCGGACGTTGTACACAGTCCGGCTATCCGGATAGCCCCTAATCCAGGACGCCTCAAGAGCTCCCTAACCAGGCCTCAATGACGATGAGTTCACATAGCCTTGTCTTCGCATTGCAGGCGGGTTCCTCCTCCGAATACTCCATAGTGGTCATCGAACACGTAGACCATGTCCCGGATCTCGCAAGATGATCTTCGTATGGTATAGATCTGATTTGCCGGCAATTCGTAAGGCCATGCCCTCGTGATCGGGGGCTTGGTCCAACGCTAACCGACGCTTTCCGCCCCACCACTTCACTGTGGTTAGGTAGGCAGTTTTATTGGCACGCCCCGCCAAAGGCGTAGATCGTGTTCCTTTTATTACGGGATTTTCCATCAATATGAGCGCCGCGTGAACTCCACTTTACTCGCTGTTGGTATAACCCGTGTGTTTTTTGAGATAAGCCTCAAACGGTCATGGGCTCAGGGCTCTTGATATTCACCCTCTTTATAAAGGGGTCGAGACCTACGCCTCCTTTTTCACCTTCATCGCCTTCTCGCACCTCGAGTTCTAACAACCAAAACCTAAGCTCCACCCCTACGGAATCCTCCAATATGTCCGGATCTGACCCTCAGGGCCGGTGGGCGGCCTCCTTGATCAAGAGAAGGACATTGTCAAGCTTAGGGAGGTCGGATACTTGACCGCAGATATCCAAAGCACAGTTCTCGCCTGTGGCAGGTCATCCCGACGCCGAGCCCAACGAAGCGTGTCAAGCTTCGGCCCCACACTTCCTCCGTGGTCTGGGTTTCACCTCGATCCCTCTTCGTGAGGGGCTCAAGTCCTATTATGGGTTGGATTTCACGATCTGCTCCCCGACGCTATCCTCCATATCGGGCTTGCTTATCATCGGGTGCGAGGCTTTTCTCCATGTCACCCCACACTTCTCGGCTTATGGCTCAAGACCTTCAATGTGACGCTCAAGATGATCGAGGGGCGACATGTGGAGTGCGTGAGGTGCCGTAATAAGAAGGAACGGCGATGCCCCGTGGCTGCAGAGGGTTCTTTCCTTAAGTATCCGGCATGTATGGCAGCTGGAGGTGGTTCTATGTCACGGCCCCAGAGGGCACGGCGTGGCGGCTGCCCCGAAGTTTCCTGCTCAGCCCTCCGTCAGCTTGGCGCCTTGGATGACGAGGGCGGAATTGGGGACCTACCGGGTGATATACCGCATCGCAGTAATCGCATCCGGGAGCTTCTTGCAAGGGAAATTAATCTTGTCAAAGATAATGCAAGTGATGTTGATCCGACGGATGTTGCGTGCTAACGCCGGCCTCTCCGGATGTGGGAGTTCAATCCGAGGGTCACGGGATCTGTCAAGCACTTCTTCGCCCGAAGCTCAAGAGATGTGCAAATTATTCTTCGATGTAAAGCAAAGTGTCCGGACACCACCGAGGATGCGGGCTCTAAGCTGCAATCGCCTAGATACCCAAGTAAGTAAACTTGATACCGACAATCGTGGTTTTTTTACTTGTTATGATTGTTTATTCTCAAAAATCATCCGCGATCTGTGAATGGCTCAGCAAAGAAGGCGAGAGAGAATTAGGTGTCCGTGCCACTTCAAGGCTCGCCCGCCTCTACCATGGCCACAAGATGCTTTGACCGAGTACTCAGCAGGATGCCCCCTGGGAAAGACAAGGGGAGGACGAATAAGAATCAACTCCCACACGCCACGCATCCCAACTGGGAATTGTTACCTCCCTAAGGAGGATAGCTCGGGAAGGGAGGCTAAGGCCTCCTCCCCGCTGGAAGAAGAGGGCCACCGAGACTCGGAGACGGAGATGCCCAAACCCGAAAAAAGATAACACCAGTGTGGGCTCCGCCCCCAATGGGCACCCTCACCAGATCATGCCCACCAACGGGCCAGCCCTCCACCGAGCTATAAGTTAATTTTAATTCAAGGTACCGCTGCCCTCCTAGATCAATAACCAGGATCTGGCCCTTCGCAGCTCGGCCAGCAGCCCCTCTCAACAGTAAGTTCGCCTTCGGGGACCTTCCTCCGGAGATGATGGAGAGCGAGACTCCCCACCTACCTCTCCGCTCATGGCGTTGGTGACACCAAGTGTCGCCACGGGAGGAGTCCGGATCTCGCCAAGCCGGAGGCTAACGCGTCAGCCGCCCCGAGCTCGGAGCGTTGGCTCCCACGAGGGGCGCGATGGAAAGGGTCCGCACGCTTTGATGCCCGTGAAGGACATAATGACGGGCCCATCGGAGCGGTTAGCTTCGGAGGAGCACCGCCATTAATGAGCACGGTGCTCAGACGATTTCATCCGCTACAAGCGGTTTGAATGAAGCATTTGCAAGTCTCGCCGAGGCTTTGAGGTACGAGTGAAGAATACACTGCTTTTTGGCTGTGGAGGCACGCGTTAGGTGTGCTCCATAGATAGTAGCCTCGAGACATCAAGGTTGCCTCCTTAGGGGGCAAACGGGGATCATAAATCCATGATTGCTCTCTATAAATGTGTGCAGTACTATGAGTCCTACGACCCATTCAGTCAGCGGAAGTTTCCGAACTGACCAGGCAGATTCGATCGATTGATGCCGATATCACGCTGGTGAACGAGTGGCTGGACAACTCACAAGGTATGTGCTCTGCATTCCTTTGTATAGGAAAATATGGAGGTAGCATGATATTAATGTCATATGTTCGGACTGCAGATGGCGCTGCTGCCGTGGAGGCCCTTCGAGGGCGTGAGCTTTGTCCAAGCCAAGGAACAAGCTCGGTTAGGGCAATGCGCTGCCCTAAAGGCGTACCGAGGAACCGAGAGCCTAACAAGTGCAGCTCATCGTCAAGCGAAGAAAAGATGGCCGAAATGGCTATTGAGTTAAAAAAATGTCACGACGGTATGAGCTCCTTAAAAGGGAGCATAAGGATAGTCATAATAGCTGGACAAGGCAACGCAATGCCACCAAGGAAATACGGACCGAGCTTAGGGGTGCTGGAGGAGCTTCAACAGCCGGGTAAAATCGCGGGTCGGAGGTTCCTACTTGCTGTGGGACGGTTTTGATCCGGCACGCCTCGAATGGGCGCTGGAGTCTCGTGGACGCCAGAGATGCGGATTTGGCGAAGAGTACGTCACGCTGACGCCAAGTTCTTTTCGAGGGTCAGGGGTGATAAGGAGGTGGAGAAGCTTTTTGGTCGCAAATTCAATGCTCCCACTCACCACCGCTGCCGTTAAATGACAAGTTAGCAAACAGAAGCGAGTTTCATAGGCTGTCCGGTCTTGCAATGCGGTTCTCGTGATAGACCATCTTTGGCCGGAAGGGCTTAAGCCGGATGCTTACTTTGGCTTGGTGTAGCAATTCCTTGGGGCCGCGGCTCGGATTGGTGCCAAGGAGGAGGTCGGGCGGCATAGAGGTGCACGGATGGCTCTTGCCCAAGCTAAAGCCTATTGGCTGGACGGATATGGAGGCCAATATTATAGCTGCACTCAAGATCCGGCGGGGGCCAAGATCCGGCCGAAGCACTACTTGGCGCAGTCACGTAAGGTGCCCGCCTAATAGTGGCGCTTAAAGTTGCTCAAAGAATGTCTTATTCGAAAGTGATGAATCGAATCATTGTAAAAAAACAATGATAGTTTGCTTGTAAGGCTATATTTATACTTTTACTGAAAGTATATATATATATATATATATATATATATATATATATATATATATATATATATATATATATATATGAATGTTTAATCCGAAAAGATAGTCAGTCGTTATTTTCATCCCCCACGCAGTAAATGCGGGGTGTTCGCAAAAATATGCTTAATCACACTTGATCCAACGCCTTGGTCCATGAAGGAGGTGATCGCATCGTCAACTAGGCAACCGGACTATATAGCTTTTAACACTTTCGCTTAGCCATGGGAGTTCACGTTGGGCTACCACGTAGCCCCTCGGTACCTTCGCTGCGCATCCGAACACGGGCAAGATGTGTACATGACCGGAAACGGTCCTTCGTTAATGCAGAGGGATCCTAAAGATTCCGATAAGTTCTCGAGTGGTTGAACAGCCTCGGCCAGATCATGATACCGCTGGCCGCTTTCTCATCGAGGTGCTCGCCCGTAATAACCAGGCACAATCGCAAAGAGGTTCTCCTTGGCCACCTTAGCCGATAGTAATCGGAACGTATAGGCTAAGAAACCCAGAGCCGCAAACCCAACATTTGACCGAAGACATGATTCGGAGCTGCCGCATATAAGGCCAACTCGTGGACGCCGAACACTCCCGAGGGTATTCGACTTTATAATAGTCGATGGGCTCAGAATGCCTAATTGCTATAAACCATGTTTTTCCGTGTATGTGCGTTAATCTGCCGTGGCGAGATGCCAAAAACGGCAGATCCTCTCGTGGGTATGGAAACCCATGGGATGGTTAAACAACAAGAGGCAATAAAAAGGTTTACACACGGGCTTAATCTAAAAAAGAAACCGTTGAACGGGGCCCTCGCCGCACGCCGCGCTTTTGTCTCCGCGCAGCCGTATCCTCGAAGGGTATCGCGCTAACGTTGTCTCGTGGTAAAAAGGAAAACTCAGAGAAGAGTGCAAACGTAAGTATGCGGCGGATAATAAAAGTGAGATGTTGGCCTCGCCCATAAGGTCGAGCCAATCGTGGGACTATGTTAAGTATTTATAGCCCCGGTGTCCACTATGGGACTCATATATACGGTGCCTCGGTTCAATTTTATCTCGCAACCGGACTCGTTTAGCCGAGTCTGTGGGTCTTGGCGACCGCCATGCTTTCGATGTTGAGGCCGCTATAAATTGGGCCGCGAGGGCCGCCGGCAGGTTCCTTCAAGGCGAGACGAAGCGCCCGTTAGTCCGCTAATCGGTGATGACGCCACGTGGACCGGCATCTTAAGTGTAAGGTAGCCATAGTGCGGCGATGCGTTGAAGCGAAAGCGAAGGCCGTTTCTTCCCGAAAGCACTTCGTGATAGTAGCTTTGAAAGAGTGCGGCGGTGAAGAGTAGTTCTTCGCTCGAGTTGCCGGAGAGCCAAATGTTACCTCCAGCAGGACGGAGCTTTCCGCTATGGGCTTCAACGCTCGTATCACCCCTTCAAAGGTGGTGTTGCTTTTGGTTAATCTCTGGATGGGTCTATCCTAACTCGCGACAATGTCCTCATATATTAAATTGAGATCGCCGCCGTCCATAAGGACGCTGGTGAGACGGTATCCACGATTATTGGGTCAAGCACCAAGGCCTTTGATCCTCCGGGCCAATACTAGTTCGGGTCATCCAAGTATATTGAAAGTGATCGGATAAGGCATCTCCGCGGTTAGGCGTGAGTATCGATGGGCCTCTATATCGAAGCGCCGCTGCCTCTATGCGCTGCTGCTCATGCCTCCTCATGGATGTGTGAGTCGCAGGATCATGTTCACCGCTTTAACCTCCGCAGGAATTTTTTCCGGCCCTTCAAGTTGTTCGGATGCGAGGTTCATCCTCGCTTTCACTTGGTGTTTCCTCTCCTTGTGTTCGGGCGTTTAATTTGCCGGGCCTGCTTGAAGACCCAAAGACTCTCGCGGCGTGTGGTTTGCAGTGTTTGTCGTGGGTGCCATGAATTTTGCATCATCTCTGCCTAGGACTCTATTCTGCATCGAATCAACCCTCTTGCTGCCTTTTAGATGGCTTGTTTTGTTGATTAGGTCGAGCTCCCTAAATCCGCATTAACCGTCGTGGTTATCCGGGCTCTCTTCCTTGTTTTGGCTGCTTGTTTTTATGGACGCCGTGGCTTCCTCGTCAGCCCCTTATTTCAGATAAGCCGGGTCGCCGGGTGCCTTTACGGGCTAGCCAATGCCTATTTTCTCCGCCGCAAGTAAAAGCGGTCATAAGGCTTGTTAGGGCTGCCATTGTCCTTGGCTTTTCTTGGCCGAGGTGTCCGGGCGCAGCCACTCGTCACTGATGTCGTGGTTTGAATGCTGCTAAGGCTTCGCATCCCATGGGCCAACAATTTGATTCTTCTTAGTGAGGAATCTGCTCCAAAACTTGTAGCGTGCGGATTCTCCTGCAAGGCCCGGACTATGTGTGACTTAAGTCGCCAAGATCCTGAGGCTTTCTGGACATAGGTCCCTTGAAAGTTGGCCCTGAAAGCATCCTCGAGTTCCTCCCAGCTCCCTATTGAGTTTTCGAGGAGGCCTTTCAACCAGTGCCGAGCTGGTCCCTTCAGCTTGAGGGGGAGGTATTTGATGGCGTGAAGGTCATCCCCACGAGCCATATGTATGTGTAGGATAAAGTCCTCGATCGAGACCCTGTGGTCCGTTGCCGTCCGTCAGATGCCTTCTATGTTCACAGTGTTTAAAGCCTCGTGGGAATTCGTGGTCCAAAGATTTCATCAAGAAGCACAGGGGTGAGTAGCCCTCTCAGATTCAGACGCTATGGCATGTCGCTTCATTGTTGTTGTGTCCGTGTTTATTCCGATCGGTATTCATCACGAATCGCTTTGGCATGACCGTAGAGTCCTTCGGCCGGGTGCGCCCTTTGATCCATAATGGACTATGGCGGCCAAATTTTCTTATTCTGTGTGTTCATGTGGATCGGTAGCCGCTTTGTTATGCGTTATGAAGTGGTACAGCCTTGCTGCCTAATTCTCGGGCAAGAAGCTTCCGCTTTTGGATAGCTCTTTTGTATGGATGTATCATCACCAGATCTTTCTTCAAAGGTTCAGCACTTTATTCCATCTACGGGGTTGAAAGCATTTCGCATAGCGTGCCTTGGAGCCGCTTGCTTCGCTTCTCTTTAGACTTCTTGGCGGGCTGGCCATAAGCTTTCGCGGAGTTTATCTCGCTCCATGTGTTTTTCCGGGTTGCATCGCTAACCGGACCGCCTTCCGGGTGGCCGGTTCATTTTGATGACCTCGCCCATCGGGATCATTGTCCTCGCCACCGCTTCCCAACTATGTTCGTGGTGACCTTGTTCGTCCCGGCTCCATCGCTAGGTCCGTGGTGGTCGCTTGGTTGCCTTCGGAGTTGATTGTATTATCGATCCTTCTCGGCACTCTTGTCACTATTTTTACCGTTGTTGGACTTAGAATGGCGGCTCAAGCGCCATCGCTTTGGCTTTTTTGTCCGGTTTTATCATCCGGATTGTCGCCTTTGTCCTCTTTGGGCGTATCCACTATGTATACGCTGTGGTGACGAGGGGGAAGTCCGGGCGCTCTATAGATTCCGTGATCTTCCCTTCGCATCGCCGCCCATACCGCCGATGTCTTCGTGAGTCAAGTCGCATCGCTTGCTAAATCATCGACCGTGGGCGATGAAGTGGGTGGTGGGTGGGCAACGAATTTCTTCGCTGCCTCGCTTCCCACTCAACCCGGACGTAGTATGGCCCAGAAATTTCGCCAAAGAGAGAGTTTTTTAACGAAGTTCAAAGATAGTCGCCAAAGGGGCGTAATGCCAAAAATGTCTGGCGGCGGTGAATTCCATTACCGGAGCCCATCTCCTCGCCAACCGGGCCTGGAGGCGCGGACCGGACTCAACATCCCGGATACGAATTCGGGGTCCGGAATCATAGGCCACCACAGCAGGTAAGGGCCCGTGGTTTGGCTCCAACCGATGAGTGCGCTGACGGGCGGGGTCCAGCCCTCCGCCCTCAGTGCAACGCAGCCTTGTTCCGGATTTAGGTCCGAGGTTATCGCGGGGCGATACTTCGAAGCTTTGTCCGACAGCAGGTCTAAGCCATGCTTCGCCGTGGATCGTCTGCATCGCGGTTATTGATGATGGTTGAAGGAGCTTCAGGAAGCCTAGTAGCCATTTACGACACGCAGTAGGAACTCCCAATGAAAGCACCACTCGTGTCAAAACCGGCGGATCTCGGTAGGGGGTCCCGATCAGGTGTCAAGGTTGAGTGGTAACAGTGAAGCAAGGGACATGACAATGTTTACCTCCCAGCCTGCCCTTCCTCGATGGAGGTAAAACCCTACTTCCTCGCTTGATTAATATTGATGACATGGGTAGTACAAGAGTAGATCTTACCACGAGATCGTAGAGAGGCTAAACCCTAAGAGCTAGCCTATGATGGTATGATTGTAATTGTGATCGGCCTTCTATGGACCAACCTCTCCAGCTTTATATAGGCACCCCTGAGAGGGCTAGGGTTTACATGGAGTCGGTTACAAGGAAGGAAATACAACATCCGGACGCTAAGCTTGCCTTCCACGCCAAGGAAAGTCCCATCCGGACACGGGCCGTAAGTCTTGAGTCTTGTATTCATCGCTCAATAGTCCGGATTTGTACACAGTCCCTACCGGTCCGTGATACCCCCTAATCCAGACTCCTCAACGTCATCTGCCCTGTTTTGTCTCAAAATCAGTTCAGAACATCATGCATCTCGATCATGCGCGGCTTATCTGGGACCGCTTCTCTGAGGTCTATGAAGGTCATCGAACCCATCATAATCCTTTTTTGGTTTGAGGACTTCAAGGAATCTCTCAAACGATGACATTCGAAACCGTAATCATCATCCTCTTTCATCATGCCTCATGGCAAAAAGTGCCGAGGTAACTAAATGCTACCTATCCGGAAGTCTCAGTGATGATGAATCTGTGATGAATTTGGACCCAACTATGTCAAACTTGCTTCCCTTTTGCCACTAAAACAACAAAGAGCTTTGGAAAAAGTTCAATACATGCTAAATAAGAGTGATGATATGTTGGGTGAAGAAATGGATCACCAAAAGTTTTAATGAAAAGTCTTCAGAGACTTCATACTAAGTATGACACCTCTTTCAAGATCATCATAACACTCTCTTTATCTCGATCATGAGAAGCTTTCTTATGAATTTCTTCAAAGAAAGCAAGATCTTGAGAAGCTAAGAGTGAGTTATGAAGATCTTCGTAAGAGCGCTGATTCATTACTTGCTCAACAAATCAACGCTGCTCGTGAAGAATTTGTTCCTCCATGTTTGAAATGAATTGAACGTGAATCGCTTAATTCTTCACCAATGTTCAAATGCTACTAATGCTAAAAAATTCTTCACCGCCTCGCTATCACTAATTCCTCATCTGAGGACATTGCTAGTATCACTGACGATGCAGGGATGAAGGAATTGTACTTGACAGGCATGTACAAAAGCCTCAAAGGGCATCAGACTCTTTGTGATGTGCTTAAAAATCAGATCCTCAACAGGAATTCTAGGAAAGAGAGTATTGCCTTTGAGAGGAAACTCAATGCTGATGGTACATATTGGGAGCCCGAAAGGTAACCCCAAAACCTCATGGGTTGATGCAAAGGGACCTCCAGCTTGATCCATCTAATCTATCCGGCTTTACATGTGAATCTTCTTATTCTTCCTCGATGAGTCATTTGACTCAACTATAAACCTGCTCAAAATCGTAATGGTGAAGTATTTGCTAGATATGCTCAAGACTAATCGCAGGAACGGGTTCTCCCTATGAAGAAAACTGGTTCTCTCAAAAGGTGCCTTTGAAAGTCTTCGTGTGAATGTCCCTCATGACACCACCTGTGAAGAATAGGAACCCCAGATCAAATTCTTCATATGGACCAAATTCTTCATATGGATCCAAGTCCTCATATCGGACCAAATTCCTCACGTGGATCAAATTCCTCAAAAGTATCAAAGTCCTCATATGAATATCATCGTAGCTAACAACTTTCGCAGTGGAAGAGCTAAGGGCTATGAATATGAGCATTATTCTTCTAATCATTATGTTCATAAGTCCTCGAAGAATTTCTCTCGCTTATTCATATGCTTACCCTAACTCCTCTTATGTGAAACGAAATCGATTGGCTTCTATGCCACCTTTCTCTCGTACATGGAGCTCGCAGAGTGATGAACTCTTTGCCACCCCTTCAGATGTGGGAGGTGAAGAAAAGAACTAATCTCTTCTCGTAGGGTCAGGTCTCCGTGACGTGCTCAAACGCTCAAGAATTTGGCCGGAGACCAAAAGTGCTTCTCGAAGGACGCTAGGTTAATCATGAAGAAATGAACTTTCATTTCTCACGCCCTCATACCGCTTTTATCTGCTCTCTATTACTTGATGAAATTGATCTCGATGATCTGTGGATGTCATATTCTTCACCGATGAAGTATATGGAAGTTCGTAAGCTGCACTAAATCATCCGCAGGATGATCAACCCAAAGCCAATGAGTGGGTCCTCGATAGTGGATGTACAAATCACATGACCGGTGAGAAGAATCTATTGATGGATGCTCCCTTATCACCATCTCTACCTGAAGCATATCATCTTCGCCGACAAAGGCTAAAGTCGCATCTGGTCTAGGTAAGGTTGCGATCACAAAGGATCGACACATACGGACAAAGTCATGCTTGTCGAGTCCTTAGGATACAACCTCATGTCTATCTCAATGCTTTGTGACCTTGATATGGTTGTTGTTCTTTGGCAAGTATCATTGTGTTGTGGTTATGGAAGTCGACAATTCCAAAGTCTTCAAGGCTTTAGGAGAGGAGAGACTCTGTATATTGTTGATTTCTCATTGTGACCGCAAATCAACCAGCCGCGTGGTGCCTACTTGCAAAAGCTTCGTATATTGGCTATGGCATCGCATTTACTTGGTAATGCAGCATGAGGAATTTGCACACGCTTGCAAAGAGGAAGCATGTCATTGGCATTGAGAATGTCAAATTCCTCAAGGATCACTTATGCGGAGCTCCCGTGAAGTCGGAAAGATGACCAAGGCCAAGCATCTAGCGAAGACTATCATGACCACTACTCTCGACCATTTGAATTGTTTATATGGATTGATGGAGTCCCGGATTAGGGGTATCCCGGACAGCCGACTGCGGTACAACGTCCTGACTATTGAAGCGTGAAGATACAAGACTCAAGACTTCGGCCCGTCCCGGATGGGACTTTCCTTGGCGTGGAAGGCAAGCTTTACGATCCGGATATTATATCTCCTTCCTTGTAACCGACTCCATGTAAATTCTAGCCCTCTCCTATGCTCTATATAAACCGGAGAGGTTGGTCCTTAGAAGGCTGGATCACAATCACAATCATACCATCATAGGCTAGCTCTTAGGGTTTAACCTCTACTTCTATCTCGTGGTAGATCTATTCTTGTACTACCCACCATCAATATTAATCACAGAAGTAGGGTTTTACCTCCATCGAGAGGGCCCAAACCGGGTAAACACCCGCGGTCCCATACTTCTTGGTTACCATCAGCCTTTGACGACACGCATCGGGACCCTCACTCCGAGATCCGCCGGTTTTGACAATCCGACATTGGTGCTTTCTATTGAGAGTTCCTTCCGTGGTCGCCATCGTCAGGCCCGATGGCTCCTTCGATCATCATCAATGACGCTGTCCCGGCGTAGACTTTCCTCCCCGACAGATCTTCGTGGTTCATGTCAGGTTGCGGTCAAGCAATAACTCTCCGCTGGCCATCCGAGCAGACATCGACACCACGCCTCTTGGCTACTCGTGTCGTTCGAAACCTCGAACTACACGGGCGGACATCCACGGAGACTTGATCTTCGGCGGATTTGGGCCTATGCCAGGGCACCGGATACCAAGCGATGAGTACGACTTTTTACCTACCATCGGATCTAAGCTCGGTATTGTCCCCGTGAGTATCTCCAGACTCTAGATCCGGAGCAGGTCGCTACCATCTAAGGAAGGAGGGATGGATTCCCGCTCGCTGGTCGCCAAGACTCATCGGCGAGAGCCGAACACCAGACTTACCTCCGTAGAAGTGGCCTCAGAATCCGCACCACCTCTCGATTCAGATCCTCGGACGCTGGTTCCGGGTCCGCGACACTCCTTGAGCCCGCTTCGCCAGGATGGGCTCCGGTAATGGAGTTCACCATCATGCGATATCTTCCAAAGACTCGCCTTTGGCTTACATGCTGACTCCATTAAAGTCTCTCTCTTTGTCAGGAGGCTCTTCGCTGAACTATGTCTGGCTCGAACAGGATAGGTGATGTGGAATCGGCCAGGACACACAAGGAGCCCCCCCTAAAAGAAGGCAGTCCGGATTCACTTCGATCCAATCGACAAACTCTCCTCCAAATCCGCCATCACAGTGTTCCGCCAGAAAACACCTCTTTTCATAATCATACATCGTACTCATATGCATAGACATATCATTTTGTTGCAATACGTAGACTTAAATAACACTTACCGCCGCCGCTTTCATCGACACCCTGTTACGCCTGGACACGCCAGGGGGCTTCATAATACGCAAGCAATGAAGTCCTACCACCTTCTCGGTCGTCTGCACCCCGAACTTATAGCACTATATGCAACAGCTCCCAATCATGTCTTGGGTCATTGGTTGGGTTTGCCTGCCCTTTGTTTTGGTACCTTACGCCCAAAGATATCGGCTAAGGTCAAGCATAGGAGAACTCATCAAGCGACAGAGTCCCGGATCTACTCTGGACGAAAGCACCTCAAGTAGAGAAAGCTTCGAAAACCGACCGTCCATGATACAAATGAGAGCTGGTCAATACCTATTCGAGAGGTTGTAAAATCACTAAAGATTTATTCCGCACAACGCCATTATAAATGCTGAAAGTGCGACGGATCGGTCTTCTCCGATCAGCGCCAATAGGAGCCCCCTAGTTCGCCTTCCGAACACTAGGGGCTGCTACCGGACCATACTCAATTCCTATGGCTAAGTGGGAGAGTACAGTTTTATAGTCCCATTGCCTCGGTTCGTGGTGAGAAACGCCCACAAAGGGACCCAACTATGCGGATAAAGAGCGCTCATTATATCCCCAACACCCCAAAGATTCTTTTTGACGTAAAGGGTTTCGACGATCGGGCCAACTCTCGTGATTTACATACATTAAATAGTCACACAGAAGAAGAACATATGTTCAAATAAAACAGTAATTCTATGAACGCCATAATCCCATATTACAAAAAGTGGCACGTAATGCCCTCGTGGAAATATAATGTTCCTTTGGTACATTTATCCGCCGCATAGGCGGGCCCCCTTCAAGACACCTTCATAGTACAGCTCTGGGCTTGCGATGCTTGGCCTTACCTCTCGCGCCCTCACCCAATCGCCTTCTCCGTCAAGCTTCCCCTAATGCACTTTTTGCACTGGGCGAATGCCATGCGCTGCGCACCCTCTATGCGCATCGATCGCTTAATAGCATCAAGCCGAGGATAAGCGCCTCGAACTGCGATCACGAAGCCCGGCAATCGGCCGAATTGGCCTCGCCGGCCACAACCGGACAATCAAGTCCTTCATGGCTAGTTCGGCCGCCAGTGCAGTCTCGACCAGCTGCTTATCGATAAAGGGACCGGATAGTTCGGGTGCCAAATCGGCGACCAGAAATCCTCTCCGGCAGCACTTCTTTTCCTCGGTTCTGCAGAATTGGGCGGCATCCGATATGTCATGAGGAAGATCCGCAAACGCCTCGAAAAATAAGAATGCAGCTTGCCGCTTAGAATTCTTTTCACATCATCATGAATAAATGGCTAAGAATACGTAAGGCCTTGCCAACCGCAACTTTCTGTGCATCTTGAATGTCCCAGACAGCACCTCCTGCTTCTTCCCGGCATCTTCTCTCGTAGCTTGGAGCGCTTTGGGCGTAGTCTCGGCTTCTTTCTCTATTACACTCGCCTCCAAGCCCTCGCTTTTCTTCACAGCCTCGAGCTCCCTGCCAACTCGTGGATAACCCCGGCCTCGTGTTTTCACGAAGCGCCTGCTCGAAGCAGCCTTCTTGTTGGCATCATCCACAGCCTCTCTTCGCCTCATATTCTGTGACTCAAGCTCCTAGGGCATACAACACAACATACTTTCTCATAATAAGCACAATTACTTATTTGTGCCTAATACAAGACAATGTTTTATCATACATTGTTCATCTTCTAATTGTTTCCTCAGCGGCCAAGTTCTTCTTCCTCGCCTGCTCTGTGCTCCTCTTCGGGCCTCGGGACACTTCAAGATATGAGCTGGGTCGCCTTCTCCGTAGACGATCAGAGTTCAAACAACAAGGTACATGTCATTAACATAAGTCCCTATGACAAGAGAGGATTTGATCCCCGCGCTCGCCCCTCTCCTTTGCTTCTGGACAAAGGTATCGTGGGCTACTACTCATATAATGACGATTCCCCAAAGGTTTCTTGGGAAACATACCTCAAAGGCCTTTATAAGGCCAAGGCAGATTCGCTCGCCCGCCTCAACGGCGGATCAATCTTTTTCAACCACCGCACTCCATAAGTGGGTCCGGCGTTCATCGATGATAGAGGCGCTTCTTAATGCTACATCGATAGACCGCCGCAGCTCTGTCCAACAGAGGTTGCCGGGAGTAGGCAGACTCCCCACCGTCAAGGCGGTTGTCGCCTCGATCCGGAGCCTTAGAGGTCTCCCCTGGACCTTGTCCGGGTTGTGGGCTGAACCTCAAGGTCGCTTCACGACTGCAGACACTCGGGGCCATCGCTTCCTGTGTCCGCCCCGGATATGCCGCCTCGGGTCCGAAGCTGAGTGTTGAGACGACACCTCAATGTCGCCACGGGACTTTGGGGAAGGGGCCTTCTGGAGGTGTCTCGCCAGCCAAAGCCGCGTCTGAGCTCAATCTCTGATGAGGACCTGGCCGGGCGCGGATCTCACCAGATCAGGCAAAATATAGCAACAAGTAAAACTATTATACCCAAAAGCAATCCTTGGACGATATGCATGTTCGGATCTTGTACACATACGACTTCTCCAGTGGGCTGGGCCTCGATCCCACCGGGATCACCGCTTTGGCAGCCGTGGTGGATGACCTGTGAGGGAACCTTTTCTCCTCTTGGGCGATTCCGGCTCCAGGACGCAGGAAGTTACTGCGGCTTCTTCCCACCTCCGTAATGAGGCTCATGT